>CM060362.1:96570047-97992079 GCA_030545235.1 Helianthus tuberosus
TCGAGGTTCTCGGCATTGAAAAATCTTCGTAAACTAAATAACACGTGTATATGTTGACATTTAAGAGATATACAGTCAAGAAAATCATGGGCAATGGTGATATATATGCGGATTAGATACCACAAAAAACACTCAACAAATGGCTACAATTTAAAGAATGTGTTTAGTGACGCCATCAGATTCCTAATTGACGGAGAAAGGTCTGGTGGCAAGAAAAGCTGCTTCTAGGGAGTTCTCAAGTGTTTTCGCTCGACGATTCCATTCTTGGGTGGTTGGTTTGGCCTTGTTCCTGTTACTCGAATCCTAGCCCGATATATCCCATTTTAATTTTACACCATTGTGAACCTTACGCCTTTTTTACTCTCTGATCGAGGTTCTCGGCATTGAAAAATCATCGTAAACTAAATCACACGTGTATATGTTGACATTTAAGAGATATACAGTCAAGAAAATCAAGGGAAATTGTGATATATATGCGGATTAGACACCAAAAAAAAAAAAACACTCAACAAATGGCTACAATTTAAAGAATGTGTTTAGTGACGGCATCAGATTCCTAATTGACGGAGAAAGGTCTGGTGGCAAGAAAAGCTGCTTCTAGGAGGTTGTCAGGTGTTTTCGCTTGAGGATTCCATTCTTGGGTGGTTGGTTTGGCCCTTGTTTTTGTAACTCGAATCCTAGCCCGGTATATCCCATTTTAATTTTACACCATTGTAATCCTTACGCCTTTTTTACTCTCTGATCGAGGTTCTCTGCATTGAAAAATCTTCATAAACTAAATCACACGTGTATATGTTGACATTTAAGAGATAGACAGTCAAGAAAATCAAGGGCAATGGTCATATATATGCGGATTACACACCAAAAAAAAAACACTCAACGAATGGCTACAATTTAAGGAATGTGTTTAGTGACGGCATCAGATTTCTAATTAATGGAGAAAGGTCTGGTGGCAAGAAAAGCTGCTTCTAGGAGGTTGTCAAGTGTTTTCTCTCGGCGATTCCATTCTTGGGTGGTTGGTTTGGCCCTTGTTCCTGTAACTCGAATCCTAGCCCGGTATATCCCATTTTAATTTTACACCATTGTGAACCTTACACCTTTTTTACTCTCTGATCGAGGTTCTCGGCATTGAAAAATCATCGTAAACTAAATCACACGGGTATATGTTGACATTTAAGAGATATACAGTCAAGAAAATCAAGGGCAATGGTGATATATATGCGGATTAGATACCAAAAAAAAAGAAAAAACACTCAACAAATGGCTACAATTTAAAGAATGTGTTTTGTGACGGCATCAGATTCCTAATTGATGGAGAAAGGTCTGGTGGCAAGAAAAGCTGCTTCTAGGGGGTTGTCAAGTGTTTTCGCTCGACGATTCCATTCTTGGGTGGTTGGTTTGGCCCTTGTTCCTGTAACTCGAATCCTAGCCAGGAATATCCCATTTTAATTTTACACCATTGTGAACCTTATGCCTTTTTTACTCTCTGATCGAGGTTCTCGGCATTGAAAAATCTTCGTAAACTAAATCACACGTGTATATGTTGACATTTAAGAGATATACAGTCAAGAAAATCAAGGGCAATGGTGATATATATGCGGATTAGACACCAAAAAAAAAGAAAAAACACTCAACAAATGGCTACAATTTAAAGAATGTGTTTAGTGACGGCATCAGATTCCTAATTGATGGAGAAAGGTCTGGGGGCAAGAAAAGCTGCTTCTAGGAGGTTGTCAAGTGTTTTCGCTCGACGATTCCATTCTTGGGTGGTTGGTTTGGCCCCTGTTCCTGTAACTCGAATCCTAGCCCGGTATATCCTATTTTAATTTTACACCATTGTAATCCTTACGCCTTTTATACTCTCTGATCGAGGTTCTCTGCATTAAAAAATCTTCATAAACTAAATCACACGTGTGTATGTTGACATTTAAGAGATAGACAGTAAAAAAAAAATCAATGGCAATGGTCATATATATGCGGATTAGACACAAAAAAAAAAACACTCAACAAATGGCTACAATTTAAGGAATGTGTCGGCATCAGATTCCTAATTGATGGAGAAAGGTCTGGTGGCAAGAAAAGCTGCTTCTAGGAGGTTGTCAAGTGTTTTCTCTCGACGATTCCATTCTTGGGTGGTTGGTTTGGCCCTTGTTCCTGTAACTCGAATCCTAGCCCGGTATATCCCATTTTAATTTTACACCATTGTGAACCTTACGCCTTTTTTACACTCTGATCGAGGTTCTCGGCATTGAAAAATCTTCGTAAACTAAATCACACGTGTATATGTTGACATTTAAGAGATATACAGGCAAGAAAATCAAGGGCAATGGTGATATATATGCGGATTAGATACCACAAAAAACACTCAACAAATGGCTACAATTTAAAGAATGTGTTTAGTGACGCCATCAGATTCCTAATTGATGGAGAAAGGTCTGGTGGCAAGAAAAGCAGCTTCTAGGGGGGGTGTCAATTGTTTTCGCTCGACGATTCCATTATTCGGTGGTTGGTTTGGCCCTTGTTCATGTTACTCGAATCCTAGCCCGATATATCCCATTTTAATTTTACACCATTGTGAACCTTACGCCTTTTTTACTCTCTGGTCGAGTTTCTCGGCATTTAGAATCTTCGTGAACTAAATCACACGTGTATATGTTGACATTTAAGAGATATACAGTCAAGAAAATCAAGGGCAATGGTGATATATATGCGGATTAGACACAAAAAAAACACTCAACAAATGGCTACAATTTTAAGAATGTGTTTAGTGACGGCATCAGATTCCTAATTGATGGAGTAAGGTCTGGTGGCAAGAAAAGCTACTTTTAGGAGGTTGTCAAGCGTTTTCGCTCGACAATTCCATTCTTGGGTGGTTGGTTTGGCCCTCGTTCCTGTAACAAGAATCCTAGCCCGGTATATCCCATTTTAATTTTACACCATTGTGAACCTTACGCCTTTTTTACTCTCGGATCGAGGTTCTCGGCATTGAAAAATCTTCGTAAACTAAATCACACGTGTATATGTTGACATTTAAGAGATATACAGTCAAGAAAATCAAGGGCAATGGTGATATATATGCGGATTAGACACCAAAAAAAAGAAAAAACACTCAACAAATGGCTACAATTTAAAGAATGTGTTTAGTGACGGCATCAGATTCCTAATTGATGGAGAAAGGTCTGGGGGCAAGAAAAGCTGCTTCTAGGAGGTTGTCAAGTGTTTTCGCTCGACGATTCCATTCTTGGGTGGTTGGTTTGGCCCCTGTTCCTGTAACTCGAATTCTAGCCCGGTATATCCCATTTTAATTTTACACCATTGTAATCCATACGCCTTTTATACTCTCTGATCGAGGTTCTCTGCATTAAAAAATCTTCATAAACTAAATCACACGTGTGTATGTTGACATTTAAGAGATAGACAGTCAAAAAAATCAATGGCAATGGTCATATATACGCGGATTAGACACAAAAAAAAACACTCAACAAATGGCTACAATTTAAGGAATGTGTTTAGTGACGGCATCAGATTCCTAATTGATGGAGAAAGCTCTGGTGGCAAGAAAAGCTGCTTCTAGGAGGTTGTCAAGTGTTTTCTCTCGACGATTCCATTCTTGGATGGTTGGTTTGGCCCTTGTTCCTGTAACTCGAATCCTAGCCCGGTATATCCCATTTTAATTTTACACCATTGTGAACCTTACGCCTTTTTTACACTCTGATCTAGGTTCTCGGCATTGAAAAATCTTCGTAAACTAAATCACACGTGTATATGTTGACATTTAAGAGATATACAGGCAAGAAAATCAAGGGCAATGGTGATATATATGCGGATTAGACACCAAAAAAAAAAAGAAAAAACACTCAACAAATGGATACAATTTAAAGAATGTGTTTAGTGACGGCATCAGATTCCTAATTGATGGAGAAAGGTCTTGTGGCAAGAATAGCTGCTTCTAGGAGGTTGTCAAGTGTTTTCGCTCGACGATTCCATTCTTGGGTGGTTGGTTTGGCCCTTGTTCCTGTAACTCGAATCCTATCCTGTTATATCCCATTTTAATTTTACACCTTTGTAATCCTTACGCATTTTTTACTCTCTTATCGAGGTTCTCTGCATTGAAAAATCTTCATAAACTAAATCACACGTGTATATGTTGACATTTAAGAGATACAAAGTCAAGAAAATCAAGGGCAATAGTCATATATATGCGGATTAGACACCAAAAAAAAAACACTCAACAAATGGCTACAATTTAAGGAATGTGTTTAGTGACGGCATCAGATTCCTAATTGATGGAGAAAGGTCTGGTGGCAAGAAAAGCTGCTTCTAGGAGGTTGTCAAGTGTTTTCTCTCGACGATTCCATTCTTGGGTGGTTGGTTTGGCCCTTGTTCCTGTAACTCGAATCCTAGCCCGGTATATCCCATTTTAATTTTACACCATTGTGAACCTTACACCTTTTTTACTCTCTGATCGAGGTTCTCGGCATTGAAAAATCTTCGTAAACTAAATCACACGTGTATATGTTGACATTTAAGAGATAGACAGACAAGAAAATCAAGGGCAATGGTGATATATATGCGGATTAGATACCAAAAAAAACACTCAACAAATGGCTACAATTTAAAGAATGTGTTTAGTGACGCCATCAGATTCCTAATTGATGCAGAAAGGTCTGGTGGCAAGAAAAGCTGCTTCTAGGGGGTTGTCAAGTGTTTTCGCTAGACGATTCCATTCTTGGGTGGTTGGTTTGGCCCTTGTTCCTGTAACTCGAATCCTAGCCCGGTATATCCCATTTTAATTTTACACCATTGTGAACCTTACGCCTTTTTTACTCTCTGATCGAGGTTCTCGGCATTGAAAAATCTTCGTAAACTAAATCACACGTGTATATGTTGACATTTAAGAGATATACAGTCAAGAAAATCAAGGGCAATGGTGGTATATATGCGGATTAGACACCAAAAAAAAAGAAAAAACACTCAACAAATGGGTACGATTTAAAGAATGTGTTTAGTGACGGCATCAGATTCCTAATTGATGGAGAAAGGTCTGGTGGCAAAAAAAGCTGTTTCTAGGAGGTTGTCAAGTGTTTTCGCTCGACGATTCCATTCTTGGTTGGTTGGTTTGGCCCTTGTTCCTGTAACTCGAATCCATGCCCGGTATATCCCATTTTAATTTTACACCATTGTAATCCTTACGCCTTTTTTACTCTCTGATCGAGGTTCTCTGCATTGAAAAATCTTCATAAACTAAATCACACGTGTATATGTTGACATATAAGAGATAGAAAGTCAAGAAAATCAAGGGCAATGGTCATATATATGCGGATTAGACAAAAAAAAAACACTCAACAAATGGCTACAATTTAAGGAATGTGTTTAGTGACGGCATCAGATTCCTAATTGATGGAGAAAGGTCTGGTGGCAAGAAAAGTTGCTTCTAGGAGGTTGTCAAGTGTTTTCTCTCGATGATTCCATTCTTGGGTGGTTGGTTTGGCCCTTGTTCCTGTAACTCGAATCCTAGCCCGGTATATCCCATTTTAATTTTACACCATTGTGAACCTTACACCTTTTTTACTCTCTGATCGAGGTTCTCGGCATTGAAAAATCTTCGTAAACTAAATCACACGTGTATATGTTGACATTTAAGAGATAGACAGTCAAGAAAATCAAGGGCAATGGTGATATATATGCGGATTAGATACCAAAAAAAAAAACACTCAACAAATGGCTACAATTTAAAGAATGTGTTTAGTGACGCCATCAGATTCCTAATTGATGGAGAAAGGTCTGGTGGCAAGAAAAGCTGCTTCTAGGGGGTTGTCAAGTGTTTTCGCTCGACGATTCCATTATTGGGTGGTTGGTTTAGCCCTTGTTCCTGTAACTCGAATCCTAGCCCGGTATATCCCATTTTAATTTTACACCATTGTGAACCTTACGCCTTTTTTACTCTCTGATCGAGGTTCTCGGCATTGAAAAATCTTCGTAAACTAAATCACACGGGTATATGTTGACATTTAAGAGATATGCAGTCAAGAAAATCAAGGGCAATGGTGATATATATGCGGATTAGACACCAAAAAAAAAGAAAAAAAACACTCAACAAATGGCTACAATTTAAAGAATGTGTTTAGTGACGGCATCAGATTCCTAATTGATGGAGAAAGGTCTGGTGGCAAGAAAAGCTGTTTCTAGGAGGTTGTCAAGTGTTTTCGCTCGACGATTCCATTCTTGGGTGGTTGGTTTGGCCCTTGTTCCTGTAACTCGAATCCTAGCCCGGTATATCCCATTTTAATTTTACACCATTGTAATCCTTACGCCTTTTTTACTCTCTGATCGAGGTTCTCTGCATTGAAAAATCTTCATAAACTAAATCACACGTGTATATGTTGACATTTAAGAGATAGAAAGTCAAGAAAATCAAGGGCAATGGTCATATATATGCGTATTAGACACAAAAAAAAAACACTCAACAAATGGCTACAATTTAAGGAATGTGTTTAGTGACGGCATCAGATTCCTAATTAATGGAGAAAGGTCTGGTGGCAAGAAAAGCTGCTTCTAGGAGGTTGTCAAGTGTTTTCGTTCGACGATTCCATTCTTGGGTGGTTGGTTTGGCCCTTGTTCCTGTAACTCGAATCCTAGCCCGGTATATCCCATTTTAAATTTACAACATTGTGAACCTTACACCTTTTTTACTCTCTGATCGAGGTTCTCGGCATTGAAAAATCTTCGTAAACTAAATCACACGTGTATATGTTGACATTTAAGAGATAGACAGTCAAGAAAATCAAGGGCAATGGTGATATATATGCGGATTAGATACCAAAAAAAACACTCAACAAATGGCTACAATTTAAAGAATGTGTTTAGTGACGCCATCAGATTCCTAATTGATGGAGAAAGGTCTGGTGGCAAGAAAAGCTGCTTCTAGGGGGTTGTCAAGTGTTTTCCCTCGACGATTCCATTCTTGGGTGGTTGGTTCGGCCCTTGTTCCTGTAACTCGAATTCTAGCCCGGTATATCCCATTTTAATTTTACACCATTGTGAACCTTACGCCTTTTTTACTCTCTGATCGAGGTTCTCGGCATTGAAAAATCTTCGTAAACTAAATCACACGTGTATATGTTGACATTTAAGAGATATACAGTTAAGAAAATCATGGGCAATGGTGATATATATGCGGATTAGACACCAAAAAAAAAAAACACTCAACAAATGGCTACAATTTAAAGAATGTGTTTAGTGACGGCATCAGATTCCTAATTGATGGAGATAGGTCTGGTGGCAAAAAAGCTGTTTCAAGGAGGTTGTCAAGTGTTTTCGCTCGACGATTCCATTCTTGGGTGGTTGGTTTGGCCCTTGTTCCTGTAACTCGAATCCTAGCCCGGTATATCCCATTTTAATTTTAAACCTTTGTAATCCTTACGCCTTTTTTACTCTCTTATCGAGGTTCTCTACATTGAAAAATCTTCATAAACTAAATCACACGTGTATATGTTGACATTTAAGAGATAGAAAGTCAAGAAAATCAAGGGCAATGGTCATATATATGCGGATTAGACACCAAAAAAAAACACTCAACAAATGGCTACAATTTAAGGAATGTGTTTAGTGACGGCATCAGATTCCTAATTGATGGAGAAAGGTCTGGTGGCAAGAAAAGTTGCTTCTAGGAGGTTGTCAAGTGTTTTCTCTCGATGATTCCATTCTTGGGTGGTTGGTTTGGCCCTTGTTCCTGTAACTCGAATCCTAGCCCGGTATATGCCATTTTAATTTTACACCATTGTGAACCTTACACCTTTTTTACTCTCTGATCGAGGTTCTCGGCATTGAAAAATATTCGTAACCTAAATCACACGTGTATATGTTGACATTTAAGAGATAGACAGTCAAGAAAATCAAGGGCAATGGTGATATATATGCGGATTAGATACAAAAAAAAAAACACTCAACAAATGGCTACAATTTAAAGAATGTGTTTAGTGACGCCATCAGATTCCTAATTGATGGAGAAAGGTCTGGTGGCAAGAAAAGCTGCTTCTAGGGGGTTGTCAAGTGTTTTCGCTCGACGATTCCATTATTGGGTGGTTGGTTTAGCCCTTGTTCCTGTAACTCGAATCCTAGCCCGGTATATCCCATTTTAATTTTACACCATTGTGAACCTTACGCCTTTTTTACTCTCTGATCGAGGTTCTCGGCATTGAAAAATCTTCGTAAACTAAATCACACGGGTATATGTTGACATTTAAGAGATATGCAGTCAAGAAAATCAAGGGCAATGGTGATATATATGCGGATTAGACACCAAGAAAAAAAGAAAAAAACACTCAACAAATGGCTACAATTTAAAGAATGTGTTTAGTGACGGCATCAGATTCCTAATTGATGGAGAAAGGTCTGGTGGCAAGAAAAGCTGTTTCTAGGAGGTTGTCAAGTGTTTTCGCTCGACGATTCCATTCTTGGGTGGTTGGTTTGGCCGTTGTTCCTGTAACTCGAATCCTAGCCCGGTATATCCCATTTTAATTTTACAACATTGTAATCCTTACGCCTTTTTTACTCTCTGATCGAGGTTCTCTGCATTGAAAAATCTTCATAAACTAAATCACACGTGTATATGTTGACATTTAAGAGATAGAAAGTCAAGAAAATCAAGGGCAATGGTTATATATATGCGTATTAGACACAAAAAAAAAACACTCAACAAATGGCTACAATTTAAGGAATGTGTTTAGTGACGGCATCAGATTCCTAATTAATGGAGAAAGGTCTGGTGGCAAGAAAAGCTGCTTCTAGGAGGTTGTCAAGTGTTTTCGCTCGACGATTCCATTCTTGGGTGGTTGGTTTGGCCCTTGTTCCTGTAACTCGAATCCTAGCCCGGTATATCCCATTTTAATTTTACAACATTGTGAACCTTACACCTTTTTTACTCTCTGATCGAGGTTCTCGGCATTGAAAAATCTTCGTAAACTAAATCACACGTGTATATGTTGACATTTAAGAGATAGACAGTCAAGAAAATCAAGGGCAATGGTGATATATATGCGGATTAGATACCAAAAAAAACACTCAACAAATGGCTACAATTTAAAGAATGTGTTTAGTGACGCCATCAGATTCCTAATTGATGGAGAAAGGTCTGGTGGCAAGAAAAGCTGCTTCTAGGGGGTTGTCAAGTGTTTTCCCTCGACGATTCCATTCTTGGGTGGTTGGTTCGGCCCTTGTTCCTGTAACTCGAATTCTAGCCCGGTATATCCCATTTTAATTTTACACCATTGTGAACCTTACGCCTTTTTTACTCTCTGATCGAGGTTCTCGGCATTGAAAAATCTTCGTAAACTAAATCACACGTGTATATGTTGACATTTAAGAGATATACAGTTAAGAAAATCATGGGCAATGGTGATATATATGCGGATTAGACACCAAAAAAAAAACACTCAACAAATGGCTACAATTTAAAGAATGTGTTTAGTGACGGCATCAGATTCCTAATTGATGGAGATAGGTCTGGTGGCAAAAAAGCTGTTTCAAGGAGGTTGTCAAGTGTTTTCGCTCGACGATTCCATTCTTGGGTGGTTGGTTTGGCCCTTGTTCCTGTAACTCGAATCCTAGCCCGGTATATCCCATTTTAATTTTAAACCTTTGTAATCCTTACGCCTTTTTTACTCTCTTATCGAGGTTCTCTGCATTGAAAAATCTTCATAAACTAAATCACACGTGTATATGTTGACATTTAAGAGATAGAAAGTCAAGAAAATCAAGGGCAATGGTCATATATATGCGGATTAGACACCAAAAAAAAACACTCAACAAATGGCTACAATTTAAGGAATGTGTTTAGTGACGGCATCAGATTCCTACTTGATGGAGAAAGGTCTGGTGGCAAGAAAAGTTGCTTCTAGGAGGTTGTCAAGTGTTTTCTCTCGATGATTCCATTCTTGGGTGGTTGGTTTGGCCCTTGTTCCTGTAACTCGAATCCTAGCCCGGTATATCCCATTTTAATTTTACACCATTGTGAACCTTACACCTTTTTTACTCTCTGATCGAGGTTCTCGGCATTGAAAAATATTCGTAACCTAAATCACACGTGTATATGTTGACATTTAAGAGATAGACAGTCAATAAAATCAAGGGCAATGGTGATATATATACGGATTAGATACAAAAAAAAAAAACAATCAACAAATGGCTACAATTTAAAGAATGTGTTTAGTGACGCCATCAGATTCCTAATTGATGGAGAAAGGTCTGGTGGCAAGAAAAGCTGCTTCTAGGGGGTTGTCAAGTGTTTTCGCTCGACGATTCCATTATTGGGTGGTTGGTTTAGCCCTTGTTCCTGTAACTCGAATCCTAGCCCGGTATATCCCATTTTAATTTTACACCATTGTGAACCTTACGCCTTTTTTACTCTCTGATCGAGGTTCTCGGCATTGAAAAATCTTCGTAAACTAAATCACACGGGTATATGTTGACATTTAAGAGATATGCAGTCAAGAAAATCAAGGGCAATGGTGATATATATGCGGATTAGACACCAAGAAAAAAAGAAAAAACACTCAACAAATGGCTACAATTTAAAGAATGTGTTTAGTGACGGCATCAGATTCCTAATTGATGGAGAAAGGTCTGGTGGCAAGAAAAGCTGTTTCTAGGAGGTTGTCAAGTGTTTTCGCTCGACGATTCCATTCTTGGGTGGTTGGTTTGGCCCTTGTTCCTGTAACTCGAATCCTAGCCCGGTATATCCCATTTTAATTTTACACCATTGTAATCCTTACGCCTTTTTTACTCTCTGATCGAGGTTCTCTGCATTGAAAAATCTTCATAAACTAAATCACACGTGTATATGTTGACATTTAAGAGATAGAAAGTCAAGAAAATCAAGGGCAATGGTCATATATATGCGTATTAGACACAAAAAAAAAAACACTCAACAAATGGCTACAATTTAAGGAATGTGTTTAGTGACGGCATCAGATTCCTAATTAATGGAGAAAGGTCTGGTGGCAAGAAAAGCTGCTTCTAGGAGGTTGTCAAGTGTTTTCGCTCGACGATTCCATTCTTGGGTGGTTGGTTTGGCCCTTGTTCCTGTAACTCGAATCCTAGCCCGGTATATCCCATTTTAATTTTACAACATTGTGAACCTTACACCTTTTTTACTCTCTGATCGAGGTTCTCGGCATTGAAAAATCTTCGTAAACTAAATCACACGTGTATATGTTGACATTTAAGAGATAGACAGTCAAGAAAATCAAGGGCAATGGTGATATATATGCGGATTAGATACCAAAAAAAACACTCAACTAATGGCTACAATTTAAAGAATGTGTTTAGTGACGCCATCAGATTCCTAATTGATGGAGATAGGTCTGGTGGCAAAAAAGCTGTTTCAAGGAGGTTGTCAAGTGTTTTCGCTCGACGATTCCATTCTTGGGTGGTTGGTTTGGCCCTTGTTCCTGTAACTCGAATCCTAGCCCGGTATATCCCATTTTAATTTTAAACCTTTGTAATCCTTATGCCTTTTTTACTCTCTTATCGAGGTTTCTGCATTGAAAAATCTTCATAAACTAAATCACACGTGTATATGTTGACATTTAAGAGATAGAAAGTCAAGAAAATCAAGGGCAATGGTCATATATATGCGGATTAGACACCAAAAAAAAACACTCAACAAATGGCTACAATTTAAGGAATGTGTTTTGTGACGGCATCAGATTCCTAATTGATGGAGAAAGGTCTGGTGGCAAGAAAAGCTGCTTCTAGGAGGTTGTCAAGTGTTTTCTCTCGACGATTCCATTCTTGGGTGGTTGGTTTGGCCCTTGTTCCTGTAACTCGAATCCTAGCCCGATATATCCCATTTTAATTTTACACCATTGTGAACCTTACACCTTTTTTAAACTCTGATCGAGGTTCTCGGCATTGAAAAATCTTCGTAAACTAAATCACACGTGTATATGTTGACATTTAAGAGATAGACAGTCAAGAAAATCAAGGGCAATGGTGATATATATGCGGATTAGATACCAAAAAAAAACACTCAACAAATGGCTACAATTTAAAGAATGTGTTTAGTGATGCCATCAGATTCCTAATTGATGGAGAAAGGTCTGGTGGCAAGAAAAGCTGCTTGTAGTGGGTTGTCATGTGTTTTCGCTCGACGATTCCATTCTTGGGTGGTTGGTTTGGCCCTTGTTCCTGTAACTCGAATCCTAGCCCGGTATATTCCATTTTAATTTTACACCATTGTGAACCTTACGCCTTTTTTACTCTCTGATCGAGGTTCTCGGCATTGAAAAATCTTTGTAAACTAAATCACACGTGTATATGTTGAGATTTAGGAGATATACAGTCAATAAAATCAAGGGCAATGGTGATATATATGCGGATTAGACACCAAAAAAAAAAAAGAAAACACACTCAACAAATGGCTACAATTTAAAGAATGTGTTTAGTGACGGCATCAGATTCCTAATTGATGGAGAAAGGTCTCGTGGCAAGAAAAGCTGTTTCTAGGAGGTTGTCAAGTGTTTTCGCTCGACGATTCCATTCTTGGGTGGTTGGTTTGGCCCTTGTTCCTGTAACTCAAATCCTAGCCCGGTATATCCCATTTTAATTTTAAACCATTGTAATCCTTACGCCTTTTTTACTCTCTGATCGAGGTTCTCTGCATTGAAAAATCTTCATAAACTAAATCACACGTGTATATGTTGACATTTAAGAGATAGACAGTCATGAAAATCAAGGGCAATGGTCATATATATGCGGATTAGATACAAAAAAAAAACACTCAACAAATGGCTACAATTTAAGGAATGTGTTTAGTGACGGCTTTAGATTCCTAATTGATGGAGAAAGGTCTGGTGGCAAGAAAAGCTGCTTCTAGAAGGTTGTCAAGTGTTTTCTCTCGACGATTCCATTCTTGGGTGGTTGGTTTGGCCCTTGTTCCTGTAACTCGAATACTAGCCCGGTATATCCCATTTTAATTTTACACCATTGTGAACCTTACGCCTTTTTTACTCTCTGATCGAGGTTCTCGGCATTGAAAAATCTTCGTAAACTAAATCACACATGTATATGTTGACATTTAAGAGATATACAGTCAAGAAAATCAAGGGCAATGGTGATATATATTCGGATTAGATACCAAAGAAAACACTCAACAAATGGCTACAATTTAAAGAATGTGTTTAGTGACGCCATCAGATTCCTAATTGATGGAGAAAGGTCTGGTGGCAAGAAAAGCTGCTTCTAGGGAGTTGTCAAGTGTTTTCGCTCGACGATTCCATTCTTGGGTGTGTTGGATCGTTGTTTGACCCGACTGAGTCGTTCAGAAGAGTTTTACATCCAGTTTAAAAGCGGAATCAGTAAACCAGACACGAAAACAACTTGTAATCTTTAATCTGTTGCTTGTATTGATAATAACAATGTTTACAACCTGACAGAAAACCGGCAGCACTTCGTTACACTTTCGGAAGTTGCGTACCAAGTGAAATGACAAGTGCCCTATATATAGAGGTGAAGATTTCGCTTGAGAGTAACCAGAACCTGTTGAAGCGAAATCTATTGTGTGTGATTTCGCTTGAACAGTTTCAAGCGAAATCTTCACTCATACCTCATTAATCAATTTCTCGTACCTCGTGCACTGAATATCCTATTCTATCCTATTACATGATACAAAACAAAGTCAATAGACGTAGTGCACTAACAGACTCCCCCTCGGATATTGACGCAGTCTTCAGTGACTATTCTTCAATATGACACATCTTCAGTCTTGATCGTTCTGCATCCTCACTTAGATTGTAGCATTGTAAGCATCCAATAATCTTTCTCTTCTTCTATCAGCTTCAGGCTCCCCCTTTCGTTAAGCTTCCGTGCTTTGGGATCGACACCTAGCTTTCCAGATACAATCCTTTCTTTGTTTCAAACTTGTCTTCAGACTCCCCCTTAGACTTTGCTTCCGAGATCGTAGTCTGGATTATCATCTGCAATTTCTCAAACATTTATAAGTAACAACATTTTGAATTCTCAATCAAATTCTCTAATTCACTTCCCCTATCAACAAACTTCATAGATTTAGCAGTATTAAAGAATCCAACTCCCCCACAGTTTATCATCCAAGTCCAAACTAATGACCTTGGAGATATCACAAACTGTTTTTGAAATTTTTTTTATTTTAAATTCAAGTTTCAAATTAATGAACTTGTTTTATTTTCAGAAACACAATCAGCTTACTTAGATTTTGAAACTCAGCAATTCAGATATCGGTTGTCGAAAATAAAGCAAAAATCAAAATCTTTTTGTATTTTCTGAAAATATAAAGCAATAAAGAAATATGTACAAACATATTTACAAACAATATTTTTGTTTGAGTATGCGTTAGAGGATCATATCAGTTTTTGACAAATCACAAGTACCGTTGAGCTTAATTTTCACATTAAGTATTACACAATTCACTTAGATTGTCGATATACTTGTCCACTTAAATTTTCATACAAATTTCAACTTAATCAGGATACGAATTAGATGTTTTAAGAACTTAAACTCATTCATGTGTCCCACCTCTTGAATATACTCCCGTATCCAGAATCCCAATAATCAGTCTTACAGGTGAGTATACTACAATGATATCTGTATATAAATTAGGTATGCGAGGGCCGAGAGATCTCAGGTCGATACTTCCGTATACGCAGAGAGATATCAGCTTCGACTTTATGGTATGTCCCCTTTAGAGGATCTTTTTGCTTACAACAGCAGCGACTATCAATTTTATTGTTTCATCAGCATGCTGAGGGTTTATGCTATGTTTCAAGCATTGCAGAAAGTATTATCCAAGGACTAGGTCAGAACTACCGTTCAGCAGAAGTCCCGGAATAATACCCCAGATATCATAGAGTATAAAGACCTAGTATATCAGATTAAGAGACCTTTCAAACGAGATTTCAGGGGTTACCTATATATCCAAGTAGTGTTCCCCACGAAATAAGCAAGTTTGAATTTAGGTTTATATCCCGAAAAAGTTTACTAAATGTATAAAAATCTACCGACACATCCACGGTGAGATCGTTTAACACATTTAAACTTTCCAATTCTTTAGCATACTGTAACTGTCTACTGATGTACTATCATTTCCTCTATTTACGCAAAAACTCAATTTTTTTTTAAATTTTATCATGTTTTTGACTTTTTCAAATTTTCAAATGTTTTTGTATTTTCTAACAACATTACTCCCCCTAAAATGCAAAATCATATAAAGAAAATTTGACAACCAACACTGATAGCTTTGTCTCGCCATCCATTTTCTGCATCTCATGCTCTGATTTGCAGAAAAATCTAACATACCCCCATGATATACAACACACTGATCTTAACAGTTTGAAAACCGTTTTTCAATCTGATGAAAGTAATCATGTTTGTTCAGCCGTGAGGGTTTCGGCATATTCAATCAACACATATTTTTGTATATTTGAATATTTGACAAAAATTAAAAACAAACATATTTTTGGTTTTTCAAATTTTTTTTTTTCAACTTTTAGGGTTTTTGAAATATTGTTTATTTATTTACAGAAAACATATAAACTTCCTGTTTCAACCAACACTGGATCCATCAGCCTCCTCTCCTCGTTGTGCCAGGCTGCTCCAACCTCCATTCTCACAATCTTCAGATTTGTTGAGCAACTGCACATTTAAACTACTTGATTACTTGAACAATTTAGCCCAGGTCTGTTGAACCTTAGGCATTTCAACACAATAATTTTCATTCAATGCTGGAAATTCTTTGTCATTTTTCACAAAAACTTTCTCAATTTCAATTTCAACTTTCTCATCTTTTACCAAATCAACATGTTTCTTAACACTCCATGTTTGACCTTTTGGTGTTCCTCGTTTGTAAAAATGTGAAACTTTTTGAACATTTTGATTTTGAACAACAACTTTTGGTTTCCAAAACTCTCTAGGTTTTGTCATATCAACTGTGGTTTTCCAACTCTGTGTTGTTCTGAATCTGGGTGTGTGAGAATTCCAGGTCTGTCTTGAATCGAATCTGTTCTGGTTTGATTTCCAATTTTGATTTGAAGCAAACTTGTTTGTATTAAACCTCCAAGTTTGTTTCGAATCAAATCTGGTTGATCTTAGTCTCACATTCTCAGATTTTTGTTTCTCAGCATCAATCTTCTTTTGATCAACATCCACAGGTTTTAGATTAGGACACTTGCGTGCAAGATGTCCTTTTTGATCACATTTGAAACATGTTCTCATGGACACATCTTTGACCTGTGGTTGTTGCTTTTGCTTTTTAGCAAAGAATTCATCATTAGACTGTTTCATTTTAAGTTCTTTTTCTTTTTCTAAACTGCCTCCTTGAACAAAACTCATTTTTGTCTGAAAATTCGGAGTTTCATTTCTTTTCCAACTTTGTTTCTTCTTATAACCCAACCCAGCCTTCATGTTTTTCTTTTTGAATTCAGGTTTGTTATACGAACCTCTATGACTCTTACCAGCAAACTTTGAAATCTCAGACTTTTCAATCTCAACCATTTTGAAAACTTTATCAACCTTTTCTGAAATCACATTCTGAATCGGGAATACAACATCTAAGAACAATTTGTCCGATCCAATCATGGTATAAACCAATCCTTTTGAATCATCATTCAAATTTTTCTCGGATTTTGTGTTTTTCAGATAACCATCATGAATATTTCCTTCATCTTCATCCTGTGATTCAGATTTACCTGTATCAACCGACTCTTCTTTCAACACACTTTCAACGACTTTACCTACCACCTCTGAATCATGAGAATCATCAGATTTAGAATAGGTTATGTCAATGTTATCTGGCAATTGATCTACCATATTGAAAGCTTTTTCGACCTTTTCCTCATCATAAAATGCAAATTTTCCCGGTGGTGGAACTTGATGAAACTCTGAACCAATACCTTTCTTGTTTTGCTCAGACTCACCATCACCCGGTTTTATATTGAAAATTCGTTCAAGCACATATGACGACACATGGTAACTCTTTAACTTGTTGTTATCCTGTTCTAAATCAGCAATTTGTCGCTTCAACTTAGCAACATCCTCAATATAGGAATTAACAACATCTTGTTTTATAGAATACATTCGTTTAAGTTCTTTGGTTGTTTCAGACATATAATTCATTCTGGATTGAGCATATTTCATTTCATCTTTCACTTTGTCGTATGACTCTTTCATAATATCATATGCTAATTTCATTGAGTCATAATCTTTCTTCATTTCTTGACAAGCAATTTCTTTTTGTTCACATTCATTTGTCATTTTCAAAACATTTTCTTTCAAAACTTCATTTTCTTTCTCTAATTTGTTACATTTTTCTGAAAGTTTTTCATCATTTTCTTTAAAAACCTTTTCTTTTTCTAGCATCTCTTTGCATTTTTCTTTGAAAATGTTTTCTATTTTTGTGAACTCAAGATCTCTTGTTCTAAATTGCTCATCTTTTTCAGTACAAGCTCTGCACAGTTCCATGCATTTCTTGCACTGATCAATCAGTTTCAAGTTTTCAGAATCAAAATTTACCTCAGTGATTGGCACTTCGGTGTTTTCAGCAACCTCTGTCTGCATCTGATCAACATTATCTTGCTTCTTGTCTGTAACACTGACTTCATCACCAACATTACCAGCTTCCTCATTCTCATTCTTTTCTTCTTTTTCTTCTTTCTTCACCTCTTCATCAATCTGCTGTTCTTCAGTAACAGCTTTTTCAACCTCTTCATTCACAACAATTTCTTCACTTTTGATTTCCTTCACAGCTTCAACTTCAACAGTTTCTGCTTTAACCTCTTCAGCAGCTTTCTTCAGATTGTTCACCATTTCTTCAACATTCTTCTTCATCCTCTCTTCGTCCCTTTTTCTTAGACATGATAGCATGGCATATCTGATATCCTTTTCATATTTCTTAGCGTATGAGTCATCTTTCAATACTCTTCTATAGTATTCAGCTCTTAACGGGACTGCAAGAAGAACATCATCGAAGATTATGTCTTTCTTGGGAACAACCGGTTCTCCTTCTCTGTTATAATAACATTCTCTCTTTTTATCCCATCTTTTGCTACCGACAGCCATCTCATACTCCTCCTGCATATCATCCATTCTGTTGTAGACCACATTTCTTTCTCTGTAAGTCTTCTCACTCAAAATTTCTTCTCGAGTTTTCTCTTTGATCTCAACTTTTTCTTCACTGACTTCAGTAGTGTCTTTGTCTTTGTTTTCATCTTGAATCTCAGCAACAAAAACAAACTTTCTTTCTTCTGTCATAGCTCTCCCATGAGCTGTTTTACGAACATTTTCTAAACGATCTTCTTCTGGACAAACTGTGCTCCAGTCAAATCCTTCATCATCGTGAATTACAAAACAAGCTCTTGATTTGGGTTTATCTTCAATCATCCTAGGTTCTTCTCTGCTTCGGTGATATATTGCCTTTCGATAATAGTCATCGTTGAAAGGACGTTCATTTCCTTCACCAACTTCAGAGTTTCTGCATTCTCTTTTGAAATGACCCTTTCGCTTGCATTTGAAGCAGGTCACTTTGGATTTGTCGAATCCAAGCTTTGTTGAAGCACCTCCAAGCGATTGTTTCCCGGTAATCTCCATGTACCTCTGAGCTCTGCGAATACAACTAGCTAAACACCAACGGATGTCAATGAGCTCCATCTCTTCTGGATCAATCTGGTCGTAGTCTTCTTTAGTCAATTCGGAATTTCCAATTTTGCCAGCTACTAGACCTTCATATGACTCCAAAACAGATGCAAGGAAACTCATTTGCTGCTTAGCTGCATTTATGCTCATTGCAGGAGAATTCTTCAGTTTAAGAGCAATGTTGCACAGAATTTCTTCAGAATCATCAGAAATTGTCTTTGAAGATGAATGATATCCAGAATGATGACTTGTTGACGTTGTTTGTGATTCTTTCATCTTTTCACCACTAAATGCTGTTTTTGGTGAACCAACGCCTTTATCAGAAAGCACACTGCTTTTGTAGTACAAGCCAACGTTCTGTTGATGTGAAGATTCAGTCATCTTGTTTTGCTTTTGTAGCTCCAGATCATGACTTTCAATCTTTTCAAACAAAACATCAAGAGTAATTTCATCATATGAAGCATCATTTTTTAAGATAAAAACAAACGTTTGCCACTGATCAGCTCGTGGTAACGCTTCAATCACTTTATCAATAAGTTCCTCTTTTGTTTTCTCAATTTTAAAATGTTCAAGTTCGATTTTAAGATGACAGAATCTCTCAATCATTTGCCTCACTGACTCTCCTTTTATGTTATCAAACAGATCAAATTCTTTCTTTAATAAAGCTATTTTGTTTTTTCTAATCTGTTTTCCCCCCTCAGCTTTAAGTCGTAAAGCTTCCCAGACAGACTGAGATGTCCCATTATGATTTAACAGTGCAAAAATGTCATTTCTGATTGCTGACTAGGTCAATGCTATCATTCTCTGTTCAGCTCCAAATTCAGCTTTATCTTCTTTAGTAAACTTCTTGAATACAAGATCTTCGCCTTTATCGTCTTTTGGTTTTTCATATCCATACTCCAGGCAGAACCAGCTTTCATGAGCATACGCCTTTGCCCAGTTGAGAAAGCGTTCTTTCCACCAGGTATAATCCTCAATGCTATCAAGAGCTGGTGGCTTCGAATGAGTTCCGTAAAAGTTATCATGCTTGATATTTTCGTTGAGCACCTTAGTGATGGTTTTTGGTGTAACATTTGCTACTTCAGACGATTCAGTTGCGAACGCATTGTAAAATGTATTGAAGAATTCCTCAGCCATAATGCAAACCTGACAGAATGATTAAACAAACCCAATCAGTACAATCAAATATCAAATAAACTGAAAATGACTGACACTTGATCGTCGTGAAATGATCCAACACAAAATTCCACTTTTCAATTGAACTAGGAAACTCAAGCGAAATCTCAAGTTGAAGCAGAATGAGACTTCAAGCGAAATCTTTTGACCAACTACTTCAAGCGAATTCAGCACAAAATAACAGTTCAAGCGAAATCTCCTTTTAAACTGTTTCAAGCGAAATCTGCTAACACAACTGATTCAAGCGAAATCAACTATTTCGCTTCAGCTGATTAAAACCTTCAAGCGAAAACCCACAAGATCTATTTCGCTTCAACCTGAACTCAAACTTCAAGCGAAAACCAGCAACTCTATTTCGCTTCAGATGAACTCAAGCGAAATCAAAGATCTCAACACTATTTCGCTTCAGATGTTCAAGCGAAATAGTCCAAACAGTCTGATTTTGAAGCGAAATCAACTATAATCTACGAACTCCTTCAAGCGAAATCTAGTTTCTGTCCAGTTTTTGTCATTTTTACTTTGAATTTTGCCGTGAAACTTTCAAGGATTTGTTAGAATACTGTTTTACAAATTCTTTGAAAAACTCAGATCATTTTGACCGTGAAATCACATCCAGATTGAAAAAGAAGGTGTAGAATTCAGAAAGTAGATGATATCAAGCTAAACTCTTCTTCCTGAGCTCTGATACCACTTGTTGGATCGTTGTTTGACCCGACTGAGTCGTTCAGAAGAGTTTTACATCCAGTTTAAAAGCGGAATCAGTAAACCAGACACGAAAACAGCTTGTAATCTTTAATCTGTTGCTTGTATTGATAATAACAATGTTTACAACTTGACAGAAAACCGGCAGCACTTCGTTACACTTTCGGAAGTTGCGTACCAAGTGAAATGACAAGTGCCCTATATATAGAGGTGAAGATTTCGCTTGAGAGTAACCAGAACCTGTTGAAGCGAAATCTTCACTCATACCTCATTAATCAATTTCTCGTACCTCGTGCACTGAATATCCTATTCTATCCTATTACATGATTGTGACAACTCGAGTTTCCGACTTTCACTTTCGTATTTATTTCACGTTGACTTCGATTGTTTTGTTGTTTGACTTGTAGCTATACCCGTTATGTTATAATGAAAGGCACTATGATTGTTACATGTTTATGTGATTTAGATTATAGCATGAAACGTATAGTATTGCGAATTTTGCACGTATGTGATTAATATTAAAACATGAGATTTGGTATTTTAGATAAACACTTGAACTGTTTAACAGCTGAAATGACCCGACAAATTTTGTGATTCGCCATGACCCAACTCGACGAAACATGCTGTTTCGCCGGCCCATTATTACGCGAAGCCCATTAGGGCCCAGTTCACTTGTACGCATATATATTACACGGAACCGTCTCATTCGTCACACGTTAACAATCTGAAACCCTAAAACTCTCCCAAGTGTGACGGCAGCTGTGTGTTTCCCCAAGCCCTCTCTTTAGCGATCAAACCCTCATTTTCCGAACATCTCGGTTAGTGTGAATATACAGAACCGATTACTTGTTATTGATTTAAAAGTCTGTTTGTGAATACTTTTAAATTTGCGGCCCATGTGTGTTGTCAGGATATGTTATACATGATTCATTTGTTTATTGTTTGCTTATATGTTGTCTAGTAGTATAATAAGTTCATCACATGGTTTGTCAGTTGGTATTGGATAAGATTTTAGAAGGTAACATGGATGGCTCATTGTAAATCGAGATGGGTGGGATAATCGGTGGTCAATGGGTTGGGTTTTGTGAACCGCCACTTTACAATGATGATGTTGGTTGTGTTGTTAACTTATTAAAAGGGTCCAATCGGTTGGGGTTATGGGAGGTCCAATCGGTTGGGGTTTTTGTTGGTCCAATGAGAAATTGCGGTGATAGATAGATGTTGGCCACTAAGTTTTGTGATATGATAATTATTGCTGAACTGTTATGTACTTCGACGAATCAGAGGTACCGGCGAAACACGTCTTAATTGATGAAACCGACATGGCGAAACACAATGTGTTTCGCCGAGACTAGTTGACGAAACAGGGGTGATTCGTCGGAGGGGCTCATGGCGAACTGGTGGGTGTTTCGTCGACTGGGATTTATTGTTTGGTGTATTGTTTCTGTTGTACTTAACTGAGTTAGTCAACTGCTGTTATGTATATAAGTATTACTTGTATGATTACATATACGTGCAATGAGATACTCTGTGTTATTAAAGCGATGTTCATGATGATGATATTTACGTGCAAACAACTTGAATGCAAACTGATTATATATTCGTGCATACCTTAGGACGTGATTGATTAACCGTGAGCACTTAACTTAGCATACCGAGCAAACAAGGTGAGTTCACACTTCTACCAAGGCATGGGATTCCCAGGGCTTGGGAATGGGATTTAAGGAATAAGGTTGAATAGATTCATGCGGACATTATTACTAGACTACCATACCATCGTCCTCGGTTGTGCAGGACCCATACGTAAAACCTACGTATACTTATACTATTCGCTATCCTCGGTTGTGAAGGATACTCACGTAAAACCTACGTGAACCTATATTTACTACTGCCTCGGTTGTGTCAGGCACTTACGTAAAACCTACGTAAACCCACGCGTACCCCTATCCTCGGTTGGGAAGGATACTTACGTAAAACCTACGTAACACTTGTACGTATTACTGTTCTCGGTTGTGAAGAACACATATGGTTACAAATAGTCTAGTGGTTATACAACACGGGAAGCCCCCACCAATAGAACTTACTACCGGCCCAGTAGAGCCACATGTTACAAACAAACTTACTATTACGCATTACTTTCTGTGAACTCGCTCAACTAGTTGTTGACTCTCTGTTGCATGCCTTGCAGGACCATAGGTACTATTGGAGCTTGCACGGGAGGCACAGTCGTTGTGGACATGGATCGTGAATGTGTTGTTAAACACTATAACATTTTGTACTTAAACTTATGTTGGGTTTTACATTTAATGCTTCCGCTACACACTGGTTTATATTTGGTTTTGTAAACACCTATCGTATTGATGAATGACTTTTGATATACATACTTATGTTCAATATGATTGGTGGCTTGATCCTGGTCATGTCACGCCTCCTAGCGGTAGTATTCCGTGTGTGGATTTTGGGGGTGTGACAGATTGGTATCAGAGCCATTGGTTATAGAGAACTCGGTTTTAATAAGGGGAAAACGTTTTTTTTATTAAAACCAGACTATAACCAGAACAGTGCTCAACGATCCACAACGACGCCTCGCTCCACGTGCAAGACTCATCACTCTAGGTAATATGGTACATGTCTTATTGCCTACTTGCTAGAATTGCATAGAACTTTGCTCCGGGTATGCTTAGGTTAACTTAACACTATTGCATGAGAACACTTGTGTGCTTAATCTCTTCTGTTATCGCACTATTCGCGAACCTCTCTCACTTATGTCGTATTTACTATGAAGATCATGTCCGGATGCATTAACATGACACAAGCCCAGTTGACGGCTTTGATTAACGAACGAATTGCTGAGGCACTTGCAGCCGCACCAGCAGGAGGTCAGCACGTTCAGCCACCTGTTTGTACCTTCAAAACTTTCATGGACTGTCGTCCTACTACCTTTAGTGGCACGGAAGGAGCGGTTGGACTCCTCCATTGGTTTGAAAAGCTCGAGTCCGTATTCGAAATGTGTGAATGCCCTGAGGCTCGCAGGGTGAAGTACGCCACTGGTACTCTAGAAGGCATTGCGCTGACTTGGTGGAATGCGCAAGTACAGATGTTAGGGTTGGCTGTTGCTAATGCCACACCTTGGAACGGTTTCAAGGAATTGATTAAAGAGGAATACTGTAGCCGTGATGATATTCATAAGCTAGAGGTAGAGTTTTACCACTTGAAAATGACGGGGTCAGAAATTGAAGCGTACACCAGAAGATCGAATGAGTTGGCTATTCTGTGTCCTACTATGGTGGACCCTCCCATTAAGTGTATTGAACTGTATCTCAATGGTCTGGTGCCGGAGATTCAAAGCCACGTAACCTCAGCGAATCTTGGCACTATTCAACAGATCGTCAAGCTAGCTCATCGCCTCACCGATTAGGCAGTGGAACAGAACAAGCTGCCTAAACGTATCAGCGCTACCACTACTGCTACTGTTTCAGCAACTACTCCTGCTACCCCCAGTAATAACAAGAGAAAATGGGAAGGGGATTCCAGCAAAGGTTCAGCTTTAGTACAGTCTCAAGTTCAGCAGCGAAAGACTGACAACTATCAGAACCCTAGTCAGCAATCTTCGGGCAGTCACAGGCAGGGTGTTTATCAAGGGAACCTCCCAAGGTGTAACAACTGTAACAGGCATCACAGTGGCCAGTGCAACAAGGGTCGTTGTCGGAGGTGCCTCAGGATGGGACATGAGGCCAAGGATTGTAGGAGCCCACGGCCTGTAACTCAGAATCAACAGCAGCAGCAAACGCAACAGAACCAACAACAGGGTAACAAGGGATGTTTTCATTGTGGTGCTGAAGGTCACTTCAAAAGACACTGCCCTCAGTTAAACCGAAACCAGAACAACAACAACCAGGGCAATGGGAACAACAACAACAACAATGGTGCAAAGGGTCGTATGTTTGTGATTGGTCAGAGTGACGCAAGGAACGATCCTAATGTGGTTACGGGTAAGTTTCTTCTCGACGACTTTTATGTTACCGTATTATTTGATTCGGGTGCGGATACCAGTTATATGTCTCTGAACGTTAGTCAAATGCTTAAAAGTGCACCAACACTGTTAAGCACCAAACATGTCGTAGAGTTAGCTAACGGTAAAAGTCTAGAGGCCACACACATAGTTCAGGGTTGTAATCTTATCCTCGCTGGTCAGACTTTCTCTATCGATCTCATTCCTATAACTCTGAGTAGTTTTGATGTCGTCATTGGTATGGATTGGTTATCCCAACAGCAAGCAGAGATCCTATGCAAGGAGAAGATCATTCGTATTCCCCGTACCGGCAAAGAACCTCTCGAAGTTCAAGGCGATAAGTGTGGTGTCGTGAGTGGCATCATCTCCTTCTTGAAGGCGCAGAAGTGTCTGCGAAAGGGCCACATAGCTATCTTAGCATTCGTTACTGATACATCACAGAAAGAGAAAAAGATTGGGGATATTCCTGTAGTACGCGACTTTCTTCAAGTGTTTCCTGAAGAGTTACCTGGATTACCGCCCCATCGCCAGGTCGAATTTCAGATCGAGCTAGCTCCAGGAGCAGCACCTATAGCTCGAGCGCCATACCGCTTAGCTCCAACCGAACTGGAAGAACTGTCTAAGCAATTGCAAGAACTGTTGGAAAAGGGTTTCATACGTCCTAGCTCTTCGCCATGGGGAGCTCCAGTATTATTTGTAAAGAAGAAAGACGGTACTTTTCGTATGTGCATAGACTACCGCGAACTGAACAAGGTGACGGTGAAGAATCGCTATCCACTTCCACGCATCGACGACTTATTCGACCAGTTGCAAGGGTCGAGCTATTACTCAAAGATTGACCTGAGGTCAGGTTACCATCAACTGAGAGTCCGGGATGAGGACGTCTCCAAAACAGCATTCAGAACTCGCTACGGCCATTACGAGTTTTTGGTCATGCCATTCGGGCTAACGAACACGCCTGCGGTCTTCATGGATCTTATGAACAGGGTGTGCAAACCTTATCTTGACAAGTTTGTTATTGTTTTCATCGACGACATCCTGATTTATTCGAAGAATCGGGAGGAACACGAGCATCATTTACGACTTATTCTGGAACTCCTTCGAACGGAACAGCTGTACGCTAAGTTTTCAAAATGCGACTTCTGGCTTCGTGAAGTCCACTTTCTAGGCCACGTGGTAAACAAGGATGGGATTCATGTTGATCCATCCAAAGTAGATTCGATCAAGAACTGGCCTGCACCTAGTACACCGACAGAAATACGCCAATTCTTGGGTTTGGCGGGTTATTACAGACGGTTTATCAAAGACTTCTCAAAGATTGCACAGCCGCTTACATTACTGACACAGAAAGGTGTTGCTTACCGTTGGAGTGATACACAGGAAACAGCGTTTCAGCACTTAAAGGATAGACTCTGTAGCGCACCTATCCTCTCATTGCCTGAAGGCACGGACGATTTTGTAGTCTACTGCGACGCATCCATCCAAGGTCTTGGATGTGTATTGATGCAACGGGATAAAGTCATTGCTTATGCTTCACGCCAACTTAAGATTCATGAACGGAATTACACTACGCACGATTTAGAGCTGGGAGCTGTTGTTTTTGCGCTCAAGATATGGCGACATTACCTGTATGGCACCAAGTGCACCATCTACACCGATCACAGGAGCCTCGAATATATTTTCAAGCAGAAAGATTTGAACATGCGACAACGTCGATGGGTCGAGTTACTGAACGATTACGAATGTGCTATAAAGTACCATCCAGGCAAGGCCAATGTGGTGGCCGACGCCCTCAGTCGAAAGGATACTATACCTAGGCGTGTACGAGCGTTGCAACTCACTATTCAGTCTAGTCTTCCTTCACAGATACGAGATGCTCAGGTAGAAGCATTGAAACCAGAAAACGTCAGGGCTGAAGCTCTACGCGGTTCAAGGCAACGGTTAGAACTAAGGGTAGACGGCGCCTACTATGTAACAGGACGCATCTGGGTCCCACTCTATGGTAGCTTACGCGAACTTGTAATGGATGAAGCTCATAAGTCTCGCTACTCAGTACATCCTGGTTCAGATAAGATGTACCACGACCTCAGAACTACATATTGGTGGCCTAGCATGAAGGCCCACATAGCAACTTACGTTAGAAAGTGTTTGACTTGTGCGAGAGTCAAAGCAGAATATCAGAAACCATCAGGCCCACTCCAGCAACCAGAGATACCACAATGGAAATGGGAGCAAATTTCCATGGATTTTGTTACTGGCCTGCCTAGATCTCAACGTGGGAATGATACTATTTGGGTGATCGTTGATCGACTCACCAAGTCTGCTCACTTCTTGGCTATCAAGGAAACGGATAAGTTCTCCACTCTAGCAGACGTATACCTTAAAGAAGTTGTCTCGAGGCACGGGGTGCCCACATCTATTATCTCTGATCGTGATGCACGTTTTACTTCAGAACTGTGGCAAGCCATGCACAAATCTTTTGGCTCTCGATTAGACATGAGCACAGCTTATCATCCTCAGACCGATGGGCAGTCTGAGCGCACTATTCAGACTCTAGAAGACATGCTTCGGGCGTGCGTAATTGACTTTGGCAAGGGCTGGGAAAAGCATCTGCCACTTGTGGAATTTTCGTACAACAACAGTTACCACACCAGCATCAAAGCTGCTCCATTTGAGGCATTATACGGGCGTAAATGCCGGTCACCTCTCTGTTGGGCAGAGGTGGGAGACAGTCAAATCACAGGTCCAGAAATGGTAGTTGATACTACTGAAAAGATTGCTCAAATACGACAACGCATGGCGGCAGCTCGTGACCGTCAGAAAGTATACGCTGATAAAGACAGGAAAATACTCGAACTCCAAGTTGGGGATCGAGCACTACTCAAGGTGTCACCCTGGAAGGGTGTTGTTCGTTTTGGCAAACGAGGCAAACTCAATCCACGTTACGTTGGACCATTTGAAGTCATTGAAAATATAGGCAAAGTGGCCTACAGACTGAACTTACCAGCTGAACTCAGTGCAGTTCACAACGTCTTTCATGTGTCGAATCTGAAGAAGTGGCAGTCAGATGAGACCTTTATAGTTCCTTTGAAGGAGCTCACTATCGACGAACGGTTGCATTTCGTCGAAGAACCAGTTGAAATCACGGACCGGGATGTTAAGGTCCTCAAGAACACTAGAATACCTCTTGTACGGGTTCGTTGGAACTCCCGTCGCGGCCCAGAGTTCACCTGGGAACGCGAAGACCAAATGGAACTCAAATATCCCCAGTTGTTCGAAAACAATGCAACCACTACTGAGGCTGAAGCTACTACAGAAGTTCGGGATGAAATCCCAACTCAACAGGGGGACGATGTGACACCCCAGGAAAACCAGTAAACGATGACTTACCTAGCTTCCTCAGTAACCGCATGCTAAATTTCGGGACGAAATTTCTTTCAAGTTGGGGATAATGTGACAACTCGAGTTTCCGACTTTCACTTTCGTATTTATTTCACGTTGACTTCGATTGTTTTGTTGTTTGACTTGTAGCTATACCCGTTATGTTATAATGAAAGGCACTATGATTGTTACATGTTTATGTGATTTAGATTATAGCATGAAACGTATAGTATTACGAATTTTGCACGTATGTGATTAATATTAAAACATGAGATTTGGTATTTTAGATAAACACTTGAACTGTTTAACAGCTGAAATGACCCGACAAATTTTGTGATTCGCCATGACCCAACTCGACGAAACATGCTGTTTCGCCGGCCCATTATTACGCGAAGCCCATTAGGGCCCAGTTCACTTGTACGCATATATATTACACGGAACCGTCTCATTCGTCACACGTTAACAATCTGAAACCCTAAAACTCTCCCAAGTGTGACGGCAGCTGTGTGTTTCCCCAAGCCCTCTCTTTAGCGATCAAACCCTCATTTTCCGAACATCTCGGTTAGTGTGAATATACAGAACCGATTACTTGTTATTGATTTAAAAGTCTGTTTGTGAATACTTTTAAATTTGCGGCCCATGTGTGTTGTCAGGATATGTTATACATGATTCATTTGTTTATTGTTTGCTTATATGTTGTCTAGTAGTATAATAAGTTCATCACATGGTTTGTCAGTTGGTATTGGATAAGATTTTAGAAGGTAACATGGATGGCTCATTGTAAATCGAGATGGGTGGGATAATCGGTGGTCAATGGGTTGGGTTTTGTGAACCGCCACTTTACAATGATGATGTTGGTTGTGTTGTTAACTTATTAAAAGGGTCCAATCGGTTGGGGTTATGGGAGGTCCAATCGGTTGGGGTTTTTGTTGGTCCAATGAGAAATTGCGGTGATAGATAGATGTTGGCCACTAAGTTTTGTGATATGATAATTATTGCTGAACTGTTATGTACTTCGACGAATCAGAGGTACCGGCGAAACACGTCTTAATTGATGAAACCGACATGGCGAAACACAATGTGTTTCGCCGAGACTAGTTGACGAAACAGGGGTGATTCGTCGGAGGGGCTCATGGCGAACTGGTGGGTGTTTCGTCGACTGGGATTTATTGTTTGGTGTATTGTTTCTGTTGTACTTAACTGAGTTAGTCAACTGCTGTTATGTATATAAGTATTACTTGTATGATTACATATACGTGCAATGAGATACTCTGTGTTATTAAAGCGATGTTCATGATGATGATATTTACGTGCAAACAACTTGAATGCAAACTGATTATATATTCGTGCATACCTTAGGACGTGATTGATTAACCGTGAGCACTTAACTTAGCATACCGAGCAAACAAGGTGAGTTCACACTTCTACCAAGGCATGGGATTCCCAGGGCTTGGGAATGGGATTTAAGGAATAAGGTTGAATAGATTCATGCGGACATTATTACTAGACTACCATACCATCGTCCTCGGTTGTGCAGGACCCATACGTAAAACCTACGTATACTTATACTATTCGCTATCCTCGGTTGTGAAGGATACTCACGTAAAACCTACGTGAACCTATATTTACTACTGCCTCGGTTGTGTCAGGCACTTACGTAAAACCTACGTAAACCCACGCGTACCCCTATCCTCGGTTGGGAAGGATACTTACGTAAAACCTACGTAACACTTGTACGTATTACTGTTCTCGGTTGTGAAGAACACATATGGTTACAAATAGTCTAGTGGTTATACAACACGGGAAGCCCCCACCAATAGAACTTACTACCGGCCCAGTAGAGCCACATGTTACAAACAAACTTACTATTACGCATTACTTTCTGTGAACTCGCTCAACTAGTTGTTGACTCTCTGTTGCATGCCTTGCAGGACCATAGGTACTATTGGAGCTTGCACGAGAGGCACAGTCGTTGTGGACATGGATCGTGAATGTGTTGTTAAACACTATAACATTTTGTACTTAAACTTATGTTGGGTTTTACATTTAATGCTTCCGCTACACACTGGTTTATATTTGGTTTTGTAAACACCTATCGTATTGATGAATGACTTTTGATATACATACTTATGTTCAATATGATTGGTGGCTTGATCCTGGTCATGTCACGCCTCCTAGCGGTAGTATTCCGTGTGTGGATTTTGGGGGTGTGACAATGATACAAAACAAAGTCAATAGACGTAGTGCACTAACAGGGTGGTTGGTTTGGCCCTTGTTCCTGTTACTCGAATCCTAGACCGATATATCCCATTTTAATTTTACACCATTGTGAACCTTACGCCTTTTTTACTCTCTGATGGAGTTTCTCGGCATTTAAAAATCTTCGTGAACTAAATCACACGTGTATATGTTGACATTTAAGAGATATACAGTCAAGAAAATCAAGGGCAATGGTGATATATATGCGGATTAGACACAAAAAAACACTCAACAAATGGCTACAATTTTAAGAATGTGTTTAGTGACGGCATCGGATTCCTAATTGATGGAGAAAGGTCTGGTGGCAAGAAAAGCTACTTATAGGAGGTTGTCAAGCGTTTTCGCTCGACGATTCTATTCTTGGGTGGTTGGTTTAGCCCTTGTTCCTGTAACTCGAATCCTAGCCCGGTATATCCCATTTTACTTTTACACCATTGTAATCCTTACGCCTTTTTTACTCTCTGATCGAGGTTCTCTGCATTGAAAAATCTTCATAAACTAAATGACACGTGTATATGTTGACATTTAAGAGATAGACAGTCAAGAAAATCAAGGGCAATGGTCATATATATGCGGATTAGACACAAAAAAAAAAAAACACTCAACAAATGGCTACAATTTAAGGAATGTGTTTAGTGACGGCATCAGATTCCTAATTGATGGAGAAAGGTCTGTTGGCAAGAAAAGCTGCTTCTAGGAGGTTGTCAAGTGTTTTCTCTCGACGATTCCATTCTTGGGTGGTTGGTTTGGCCCTTGTTCCTGTAACTCGAATCCTAGCCCGGTATATCCCATTTTAATTTTACACCATTGTGAACCTTACACCTTTTTTACTCTCTGATCGAGGTTCTCGGCATTGAAAAATCTTCGTAAACTAAATCACACGTGTATATGTTGACTTTTAAGAGATAGACAGTCAAGAAAATCAAGGGCAATGGTGATATATATGCGGATTAGATACAAAAAAAAAACACTCAACAAATGGCTACAATTTAAAGAATGTGTTTAGTGACGCCATCAGATTCCTAATTGATGGAGAAAGGTCTGGTGGCAAGAAAAGCTGCTTCTAGGGGGTTGTCAAGTGTTTTCGCTCGACGATTCCATTCTTGGGTGGTTGGTTTAGCCCTTGTTCCTGTAACTCGAATCCTAGCCCGGTATATCCCATTTTAATTTTACACCATTGTGAACCTTACGCCTTTTTTACTCTCTGATCGAGGTTCTCGGCATTGAAAAATCTTCGTAAACTAAATCACACGGGTATATGTTGACATTTAAGAGATATACAGTCAAGAAAATCAAGGGCAATGGTGATATATATGCGGATTAGACACCAAAAAAAAAACACTCAACAAATGGCTACAATTTAAAGAATGTGTTTAGTGACGGCATCAGATTCCTAATTGATGGAGAAAGGTCTGGTGGCAAAAAAGCTGTTTCAAGGAGGTTGTCAAGTGTTTTCGCTCGATGATTCCATTCTTGGGTGGTTGGTTTGGCCCTTGTTCCTGTAACTCGAATCCTAGCCCGGTATATCCCATTTTAATTTTAAACATGTGTAATCCTTACGCCTTTTTTACTCTCTTATCGAGGTTCTCTGCATTGAAAAATCTTCATAAACTAAATCACACGTGTATATGTTGACATTTAAGAGATAGAAAGTCAAGAAAATCAAGGGCAATGGTCATATATATGCGGATTAGACACCAAAAAAAACACTCAACAAATGGCTACAATTTAAGGAATGTGTTTAGTGACGGCATCAGATTCCTAATTGATGGAGAAAGGTCTGGTGGCAAGAAAAGCAGCTTCTAGGAGGTTGTCAAGTGTTTTCTCTCGATGATTCCATTCTTGGGTGGTTGGTTTGGCCCTTGTTCCTGTAACTCGAATCCTAGCCCGGTATATCCCATTTTAATTTTACACCATTGTGAACCTTACACCTTTTTTACTCTCTGATCGAGGTTCTCGGCATTGAAAAATCTTCGTAAACTAAATCACACGTGTATATATTGACATTTAAGAGATAGACAGTCAAGAAAATCAAGGGCAGTGGAGATATATATGCGGATTAGATACCAAAAAAAACACTCAACAAATGGCTACAATTTAAAGAATGTGTTTAGTGATGCCATCAGATTCCTAATTGATGGAGAAAGGTCTGGTGGCAAGAAAAGCTGCTTCTAGGGGGTTGTCAAGCGTTTTCGCTCGACGATTCCATTCTTGGGTGGTTGGTTTGGCCCTTGTTCCTGTAACTCGAATCCTAGCCCGGTATATTCCATTTTAATTTTACACCATTGTGAACCTTACGCCTTTTTTACTCTCTGATCGAGGTTCTCGGCATTGAAAAATATTTGTAAACTAAATCACACGTGTATATGTTGAGATTTAAGAGATATACAGTCAAGAAAATCAAGGGCAAGGGTGATATATATGCGGATTAGACACAAAAAAAAAACACTCAACAAATGGCTACAATTTAAAGAATGTGTTTAGGGACGGCATCAGATTCCTAATTGATGGAGAAAGGTCTGGTGGCAAGAAAAGCTGTTTCTAGGAGGTTGTCAGGTGTTTTCGCTCGACGATTCCATTCTTGGGTGGTTGGTTTGGCCCTTGTTCCTGTAACTCGAATCCTAGCCCGGTATATCCCATTTTAATTTTACACCATTGTAATCCTTACGCCTTTTTTACTCTCTGATCGAGGTTCTCTGCATTGAAAAATCTTCATAAACTAAATCACACGTGTATATGTTGACATTTAAGAGATAGACAGTCAAGAAAATCAAGGGCAATGGTCATATATATGCGGATTAGATACAAAAAAAACACTCAACAAATGGCTACAATTTAAGGAATGTGTTTAGTGACGGCTTTAGATTCCTAATTGATGGAGAAAGGTCTGGTGGCAAGAAAAGCTGCTTCTAGAATGTTGTCAAGTGTTTTCTCTCGACGATTCCATTCTTGGGTGGTTGGTTTGGCCCTTGTTCCTGTAACTCGAATCCTAGCCCGGTATATCCCATTTTAATTTTACACCATTGTGAACCTTACGCCTTTTTTACTCTCTGATCGAGGTTCTCGGCATTGAAAAATCTTTGTCAACTAAATCACACGTGTATATGTTGACATTTAAGAGATATACAGTCAAGAAAATCAAGGGCAATGGTGATATATATTCGGATTAGATACAAAAAAAACACTCAACAAATGGCTACAATTTAAAGAATGTGTTTAGTGACGCCATCAGATTCCTAATTGATGGAGAAAGGTCTGGTGGCAAGAAAAGCTGCTTCTAGGGGGTTGTCAAGTGTTTTCGCTCGACGATTCCATTCTTGGGTGGTTGGTTTAGCCCTTGTTCCTGTTACTCGAATCCTAGACCGATATATCCCATTTTAATTTTACACCATTGTGAACCTTACGCCTTTTTTACTCTCTGATCGAGTTTCTCGGCATTTAAAATCTTCGTGAACTAAATCACACGTGTATATGTTGACATTTAAGAGATATACAGTCAAGAAAATCAAGGGCAATGGTGATATATATGCGGATTAGACACAAAAAAACACTCAACAAATGGCTACAATTTTAAGAATGTGTTTAGTGACGGCATCGGATTCCTAATTGATGGAGAAAGGTCTGGTGGCAAGAAAAGCTACTTATAGGAGGTTGTCAAGCGTTTTCGCTCGACGATTCCATTCTTGGGTGGTTGGTTTGGCCCTTGTTCCTGTAACTCGAATCCTAGCCCGGTATATCCCATTTTAATTTTACACCATTGTGAACCTTACGCCTTTTTTACTCGCGGATCGAGGTTCTCGGCATTGAAAAATCTTCGTAAACTAAATCACACGTGTATATGTTGACATTTAAGAGATATACAGTCACGAAAATCAAGGGCAATGGTGATATATATGCGGATTAGACACCAAAAAAAAAAAAGAAAAAACACTCAACAAATGGATACAATTTAAAGAATGTGTTTAGTGACGGCATTAGATTCCTAATTGATGGAGAAAGGTCTTGTGGCAAGAAAAACTGCTTCTTGGAGGTTGTCAAGTGTTTTCTCTCGAAGATTCCATTCTTGGGTGGTTGGTTTGGCCCTTGTTCCTGTAACTCGAATCCTAGCCCGGTATATCCCATTTTAATTTTACACCATTGTAATCCTTACACCTTTTTTACTCTCTGGTCGAGGTTCTCTGCATTGAAAAATCTTCATAAACTAAATCACACGTGTATATGTTGACATTTAAGAGATAGACAGTCAAGAAAATCAAGGGCAATGGTCATATATATGCGGATTAGACACCAAAAAAAAACACACACAACAAATAGCTACAATTTAAGGAATGTGTTTAATGACGGCATCAGATTCCTAATTGATGGAGAAAGGTCTGGTGGCAAGAAAAGTTGCTTCTAGGAGGTTGTCAAGTGTTTTCGCTCAATGATTCCATTCTTGGATGGTTGGTTTGGCCCTTGTTCCTGTAACTTGAATCCTAGCCCGGTATATCCCATTTTAATTTTACACCATCGTGAACCTTACGCCTTTTTTACTCTCTGATCGAGGTTCTCGGCATTGAAAAATCTTCGTAAACTAAATCACACGTGTATATGTTGACATTTAAGAGATATACAGTCAATAAAATCAAGGGCAATGGTGATATATATGCGGATTAGACACCAAAAAAATCACACTCAACAAATGGGTACAATTTAAGGAATGTGTTTAGTGACGGCATCAGATTCCTAATTGATGGAGAAAGGTCAGGTGGCAAGAAAAGCTTGTCACACCCTCAAAATACCACATGCGGGAATACCGCGGGATGTGTGACATACTAGGATCTAGCCACTAATCACATTGAACTTATAGCAAGAGTTTTAATAAAACTTTCATTCATTGCGATACAGTGTTACAAAACATATTTATAACTCGTTGTGTTTAGCGGAAGCATAATACAAGTCTAACTAAAACCCAAGTGTGTGAAATCAGCTAGCCTCGTTTCAAGTTTCCATGTTCCTCGACCCATGACCACTCCAGCATCCCAGACAGCAAGTTCCACGTCCACACGTATCAATAACCTGCGAGCATGCACACACGTGTATCGGACAACGCTGGTGAGTTCATGGTTTTACGAAAATGTTAGTTACCAAGCGTTTAGTTCTGTTCATTGATTACAATGTTGATAATAACTCGAATACAAGACGGCTCCAGATTTATTTTGCCCTTTCCCCAATGCTCCTATCAAAGCATTGGGCATGACTGGGTCATTAGTTCACACTCGTCCTCTCAGGTACGGGGTGAGGGTGCCAAACCTAGATAGCGCTACCAACTAATACCCCGTTACCTCTCAGGTAACAAACAAGATGGGACTTAAAGGTGATAGGATGAGTGTATTATCCAACATTCCAGATTTTACCCACAAGACGTATTCCTCTCAGGAATACCCATTTGATTTACCCAAAAACTTATCCATCTCAGGGATACCCAAAGAATGTCCCACCCACCGGGACGCATGCTTAAGAGGAATGAACTCACCTTTGATTTGCTCGGTATGTTAAATTACCCTTCCAAGTTGGTCAAGCCAAACCCTACCAAGGTTACCAATCAACATCAGTTACATAATCAAACAAGTCACGTATTTGTACACAGTAAGTCACGTATTTCACACGTCTATATCTATCACAAAATAATCATTAGCACATACTCAGTTCACATCCCATGTATAATACACAATAATCTCACAACAGTTAATTGGGCTACTTAACCAAGCCCAAGCCCAAACAAATTACCCTTCGGCAAAAAACCGTTCGACGAAGAACCCCTATTCTTCGTCATGAACTACTCAGAGGAAGATCCCATCATTCGTCATATTGGTGTTCGGCAAAATACCCATCCTTTGTTGATACTGGATTTGACGAAGCATCCCTATGTTTCGTCGAGTTACATGTTATAATACCTTGATCATATAACAACATTTAGCAGTTCACATTTTCTAGAGGATCACAAGATCAAACGATGGTTACTGCATACATTCAAGCAAACCCTAATTACCTCTCAATCATCCAAAACGATAATCTCATAACATTAATAGTAACTTACAATATCATACCTTAACATAGATCTTAATCTTATAACAACCTTTACACCTTCAATCATAACAGAAACTATCCAACCAATCATTACTTTGCACGTTACACACTCTTAAACAGAAGTAATCATCGGCCACTTTATCATAACAGTTTTCCGTTTCACATACAATTAAAAAATCGAACAAAGATCATTGAAACACACACAATTCTAATCTCGTAATCATTGTTCAAATAGCAGATTAACTGACGAAACATCATGCACACAAGATCCTACATCCTCATACAAAGTCATGATATCACAATACTACACATCAGAATTAATCTATCGAACAAAGCTATGACATTAACCGTAATACCGTATTGATCTGAATGATCGAGATGGAAAAGCTTCGGGGCCTCCTAATTGCCGTCGCACAGAGATTGACAAGGGAGAGGAGACTCTAGGGTTTTCTATTTACGTCTAGCGGTTATAAGGGCTATACAATCACAAAACAATAACAAATTGGGCCACTATGAAGATTGGGCAAAGGCCCCCTTTCCGACGAAGAACCCTTCTTCGACGAAAGTTCCTTCTTCGTCGAGGTTGGGTATGACGAAGATTTCCATTCTTAGTCGGGGCGCCCATTGGCGAAGAATCCTAACCCATTAACTATCAACATAACACCTTGCACATAAATCTAATACATTAACTATTAACATAAGACATTACACATAAATCTAACACATTAACTATTAACATAACACATAAATCATATCCTATACTCAAACTGTTAATCCTACACACGAAACAAGATTACGACGTAAGTGATATGTGTAGGAAAGACCTCGAAATCTCGGGTTGTCACAAAGCTGCTTCTAGGAGGTTGTCAAGTGTTTTTACTCGAAGATTCCATCTTTGGGTGGTTAATTTGGCCCTTGTTCCTGTAACTCGAATCCTAGCCTGGTATATCTCATTTTAATTTTACACCATTGTGAACCTTATGCCTTTTTTACTCTCTGATCGAGATTCTCGGCATTGAAAAATCTTCGTATACTAAATCACACCTGTATATGTTGACATTTAAGAGATATACAGTCAGGAAAATCAAGGGCAATGGTGATATATATACGGATTAGACACAAAAAAAAACACTCAACAAATGGCTACAATTTAAGGAATGTGTTTAGTGACAGGATCAGATTCCTAATTGATGGAGAAAGGTCTGGTGGCAAGAAAAGCTGTGTCTAGGAGGTTGTCAAATGTTTTCGCTCGACGATTCCATTCTTTGGTGGTTAGTTTGGCCCTTGTTCCTGTAACTCGAATCCTATCCTGGTATATCCCATTTTAATTTTACCCCATTGTGAACCTTACGCCTTTTTTTACTTTCTAATCGAGGTTCTCGACATTGAAAAATCTTCGTAAACTAAATCACACGTGTATATGTTGACATTTAAGAGATATACATACAAGAAAATCAAGGGCAATGGTGATATATATGCGGATTAGACACCAAAAAAAACACTAAAAAATGGCTACAATTTAAGGAATGTGTTTAGTGACGGCATCAGATTCCTAATTGATGGAGAAATGTCTGGTGGCAAGAAAAGCTGCTTCTAGGAGGTTGTCAAGTGTTTTCGCTCGACGATTCCATTCTTGGGTAGTTGGTTTGGCCCTTGTTCCTGTAACTCGAATCCTAGCCCGGTATATCCCATTTTAATTTTACACCATTGTGAACCTTACGACTTTTTTACTATCTGATCGAGGTTCTCGGCATTGAAAAATCTTCGTAAACTAAATCACATGTGTATATGTTGACATTTAAGAGATATACAGTCAAGAAAATCAAGGGCAATGGTGATATATATGCGGATTGGACACCAAAAAAAAAACTCAACAAATGGCTACAATTTAAGGAATGTGTTTAGTGACGGCATCAGATTCCTTATTAATGAAGAAATGTCTGGTGGCAAGAAAAGCTGCTTCTGGGAGTTTGTCAAGTGTTTTCGCTCGACGATTCCATTCTTGGGTGGTTGGTTTGGCCCTAGTTCCTGTAACTCGAATCCTAGCCCGGTATATCCCGTTTAATTTTACACCATTGTGAACCTTACGCCTTTTTTACTCTCGGATCGAGGTTCTCGGCATTGAAAAATCTTCGTAAACTAAATCAAACCTGTAATATGTTGATATTTAAGAGATATACATGTTGGTGCATATGTCTGTCGACTTCGTCTTGTATGGAGTCTTGTATCGAGTCTTGTATCTAGATAGGATAATCCAGAGCTCGGTAGTAAAAGAAATAGGGTTTAATTGCTGATTGATCATTCCACACGAAATGGCCATTCCACACGAAATGGATATGATAGTTTCGTGGGGAATGGAAATCCTATAAATAGGTGACTTGAGAGTTCCTTTGTAACTTTTGCTATTCCAGTAGCGAAGCTCTGCTGAAGTGTCGGATCGATCTGTAACTTTGTCAAATCAATACAAACGACAATTAAACTACTTCTACATGCAAATGATGGTGATTCAACATCAAAACGTTTGTTTCTGCCTCTCGTTTTGATCAAGAACTCTTCTGATCGACTCGTTTTGGTCGTTACAACGATCCTACAAGTGGTATCAGAGCTCAGGATGAGTCAAATCGGCTAAATCAGTGCTTTGAATGGTTTAGAACTCTTTACTTCTACTCATTCTTGGATTTTTGAACGATTCCACGGACAAAATGGACTGAGATTTGAATATAACGTGTTAAACACCATTTTAATAAATCCTTCAGAGTTACAGACCTTAATTTGGACTAAAATTGATCAAAAAGTGCCAAAAACTTCATTTCGTGTGAACATGCATCATTTCATATGAAAATTGTGTCCATTCCATATGAAATGAACCATTTCCTGTGAAGTTTTACCATTTCGCTTGAAAAACTTGTCCATTTCGCACGAATTGGACCATTTCGCTTGAAAATCCATATTGTCTGATCATTTCGCACGAAAAGGAATCTTTTTTCACATTTCGCACGAAATGGCATTCCAATTCGCTTGAAAGTTCATTTCGTTTGAAGTTCATTTCGTTTGAAATCAATCCATTTCGTTTGAAGATCCATTCCGTTTGAAAATCCATATCGTGTGGAAGTCTTTTCGTTTGAAAAGTGATTTTTTCAAAAAACTTTGAAAATTTTTTATAGTTTAAAATGGATAACCAAGAATTTTATAGCATGTTTTCCGGAGGGGGAATGACAGCAGTTCAAACTCCAATGAGTATTGTGCAGAACGTGAACATGGAAAACGAGCTTGGTACAATGCAAAAGCCACCAAAGTTAATGAACATTGACGAATATTCAGGGTGGTCAGAGAGGTTTAAAACCTGGGTACAGGTAAATCATTTTGAGTGTTGGATGAAAATTGAGTCAAAGTATGTACCTCCAACGAATGGATCGGGTATTGAGAAAACAATTCGCAGCTTAACTCCGCTTGAACAGGAAAGTTTTAAAGCTGAAAAGAAAATGATGAGTATCTTGCAGCAAGAAATCAAAGAAGATATTTTAGTTCTGCTACAACATCAGGATAACTCGCAGTCTGTCTGGAATGCACTAAAAGTGAAGTTTCTTGGAAGTGTTTATATGATAAAGAGCAAAACGGCATTGTTGAAAAAGGAATTTGATATTTTTACTGGTATCAAGGGTGAGTCAACAAAAGAGTTAATCGAGAGGTATTGTCATTTGGTTGTAGAGATGAAACGTTTGAGCATAACCAAAACAGATGAAGAGTGGGTTGACAAGCTGGCAGATGCTTTACCGTATGATGAGTGGGGCACATATTTGTTGGTTTTGAAAAATAACTTGGAATATGTTGGTTTCAATCTAAGCATGTTCATCGAGAAAATTGAATCGCATGAGCTTGAACTTAAAAAGATTAGAAAAATGAAAGCTACTAATGTACAACAAGATGTTCAATTGTACTACAAAGGAAGCTCATCCGCAACATCTACTCTAAGTCCAAAAATTAAGACAGCATTTAGTGCTGAACCTACATCTGGAGTTTCTCAAAGCACACCGAATAACAACTATTCACCATTCACAAGTTATGAACCAAATCCTAAGGTTCAAGAACAAGTGTCTCCTCAAAGTTCATCAAGTTCAAACAACCAAAGTTACGCTTCTGGGATACAGTGCAATATTGCTGTAAACATAAAAAATGGTCAAGATTTTACAGGAGCAGCTGCAAAGCAACATATCGCACTATTAGCTTCTGTTCTTGAATCATATGAGAGTCTAGTTGCTGGAAGGATCGGTAATCCAGACATGACAAAGGAGGATTACGATCAAATTGATCCTGAAGAATTAGAGCTTATTGATATCAAATGGGGAATGGCGAGCTTAGTGAGGAGAGCACAAAGGTTTATGGAAATAACTGGACGAAACAGTCTCGCAGGACCTGATTGTAAGCTTGGATTTGACAAAGCGAAAGTTACGTGCTTCAAATGCAAAGAACAAGGGCATTTCAAACGCGAGTGTCCAAACAGGGAAGTAAATAATGATCAGAATCCGTTCACGAATGACTATTACCGACAAGCAATCTATCACAAAAATAGTCAGCAACCATTCAATTCAAGACCTCAAATTGAAAACAAACCAGATAAGGATCTTTTGGTTAATCAGGATGATGAAAAGATTCCGGAAGGGTTTAGTTGGGATAAATATATTCCTGGTGAGGGTCTGGCTATGATGGTGGAGATTGTTGAAGAGCCAGAATGTGTTGTTGAAACTGAGAAAGTCGGAGAAGTTATGAGTGAAGAAAATCTGGCAGAGCTTGAAGAGGCAGCAGCAGAAGTTTATTATTATCAATCAGAACAGGAGATTATTGTTGATTCTTTTGCAGGATTCTTCAGCGAGCCAACTACAGGTCTTTGTCCACAATATGACGTCGAAAAAGCTCCGGTTGAAGAAATCATAGATGTTTCTAAAGAGATGAATGAAGAAACTCTGAAGGAGTAGCTGACAAGGCGCTGATGGCCAAGCTGAAAGAGGTAGACAAAACTCAAGAGTCAGTGTCTGTCGAAACGGAGTCTGTCAAAACGGAGTCTGTCGAAACGGAGTCATTCGAAAAGGAGTCAGTCGAAAAGGAGTCCGAGTTCAAATCAGAAAATCTGGATATCAAATCAGGAGAAAAATCAGAGTCTGAGTCTGACAGGTTTGGTAAACAAGAAATTAAAACTGATAAAGAAGAAAAGGTTTTTGAAAAGATTGATCCCATTCCTGAAACAACATGCGAAAACTGTTTAAAACCCTGCATGGATTGTCTTGAAAAAGTAAAACAGTTTCAAGAATTGAAAAAATATACCGATGAAGTAAAATTTGATCTTAATGATGTGAAAGAAGCTTATGACACTTTATCACGTTCAATCAAAATGATTCAAAAGGAAAGTTTAGAAAATGATAAAGCTACTAATCTGTTCAAAGCAACGGTCATGGACAAGCAGATGGAAATTAACATTCATATGGACACAATCGCATCTTTGAAAAAGGAACTTGAACTGATGCGAATTGAAACAGAAAGAGTTAATAAGAAATTGATTAGTTATATTGCTTCATCTTATGTGATTGATCAAATTGTTCCTCAACAACCTGATGCTAAACCTGCTTTCAACAATGTTCCACCCCCAATGTGGAATCATTATACACAGAAGTATCCAGATGGGGTGGAAGCAGCTTTGAATCTCAAGTTGAGAACTGTAGAGAATGAGTTATCGGAAAACATTGATGTTACATTCTCTCCATCTGACACTGACAACGAGTCACAAGTGATTAAAACTGTTGTTGACCAAGTGTTAGATGAAGAAAGTGATAACTCAGATTTCGGTACAGTTAAAACTCATTTGGAGAATTCCAATTCTGATTCTGAAGATGACGGAAATTTTCTGGATAAGTTCATACCAAAATCAGATAAAGTTGTGAATGACGATTCGATAATTGTGGCCTACACGATGACCGGAAATGACAAACTATATACTGATTTTGAATTTTCGATTCAGAATGCAAATTTGGAAAATGTTGAAAAGGTTTATAAGCTTGTGGAAATTGACATTTCAGAGGTTAACAACAATGCATTTCTTTCAAAACCGAAAAAATATAAGCTTGTGGAAATTTCCAATGGAGTTGTATTTTTTTGATAAAGTGAACTACATCGTTGAACTTGAAAACAATCTGTTGAGCATATCTCGGATTTGTGACAAGTCGTTCACAGTTCATTTTACAAAAAAACGAGTGTTTGATCATTAAACCTGGTTTTAAAATTCCAGAAGATGTGGTGTTGATACGAGCTCCTCGTGAAAACGATTTGTATGTCTTTGACATGAGCGTCGCAACAACATCAGACAAGAAACCAAAATTTTTTGTAACTAAAACAAAAGCAACTAAAAAAGAATCAAGAATGTGGCATCGTAAGATGGGACACATTCATGTGAGAAAAATGAATTTCTTAGTTCACAATGATCTTGTTGAAGGCGTTAATTTGAAAAATTTCCATCTGAATGATGATTGTGTAGAATGCAAAAAGGGAAAGCAAACGAAGAAGTGACACCCAAAGACGCTCTTGAACTCCATCAGACTACCACTCAAAAGACTCCATATGGATCTTTTCGGACCGGTAAATGTGAAGAGCGTAAGTGGAGATCTGTATTGTCTTGTGGTCACTGACGACTTTACAAGATTTTCATGGGTGATGTGTCTCGAAAGAAAAGATCAGACATTTGATTCGTTGATGATTTTATTCAAAAAGATGGAGACCCTGTACAAACTGCCGATCAGAAGAATTCGAAGCGACAATGTAACAGAGTTTAAGAACAACCGTATGCTCGAATTCTGCAATGACAAAGGGATTCTTCATGAATTCAGCGCACCGTACACTCCACAATAAAACGGTGTCGCAGAACAAAAGAATAGCACACTGATCGAGACAGCTCGTACCATGCTAGCCGATTCCAAATTGCCGATATTCTTTTGGAGTGAAGCAGTTGCTACAGCATGTTATACTCTGAATCGTGTTCTCACAGTAAAGATGTTCAAGAATACCTGCTTCGAATTACTTCATACCTATAAACCAAATCTGAAATTCTTAGAACCTTTTGGATCACTGTGCACATTTATTGATCCAGATGGTAAAATTTGGTGCAAAAGTTAACGAAGGTTTTTTTGTAGGTTATGCAAGTCCACTGAAAAGATTATTTGTTCCATGCTTGGGAAAGATTATACAAGTTCAGCATGTTGACTGTCAGAAGTTTACTGCTCCGGAACAACTTCCCGGAAATAGATTGTTGTTTGACTATGACAAACTCTGGGAGTCATTCCAATTGCCGACTGAGCCAAGTGAGGAGGAATTAGCATTATTATATCAACATCAGTAATCTATGTCACAAGAACAAGTGCCAAGACCGCTAGTAGTTTCTCAGCCCACCTTGGGTGCAAATGATCACGAGGCCGGTCCAAGTGGAACTGCACACGAACCCCCAGAAGAACCAGCTCCAGTATATGACCAATCCGACAACTCAGAATCAGAAGCCGATCCAATTTTTGACGAGGAACCAAATATTGCAACGACAGAAGCTGTTAATCACACGGGTGATCAAGACATTACAAATCTGCAATAGGAAGTGAGCGTACCTGACACAGTCATGCCGAGAACTTTGTCTTATCATCCATTGGAACAAATCATCGGAGATCTTCAAAGTGGAGTGAAATCTCGAGAACAAATCAATAAAGGGCTTACATGTTTTTATTCTTCTGTAGCTCCTTTACAGGAAGAATTCTCATTGAAATGCTTTATTTCGCAGGTAGAGCCAAAGACATATAAAGAAGCATTAACTGAGGAAAGATGGGTAAATGCAATGCAGGAGGAGCTACTGCAGTTTGAGAAACTTGGAGTGTGGAGATTGGTGGATCTCCCGGAAGATCAAAAGCTGATAAAGACCAAATGGGTTTTTAAGTGTAAACGGAATTATAGAGGGGTAATTGTGAGAAACAAAGCACGGTTGGTAGTACAAGGTTTCATTCAGCAAGAAGGGATCGATTTTACAGAAGTATATGCTCCCGTTGCTAGACTCGAGGCGATTAGGATCTTCTTGGCGTTCGCGTCTTGGAAAGGATTCAAAGTCTACCAACTAGATGTCAAATCTGCATTCCTTTACGGAAAGATCAAAGAAGAAGTGTACGTCGGACAACCGCCGGGGTTTACCAATCCAATGCACAAAAACAAAGTCTATTTACTCGACAAAGCGCTTTACGGATTACACCAGGCCCTGAGAGCCTGGTACGAGACGCTTTCTCAACATCTGCTGGCCAACGGATTCATCAGAGGGACGGTCGATAGTACTTTGTTTACAAAAGAGGTTGCAGGGCATCTATTCATCGTACAGATTTACATTGATGACATAATCTTTGGTTCGACGAACGATGAGCTGTGCAAAGAGTTTGAGAAAGTTATGAAGAAAAGGTTTGAAATGAGTTCGATGGGGGAGATGATTTTTTTTCCTAGGGTTACAGGTTGAGCAAATGCCCGAAGGAATCTTCATTCACCAAACGAAATATGTGAACGATGTGCTGGATAAGTTCAACATGTCAGAATCATCTCCAATTTCAATCCCCTAGCTCAAAATCATGGGATATGTCCGGATGAAGGTGGAGAGAAGGTGGATGAGACGCACTATTGGTCGATCATTGGATCATTAATGTATCTGACTGCGTCAAGACCGGACATCATGTATCCAACTTGTCTCTGCGCCAGATATCAGTCAAGTCCGAGACAATCACACATGCAGATCGTGAAGAGAATATTACGGTATTTGAAAGGTTGCCCAAGCACCGGCTTGTGGTATCCTCGATCTGGTGACTTTTCTCTTACTGGCTATGCTGATTCTGATTTTGGTAGCTGTAAGCTTAATGCAAAGTCCACAACTGTTGGGTGCCAGTTCTTCGAAACTCGGCTAGTCACCTGGCAATGCAAGAAACAAACCACGGTCGCTCTCTCAACCTCTGAGGCTGAATACGTTTCAGCTTCCAGCTGTTGCTCTCAGATTCTCTGGATCCAACAGCAGATGAGGGACTATGGTTTGCAGTTCTTGGATACTCCAATCTTTATGGATAATAAGGCAACAATAAATATAACTAAAAATCCGGTTCATCACTCGAAAACGAAACATATTGAGATTCGACATCATTTCATACGTGATTTCTACGAAAAGAAATTGATTCGAATTGATCATATACACACCGATGATCAGAGAGCTGATTTTTACACAAAATCGTTTGACAAAACAAGATTTAACTATCTTTTAAAATTGAACGGGATGAAAAATTTGTTTTCTGGGAGGGTGATTGAGTGTAAAGCCGAGGAGGACGGCGATCAGAAGTTATCTACGTCTTGTTGTCAAGTTTCTGTACGGATTATTTTCTGTTTTTAATAAAACCAAAAACACAAAAATACGTTTTTGCTTTTAGGGGGAGAAAGTTTACAGAAAATACAAAAACATGATACAATTTTAAAATACAAAAACAATAGAAAATCAAACAGAGTTTGTGTAAAAAGGGGAAATGATAGTACATCAGTAAGACAGTTGCAGTACGCTAAATAAATGTATAGTTTAATTGTGTTAAGCAGTCTCACTGATGATGTGCCGATAGGTTTTTACACATTTAGTAAGTTTGTTCGGGATATAAACATAAATCACAACTTGCTTATACGTGGGGAACATCTCTCGGATATATAGGTAACCCCTGAAATCCTGTTTGAAAGATTCTATTTCTGACATACTAGGTCTTTGCACGTGATGATATTTGGGGTAATATACCAGGACTTCTGATTTTGCGGAAGCAATAGCCTAGTCCTCGTATAATACTCTGCAGTGCTTTATTCATAAAGCCTCCCCTCAGCATAAAAAATGATGAAACATTGAAAAATGCTAAATCATGTGCTGTTGAAAAGAAGATCCCCAAAGGGGACCCATCTAAAGTCGAGCCATCATCTCTCTGATTGAACGGAAGTTCTATCCTGAGCTCTCATGGCCTCGTATTTACCCAATTACAGATATCATTAGTGTGCACTGACCTGAAAGACTGAATATAGTGGTCTGGATACGGGAGTATATTCTGAGGTGGTACATGCGTATAAGTTAAGCCTTTAAAACACCAATTCGTATCCTGAACAGATTGAAATTTTTGTGAAAATTTAAATTGGATCAGTATATCGGCAATCACTGTGAATTTTTTAATGCTTAGTATAAAATCAAAGCTTAACGATACTTGTATCTTGTCAGCAGCTGATATGATCCCCTAACACACTCACCAAAAATATGTTTGTACAGTTTACAGTTTCTAAAATCCAAAAAAAATCTAATGTTTGTTTAGCAAAATGATATAAAACCCAAAAAGATTTGATTTTTCATCTTAGTTTCGACAACAGACGTTGGGAATCTGATGATCAAAGTTCCACAATGCTAAACAAGTTGGATCATGAGGGTTGGATAAGAAAAAGCTTGTGAAACATGTTGGTAATTGTTCAAAATCTTTGAAAGTTCATTAATTTGAACTAAATCTGTTTCAAAAAGTCAGCAAAATCTGAAATTGGTTAGCCAAGGTCATTAACTTGGACTTGGCAGGCTAAACAGTTGACCAGGGTCATTAATTTGGACTTGGTTAACTGGGTGTGATGGTAAAAAGTTAAAAATAAACAAAAAGAAAAAAATTTAAAATTTTGAAAAAATTGAAATTTCAAACGAAATGACCATTTCGCACAAAATGGCCATATTGTTTCAAATAATCATATCGCGTGAAAATGTCATACTGCCTCAATGTCCATTTTCGTACGAAATGGACATGTCTATATAAAGGGTCCCATATCGTTTGAAACCATCAGTTTCTTCATTCCGTTTCAAAAACACTGTCAAAAGCGATTTCAAGCGATTTGAAGAGTTAATTGATTTTAAGCCGAAATCTGTTGATCTTGTTGCTCGTAATCTGTGTATAAGTTGGTTGGTACAACTTATAACATGGGAAAGGTGAGGTTTCATGTTAAATTAAACCAGATCTGTTGAAATCGCATGTTTACGGAAGAACATGACTTTTGAATCTTAGATCTAGGGTTGAATAATGGTAAAAAATGATTAAGAAACACTTGAGTGTGTTCGGAATTTGTTGTAGATCAGATTTAGGGTTTCAATTTGAACCAGAAAGTCTTGAATCGTTTGAACCCCGATGTACAGATCTTCGAACTTAGATCTAGGATGATTGTGTGGTCTAAAATGAACAATAAACATATCTGTAACGCCCCAAAATCTGAATGTTAATATTTGTTGTATGTTATTATGTGACACGTCAGGAAATAAATAACTAGGCTATTTAACCTAGTTAAGGGTATGGTCAAAAGTCTTAAATGATTAAGGTAGTGTCAGTTATGTTTTAAAAGTAAACCCGAGGGGCTAAAATGGAACAAATGAAAGTTAAGTTATAAAATAACTAAACACACACAAACACACACATACGTGTGTGTTCGAGAAAGATCAGGAGGCTCCCATGGAGCCTCAAACCCTAATCCGCCTTTAAGCTCAAATTGGAACGCAAGATGAAGCTGAAATCCATAACCGAGCATGGATTAATGATCACCAACACGAGGGGATTATAAGGTATGTCTTAAATCTAAGATTGGTGATCATGGGTGAAGTGGGTTATGTTCTAATCCGTGAGTTAATATGAAATTGATCATGTACAAGGGTTAGAATCCTCGTGTAGAACATGGGTTATGAATGGTTTGCGTTAAGTTGATGATTAGAGGTGACACCCGTTAGTTAGGGTGAAGATGATGACTAGAATCACCTCCTATGTTCAAGTCTTGTTGAATGATTGATGTATTATGTGGGTATGATGAATTATTGTTAGATGAAAGTATAGGAATATGATGATGTTATGTTTAATGTTCATTTGGAATGATACATGAGGATTAGTAGTTGGTTTTGATGGGTTATGTATGAGTTTAGAAGAATTGTGCATGAAATAGTTGTACGTTATGCTTAAAAGGTAGTACTCACATCAAGTGTATGATGAAATGTATATAGTGTCGTCCGTATAGTCGATTATGATGTTACGGGTATATGATGATAAGTCGATAGTTAAGTATGGTTAATAGTTGACTTTTGAAAGTCAACTAAGTATAAGAAACATGATTTGACTCGTTGTCGTAAATGTAGGTTGATGGGAAGTCGTATGGTACATGTTATAGCAATCCGTGTTAAATGTAATGACATGATGAGTTACATGAGTTTAACGTATACGGATATGATTATATGAAGTTGATTATGTATTTTAATGCTTGTTAGAAATGACTAAGGAAAGTTAAGTGTGAATTATGCGAGTGATATGATTGTTAAGTGTACAAAGGTGTATGTTAATAAGAGCGTGATTTCGATGAAATGAAAGTATAGGAATCACGTCGAGACGGACTCAAGCATGAGGTGTTAACGGGTCAAGAAGAGGCAAGGAATCGGATACGAGCACGGACGCATAAGGTAAGTGATTTCCGTAATCACTTCTTAGTACAAGTAAGTAATAAAGCGTTGTAATGAATTAAACATGATGTTTGAGGTCAAATATGTGTTAAAGTCGTTCGTCGTAAATGATGGGTTTAAGGTGGACCAAAATGCCCTTGATGGGTATTTTGGGGTAAACGATCTTAATAGTAGTTTAGAAGCAAGTTATTCGATTAGAGTAATGTTTTGGACAAGTATGGAAGTGGGGATGATGGTTTGGTCAGTCATAGACCAATTAATGCGCGAATACCCTTAACGGGTCAAATTAAGCATATGAATGATAATGAGTTAAGAGGATGCAAGACATCCAAGAATTTAGTAGGTTATGATAGACGTCACGGATATTGTTAGATTTAAAAGATGCTATGGTAAAATAACCAAGTTATGTTGATGAATGCACGAACGGGTCAAAGTTTGGAAAAAGGGTAATAAGCCGAAGAGTTAGAAGTCTGAAATTTTATTATGTTGGATGTTTGTTTTTAACTCCACAAGGTGGAGGATTAAATTACGGACACGTAGGAAAAAGAATCGAGCAAAACGGGTCAGAAACGAGAGAGTTATGCTCGTTTCCGTGAAACGGGATCGTACTGGGAATATGCAGCAAGTTGCTGCACATCTTCTGCCAAAACAGGGGCCTAGCGTGACGCCAGGGCCCTTGGCGTCACGCGAGCCCCCCCTGGTTGGCGAAAGTTGCTCGTTTGCTCAGTTTTGGCTTGGGAACTCGTTTAAACGCGTTTTAAGTGGCGTATGACTAATTTAACTCATGTTTTGTGACCATTAGGGTAAGCGTATGTGTGGATAGGTATGTATGGATGTTGTATATCTCTATACACGTATGTAGAAATGTATGTAAGCGTGTATGCGCGAATGTATGTAAGATTATAGTGTGTAAGCAACTACATAAGAATATAGGAAGATGTATATGAATAGGTAAGTATGAGTTGGGTATGTTGAAGCAGTTGATTACAAATATATATGTAAGTAAGTATGTAGGCATGTACGTATGTATGTTTTATAAACCTATGTGTATGTATGTAGGGGTGTATGTAGGAAGTATGTATATGTACGAAAGTGAGTATGTACGAATGTATGCACGTATGTAGGTTTGTGTGATGGCATGTAATAAGGTGTATGTATGTATGTACGTATGTATGTATGTGTGAATGTATATAGGTGGGATGACATGATCGTACGTGACGATGTAGGTATGTATATATGTAGATACATATAGAATGATTGATATGTAATTGTATGTAAGTTTGTTTGTAGGTTGACATGTATGTGTGCACGTATGTATGTATGGAGATAGTGTGTATGAAGTTTAGGTATGTATGTAAGTCTTTTGGTACGATCAAGTGTTTACGTTGTTTATTCGTATACATGGAGTTATAAGTGAAATGCAGGAATGGCAAAGAAGTCTCACCACAGATGGTATGACAGGATGGAAAAGCTGGAATGTAAAGAGTAAATGAAACGAGAAGTAAACGTGAACAAACCTTGTATGTTTATAATGCGTACTAATGTATGAATTTTATGTGGTGAGCGCAGGTAGTACCAGCAATGAGGATATCCAAGGATTGGAGATCAAGGATCGAGTCGTAAGGCAGATTGTACGGGAATGTTTAAATATGTAATTTAGTGTTGATAAGTTATGTTCTTATATTCTAAAATGAATTTTTAGAATGTCAAGATGTATGTCATGAAAGAAATTTTAAGACTCGAATTTCCGCTGCGTTGTTTTAAGGTTAAATTAGTTAGGGTGTTTCAATATCCATGTACTCGGAATCTGTTAAAGAACAAATCTTGGGTTTCAATTTCATCATCAAAACAAGCTTTAAACATTTGCAAATCACTGTTCATGAATCAGATTTCAAATGAAACGATAATCCATTTCGTACGAAATGCCACATTGGTTAATGTTACCAAATCATGCGAAATGGCTATATCGCTTGAAACATCATTTCGCTTGAAATAACCATTTCGTTTGATTGTAAAATCGTTTGAAACTAGCCATTTCATTTGAAAGTCAAATCGTTTGAAAACTGGCCATTCCGTTTGAAATCCATTTCGCTTGATACACCATCTTGTATGAAACTGGTCATTTCGCTTGAAATATCATTTCGTGTGAATGATGTTTTGTGTTGAAAATTGTTCAAAGTGTTTAACTTGTGTTTTGGTTGTATGTTTCAGGCTTCGATTGTCGAATTTGATCCATCACATAACACTTGTTGTGTTTATGATGAAAAGCTTCCAAAGATGGCCGTATTCAAGGATATGCTGGAATTTATGAAGCGTTTACCTATCCAAAAGGCATTGACAAATCAACATAATGTTTTCAGATCTCATATTGAACATTTCTGGAAGAATGCTAAGTATGATGAAGAAAGTAAAGTGATTACATCAATTGTTAGCTGAAATGGTGAAGATAAAGTGATCGTCATCACAGAACAACTTGTCTGTGAAGTGTTAGATTTTCCGGATGATGAAGATTCACCAACAAAGTTTCCAGAGAAAATGGTTAAGGGATGTATGTTGAGGATGGGATATAATGGTCCGTTGAACAGTGCAAACTATTCGAAAGTATGTTTCTCAAAGCCTTACAAATTTTTCATTCATTCAGTGATTCACGCTCTTAGGATATGATGTGATGAGAGATTACCAGATGTGCATGGTGACTGCATTAGTGTTGAACAAAAAATACAATTTTTCAAAATTCATCTTCCATTACATGAAAGAAAACATTACATCAGGAAGTAAAACCTGGATTTATCCGTGATTTGTGCAAATGATGCTTGATCATGCTTATCCGGATTTAGTGAAAGATGAAGATAATGATTTATTGGCATTGTATCACATGGATAATGAGACGTTGATCATATTATCCAGGTATCACAAAAATCGGCCAGAACCAAAAACAAAGGCAAAATTCTTTGGATTCATCAAGAATGCAAATTACGAAGATCCAGATCCAGTTAATCATCTGAAGTGGAGAAATGATGAAGAAATGAAAGAAAAGAGTGCATCAGATGAATTAACAAAGTTAGCAGAATTCAAGAAAACAAGAAATGAGTGGTTCACGAAAGAAGAAAAAGAAAAGAAGAAAAGAGGAGGTAAGAGAACTCCGAAAGTACAAGCTGATTGAAAATCACGATGAAAAAACGTCCACCAACTGAACCTCAATCAAAACCTATCCAAGAACCAAATCAACCACCATCACCACCACCACAATCTGAATCACGTACTGAACCACATCAATCACCACCAAAACAACCATCACCAGCAAGACAACCATCACCTGATTCTTTTCATTTATCACCACCACATCATACTTTAACACCAATTCATGAACAACCTAAAATAAATTCACCACACATTGTACAAACACCACCAACTTCACAACCACCAGTACAGACGACTCCAGGATCATCTGGATTTAAAGAATTTCCTCATATTCCAGAGAATATAGTTCTTGAAGATATTGGAGATTTTAACTTTGTAACAGATGATGTTGTAAAGAAGTTACAAAAGAAAGTGGAAGAAGTGCTAGTTGAGAAAAAGAAGTTGGAGGATCGTGTACAGTCAGTTGAATCTGAAAATTCGTCTCTGTTGAAGAAAATTGAAGCTGACTAAGCTGAGATTGATATTATGAAAGTTTGAATAGCTGAGCTAGAAGAAGAAAAAGAATGAAGAGATGAACATAATGAATACTTCAAGCTGAAAAACAAAGAGTTGGAAGACAATAATGCAAAGAAAGAACATGAAATGTATATGATGAATAAAGTGTTGGAGAATTTGATCGGAAAGCCTGTTGAGCAAAGATTTGAAGAAATTAGAGCACGGCGTAAGGCTGAGATTGAAGAAGAAATGAAAAACAAAGGCAAGGGTATTCAAATGGAAGGTGTTGCTGAAGTAACTGAAAGAGAAATTGTTGTGTCTGAGCCAACAATAGACCCGGAATGTTCTATTCTTAATCCATGTCCTATATCTTCAGTTTCTGGTGTGTTTGATGATGATGATGTACAAGTGGATGATATAGTAAATGATGATGAAGAAGATGATGAAGAAGAAGAAGATGATGATGAAACTCTAAAAGATGACGCAGAAGACGTTTATTCTGCTTCTGCTTCTGGTGATGATGATGATGACAGCAATGACGACGATGATCAAGGTACTTCAGGTATCAAGGTTACTGAAGAGTCAAATGAAGAGAATCTTGATGATTATCTTGGTGATGATGCCAACGAAGAGCCTGAGAATGCTGAAAGTGAGGGGGAGCATGTTGATGACAAGAATGTTGATGAAAATGAAAAATTGATTCTATGTCTTGAACCTGATGTAGAAGAAGGTGAATTCAGGCATACTTATACTTTAGCCGAGATCATAAAGTTGACACACATTGATGATAATGAGTTTACGTTTGATTTCGAAGAAGAGTTGAACGAGTTCGACATCAATCAGCAGCATGAATACGAATACAAATATGTGGAAGATGCTGACAATTATGACAGAGTTGAAGTTGAAGACTGTAGTGATGAAGAACAGCCTGTGAATGTTGATACCTCAAATTTTCTGACGCTTGCTGAATTCTTCAGTCCAGCAAATGAAGATGAGTTGCGAAGAAAGGTTGCGGAAAGTGTAAAGAATAAGAGTTTCCATGAAATGTCGAAAGAAGAACAGCGAGAAGAGAAGAAGAAGTGGTTTAGAAAAGATACTGAAAGGAAGTTCAAGAGGCCACTGAAGTTTTATAAAAGAGATGGTGAAGTTTCTCTTGGAGACATTATCAGTTGGGGTTTTCTACCACAGGTGAATGCATATGCTATTCGAAGAGAGTATGGTGTTCACTACTTCGAGTACATTCAAGACATAATGTCTTTGCCCTGGTGGGATGTAGAAGAATTACCAAAAGCCAGAACATTAACTTATCCTGTCAGAGAGCGTGATATGCCGACGTGGGGTTTGACGAAGTTCGAAGCTTTCAAAGACTTTAAACACTGGAAACCACACTACCCGAAGAAAGTGAAGAGGGTGGATCCAATTACAGGTGCTGAAGAAATGATCCTGCAGATAAAGAAGCCCAAGGTGATAAAGAATATCCCGTTGTCGAAAATGGAACAGGATTTTCACAAAGGGTTCTTATGTTGGGTATACAGCTGTATGTCAACTGAAGCTGTGATTATGTACAAAGTGGAGAATGAAATCAGATTCATCCATTTGTATGATCCGATGTGGATTGTCAACTGCTCAGTAAAGGATATTGAATGTTTATTCGTGAACAAGATTGGTTACAAGAGAGAAGATAAAGATCAAGCCTTATAATTTCAAAAAGCTGTTACTATATGTTTTCAGAAAGGAATCAATTCTGAGAATGTGTGGTCTTCTAAATGGAGAAAGATTGCAAAAGAAAGAGGCTCTGAAAGCTGAGAAGGCGAGAAAGGGACGTGAGGAGAAAGATAGAATTGCTAGATTTAACGTTACACACAGACTAGCAGCGGAGGAAAAGAAAGTTGTGGAAGAGAATGAAAAGCTGAGGAAGTTGTTGCAGAGAAAGCCGAAGCAAAGAGAGGAAAAGTTCAAGTCTCTGTGAAGAAGTTTTGAAGATAGCCTGACTGAAGACTCCGGCAATATCCAAGGGGGAGTTTGTTGGTACACAATGTCTATCGCCTACGTCAAGAGTCTAGGTCGTGTCAAGTAGTTTGTAATAGGGGTTAAAGTGTAAAAAGTTAAGTTTATTTGTGTTGTAAGTCATTTCACACGAAATGGAGCATGTTAGGCCATTTCGTACGAAATGGACTTTGTCATTTCGTACGAAATGGATCATGTCATTTCGTGCGGAATGGATTCCCTATATATAGGGGTGTTGGGTTTTTCATTTGGTACGAATTGGTGATACTTGTCACGAAGTGCTGCCAGTTTCTCTCCGTGTAAAAACGTTTTATATCAATGGAAAACCAGTTTAAAGTGTATTTCTCTGCTTCTACTAACATTCTAACACCGATTCTCAGTTACTAGATTGTTTCCGCCTCTCTAGTGACTTAGATTTGACTCAGACCGACTCATTCAGGTCGAATATCGATCCTACATTGTTGGTACACAATGTCTATCGCCTACGTCAACAGTCTAGGTCGTGTCAAGTAGTTTGTAATAGGGGTTAAAGTGTAAAAAGTTAAGTTTATTTGTGTTGTAAGTCATTTCGCACGAAATGGAGTATGTTAGGCCATTTCGTACGAAATGGACTTTGCCATTTCGTACGAAATGGATCATGTCATTTCGTGCGGAATGGATTCCTTATATACAGGGGTGTTGGGTTTTTCATTTGGTACGAATTGGTGATACTTGTCACGAAGTGCTGCCAGTTTCTCTCCATGTAAAAACGTTTTATATCAATGGAAAACCAGTTTAAAGTGTATTTCTCTGCTTCTACTCACATTTTAACACCGATTCTCAGTTACTAGATTGTTTCTGCCTCTCTAGTGACTTAGATTTAACTCAGACCGACTCATTCAGGTCGAATATCGATCCTACAAGTGGTATCAGAGCTCAGGAGGAAGAGTTCTTACCGATTCAGCTTGATTTCATCCGAAAATCTCACTTCTACTCACTTTCTTCACAATTTTTCAAAATTAATTGAGATTTTACGGTTAAAAATTGCTGATTTTTGGATATGATGTGCGAAAATACCTGATCTATAACCCTACAAAGTTTCAAATCTTAATTCAAAGCCGTTTAGGAGAAATTTAAGATTTTTGGTCCGAAATCGCGTGAAAAAACCCCCAGTTCGTGTGAGTATCGTCCATTTCGTGTGAAATAAGGTTCCATTTCGTACGAATTGACTTCCATTTCGCACCAAAAGTTTCATTTCACACGAGTTGGTCCCAAAAGTCTTCCATTTCGTACGTATTGAACATAGTTGAATCATTTCGTACGTATTGGACCTCCACTTCGCGTGTACTGTGTCATTTCGTTTGAGGAGTTTTGTCTCAGTTTTCACCAGATCGGTTTGAAAATATAACAGTCCTCACGTGAATTATAGTCAGCGGTCCAATCATTGTTTGTATGTCATAAAGGTGTCGGTCATTCAGAATATGCATAAGATGTTCCAATGATTAAGGTTGCATATGATTCATAGTGGGATTTGAGGTCCAATCAGAAGTAGATGAATATCAAACTTGTCGGACATTAAATAATTTGCATGCAAAGAATTAGAAGGTGTCGGCCATTTGTTGATAGAAGAGATTGACGGCCCATGTGATTGATATCATTGCTCAATTTAAAGGTCCAATTAGTCAAACGATCATTTAAAGATGTTAAGCCCAAGATACTTATAGTTTGCGGCCCAATGAGAATTGTGTTGTGAATTAAAGTTGTCAGCCCACTTAATCATCGGCCCAATCAAATTGAAGATACAATCAAACTTGTCGACTATTATCAGTTTGTATGTGGTTCAATCTACATCATTCAAGATTTAGTCAATTACATGTGACTTTGATTTCATCGGCCCAATAGGAGTGTGGTGTGCATTAAAGATGTCAGACATAAACTCAAAACCCATGTGATCTGATCAATTTTATATAAAGTCCAGTCAAATCAATTGTTCGGCCAAATTGAATTCATTTCTTTTTGATCGGCCCATTCATTCACTGATCATACCCGAAATACATTGAACGTGTCTGCGAATCTTCAACACGAGTCCTAGATCGATTCAACCGTCACACACGTTCACATATTCATTTCGTTTAAACTGATCATTTTTTTTTGTATTTTCAGGTGATTTACGAGGTGCAAATATCAAGTCACACGGATTGAATTTGTTCTAGATTGTTTGAAAATTAACCAGTTCGTTTGAAAAGTTTGTTATTGTAAACATTCGATATCGAAACATGGATTTTGAGTTTTACAATGCATTTTTCGGAAATGGTTTTGTTTGCTCAGAATCCAGCGAGTATTGCACAGAAGAAGTTTAATATCTTTACAGCTATCAGGGGAGAGTCAACAAAAGAGTTGATCCAAAGGTATTGTCATTTTGTTGTAGAGATGAAGCGTTTGAACATTAACAAAACAAATGAAGAGTGGGTTGACAAGTTGGAAAATGCTTTACCGCATGATGAGTGGGGCAAATATTTGTTGGTTTGGAAGAAAAACTTGGAATATGTTGGCTTCAATTTGAGCACGTTCATTGAGAAGATTGAAGCTCAAGAACTTGAACTCCGAAAGATTAGAAAAATGAAGTCCGAATCAGAAGAGAAGTCTGAGTCAGAGTCCGAAGGGATTGGTAAAACATGAAGTAAAATTAACAAATAAGAAAAGGTTTTTGAAAAGATTGATCCACGTCCTGAAACACCATGCGAAAACTGTTTAAAACCCTGCATGGATTGTCCTGAAAAAGACAAACAGTTTCAAGAATTGAAGAAATATACTGACAACGTAAAATTTGATCTTAATGATGTGAAAGAAGCTTATGACAGTTTATCACGTTCAATCAAAATGATTCAAAAGGAAAGTACAGAAAATGATAAAGCTACTAAGCTGTTCAAAGAAACTGTTATGGAAAAGCAGATGGAGATTAACATTCATCTGGACACAATCACATCTTTGAAAAAGGAACTAGAATTGATGCGTATTGAAACAGAAAGAGTTGATAAGAAATTGATCAGTTATATTTCATCGTCATATGTGTTTGATCAAATTATTCCTCAACAAGCTGATTTCAAAAACGTTCCACCCCCAATGTGGAATCATTATACTCAAAAGTATCCAGATGGGGTGAAAGAAGCGTTGAACCTCAAATTGAGGACAGAGAAGAATGAATTACCGGAGAGCATAGATGTTACATTCTCTCCGTCTGACACCGACAACAAGTCACAACTTGTGAAAACAGTTGTAGACCAAGTGCTGGATGAAGAAAGTCATAACTCTGATTTCAAAACGGTTAAAAAGGTTTACAATAATGAATTTATGACATCTAAAAATAATTTGAATGACGAGACATTCAAAGTGGCATATACTTTGAATGATTCTGAAAAATTATTTTCTGATGACGAATTCCCAATAAGAAGTGTACAAACTGAAAAGATTAAAAAGGTTTTCAAATTAACAGAAATCAATATTTCTGAAATAAAAGATGTAAATCTTAATGAAAAACCTAAAAAATACACTTCAAGAGTTCAACAAAGATTGAACAAGAAAAAGGGTTACTGTTCTGGTTCGGGTTATCGAAAGAAACCAAACCATAACGGTAATTTCAAAAAGAAAGGTTTGGGTTTTGATGCAGAAAATCATAAAAATATGAAAAATTTTAAACCGAAAACAAAATTTGTTTCAGGAACAAGTTCTGAAGAGGAGAAGGAGAAACCATTCTGGAGATAGTAAAAAAAGGAGTTTCTCACCGAAAAACAAAAGAATCTGTTGAAGGAATCTAAACAGAGAGTTGAAAGAAGAACCTGTTTCAAATGTCAAGAGGTTGGACATATTGCTTGGAATTGCCCAAAGCCAACCAACACAAAACAAGGAGTTTCTTCTAACTCGAAATTGAAAGAGAAGTGTGTTGATAAAAAGGAACAACCAACAGAGAAGTTTAAAGAGTTCAAAAATTTGACTTTCGAAGTTCGTGAAAGCTCGAAACATTTTTACAAAAGAAGAGTCAATTTAAACAAACAAAATGGGTTGTTAAAAGTTCAGATGATAGTTATGGCAATGAATCTGATTCATCAAAGTCAGAGGAGCCACCAGTTGAACCAAAAAGAGAAAAGTCAGTACCGCCAATGGATGATGTCAACTTTCCACCATTGCGGACTCAAAATTTTAAACAAAAAGTTGGAAAAGTGGAGATCTCGAATCAATTCTATTCTGAGAAGAAAGAATTCGATGTCGAAAAAGTGTTCAATGGCAAAGTAAAGCATATTTTTGGGAAGATGGTTGAGGGTAAGGAAAAAGGAGTGAAAGATTTTTATGAATAAAAAAGGAATGTTCAAAGCCCAAGTGAAATTGAAACGGTTACACCCAAAGCTGGTCAGGCTTGGGTGTCTGTATTCTTTGTTTAAAAATCCTGACTTGCCGGAACTCCCAGGTTGGTAATTGGGGAGTAGGAACCGGCATCTTTCTTGAGAAATTCACATCTGTGAAATTTCGTCCTACAAGTGGTATTATCATTCTTGAAAATCGTAATATTTCAATTTACAAATGATATGATTGTTAAGTGAACCTACAAGCGGTTGGAAAAAGGGGTTTTCACCTACAAGTGGTTAATCAAGGTCATTAAGTTGAACTTGATTTAACTTTCATACAAATGGTTGAAGGAATAATGTGATGAATAAATCCCCGATCTTACAAGTGAAATCAACAAAACTTATTTTCCGGAAAAACCATTTTGATTAAATCAAACTTAAGTGTTTTGAAATCTTAATGGGAAAATAGTTTGTTGTCAGGGGGAGTTCTGATTGTTAAGCCAAGTGGATGGAGAATTGAAGCAATTCACAACAGTTGTCACTTTATTTGTACAGTTTATTTTCAAATTTTCTTTGAAAATCAAATATTGAAACATATTTTTGATTTTAGGGGGAGTAAAAATTTTAGAAATTTCGAAAATTTGAAAAATCCAAAAACATATTAAAATCTAAAAAGCCAAAAACATGAGAAAATTCAAAATGAGTTTTGTTGTGAAAAGAGGAAATGATAGTATATCAGTGGACTATCACAGTATGCTAAAGATTTGAAAAGTCTAATGTGATAAACGATCTCACTGAGGATATGCCAGTAGGTTTTTATACATTCAGTAGATTGTTTTCGAGATATAAATCTAAATATCAAATACTTACTTATTTCGTGGGGAACATCTCTCGGATATATAAGTAACCCCTGAAATCTTGTTTGAAGGGCTTTCTATTTCTGACATACTTGGTCTTTGTGCATGGTGATATCTGAGGTATTATACCTGGACTTCTGATTTTGCAGAAGCAATAGCCTAGTCCTCGTATAATGCTCTGCACTGCTTTAATCATCAAGCTCACCCTCAGCATAAAAAATGATGAAACATTGAAAAATGCTAATCATGTGTTGTTGAAGAAAAGATCCCCAAACGGGACACACCTAAAAGTCGAGCCATCATCTCTTTGTCTGAATGGAAGTTCTAACCTGAGCTCTCATGGTCTCGCATCACCCGTTTACAAATATCATTAGTGTACATTCACCTGTAAGACTGAATATAGAAGTCTGGATACGAGAGTATATTCTGAGGTGGGACACACGAATAAGTTTAAGTCCTTAAAACACTAATCTCGTATCTCGAAACAGTTGAACTTTGTGTGAAAATTTTAGTGGATCAGTATACTGACAATCTAAGTGAATCGTTTAGAACTTAAAGTCTAAAAAGGTCAACGGTGCTAGTGATTTGTCTCATAAACTAATATGATCCTCTTACACAAACTTACAAAAATATTGTCTGTAAATATTTCTTTACTGCTTTTCATTAAAAACAAAAACCGAAAAAGATAGTGTTTTAGCATAATATTTTGAAAATCCAAAAAGATTTTGTTTCATCTTATTTTCGACAAGTGATGTTGGAAAGCAGATTTTCAAAATTCCGAGTGCTAAACATGATGAATGATAGTGGGTTGGGAGAGTTTGTTTGTGATGAGAAATGATTTTGAAATGTCTAAATGGTTCATTAAGTTGAAACCAAATTTGAATATCTCGAATACGAGTGGTTAAGCAGAGATTAAAATAGTTAGAAATAAAAATACCCAAAGGTAAAGTTTGAATATCTATTGATGATGATTGAATGATATCTACAAGTGGTTTCTAAATTTGTTAAATCTTAACTAGTGTGAAACTTATTTTTCGATAGAGAATGTGCAGGTATGCAGCTAGTGAATTCCAGACTGCGATCCCAACTTGTCGAAAGGGGGAGTCTGTAGACGTAAAAGCAAGGTTCATGATCCTGTTGCTACGGAGAGCCAGGAGACATCCTGAATCTGTGAAAATGCTATGTCAGATTGCGATCCCGGAACAACTTAAGGGGGAGTCTGCTAGCAAAAGGGAAGTCTGAAGTCAGTAGAGCCAGTTTCTGATACTAGATATGTGATCAAGATAGAAGCTGATGTTGCTAATGAGTGAGAGAAATAGGAGATAGAAGATTATTAGATCAACATTCAAGGGGGAGGTTAGCTGCTGATGTTGAAAAGAAAGATGATAGAGATTGAAGGATGCTTACAGTGTTAGATACTTTGGAAGAGCACGAAGACTGTTCAAGACTGAAGACTTGTCATACTGAAGACTGATGGAGGTTGCAAAACAAGAGCGTTAAGTGTGTTAAATTATGTATTTTATTGTGTTCTAAGCGATTACGCGTCTCGAATATGTTAACTACGTGTGGTTGTGGTTTTACAGGTAAAATGCGTAATACGGTGAAGTTGGAGAGTTTAGTGATGAAACGAGACGAGCACGGATGCTTATTAAAGAGATATCATGTTAAACGGGAGTTGTTCGGATCAAAAGATAGCTTAAAGGAATGAGAAACGCGAAGCAACGAAGTCTAGGGGGATGGTTGTTATTAGTTGGAAGTTGAAATGCACGCTAAAAAATAAAGTCACAAGGAGCGACATCAGATTAAAAGATTTCCAGCAAAGTTGGAATGTAGCCTACGGAATAAGAAGCGTAACTTACGGCCACGAAATATAAAACAAACAGAAAGCAGGGACCGTAACCTACGGTCATAAGCCCGTAGGCTACGGCAGGTGAACAATGAGTGGTATATATTGTTTGGGGAAAAGCATTCTAAAGGGTTTTAAAAATAAACCTAAAACACAGGCAACATCACATCAACATCATCAATTGTAAGGGGGCAGCGCACGTGAATGATAAAAGACATATGGGCACATGGGCTGACTTGGGGAGGAGACTTTGGGAAAGAACAATACTCACGTGAGGGTGTACATTAATTGTTCTATCATCAATATTAATCATCATTTATTTACCCATTTGAATTGGGCCGCACATGAGGCTTTTGACGGCAGCCTACCCACGTGAACAAGGCAACATTTTGAGGGAGGATTATTATTAAATCAAACATCATCATTGTCTTGGCAGCCATTACTACGTGGACTTTGGGTTAACAACATCATCAATTCACTTGTGGGCCGCACATGGGCTTGGAGATATTTGGACTTGGATCCTTAACATCATACGCACACATGGGCAGCAGACATCACGTGGGTCACATCATCGACACACATCATTTTTCACGGCAGACAGGAGGGACACGAGGATAGAGGAGGCAGACGAAGATCAACCGATATGAGCGGCTAGTCTCTAGTGGTTTCCTCCGGATAGAGGGTTTTTGTAAGTTGGATAATTTTATGTGTTTGTAACAATCGTTTTAACATGGTGATCTAAGCATTCGATGCTTTTCACCATGGATTTGATTTATTGGTTGTAAACAATTGCATTTATTTAAACCTTAATTTCTAAGCATTCAGTTCCCGAGAGTTCTAGTAATTGGGATATATTTGACATGGGGTTAGGGTTTGTAATTGTAATTGATAATCATTCGATAACCTCCCGTTATGTATTGACCGGAGTACTTAGTCGTTGGTTATCACAATTGATGAATTAAGTTAAACACTTATGTCTATGTGAGTGTTTCGATTAAACGCATAATTGAATCTAGTTACAAACCTGAAATTCGGAGGAACCATTGTTCTCTCTATTGATTTAAACTTCACTTTTAGTTCGTAATTTTTAGATAATCAATCAAGCCCACAACAAAGTTTTATGTTTTTTTATTTAGTTAATCGATACTTAATATTATAACACTTTCCACAATCCTCCTCTGGTTCGATATCCGACTTACCCTATCTACTGGTTTAGTTGGTTTTTGCATGTCCTTAACGACAGACATCAAAATGGCGCCGTAGCCGGGGAGGCGTGCGCGAAGTGTTTAGTGTTAAGTTTTAGTAAAAAAAAAATAATAATAATAAAAAAATAAAAAATAAATAAATTTAGAAATCCCAAAAATATTTTTCTTTGATGTTCGTGATTTACACTTGGTAGTTGAGTTGTGTTGTGCAGGATGACAGAGCATTACACAGATTTCAGCTTTTCTACGTGTATATTGTGCGGGGGTCCACGTCATCCGTGTATCGGTTGCCACGAGGCCCACTACAGGAGGGCACATGGAAAACCGGTGTCTTATGTTTCACAGCTTCCACCTCCATCATACACTGATGATTATGACCTAGAGATGGAGGATGATTATTACTCTGACGGATGGGATCAGGACAAGGATGCTTATTATGAACCAAGGACGGGTGGACGATGTTTCTGTTGCGGTCGTAATCATACTTCTGTTTATGATGATGTGTGCGCGGTATATTTGGAAAATCCAGAGTATTGGAATAAAAAAATGAGGGATGCGTACATCTCAAGACCGTATCAGGGATACCGACAGTATCATCTCGAGGAATATTCTAAGCCCGAGGGTGCCTATGCTTATCAGACCGAGGAGGAGAAAAAGCTTGCTATGTTGGAAGTGACTTTGTCCAAACTCGAGCAGTATTTATCAGCACCCAACATTTCCGATGAAGATCGAATCAGCTGCCTAGTTTCCAAGTGTCAGAAGTTAAAAATGAAGATAGATATAGAAGAGCGTCTCTCACCATTACCTGATGATATTAGAGATTATTCTCACATGGTGGAAGAGGTTGTGGAGGATAATACCACACCAATAAATCCTTTATCTGATGAAGAGTCACTGGTAGATCAGATGGTGTGTGAGGATGAGGAGGCAGAGCAGTCTGATGATGTGAATGTGTGTACCGAACCCCTCCCCATATCAATCATTCAACTTAACAAGTGTGGGGAAGAGGGTTCGAGGAAGAAGATGAAAAGGGCGAAGCTACAAGACATCGGTGTATATCTCGTGAAGTGGATCAGTGAAACCCGCATGTGTTTTCTAAACATGCCAATTATACTGGCGAATTTATGGAGATGGCATGTAAATTTCCGGGCATTCGTTGGAAATGTTTTGGGTAAGTGTGCATTGAGACCACCGTAACGCATATCAGGTACGGTCTGGCTGAAGACCTTTAAACTTAGCGCTCGCGGGAGGCAGCCCGAGGATGTAGAGTATTGTATTTGTTCTTTTGTTTTGTTTTGGTGTTGGTTCTGTTTTGGCAGGTTACTACGTTTAATTTCCACGGATGCAAGGAATCAAGTGTGGGGATGTTTGGAAACATTCCCGATGAGATCTCAAAGAATCTATGAGGGGCGTATGTTCCGGTTTGAGCGCAACAGTTACACCGCCACAGACACTCACTTGTTGTCTGATCAGGTGCATGTGTTTATCTATCCTGTGTTTTATTTGTTTTTGTACATTTGGTGGTGTGAATCTTTGTGTTGGGAATGGTTTTGTGTGTCGAGTCGTCTAGGTGTTAGCCGTTCATGGTCTGTGGGTGGTATTTCTCGAGTTTAGATTATCAGTTGCACCATACATTGGGGACAATGTATCCCAAGTGTGGGGATGCGGTAACTCGAGAAAGGGTTGGTAAGATTGTTGATCTCAAATGCTTGAATTGGTTGAAATTGCTGAAAATTGGAAAATTTTGAAAATTTTTGTGTCTCAAGTATGCTTGAACTACATGAAAACCAACATTTTCAATCGCTAAGGGGTTTCTTGCTGATATTAAACTAACTTAGATCCATAGTCATGGTTGTCCCTTTAAGTTTCATGAGAGTATTTCTGACAAGTTTTAAAGAATAGTTGAGAAGAGATGCCTAACTAAGGGGAACATGCTTTAGGAATTACACATGCTATATGTCGGCAACCCATATTCCTTTTGTTCGGTGAGATATTTGAGCCTACTAGATTGTTAGTTGAATTGCAATAATTGTTCATTTGCTGAGAGTAGGCCATATGTTGCTTTGTGTTAGAACTTGTGTGGTTTGATACGTGCCGAGACTGTGCTTTAGCGTATGCACATAGATGATAAAGGCATTAGGATCCATTCATTGTGTTATATGTTGATTGTTTATCCATCCCACCTTAGTTAACCATGTTGAGCCTTATACCTTTCGTTTGTTACACCTTATTTGACCTGTTTGATTACCAACCATGATTGACAAGTGTATTTAGAAGTGATTTTATGAAAAAGAGAAAAAAAAGAAAAAAAATATATATAGAAAAAATAGAAAAGAAAAAAAAGAGAAAAGCAAAAAGAAAAACAAAAATCAATGTTATGTTTGTGTTGAATAAATGGGTCGGAAATCACCCATAGTGTTAGTAGTATTGTGAATAAGTTGTCATGGTTTGGTATATTTGTTTGTGTTCGCTATATATAAACCTAAAAAGCCAAAAATATATCCTTACCTTTACCCTTAACCCAAAACCCGAAAAGTCCTTTTAATATGTGTTACGTTATTTGATACAGTGGAGGTGTGATTGCTATACAAGCTTATGATTGCAAGGTAGCATATTTGGTTTTGAGCGAAATATATGCTAGCACCTTACACGCTAGTCTTGATTAAGCCGAGATGAGTGATTATTGTGAGGGGCGTGTGGCATGTGTGTAGTATCATAAGCATGTTAGTTTTAGTTAGAAAAGTCTTAAATTATTTTAAATACGTATCACTTATTTGTCAGATTGTCAATCTCGATTGTGTCAGTCTATGGGACGGGTATGACTTGGGACCTTAACTTGTTAATTCGGTAAGGGATTTAATGGTGATTTGTTAATAAGGTGAGTAGTGTTTGTAATGGTTGCTTGAGGACAATCAATGTCAAGTGTGGGGATGTGATGGAGGTTGCAAAACAAGAGCGTTAAGTGTGTTAAATTATGTATTTTATTGTGTTCTAAGCGATTACGCGTCTCGAATATGTTAACTACGTGTGGTTGTGGTTTTACAGGTAAAATGCGTAATACGGTGAAGTTGGAGAGTTTAGTGATGAAACGAGACGAGCACGGATGCTTATTAAAGAGATATCATGTTAAACGGGAGTTGTTCGGATCGAAAGATAGCTTAAAGGAATGAGAAACGCGAAGCAACGAAGTCTAGGGGGATGGTTGTTATTAGTTGGAAGTTGAAATGCACGCTAAAAAATAAAGTCACAAGGAGCGACATCAGATTAAAAGATTTCCAGCAAAGTTGGAATGTAGCCTACGGAATAAGAAGCGTAACTTACGGCCACGAAATATAAAACAAACAGAAAGCAGGGACCGTAACCTACGGTCATAAGCCCGTAGGCTACGGCAGGTGAACAATGAGTGGTATATATTGTTTGGGGAAAAGCATTCTAAAGGGTTTTAAAAATAAACCTAAAACACAGGCAACATCACATCAACATCATCAATTGTAAGGGGGGCAGCGCACATGAATGATAAAAGACATATGGGCACATGGGCTGACTTGGGGAGGAGACTTTGGGAAAGAACAATACTCACGTGAGGGTGTACATTAATTGTTCTATCATCAATATTAATCATCATTTATTTACCCATTTGAATTGGGCCGCACATGAGGCTTTTGACGGCAGCCTACCCACGTGAACAAGGCAACATTTTGAGGGAGGATTATTATTAAATCAAACATCATCATTGTCTTGGCAGCCATTACTACGTGGACTTTGGGTTAACAACATCATCAATTCACTTGTGGGCCGCACATGGGCTTGGAGATATTTGGACTTGGATCCTTAACATCATACGCACACATGGGCAGCAGACATCACGTGGGTCACATCATCGACACACATCATTTTTCACGGCAGACAGGAGGGACACGAGGATAGAGGAGGCAGACGAAGATCAACCGATATGAGCGGCTAGTCTCTAGTGGTTTCCTCCGGATAGAGGGTTTTTGTAAGTTGGATAATTTTATGTGTTTGTAACAATCGTTTTAACCTGGTGATCTAAGCATTCGATGCTTTTCACCATGGATTTGATTTATTGGTTGTAAACAATTGCATTTATTTAAACCTTAATTTCTAAGCATTCAGTTCCCGAGAGTTCTAGTAATTGGGATATATTTGACATGGGGTTAGGGTTTGTAATTGTAATTGATAATCATTCGATAACCTCCCGTTATGTATTGACCGGAGTACTTAGTCGTTGGTTATCACAATTGATGAATTAAGTTAAACACTTATGTCTATGTGAGTGTTTCGATTAAACGCATAATTGAATCTAGTTACAAACCTGCAATTCGGAGGAACCATTATTCTCTCTATCGATTTAAACTTCACTTTTAGTTCGTAATTTTTAGATAATCAATCAAGCCCACAACAAAGTTTTATGTTTTTTTATTTAGTTAATCGATACTTAATATTATAACACTTTCCATAATCCTCCTCTGGTTCGATATCCGACTTACCCTATCTACTGGTTTAGTTGGTTTTTGCATGTCCTTAACGACAGACATCAAAGACTCGACACCGAAGACTTCGTCAACATCCAAGGGGGAGTCTGTTGGTGCATATGTCTGTCGACTTCGTCTTGTATCGAGTCTTGTATCTAGATAGGATAATCCAGAGCACGGTAGTCAAAGAAATAGGGTTTTAGTGCTGATTGACCATTCCACATGAAATGGCCATTCCACACGAAATGGCCATTCCACACGAAATGGCCATTCCACACGAAATGGATATAACAGTTTCGTGGGGAATGGAAATCCTATAAATTGGTGACTTGAGAGTTCATTTGTAACTTTAGCTATTCCAGTAGCGAAGTTCTGCTGAAGTGTCGGATCGATCTGTAACTTTGTCAAATCAATACAAACGACAATTGAACTACTTCTACATGCAAATCAAGCTGATTCAACATCAAAACATTTGTTTCCGCCTCTCGTTTTGATCAAGAACTCTTCTGATCGACTTGTTTTTGTTGTTACAACGATCCTACAATACATTCAAGAAAATCAAGGGCAATGGTGATATATATGCGGATTAGACACCAAAAAAACAATTAACAAATGGCTACAATTTAAGTAATGTGTTTAGTGACGGCAACAGATTGCTAATTCATGGAGAAAGGTCTGGTGGCAAGAAAAGCTGCTTCTAGGAGGTTGTCAAGTGTTTTCACTCGACGATTCCATTCTTGGGTGGTTGGTTTGGCCCTTGTTCCTGTAACTCGAATCCTAACCCTGTATGTCCCATTTTAATTTAATACCATTGTGAACCATACGACTTTTTTACTCTCTGATCGAGGTTCTCGGCATTGAAAAATCTTCGTAAACCAAATCAAATGTGTATATGTTGACATTTAAGAGATATACAGTCAAGAAATTCAAGGGCAATAGTGATATATATGCGGATTATACACAAAAAAAAACACTCAACAAATGGCTACAATTTAAGGAATGTGTTTAGTGACGTCATCAGATTCCTAATTGATAAAGAAATGTCTGGTAGCAAGAAAAGCTGCTTCTAGGAGGTTGTCAAGTGTTTTCGCTCGACGATTCCATTCTTGGGTGGTTGGTTTGGCCCTTCTTCCTGTAACTCGAATCCTAGCCCAGTATATCCAATTTAATTTTACACCATTGTGAACCTTACGCCTTTTTTACTCTCTGATTGAGGTTCTCGGCATTGAAAAATCTTTGTAAACTAAATCACACGTGTATATGTTGACATTTAAGAGATATACAGTCAAGAAAATCATGGGCAATGGTGATATATATGCGGATTAGACACAAAAAAAACAATCAACAAATGGCTAAAATTTAAAGAATGTGTTTAGTGACGACATCAGATTCCTAATTGATGGAGAAAGGTCTGGTGGCAAGAAAAGCTGCTTCTAGGAGGTTGTCAAGTGTTTTCGCTCGACGATTCCATTATTGGGGTGTTGGTTTGTCCCTTGTTCCTGTAACTCGAATCCTAGCCCGGTATATCCCATTTTAATTTTACACCATAGTGAACCTTACGCATTTTTTACTCTCTGATAGAGGTTCTCAGCATTGAAAAATCTTCGTAAACTAAATCACACCTGTATATGTTGACCTTTAAGAGATATACAGTCAAGAAAATCAAGGGCAATGGTGATATATATGCGGATTAGACACCAAAAAAAACACTCAACAAATGGCTACAATTTAAGGAATGTGCTTAGTGACGGCATCAGATTCCTAATTGATGGAGAAAGGTCTGGTGGCAAGAAAAGCTACTTCTAGGAGGTTGTCAAGTGTTTTCGGTCGACTATTCCATTCTTGGGTGGTTGGTTTGGCCCTTGTTCCTGTAACTCGAATCCTATCCCGGTATATCCCATTTTAATTTAACACCATTGTGAACCTTACGCCTTTTTTACGCTCTGATCAGGTTCTCGGCATTGAAAAATCTTCGTAAACTAATTCACACGTGTATACGTTGACATTTAAGAGATATACAATCAAGAAAATCAAGGGCAGTGGTGATAGATATGCGGATTAGACACAAAAAAAACACTCAACAAATGGCTACAATTTAAGGAATGAGTTTAGTGACGGCATCAGATTCCTAATTGATGGAGAAAGGTCTGGTGGCAAGAAAAGCTGCTTCTAGGAGGTTGTCAAGTGTTTTCGCTCGACAATTCCATTCTTGGGTGGTTGTTTTTGCCCTTGTTCTTGTAACTCGAATCCTAGCCCGGTATATCCCATTTTAATTTTACACTATTGTGAACCTTACGCCTTTTTTACTCTCTGATCGAGGTTCTCGGCATTGAAAAATCTTCGTAAACTAAATCACACGTGTATATGTTGACATTTAAGAGATATACAGTCAAGAAAATCAAGGGCAATGGTGATATATATGTGGATTAGACACCAAAAAAAACACTCAACAAATGGCTACAATTTAAGGAATGTGTTTAGGGACGGCATCAGATTCCTAATTGATGGAGAAAGGTCTGGTGGCAAGAAAAGCTGCTTCTAGGAGGTTGTTAAGTGTTTTCGCTCGACGATTCCAATCTTGGGTGGTTGGGTTTTCCCTTGTTCCTGTAACTCGAATCCTAGCCCGGTATATCACATTTTAATTTTACACCATTGTAAACCTTACGCCTTTTTTACTCTCTGATCGAGGTTCTCGGCATTGAAAAATCTTCGTAAACTAAATCACACGTGTATATGTTGTCATTTAAGAGATATACAATCAAGAAAATCAAGGGCTATGGTGATATATATGCGGATTGGACACAAAAAAAACAATCAACAAATGGCTACAATTTAAGGAATGTGTTTAGTGACGGCATCAGATTCCTAATTGATGGAGAAATGTCTGGTGGCAAGAAAAGCTGCTCTAGGAGGTTGCCAAATGTTTTCACTCGACGATTCCATTCTTGTGTGGTTGGTTTGGCCCTTGTTCCTGTAACTCGAATCCTAGCCCGGTATATCCCATTTTAGGTTTACACCATTGTGAAGCTTACGCCTTTTTTACTCTCTGATCGAGGTTCTAGGCATTAAAAAATCTTCGTAAACTAAATCACACGTGTATATGTTGACATTTAAGAGATATACAGTCAAGAAAATCAAGGGCAATGGTGATATATATGCGGATTAGACACCAAAAAAAACACTCAACAAATGTCTACAATTTAAGGAATGTGTTTAGTGATGGCATCAGATTCGAAATTAACGGAGAAAGGTCTGGTGGCAAGAAAAGCTGCTTCTAGGAGGTTGTCAAGTCCTTTCGCTCGACGATTCCATTCTTGGGTGGTTGGTTTTGCCCTTTTTCCTGTAACTCGAATCCTAGCCCGGTATATACCATTTTAAGTTTACACCATTGTGAACCTTACGCCTTTTTTACTCTCTGATTGAGGTTCTCGGCATTGAAAAATCTTCGTAAACTAAATCACAAGTGTATATGTTGACATCTAAGAGATATACAGTCAAGAAAATCAAGGGCAATGGTGATATATATGCGGATTACACACAAAAAAAAACACTCAACAAATGGCTACAATTTAAGGAATGTGTTTAGTGACGGCATCAGATTCCTAATTGACGGAGAAAGGTCCGGTGGCAAGAAAAGCTGCTTCTAGGAGGTTGTTAAGTGTTTTCGCTCGACGATTCCATTCTTGGGTGGTTGGTTTGGCCCTTGTTCCTGTAACTCGAATCCTAGCCCGGTATATCACAATTTAATTTTACACCATTGTGAACCTTACGCCTTTTTTACTCTCTGATCGAGGTTCTCGGCATTGAAAAATCTTCATAAACTAAATCACACGTGTATATGTTGACATTTAAGAGATATACAGTCAAGAAAATCAAGGGCAATGGTGATATATACGCGGATTAGACACCAAAAAAAAACTCTCAACAAATGGCTACAATTTAAGGATTGTGTTTTGTGACGACATCAGATTCCTAATTGATGGAGAAAGGTCTGGTGGCAAGAAAAGCTGCTTCAAGGAGGTTGTCAAGTGTTTTCGCTCGACGATTCCATTCTTGGGTGGTTGGTTTGGCCCTTGTTCCTGTAACTCGAATCCTAGCCCGGTGTATCTCATTTTAATTTTACACCATTGTGAACCTTACGCCTTTGTTGCACTCTAATCGAGGTTCTCGGCATCGACAAATCTTCGTAAACTAAATAACACATGTATATGTTGAGATTTAAGAGATATACAGTCAACAAAATCAAGGGCAATGGTGATATATATGCGGATTAGACCCAAAAAAAAAACACTCAACAAATGGCTACAATTTATGGAATGTGTTTAGTGACGGCATCATATTCCTAATTGTTGGAGAATGGTCTGGTGACAAGAAAAGCTGCTTCTAGGAGGTTGTCAAATGTTTTCGCTCGAGGATTCCATTCTTGGGTGGTTGGTTTGGCCCTTGTTCCTGTAACTTGAATCTTAGCCCCGTATATCCCATTTTAATTTTACACCATTGTGAACTTTACGCCTTTTTTACTCTCTGATCAGGTTCTCGGCATTGAAAAATCTTCGTAAACTAAATCACACATGTATATGTTGACATTAAAGAAATATACAGTCAAGAATATCAAGGGCAGTGGTGATATATATGCGGATTAGACACCAAAAAAAAACACTCAGAAATGGCTACAATTTAAGGAATGTGTTTAGTGACGGCATCAGATTCCTAATTTATGGAGAAAGGTCTGGTGGCAAGAAAAGCTGCTTCTAGGAGGTTGTCAAGTGTTTTCGCTCGACAATTCCATTCTTGGGTGGTTGGTTTTGCCCTTGTTACTGTAACTTGAATCTTAGCCCCGTATATCCCATTTTAATTTTACACCATTGTGAACTTTACACCTTTTTTACTCTCTGATCAGGTTCTCGGCATTGAAAAATCTTCGTAAACTAAATCACACGTGTATATGTTTACATTAAAGAGATATACAGTCAAGAAAATCAAGGGCAATGGTATATATATGCGGATTAGACACCAAAAAAACACTCAACAAATGGCTACAATTTAAGGATTGTGTTTAGCGACGACATCAGATTCCTAATTGATGGAGAAAGGTCTGGTGGCACGAAAAGCTGTTCTAGGAGGTTGTCAAGTGTTTTCGCTTGACGATTCCATTCTTGGGTGGTTGGTTTGGCCCTTGTTCCTGTAACTCGAATCCTAGCCCGGTGTATCTCATTTTAATTTTACACCATTGTGAACCTTACGCCTTTTTTACACTCTAATCGAGGTTCTCGGCATCGACAAATCTTCGTAAACTAAATCACACATGTATATGTTGAGATTTAAGAGATATACAGTCAACAAAATCAAGGGCAATGGTGATATATATGCGGATTAGACCCCAAAAAAAACACTCAACAAATGGCTACAATTTATGGAATGTGTTTAGTGACGGCATCATATTCCTAATTGTTGGAGAATGGTCTGGTGACAAGAAAAGCTGCTTCTAGGAGGTTGTGAAATGTTTTCGATCGAAGATTCCATTCTTGGGTGGTTGGTTTGGTCCTTGTTCCTGTAACTTGAATCTTAGCCCGGTATATCCCATTTTAATTTTACACCATTGTGAACCTTATGCCTTTTTTACTCTCTGATCAGGTTCTCGGCGTTGAAAAATATTCGTAAACTAAATCACACGTGTATATGTTGACATTAAAGAGATATACAATCAAGAAAATCAAGGGGCAATGGTGATAAATATGCGGATTAGACACAAAAAAAAAACACTCAGCAAATGGCTACAATTTAAGGAATGTGTTTAGTGACGGCATCAGATTCCTAATTTATGGAGAAAGGCCTGGTGGCAAGAAAAGCTGTTTCTAGGAGGTTGTCAAGTGTTTTCGCTCGACGATTCCATTCTTGGGTTGTTGGTTTGGTCCTTGTTCCTGTAACTCGAATCCTAGTCCGGTGTATCTCATTTTAATTTTACACCATTGTGAACCTTACGCCCTTTTTACTTTCTGATTGAGGTTCTCGGCATTGAAAAATCTTCGTAAACTAAATCACACGTGTATATGTTGACATTTAAGAGATATACAGTCAAGAAAATCAAGGCCAATGGTGATATATATGCGGATTACACACAAAAAAAACACTCAACAAATGGCTACAATTTAAGGAATGTGTTTAGTGACGGCATCAGATTCCTAATTGACGGAGAAAGGTCCGGTGGCAAGAAAAGCTGCTTCTAGGAGGTTGTTAAGTGTTTTCGCTCGACGATTCCATTCTTGGGTGGTTGGTTTGGCCCTTGTTCCTGTAACTCGAATCCTAGCCCGGTATATCACATTTTAATTTTACACCATTGTGAACCTTACGCCTTTTTTACTCTCTGATCGAGGTTCTCGGCATTGAAAAATCTTCATAAACTAAATCACACGTGTATATGTTGACATTTAAGAGATATACAGTCAAGAAAATCAAGGGCAATGGTGATATATACGCGAATTAGACACCAAAAAAAAAACTCTCAACAAATGGCTACAATTTAAAGATTGTGTTTAGTGACGACATCAGATTCCTAATTGATGGAGAAAGGTCTGGTGGCAAGAAAAGCTGCTTCAAGGAGGTTGTCAAGTGTTTTCGCTCGACGATTCCATTCTTGGGTGGTTGGTTTGGCCCTTGTTCCTGTAACTCGAATCCTAGCCCGGTGTATCTCATTTTAATTTTACACCATTGTGAACCTTACGCCTTTGTTGCACTCTAATCGAGGTTCTCGGCATCGACAAATCTTCGTAAACTAAATAACACATGTATATGTTGAGATTTAAGAGATATACAGTCAACAAAATCAAGGGCAATGGTGATATATATGCGGATTAGACCCCAAAAAAAAAAACACTCAACAAATGGCTACAATTTATGGAATGTGTTTAGTGACGGCATCATGTTCCTAATTGTTGGAGAATGGCCTGGTGACAAGAAAAGCTGCTTCTAGGAGGTTGTCAAATGTTTTCGCTCGAGGATTCCATTCTTGGGTGGTTGGTTTGGCCCTTGTTCCTGTAACTTGAATCTTAGCCCCGTATATCCCATTTTAATTTTACACCATTGTGAACTTTACGCCTTTTTTTACTCTCTGATCAGGTTCTCGGCGTTGAAAAATATTCGTAAACTAAATCACACGTGTATATGTTGACATTAAAGAGATATACAATCAAGAAAATCAAGGGGCAATGGTGATATATATGCGGATTAGACACAAAAAAAAACACTCAGCAAATGGCTACAATTTAAGGAATGTGTTTAGTGACGGCATCAGATTCCTAATTTATGGAGAAAGGTCTGGTGGCAAGAAAAGCTGTTTCTAGGAGGTTGTCAAGTGTTTTCGCTCGGCGATTCCATTCTTGGGTTGTTGGTTTGGTCCTTGTTCCTGTAACTCGAATCCTAGTCCGGTGTATCTCATTTTAATTTTACACCATTGTGAACCTTACGCCCTTTTTACTTTCTGATTGAGGTTCTCGGCATTGAAAAATCTTCGTAAACTAAATCACACGTGTATATGTTGACATTTAAGAGATATACAGTCAAGAAAATCAAGGGCAATGGTGATATATATGGGGATTACACACAAAAAAAAAACACTCAACAAATGGCTACAATTTAAGGAATGTGTTTAGTGACGACATCAGATTCCTAATTGACGGAGAAAGGTCCGGTGGCAAGAAAAGCTGCTTCTAGGAGGTTGTTAAGTGTTTTCGCTCGACGATTCCATTCTTGGGTGGTTGGTTTGGCCCTTGTTCCTGTAACTCGAATCCTAGCCCGCTATATCACATTTTAATTTTACACCATTGTGAACCTTACGCCTTTTTTACTCTCTGATCGAGGTTCTCGGCATTGAAAAATCTTCATAAACTAAATCACACGTGTATATGTTGACATTTAAGAGATATACAGTCAAGAAAATCAAGGGCAATGGTGATATATACGCGGATTAGACACCAAAAAAAAAACTCTCAACAAATGGCTACAATTTAAGGATTGTGTTTAGTGACGACATCAGATTCCTAATTGATGGAGAAAGGTCTGGTGGCAAGAAAAGCTGCTTCAAGGAGGTTGTCAAGTGTTTTCGCTCGACGATTCCATTCTTGGGTGGTTGGTTTGGCCCTTGTTCCTGTAACTCGAATCCTAGCCCGGTGTATCTCATTTTAATTTTACACCATTGTGAACCTTACGCCTTTGTTGCACTCTAATCGAGGTTCTCGGCATCGACAAATCTTCTTAAACTAAATAACACATGTATATGTTGAGATTTAAGAGATATACAGTCAACAAAATCAAGGGCAATGGTGATATATATGCGGATTAGACCCCAAAAAAAAACACTCAACAAATGGCTACAATTTATGGAATGTGTTTAGTGACGGCATCATATTCCTAATTGTTGGAGAATGGTCTGGTGACAAGAAAAGCTGCTTCTAGGAGGTTGTCAAATGTTTTCGCTCGAGGATTCCATTCTTGGGTGGTTGGTTTGGCCCTTGTTCCTGTAACTTGAATCTTAGCCCCGTATATCCCATTTTAATTTTACACCATTGTGAACTTTACGCCTTTTTTACTCTCTGATCAGGTTCTCGGCATTGAAAAATCTTCGTAAACTAAATCACACGTGTATATGTTGACATTAAAGAAATATACAGTCAAGAATATCAAGGGCAGTGGTGATATATATGCGGATTAGACACCAAAAAAAAAAAACACTCAGAAATGGCTACAATTTAAGGAATGTGTTTAGTGACGGCATCAGATTCCTAATTTATGGAGAAAGGTCTGGTGGCAAGAAAAGCTGCTTCTAGGAGGTTGTCAAGTGTTTTCGCTCGACGATTCCATTCTTGGGTGGTTGGTTTTGCCCTTGTTACTGTAACTTGAATCTTAGCCCCGTATATCCCATTTTAATTTTACACCATTGTGAACTTTACACCTTTTTTACTCTCTGATCAGGTTCTCGGCATTGAAAAATCTTCGTAAACTAAATAACACGTGTATATGTTTACATTAAAGAGATATACAGTCAAGAATATCAAGGGCAGTGGTGATATATATGCGGATTAGACACCAAAAAAAAACACTCAGAAATGGCTACAATTTAAGGAATGTGTTTAGTGACGGCATCAGATTCCTAATTTATGGAGAAAGGTCTGGTGGCAAGAAAAGCTGCTTCTAGGAGGTTGTCAAGTGTTTTCGCTCGACAATTCCATTCTTGGGTGGTTGGTTTTGCCCTTGTTACTGTAACTTGAATCTTAGCCCCGTATATCCCATTTTAATTTTACACCATTGTGAACTTTACACCTTTTTTACTCTCTGATCAGGTTCTCGGCATTGAAAAATCTTCGTAAACTAAATCACACGTGTATATGTTTACATTAAAGAGATATACAGTCAAGAAAATCAAGGGCAATGGTATATATATGCGGATTAGACACCAAAAAAACACTCAACAAATGGCTACAATTTAAGGATTGTGTTTAGCGACGACATCAGATTCCTAATTGATGGAGAAAGGTCTGGTGGCACGAAAAGCTGTTCTAGGAGGTTGTCAAGTGTTTTCGCTTGACGATTCCATTCTTGGGTGGTTGGTTTGGCCCTTGTTCCTGTAACTCGAATCCTAGCCCGGTGTATCTCATTTTAATTTTACACCATTGTGAACCTTACGCCTTTTTTACACTCTAATCGAGGTTCTCGGCATCGACAAATCTTCGTAAACTAAATCACACATGTATATGTTGAGATTTAAGAGATATACAGTCAACAAAATCAAGGGCAATGGTGATATATATGCGGATTAGACCCCAAAAAAAACACTCAACAAATGGCTACAATTTATGGAATGTGTTTAGTGACGGCATCATATTCCTAATTGTTGGAGAATGGTCTGGTGACAAGAAAAGCTGCTTCTAGGAGGTTGTGAAATGTTTTCGATCGAAGATTCCATTCTTGGGTGGTTGGTTTGGTCCTTGTTCCTGTAACTTGAATCTTAGCCCGGTATATCCCATTTTAATTTTACACCATTGTGAACCTTATGCCTTTTTTACTCTCTGATCAGGTTCTCGGCGTTGAAAAATATTCGTAAACTAAATCACACGTGTATATGTTGACATTAAAGAGATATACAATCAAGAAAATCAAGGGGCAATGGTGATATATATGCGGATTAGACACAAAAAAAAAACACTCAGCAAATGGCTACAATTTAAGGAATGTGTTTAGTGACGGCATCAGATTCCTAATTTATGGAGAAAGGTCTGGTGGCAAGAAAAGCTGTTTCTAGGAGGTTGTCAAGTGTTTTCGCTCGACGATTCCATTCTTGGGTTGTTGGTTTGGTCCTTGTTCCTGTAACTCGAATCCTAGTCCGGTGTATCTCATTTTAATTTTACACCATTGTGAACCTTACGCCCTTTTTACTTTCTGATTGAGGTTCTCGGCATTGAAAAATCTTCGTAAACTAAATCACACGTGTATATGTTGACATTTAAGAGATATACAGTCAAGAAAATCAAGGCCAATGGTGATATATATGCGGATTACACACAAAAAAAACACTCAACAAATGGCTACAATTTAAGGAATGTGTTTAGTGACGGCATCAGATTCCTAATTGACGGAGAAAGGTCCGGTGGCAAGAAAAGCTGCTTCTAGGAGGTTGTTAAGTGTTTTCGCTCGACGATTCCATTCTTGGGTGGTTGGTTTGGCCCTTGTTCCTGTAACTCGAATCCTAGCCCGGTATATCACATTTTAATTTTACACCATTGTGAACCTTACGCCTTTTTTACTCTCTGATCGAGGTTCTCGGCATTGAAAAATCTTCATAAACTAAATCACACGTGTATATGTTGACATTTAAGAGATATACAGTCAAGAAAATCAAGGGCAATGGTGATATATACGCGAATTAGACACCAAAAAAAAAACTCTCAACAAATGGCTACAATTTAAAGATTGTGTTTAGTGACGACATCAGATTCCTAATTGATGGAGAAAGGTCTGGTGGCAAGAAAAGCTGCTTCAAGGAGGTTGTCAAGTGTTTTCGCTCGACGATTCCATTCTTGGGTGGTTGGTTTGGCCCTTGTTCCTGTAACTCGAATCCTAGCCCGGTGTATCTCATTTTAATTTTACACCATTGTGAACCTTACGCCTTTGTTGCACTCTAATCGAGGTTCTCGGCATCGACAAATCTTCGTAAACTAAATAACACATGTATATGTTGAGATTTAAGAGATATACAGTCAACAAAATCAAGGGCAATGGTGATATATATGCGGATTAGACCCCAAAAAAAAAAACACTCAACAAATGGCTACAATTTATGGAATGTGTTTAGTGACGGCATCATGTTCCTAATTGTTGGAGAATGGCCTGGTGACAAGAAAAGCTGCTTCTAGGAGGTTGTCAAATGTTTTCGCTCGAGGATTCCATTCTTGGGTGGTTGGTTTGGCCCTTGTTCCTGTAACTTGAATCTTAGCCCCGTATATCCCATTTTAATTTTACACCATTGTGAACTTTACGCCTTTTTTTACTCTCTGATCAGGTTCTCGGCGTTGAAAAATATTCGTAAACTAAATCACACGTGTATATGTTGACATTAAAGAGATATACAATCAAGAAAATCAAGGGGCAATGGTGATATATATGCGGATTAGACACAAAAAAAAACACTCAGCAAATGGCTACAATTTAAGGAATGTGTTTAGTGACGGCATCAGATTCCTAATTTATGGAGAAAGGTCTGGTGGCAAGAAAAGCTGTTTCTAGGAGGTTGTCAAGTGTTTTCGCTCGGCGATTCCATTCTTGGGTTGTTGGTTTGGTCCTTGTTCCTGTAACTCGAATCCTAGTCCGGTGTATCTCATTTTAATTTTACACCATTGTGAACCTTACGCCCTTTTTACTTTCTGATTGAGGTTCTCGGCATTGAAAAATCTTCGTAAACTAAATCACACGTGTATATGTTGACATTTAAGAGATATACAGTCAAGAAAATCAAGGGCAATGGTGATATATATGGGGATTACACACAAAAAAAAAACACTCAACAAATGGCTACAATTTAAGGAATGTGTTTAGTGACGACATCAGATTCCTAATTGACGGAGAAAGGTCCGGTGGCAAGAAAAGCTGCTTCTAGGAGGTTGTTAAGTGTTTTCGCTCGACGATTCCATTCTTGGGTGGTTGGTTTGGCCCTTGTTCCTGTAACTCGAATCCTAGCCCGCTATATCACATTTTAATTTTACACCATTGTGAACCTTACGCCTTTTTTACTCTCTGATCGAGGTTCTCGGCATTGAAAAATCTTCATAAACTAAATCACACGTGTATATGTTGACATTTAAGAGATATACAGTCAAGAAAATCAAGGGCAATGGTGATATATACGCGGATTAGACACCAAAAAAAAAACTCTCAACAAATGGCTACAATTTAAGGATTGTGTTTAGTGACGACATCAGATTCCTAATTGATGGAGAAAGGTCTGGTGGCAAGAAAAGCTGCTTCAAGGAGGTTGTCAAGTGTTTTCGCTCGACGATTCCATTCTTGGGTGGTTGGTTTGGCCCTTGTTCCTGTAACTCGAATCCTAGCCCGGTGTATCTCATTTTAATTTTACACCATTGTGAACCTTACGCCTTTGTTGCACTCTAATCGAGGTTCTCGGCATCGACAAATCTTCTTAAACTAAATAACACATGTATATGTTGAGATTTAAGAGATATACAGTCAACAAAATCAAGGGCAATGGTGATATATATGCGGATTAGACCCCAAAAAAAAACACTCAACAAATGGCTACAATTTATGGAATGTGTTTAGTGACGGCATCATATTCCTAATTGTTGGAGAATGGTCTGGTGACAAGAAAAGCTGCTTCTAGGAGGTTGTCAAATGTTTTCGCTCGAGGATTCCATTCTTGGGTGGTTGGTTTGGCCCTTGTTCCTGTAACTTGAATCTTAGCCCCGTATATCCCATTTTAATTTTACACCATTGTGAACTTTACGCCTTTTTTACTCTCTGATCAGGTTCTCGGCATTGAAAAATCTTCGTAAACTAAATCACACGTGTATATGTTGACATTAAAGAAATATACAGTCAAGAATATCAAGGGCAGTGGTGATATATATGCGGATTAGACACCAAAAAAAAAAACACTCAGAAATGGCTACAATTTAAGGAATGTGTTTAGTGACGGCATCAGATTCCTAATTTATGGAGAAAGGTCTGGTGGCAAGAAAAGCTGCTTCTAGGAGGTTGTCAAGTGTTTTCGCTCGACGATTCCATTCTTGGGTGGTTGGTTTTGCCCTTGTTACTGTAACTTGAATCTTAGCCCCGTATATCCCATTTTAATTTTACACCATTGTGAACTTTACACCTTTTTTACTCTCTGATCAGGTTCTCGGCATTGAAAAATCTTCGTAAACTAAATAACACGTGTATATGTTTACATTAAAGAGATATACAGTCAAGAAAATCAAGGGCAGTGGTGATATATATGCGGATTAGACACCAAAAAAAAACACTCAGCAAATGACTACAATTTAAGGAATGTGTTTAGTGACGGCATCAGATTCTAATTTATGGAGAAAGGTCTGGTGGCAAGAAAAGCTGCTTCTAGGAGGTTGTCAAGTGTTTTCGCTCGACGATTCCATTCTTGGGTGGTTGGTTTTGCCCTTGTTCCTGTAACTCGAATCCTAGCCCGGTATATCCCATTTTAATTTTACACCATTGTGAAACTTACGCCTTTTTTACTCTCTGATCGAGGTTCTCGGCATTGAAAAATCTTCGTAAACTAAATCACACGTGTATATGTTGACATTTAAGAGATATACAGTCAAGAAAATCAAGGGCAATGGTATATATATGCGGATTAGACACCAAAAAAACACTCAACAAATGGCTACAATTTAAGGATTGTGTTTAGCGACGACATCAGATTCCTAATTGATGGAGAAAGGTCTGGTGGCACGAAAAGCTGTTCTAGGAGGTTGTCAAGTGTTTTCGCTTGACGATTCCATTCTTGGGTGGTTGGTTTGGCCCTTGTTCCTGTAACTCGAATCCTAGCCCGGTGTATCTCATTTTAATTTTACACCATTGTGAACCTTACGCCTTTTTTACACTCTAATCGAGGTTCTCGGCATCGACAAATCTTCGTAAACTAAATCACATATGTATATGTTGAGATTTAAGAGATATACAGTCAACAAAATCAAGGGCAATGGTGATATATATGCGGATTAGACCCCAAAAAAAACACTCAACAAATGGCTACAATTTATGGAATGTGTTTAGTGACGGCATCATATTCCTAATTGTTGGAGAATGGTCTGGTGACAAGAAAAGCTGCTTCTAGGAGGTTGTCAAATGTTTTCGATCGACGATTCCATTCTTGGGTGGTTGGTTTGGTCCTTGTTCCTGTAACTTGAATCTTAGCCCGGTATATCCCATTTTAATTTTACACCATTGTGAACCTTACGCCTTTTTTACTCTCTGATCAGGTTCTCGGCATTGAAAAATATTCGTAAACTAAATCACACGTGTATATGTTGACATTAAAGAGATATACAATCAAGAAAATCAAGGGGCAATGGTGATATATATGCGGATTAGACACAAAAAAAAACACACAGCAAATGGCTACAATTTAAGGAATGTGTTTAGTGACGGCATCAGATTCCTAATTTATGGAGAAAGGTCTGGTGGCAAGAAAAGCTGTTTCTAGGAGGTTGTCAAGTGTTTTCGCTCGACGATTCCATTCTTGGGTTGTTGGTTTGGTCCTTGTTCCTGTAACTCGAATCCTAGTCCGGTGTATCTCATTTTAATTTTACACCATTGTGAACCTTACGCCCTTTTTACTTTCTGATTGAGGTTCTCGGCATTGAAAAATCTTCGTAAACTAAATCACACGTGTATATGTTGACATTTAAGAGATATACAGTCAAGAAAATCAAGGGCAATGGTGATATATATGGGGATTACACACAAAAAAAAAAAACACTCAACAAATGGCTACAATTTAAGGAATGTGTTTAGTGACGACATCAGATTCCTAATTGACGGAGAAAGGTCCGGTGGCAAGAAAAGCTGCTTCTAGGAGGTTGTTAAGTGTTTTCGCTCGACGATTCCATTCTTGGGTGGTTGGTTTGGCCCTTGTTCCTGTAACTCGAATCCTAGCCCGCTATATCACATTTTAATTTTACACCATTGTGAACCTTACGCCTTTTTTACTCTCTGATCGAGGTTCTCGGCATTGAAAAATCTTCATAAACTAAATCACACGTGTATATGTTGACATTTAAGAGATATACAGTCAAGAAAATCAAGGGCAATGGTGATATATACGCGGATTAGACACCAAAAAAAAAACTCTCAACAAATGGCTACAATTTAAGGATTGTGTTTAGTGACGACATCAGATTCCTAATTGATGGAGAAAGGTCTGGTGGCAAGAAAAGCTGCTTCAAGGAGGTTGTCAAGTGTTTTCGCTCGACGATTCCATTCTTGGGTGGTTGGTTTGGCCCTTGTTCCTGTAACTCGAATCCTAGCCCGGTGTATCTCATTTTAATTTTACACCATTGTGAACCTTACGCCTTTGTTGCACTCTAATCGAGGTTCTCGGCATCGACAAATCTTCTTAAACTAAATAACACATGTATATGTTGAGATTTAAGAGATATACAGTCAACAAAATCAAGGGCAATGGTGATATATATGCGGATTAGACCCCAAAAAAAAACACTCAACAAATGGCTACAATTTATGGAATGTGTTTAGTGACGGCATCATATTCCTAATTGTTGGAGAATGGTCTGGTGACAAGAAAAGCTGCTTCTAGGAGGTTGTCAAATGTTTTCGCTCGAGGATTCCATTCTTGGGTGGTTGGTTTGGCCCTTGTTCCTGTAACTTGAATCTTAGCCCCGTATATCCCATTTTAATTTTACACCATTGTGAACTTTACGCCTTTTTTACTCTCTGATCAGGTTCTCGGCATTGAAAAATCTTCGTAAACTAAATCACACGTGTATATGTTGACATTAAAGAAATATACAGTCAAGAATATCAAGGGCAGTGGTGATATATATGCGGATTAGACACCAAAAAAAAAAACACTCAGAAATGGCTACAATTTAAGGAATGTGTTTAGTGACGGCATCAGATTCCTAATTTATGGAGAAAGGTCTGGTGGCAAGAAAAGCTGCTTCTAGGAGGTTGTCAAGTGTTTTCGCTCGACGATTCCATTCTTGGGTGGTTGGTTTTGCCCTTGTTACTGTAACTTGAATCTTAGCCCCGTATATCCCATTTTAATTTTACACCATTGTGAACTTTACACCTTTTTTACTCTCTGATCAGGTTCTCGGCATTGAAAAATCTTCGTAAACTAAATAACACGTGTATATGTTTACATTAAAGAGATATACAGTCAAGAAAATCAAGGGCAGTGGTGATATATATGCGGATTAGACACCAAAAAAAAACACTCAGCAAATGACTACAATTTAAGGAATGTGTTTAGTGACGGCATCAGATTCTAATTTATGGAGAAAGGTCTGGTGGCAAGAAAAGCTGCTTCTAGGAGGTTGTCAAGTGTTTTCGCTCGACGATTCCATTCTTGGGTGGTTGGTTTTGCCCTTGTTCCTGTAACTCGAATCCTAGCCCGGTATATCCCATTTTAATTTTACACCATTGTGAAACTTACGCCTTTTTTACTCTCTGATCGAGGTTCTCGGCATTGAAAAATCTTCGTAAACTAAATCACACGTGTATATGTTGACATTTAAGAGATATACAGTCAAGAAAATCAAGGGCAATGGTATATATATGCGGATTAGACACCAAAAAAACACTCAACAAATGGCTACAATTTAAGGATTGTGTTTAGCGACGACATCAGATTCCTAATTGATGGAGAAAGGTCTGGTGGCACGAAAAGCTGTTCTAGGAGGTTGTCAAGTGTTTTCGCTTGACGATTCCATTCTTGGGTGGTTGGTTTGGCCCTTGTTCCTGTAACTCGAATCCTAGCCCGGTGTATCTCATTTTAATTTTACACCATTGTGAACCTTACGCCTTTTTTACACTCTAATCGAGGTTCTCGGCATCGACAAATCTTCGTAAACTAAATCACATATGTATATGTTGAGATTTAAGAGATATACAGTCAACAAAATCAAGGGCAATGGTGATATATATGCGGATTAGACCCCAAAAAAAACACTCAACAAATGGCTACAATTTATGGAATGTGTTTAGTGACGGCATCATATTCCTAATTGTTGGAGAATGGTCTGGTGACAAGAAAAGCTGCTTCTAGGAGGTTGTCAAATGTTTTCGATCGACGATTCCATTCTTGGGTGGTTGGTTTGGTCCTTGTTCCTGTAACTTGAATCTTAGCCCGGTATATCCCATTTTAATTTTACACCATTGTGAACCTTACGCCTTTTTTACTCTCTGATCAGGTTCTCGGCATTGAAAAATATTCGTAAACTAAATCACACGTGTATATGTTGACATTAAAGAGATATACAATCAAGAAAATCAAGGGGCAATGGTGATATATATGCGGATTAGACACAAAAAAAAACACACAGCAAATGGCTACAATTTAAGGAATGTGTTTAGTGACGGCATCAGATTCCTAATTTATGGAGAAAGGTCTGGTGGCAAGAAAAGCTGTTTCTAGGAGGTTGTCAAGTGTTTTCGCTCGACGATTCCATTCTTGGGTTGTTGGTTTGGTCCTTGTTCCTGTAACTCGAATCCTAGTCCGGTGTATCTCATTTTAATTTTACACCATTGTGAACCTTACGCCCTTTTTACTCTCTGATTGAGATTCTCGGCATTGAAAAATCTTCGTAAACTAAATCACACGTGTATATGTTGACATTTAAGAGATATACAGTCAAGAAAATCAAGGTAAATGGTGATATATATGCGGATTAGACAAAAAAAACACTCAATAAATGTCTACAATTTAAGGAATGTGTTTAGTGACGACATCAGATTCCTAATTAATGGAGAAAGGTCTGGTGGCAAGAAAAGCTGCTTCTAGGAGGTTATCATGTGTTTTCACTCGACGATTCCATTCTTGGGTGGTTGGTTTTGCCCTTGTTCCTGTAACTCGAATCCTAGCCCGGTATATCCCATTTTAATTTTACACCATTGTGAACCTTACGCCTTTTTTAATCTCTGATTGAGGTTCTCGGCATTGAAAAATCTTCGTAAACTAAATCACACGTGTATATGTTGACATTTAAGAGATATACAGTTAAGAAAATCAAGGGCTATGGTGATATATATGCGGATTAGACACCAAAAAAAACACTCAACAAATTGCTACAATTTATGGAATGTGTTTAGTGACGGCATCAGATTCCTAATTGTTGGAGAATGGTCTGGGGACAAGAAAAGCTGCTTCTAGGAGGTTGTCAAATGTTTTCGCTCGACGACTCCATTCTTGGGTGGTTGGTTTGGCCCTTGTTCCTGTAACTTGAATCTTAGCCCGGTATATCCCATTCTAATTTTACACCATTGTGAACCTTACGCCTTTTTTACTCTCTGATCAGGTTCTCGGCATTGAAAAATCTTCGTAAACTAAATCACACATGTATATGCTGACATTAAAGAGATATACAGTCAAGAAAATCAAGCGCAGTGGTGATATATATGCGGATTAGACACCAAAAAAAAAACACTCAGCAAATGGCTACAATTTAAGGAATGTGTTTAGTGGCGGCGTCAGATTCCTAATTTATGGAGAAAGGTCTGGTGGCAAGAAAAGCTGTTTCTAGGAGGTTGTCAAGTGTTTTCGCTCGACGATTCCATTCTTGGGTGGTTGGTTTGGCCCTTGTTCCTGTAACTCGAATCCTAGCCGGGTATATCTCATTTTAATTTTACACCATTGTGAACCTTACGCCCTTTTTACTCTCTGATTGAGGTTCTCGACATTGAAAAATCTTCGTAAACTAAATCCCACGTGTATATGTTGACATTTAAGAGATATACAGTCAAGAAAATCAAGGGCAATGGTGATATATATGCGGATTAGACACAAAAAAAAAACACTCAACAAATGTCTACAATTTAAGGAATGTGTTTAGTGACGACATCAGATTCCTAATTAACGGAGAAAGGTCTGGTGGCAAGAAAATTTGCTTCTAGGAGGTTGTCATGTGTTTTCGCTCGACGATTCCATTCTTGGGTGGTTGGTTTTGCCCTTGTTCCTGTAACTCGAATCCTAGCCCGGTATATCCCATTTTAATTTTACACCATTGTGAACCTTACGCCTTTTTTAATCTCTGATTGAGGTTCTCGGCATTGAAAAATCTTCGTAAACTAAATCACACGTGTATATGTTGACATTTAAGAGATATACAGTTAAGAAAATAAAGGGCAATGGTGATATATATGCGGATTAGACACCAAAAAAAAAACACTCAACAAATTGCTACAATTTATGGAATGTGTTTAGTGACGGCATCAGATTCCTAATTGTTGGAGAATGGTCTGGGGACAAGAAAAGCTGCTTCTAGGAGGTTGTCAAATGTTTTCGCTCGACGATTCCATTCTTGGGTGGTTGGTTTGGCCCTTGTTCCTGTAACTTGAATCTTAGCCCGGTATATCCCATTTTAATTTTACACCATTGTGAACCTTACACCTTTTTTACTCTCTGATCAGGTTCTCGGCATTGAAAAATCTTCGTAAACTAAATCACACATGTATATGTTGACATTAAAGAGATATACAATCAAGAAAATCAAGGGAAGTGGTGATATATATGCGGATTAGACACCAAAAAAAAAAAAAACACTCAGAAATGGCTACAATTTAAGGAATGTGTTTAGTGACGGCATCAGATTCCTAATTTATGGAGAAAGGTCTGGTGGCAAGAAAAGCTGCTTCTAGGAGGTTGTCAAGTGTTTTCGCTCGACGATTCCATTCTTGGGTGGTTGGTTTTGCCCTTGTTACTGTAACTTGAATCTTAGCCCCGTATATCCCATTTTAATTTTACACCATTGTGAACTTTACACCTTTTTTACTCTCTGATCAGGTTCTCGGCATCGACAAATCTTCGTAAACTAAATCACATATGTATATGTTGAGATTTAAGAGATATACAGTCAACAAAATCAAGGGCAATGGTGATATATATGCGGATTAGACCCCAAAAAAAACACTCAACAAATGGCTACAATTTATGGAATGTGTTTAGTGACGGCATCATATTCCTAATTGTTGGAGAATGGTCTGGTGACAAGAAAAGCTGCTTCTAGGAGGTTGTCAAATGTTTTCGATCGACGATTCCATTCTTGGGTGGTTGGTTTGGTCCTTGTTCCTGTAACTTGAATCTTAGCCCGGTATATCCCATTTTAATTTTACACCATTGTGAACCTTACGCCTTTTTTACTCTCTGATCAGGTTCTCGGCATTGAAAAATATTCGTAAACTAAATCACACGTGTATATGTTGACATTAAAGAGATATACAATCAAGAAAATCAAGGGGCAATGGTGATATATATGCGGATTAGACACAAAAAAAAACACACAGCAAATGGCTACAATTTAAGGAATGTGTTTAGTGACGGCATCAGATTCCTAATTTATGGAGAAAGGTCTGGTGGCAAGAAAAGCTGTTTCTAGGAGGTTGTCAAGTGTTTTCGCTCGACGATTCCATTCTTGGGTTGTTGGTTTGGTCCTTGTTCCTGTAACTCGAATCCTAGTCCGGTGTATCTCATTTTAATTTTACACCATTGTGAACCTTACGCCCTTTTTACTCTCTGATTGAGATTCTCGGCATTGAAAAATCTTCGTAAACTAAATCACACGTGTATATGTTGACATTTAAGAGATATACAGTCAAGAAAATCAAGGTAAATGGTGATATATATGCGGATTAGACAAAAAAAACACTCAATAAATGTCTACAATTTAAGGAATGTGTTTAGTGACGACATCAGATTCCTAATTAATGGAGAAAGGTCTGGTGGCAAGAAAAGCTGCTTCTAGGAGGTTATCATGTGTTTTCACTCGACGATTCCATTCTTGGGTGGTTGGTTTTGCCCTTGTTCCTGTAACTCGAATCCTAGCCCGGTATATCCCATTTTAATTTTACACCATTGTGAACCTTACGCCTTTTTTAATCTCTGATTGAGGTTCTCGGCATTGAAAAATCTTCGTAAACTAAATCACACGTGTATATGTTGACATTTAAGAGATATACAGTTAAGAAAATCAAGGGCTATGGTGATATATATGCGGATTAGACACCAAAAAAAACACTCAACAAATTGCTACAATTTATGGAATGTGTTTAGTGACGGCATCAGATTCCTAATTGTTGGAGAATGGTCTGGGGACAAGAAAAGCTGCTTCTAGGAGGTTGTCAAATGTTTTCGCTCGACGACTCCATTCTTGGGTGGTTGGTTTGGCCCTTGTTCCTGTAACTTGAATCTTAGCCCGGTATATCCCATTCTAATTTTACACCATTGTGAACCTTACGCCTTTTTTACTCTCTGATCAGGTTCTCGGCATTGAAAAATCTTCGTAAACTAAATCACACATGTATATGCTGACATTAAAGAGATATACAGTCAAGAAAATCAAGCGCAGTGGTGATATATATGCGGATTAGACACCAAAAAAAAAACACTCAGCAAATGGCTACAATTTAAGGAATGTGTTTAGTGGCGGCGTCAGATTCCTAATTTATGGAGAAAGGTCTGGTGGCAAGAAAAGCTGTTTCTAGGAGGTTGTCAAGTGTTTTCGCTCGACGATTCCATTCTTGGGTGGTTGGTTTGGCCCTTGTTCCTGTAACTCGAATCCTAGCCGGGTATATCTCATTTTAATTTTACACCATTGTGAACCTTACGCCCTTTTTACTCTCTGATTGAGGTTCTCGACATTGAAAAATCTTCGTAAACTAAATCCCACGTGTATATGTTGACATTTAAGAGATATACAGTCAAGAAAATCAAGGGCAATGGTGATATATATGCGGATTAGACACAAAAAAAAAACACTCAACAAATGTCTACAATTTAAGGAATGTGTTTAGTGACGACATCAGATTCCTAATTAACGGAGAAAGGTCTGGTGGCAAGAAAATTTGCTTCTAGGAGGTTGTCATGTGTTTTCGCTTGACGATTCCATTCTTGGGTGGTTGGTTTTGCCCTTGTTCCTGTAACTCGAATCCTAGCCCGGTATATCCCATTTTAATTTTACACCATTGTGACGCCTTTTTTAATCTCTGATTGTGGTTCTCGGCATTGAAAAATCTTCGTAAACTAAATCACACGTGTATATGTTGACATTTAAGAGATATACAGTTAAGAAAATAAAGGGCAATGGTGATATATATGCGGATTAGACACCAAAAAAAAACACTCAACAAATTGCTACAATTTATGGAATGTGTTTAGTGACGGCATCAGATTCCTAATTGTTGGAGAATGGTCTGGGGACAAGAAAAGCTGCTTCTAGGAGGTTGTCAAATGTTTTCGCTCGACGATTCCATTCTTGGGTGGTTGGTTTGGCCCTTGTTCCTGTAACTTGAATCTTAGCCCGGTATATCCCATTTTAATTTTACACCATTGTGAACCTTACACCTTTTTTACTCTCTGATCAGGTTCTCGGCATTGAAAAATCTTCGTAAACTAAATCACACATGTATATGTTGACATTAAAGAGATATACAATCAAGAAAATCAAGGGAAGTGGTGATATATATGCGGATTAGACACCAAAAAAAAAAAAACACTCAGAAATGGCTACAATTTAAGGAATGTGTTTAGTGACGGCATCAGATTCCTAATTTATGGAGAAAGGTCTGGTGGCAAGAAAAGCTGCTTCTAGGAGGTTGTCAAGTGTTTTCGCTCGACGATTCCATTCTTGGGTGGTTGGTTTTGCCCTTGTTACTGTAACTTGAATCTTAGCCCCGTATATCCCATTTTAATTTTACACCATTGTGAACTTTACACCTTTTTTACTCTCTGATCAGGTTCTCGGCATTGAAAAATCTTCGTAAACTAAATAACACGTGTATATGTTTACATTAAAGAGATATACAGTCAAGAAAATCAAGGGCAGTGGTGATATATATGCGGATTAGACACCAAAAAAAAAACACTCAGCAAATGGCTACAATTTAAGGAATGTGTTTAGTGACGGCATCAGATTCTAATTTATGGAGAAAGGTCTGGTGGCAAGAAAAGCTGCTTCTAGGAGGTTGTCAAGTGTTTTCGCTCGACGATTCCATTCTTGGGTGGTTGGTTTTGCCCTTGTTCCTGTAACTCGAATCCTAGCCCGGTATATCCCATTTTAATTTTACACCATTGTGAAACTTACGCCTTTTTTACTCTCTGATCGAGGTTCTCGGCATTGAAAAATCTTCGTAAACTAAATCACACGTGTATATGTTGACATTTAAGAGATATACAGTCAAGAAAATCAAGGGCAATGGTATATATATGCGGATTAGACACCAAAAAAACACTCAACAAATGGCTACAATTTAAGGATTGTGTTTAGCGACGACATCAGATTCCTAATTGATGGAGAAAGGTCTGGTGGCACGAAAAGCTGTTCTAGGAGGTTGTCAAGTGTTTTCGCTTGACGATTCCATTCTTGGGTGGTTGGTTTGGCCCTTGTTCCTGTAACTCGAATCCTAGCCCGGTGTATCTCATTTTAATTTTACACCATTGTGAACCTTACGCCTTTTTTACACTCTAATCGAGGTTCTCGGCATCGGCAAATCTTCGTAAACTAAATCACATATGTATATGTTGAGATTTAAGAGATATACAGTCAACAAAATCAAGGGCAATGGTGATATATATGCGGATTAGACCCCAAAAAAAACACTCAACAAATGGCTACAATTTATGGAATGTGTTTAGTGATGGCATCATATTCCTAATTGTTGGAGAATGGTCTGGTGACAAGAAAAGCTGCTTCTAGGAGGTTGTCAAATGTTTTCGATCGACGATTCCATTCTTGGGTGGTTGGTTTGGTCCTTGTTCCTGTAACTTGAATCTTAGCCCGGTATATCCCATTTTAATTTTACACCATTGTGAACCTTACGCCTTTTTTACTCTCTGATCAGGTTCTCGGCATTGAAAAATATTCGTAAACTAAATCACACGTGTATATGTTGACATTAAAGAGATATACAATCAAGAAAATCAAGGGGCAATGGTGATATATATGCGGATTAGACACAAAAAAAAAACACTCAGCAAATGGCTACAATTTAAGGAATGTGTTTAGTGACGGCATCAGATTCCTAATTTATGGAGAAAGATCTGGTGGCAAGAAAAGCTGTTTCTAGGAGGTTGTCAAGTGTTTTCGCTCGACGATTCCATTCTTGGGTTGTTGCTTTGGTCCTTGTTCCTGTAACTCGAATCCTAGTCCGGTGTATCTCATTTTAATTTTACACCATTGTGAACCTTACGCCCTTTTTACTCTCTGATTGAGGTTCTCGGCATTGAAAAATCTTCGTAAACTAAATCACACGTGTATATGTTGACATTTAAGAGATATACAGTCAAGAAAATCAAGGTAAATGGTGATATATATGCGGATTAGACAAAAAAACACTCAACAAATGTCTACAATTTAAGGAATGTGTTTAGTGACGACATCAGATTCCTAATTAATGGAGAAAGGTCTGGTGGCAAGAAAAGCTGCTTCTAGGAGGTTATCATGTGTTTTCACTCGACGATTCCATTCTTGGGTGGTTGGTTTTGCCCTTGTTCCTGTAACTCGAATCCTAGCCCGGTATATCCCATTTTAATTTTATACCATTGTGAACCTTACGCCTTTTTTAATCTCTGATTGAGGTTCTCGGCATTGAAAAATCTTCGTAAACTAAATCACACGTGTATATGTTGACATTTAAGAGATATACAGTTAAGAAAATCAAGGGCAATGGTGATATATATGCGGATTAGACACCAAAAAAAACACTCAACAAATTGCTACAATTTAAGGAATGTGTTTAGTGACGGCATCAGATTCCTAATTGTTGGAGAATGGTCTGGGGACAAGAAAAGCTGCTTCTAGGAGGTTGTCAAATGTTTTCGCTCGACGACTCCATTCTTGGGTGGTTGGTTTGGCCCTTGTTCCTGTAACTTGAATCTTAGCCCGGTATATCCCATTCTAATTTTACACCATTGTGAACCTTACGCCTTTTTTACTCTCTGATCAGGTTCTCGGCATTGAAAAATCTTCGTAAACTAAATCACACATGTATATGCTGACATTAAAGAGATATACAGTCAAGAAAATCAAGCGCAGTGGTGATATATATGCGGATTAGACACCAAAAAAAAACACTCAGCAAATGGCTACAATTTAAGGAATGTGTTTAGTGGCGGCGTCAGATTCCTAATTTATGGAGAAAGGTCTGGTGGCAAGAAAAGCTGTTTCTAGGAGGTTGTCAAGTGTTTTCGCTCGACGATTCCATTCTTGGGTGGTTGGTTTGGCCCTTGTTCCTGTAACTCGAATCCTAGCCGGGTATATCTCATTTTAATTTTACACCATTGTGAACCTTACGCCCTTTTTACTCTCTGATTGAGGTTCTCGGCAATGAAAAATCTTCGTAAACTAAATCCCACGTGTATATGTTGACATTTAAGAGATATACAGTCAAGAAAATCAAGGGCAATGGTGATATATATGCGGATTAGACACAAAAAAAAAACACTCAACAAATGTCTACAATTTAAGGAATGTGTTTAGTGACGACATCAGATTCCTAATTAACGGAGAAAGGTCTGGTGGCAAGAAAATTTGCTTCTAGGAGGTTGTCATGTGTTTTCGCTCGACGATTCCATTCTTGGGTGGTTGGTTTTACCCTTGTTCCTGTAACTCGAATCCTATCCCGGTATATCCCATTTTAATTTTACACCATTGTGAACCTTACGCCTTTTTTAATCTCTGATTGAGGTTCTCGGCATTGAAAAATCTTCGTAAACTAAATCACACGTGTATATGTTGACATTTAAGAGATATACAGTTAAGAAAATAAAGGGCAATGGTGATATATATGCGGATTAGACACCAAAAAAAAAACACTCAACAAATTGCTATAATTTATGGAATGTGTTTAGTGACGGCATCAGATTCCTAATTGTTGGAGAATGGTCTGGGGACAAGAAAAGCTGCTTCTAGGAGGTTGTCAAATGTTTTCGCTCGACGATTCCATTCTTGGGTGGTTGGTTTGGCCCTTGTTCCTGTAACTTGAATCTTAGCCCGGTATATCCCATTTTAATTTTACACCATTGTGAACCTTACAGCTTTTTTACTCTCTGATCAGGTTCTCGGCATTGAAAAATCTTCGTAAACTAAATCACACATGTATATGTTGACATTAAAGAGATATACAATCAAGAAAATCAAGGGAAGTGGTGACATATATGCGGATTAGACACCAAAAAAAAAACAATCAGCAAATGGCTACAATTTAAGGAATGTGTTTAGTGACGGCATCAGATTCCTAATTTATGGAAAAAGGTCTGGTGGCAAGAAAAGCTGCTTCTAGGAGGTTGTCAAGTGTTTTCGCTCGACGATTCCATTCTTGGGTGGTTGGTTTTGCCCTTGTTCCTGTAACTCGAATCCTAGCCCGGTATATCCCATTTTAATTTTACACCATTGTGAAACTTACGCCTTTTTTACTCTCTGATCGAGGTTCTCGGCATTGAAAAATCTTAGTAAACTAAATCACACGTGTATATGTTGACATTTAAGAGATATACAGTCAAGAAAATCAAGGGCAGTGGTGTATATATGCGGATTAGACACCAGAAAAACACTCAACAAATGGTTACAATTTAAGGATTGTGTTTAGTGACGACATCAGATTCCTAATTGATGGAGAAAGGTCTGGTGGCAAGAAAAGCTACTTCTAGGAGGTTGTCAAGTGTTTTCGCTCGACGATTCCATTCTAGGGTGGTTGGTTTTGCCCCTGTTCCTGTAACTCGAATCCTAGCCCGTTATATCACATTTTAATTTTACACCATTGTGAACCTTACGCCTTTTTTACTCTCTGATCGAGGTTCTCGGCATTGAAAAATCTTCGTAAACTAAATCACACGTGTATATGTTGACATTTAAGAGATATACAGTCAAAAAAATCAGGGGCAATGGTGATATATATGCGGATTAGACAGCAAAAAAAACACTCAACAAATGGCTACAATTTAAGGAATGTGTTTAGTGATGGCATCAGATTCCTAAATGATGGAGAAAGGTCTGGTGGCAGGAAAAGCTGCTTCTAGGAGGTTGTCAAATGTTTTTGCTCGACGATTCCATTCTTGGGTGGTTGGTTTGGCTCTTGTTCCTGTAACTCGAATCCTAACCCGGTATATCCAATTTTAATTTTACACCATTGTGAACCTTACACCTTTTTTACACTCTGAACGAGGTTCTCGACATTAAAAAAATATTCGTAAACTAAATCACACGTGTATATGTTGACATTTAAGAGATATACAGTCAAGAAAATCAAGGGCAATGGTGATATATATGCGGATCAGAAGCAAAAAAAAACACTCAACAAATGGCTACAATTTAAGGAATGTGTTTAGTGACGACATCAGATTCCTAATTGATGGAGAAAGGTCTGGTGGCAAGAAAAGCTGCTTCTAGGAGGTTGTCAAGTGTTTTCGCTCGACGATTCCATTCTTGGGTGGTTGGTTTGGCCCTTGTTCCTGTGACTCGAATCCTAGCCCGGTATATCTCATTTTAATTTTACACCATTGTGAACCTTACGCCTTTTTTACTCTCTGATCAGGTTCTCGGCATTGAAAAATATTCGTAAACTAAATCACACGTGTATATGTTGACATTAAAGAGATATACAATCAAGAAAATCAAGGGGCAATGGTGATATATATGCGGATTAGACACAAAAAAAAAAACACTCAGCAAATGGCTACAATTTAAGGAATGTGTTTAGTGAGGGCATCAGATTCCTAATTTATGGAGAAAGGTCTGGTGGCAAGAAAAGCTGTTTCTAGGAGGTTGTCAAGTGTTTTAGCTCGACGATTCCATTCTTGGGTTGTTGGTTTGGTCCTTGTTCCTGTAACTCGAATCCTAGTCCGGTGTATCTCATTTTAATTTTACACCATTGTGAACCTTACGCCCTTTTTACTCTCTGATTGAGGTTCTCGGCATTGAAAAATCTTTGTAAACTAAATCACACGTGTATATGTTGACATTTAAGAGATATACAGTCAAGAAAATCAAGGTAAATGGTGATATATATGCGGATTAGACAAAAAAACACTCAACAAATGTCTACAATTTAAGGAATGTGTTTAGTGACGACATCAGATTCCTAATTAATGGAGAAAGGTCTGGTGGCAAGAAAAGCTGCTTCTAGGAGGTTATCATGTGTTTTCACTCGACGATTCCATTCTTGGGTGGTTGGTTTTGCCCTTGTTCCTGTAACTCGAATCCTAGCCCGGTATATCCCATTTGAATTTTACACCATTGTGAACCTTACGCCTTTTTTAATCTCTGATTGAGGTTCTCGGCATTGAAAAATCTTCGTAAACTAAATCACACGTGTATATGTTGACATTTAAGAGATATACAGTTAAGAAAATCAAGGGCAATGGTGATATATATGCGGATTAGACACCAAAAAAAACACTCAACAAATTGCTACAATTTATGGAATGTGTTTAGTGACGGCATCAGATTCCTAATTGTTGGAGAATGGCCTGGGGACAAGAAAAGCTGCTTCTAGGAGGTTGTCAAATGTTTTCGCTCGACGACTCCATTCTTGGGTGGTTGGTTTGGCCCTTGTTCGTGTAACTTGAATCTTAGCCCGGTATATCCCATTCTAATTTTACACCATTGTGAACCTTACGCCTTTTTTACTCTCTGATCAGGTTCTCGGCATTGAAAAATCTTCGTAAACTAAATCACACATGTATATGCTGACATTAAAGAGATATACAGTCAAGAAAATCAAGGGCAGTGGTGATATATATGCGGATTAGACACAAAAAAAAAAACACTCAGCAAATGGCTACAATTTAAGGAATGTGTTTAGTGGCGGCGTCAGATTCCTAATTTATGGAGAAAGGTCTGGTGGCAAGAAAAGCTGTTTCTAGGAGGTTGTCAAGTGTTTTCGCTCGGCGATTCCATTCTTGGGTGGTTGGTTTGGCCCTTGTTACTGTAACTCGAATCCTAGCCGGGTATATCTCATTTTAATTTTACACCATTGTGAACCTTACGCCCTTTTTACTCTCTGATTGAGGTTCTCGGCATTGAAAAATCTTCGTAAACTAAATCCCACGTGTATATGTTGACATTTAAGAGATATACAGTCAAGAAAATCAAGGGCAATGGTGATATATATGCGGATTAGACACAAAAAAAAAACACTCAACAAATGTCTACAATTTAAGGAATGTGTTTAGTGACGACATCAGATTCCTAATTAACGGAGAAAGGTCTGGTGGCAAGAAAATTTGCTTCTAGGAGGTTGTCTTGTGTTTTCGCTCGACGATTCCATTCTTGGGTGGTTGGTTTTGCCCTTGTTCCTGTAACTCGAATCCTAGCCCGGTATATCCCATTTTAATTTTACACCATTGTGAACCTTACGCCTTTTTTAATCTCTGATTGAGGTTCTCGGCATTGAAAAATCTTCGTAAACTAAATCACACGTGTATATGTTGACATTTAAGAGATATACAGTTAAGAAAATAAAAGGGCAATGGTGATATATATGCGGATTAGACACCAAAAAAAAAACACTCAACAAATTGCTACAATTTATGGAATGTGTTTAGTGACGGCATCAGTTTCCTAATTGTTGGAGAATGGTCTGGGGACAAGAAAAGCTGCTTCTAGGAGGTTGTCAAATGTTTTCGCTCGACGATTCCATTCTTGGGTGGTTGGTTTGGCCCTTGTTCCTGTAACTTGAATCTTAGCCCGGTATATCCCATTTTAATTTTACACCATTGTGAACCTTACACCTTTTTTACTCTCTGATCAGGTTCTCGGCATTGAAAAATCTTCGTAAACTAAATCACACATGTATATGTTGACATTAAAGAGATATACAATCAAGAAAATCAAGGGAAGTGGTGATATATATGCGGATTAGACACAAAAAAAAAAAACACTCAGCAAATGGCTACAATTTAAGGAATGTGTTTAGTGACGGCATCAGATTCCTAATTTATGGAGAAAGGTCTGGTGGCAAGAAAAGCTGCTTCTAGGAGGTTGTCAAGTGTTTTCGCTCGACGATTCCATTCTTGGGTGGTTGGTTTTGCCCTTGTTCCTGTAACTCGAATCCTAGCCCGGTATATCCCATTTTAATTTTACACCATTGTGAAACTTACGCCTTTTTTACTCTCTGATCGAGGTTCTCGGCATTGAAAAATCTTCGTAAACTAAATCACACGTGTATATGTTGACATTTAAGAGATATACAGTCAAAAAAATCAGGGGCAATGGTGATATATATGCGGATTAGACAGCAAAAAAAACACTCAACAAATGGCTACAATTTAAGGAATGTGTTTAGTGATGGCATCAGATTCCTAAATGATGGAGAAAGGTCTGGTGGCAGGAAAAGCTGCTTCTAGGAGGTTGTCAAATGTTTTTGCTCGACGATTCCATTCTTGGGTGGTTGGTTTGGCTCTTGTTCCTGTAACTCGAATCCTAACCCGGTATATCCAATTTTAATTTTACACCATTGTGAACCTTACACCTTTTTTACACTCTGAACGAGGTTCTCGACATTAAAAAAATATTCGTAAACTAAATCACACGTGTATATGTTGACATTTAAGAGATATACAGTCAAGAAAATCAAGGGCAATGGTGATATATATGCGGATCAGAAGCAAAAAAAGAAAAACACTCAACAAATGGCTACAATTTAAGGAATGTGTTTAGTGACGACATCAGATTCCTAATTGATGGAGAAAGGTCTGGTGGCAAGAAAAGCTGCTTCTAGGAGGTTGTCAAGTGTTTTCGCTCGACGATTCCATTCTTGGGTGGTTGGTTTGGCCCTTGTTCCTGTGACTCGAATCCTAGCCCGGTATATCTCCTTTTAATTTTACACCATTGTGAAACTTACTCCTTGTTTACTCTCTGATCGAGGTTCTCGGCATTTAAAAATCTTCGTAAACTGAATCACACGTTTATATGTTGACATTTAAGAGATATACAGCCAAGAAAACCAAGGGAAATGGTGATATATATGCGGATTAGACACCAAAAAAACACTCAACAAATGGCTACAATTGAAGGAATGTGTTTAGTAACAGCATCAGATTCCTAATTGATGGAGAAAGGTCTGGTGGCAAAAAAGCTGCTTCTAGTAGGTTGTCAAGTGTTTTCGCTCGACGATTCCATTCTTGGGTGGTTGGTTTGGCCCTTGTTCTTGTAACTCGAATCCTAGCCCGGTATATTCCAATTTAATTTTAGACCATTGTGAACCTTACACCTTTTTTACTCTTTGATCGAGGATCTCGGCATTGAAAAATCTTCGTAAACTAAATCACACATGTTTATGTTGACATTTAAGATATATATAGTCAAGAAAATCAAGGGCAATGGTGATATATATGTGGAATAGACACAAAAAAAAAAACACTCAACAAATGGCTACAATTTAAGGAATGTGTTAGTGACGGCATCGGATTCCTAAGGAATGTGTTTATGTAACACCCCGAAAATTTACGTCCTATAAGGTGTTGACACGTGTCATAGGTTTGAACGTGTGAAGGAATGTTCTTGAAGGACTAGAGTTGACAATCAGTGAAACTGTGTAATTATAAGGGTTCAAAGTGTCAACAATGAATAATTAGACTTTGCAATAACTCTACATGATGTTTATAACCTTACATAAATAGATCATGGATCATACGAAGCGAATTGTGAAAGAAAGTGAGAGATTACAAACTACAGGGGTTAAATGTGCCAACATGTTTAAGTTATACCTCTGAGTGACCTTTTAACAAACCCGAAGCTTTGTAACGATTAATTATGCTCACTAGAATGTACCACAAAAATTTCATGAAGTTTCGATATCGTATGAGCAAGTTGTGATAAAATTCGTGTACGAGGGTTATAAGTGTCAACGTTGAAATTTAGGGTTTTTCGGGTGATCACAAAGTTACCCGAGGGCTTCACAAAGTGGGTATAAGTTTTAAAGCCTCTATATGTTAATAACAAAGTCCCAAAATGCAAGAAAACATGAGAAAGCGACCTTTCGGGGGACCAGGGACTAAATTGCAAAATTTTCAAGGCTGATGACAGGCTAGCGGGGCGCTACACCAGAAGCGTAGCGGTGCGCTACCAGCGTAGCGGGGCGCTACACCATAAGCGTAGCGGTGCGCTAGGACTGCACAGCGACCAGATACATGACAGTTGGCTGTTTCAGCCATTTAACCGACTTACTTGGATCTTATCTGCTTGTGTGAGCACCCCTACATGATTTATAGCTTGTAGGACACTTGTGGATGATAATGTAACATCCCTAGACTTAGTTGTTGATCATCCATGAGGTTAGAAGTTGTTATAAGAAGTCACATTTTTCACATACATGCACATTTCACTTCTGGCCATTTTGAGGAGCTTTCCAACAGATCACAAACATTCCATAGCATCCATAAGACTTGTGTAAGTACCCTTGATCTTCTCTAATTCATTCATACTTAGTTTATGGCCGAGAAATCAAACCGTCGTAACTACGGTTTGACTTTTCGATAATAAATAATCGGTCCAGAGTTTAGTCGAATCAAAGGTTGTTATAAGTTGGTATTTATATGGTTGATAAACCCCTAAAAGGGCACTCACTAATTCGGATCCTAACTAGGCCGTTTATCGAGTCAAACCTCTTCCGAAAAAAGTCAACAGAATTGTTATGTTTGGTATAATGCATGATTAGCGATGTAAATGGCGTATAGCCTATTTTATCATTCTTACCAACTGAAAATAAGTATAAAAACTTGTATACACTTGTTTGATTCGACAACTTTAGGTTTAGAACCGATTCGGAACCGAGATACGCAAGGGTTTGACTTTTGCTTTGACCTCAGTTCTGACCCGATTCTTATAGGTTTAGATATGCCTTAAGGTTCCATTAGGACCTAGTTACATGTGTGTATAAGCCTCTGCGTTTATACCACTCGAATCCGTAACTATCCGACGTTTCCGTTAAATGCCTAAATAATGACCATAATGCCCTTATGACCAAAGAACGAGATTTTAGAAAATGTAAAAGTGCAAAAGTCTTTAATACTGATTATTGAACATGTCTGCAAAATTTCACGTCAATCGGGAGTCTAGATTAGGAGTTATGCTTAATGGCGTATTTATAAACATATTTATTAATTAAACGGCGCCATTAGCGTAAAGCCTATCTAAACTCAGTTTTGACACCAAATCTTTTACCCACTGATGTTAAATAATATTTTAGGATTTTTAAAGATTTTTATTATTTTTAGACTGATCATAAGCTTGGATTAGCGCCTTAATTCGGTAAATACCGAATATGCCCTTTTAGGCCATAAAATGAGTTTTACAAATCCTTTTAACGCCAATCTAATTGCTACTGATTTTAAATATTAAATGGAGTGTTTTGAACCTGTTTATTTGATCAGAAAACTCAGAATCGTATTTTAAACCGTACGTCGCTTAAAACGACTTTATACGCGTATTTAACGCATAGTTGGGTTTAAAACTATTTTAACATATAAGACTTATTACCAAATGTTATAACCTGTTAAAATAAGTTATTTTACTGATTTATTCAGACCCGGACCAAAGAAGCTTAATTGATCCCTTTTATAATCTTTAAAAATGACCAAAATACCCCTAAGGGGATTAATATAAAATTAAACTCGTTTTGGGTATAACGGAAGGTATCCTAATGATATCACATCATATTTAAGGCATGTTAACTTAGGAAACCTGTTTAGGACTCTTATGGTTACCCGTTACGCTTCATACGCGTTAGGTTCGGTTTATGTAACTAGTTTACATAAATTAGCCGAAACGGGTCAAACCTTATCGGTTTTATCTCAAAATCCAGAATGTGTATAATATACCCATATTATACGAGTCTTCGAACTTGTCGGGTCTAAATCACATTCTATCCGGTCTTCGCTTAATCGTGCGTACGAACCGTATCTTTCTGTAAGACTAACCGGTCTAAGCTTAAGCTTAATTAAAGACCCGTTAGCATTCTAATTAGTTATTTATACCATCATTCCAGACTAGAGCTTTCCGGTAAATTGTACCTACGCTTGCTTAAGTGAATACGGCTGAGTTATAAATTTCTGCTATTTAAGACAGGAGCTAGCTCAGGTAAATACTCTTAACTTATTTTCCCTATTACGGGCTTGGGATACGGTAATATAAATACCGCATGTTCAGGTATGGGATTCAAAGACCAATGAGTCGGGAAATCCCAATAACCTGTTTTAATTCGTATTGCTTGACTGAAACATTGGGGATTAATGCGACCGTGTCCTGGATATCCTTGACTCATGATTTGCAATGGCCACGACCTAAGCACGGGGTGTAGGCATACACCTGACAGATGCCATATGTTTATATCCAATATGGAATTCCCAATAGGGGAATAGTGGTGTGTCGGTTAATCATGAACCGACATAGTTTCGGGCCCTACATGTAGAGCAAGTTATGTAAAACTGATAACATGAAATATAGTTTGTCTCAAGTATAAAATATAAATTTTGCCTTGTGCATTCTAATCAAAGTGTCAAAACATTTACGTGTCTTGCGCACCTAAACAAATTTTCATAAACATTTTCAAAAGAGTCGGTTGAGTGTATTTACCAGTGAAAACTGACGTATTTTCAAAAGTCTAAGTGGCAGGTACAAGTACGTAATAGGCTGGAAGCGGCTCAGGACGTTAATAAGGAATCTTGCAAGTTCTAGGCGTCTAGAGTCTGTTGAACAATGTTTACGTTTTATGATCCGCCTGTGGATCCTTTACCTTCCGTTGTAATACTTGGATATTACTTTATATTCGGATTGTAATATATTTATCTTTTGCTTCCGCTGTGCATTTAAATATTGTGTTGTTTGACTATAATGTTGCCAACCACGTCACGATACTCCCCACCGGGCCCACCGGTGACACGTGGAAATTTGGGGTGTGACAGGTTGGTATCAGAGCCAACACTGAGTGAATTAAACACTAGCCTTTTTGTGTTTAATCTCAGTTACACAGTTGCACATTCTTGAGTCTAGACGAGAACATAGGACAAATTCAAGTTTGTTCCATTTTGTCTTTATTTAGTTCCTTTGTTATTTATACGATTAGCTCTTGTATGGGCGAGTCATTTTCGGTAGAAGTCCCGATTAGGGCAACCATATACTTGTTTAGATTTTTGAAGGAACGATTATATTTAAAATATTATTTCTATATTATAAGATCTACCATTATAATAAAATGGCAAAATCTAAAAGGACAAGACCTAGCCATATGTCACATTAAGACAGGGCCAAGATGGTAGTTCCACAATTAGATTGAGATCCTTATTAACATCTCGATTTAAAATTTTGTTCTGCGTTAATTATTAAAAAGAATCTTAAAGGTAAAACCTAGCCTAAATGTCACTGCATACAAGGCCGAGATGGTAGAACCTATTCAAGAGATTCAAATCCTTATTAAACATATGAAAGCATAATTACATGCTCGACAAAGTGTGATACGATAAAATCACATAAGTCATTTTTATAGGATTATTCTAAATCCTTATTTATATAAGCATCCCATATGGATGAAGTGCCCACGGGCTATAATTAACGTCCATTGAGACTAAAAGACAATTCTATAATAAACTCACCAATAGACTATTGTCAATATGTTACAGTTCAAGCAACATGGCAGACTCAAACGAGGTCAACAGTCAACCAGGGATAGTACCTGATAATGCCCAGGTAAACGTAGCGGGTGCAGAGTTGCAAGCTATGATAGACAATGCGGTTAATAGAGCTATGGATAGACAAAACCATGGATCAAGTGGTACCCATACAAGGACCCATTCTGCTTCACACACTAGAACACCCTCCAGGACCCACACTGCCCACAACAGTAATTCTCATCACTCCTCGAATCAAAGGAGTAATCCATCCCAAAGAGTTCTACAGAACCAAGAACCTCGTAAGAGGGGTTGCACCTATAAATACTTCGTGTCGTGCAAACCCAGAGACTTCAATGGAGAAAAAGGAGCTGTTGATTGCATGACGTGGATGGATGAAATGGATACTGTGGTGGATATTAGTGATTGCCATAATAGGGACATTGTGAAATTTGTGTCACAATCTTTCAAAGGAGAGGCATTAGCTTGGTGGAAATCTTTGATCCAAGCTACAGGGAAAGTCCCGTTATATAATATGACCTGGGAACAGTTCATGACGCTGATCAAAGAAAACTATTGCCCTCAACACGAGGTTGAGAAGATTGAGACTGAATTCTTGACTTTAGTCATGGAGAACTTAGATTGTCAAGCATACCTTACAAGTTTCAATACCAAGTCTCGATTGGTTCCTTATTTGGTCACACCGGAACCAAAGCGAATTGCTCGCTTCATTGGGGGTTTAGCCCCAGAAATAAAGGCAAGTGTGAAAGCATCGAGACCTACTACCTTCAGGTCAACGGCAGAATTGTCGCTAGCTCTCACACTCGATGTGGTTAGAAACAAGGCTGCCAAGGCCTCTGAAGATGGGAAGCGTAAAAGGGAGGAGAATAATTCCCAGAATCCTAAGAAGAACAAATCCGAGTTCAACAATGACCAACAGGATTCCGACAAGAAGCCTACATGCAAAACTTGCAAAAGAAGACACTGGGGACAGTGTCGATCAAACCAAAAGATAAAGCAATGTGGCATCTGCAAAAGAACTGGCCACCAGTCCCACGAATGTAGGGACATAAAGAATGCAAGCTGTTTCAGATGTGGTGAAAAGGGCCACATCAGTACTAATTGCCCGGAGGCTGCCCAGGGAGGAGCAGCTAAGTCTGGGATGGATAAGAAAGGAAACGCCTAAACTACCAGTTGAAGGCCAGAGACAGTGCATATCAATAAGAAGGTACGTCCTTACCTTTTAGCATCAGTTGTATCTGCTAAGTATTTTTACGTTAATGTAAGGAATAATAAACCTTTAGTAAACCATAAGCTTAGCAAACTTTTGGTTGCATACTTAAGGACTCAATATAGTGATATAAATCGAGTGGTTGCCTTAAAAAAAAAAAAAAAAAAAAAAAAAAAAAAAAAAAAAATCAAGTCCATATTGTGAGTGATAAGAAGCAATTAATTATCAAGACTCCTTATGAGACAACCCTCGTAATTACACGTGTCCGTACGCTTAATTAATATTAAACATAAAAAAAATGGTGGAACTGGCCGTCCCCGGAATCGAACCTGGGTCTAGGCCGGCCGCACCCTTTCGCGCGCCTAGCCAACTGAGCTAGGTGCCTAGTTTGTGAAACTTCCATTATTTATTAGATATAAGCACTTGTACAATAAACTTCCTTATCATTTATCAATGATAATTCCTGCTAAGTGTCCTGTTTTAATACAGGCAATAATAAATTTTCATGAACCATAAATTTAGCAAAATTTTTATTATCATCCACAAGGTATAACTACCAAGGAAACCATAGTAACCGATTCTTATAGTATCGGCAAGGAATCCTTCCGAAAATCTTAGACCACTCTTTCTTCGCATAGAGTACGGCAACATATGTTATTTTAATTATTTTCTCATTGTTTTTATCGCTTGCGAATGCCAAACTATGTTTGATAAAAGCATCATATGAGGATTGGGTATCTTAATAAATTCCATAGATTGCTTCCATGCCTGATCAGTATGGAGGTTTAATACATGGGACCACAAAGATATTCCGATAGTCATAGAGTACTAAAGTCAACTAATGGTATTCAAAGGGGATGTTCAGAATGGAATTTTCTAAGTAGGTGTTCCCGATAAAGGAGTTATTGGACTACTAACATAAATGTGTCACCTAAGTGACACAAACAATGGTGGATGAAGTGGAGCCTGAGATCTGTAAAAATCCCTGTAACCTCCTTATACCTTGATTATCTTCTCTTAATATCACCCTGTTTACCCCTGAGAGGCAGGTAGAGTTAAGGTTTAAATTCCGTTTAAGGCTGAGTTATTTTGAAATCTCCAAGACGGTTAGTACCATCATTAGAGAAATCGAAACCCTGATTAACTAAGTTTAAAATAGAGGGCTCATATAGCCTAACACAATATCCCGGGAATTCGGTATAGTCAAGTATGAAAGACGGTTCATTTTGCTTATGCATTATTACCGCCACCCTAATTAGGTAACGATTTGCCATCAACTGCCCAGGATCGTCGATCTGTTCGACTAACGGCAAGGATTAGCTATCCCCTACACATTAGCTAAGCAGGGGTTGGAATAACCATCTCACCTTAAAAATAAAGCTTTTCTATAATAATGGATATGTAAGTATTAAGGCTACTCCTTTGGAGACCTTGTATAGATGGAATATTAAATGTTTAGTATTAAATAGAGAATTGGTAAATCCAATTAGCAAGATCTGAAAGTTGCCTGGGGGACAACAAATAAGATTATACAAATCCATAATCGATAGTAGGTTGCCAGTATATGGCAAGAAATCGAGGAGTTATGAAAATAGCAAACTTCCTAAGTTCTTGTTAAGGAATATGGATTAACATAAGATATCACCCAGGAAGGGTGTACCAAATTTGTGAAATTATCAGGCTAGTTAAGCTCTGAATATATAGAATCATTCGAAGGAAATCGAATGTATCAAGATCAGGTATCATATAAGCTAAAACTTATTTAAGGAGTTTGACGGAGCTCAATATACATTGCACACTAGTGACAGAAGGAGGTGTTCCGCCAATAAGTCAAGAAGCACTAACACAAATTGGTATGCGGATATATGATGTGATAAACATCCTATATCGATTGAGGATCAACAGGTTAAGAAGCTTCGAAGGAAGCAAGTACCAATTGTAAAGTAAAATGGGATGCCCGTAGAGGTCCCGAATTCACGTGGGAGATTGAATCCACGATGAAAGAAAAGTACCCTTACTTGTTTCAGTAAATCTCGGGTCGAGATTTCTTTTAAGGGGGTGAGGATGTAACACCCCGAAAATTTACGTCCTATAAGGTGTTGACACGTGTCATAGGTTTGAACGTGTGAAGGAATGTTCTTGAAGGACTAGAGTTGACAATCAGTGAAACTGTGTAATTATAAGGGTTCAAAGTGTCAACAATGAATAATTAGACTTTGCAATAACTCTACATGATGTTTATAACCTTACATAAATAGATCATGGATCATACGAAGCGAATTGTGAAAGAAAGTGAGAGATTACAAACTACAGGGGTTAAATGTGCCAACATGTTTAAGTTATACCTCTGAGTGACCTTTTAACAAACCCGAAGCTTTGTAACGATTAATTATGCTCACTAGAATGTACCACAAAAATTTCATGAAGTTTCGATATCGTATGAGCAAGTTGTGATAAAATTCGTGTACGAGGGTTATAAGTGTCAACGTTGAAATTTAGGGTTTTTCGGGTGATCACAAAGTTACCCGAGGGCTTCACAAAGTGGGTATAAGTTTTAAAGCCTCTATATGTTAATAACAAAGTCCCAAAATGCAAGAAAACATGAGAAAGCGACCTTTCGGGGGACCAGGGACTAAATTGCAAAATTTTCAAGGCTGATGACAGGCTAGCGGGGCGCTACACCAGAAGCGTAGCGGTGCGCTACCAGCGTAGCGGGGCGCTACACCATAAGCGTAGCGGTGCGCTAGGACTGCACAGCGACCAGATACATGACAGTTGGCTGTTTCAGCCATTTAACCGACTTACTTGGATCTTATCTGCTTGTGTGAGCACCCCTACATGATTTATAGCTTGTAGGACACTTGTGGATGATAATGTAACATCCCTAGACTTAGTTGTTGATCATCCATGAGGTTAGAAGTTGTTATAAGAAGTCACATTTTTCACATACATGCACATTTCACTTCTGGCCATTTTGAGGAGCTTTCCAACAGATCACAAACATTCCATAGCATCCATAAGACTTGTGTAAGTACCCTTGATCTTCTCTAATTCATTCATACTTAGTTTATGGCCGAGAAATCAAACCGTCGTAACTACGGTTTGACTTTTCGATAATAAATAATCGGTCCAGAGTTTAGTCGAATCAAAGGTTGTTATAAGTTGGTATTTATATGGTTGATAAACCCCTAAAAGGGCACTCACTAATTCGGATCCTAACTAGGCCGTTTATCGAGTCAAACCTCTTCCGAAAAAAGTCAACAGAATTGTTATGTTTGGTATAATGCATGATTAGCGATGTAAATGGCGTATAGCCTATTTTATCATTCTTACCAACTGAAAATAAGTATAAAAACTTGTATACACTTGTTTGATTCGACAACTTTAGGTTTAGAACCGATTCGGAACCGAGATACGCAAGGGTTTGACTTTTGCTTTGACCTCAGTTCTGACCCGATTCTTATAGGTTTAGATATGCCTTAAGGTTCCATTAGGACCTAGTTACATGTGTGTATAAGCCTCTGCGTTTATACCACTCGAATCCGTAACTATCCGACGTTTCCGTTAAATGCCTAAATAATGACCATAATGCCCTTATGACCAAAGAACGAGATTTTAGAAAATGTAAAAGTGCAAAAGTCTTTAATACTGATTATTGAACATGTCTGCAAAATTTCACGTCAATCGGGAGTCTAGATTAGGAGTTATGCTTAATGGCGTATTTATAAACATATTTATTAATTAAACGGCGCCATTAGCGTAAAGCCTATCTAAACTCAGTTTTGACACCAAATCTTTTACCCACTGATGTTAAATAATATTTTAGGATTTTTAAAGATTTTTATTATTTTTAGACTGATCATAAGCTTGGATTAGCGCCTTAATTCGGTAAATACCGAATATGCCCTTTTAGGCCATAAAATGAGTTTTACAAATCCTTTTAACGCCAATCCAATTGCTACTGATTTTAAATATTAAATGGAGTGTTTTGAACCTGTTTATTTGATCAGAAAACTCAGAATCGTATTTTAAACCGTACGTCGCTTAAAACGACTTTATACGCGTATTTAACGCATAGTTGGGTTTAAAACTATTTTAACATATAAGACTTATTACCAAATGTTATAACCTGTTAAAATAAGTTATTTTACTGATTTATTCAGACCCGGACCAAAGAAGCTTAATTGATCCCTTTTATAATCTTTAAAAATGACCAAAATACCCCTAAGGGGATTAATATAAAATTAAACTCGTTTTGGGTATAACGGAAGGTATCCTAATGATATCACATCATATTTAAGGCATGTTAACTTAGGAAACCTGTTTAGGACTCTTATGGTTACCCGTTACGCTTCATACGCGTTAGGTTCGGTTTATGTAACTAGTTTACATAAATTAGCCGAAACGGGTCAAACCTTATCGGTTTTATCTCAAAATCCAGAATGTGTATAATATACCCATATTATACGAGTCTTCGAACTTGTCGGGTCTAAATCACATTCTATCCGGTCTTCGCTTAATCGTGCGTACGAACCGTATCTTTCTGTAAGACTAACCGGTCTAAGCTTAAGCTTAATTAAAGACCCGTTAGCATTCTAATTAGTTATTTATACCATCATTCCAGACTAGAGCTTTCCGGTAAATTGTACCTACGCTTGCTTAAGTGAATACGGCTGAGTTATAAATTTCTGCTATTTAAGACAGGAGCTAGCTCAGGTAAATACTCTTAACTTATTTTCCCTATTACGGGCTTGGGATACGGTAATATAAATACCGCATGTTCAGGTATGGGATTCAAAGACCAATGAGTCGGGAAATCCCAATAACCTGTTTTAATTCGTATTGCTTGACTGAAACATTGGGGATTAATGCGACCGTGTCCTGGATATCCTTGACTCATGATTTGCAATGGCCACGACCTAAGCACGGGGTGTAGGCATACACCTGACAGATGCCATATGTTTATATCCAATATGGAATTCCCAATAGGGGAATAGTGGTGTGTCGGTTAATCATGAACCGACATAGTTTCGGGCCCTACATGTAGAGCAAGTTATGTAAAACTGATAACATGAAATATAGTTTGTCTCAAGTATAAAATATAAATTTTGCCTTGTGCATTCTAATCAAAGTGTCGAAACATTTACGTGTCTTGCGCACCTAAACAAATTTTCATAAACATTTTCAAAAGAGTCGGTTGAGTGTATTTACCAGTGAAAACTGACGTATTTTCAAAAGTCTAAGTGGCAGGTACAAGTACGTAATAGGCTGGAAGCGGCTCAGGACGTTAATAAGGAATCTTGCAAGTTCTAGGCGTCTAGAGTCTGTTGAACAATGTTTACGTTTTATGATCCGCCTGTGGATCCTTTACCTTCCGTTGTAATACTTGGATATTACTTTATATTCGGATTGTAATATATTTATCTTTTGCTTCCGCTGTGCATTTAAATATTGTGTTGTTTGACTATAATGTTGCCAACCACGTCACGATACTCCCCACCGGGCCCACCGGTGACACGTGGAAATTTGGGGTGTGACAGTTTAGTTACGGCATCAGATTCCTAATTGATGGAGAAAGGTCTGGTGGCAAGAAAAGCTACTTGTAGGAGGTTGTTAAGTGTTTCCGCTCGACGATTCCATTCTTGGGTGGTTGGTTTGGCCCTTGCTCCTGTAACTCGAATCCTAGCCCGGTATATCCCATTTTTATTTTACACCATTATGCACCTGACGCCTTTTTTACTCTCTGATCGAGGTTCTCGGCATTGAAAAATCTTCATAAACTAAATCACACGTTTATATGTTGACATTTAAGAGATATACTGTCAAGAAAATCAAGGGCAACGGTGATATATATATATATATATATATATATATATATATGCGGATTAGACACCAAAAAAAACACTCAACAAAAGGCTACAATTTAAGGAATGTGTTTAGTGACGGTATCAGATTCCTTATTGATGGATAAAGGTCTGGTGGCAAGAAAAGCTGCCTCTAGGAGGTTGTCAAGTGTTTTCGCTCGACGATTCCCTTCTTGGGTGGTTGGTTTGGCCCTTGTTCCTGTAACTCGAATCCTAGCCCGGTATATCCCATTTTAATTTTACACCATTGTGAACCTTACGCATTTTTTACTCTCTGATCGAGGTTCTCAGCATTGAAAAATCTTCGTAAACTAAATCACACGTGTATATGTTGACATTTAAGAGATATACAGTCAAGAAAATCAAGGGCAATGGTGATATATATGCGGATTAGAAACAAAAAAAAACACTCAACAAATGGCTACAATTTAAAGAATTTGTTTAGTGACGGCATCAGATTCCTAATTGATGGAGAAAGGTCTGGTGGCAAGAAAAGCTGCTTCTAGGAGGTTGTCAAGTGTTTTCGCTCGACAATTCCATTCTTGGGTGGTTGGTTTGGCCCTTGTTCCTGTAACTCGAATCCTAGCCGGGTATATCCCATTTTAATTTTACACCATTGTGAACCTTACGCCTTTTTTACTCTCTGATCGAGGTTCTCGGCATTGAAAAATCTTCGTAAACTAAATCACACGTGTATATGTTGACATTTAAGAGATATACAGTCAAGAAAATCAAGGGCAATGGTGATATATACGCGGATAAGACACAAAAAACACTCAACAAATGGCTATAATTTAAGGAATGTGTGTAGTGACGGCATCAGATTCCTATTTGATGGAGAAAGTTATGGTGGCAAGAAAAGGTGCTTCTAGGAGGTTGTCAAGAGTTTTCGCTCGACGATTCCATTTTTGGGTGGTTGGTTTGGCCCTTGTTCCTGTAACTCGAATCCTAGCCCGGTATATCCCAATTTAATTTTACACCATTGTGAACCTTAAACCTTTTTTACTCTCTGATCGAGGTTCTCGGCATTGAAAAATCTTCGTAAACTAAATCACACGTGTATATGTTGACATTTAAGAGATATACAGTCAAGAAAATCAAGGGTAATGGTGATATATATGCGGATTAGACACCAAAAAATACACTAAAAAAATGGCTACAATTTAAGGAATGTGTTTAGTGACGGCATCAGATTCCTAATTGATGGAGAAAGTTCTGGTGGCAAGAAAAGCTACTTCTAGGAGGTTGTTAAGTGTTTCCGCTCGACGATTCCATTCTTAGATGGTTGGTTTGGCCCTTGTTCCTGTAACTCGAATCATATCCCGGTATATTCCATTTTAATTTTACACCATTGTAAACCTTACGTCTTTTTTACCCTCTGAACAAGGTTCTCGGCATTGAAAAATCTTCGTAAACTAAATCACACGTGTATATGTTGACATTTAAGAGATATACAGTCAAGAAAATCAAGGGCAATGGTGATATATATGCGGATTAGACACCAAAAAAAAACACTCAACAAATGGCTACGATTTAAGGAATGTGTTAAGTTACGGCATCAGATTCCTAATTGATGGAGAAAGGTCTGGTGGCAAGAAAAGCTACTTCTAGGAGGTTGTTAAGTGTTTCCGCCTGACGATTCCATTCTTGGGTGGTTGGTTTGGCCCTTGCTCCTGTAACTCGAATCCAAGCCCGGTATATCGCATTTTTATTTTACACCATTGTGAACCAGACGCCTTTTTTACTCTCTGATCGAGGTTCTCGGCATTGAAAAATCTTCGTATACTAAATCACACGTTTATATGTTGACATTTCAGAGATATACTGTCAAGAAAATCAAGGGCAATGGTGATATATATATATATATATATATATGCGGATTAGACACAAAAAAAAACACTCAACAAAAGGCTACAATTTAAGGAATGTGTTTAGTGACGGTATCAGATTCCTTATTGATGGAGAAAGGTCTGGTGGCAAGAAAATCTGCCTCTAGGAGGTTGTCAAGTGTTTTCGCTCGACGATTCCATTCTTGGGTGGTTGGTTTGGCCCTTGTTCCTGTAACTCGAATCCTAGCCCGGTATATCCCATTTTAATTTTAAACCATTGTGAACCTTACGCATTTTTTACTCTCTGATCGAGGTTCTCAGCATTGAAAAATCTTCGTAAACTAAATCACACGTCTATATGTTGACATTTAAGAGATATACAGTCAAGAAAATCAAGGGCAATGGGGATATATATGCGGATTAGACACAAAAAAAAAAACACTCAACAAATGGCTACAATTTAAGGAATTTGTTTAGTGACGGCATCAGATTCCTAATTGATGGAGAAAGGTCTGGTGGCAAGAAAAGCTGCTTCTAGGAGGTTGTCAAGTGTTTTCGCTCGACGATTCCATTCTTGGGTGGTTGGTTTGGCCCTTGTTCCTGTAACACGAATCCTAGCCCGTTATATCCCATTTTAATTTTACACCATTGTGAACCTTACGCCTTTTTTACTCTCTGATCGAGGTTCTCGGCATTGAAAAATCTTTGTAAACTAAATCACACGTCTATATGTTGACATTCAAGAGATATATACAGTCAAGAAAATCAAGGGCAATGGTGATATATATGCGGATTAAACACCAAAAAAAATACACTCAACAAATGGCTACAATTTAGGAATGTGTTTAGTGACGGCATCAGATTCCTAATTGATGGGGAAAGGTCTGGTGGTAAGAAAAGCTGCTTCTAGGAGGTTGTCAAGTGTTTTCGCTCGACGATTCCATTCTTGGGTGGTTGGTTTGGCCCTTGTTCCTGTAACTCGAATCCTAGCCCGGTATATCCCATTATAATTTTACACCATTGTGAACCTTACGCCTTTTTTACTCTCTGTTCGAGGTTCTCGGCATGGAAAATTCTTCATAAACTAAATCACATGTGTATATGTTGACATTTAAGAGATATACAGCCAAGAAAATCAAGGGAAATGGTGATATATATGCGGATTAGACACCAAAAAAAAACACTCAACAAATAGCTACAATATAAGGAATGTGTTTAGTGGCGGCATCAGATTACTAATTGATGGAAAAAGGTCTGGTGGCAAGAAAAGCTGCTTCTAGGAGGTTATCAAGTGTTTTCGCTCGACGATTCCATTCTTGGGTGGTTGGTTTGGCCCTTGTTCCTGTACCTCGAATCCTAGCCCGGTATATCCCATCTTAATTTTACACCATTGTGAACCTTACGCCTTTTTCACTCTCTGATCGAGATTTTCGGCATTGAAAAATCTTCATAAACTAAATCATACGTTTATATGTTGACGTTTAAGAGATATATACAGTCAAGAAAATCAAGGGCAATGGTGATATATATGCGGATTAGACACCAAAAAAAATACACTCAACAAATGGCTACAATTTAAGGATTGTGTTTAGTGACAGTATCAGATTCCTAATTGATGGAGAAACGTCTGGTGGCAAGACAAGCTGTTTCTAGGAGGTTGTCAAGTGTTTTCGTTCGACGATTCCATTCTTGGGTGGTTGGTTTGGCCCTTGTTCCGGTGACTCGAATCCTAGCCCGTTATATCCCATTTTAATTTTACACCATTGTGAACCTTACGCCTTTTTAACTCTCTGATCGAGGTTCTCGGCATTGAAAAATCTTCGTAAACTAAATCACATGTGTATATGTTGACATTTAAGAGATATACAGTCAAGAAAATCAAGGGCAATGGTGATATATATGCGGATTAGACACCAAAATAAAACACTCAACAAATGGCTACAATATAAGGAATGTGTTTAGTGTCTGCATCAGATTCTTAATTAATGGAGAAAGGTCTGGTGGCAAGAAAAACTGCTTCTAGGAGGTTGTCAAGTGTTTTCGCTCGACGATTCCATTCTTGGGTGGTTGGTTTGGCCCTTGTTCCCGTGACTCGAATCCAAGCACGGTATATCCCATTTTAATTTTACACCATTGTGAACCTAACGCCTTTTTTACTCTCTGCTCGAGGATCTCGGCATTGAAAAATCTTCGTAAACTAAATCACATGTGTATATGTTGACATTTAAGAGATACACATCCAAGAAAATCAAGGGAAATGGTGATATATATGCGGATTAGACACAAAAAAAAACACTCAACAAATGGCTACAATATAAGGAATGTGTTTAGTGGCAAGAAATGCTGCTTCTAGGAGGTTTTCAAGTGTTTTCGCTCGACGATTCCATTCTTGGGTGGTTGGTTTGGCCCTTGTTCCTGTAACTCGAATCCTAGCCCAGTATATCCCATTTTAATTTTACACCATTGTGAACCTTACGACTTCTTTACTCTCTGATCGAGGTTCTCGGCAATGAAAAATCTTCATAAACTAAATCACATGTTTATATGTTGACATTTAAGAGATATATACAGTCAAGAAAATCAAGGGCAATGGTGACATATATGCGGATTAGACACCAAAAAAAATACACTCAACAAATGGCTACAAGTTAAGGAATGTGTTTAGTGACGGCATCAGATTCCTAATTGATGGAGAAAAGTCTGGCGGCAAGAAAAGCTGCTTCTAGGAGGTTGTCAAGTGTTTTCGCTCGATGATTCCATTCTAGGGTGGTTGGTTTGGCCCTTGTTCCTGTGACTCGAATCCTAGCCCGGTATATCCCATTTTAATTTTACACCATTGTGAACCATACGCCTTTTTTACTCTCTAATCGAGATTCTCGGCATTGAAAAATCTTCGTAAACTAAATCACATGTGTATATGTTGACATTTAAGAGATATACAGTCAAGAAAATCAAGGGCAACGGTGATCTATATGCGGATTAGTCACCAAAATAAAACACTAAACAAATGGCTACAATATAAGAAATGTGTTTAGTGGCTGCATCAGATTCCTAATTGATGGAGAAAGGTCTGGTGGCAAGAAAAGCTGCTTCTAGGAGGTTGTCAACTGTTTTCGCTCGACGATTCCATTCTTGGGTGGTTGGTTTGGCCTTTGTTCCTGTAACTCGAATCCTAGCCCGGTATATCCCATTTTAATTTTACACCATTGTGAACCTTACGCCTTTTTTACTCTCTGATCGAGGTTCTCGGCATTGAAAAATCTTCGTAAACTAAATCACACGTGTATATGTTGACATTTAAGAGATATACAGTCAAGAAAATCAAGGGCAATGCTGATATATATGTGGATTAGACACCAAAAAAACACTCAACAAATGGCTACACTTTAAGGAATGTGTTTAGTGACGGCATCAGATTCCTAATTGATGGAGAAAGGTCTGGTGGCAAGAAAAGTTGCTTCTAGGAGGTTGTCAAGTGTTTTCGCTCAACGATTCCATTCTTGGGTGGTTGGTTTGGCCCTTGTTCCTGTAACTCGAATCCTAGCCCGGTATATCCCATTATAATTTTACACCATTGTGAACCTTACGCCTTTTTTACTCTCTGATCGAGGTTCTCGGCATTGAAAAATCTTCGTAAACTAAATCACATGTTTATATGTTGACATTTAAGAGATATACAGTCAAGAAAATCAAGGGCAATGGTGATATATATGTGGATTAGACACCAAAAAAACACTCAACAAATGGCTACACTTTAAGGAATGTGTTTAGTGACGGCATCAGATTCCTAATTGATGGAGAAAGCTCTGGTGGCAAGAAAAGTTGCTTCTAGGAGGTTGTCAAGTGTTTTCGCTCAACGATTCCATTCTTGGGTGGTTGGTTTGGCCCTTGTTCCTGTAACTCGAATCCTAGCCCGGTATATCCCATTTTAATTTTACACCATTGTGAACCTTACGCCTTTTTTACTCTCTGATCGAGGTTCTCGGCATTGAAAAATCTTCGTAAACTAAATCACACGTGTATATATTGACATTTAAGAGATATATAGTCAATAAAATCAAGGGCAATGGTGGTATATATGCGGACTAGACGCCAAGAAAAACACTCAACAATTGGCTACATTTTAAAGAATGTGTTTAGTGACGACATCAGATTCCTAATTGATGGAGAAAGGTCTGGTAGCAAGAAAAGCTGCTTCTAGGAGGTTGTCAAGTGTTTTTGCTCGACGATTCCATTCTTGGGTAGTTGGTTTGGCCCTTGCTCCTATAACTCGAATCCTAGCCCGGTATATCCCATTTTAATTTTACACCATTGTGAACCTTACGCCTTTTTTACTCTCTAATCGAGGTTCTCGGCATTGAAAAATCTTTGTAAACTAAATCACACGTGTATATGTTGACATTTAAGAGATATACAGTTAAAAAATCAAGGGCAATGGTGATATATATGCGGATTAGACACCAAAAAAAGTCACTCAACAAATGGCTACAATTTAAGAAATGTGTTTAGTGAGGCATCAGATTCCTAATTGATGGAGAAAGGTCTGGTGGCTAGAAAAGTTGCTTCTAGGAGGTTGTCTAGTGTTTTCGCTCGACGATTCTATTCTTGGGTGGTTGGTTTGGCCCTTGTTCCTGTAACTCGAATCCTAGCCCGATATATCCCATTTTTATAATACACCATTGTGAACCTTACGCCTTTTTTACTCTCTGGTCGAGGTTCTCAGCATTCAATAATCTTCGTAAACAAAATCACACGTGTATATGTTCACATTTAAAAGATATAGAGTCAAGAAAATCATGGGCAATGGTGATATATATGCGGATTAGACACCAAAAAAAAAATACTCAACAAAAGGCTACAATTTAAGGAATGTGTTTAGTGACGGCATCAGATTCCTTATTGATGGAGATAGGTCTGGTGGCAAGAAAAGCTGTTTCTAGGAGGTTGTTAAATGTTTTCGCTCGACGATTCCATTCTTGGGTGGTTGGTTTGGCCCTTGTTCCTGTAACTAGAATCCTAGCCCGGAATATCCCATTTGTAATTTTACACCATTGTGAACCTTACGCCTTTTTTTCTCTCTGATCGAGGTTCTTGGCATTGAAAAATCTTCGTAAACTAAATCATACGTGTATATGTTGACATTTAAGAGATATACAATCAAGAAAATCAAGGGCAATGGTGATATATATGCGGATTAGACAAAAAAAAACACTCAACAAATGGCTACAATTTAAGGAATGTGTTTAGTGACGGCATCAGATTCCTAATTGATGGAGAAAGGTCTAGTGGCAAGAAAAGCTGCTTCTAGGAGGTTGTCAAGTGTTTTCACTCGACGATTCTATTCTTGGGTGGTTGGTTTGGCCCTTGTTCCTGTAACTCGAATCCTAGCCCGGTATATCCCATTTTAATTTTATACCATTGTGAACCTTACGCCTTTTTTACTCTCTGATCGAGGTTCTCGCCATTGAAAAATCTTTGTAAACTAAATCACACGTGTATATGTTGACATTTAAGAGATATACAGTCAAGATAATCAAGGGCAATGGTGATATATATGCGGATTAGAGACCAAAAAGAAAAACACTCAACAAATGGCTACAATTTAAGGAATGTGTTTAGTGACGGCATCAAATTCCTAATTGACGGTGAAAGGTCCGGTGGCAAGAAAAGCTGCTTCTAGGAGGTTGTCAAGTGTTTTCGCTCGACGATTCCATTCTTGGGTGGTTGGTTTGGCCCTTGTTCCTGTAACTCGAATCCTAGCCCGGTATATCCCATTTTAATTTTACAAGATTGTGAACCCTATGCCTTTTTTACTCTCAGATCGAGGTTCTCGACATTGAAAAATCTTTGTGAACTAAATCACACGTGTATATGTTGTCATTTAAGAGATATACAGTCAAGAAAATCAAGGGCAATGGTGATATATATGCGGATTAGACACCAAAAAAAGCACTCAACAAATGGCTACAATTTAAGGAATGTGTTTAGTGACGGCATCAGATTCCTAATTGATGGAGAAAGGTCTGGTGGCAAGAAAGGCTGCTTCTAGGAGGTTGTCATGTGTTTTCGCTCGACGATTCCATTCTTGCGTGGTTGGTTTGGCCCTTGTTCCTGTAACTCGAATCCTAGCCCGGTATATCCCATTTTAATTTTACACCATTGTGAACCTTACGCCTTTTTTACTCTCTGATCGAGGTTCTCGGCGTTGAAAAATCTTCGTAAACTAAATCACACGTGTATATGTTGACATTTAAGAGATATACAGTCAAGAAAATCAAGGGCAATGGTGATATATATGCGGATTAGACACCAAAAAAGACACTCTACAAATGGCTACAATTTAAGGAATGTGTTTAGTGACGGCATCAGATTGCTAATTGATCGAGAAAGGTCTGGTGGTAAGAAAAGTTGCTTCTAGGAGGTTGTCAAGTGTTTTTGCTCGACGATTCCATTTTTGGGTGGTTGGTTTGGCCCTTGTTGTTGTAACTCGAATCCTAGCCGGTATATCCCATTTTAATTTTACACCATTGTGAACCTTACTCCTTTTTTACTCTCTGGTCGAGGTTCTCGGCATTGAAAAATCTTCGTAAACTAAATCACACGTGTATATGTTGACATTTAAGAGATATACAATTAAGAAAATCAAGGGCAATGGTGATATATATGCGGATTAGACACCAAAAAAACACTCAACAAATGGCTACAATTGAAGGAATGTGTTTAGTGCTGGCATCAGATTCCTTATTGATGGAGATAGGTCTGGTGGCAAGAAAAGCTGCTTCTAGGAGGTTGTTAAGTGTTTTCGCTCGACGATTCCATTCTTGGGTGGTTGGTTTGGCCCTTGTTCCTGTAACTCGAATCCTAGCCCGGTATATCCCATTTTAATTTTACACCATTGTGAACCTTTCGCCTTTTTTACTCTCTGATCGAGGTTCTCGGCATTGAAAAATCTTCGTAAACTAAATCACACGTGTATATGTTGACATTTAAGAGATATACAGTCAAGAAAATCAAGGGCAATGGTGATATATATGCGGATTAGACACCAAAAAGAAAAACACTCAACAAATGGCTACAATTTAAGGAATGTGTTTAGTGATGGCATCAAATTCCTAATTGATGGTGAAAGGGCTGGTGGCAAGAAAAGCTGCTTCTAGGAGGTTGTCAGGTGTTTTCGCTAGACGATTACATTCTTGGGTGGTTGGTTTGGCCCTTGTTCCTGTAACTCGAATCCTAGCCCGGTATATCCCATTTTAATTTTACACCATTGTGAACCTTACGCCTTTTTTACTCTCTGAGCGAGGTTCTCGGCATTGAAAAATCTTCGTAAACTAAATCACACGTGCAGATATGCTGACATTTAAGAGATATAAAGTCAAGAAAATCAAGGGAAATGGTGATATATATGCGGATTAGACACCAAAAAAAATCACTCAACAAATGGCTACAATTTAAGGAATTTGTTTAGTGTCGGCATTAGATTCCTAATTAATGGAGAAAGGTCTGGTGGCAAGAAAAGCTGCTTCTAGGAGGTTGTCAAGTGTTTTCGCTTGACGATTCCATTCTTGGGTGGTTGGTTTGGCCCTTGTTCCTGTAACTCGAATCCTAGACCGGTATATCCCATTTTAATTTTACACCATTGTGAACCTTACGCCTTTTTTACTCTCTGATCGAGGTTCTCGGCATTGAAAAATCTTCGTAAACTAAATCGCACGTGTACATGTTCACATTTAAGAGATATATAGTCAAGAAAATCAAGGGCAATGGTGATATATATGCGGATTAGACACCAAAAAAAACACTCAACAAATGGCTACAATTTAAGGAATGTGTTTAGTGACGGCATCAGATTCCTAATTGATGGAGAAAGGTCTGGTGGCAAGAAAAGTTGCTTCTAGTAGGTTGTCAAGTGTTTTCACATAACGATTCCATTCTTGGGTGGTTGGTTTGGCCCTTGTTACTGTAACTCGAATCCTAGCCCGGTATATCCCATTTTAATTTTACACCATTGTGAACCTTTCGCCTTTTTTACTCTCTGATCGAGGTTCTTATCATTGAAAAATCTTTATAAACTAAATCACTCGTGTATATGTTGACATTTAAGAGATATACAGTCAAGAAAATCAAGGGCAATGGTGATATATATGCGGATTAGACACCAAAAAGAAAAACACTCAACAAATGGCTACAATTTAAGGAATGTGTTTAGTGTTGGCATCAAATTCCTAATTGATGGTGAAAGGTCTGGTGGCAAGAAAAGCTGCTTCTAGGAGGTGGTCAAGTGTTTTCACATAACGATTCCATTCTTGGGTTGTTGGTTTGGCCCTTGTTCCTGTAACTCGAATCCTAGTCCGGTATATCCTATTTTAATTTTACACCATTGTGAACCTTACGCCTTTTTACTCTCTGATCGAGGTTCTCGGCATTGAAAAATCTTTGTGAACTAAATCACACGTGTATATGTTGACATTTAAGAGATATACAGTCAAGAAAATCATGGGTAATGGTGATATATATGCGGATTAGACACCAAAAAAACACTCAACAAATGGCTACAATTTAAGGAATGTGTTTAGTGACGGCATTAGATTCCTTATTGATGGAGATAGGTCTGGTGGTAAGAAAAGCTGCTTCTAGGAGGTTGTTAAGTGTTTTCGCTCGACGATTCCATTCTTGGGTGGTTGGTTTGGCCCTTGTTCATGTAACTCGAATCCTAGCGCGGTATATCCCATTTTTATTATACACCATTGTGAACCTTACGCCCTATTTACTCTCTGGTCGAGGTTCTCGGCATTGAAAAATCTTTGTAAACTAAATCACACGTGTATATGTTGAGATTTAAGAGATATACAGTCAAGAAAATCAAGGGCAATGGTGATATATATGCGGATTAGACACCAAAAAGAAAAACACTCAACAAATGGCTAAAATTTAAGGAATGTGTTTTATGTTGGCATCAAATTCCTAATTGATGGTGAAAGGTCTGGTGGAAAGAAAAGCTGCTTCTAGGAGGTGGTCAAGTGTTTTCGCTCGACGATTCCATTCTTGGGTGGTTGGTTTGGCCCTTGTTCCTGTAACTCGAATCCTAGCCCGGTATATCCTATTTTAATTCTACACCATTGTGAACCTTACGCCTTTTTACTCTCTGATCGAGGTTCTCGGCATTGAAAAATCTTCGTGAACTAAATCACACGTGTATATGTTGACATTTAAGAGATATACAGTTAAGAAAATCAAGGGCAATGGTGATATATATGCGGAATAGACACCAAAAAAATCACTCAACAAATAGCTACAATTTAAGGAATGCGTTTAGTGACGGCATTAGATTCTTAATTTATTGAGAGAAAGGTCTGGTGGCTAGAAAAGTTGCTTCTAGGAGGTTGTCAAGTGTTTTCGCTCGACGATTTCAATCTTGGGTGGTTGGTTTGGCCCTTGTTCCTGTAACTCGAATCCTAGCCCGATATATCCCATTTTTATTATACACCATTGTGAACCTTAAGCCCTTTTTACTCTCTGGTCGAGGTTCTCAGCATTGAAAAATCTTCGTAAACTAAATCACACGTGTATATGTTGACATTTAAGAGATATAGAGTCAAGAATCATGGGAAATGGTGATATATATGCGGATTAGACACCAAAAAAAAAATACTCAACAAAATGCTACAATATAAGGAATGTGTTTAGTGACGGCATCAGATTCCTTATTGATGGAGATAGGTCTGGTGGCAAGAAAAGCTGCTTCTAGGAGGTTGTTAAGTGTTTTCGCTCGACGATTCCATTCTTGGGTGGTTGGTTTGGCCCTTGTTCCTGTAACTCGAATCCTAGCCCGGTATATCCCATTTTAATTTTACACCATTGTGAACCTTTCGCCTTTTTTACTCTCTGATCGAGGTTCTCGGCATTGAAAAATCTTCATAAACTAAATCACACGTGTATATGTTGACATTTAAGAGATATACAGTCAAGAAAATCAAGGGCAATGGTGATATATATGCGGATTAGACACCAAAAAGAAAAACACTCAACAAATGGCTATAATTTAAGGAATGTGTTTAGTGATGTCATCAAATTCCTAATTGATGGTGAAAGGTCTGGTGGCAAGAAAAGCTGCTTCTAGGAGGTTGACAAGTGTTTTCGCTCGACGATTACATTCTTGGGTGGTTGGTTTGGCCCTTGTTCCTGCAACTCGAATCCTAGGCCGGTATATCCCATTTTTATTTTACACCATTGTGAACCTTACGCCTTTTTTACTCTCTGATCGAGGTTCTCGGCATTGAAAAATCTTCGTAAACTAAATCACACGTGATTATATGTTGACATTTCAGAGATATAAAGTCAAGAAAATCAAGGGCAATGGTGATATATATGCGGATTAGACACCAAAAAAAATCACTCAACAAATGGCTACAATTTAAGGAATGTGTTTAGTGACGGAATTAGATTCCTAATTGATGGAGAAAGGTATGGTGGCAAGAAAAGCTGCTTCTAGGAGGTTGTCAAGTGTTTTCGCTTGACGATTCCATTCTTGGGTGGTTGGTTTGGCACTTGTTCCTGTAACTCGAATCCTAGCCCGGTATATCCCATTTTAATTTTACACCATTGTGAACCTTACGCCTTTTTTACTCTCTGATCGAGGTTCTCGGCATTGAAAAATATTCGTAAACTAAATCGCACGTGTATATGTTGACATTTAAGAGATATACAGTCAAGAAAATCAAGGGCAATGGTGATATATATGCGGATTAGACACAAAAAAACACTCAACAAATGGCTACAATTTAAGGAATGTGTTTAGTGACGGCATCAGATTCCTAATTGATGGAGAAAGGACTGGTGGCAAGAAAAGCTGCTTCTAGGAGGTTCTCCAGTATTTTCGCTCGACGATTCCATTCTTGGGTGGTTGGTTTGGCGCTTGTTCCTGTAACTCGAATCCTAGCCCGGTATATCCCATTTTAAATTTACACCATTGTGAACCTTACGCCTTTTTTACTCTCTGATCGGGGTTCTCGGCATTGAAAAATCTTCGTAAACTAAATCACACGTGTATATGTTGACATTTAAGTAATATACAGTCAAGAAAATCGAGGGCAATTGTGATATATATGCGGATTAGACACCAAAAAAAACACGCAACAAATGGCTACAATTTAAAGAATGTGTTTAGTGACGCCATCAGATTCCTAATTGATGGAGAAAGGTCTGGTGGCAAGAAAAGCTGCTTCTAGGGGGTTGTCAAGTGTTTTCGCTCAAAGATTCCATTCTTTGGTGGTTGGTTTGGCCCTTGTTCATGTAACTCGAATCCTATCCCGGTATATCCCATTTTTATTATACCCCATTGTGAACCTTACACCTTTTTTACTCTCTGGTCGAGGTTATAGGCATTGAAAAATCTTCGTAAACTAAATCACACGTGTATATGTTGACATTTAAGAGATATATAGTCAAGAAAATCATGGGCAATGGTGATATATATGCGGATTAGATACAAAAAAAAACACTCAACAAATTGCTACAATTTAAAGAATGTGTTTAGTGACGCCATCAGATTCCTAATTGATGGAGAAAGGTCTGGTGGCAAGAAAAGCTGCTTCTAGGGGGTTGTCAAGTGTTTTCGCTCGACGATTCGATTCTTGGGTGGTTGGTTTGGCCCTTGTTCCTGTAACTCGAATCCTAGCCCGGTATATCCCATTTTAATTTTACACCATTGTGAACCTTACGCCTTTTTTACTCTCTGATCGAGGTTCTCGGCATTGAAAAATCTTCATAAACTAAATCACACGTGTATATGTTGACATTTAAGAGATATACAGTCAAGAAAATCAAGGGCAATGGTGATATATATGCGGATTAGACACAAAAAAAAACACTCAACAAATGGTTACAATTTAAGGAATGTGTTTAGTGACGGCATCAGATTCCTAATTGATGGAGAAAGGTCTGTTGGTAAGAAAAGCTGCTTCTAGGTGGTTGTTAAGTGTTTTCGCTCGACGATTCCATTCATGGGTGGTTGGTTTGGCCCTTGTTCCTGTAACTCGAATCCTAACCTGGTATATCCCATTTTAATTTTACACCATTGTGAACCTTACGTCTTTCTTAATCTCTGATCGAGGTTCTCGGCATTGAATAATCTTTGTAAAGTAAATCACACGTGTATATGTTGACATTTAAGAGATATACAGTCAAGAAAATCAAGGGCAATGGTGATATATATACGCATTAGACACCCAAAAAAAACACTCAACAAATGACTATAATTTAAGGAATGTGTTTAGTGACGGCATCAGATTCCTAATTGATGGAGAAAGGTCTGGTGGCAAGAAAAGCTGCTTGTAGGAGGTTGTCAAGTGTTTTCGCTCGACGATTCAATTCTTGGGTGGTTGGTTTGGCCCTTGTTCCTGTAACTCGAATCCTAGCCCGGTATATCCCATTTTAATTTTACACCATCGTGAACCTTACGCCATTTTTACTCTCTGATCGAGGTTCTCGACATTGAAAAATCTTCGTAAACTAAATCACACGTGTATATGTTGACATTTAAGAGATATACAGTCAAGAAAATCAAGGGCAATGGTGATATATATGCGGATTAGACACAAAAAAAACACTCAACAAATGGCTACAATTTAAGGAATGTGTTTAGTGACGGCATCAGATTCCTAATTGATGGAGAATGGTCTGGTGGCAAGAAAAGCTGCTTCTAGGAGGTTCTCCAGTATTTTCGCTCGACGATTCCATTCTTGGGTGGTTGGTTTGGCGCTTGTTCCTGTAACTCGAATCCTAGCCCGGTATATCCCATTTTAAATTTACACCATTGTGAACCTTACGCCTTTTTTACTCTCTGATCGGGGTTCTCGGCATTGAAAAATCTTCGTAAACTAAATCACACGTGTATATGTTGACATTTAAGTAATATACAGTCAAGAAAATCGAGGGCAATTGTGATATATATGCGGATTAGACACCAAAAAAAACACGCAACAAATGGCTACAATTTAAGGAATGTGTTTAGTGACGGCATCAGATTCCTAATTGATGGAGAAAGGTCTGGTGGCAATAAAAGCTGCTTCTAGGAGGTTGTCAAGTGCTTTCGCTCGATGATTCCATTCTTGGTTGATTGGTTTGGCCCTTGTTCCTGTAACTCGAATCCTAGCCCGGTATATCCCATTTTAATTTTACACCATTGTGAACCTTACGCCTTTTTTACTCTCTGATCGAGGTTCTCGGCATTGAAAAATCTTCGTAAACTAAATCGCACGTGTATATGTTGACATTTAAGAGATATACAGTCAAGAAAATCAAGGCCAATGGTGATATATATGCGGATTAGACACAAAAAAACACTCAACAAATGGCTACAATTTAAGGAATGTGTTTAGTGACGGCATCAGATTCCTAATTGATGGAGAAAGGACTGGTGGCAAGAAAAGCTGCTTCTAGGAGGTTGTCAAGTGTTTTCACATAACGATTCCATTCTTGGGTGGTTGGTTTGGCCCTTGTTACTGTAACTCGAATCCTAGTCCGGTATATCCCATTTTAATTTTACACCATTGTGAACCTTTTTCTCCTTTTTTACTCTCTGATCGAGGTTCTCATCATTGAAAAATCTCCGTAAACTAAATCACACGTGTATATGTTGACATTTAAGAGATATACAGTCAAGAAAATCAAGGGCAATGATGATATATATGCGGATTAGACACCAAAAAGAAAAACACTTAACAAATGGCTACAATTTAAGGAATGTGTTTAGTGATGGCATCAAATTCCTAATTGATGGTGAAAGGTCTGGTGGCAAGAAAAGATGCTTCTAGGAGGTGGTCAAGTGTTTTTGCTCGATGATTCCATTCTTGGGTGGTTGGTTTGGCCCTTGTTCCTGTAACTCGAATCCTAGCCCGGTATATCCTATTTTAATTTTACACCTTTGTGAACCTTACGCCTTTTTACTCTGTGATCGAGGTTCTCGGCATTGAAAAATCTTCGTGAACTAAATCACACGTGTATATCTTGGCATTTAAGAGATATACAGTCAAGAAAATAAAGGGCAATGGTGATATATATGCGGATTAGACACCAAAAAAACACTCAACAAATGGCTACAATTTAAGGAATGTGTTTAGTGACGGCATCAAATTCCTTATTGATGGAGATAGGTCTGGTGGTAAGAAAAGCTCATTCTAGGAGGTTGTTAAGTGTTTTCGCTCAAAGATTCCATTCTTTGGTGGTTGGTTTGCCCCTTGTTCATGTAACTCGAATCCTATCCCGGTATATCCCATTTTTATTATACCCCATTGTGAACCTTACACCTTTTTTACTCTCTGGTCGAGGTTATATGCATTGAAAAATCTTCGTAAACTAAATCACACGTGTATATGTTGACATTTAAGAGATATACAGTCAAGAAAATCAAGGGCAATGGTGATATATATGCGGATTAGACACCAAAAAAAACACTCAACAAATGGCTACGATTTAAGGAATGTGTTAAGTTACGGCATCAGATTCCTAATTGATGGAGAAAGGTCTGGTGGCAAGAAAAGCTGCTTCTAGGAGGTTGTCAAGTGCTTTTTCTCGATGATTCCATTCTTGGTTGATTGGTTTGGCCCTTGTTCCTGTAACTCGAATCCTAGCCGGGTATATCCCATTTTAATTTTACACCATTGTGAACCTTACGCCTTTTTAATCTCTGATCGAGATTCTCGGCATTGAAAAAACTTCGTAAACTTAATCACACGCGTATATGTTAACATTTAAGAGATATACAGTCTAGAAAATCAAGGGCAATGGTGATATATATGCGGATTAGACACAAAAAAAAAAAAACACTCAACAAATGGCTACAATTTAAGGAATATGTTTAGTGACAGCATCAGATTCTTAATTGATGGAGAAAGGTCCGGTGGCAAGAAAAGCGGCTTCTAGGAGGTTCTCCAGTGTTTTCGCACGACGATTCCATTCTTGGGTGGTTGGTTTGGCCTTTGTTCCTGTAACTCGAATCCTAGCCCGGTATATCCCATTTTAATTTTACACCATTGTGAACCTTACGCCTTTTTTACTCTCTGATCGAGGTTTCTCGGCATTGAAAAATCTTCGTAAACTAAATCACACATGTATATATGTTGACATTTAAGAGATATAAAGTCAAGAAAATTAAGGGCAATGGTGATATATATACGCATTAGACACCCAAAAAAAACACTCAACAAATGACTACAATTTAAGGAATGTGTTTAGTGACGGCATTAGATTCCTAATTGATGGAAAAAGTTTTGGTGGCAAGAAAAGCTGCTTCTAGGAGGTTGTCAAGTGTTTTCGCTTGACGATTCCATTCTTGGGTGGTTGGTTTGGCCCTTGTTCCTGTAACTCGAATCCTAGCCCGGTATATCCCATTTTAATTTTACACCATTGTGAACCTTACGCCCTTTTTACTCTCTGATCGAGGTTCTCGGCGTTGAAAAATCTTTGTAAAGTAAATCACACGTGTATATGTTGACATTTAAGAGATATACAGTCAAGAAAATCAAGGGCAATGGTGATATATATACGCATTAGACACCCAAAAAAAACACTCAACAAATGACTATAATTTAAGGAATGTGTTTAGTGACGGAATCAGATTCCTAATTGATGGAGTAAGGTCTGGTGGCAAGAAAAGCTGCTTCTAGGAGGTTGTCAAGTGTTTTCGCTCGACGATTCCATTCTTGGGTGGTTGGTTTGGCCCTTATTCCTGTAACTCGATTCCTAGCCCGGTATATCCCATTTTAATTTTACACCATCGTGAACCTTACGCCTTTTTTACTCTCTGATCGAGGTTCTCGACATTGAAAAATCTTCGTAAACTAAATCACACGTGTATATGTTGACATTTAAGAGATATACAGTCAAGAAAATCAAGGGCAATGGTGATATATATGCGGATTAGACACAAAAAAAACACTCAACAAATGGCTACAATTTAAGGAATGTGTTTAGTGACGGCATCAGATTCCTAATTGATGGAGAATGGTCTGGTGGCAAGAAAAGCTGCTTCTAGGAGGTTCTCCAGTATTTTCGCTCGACGATTCCATTCTTGGGTGGTTGGTTTGGCCCTTGTTCCTGTAACTCGAATCCTAGCCCGGTATATCCCATTTTAAATTTACACCATTGTGAACCTTACGCCTTTTTTACTCTCTGATCGGGGTTCTCGGCATTGAAAAATCTTCGTAAACTAAATCACACGTGTATATGTTGACATTTAAGTAATATACAGTCAAGAAAATAAAGGGCAATTGTGATATATATATGCGGATTAGACACCAAAAAAAACACTCAACAAATGGCTACAATTTAAGGAATGTGTTTAGTGACGGCATCAGATTCCTAATTGATGGAGAAAGGTCTGGTGGCAAGAAAAGCTGCTTCTAGGAGGTTGTCAAGTGCTTTTGCTCGATGATTCCATTCTTGGTTGATTGGTTTGGCCCTTGTTCCTGTAACTCGAATCCTAGCCCGGTATATCCCATTTTAATTTTACACCATTGTGAACCTTACGCCTTTTTAATCTCTGATCGAGATTCTCGGCATTGAAAAAACTTCGTAAACTTAATCACACGCGTATATGTTAACATTTAAAAGATATACAGTCTAGAAAATCAAGGGCAATGGTGATATATATGCGGATTAGACACCAAAAAAAAACACTCAACAAATGGCTACAATTTAAGGAATATGTTTAGTGGCAGCATCAGATTCCTAATTGATGGAGAAAGGTCCGGTGGCAAGAAAAGCGGCTTCTAGGAGGTTCTCCAGTGTTTTCGCACGACGATTCCATTCTTGGGTGGTAGGTTTGGCCTTTGTTCCTGTAACTCGAATCCTAGCCCGGTATATCCCATTTTAATTTTACACCATTGTGAACCTTACGCCTTTTTTACTCTCTGATCGAGGTTTCTCGGCATTGAAAAATCTTCGTAAACTAAATCACACATGTATATATGTTGACATTTAAGAGATATAAAGTCAAGAAAATTAAGGGCAATGGTGATATATATGCAGATTAGACACAAAAAAAAACACTCAACAAATGGCTACAATTTAAGGAATGTGTTTAGTGACGGCATTAGATTCCTAATTGATGGAAAAAGGTTTGGTGGCAAGAAAAGCTGCTTCTAGGAGGTTGTCAAGTGTTTTCGCTTGACGATTCCATTCTTGGGTGGTTGGTTTGGCCCTTGTTCCTGTAACTCGAATCCTAGCCCGGTATATCCCATTTTAATTTTACACCATTGTGAACCTTACGCCTTTATTACTCTCTGATCGAGGTTCTCGGCATTGAAAAATCTTCATAAACTAAATCACACGTGTATATGTTGACATTTAAGATATATACAGTCAAGAAAATCAAGGGCAATGGTGATATATATGCGGATTAGACACAAAAAAAACACTCAACAAATGGCTACAATTTAAGGAATGTGTTTAGTGACGGCATCAGATTCCTAATTCCTAATTGATGGAGAAAGGTCTGGTGGCAAGAAAAGCTACTTCTAGGAGGTTGTCAAGTGTTTTCGCTCGACGATTCCATTCTTGGGTGGTTCGTTTGGCCCTTGTTCCTGTAACTCAAATCCTAGCACGGTATATCCCATTTTAATTTTACACCATTGTGAACCTTACGCCTTTTTTACTCTCTAATCGAGGTTATCGGCATTGAAAAATCTTCGTAAACTAAATCACACATGTATATGGTGACATTCAAGAGATATACAATCAAGAAAATCAAGGGCAATGGTGATATATATGCGGATTAGACACAAAAAAAAAAACTCAACAAATAGCTACAATTTATGGAACGTGTTTAGTGATGGCATCAGATTCGTAATTGATGGAGAAAGGTCTGGTGTGTTGGGATTGAACCCTACCAGAGGAACAAATAATTAAAGCCAAAACTGGGTCAGAGCAGTGGATCCAGAATAAGCAGATGTTACATACAAGTCTCTCCCCTTGAATGTGATTTCAACATCTGCTGACCTCCTATCTACTGATCGTGCAAACTGCTGACTTCCAACTGCTACTCAAGTAAAGACCTGATGATAGAACTAAAGCTCTGCTGTTAAATCTACTGCCTTGGTTCAAGCACTGCTGATCCGGACAAGTACTGCTGGGTTCACAGCAGTGGAGGGATGCAGCAGTTGTTTACTCTGTCTTTATGTTATGTAATGTAATAAGCAGTAGTTAGTATAGCAGTGTTTGTATAGATCAGAGGTTAGAGTTTGTTAGGAGGTTAGATGTCACTTTCATGGTGACGTCAGATTAGATGCTCAGTTGTTTGCTAGTGCCTATAAATAGAACAGTGCTCTATACTGTTCCATTAGCTCTTAGCAACACCGTCTTCTTTGCATGAACAAACACTGAGCTCTGGCTGAGGGGGAGTTTGTATTCAAGCCTTACTTTGTAATTGTTGTTGAAATTAAATTCAATCATTCGGTTCTCTGTTGAAATTGTCTTGATCAAAGCAATACTCTCGTTTGATTGTATGCAAAGTTTGTTTCCATAATTAATTCCGCTGCACAACTCATCCATTTCCATTTTAATTCAAACAGAAAATACAATCAAAACCAAACTCAGATCCAACAATTGGTATCAGAGCTAGGACAATCAAATTTGATTTATCAATCATTTTGACATAAATAGTTCATGTCAAAATCGTTGATATCGATAGTTTGTTCGTTTTAGTTGAAAAACAGAGCAAGGTTTAATCACCATTAAAGTTGATTAATCAGTGTCTGTAAAACAACCAAGATGACGTCACAATCACAAGATGATAAGAATAATGTTGGCTTGCTTTTTAAACCACCTATGCTTAAAAGAAATGAATACAACATCTGGGAGCGAAGGATGGGTCACATCCTTGCTCAACAGAACACTGGATGTTGGAGGTCTGTTGTTTTTGGTCCCCATGTTCCTATGGTTCCAAGTGATGAGGATCCAAAGAAGTTCGTACCAAAACCTTATGAAAACTATACTGAAACTGATTTTCAGAAGTTCGAACTTGATGCCAAAGCATTTAGCATCATAGCATCTGCATTACCAAATGAGATCTATGCTGGACTGTTACATTGTAACAGTGCCAAAGAGCTATGGGATGCATTGAAGGAACAGTTTGGGGGAACCGAAGAAGTTATTGAAAACAATAGGGAAATTCTGAATCAGCAGTATGAAACTTTCTGTCACATTAAGGGTGAAACATTGACCCAACAATTTGAACGTTTTAGTTGTCTCATCAGTGAGCTAAGGCTTGTTAAAGTTGAATTTCCAAAATCAACTCAAAATAGCAGGTTTCTTAGATCGCTACCTGATAAATGGGACACAATTGCATTTGTGACTAGAAACTCTGTTGACTTCAAAGATCTGACCCTGACCCAACTTCATGGTAGACTCCTGACCTATGAAAGGGAGTTGAATCAGAAAAAGAAGCTGCAAGAGTCTGGAAAAGCTACTGATGATTACTCATTCGGTAGCGCAGCTCTTCTGGGTCAGGAAGAATCTGGTAACAGTAGTAAGGAACAGGGTAATGATCATTTCATTGATATAACAGCTGGTGGAAACTTTACCAACCCTGATCCTCACTCTGCAAATTATGCTTTCTCTGCAAACACTGAAAACCAGATGTCAGATAATTTGTGCTTTGAACTCAATGATTTGCAACATTTTGATCCCACTGACTTAGAGGAGATGGACATTTTGCATCAGTTGGCTTTGCTTAGTGTGAGAACAAGCAAATTCTACAAAAGAACAGGGAGAAAGTTCCCAGGGCTACATGGGAATCTAAGGGTTGGGTTGGATAAATCGAAAATCAAGTGTTACAAGTGCAATAGGCTAGGTCATTTTGCTATGGAATGCAGGAGTCAAACTACTGGTCCCATAATAACTCATCCTAGCTCAAACCCTAGACCTCAAAATCAAAGTACTGTGCACTATACCCAATATACCCCTGCAGCTCATGTTAACAGTGCTCATTATGCTGCTGCCCCTATGCCTGTGCATTATGTCCAAACCATTGTTCCACAGATTCAATATGTTCAAACCCCTGTCCCCCAGGCACAAGTGCAACCTGTTTCACGTCAAACAGCTGCTCCAGCAGTGGTACAACCAGATCAGCAAAGCTTTTTCACTCAAGGCTTTGTTGACTGGAGCAGCATGCCTGATGAGCTTAGTGATGAAAATTTTGCACTCTATGCTTCTAATGAATCCTCTAATGATGAATTTTGTTGGATGGCATTAGAGTCAATACCAGAGGGGATTGAAACTGAAGGTGAACAGATAAGTGATGAAACAGTGGATAAGGTGACTGAAGCAGTTGTTAATGCAGTTGCTGGTGAATTGCTGCTGGGAGAAAATTCAGAAACCCTGATTGAACCACTGACAGACCCATGGTCCAAAGAGGACAAAGAAGAACAGGAAGAAAAGAAAGCAGGTGAGAAGGAAGAAAGAGCTGATGATGAAGAAAATCATCAATGTGATTGTGCAATGATGGCTGCTGCCAAGGTATCTTCTCAAGTTCTTGAAAAACTGTGTTCTGACAATTGAATTATTGCTTTTGCTAACATCAAAGAGGTGAATGAAAACCTTCGGAACAAAATCTTAACTGATGAAGTCAAATTTGAAAATTCTTTAAAAGAACTTAAAAACAAATTGACTGAAAAAGAGAAAGATATCAGTAGTCTTAAAGAAAAGCAAAGCATAACCAAAACTCAACTCCAAACTATGGTAGAAAATACCAAGTTTGCAAAAAGGAGTTAGAGTCCACCCAGATCACCTGTGAAAAATGGGTGGAATCATGCAAAGGGTATGAGGTTATGCTTGAAAAACAGATTAAAAGCAATGTAAAATTTGGTGTTGGTTATAGAAAACATGATGATGAAAACACTGCTTTTGAAAAATCTGTTCAAACCACTGATGTAACCCCTGACCTAACCACTGTCCATCTATGTGCATCCATCCCAGACACTGTTGAGACCCCATCCAAAGCCTTATTGTCTTTGGAAACCCTAATGAACTAATCCTTTTACTTCATGTGCAGGGAGCTTCTGCCTGTTTAGATAGCCCTTGGTATGTTGATAGTGGAGGCTCCAGGCACATGACTGGATGTAAAGCCCTACTCAAAGATTTCAAAATTCATGGTGGGGGTGATATATCCTTTAGGAATAACAGTAAAGGGAAAGTTCTGGGGTCTGGTACAGTTCAATCTGGAAATGTAAAATTTGAAAATGTCAATCTGATAGACAGTCTGAAATTCAACCTCCTGAGTATATCACAAATGAGTGACAAGGGTTTTGGGTCATTCTTCACAAAGGAGTGTTGTAGGATTCTTGGACCAGAAATGGTCAAAAAGATTGAAGCAATAATAAAAACTGGTCAAACAAAACTTGTTGCTCAAAGAAGTGGCAATGTTTATGTTGTTGATATGTCAAAAGAGTGTCCCAGAGCTGATGCCTGTCTGTTCTCAGCTGCCTCTAACAAAGAGACAGAACTTTGGCAAAGAAGGCTGGGGCACACAAATCTTAAGACAATCACTGAAATTTCAAAAAATGGTTTGGTGAGAGGCCTACCACAAAAATTGTTTTCATGTCCTGAACATTGCATTTCCTGTTTAAAAGGAAAACAGCATAAAAGTTCTTAAAAGTCCATTGAAGAGTCCAAAACAACCCAGTGTTTGCAAATGCTACACATGGATTTGTTAGGCCCAGTTCAAGTCATGAGTCTCAAGAAGAAAAGATATTGTTTGGTTATTGTTGATGACTTCTCTAGGTTTACATGGACTTTCTTTTTACACTCAAAAGATGAGACTGCAGACATTTTGCAAGACTTTGTGACACAGGTTGAAAAGCAATTTGACCTTCCAGTGAAAAGCTTCAGGAGTGACAATGGCACAGAATTTAAAAATAAGGATTTGGATGCCTTCTGTGTGAAGAAAGGGATTGTACGGCAGTACAGCATCCCTAGAACACCAGAGCAAAATGGGGTAGTTGAAAGAAAGAACAGAACTTTGATTGAGGCTGCCAGAACCATGCTTGCTGATTCAGGTTTGCCATTAACTTTCTGGGCAGAGGCAGTAAACACTGCTTGCTATGTCCAGAACAGAGTTTTAATAAACCCCAGGCACAAAAAGACTGCTTATGAAATTCTGTATAAAATCAAACCACTGATCTCTTACTTCAAGGTGTTTGGCTGCCCATGCTTTATTTTGAACTTAAAAGATTCCATTTCAAAATTTGCAGCCAAAATTGATTGTGGTTATCATCTGTGATACTCAACCACTTCCAAGTCCTACAAAGTGTTTAATACACGGACCAAGGCAGTGGAGGAGACCTTGAATGTAAAGTTCAATGAACTTTCATCAATGAAAATCCCAGCAAATCCTGCAGATCTGTTTGATCTTGATAAATTCACTTTTGAAAATACTGCTGTCAAGACTAACAGTGCAGGTCCATCAGAGGATACAACACCAGACTATGGGTATGAAATCATCATTCCTCAAAAGTCTGTCAAAATGGTAAGAGCATTAGATGTTCAAAACAGCTGTCAAAGCTCAACCACTGCTACCTCAACAGTTGTTGACCAAAGTAGCCCATTAACCACTACTTCCACATCCTCAAACACTGCTGACAAAAGTCCCCAAATAGTGGATAAAAGTCAGCATGTGTCCACTTCATTACCTCCTATTCCACCACCTTTTGAAGCCACTGCTGGATCATCAAAGTCCCTAGCAGTGTTTAGCTCAGATGATACACATTTGCAGCCTTCACCAACAAATGCCATTATTCCATACCAAGGAGATTTATTCTACTTGAGATCTCATCCACCTGATCAAATCATTGGCAACATCAATGAAGGGGTGCTCACAAGAAGCCAAACCCAAAACATTTGTCTTTTTGCTGGTTTTCTATCACTCCATCAGCCAGTCAAGTACCAAGAGGCACTAAAAGACAACAGCTGGGTAGAAGCCATGCAAGAGGAGCTCCAACAGTTTAAAAGACAACAAGTATGGGAGCTTGTACCATTTCCAGAAGAGGTTAGTCCCATTGGCACAAAGTGGGTCTTCAAGAACAAAACTGATGAAAGGGGCATTGTTGTCAAGAATAAAGCCAGGCTTGTGGTTCAAGGTTACAGACAGGAAGAGGGGATTGATTATGATGAAACATTCGCCCCTGTTGCAAGATTGGAAGCCATTAGACTGTTCCTGGCCTTTGCTGTCAACCACAACATGAAGGTGTTTCAAATGGATATCAAAAGTGCTTTCCTCTATGGTACAATTCAAGAAGAGGTGTATGTTTGTCAACCTCCAGGTTTTGAGGATCCATTTTATCCAGATCATGTCTACAGGCTGAACAAAGCCCTGTATGGCCTGAAACAAGCACCAAGGGCCTGGTATGAAACTCTTTCCACCTTTCTACTCTCCAATGGTTTCAAAGAGGTACCATTGATAAAACACTGTTTCTAAAATGGAGAGGAAAGGATTTAATGATTGTCCAAATTTATGTGGATGACATTATTTCTGGAAGCACATGCAACAAAATGTGTGAAGAGTTTAGGGAACTCATGACAGCTGAGTTTGAAATGAGTGCAATGGGTAAGCTGCAATGCTTTCTTGGTCTCCAAGTTCAGCAAATGCAAAATGGTACTTTCATTCATCAAAGCAAATATGCAAAAGAACTTATAAACAAATTTGATATGAATGATTGTAAACCATGCAGCACACCCATGGCAACAAATAAGCTTGTCATGTCTGATGAAAAGGATGAGCTGATTGACCAGACTTTATATAGAAGCATGATTGGGTCTTTGTTGTACCTAACTGCATCTAGGCCAGACATCATGTTTGCAACATGTGTCTGTGCAAGAAGTCAATCAGCCTCTAGAAAATCCAATCTTATTGCTGTAAAAAGGATCTTCAGATACATAAAAAGTGCTCCCACACTTGGTATCTGGTATCCAGCTAATGGGAATATCAAGCTTTCAGGATTTTCAGACAGTGACTTTGCTGGATGTAACACCACAAGGAAGTCCACATCAGGAGGGTGCCAGTTTCTAGGTGATTGCTTAGTTTCATGGCAAAGCAAAAAGCAAGCAGCTGTTTCCACATCCACTGCTGAAGCTGAATACATTGCTGCTGCAAGCTGTACAGCCCAACTCCTGTGGCTTCAAAATTAGTTGCTGGATTTTGGTATCACTGCCTTAAAGACACCACTCATGTTGGATAGCCAGGCAGCAGAAAATATCATCAAAAATCCAGTTTCCCATTCAACCACCAAACACATCGACATCAGACATCACTTTGTGAGGGATTGCTATGAAAAAGGTTTGATTTCTCTGCATCATGTTCCAACTAAAGACCAGCTGGCAGATGTGCTCACAAAAGCACTAGATACAGCCACTTTTGAAAGCTTGGTCTCTAGGATTGGCATGCTAAACATGGAATAACAAGCAAAATCTTGTTTTTTCTATGAATAAAAGCATTAAAATGTTTTCAGAAAATCAAAAATCCATCCTTAAAAATAGCTAAAAATGAAGTTTTCATTAAAATCCTTAAAAGTCTGCCATAACCACTGTTTGTTCAAAAGTCTGCTCTACTTCAAAGTCTGTCCACTGCTGAAAGTCATCCTCTGTTCTCTCATTTCCTTGATAAACTCTGTTGTTCAAAAGCAGTGTCTTATCCACTGATATGCTATCCACTGATAGTAAAAATCATCCACTGCTTTCATTATACCGTTGTAACCACTGCCTTCATCAGTAACTTTCATAAAAGTACTGTCCTTCATTTCTTCAGAGTTTGGCATGTGGGCAGTACATAGTGGTCAGTACTTTTGTAACCGCTGCCACGTCAGCCTTCACTTTTTCCTCTATAAAACCCCCACTTCACATCAAAAATAGGGTTTTACTGTCGAATTGAATTCTCAAAAATTCTCTTCTCAAAACAGTTTTTCCATCTCATTTCTTCACAAGTTTCTTCGATCATCATCTTCAAAATGACAAAATCGAAGCAATCTGCAAAACTCACCTCCAAATCATCGTCGAAAGCGGCCTCTCAAAAGGCCAATCCCACTGAAATTCCACACAAACCGTCTCACAATCTTCTGGGTCTTCTCACAAAACCCGGCACCACTGCAGCTTTCGACTCCATCATCGACACAATGGCTAAATCAAAGTACAAAACTTTGTTAACAGTCGATGCACCAATTTATTTGGAAACCCAAAGAGAGTTTTGGAAGAATGCAACCCTTGAAACAAAAGGAGAAACTGTAACTGCCATAAACTCTTCTCTAAAGGGTAAAGATGTCCAAATAACAGCACACTCAATTTCAGAGGTCTTTCAACTCAAGGATCAGGATGGTAAAACTTCTTTCCCTAAAAATGAGTTAAAAATTGACTTTATTGAAAGAGGGTATGCTGACACAATGATGAAGAAAGCTACCTTACAAAAAGGTTTCTTTCCTTCTGCAACAAGATTTTTATTCCATACCCTCCTAATGTGTGTTTCAAACAAAACCACTTCTTTCAATGAAATACCATTAAAGATTCAAAATCTGGGATATGCTATTCTTCAAGATGAAAATTTTAATTATTCTCAGGAAATCTTTAATGATTTGGTTAACAATGTTGAAACAAAATCATTCTTACTGTTTCCAAGGTTCTTAAGCTACTATTTTGAAAAGAAATTCAGTAAGGATGATCTTGCTGCAATAAACCAAGGTGCATCCATTCAAATAAATTGCTTAACTGTTGAAACTTTTACAAGGATGTCAACACCTTGCAAAACACAAGCAGAGATGCCTGAGCAGATTTTAGTAGTTACAACTGCTCCTCAGGTATCTGCTGCTGAGCCCACTGCTCAAGGTGATCAAAGCAGCAGAACAACTGCTTTGAAACCCACACCTAAAATCCCCAAAAAGCCAACAAAAAGAAAAACACAAAAACCTCCCAAACCCATCAAAAAGGCATCTCTGGAGGATGAGATACCAGAGCTACTGCCAGTGACAACAAAAAAGTCACAAGAAACCACTGCTGCTACTTCCTCACAGCAGTTGGTACAAATATCTCAACCCATAGCCGAAACCCCTCCTGCTTCTTCACAAAAAGAACAGGTTGTACAAATTGGGACACCACATCATGATGCTCTGGAAGCACTTGTTTCCATCATCCACAGCTCACTTCCCGGGGCAAATCCTCTTTCTACACCAACCATCACATCCACCATTCCCAAACCCACTAAACTTTTGTTGGATGCAATTGATTTGAACCAGGCACTAACCAGTCCTTCTCAATCACATATTAATGAGAATATACCTCAACAAATGACTGGGTCTGATGTATCAATCTTTGCTAACCCACCAACACAACCTGAGGAGGTTACACCCCTTGAGTTACAAGTAACTCTTGGTGGTTTTCCAAGTGAAGCAGCCACTACAAGTGCTGAACCTATAGGTTTGCATTTGGATAGTGGTTACATTAATAAGACTTCCTTGGAGGCAATTCCTTACATAGCACCTCTGCCAACCACCAGTGGATTTATTTATCCTACTGGCAACATCAAACGGTTGTCAAGTGTTGAAGGAAGAAGACCCCAGTACCAACAAAAAGGGGCATCAGTGGTTAGTGTTTGGAGTACACTCCCTACATCAACCATTGATAAAACCACTGTTAGTGGGAAATCAGATGATCCCATTAAATTGGGTGATGATTTAAAATATAAGGATTTGACGGAACGAATTGAAAAATTGGATACATCTGTTGCAGATCTTAAAAATATGCTACAACAGGAGTTGACAACACAAAAGAAGCAATCCACTGTTATTCCACCTCAAGCACCTGCTCCACTTCCAGCATCTGCTACAAATGAGCTCTGGAATCTCTTCAAACTATTTCTCCAACAACAAAAAGAAATGGCTGATCAGCAACATGAACTGCATGTCGAAAAGCTGAGAAACATAATGGAGTCTGGGTACAAGAACACTCAAGCAGATATTAAGGCAATCAAGGCCCTTTTATTGGAAACCACTGGCACTGCTCCTCCAACAGTACTTTTCATTGATCAACTCCCAGAAGATAATGCTAAAAAGGGGGAGAAAATTCAGGAGTGGAAGAAGAAAGGAATAGATGATGGTCTTTACATTGAACCTGAAAAGGATGCTAAGACCAGAAAAATTCATGTGCCAGATGGTAGTAAAAAGGTTGATGCTACTCAAGAAGCACTTGATGAAGGAGTAGCAAGTGTAAAAAGAGATAGAATGGCAAAGGATATTTCAAGGTGGAATAAGGAGAAAAGAGCCTTCATGGAGCTGTATGAGCAGGGTTGTTCTGGGTCAAAGGATTCTAAAAATCCTAAGACAAAAAGGAAACCTATGTCCATCCCATCCAGAATTCCAAAGCATATTCCAAAACCACCATCCAAAAGCCATCAGCATCAAACCTCCACCAAAACAGCTGTTGTAACTCCTGCTGTATCAACTACTGCTGGTACTTCAGAAATTTCAACATCTGTTATCACTTCAACACACACCACTTCAACACACACCACAACCACTGCTTTACCATCACCACCATCACTACCAAAAACAACTTCACCACCACTTTCTCATGCCAAAAAGCAGAAGACAACAGATGTTACAACATCTGCTGTAATGACAACAGTGGTTGAAACACCAGTTTTTTCAACATCTGTTAGTCAATCACAAACCACTGCCACTCAAATCACAACCACTGTTCCATCCAAAACATCATCAGTCCCTCCTCAAACAAAAAGGAGAAGGCTAATTCTCAAAGATGATGACTATTCACCACCACCAACATCTTCAAAATCCCTGTCACTTATCACCATTCCAAAACCCATACCTCTCTCTTTAGCTCAAATTCTAAAACCATTACCTCCTGCCGGTGTCTCATTTCCTCTAGAACTCATTGCAGTTAGGGAAGAAATCAAATCCTTTTATTACGAGGATGACCCAGCTAAAAGGAGTTTGCCATCAGTTGAAGGATATCCTAGGCCTAACAATATCGAAGAATATTTGAAACTCAAGGCCAAGCAAGCAGAGGATATTGCAATCAGAAATAAACAAGGGAAATCTGATAGGGAATTTCAACAAAACTATCAGTTTCTACTCACACAGGTCAGAGCAATGGAGCAATTTTCCAAAAATGTATGTCAGCAAATCTCCGAAAGGGCAGATGAGTCCTTGAGAAAAGACTACATTGAGAACATCATGACCTACAAGAAATACAAGGGGAGAAACACATGTACAAAAACTGGACCATTCCTGAGCTTGAAGAAGAGGCAGCCAGGATTCAAGAAATGATCAAAAATAAGGTCAAGCAGACTCCCCCTGAAAAGTTCAAACAATTTGAAGCTGAGAAGGCATTAAAGTTGAAGAGAATGAAAGAGGAGCTGATAGCAGCTGATTATGGGTCAAAGAATTCCGTGTCAAAGTAGGGAGAAGATAGGGTCAAGGCTACCTACAAAAGGTTAGAGGAACTTAGAAAGAAAGATCCAAAAGTTCCACAAAAGCCTGACTATTCTAAAGCAGAGGTTTCAAAAAGACCACCAAAGCTGCAAACTAAAAGAACCACTGCTCCAGCTGGTGCTGCCATCTACAAAAGAAGGAGTCAAAACCAGTCAGGTGCTGAAACAATTCAAGATCTAAAGGCTGGAAATGCTATTGTAAAATAAGGCATTAAATTAATGATAAAAGAAGATCTTGAATTGGAACAAACTGCAAGTACTGCTCAGCCAGTTATGAATAGGCCAGCCTCACCAAATACCTCTGCAAATAAACATCTCCCAAGAAACCCACCAGGCTTAAAAATACAAAAGTGGGAAACTGACAAACAGGCCTACGTATTGACTTTGCTCAGGTCTGGTGGAGAAGTGAAGAAAATATCAAGGTAACAAGCTCTTGGCCTGAGTATTGAAGATTTGCAGGATCTGTTGATGAGGCAATAAAGTTCCACAATAATGAAGAGTTTTGGCATTATCTATTCCAGGGGGAGATTGTTGGGATTGAACCCTACCAGAGGAACAGATAATTAAAGCCAAAACTGGGTCAGAGCAGTGGATCCAGAATAAGCAGATGTTACATACAAGTCTCTCCCCTTGAAAGTGACTTCAACATCTGCTGACCTCCTATCTATTGATCGTGCAAACTGCTGACTTCCAACTGCTGCTCAAGTAAAGACCTGATGATAGAACTAAAGCTCTGCTGTTCAATCTACTGCTTTGGTTCAAGCACTGCTGATACGGACAAGTACTGCTGGGTTCACAGCAGTGGAGGGATGCAGCAGTTGTTTACTCTGTCTTTATGTTATGTAATGTAATAAGCAGTAGTTAGTATAGCAGTGTTTGCTAGTGCCTATAAATAGAACAGTGCTCTGTACTGTTCCATTAGCTCTTTGCAACATCGTCTTCTTTGCACGAACAAACACTGAGCTCTGGCTGAGGGGGAGTTTGTATTCAAGCATTACTTTGTAATCGTTGTTGAAATTAAATTCAATCATTCGGTTCTCTGTTGAAATTATCTTGATCAAAGCAATACTCTCGTTTGATTGTATGCAAAGTTTGTTTCCATAATTAATTCCGCTGCACAACTCATCCATTTCCATTTTAATTCAAACAGAAAATACAATCAAAACCAAACTCAGATCCAACATGGTGGCAAGAAAAGCTGCTTCTAGGAGGTTGTCAAGTGTTTTCGCTCGACGATTCCATTCTTGGGTGGTTGGTTTGGCCCTTATTCCTGTAACTCGAATCCTAGCCCGGTATATCCCGTTTTAATTTTACACCATTGTGAACCTTACGCCTTTTTTACTCTCTGGTCGAGGTTCTCGGCATTGAAAAATCTTCGTAAACTAAATCACACGTGTATATGTTGACATTTAAGAGATATACAGTCAAGAAAATCAAGGGCAATGGTGATATATATGCGGATTAGACACCAAAAAAAAACACTCAACAAATGGCTACAATTTAAGGAATGTATTTAATGAAGGCATCAGATTCCTAATTGATGGAGAAAGGTCTGGTGGCAAGAAAAGCTGCTTCTAGGAGGTTGTCAAGTGTTTTCGCTCGACGATTCCATTCTTGGGTGGTTGGTTTGGCCCTTGTTCCTGTAACTCAAATCCTAGCACGGTATATCCCATTTAATTTTACACCATTGTGAACCTTACGCCTTTTTTACTCTCTAATCGAGGTTCTCGACATTGAAAAATCTTCGTAAACTAAATCACACGTATATATGTTGACATTTAAGAGATATACAGTCAAGAAAATCAAGGGCAATGGTGACATATATGCGGATTAGACTCCAAAAAAAACATTCAACAAATGGCTACAATTTAATAAATGTGTTTAGTGACCGCATCAGATTTCTAATTGATGAAGAAAGGTCTGGTGACAAGAAAAGCTGCTTCTAGGAGGTTGTCAAGTGTTTTCGCTCGACGATTCCATTCTTAGGTGGTTGGTTTGGCCATTGTTCTTGTAACTCGAATCCTAACCCGATATATCGCATTTTAATTTTACACAATTGTGAACCTTACGCCTTTTTTACCCTCTGATCGAGGTTCTCGGCATTGAAAAATCTTGGTAACCTAAATCACACGTGTATATGTTGACATTTAAGAGATATACAGTCAAGAAAATCAAGGGAATGGTGATATATATGAGGATTAGACACCAAAAAAAAAACACTCAACAAATGGCTACAATTTAAAGAATGTGTTTAGTGATGGCATCAGATTCCTAATTGATGGAGAAAGGTCTGGTGGCAAGAAAAGCTGCTTCTAGGAGGTTGTCAAGTGTTTTCACTCGACGATTCCATTCTTGGGTGGTTGGTTTGGCCCATGTTCCTGTAACTCGAATCCTAGCCCGATATATCCCATTTTCATTTTACACCATTGTGAACCTTACGCCTTTTTTACTCTCTGATCGAGATTCTCAGCATTGAAAAATCTTCGTAAACTAAATCACAAGTGTATATGTTGACATTTAAGAGATATACAGTCAAGAAAATCAAGGGCAATGGTGATATATATGCGGATTAGACACCAAAAACAACACTCAACAAATGGCTACAATTTAAGGAATGTGTTTAGTGACGGCATCAGATTCCTAATTGATAGAGAAAGGTCTGGTGGCAAGAAAAGCTGCTTCTAGGACGTTGTCAAGTGTTTTCACTCGACGATTCCATTCTTGGGTGGTTGGTTTGGCCCATGTTCTTGTAACTCTAATCCTAGCCCGGTATATCCCATTTTAATTTTACACCATTGTGAACCTTACGCCTTTTTTACTCTCTGATCGAGGTTCTCGGCATTGAAAAATCTTCGTAAACTAAATCACACATGTATATGTTGACATTTAAGAGATATACAGTCAAGAAAATCAAGGGCAATGGTGATATATATGGGGATTAGACACAAAAAAAACACACTCAACAAATGGCTACAATTTAAGGAATGTGTTTAGTGACGGCATCAGATTCCTAATTGATGGAGAAAGGTCTGGTGGCAAGAAAAGCTGCTTCTCGGAGGTTGTCAAGAGTTTTAGCTCGACGATTCCATTCTTGGGTGGTTGGTTTAGCCCTTGTTTATGTAACTCGAATCCTAGCCTAGTATATCCCATTTTAATTTTACACCATTGTGAACCTTACGCCTTTTTTACTCTCTGATCGAGATTCTTGGCATTGAAAAATCTTTGTAAACTAAATCACACGTGTATATGTTGACATTTAAGAGATATGCAGTCAAGAAAATCAAGGGCAATAGTGATATATATGCGGATTAGACACAAAACAAAAACACTCAACAAATGGCTACAATTTAAGGAATGTCTTTTGTGACGACATCAGATTCCTAATTGATGGAGAAAGGTCTGGTGGCAAGAAAAGTTGCTTCTAGGAGGTTGTCAAGTGTTTTCGCTCGACGATTCCATTCTTGGGTGGTTGGTTTGGCCCTTGTTCCTGTAACTCGAATCCTAGCCCAGTATATCCCTCTTTAATTTTTCACCATTGTGAACCTTACGCCTGTTTAATCTCTGATCGAGGTTCTTGGCATTGAAAAATCTTTGTAAACTAAATCACACGTGTATATGTTGACATATAAGAGATATACAGTCAAGAAAATCAAGGGCAGTGGTGATATATATGCGGATTAGACACCAAAAAAAACACTCAACAAATTGCTACAATTTAAGGAATGTGTTTAGTGACAACATCAGATTCCTAATTGATGGAGAAAGGTCTGGTGGCAAGAAAATAATTTAAAACGCTAGGAAACTCTATTTTTCGAGTTTAAGCGCGTACCGCGCAATGCAGCGCGTGTACCGACAAAATATTGTCAACACAGCCTGTCAAGGCAACTGATAATCATTTTAGTAATAATTTGATGAGTTTATTTCTTTAGAATTATAAAAATAAATAAAAACGCATAAATCCGTATTTTTGCGATTTTAAGCGCGTACCGCGCAGCACAGCGCGCATACTGCCAAATACCGACAACGTAGCCAGTCCAGGCAAACAAAATATTGTTCAATAATGTTTTGGTGAGATTATTTTTATAGAGTGATAAAAATAATTTAAAACGTACTAAAATGGGTTAAAACGCTAGATAAAATACCCGGTAGTCAGTTAAATACCTGTTATAGTCTAATATACTATATATATACATATGAATGTATGATAGGTCTGAGTGTGTGGACATATGGCGGAAAGTGTGATCTTCAAGATCCACTAATATCTCATGCAACTTGCTTTATTGACTTTTGTCAAACATGCAAGGAAAGAATCTTACAACAAATCTATAATTTTACTTCACAAAACCGTATGCCATCCACATCTCCTTCCATTTCTTTTTTCTTTCAACATCCTTGAAAATCAAATGAGATTCCAAGTTTCATCAAATTATTTTTGCTGAATTTTGAGTCCCTACAAGGAGTTTTCTAAAACTATGGAGCATTTATATTCAAGAACTACCATCCAAATATCATCTTATGTTTGAAAAAGGTATAAACCCATTCAAAGATTCATATTTTATATATCTTTCTTTATGATAATGGTAGAAAAGTTTCTCGAATACTTAGAATCCTTCACATATTTGATATTTAAAAGCAAGAAATGGTTTTAATAAAAATAAAAATGGAAACATATACACATACATGTATGGCCGAAAGCATACATGTATGGCCGAAAGCATACATGTATGGCCGAAAGCATACATGTGTGTATATTAGAGATTATGTTTTGATTGTTTGATGATTCTTGAATGATGTGAGTTTTGAAAAGCGAATGTATGTATGATCAAAAAGGATTTTTATGAAAGTCTTATGATTAGAGATAAATGTGTGAAAAGTTGATTTAAAACGTATGTATATGTATACATGTGGCCGTGAGTATGTATGAGTGTGTGTTAGAATTTGTGTTTTGTTAATATGTCAAGTTTTGAAAGAAATGATACTTAAAAGGTTCATGCATGTGTGATTGAAAGTGATCTACATGAAAATGATTTGTGATTAGAGTAGATTGATGAAAATTCATATTTGGATATATGTATATGTTGGATCGTTCGGTAACCCTAAAAAGTCAATCTGAGTACTTCATCATCAAATACAAAGGCGGAATCAATGTAAAAGATGTCAACACAGCTTGTTCCTTTCTAATCTTTATCTATTACTGATTTCCTGAGCTTTTACACGTTCAAATGACAAACGGACAGCACCTCGACTCAGAACATATGGTCTAATTCCGCTCCAAATGAACACAACACACACATATATATAGTGTAGAGATTTCGCTTGAACGTGGCAAGTTGGTTTCAAGCGAAATAAGGTGATTTCGCTTGAACATGTCAATGTCCATTTCAAGCGAAATTAACATGTTGATTTCGCTTGAACTGAACATTGTCACTTTCAAGCGGAATCATCCACTTTCACACATAAAACCCTAAATTCAACCCTGTTGTGTGCTCGTTTATCCCATCTAGACATAAGACTCGATTAAGACGAAGTTAACAGACAGTAGATGCACCAACAGACTCCCCCTTGGATGTTAAAGAAGTCTTCGGCGTCGAGTTTTAGTCTTTGTCTCTTTCCAAATTTTCTTGTCATTGTAAAAGCTTTCTTCAATCTTTATCTTCAAACTTTATTCTTCAATCTCCCCTTTGAATGCTGATCCATAATTCTGACTCCCCCTTTCACAGACTCCCCCTCTTGATAAGCTGGGACTTGAATTCTGATTCAAACTTTTACATTTTCTTTGCCATGGGGAACTTAATTCCTGTTTCCTGCACAATATCTACCTAAATATAAGATATAAGATAATAACAGTTTCAATCTAACCTTACCATTCAACCTTATTTGTTGGTTTTATCAGTGTACAGAAATCCACTTAAGTATTCAGGTCCAAGTTAATGACCCTGATTACCCAATTTATCTACCAAGTCCAACTTAATGACCTTGGTTGATCTGAGATAAATCACACTGACATTTGTACAAACAAATTCAAACTTTTCTGAAAAATACAAGTTTCAAGTTAATGAACTTGTTTTTGACTTTCCAATTTCTCAATTAACAAGATTAGCTCCAAACTCATCATCCAGCCCAGAAACTTCCTGCATTTGCTTCAATTCGAATCTGAAGATCAACTTTCCACTTTGTTTTGTCGGAAAATAAAGCAGAAATGAAAAATCTTTTTGAATTTTGAATAAAGTTCTAAACTAGAAAATGAATTACAGAAATAAAATGCTGTAAACCTAAACTATTTACAAACATATTTTTGGTGAGCGTGTTAGGAAATCATATCAGCTATTCGACAAGTCACAAGTACCGTTAAGCTTTAATTACATACTCAGAATTAAACAATTCACTTAGATTGTCGATATACTAATCCACTTAAATTCTCACACACATTTCAATCTGTCCAGGATACGGATTTAGTGTTTTATAGACTTAAACTTATTCATGTGTCCCACCTCTTGAATATACTCCCGTATCCAGATCCCAATATTCAGTCTTACAGGTGAGTATACCACAGATGATATCTGTAAGGGGTTAATTGCGAAACCGTGAGAGCTCAGGTCAGAACTTCCGTTCAGCAGAAAGATGACGGTTCGACTTTAAGTGGGTCCCCTTTAGAGGATCTTTTTTACAACATCATTGATTAGCAATTTTATTGTCTTATCATTTTATGCTGAGGGCAGCGCTATATTTCAAACAAGCAGTAAAGTATTCTCCGGGGACTAGGCTATTGCTTCCGCAAAATCAGAAGTCCTGGTATAATACCCCATATATCACTGAGTATAAAGACCTAGTATCTCAGAAAGAGGGATCTTTCAAACGAAATTTCAGGGGTTACCTATATATCCAAGTAGTGTTCCCCACGAAATAAGCAAGTAAAGATTTAGGTATATATCCCGAACAAACCTACTAAATGTGTAAAAACCTATCGGCACATCATCAGTGAGACTGTTTAAAACTTTTAAACATTACATATCTTTAGCATACTGTGACTGTCAAGCCGATGTACTATCATTTTCCCTTTTTACACAAGCTCTTTTCTGGTTTTCTATTGTTTTTGGATTTTAAAAATATCTCATGTTTTTGTATTTTTGAAATTTTTTACTGTTTTTGTATTTTCTGAAAATATTACCCTATACTCTCCCCTAAATACCAAAACAAGTAAAAAATCGACAAACCATTGCAGATTGTTTCTCAACATCATCATCTATAATGTCTCCTTCATCGACGCCAAGAATCTCTTCCAACACTGATAAAAGCTTCATACCATTCAGTTTTAGCAAATATTGAAAACGTGTTTTATCAAATGCTTTGGTATGTAAATCAGCTTTCTGTTCGTCAGTGTGGATTTTCTCAATTCGTATCAACTTCTTTTCGAAACAATCGCGAATGAAGTGATGACGAATTTCAATGTGTTTGGTTTTAGCGTGATGAACTGGATTTTTAGTAATGTTAATCGCTGCCTCATTATCAACAAAGATAGGAGTGTTAAGAAATTGCAAACCGTAGTCGCGCATCTGTTGCTGGATCCACAAGATCTTAGAGCAGCAACTGCTAGCAGATACATACTCTGCTTCACATGTGGATAAAGCCACAGAGGTTTGCTTCTTACATTGCCAGGTGACCAAACGTGGTCCGAAAAACTGACAACCCGCTGTTGTTGATTTTGCGTTAACTTTGCAGCATCCGAAATCAGAATCAGAATACCCTTCGAGCGTGAAATCGCCTTCTCTTGGATACCACAACCCCAATGAAGGAGTTCCTTGCAGGTAGCTTAATATCCTTTTCACAATCACCATATGCGAAGCTCTAGGATTAGATTGAAATCTTGTTGCGAGGCAGGTTGGATACATAGTATCGGGTCTTGAAGCTGTCAAATACATCAGCGATCCGATCATGGAACGATACAGTGTTTCATCTACCTTCTCTCCGGTGAGATCAAGGTTTATCCCATGATTCATCGCTAACGGGGTGGAAGCTGGAGTAGAACCTGACATCCCGAATTTCTCCAAGATATCATGAACGTACTTCGTTTGATGTATGAAAATTCCTTTGGGTAATTGATCAACCTACAGACCCAAAAAGAATTTCATCTCACCCATCGATGACATTTCAAATTTCTGCTTCATAACTTGTTCAAAATCGTTGCACAGATTCTCATTTGTTGACCCAAATATGATGTCATCCACGTATATCTGAACTATCAGAAGATGACCGTCGACCTCTTTGGTGAAGAGAGTGGCATCCACTTTTCCACGAATGAAGCTGTTGGCTAGCAGGTGTTGAGACAATGTCTCGTACCAAGCTCTCGGGGCCTGGTGTAAACCATACAGCACTTTATCTAGCAAATAGACCTTGTCTTTGTGGATTGGATCGGTGAAGCCCGGTAGCTGTCCGACATATACCTCCTCTTTTACCTTCCCGTAGAGAAACGCCGATTTAACATCTAACTGATAAACTTTGAAATTTTTCCAAGATGCAAATGCCAGGAGGATTCTGATTGCTTCTAGTCGAGCCAGTGGAGCATACACTTCAGTGAAATCTATACCCTCCTGCTGACTGAAACCTTGGACTACGAGTCGAGCTTTGTTACGAACTACAACCCCACGATCATCCCTCTTACACTTGAACACCCATTTGGTGTTTATCTTCCTCTGACCATCAGGCAAGTCAACTAACTTCCACACTCCTAACTTTTCAAACTGACTCAATTCTTCTTGCATAGCATTGACCCAAGAATCTTCAGTTAGCGCCTCTTTATAAGTTCGCGGTTCGATCTGCGAAATAAAACAACTTAGTGAAAACTCAGTTTGTAAAGGAGGTACTGTAGAATAAAAACATGTAAGGCCTTGGTCAATTTGACATCTAGTGCGAACGCCTGATTGCAATTCTCCAATGATCAACTCTTCTGGATGGTATAAAAGAGATCTTGGCATCACCTCGCCTGGAACATCTACCTCGCCCTCCAGATTTGTAATATTTTGATTTGCACCTTGTTCACTAACTGGGTTTGTTTGACTTGAAATCTGAATTTGCTCCCCCTCAGAATCTGAATCACCACCATCAAATACTGGTCTGTTCTCAGATTCTTGATTATCATTCTGTGCCGTCTGATTATCCGGAGCACCTTCATTTTGTTGAATATCATCATGTTCTCCAGCATTGCTAGGACCTGCTTCATCGTCATTTGAAGCTTTTTGATGTCTATAATACTCGGCTGGGAACCTTTCTTGTGAAGACTCATACTCTCTCAGAATATCCAACTCGTCAAAGAAATCTTCTTCATCTTCCTTTTCTTCTTCAATGTCAAACGAATCCCACAAAGTATCATAATGAAAACGCCATGAATCTCCAGGATTCTGTGGTGGCATTGTGTGGCCTTGGCATTCAACATTGTGTGCTTCAATAATCCGCTTTAAGCTTGGAACAAATACTCGTTTCTGAGGACTTGAGTATCCCACAAATATTCCTTCAATGCTCTTTGCACCAAATTTTCCAAAAGGCTCTAGAACTGTGCAGGGTGACCCAAACGGTTCTAAATACTTCAGATTTGGTTTGCGGTTATTGATCAACTCGAAACACGTCTTGTTGAATTTCTTGACAGTGAGAACCCGGTTGAGTGTATAGCATGCGACTGACACTGCTTCCGCCCAAAAATTTACAGGTAGTTTGGAATCAGCAAGCACCGTCCTGGCCGTTTCAATTAGCGTCCTGTTCTTTCTTTCAGCTACTCCATTCTGCTGCGGAGTGTAAGGAGGACTAAATTCATGCAATATACCTCTCTCATCACAATATTCTTCCATCTTGATATTCTTGAACTCAGTACCATTGTCAGTATGAAATCTTCTAATGCGTGTCTGGTACAAATTTTCTATCTTCTTGAAAGCATCATCAAACGATCAAATGTCTCATCTTTTGACTTCAGAAATAATACCCAAGAAAATCTTGAATAATCGTCTGTGACTACAAGACAATAGAGATCCCCAGTAATGCTTTTGACGTTCACTGGACCAAACAGATCCATGTGGAGTCTCTCTAAATGTCTCGAGATTGAATTTTCTTTCTTCCCGGGGTGCGATTTCTTCTTTCGCTTTCCTTTGATGCAGCTAATGCACTCCCCCTCAAGATGAAAGCCTTTTACATGAACACTAGTAACTAAGTCGTTATGCACCAGGTGATTCATTTTTCGCAAATGTATATGACCCATCTTTCGGTGCCACAGTTGTGATTCTTTCTCTATTGCTCTAGACATAAAACAGTGAGCCTGACCCGTGGTTGTAGTTGCTACACTCATGTCCAACACGTACAGATCATTCACTCTAGGTGCCCTCATGATAATCCATTCTTCAGAGATAACAAATCCTGGTTTCAAGATCAAACATTCTTTATCTGTAAAATGAGTTGTATACATCCTATCACAGATCTGAGATATGCTCAGAAGATTATTCTCAAGCTCAGCAATGTAGTTAACTCTTTGAAACGTAACAATGCCATTGGATAACGTTCGTTCTCCAACTATTCGACCACCCTGATTACCTGCAAATCCCACGTAACCTCCATTAAATCCTCTAACATCATACAATAGGGTCTTCTTCCCCGTCATGTGCAGAGAAGCTCCACTATCCATAATCCATCGTGAAACGGATCTTGGAAGCTCCTGCACCTTTCCAAAAACACTTAGTGAGATTTTGATGCTACCCAAGCCTCTTTGGACTCAGGTAACTTAACATTATGGTGAGTTTTTGCAATGTAAATTGGCGGAAAGTTTTTATCATTCATTTTCAAGCTCTCTGCAGACCCAACCTCAACCTCTTTGTATAAGAAAAAATCGTCTTTTTGAGGTTGACCAGATGGTTGGTCTTTCGAAACAACCTTTTTCTCAGAAGTAAAAGACACTTGTTTTTCAAGTTTCTCATAGTAATCCAAAGGAACATTCATCTTTACCAATGTGGTAGAAGACGGTTGTTTTTCTGACTCTGAAACCTTTGGTTTTGGAGAACTTGACTTCTTTTCAATAACTTTTGGCTTCCATGTTTGTTGAGGCGAAGCAACCCGTTTGTAAAACTTGTCAGTTTTAGTTACCACATTCTTTACGGGTTCAGTTTTTAATTTTGTGTTGTCATTTTTCAAAACCTTTTTCTCAACAACCAATGGAGCTTTTCCATTCACATCATCTTTCTTTCTTGAATTCATCACAACTTCAGTCTTAGGCTTCAAGTTGGTACACTCTCGTGCAATATGTCCAACTTGATTACATTTGAAGCATGTTCGGGTGTCAACTATCCGACTTGTGCCTTCGGACTGAGGCTGTGATGCCTTCTTCTCAAAGAACTCTTTGTTTGATTTTGAAAAAATCTCAGATTCTTCATCAGAAAGTGAACTTGAACTATTCACAAACACCCTTTTCTCAGCAAACCTTCTGTTTTGAACATTTTTCCTTTGATAATTTTTACCACCCTGATAACCACCCGACCAACTGTTTCGATTGTTGTTATAAAAATGCGGTGGAACAACAGGCTTTTTGTAGTAAGCTTTATCTTTTTCAAAATTCATTTTCCTCTTTGTCTGATTTAAACCTTCTACTTCAGACAAATCAATCTCAATCAGTTTGAACACATTTGTCAATTTAGCAACATTAACATTCTCTAGAGGAAACTCAGAATCCGAATACAACTTATCCGATCCCGCCATCTTGTACATCACAAGACTAGGTTCATCACTTAAGTTGTTTTTGGATTTTGGTTTCGGAATGTATTTGTCCAGAAAACATTCATCTTCCTCAGTAGTGTCACTTTCAGATTTTAAAACTTTTTCAGCCATACTTTTAACAATTTCAGATTGAACACTATCTTCATCGGAAGATGAAGTGAATGTGACATCAATTGACTCTGGAAGTTTCACTTCTTGATCATCTTCATCCTTAACCAACCCGAATTTCTTCTTTGAGAAATTGTTTAGAACTGGTGGGGGAACCTGATGATACCCCACCCCGGTTCCATCAGCATATACATCTTCGCCTGCTTTGTTTTTTCCCGATGGGTTTGGGAACAATGTTTTGTAAAACAAAGCTTGCAAAGTTGTAACTTTTCAATTTCAACTGGATGCGTTCATTTTCAATTTTGGCTTCTTGAAATTGAAGCTTCAACTTTGCAATTTCATCCAGTTGCTGATTGATTAACTCTTCTTTCACTCTAAGAACACCGGTCAGTTGAAGATTTTCTTTGTCTGTCTTACCATTTCTTTCATCACAATCTTTAACCGTTCGTTTTAGCTTTTCAAAATTTTTTGAGATTTGACGATTTTCAAGAATCAATTTTTCATTTTCTTTCCTAATTCTTTCTACATCATTTTTATCATTTTCGATTTTCTCAGTTAATTCTTTTAATTTGTCGTTAGAAGTTTTTAAAAGTTTATCACGGTTTAAGATCTGATCTTCAACACTTCTGACTACACTAGTCAGCTCTTCAACCTTCTTACCACTGATGTAAGCATGTGTACTACAAACTTTGCACTCTTTCATGCAATTTTTGCAGTTCTTCTCAGATTTAGCATTCTTACCTGACACATGTGTATCATTTGAACTGACCTTATCTTTGGACTCAGTTCCAGAACCAGAAACTACCTCTAGTTCTTTTGCAGCTAGAACTTTGTCAGCCATCTTCTTCAAGTTTTCAGCGGTGAGTTCTTGTGACGTATCAATAACTCCGTCATCAATCTTCTTTGGCTCCGGTTCTTTTGATGTCTCTTTTTCTTTTTCTTTCTCAATGGCTTCTCCTCCTCCCCACCATTCTCTCTGTCTGGCTTCCTCTTCATCAGCAATTTGTTTGGTGAGAACTTCAAGATCAATAGTATCTGGATCCACAGCTATGTTACCATTAGGATCAAGATAACATTCTCTATCAGGATCCCATCGCCTTGCCTTCTTTGCTTCCATCCAGGTACGATAGATTTTGTCTTTCATGAATCGAGTTGTATCCTTCATGTTCACATACTTCACTTCTTCAGTTCTCTTATCCTTAAATGGAACAATCTTTGCTGCTGTGAAGGCATAACCAACTGCGTCTTCCTCAGGTAAAACATCACTCCAATCATAACCTTCATCGTCATGAAAAACGACAAGTGCCCTGGATTTCTCTTTAGGTGCCTCCTCTATCTGCTTCATCCTAGGAGGTTTTGATTTATTCTGATGATAGATCGCTCTCTTGTAGTAATCCTCTCGAATAGGATTTTCAGTATCATTAGCATAATCATTTATGCACTCACGCTTAAAATGACCTTTCTGTTTACACTTGAAACACGTCACTTTTGACTTGTCAAAGCCTAACTTGGTAGAAGGTCCACCAATAGACTGTCTTCCTGTAATCTCCATGAAACGTTGTGCTCTTCTCACTGCACTAGCCATACACCACCTTATATCGATCAATTCCATCTCCTCAGGATCGATCTGATCGTAGTCTTCTTTTGTCAGGTTGGTGTTGCCTATCTTGCCTGCCACGAGACTTTCGTACGATTCTAACACAGATGCTAAGAACACCATCTGTTGTTTAGCAGACTCTTCACTGAAATTCTGACCATTCTTCAGATCAACAGCAATGTTGCATTGAAATAGTCTTTGGTAGATTTCCTCTTATAACCACTGTGAGGAGTTTCTTGATTCACTATGATAACCACTGTGAGGAGTTTCTTGATTCACATTATCTGAACTCTCTGCAGAAAATGTTGTTCTTGGAGAACCAGTCTTTGGTAGATTTCCTCTGTAGTACAACTCCACATTCTGCTGATAAGATGTGTTATTGACTTTGCTGGATTTCTTGATCTCCAATTCATGGCTTTCCAGTCTTTCTATAAGCAGATCAACCTTCAAATCAGCTGGCTTTATCGTATTCTTCAACATTAATGCAAAATACTGCCAGTCTTGCTCATTTGGTAGAGCATCAAACAATTTGTCTACCAGCTCTTCCTGACTGTAAATGATGTCATGTCTAGCAAGCTCCATCTTCAGATGCCCAAATCTTTCAATCATCTTGGAAACAGACTCATTCTTTAAACAACCAAACAAATCAAACTCTTTTTGTAACAGTTTCTTTTTGTTCTTCACTATTTCAGCACTACCAATACATTTTATTTTTAATTTTTCCCAAAGGTCTCTCGAATATTTGTATTCGATCAGTGCAATAATGTCATCTCGAACCGATTGGTGAAGTAATGCAATACACTTCTGTTCAGCAACGTATTTTTCAATCTGATTTTCCTCCAAGTTCTCATAATCATCTCTCCCCATATCAAAACCATTTTTCAAACTTCTCCAACTGGGATACGCAAACGCTTTAAGCCATTCTTCGAATCTTGTAGCCCACCGGTTGTAATCTTCAATAGCCAACAATTTAGGCGGCTTATTGTATGTTCTGTATGCACTGTCTACGCTCATAGCATCCTGAAGAATTTTCTTCGCACTCGGTGTTGGTGTAATTTCATTCGTGTTACTTGAAGTGCCATCTCCCGAACTACCGGTAAAAGCAAACACATCACAAAACGGATTCATGAAATCATCCATTTTTCACGTACCTGAAACAGTCAACAAACACTTAGAATTTTTTTTTGAAATTTTGAAAATCAACAATTTCAAGCGGAATCAGTTGAAGCGAAATAGCTTCAAGCGAAATCAGCTTTTAAGCTGGATTGCTTTTCAAGCGGAATAAGACTATTCAAGCGAAATCAGGTTTTGAAGCGAAATCACTTATTTCGCTTGAACTTTCAAGCGAAATCAAGCTAATTCAAGCTGAATCAGACAATAGTTTCAAGCGAAATTAACCAAATATGTAATTCCGCTTGGAATTAAACAGATATTTTCAAGCGGAATAGCTATTACATCAGCAAGTCCGATACGTTTTTCAAGCGGAATTATCCAATTTTATCAGAAATCATTCGAATTAAGGTCCAATACTCTCAAGGATTAGTTAAAACTATGTTTCGCTTGATATGTGAGAATTTTAAGCCATTTCAACCGTGAAATTTCATTCAAAATAGAAAAGAAGGAGTAGAAGTGTGAGAATCCGATGAAATCAAGCTGAATTGGTATGAACTCCTCGTCCTGAGCTCTGATACCACTTGTTGGATCGTTCGGTGACCCTAAAAAGTCAATCAGAGTAGTTCATCATCAAATACAAAGGTGGAATCAATGTAAAAGATGTCAACACAGCTTGTTCCTTTCTAATCTTTATCTATTACTGATTTCCTGAGCTTTTACACTTTCAAATGACAAACGGACAGCACCTCAACTCAGAACATATGGTCTAATTCCGCTCCAAATGAACACAACAGACACATATATATAGTGTAGAGATTTCGCTTGAACGTGACATGTTGGTTTCAAGCGAAATAAGGTGATTTCGCTTGAACATGTCAATGTCCATTTCAAGCGAAATTAACATGTTGATTTCGCTTGAACTGAACATTGTCACTTTCAAGCGGAATCATCCACTTTCACACATAAAACCCTAAATTCAACCCTGTTGTGTGCTCGTTTATCCTATCTAGACATAAGACTCGATTAAGACGAAGTTAACACACAGTAGATGCACCAACATTATATAGACGTGTATATACATGCATGTATGGGTATATATGGATTTATGTTCCTTAGATCTTGAATGTGTAAGAACATGATACATGCATTTATGACAAGATGATTTGCTGATAATCATATGAAGGTTGAAATGTTTGGATTAATAAAACATGAGTTAAATAAATATATAGATGCATTTAGTTCATGTAAAATGAATTTGATATGATATGGGTGCATTAGATGCATTTATTTGAACATGCATGATGATTTGTGGTCATGAAATGATGATTTGGATATGATTTGATAAAAATAAATTTTGATAAGAATATAAACACTAAAATATAATTATATTGAAGTGTTTAGTGATATAAAACTTTGTCATAAAGTTTACTAGTCTTGCATGTTGTACTTGGTGCATTAGGTGTTGTAAAATACGTGAAATCGTATGATTTGTGTGACTTACACAAAAACTGGACTAATCTGATTATGATAACTATTTTAATCAGTAAATAACATGTATTGTGTTAAAATATCAAGTCATTTCGAGTTGGGATGGTTATAGAAATGTTTAACGCAAAACTATGCGTTAAAACGGGCAAAAATCGGCTTTTCGAACAATTTTTATGAAACTGATTTAGATCAGTAATAAAACTGATATTTTTAATATAAAAATAAGTAATTTAACTAATTTTAAGTTTACTTGGTGTTTGGTTGGTCATACGTGACTTCCGACGCCCGAAAACATTACCGGATCGCTAAAATACGCATTTCTCAAAATACACTAGTATGGGTAAAATTTTGGGTAAACCTTATGTGTTAACATGTGTTATGTGATTTAAATATGTGAATGTGAAAATATATTAAGTTTTTAACATGATTTTGGAAATTTAGCTATTACATGTGTGCTTGTGCGTTTTGTGCGGTAGAAACGGTAAAAATCGTGTTAAATGTGTAACTTGTTTGTCGAGCATAAAAATTGATACATATGAGATATTATATGTAAATTTGCTTTAAAAATGAAAAAATAGATACGTTAACAAGATTTCGCATGTTTCGATAATAAATTATGTGAACGTATATGTATATATATTCCGACGCGCAAATAGTAGATATATTATGTATAAACAGGTGTGTTAAGGGATTTACATGATAACGGTCACCAATAAAATCGTTCAATTCGCAAAATCATAAAAATATATATGGACTCATATATATATATATATATATATATATATATATATATATATATATATATATATATATATTAACTTGCCAACATAATAAAAAATGATAACTTTTCGAGAAAATCTCAAAGTTATGTGACAATTCTAAGAAACAGAGAAACTTAGGATTTTTGTGTTATGTATATTGATTTAAAATCGTTCCTATATATATATGTTAGGACGTGTAGAAATCAATCACTAGGATTGCGCTATTTAAAATAAGAACCCAAAGGTGAGTGTCACTAAACCCCTCTTCTTACTGCTTTGTATATATTTTGGGGTTAGAACACGTCAATAAAAAGGTATAATAATGTTTTTAAGATAAAACATACCTTTTAATATAAAATATATATTCTCATTGAAAATATATAAAATTTGATAAGTTATACGTTTCGAAGTAAAAACGTTTTTGATGAATGAATGTCGGAAATTGGGATGGTACGGTATTTCCTAGGCGAAACATGACCGTACAGTTGGGACGGATGCCGGCCTGGGTCTTGAGTGAGGGAGATTCAGGGGATTCGTACAACATCGTGTATTAAATTGTCATATTAGTAGGATATATAAATATTGTACGTGAGGCAGACATCATATTGTTCTTCAAGAGAACCCTGCGCCCATGATGTTGTTTAATCATTTAAGTATTACACGCGATGAATTGTTGGTAGATCTATCGGGTTGACAACCCCGTCATGACCGGTCGCCCCATGTCAAGTCAAACGACGAATTGATATCCTGTTTATTGTCTAGCTTTGATTATCCCTGCATGGTTAATATATAGTTCGTATCGTCTAGCTAACATACGAGTCTGAAAATTGACGCAATAATTTAATATACAAAACCTGGGACAAAATGATATTATCGGATGGGTGAACCCCAACGGAAGGACCCATGGATTTTATTAATGAAGTAAAATGGACTTTCTAAAATTATATGGATGTTTTCAAATAAACACCTAATCAGAAAGTTTTCCTTTGGAATAATTTGTTTGTATGTGAATATGTGAACTCACCTTCCTTTTTGTTGACACTTGATTTTAACGTGTTCTACAGGTACTTGAGTTCGGCTTCGGGAATAATGGCGTATCTTGTGGTTGTTGATGCATGTTTTGTTACTTAAAATGTTGGACTGACTTTTAAAACTTTCTGGGACGAATGTAATAAGATTCGTGAGGATCAAAACAACTTAACTATGTCATGGTTGTGTCATGTTTAAAAACGAAATGTTTAAAACTTAGGTTTTAAATAAGATAATATGTCCAACAATTTAATGCATCGATCATCAAGATATAAATGGGCACCAACTTCCGTCTCCACTACGTTATATATTCCGCTGCGACATTTTTGGGGTGTGACAGAAGTTGGTATCAGAGCCAATGGTTGTTAGCGAACTAGATGTTTTCGGAGGAAAACACTAGACTTCAACCGAAGAATTTTGAGATTTAAAGTCCAAAATTCTCTAAGCCAAGATTTTTAAATAAACATTTAAAATTTTATCATGTATGAAAACCCTTATGTGTTTATGTGCATACGTGATTTTCTGTTTATTTGGGCCTTATGTGTTACTATTCATATTGATCACACACTTACTTTGTACGGTTACGATATGTCATGTCTCGGTCTATAAAGCCATTAGTAGTTCTGCTCACTGATACTGTCGAGCCTACACTTGAGATTCTTTCGTCCGTCGTCACAGAATCGTTTATTCTGCTATTCGAGTAACGTGTTTTGCTACACCTCTTTTAAGTCTACACTCGCTGTAGGAAGAGGACTCATCCCATTAGAGAGATCGCATCGACTTCGAGAGTTGAGAAAGCGTCCACTTTGAAGAGGCAGAAAGGGGTTTTAGGTCAAACGCTCTCACTGTGATCGTCAGTTCGCCATGTTACGCGGAGGCATGGAGACGATGAAGGACTCAGAGGAACAGATGGACTGTTATGATGAGCTAGAAGAGCTTGTTAGGAAGATGTTGGACTTCCAGGGATTGAAGCGTTAGTTGTTGGTTGTTTCTGTTGTTGTTTTGTATGTCTCATTTGATGAACCCTATTTATGGCTTGCATGCCAAATTTTTAGATATTTAGGAGGAAATTTCACACAAACTTGTTGTGGGTGTTGATGTAGACACGCCAAATTTTGATTAGTCTTAATGCTAAAAATAAGCTCTGTAAATTTTTGGTATAAATATCGAATGAGTTCCTTTTGGCTTAAAATTTTATTCTCCTTAGTATGTGGATATTATACATGCGCCATGTTTGGTCCACTAACCTTTAATGATTGAATTATTTTGGAAATCGTCTTATGTTGATATTATGTTATGTTGGGATTGAACCCTACCAGAGGAACAGATAATGTAAAGCCAAAACCAGGTCACAACAGTGGATTCACAATAAGCAGACGTTTACACTAAGCTCTCCCCTTGACAGTGGTTACCTATCTGCTGATACGCTCTAAGTACTGCTCAGAAGAACAACTGATGAATCAAACACTGATGAAACAACTAAAGACTGCTATAGGCAAACACTGAGCTCTATCTACTGCTGTCTCTTAAGTACTGCTGAAGACCCAAGCACTGCTCATTCAAAGACTGATCACCTTTTGAAGAAAGCACTGATGTTCAAGTAATCAGTGCTTAGGCTACAACAGTGGAACGTGAACAGTGTTAGACTTGTTTTGTATTTAATTATCAATCAGTTGTTAGACATCAGTAGTTTTGTATAGACCAGTGTTTATAGGTTGTTAGGCTGTTAGATGTCACTATCATGGTGACGTCAGCTGAGGTACATCAGTGGTTTGGTTTGCCTATAAATATGACAGTACTCTGTACTGTTACTTTTGATTCATTTTGAGTGAGTTCTTCTCCTCAATTCAATCCTTTCATCTTGTGCAACCAACTCTGAAGTATCAGGCTGAGGGGGAGTTTTAGTCTGTAAGCTTGCATTGTAATCTTTTGCTTTTGATGTAATCTTTCGACTCTATGAAAAGCAATTGTTTATCAAACTATATTCTCCTTTGATTGTGTTTACAAAGTTTGTTATTCATTTCCGCTGCACTTAAAACCGTTCATATCGATTTGATTTGTTCAAATTTCACAAACAAACACAATCACGAGAGCCTCAGATCCTAACAATTGGTATCAGAGCCTGGACAGTCAAATTCGATCTAACAATCAATTTGACATAACAGTTCGGCTCAAAATTCATTGATACTAAGGTTGGTTGTATTCAGTTGAAAAACAGAGTAACGGGTAAATCATGATCAAAATGGTTATTCAAAAACTCTGTACATCAACCAAGATGTCATATGACACACAAATCTCACACAACAAGTGATATCATGCATAAGTCACTCATAGTTTTCAGATCTGAAAACATATCTGTTAAAACTGTGGGATCATTTCATATTTTCAAAATTGATTCGAATTGCTGTTACGAAAATTGTGTTGTCAACCTTTTGAATGCTAGAGTATGAACCTCAGATTTACAAAAACCTATGTTCACTAAACATTAGTGTTTTTGGTAATTTAAAAAGAGGAAAATTAAAACTTTAGTCATTCAAATCTTATGTGTTGAAAACAGGTTGAGTTCCTCTAAAGGACAAAATCAACTATGTTAAAATACATTAAGAAAAGTCACAAAAACTCAGAAGTGTGTTTGTCTCAAAACTTGTGAAGTGAAAAGAAAAGAGTATAAACATAAAACACTTATGAGTTAAATTTTAGGGTAATAATGGTAAATTAAGCAACTTTGTGCATTCATCTGTTCAGGAAAAGGTTTTGTTTCCCATGAATGAATTCCAAAGAGGATGAGACAAATGTTCAAAAATTTATCCATGAATCCTCATGATTGCAATCAACTGACAAAGAAAATGGTACCAAACAGTGGTCAAAATGTATTCAGAATGTTCTACCAACTGCTGTCAAACCACTGACCATTTTCAATAACTTGAAGATGATATGATTATGTTTTCTTTTGAAAATTCGTCAGATCCTTTTGATACTGTTCTCAGAAAATCCTCAACCATTTTTTTTCAAAAAGGATTTTCTCGAATAATCAGGATATATATTGTTCACTTTTTTTGGAATAATATATTTGGAACTTTTGCTTGTTTTTGTTGGCAATAGTTTCAGTTCTTGTCAAGATGTAATACCTTATTTTTGCTGGTATTATTCTCCTCATAAGTGGGTCAAAAGGAAATGGTACATATGTCAAGATCATGTCATACTCAAGTTTGCTCCTGAATTTTTATCAAAGGTTGATTGCTAACTATACTTGAATTACCAGGGTACTCATGTTTTAATTAAATATTAAACGAAAATGAGTTGCCTTAGTAAAAAGTTCACATCATCTGGGGTACTAAACCACTGTCATTCAAAATTGACATTTGGCAAAACCTTGAATGAAAATTCTCAAAACTGTTGCTGGAATACTTGTCCTTCAGATCTGTACCATTTACCCTAACCACTGTTTTGTTCCAACGTCTGATCTCTAAACATTGTCCACTGCTGAAAGTTAACCACTGATTCCTCATTTTCTTGACAAGCACTGATGTTCAAAATCAGTGTCCTATCCACTGATATGCTTTCTACTGATAGTAAAAATCATCCACTGTCCACAATTTTTACCGTTGTAACCACTAATGCTTGATACATCAGTGGCCCTTAAAACAACTGTTCTTCATCCTTCATCCATTTCATCAGTGGTTGACACGTGGTCAGTTTTTAGCCCTCAGATCATAATAACCGCTGCCACATCAGCGATCATTTTTTCCCTAAATAAAACCCTGCCCTAAACCCCCAAACAGGGTTTTACACTGTCGAATTGAATTCCAAAATTCTCTTCTCATAGCAGTTTCCAACCCTTCTTCTCAAAATCCTCAAAATCATTCTTCGTTCTTTTCTGCAAACATGACAAAATCAAAGTGAAAATGAAAATCTAAACCAAAATCTCCACCACCTTCAAAAGAGGTCGCTCAAACGGCCGAAGAACCCATCGAAATACCATACAAACAATCTCACAACTATTTGGGTTTACTCACAAAACTCAAAGACAACCACACTTTCGACTCCATCATTGATACAATATCTACATCAAAGTACAAAACTTTGTTGATAGTAGACGCTCCCATATATCTGCAAACCCAGAGAGAGTTCTGGAAAAATGCTGTGCTTGAAAAACAAGATGACAACACAGTAGCCATTAACTCCTCGATACAGGGAAAAGCAATCAAAATCACACCGCAATCAATCTCAGAAGTCTTCAAACTCGATGATCTGAAAGGTAAAACTTCCTTTGACAAAAACGAGTTAAAAGCTGATTTTCTGAAAAGGGGATATGCAGAACAATCAAAGGTAGATACCTTACAAAAAGGTTATTTTCCGTCTGCACCCAGATTTTTATTTCACACACTTTTGATGTGTGTTTCAAATAAAACAACATCTTTTAACGAAATACCATTGAAGATTCAATGCCTGGGCTATGCTATGTTAAACAATAAAGATTACAACTATTCCCAGGAGATCTTCAATGACATGGTAAAGAATGTTGATAGCAAATCATTTCTTCTTTTTCCAAGATTTCTAAGCTATTACTTTAAACAAAAATTTGAAAAAGAGGATGAAAATTTGCCCAAACAAGGTGTCCATCTTCAAATAAAAAGTTTAACAATTGAAACATTTTCAAGAATGATGGCACCAATAAAATTAAAAGCAAAGGTGCCTGAGCAGACTTTAGAAACTGCCACTGATCCTCAGGCAACTTCTGCTAAGCCCACTGCTCTAGGTGATCAAAGCAGCACACCCACTGCTTTGAAACCCACACTTGACATCACCAAAAAGACCAAAAGAAAAACATCCAGAAAACCCACCAAACCCAAAACAAAGGCAACTCTGGAAGATGAGATCCCAGAGGAAATGCTTGTGACAGCACAAAAGTCACCACAAACCACTGCTGCTACTTCCTCACAGCAGTTGGTAGAAAGATCTCCACCTTTGCCTAAAACTCCTCCTGCATCCTCACAAAAGGATCAGGTTGTAAGCACAGGGACACCACAATATGAAGCTCTGAATCCACTCAGATCCATCTTCCTCAGTCCTGATCCCAAGGACATGTCTCTTTCAATCCCCATACCCTCACCAATCATAATGCCACAATCCATGCTACCTTTGTTGCATGCAACTGCTATAGCTCAGACACAAACCAGTTCCTCTCTATCACCTGTCACTGAGAATATAACCCCACAAGTGACTGGGTCTGATGCTACTACCCCTGCTATCCCAGCAACAATTGAGGAGGTTACACCCCCTGAGTTACAAGTAACTCTCAGTGGTAGTTCAAGTGGAGCAGCAACTACAACTGGTGGATCAACAGATCTTCAGTTGGACAGTTGTTTCATAAGTAAGACTCCCTTGAAGGCAATTTCTTCCATGGCAACTTCGGTAACCACCAGTGAGTTGGATCTAACCACTGGTACCATCAAAGGTTTATCGAGTGCTGAAGAAAGAAGTCCCCAGTACCAAGAACAAGGGGCATCAATGGGTGATTTTTGGGACTCTGTTCCTAAGTCACACATTGATATAACCACTGCTGGTGGGGTTTCAGATGATCCTACTAAAGTAGGTGATGATTCAAAATATCAGGAATTGACGGACAGAGTTGAAAAACTTGAAGATTCAGTTGCTGAAATTAAAGATATGGTGCAAGAGATTTTAAAAGCTCAAAAAGCACAAGCCACTGTTGTTCCTGCTCAAGCACCTGCACAACATGCATTTGCTGCAAATGAGCTTTGGAATATTCTTCAACCCATGCTTGAAAAACAACAACATGTGGCTGATAAAAAGCATGCTATTCATGTACAAATGCTGACCAACATGGTGGAATCAAGGTTTAAAGACACTCAAGCAGATATCAAGGCTATAAAGGCTGGCATTCAAAGTGCCTCTGGCAAAGTTCCTTCTTCCATATCATTTCTTGTTAACCCCCCTTCAGATAATGCCAAAAAGGGGGAGAATATCAAGCTGTTAGGAAAAATGAAGAAAATGGGAATTGAACATGGCCTTTGTATTGAGCCTGAAAAAGAAAAAGAAAAAGAAAAACAGGTCTCAAAACCTGTTAGTCAAACAGCTGATACACCAGTAGTTACAAAAACTGCTGTCAGTAGCCAAACAGCTGCCATGTCATCAACACACACATCTTCAACACACACCACTACAACTACTGCTTCACCATCATCATCTACAATCATGTCACCACCACTGCCTCCTGCCATAAAGCAGAAGACAGCAGATGTTACAACATCTGCTGTAATGACAACAGTGATTGAAACAACAGTTGTTTCAACCACTGTCAGTCAATCACAATCACAAACCACTACTATCCATTCTCAAACCACTGATCCACCCAAAACATCATCAGCCTCTTTTACATTAAAAAGGAGAAGGGTTTTCATTCCTGATGATGAGTCACCACCACCATCACCATTATCAAAAACTACCTCACCACCATCATCCCCTGCTCAAAAGCAGAAGACATCTGCTGACATTTCAGCAGGTGTAATGACAACAGCAGTTGAAACACCAGTTGTTTCAACAGTTGTTAGTCAATCATCCACCACTGCTCTCACCTTCCCTACATCACAACCAAAGCTCTTCAACAGAAAAAGAAAGCCAATCTCTGCCGATGAGGGTATACATGATCCTAATGCTGCACAACATCCACTAGAACTTGAAGCTATCAAAAATGAGATGAGGCAATTCTATACAGAAGAAGATCCTTCAAAAAGAAGATTATCCTCACTCATAGGCTACATGCCACCAGATGATATGGATGATTACCTCAAAATCAAGGCAAGGCAAGCTAAACTAAGAGCTAAAGTTGAGAGTGAAGGTGAACGTTTAAGCGAAGATGGCATTGCTAAAAGACTGGAGTTCTACTTCACAAAAGTAAAGCAGATAGAAGAGTTTATACAAGACTTAAACAAAGAAAAGGCTGATCAAAAGAAAAAGTTAAGGAAACAATATCTAGCCTACATCATGAAAGAGAAGTTCTATCCTGCTAAAGAACAACAGTTCGAAGAATGGCCAATAGTCGCTCTAAAGCATGAGGCAGAAAGGATTGAGAAAATCAAGAATGATCCTACAAAGAAGAAGAATGCTCCAAACTGGAGAAAATACAAAAAGCTCATTGCTGACCTAACTGCTGAATATAAAAGAAAGAAAAAGGAGCTGGTGGATGCAAAAATGGATACTGCTGAAGCAATATCAAAATGGTCAAAACAGCAGACTGATGAAGCCTATGAAAGGCTGAAGAAAAGAAAGATAACTGTTTCAAGCACCTCAAAGAAGCATGAACAAAGAATGAAGCTTGAACAGCAGATAGAAAACCTCAAAACACTGTTCCGGTCTACTTTTGTGACAAATCAAGAAGAAAAAGAACAGTTGACCAGTGAAGAGGTTAAAGAAAAGGAAGCTGAGTACTTCACAGAAGCCATCAAGAAAATGGGTCTAAAAGAAGAGAGCTCAGAAAAGCTTCAAAACCTTTTGAAGGTGTTAACCAAGCCTGCATCATTACATAGTTCAGCAGATATCCCAGACAGTGAGCTTGATCATCAACAAAGACAAGAGCTGATTGACAAAGAGGTTGCAGAAGATATAGCTGCAGCAAATGAAGTCATAGAAGAAGCTTTCAAAAGAATGTCTGAGGTTCAGGATACTGCTTTACAATTTTTCTCAAGGCCAATATCCCAAAGCTCATCATCAAATAAATCTCTCCCAAGAAATCCATTGGGTTCGAAAGTACTAAAGTGGATGTCTGACCAAAAGACCCATGTATTGACTATTGTCAGATCCAATGGAAATGTGAAATACATATCAAGGAAAGAAGCACTAGGCCTTAGTGTTCAAGATTTGCAGGATCTCCTTGAACTTTCACTGTGCAGGGATGTAGATGACATAAGTTCCAAAGAATTTGAAGAAGATTTCAAAAGAAAAACAAGGGAACTTGTGATGAGTAATAAAGATCCAGAATAATGACAGGTTTTGGCATTATCTGTTCCAGGGGAGATTGTTGGGATTGAACCCTACCAGAGGAACAGATAATGTAAAGCCAAAACCAGGTCACAACAGTGGATTCACAATAAGCAGACGTTTACACTAAGCTCTCCCCTTGACAGTGGTTACCTATCTGCTGATACGCTCTAAGTACTGCTCAGAAGAACAACTGATGAATCAAACACTGATGAAACAACTAAAGACTGCTATAGGCAAACACTGAGCTCTATCTACTGCTGTCTCTTAAGTACTGCTGAAGACCCAAGCACTGCTCATTCAAAGACTGATCACCTTTTGAAGAAAGCACTGATGTTCAAGTAATCAGTGCTTAGGCTACAACAGTGGAACGTGAACAGTGTTAGACTTGTTTTGTATTTAATTATCAATCAGTTGTTAGACATCAGTAGTTTTGTATAGACCAGTGTTTATAGGTTGTTAGGCTGTTAGATGTCACTATCATGGTGACGTCAGCTGAGGTACATCAGTGGTTTGGTTTGCCTATAAATATGACAGTACTCTGTACTGTTACATTTGATTCATTTTGAGTGAGTTCTTCTCCTCAATTCAATCCTTTCATCTTGTGCAACCAACTCTGAAGTATCAGGCTGAGGGGGAGTTTTAGTCTGTAAGCTTGCATTGTAATCTTTTGCTTTTGATGTAATCTTTCGACTCTATGAAAAGCAATTGTTTATCAAACTATATTCTCCTTTGATTGTGTTTACAAAGTTTGTTATTCATTTCCGCTGCACTTAAAACCGTTCATATCGATTTGATTTGTTCAAATTTCACAAAAAAACACAATCACGAGAGCCTCAGATCCTAACATGTTAAAATAAAAGAAACGAGGAAATGCCGCCAAAAGCGAGACAGGGTTCTGGATTACCTGTTACCCCAAAAGAGTTGGCATGACTCATAGCCCAACACGTTGATACTGCCATGGAACAGCGCGATGCTAACCAGAATAATGGCCAGGAGCGTGAATGTGGTGCTCATGGGCACGGTTTTGGTGGGACACAGATCGGAAAAGTTTTAGTAGTTCTTGTGTTATGATATAATCGGAGCGTAAATCTGATTTTTCATTAACTTTGTGAACAGTACATAGATGTTCACATAAAACAATCCAGGGTTGTAACCCAAGATCATTTACTGATGCCCTATGCAATGACGTGGCAACGGTGTGCGTGATGTCTGGCCGTCACAGCGAGTCGACCATTCAAATAATTCCGCATTCCGAGCCTAGATCTGTGGATTCGTGAAAGCGAAAGTCTGAGAGTTCGAGGAAGGAAACCGATGAGAAGTGTGATGAGAAACACAGTTCGGAGAAAGTGTATGTGATTAACTCTAGTGGTTTGTGAAAGGATAATGCCAGAGATGGCAGGGGTGGTTCTGAGAGGAAGACTCACGAGGATGAGCGGAGAAAGTGCGCCAGATGTGGTCGGACTGGACATGTGACCCCCAAGTGTTATGCTAAGAGTACATCGGAGGGAGATGCACTTAAGGGATGTTACGAGTGTGGTGAGTAAGGATATTTCAGGAGAGATTGTCCGGAAATGTAGAGTTAGATTACCAAGGGCAAGTTTTCGAGATAAGTACTAGGAAGGCGCGTGGCGGTCCTGCTATTGTTACTGGTATGTTTCGAATAAAAAACAAATCTATGCTCATACTCTTAATACCAAAGCTGGATAGAACTAGCAATTGGCAAGTTGATAGAAACTAGCGAGGTCATTCGCGGTTGTAGTTTTTAATTTGGTGATCGTGGTTCTAGTGTTGGTTTATTTCCAGTGGAGCTGGGGAGCTTTGACGAAGATGTGAGGATGGATTGATTATCCAAGAGCGAAGTGGGGACTATCGCTTGAAGAAGCTAGCCAGGATACCTCGTCCTGATGATAGTGCATAGGAGGAAGTTGTTCACAAAGACCGATCGAGCGTCGAGTGTCGAGTGTCGAGTGTTGATGGTTGAGAGTCGTCAGTGTTTTGAGGATGCTCAAGTTGTTGCGAAAAGGCTATCTTGCGTTCTTTGTTAACGTGGAGGATATGAAGGCCAAATGTAGGAATATCGAAGAGATTCCTATTGTTAGTGATTATCCAGAAGTTTTCCTAAAAAGACTTACTTGGATTGCCCCATGCGAGACAGATCGAATTTCGGATCGATCTAGCACCCGGTGCTGCACCCGTCTACAAAATCCCCTTATAGATTAAGAACCGTTAGAGATGAAGGAAATGTCAAATCAGCTTCAAGAGCTATTGGACAAGGGTTTTATTCGATCAAGCTTTTCGCTTTGAGGTGCATCTGTTTTGTTGAGAAAAGGAAGGATGGATCCTTCAGGGTATGTGAGGATTTCAGAAAGCTGAACAAGTTGACTATCAAGAATCGGTACCCTTTTACCGAAGATTGACGATTTGTTCAATCAACCTACCGGGATCCAGCTACTACACGAAGATCGATCTACGACCAGGATATCATCAGTTGAAGGTTGCTGACGAAGATATTCTGGGGACTGCCTTTCAAACATGATATGGCCATTACAAGATTATTAGTCATGCCTTTTTGACTAAACTAATGTGCCATTTATATTCATAAATCTCATAAACAGGGTATGGAAACCCTAATCGGATGAATTCATGATAATATTCTTCGATGACATACTTGCATATGTGCGAACCAAAGAGAATCATGAGTAACGTTTGAAGTTAACTATGGAGTTGGTGAATGATGAAGAGCGCCAAAGACCCCGTCAGGAGTATGATGATCCATATGACTAGTTGGGTACTACCAGAGATTTATTAAGAATTTCCCTAAATTAGTGCAGCCTTCGACACTAATAACCCTAAAAGGAAAAGGAAAATTGATTGGACAGCAAGATAGTAGGAAGCTTATCGGACCCTTGAAAGAAAAGTTGGGAGCGTGTATGATGGTCTCCAAAGGAAATTAAGATACTCACATGCCCTTGGCAGAGTTATCTTACAATAATAGTTAACACGCTAGTATTTAGGTTGCTCTGTTTGAAGTCTTGCATGGATGGAAGTGTTGATCGCCACTTTGTTGAGCTAACATGACAAAGGACAATTAACCAGACCTTAGTTTATCTAGGAAACCAGCGACATGATTTGCCTGGATCGAGGGAAGGTTAAAAGTCATCAATTGATCAACAGAAGGATTACATGGACAATTGAAGGAACTATTGCGATTCTAGATTGAAGATTTGGTTCTGTTAAAGGAATTATCTTGCAGAGATGCTATTAGGTTTAGCAGAGAAAAGAAAGAGCTGAGCCACAATGATTAGGTCCTTTCAAGAGCCCATCTTGAGTTGGATCAGTCGCTTATAGGCTCAAGCTACCATAAGGATGGAGTAGTGTACATGATGTAATATTTGGGTTCAGTTGAGAAAGTGTATAATGGATGATACACTGATTTTGTTCTTGTAAAGATTTATTTAGAAAATAAAAGAAAGTTTATCGAAGTACCGTAGAAGCAGTACGTATGGCTAGAAGAGTTATGTTGATGACCGGAGAGGCGATTTCAGAATTCTAGTAGTATATGCGATTTATTGGTTGTGCAATCCGTGGATATCTGAAATGAATGCAAGAAGGAAAGAAAACGAGTTTATGAGATTAGATACTTTCGAGAGCCCATCTCGAGTTGGATCAATCGCGTGTAAACTTAGACTACCTCGGGTATAGGGTAATGTATATGTAAATATACATTTGTTAAACCCGAAATGGTGAAACATTGACTTAATCTTCTTGATTAAGTGCTTGTATATGTTTAACCTTGTAAAGAGTGGAGAGCGTTGAGATGCGAGATTAGGAATTGAGGATGTGTGAAATATAGGTCTACGAAGATTCTTGTTACGAATCAAAGTTTCTCGCAGAAACTACAAGACCATTTTCATAAAACCTGTTTTTACTATTTCCACCTAGTGCGAAAACAAAACATGTAGAGTAAAAATTTCGGGGACGAAATTTCCTAAACAGGGGGAGACTACGACACCAGGCTTTTCAGGCCGTACCGTACAATTGTAACATGTGTTATGAATAGGTAAAAGGTTGTATCTGACTGGTTATGATGTTTATATATGGTATTTAATGAGTTGGTAAATTTAAACTTTGATAAAATTATGTTGGCAACGGTAAGATAAACGCTTATCGCGTAACGGTTAAAATACGAAACGAACGTCAGTGACCACCCGATCAGTGTTTGAAGGGGTAAGGTCCCAAAAACCTCATATCAAGTACTTGGGACCATACCACAACCTCGTCTTTTAACCCTCTTTAGACCTTGCGCGGCCACGCACTAGTCCTACAAGGATTTTAGAAGAAAGACAACAGACAATACAAGCGCGCTAAAAGGGAAATGAATAAACCCTTGCGCCGTTTCTCCATAGTAAAAGGATAAAAATCCCAGCAAATACTTCCGCTTAAATAATACCCAAACTTGGATATTATTTATTGCATTGATACCACACGGTAAGGGGTCACACCGGATTATGGCAATAATCTTCTAGAAGACTCAATCGTGCACCACCAGGCGGTTATAACCGTCTGGGCCACGTGTCATCACCCTGTTCTCCCTATAAATCACGATGATGGCATGGAATTAGAGAGAAACCTCCACTTGCCCACTTTCCACGTGGCAACTCCCCAGCCTTTGATTAAGATCGCGATCCGTGTGCTCTCACAATCCGATCAAGAGAATTAACGGAGGTAAAATAACCGCTTACAGTGTTAGCATCTTCCGTTAATATTTCAACAACGAGTTTTCCCGCCCAAACTCCCGGCTATAAATATAAGGATAATCCAGGTATGAACTTCAAGTTACATTCACTTCATCAATACTTCTTCTTCTTCATAAATACATACTTATTCTCCCGCCGGAGTCGGGTCAAGGAGAGAACCTTCGTCCTCCCCTTGACGTGGCTAACGGTGTTCTGTTTTGCAGTGTTCACCGGAGAAGAAGATCTGTCCCTTCGAATCAAACGAGAGAGAACCAACCCTTTTATGCAGAACGTAACCCCCTAGATAATTTGATTCCGGTCATTTATCTAGTGTTTCTTCATTGGCGCCCACCGATTTCTCTGTTTCATCTGTTTTTTTTTTCTCATTCCGATTTGTTCTGTCATTCTCTGTTTTCATATGGTAGAGAATTCATCATTCCACCCATCAAGTCCTCGATCTGAATTCAAAGGGTTTACAGCCCAAGACGTTCAGATCGACGGAATCATGGGAATTAAAGAAAGCAGCAAAAATCATTCAGAAGGAAATGACTCCATAGTACAAACAGGAGTTCATAACCGTTCAGATCAACTCTTAGAAAAAACTCCGGAATACTGGTTCGGCAGATTCCAGATCGCTATGAACCAAGTTTTCAAACAAATCAACAGATCTGAGTTACCAAATGTCAGATCTGATACCCTGAAAGAAGGTAAAGAGAAATTTGACACTACAGTATTGGACCCACAGACACCTGATCAGTGGTACATCCAATCTGGTAGTCACAACGAGATAATTCAAAAGTCAGAAGATACCAAAAAAGCCGGATCCAAACAGATACACATGGTGCAAGGAGGTCCTTCACGAAGGCCAAATAAACGAAACCATAATCAGCATTGGAGGGAATAGCAAGTTGTGTTTCGTATTGTCCCAGGAGGCCCTCAGGAAGAATGACCACTAATTATTACTGGCATCTTCGGCCACTACAGAACGGATTACATGTTCATAGATCCAGGAAGCTCAATGGATATCATATATGAGCAGTGTTTCAAACAACTTGATCCAGAGGACAAAGCACGACTAGAGCCGGTTGATTTCCCTCTCACCGGTTTTTGCAACGAAGCCGTATTTCCGTTAGGACAAATTGCATTTCCTGTGACTCTATCAGATGGCGAGCACTCGTGCACAGTCACAGTAAATTTCATGGTCATGCCAGCAACATCGCGCCATGATGTCTTGCTGGAAGAAGGTCACAAAGAGAATTCAGCATGATCACTTCTATTCCACATGCTGCATGCGGATTTCCAACAGAAACTGTAGTCGCAATTCTGTACTCAAGCAAGGAGGTTATGTACATCGATGAGGAGCCACCAGCAAAAATGCCCAAACCCTCAGTACCAAATGAGCCACAGAAATGGGTCCTAAACGAAGAATATCTAGAACAGACAATCTTACTAGGGCACGCTATCTCACTGGCAATACGAGTACAATTGAAGGAATTGCTTTCAAACAATAAAGACATATTTTCCTGGTGCCCAGCAGACATGACTGGAGTTCCGCGAGAAATAGCGCAACACTGTCTGAATGTCAAACCCTCAGCCGAGCCTGTCGCGCAGGTAAGACGTAGTCTTGGCGCAGAAAAAGCGGAAGCGATGAACGAACAGGTCACAGAAATTGCTCAATGCCGGAATCCTGCGCGAAGTACAGTACCATACCTGGGTCGCTAATCCAGTCATGGTTCAAAAACACAACGGTGGGTGGAGAATGTGCGTTGACTTCAAAGACCTGAATAAAGCTTGCCCAAAAGATAGCTACGTGCTTCCAGAAATCGACAAAAAAGTTGACTCTTTGGCATCCTTCCGATGGAAGTGTTTTCTCAACTGTTACAAAGGCTACCATAAATTCCTAATGAAAGAGGAAGATGAAGACAAGATAGCGTTCTGAAAAGATAAAGGCATCTTTTGCTACACAAAAATGCCCTTCGGGTTGCGCAATGCCGGGGCTACTTACCAGAGATTGATGGATACGGTTTTCGGAGAAGACATCGGGAAAACAGTTGAGGTATACATGGATGACCTCATCATCATGAGCCACGAAGAAGAAACCATGCTCGAAAATATTCAGCGTACGTTCAATTCATTACGCAGCGTCAATTTAATGCTCAACCCAATAAAATGTTCTTTTGGGATGGAAGAAGGAAAATTTTTGGGTTTCATAGTAACAAGGGACGGCTTTAAAGTTAACCCGGAAAAGGTGCAAGCCATCCAGCTGATTCCGTCACCTGCAACAGTAAAAGAAATGCAAAGACTCGCAGGACGATTAGCAGCCTTGAACAGATTCTTGGCAAATCATGCTGCAAAGTCTTACCCGTTCATTAGCACACTGCGATATTGTGCCAGGAAAAGTCACTTCCAGTAGACACCAGAAGCATAAACGGCCTTCAAACAAATGAAGAAGTGTTCAATTCAGCTACCAACACTAACAGCGAAACGAGAAAAAGAACTGCTGATTCTGTACTTATCGGCAGCAGAGGTAGCAGTCGGCGCAGTATTGATGGTAGAAAGAGAAAACGTCCAGACCCCAATTTACTACATCAGCAAGATGCTCACTGGCCCAGAGACGCGCTACTCAATGATAGAGAAACTGGTCCTCGCGCTAGTACATGCATCTCGACGACTTCGCCGGTACTTCTCAGGTCACGTTATTACAGTTCTCACTAACTATCACTTGGGGAATATTTTATCCAAACCCGATATCGCGGGGAGACTGGCTAAGTGGGCCATTGAACTGGGAGGATACAATATCCTATATAGACCACGACCAGCAATCAAAGGACAAGTTTTAGCAGACTTCGCCACAGAAGTTATCATAGACAAAGTGCAGGAATGTGAAGCAATCCAGAACCTTGTTCCCGTTTTTGACGACAGGGTCTGGACTCTGCACACAGACGGAGCTTCTAATGACGATGGAGCAGGCGCAGGCCTTCGATTGGTTAGCCCAGACGATCACGAGTTTACATATGCAATACGCTTAGATTTCCGAAGCACAAACAACGAGGCAGAATATGAAGCATTTCTAGCGGGCCTCCGTTTGGCGCTTAAAATGGGAGCAAAAAATCTTGAAGCAAATGTTGACTAAAAACTGGTGGCCGAGCAAGTTAATGGGCACTACGATGCGAAAGGTGAAGCTATGGCATTATATCTGGAACAAGCGCGGATGCTAATCAGCCAATTCCAGACGTTCAAAATAAATCACATAAACAGAAGCGAGAACAAGCATGCGGATGCGTTAAGCAAATTGGCTGCCACCAGCTTCAGACATTTAGCAAAAGAGGTACGCATCGAGGTATTATCCAATCCTTCTGTTCCTCTTAACCAAGTAAACATCGTCGAGGTCGGCAGCCCATTCTGGATGTCCCCGCTCATCATGTACCTTCAACACGGAAAACTTCCAGAGGGGAAAGCGGAAGCTAGGAAGATTCAAAACAAAGCAATAAATTACGAAATGGCAGACGAAATTCTGTATCGAAAGTCATTTATGGGACCACTCCTACGCTGTGTCGATAAAACAGATGCGCAATACCTGGTTAGAGATATCCACGAAGACTTATGTGGGATACACGCCGGATCGCGCATGGTAGTAGCAAGAATCATGAGCGCCGGCTACTATTGGCCGGGGATGCATGTGGACACCGTAGAGTTATTACGGAAATGCGCAGCTTGTCAGCGCCATGCGCCAAAAACCCTTCGTCCAAAGAATCCACTCGTGTCGGTCACCTCCGCCTGGACCTTCCAGCAATGGGGCCTCGACCTTGTTGGCCCATTCCCTGATGCACCCGGCGCAGTAAAGTTCATTATTGTGGCAGTAGACTATTTCACAAAGTGGGTTGAGGCCAAGGCGTTAGCTTCAACCATAGCAATGGTGATCCGCAAGTTTATATGGGAACATATTATCTGCAGATTCGGATTACCATTGCGCATCATTTCCGACAACGGCACCAACTTCGCTTCGGAAGACCTTCAGAAGTGGTTCAAGGAAATGAAGATTGAACATAACTTTGCCTCTGTAGCGCATCCACAAGCGAATTGGCAAGTTGAAAGTGTCAACAAATAAATAGTTGACGGCATAAAGCCAAGACTCAGGACGGCGCGTAGAGGATGGGTTGATTAGCTCCGTAGCATATTATGGGCTCATCGTACCATGCCAAAAACCAGTACGGGAGAAACCTTGTTCAGCCTTGTGTACGGATCAGAGGCGGTAATCCCAGCCAAAATTGGCCTTCCATCGCCGCACATGCTTGCCATGGAGAAGCAAAACAATGAGAAAGAGCGAAGAATGGATTTAGACCTTCTTGAAGAAAGGTGTGAAAACGCCGCCATAACAGAAGCAAGATATAAATCCAAACTGGAAAAGTACTACAACGCGCGCGTACGCATGTGAACTTTCGTTCCAGGAGACTTCGTCTTACGCGACAATGAAGCCTCCAATGCGGAAAAACCGGGCAAGCTAGGCAAAGGGGCATACACCCTAAAAAGAATAGACGGATCGCCAGTCCCTCGCACCTGGAACACGCAACAATTGCGCAGGTGTTATATATAGCTAAGCTGTTCAGCAAACCAAACCTATACAGGCAATGCATCCTTCTATTTACTTTGCATTATCGGCTCTGCGCCTTATTAATGCAAAAATTTATCCTTACACATGTTATTGTTTGTTACAAATTGCATAAAATTCTTTTGGTTTACGCAAAAACAATATGGTGAACATTGTACGCCTCATGAACAGTCTAAATAAGCACAGCACTGCGCGCATTTTTAGACCTACGTTCTAACCTGGGCACAGTACCATTCGCATTCGCTCTACCTAAACAAAGTAATTAAGCATATGCAACATATTGTAACTCAAACATAACTTATAATCCATCAAAACAGATATGCACAGCAGTGCATCAAAAATATCATTAGTGCAACAAAGCACTCTAAACAAACCATTTACAAAGAACACAACAGTGTTTCTTCAAAAAAAAAAGTACTAGTTACAAAATCAAACAACCTAAGAAAGCTGATCTAACACCCCATACGGAATATGGAGGACCTCATCATACTCAGACTAGGGGTAGGGATCAACAATCCAAAGGTTGGCATCCCCCTCACCACCTCCAGCAATACCAGCCGGAACTTCAGCCGGAATGACAACACGGCGGCGTCGCTGGTAGACGATTGATGAACTCCCTCTCCGATCAACCGGAAAGGACCGGGTCACAAGGTGTGCCGACAGACGAGTCACCCCTCCATTGTTGTCATTTAAAAGATCAGAGAGGCATCGATCCCTGGAAAAATCTGGCAGAATAGTACCAGGGGATCCATTGCTGGTAGAAGGGTTGACCACTGAACCGGAAAGTATGAGCAAAGCATCGGCACCTTCAAAACCTCGGAGAGTCTTCTCCATTGAGTCGGTCGCCTATTCTCCATTTTTCCCAAAATTAGGAGAAGAATGTCATGCCCAAATACAAATATATATACCAGAAAAGAACAGTACCAGCATCGAGAAGAGAACTATGATAATTAAGTGTCAAATCAACTGACTTCACAACGGCTCTGCCACTGCAAACGTCACATACCATTTAAAACCCTCTGACAGGGTCTACACGCATTCCCAGAACTACAGTCAGATAGAAGACGAAGAGGCAACATGAATTATATTTTCAAAGGATGACGTAAGCAATCGTCAACCCATGATTACACGAACTCTTCGCCTAAGATAAACAACAATTCAAGATAAACAAAGGTAAACATCTTTCCCCAAAGTCAAGATTTTCAAAAATCATAAAAATAAGCAAAGTGTATCTTTTCATAGAAGATTCCACACTTTCGCGCCAAAAAGCCTATAAAATACCACTCTCTCATAGTCCATTGCTCCACTTATTTGCATAAGAGCAACACTAGACTGGGGGGACATGAAGGGGTAAGGTCCCAAAAACCTCATATCAAGTACTTGGGACCATACTAACACCTCGTCTTTTAACCCTCTTTAGACCTTGCGCGGCCGTGCACTAGTCCTACAAGGAGTTTAGAAGAAAGACAGCAGACAATACATGCGCACTAAAAGGGAAATGAATAACCCCTTGCGCCGTTTCTCCATAGTAAAGGGATAAAAATCCCAGCAAATACTTCCGCTTAAATAATACCCAGACTTGGATATTATTTGTTGCATTGATACCACACGGTAAGGGGTCACACCGGATTATGGCAATAATTTTCTAGAAGACTCAATCGTGCACTGATGTGTGTAAAATGCAACATATAAATTACATCAAATGAGGCATAAAACTAACCCTTTTTTAGTACTAATATTGGAAAAAGAGTGTTTTTGTCTTCCTTTTGTATTTTCAGGATTAAATGAGCTCAAAAACGCAAAAGAAGCAAAAAGACAGCTAAATCCAACATAAATACAAGAAAAGGAACATTGGTGGACTGCCCGAACCCTCAACGGCACCTTCCAAAGCAAAATAGAGAAAACAGAAGGATGAACACGCCCCGTGCTCAGCCAGCACGGGGCCGTGCCCAAGAAGCAGCAGAAAAGACAAACCTATAGAAGCTTCTATTGCCCATCACGGGGGCGTGCTCAGCGGACACGGGGGCGTGTCGAAAGTACAGCAGGCGCATTTATTGTAATTGCGAATTACAATTAATGAGGAGAGAGTGTGTCAGACGGACACGGGGCCGTGTCCAGCGGACACGGGGCCGTGTCCAGCTCTCTGTTCAGCCTATAAATAGGAGTGCTTGGATTCATTTCATCTCATCCCTTGGCACACCACCTCTCTCACACTTCATCCACCACCCACCACCATCACAACACCATCATCCACCACCATCATCCATTGTCCATCATAGAGTGTGTGAGTCGTCTCGGGATCCAAGATTGATCGTAAGAGTTCTTGACAATCAAGGCCATGTTTGCCTAAGTCTCTTACATCACTTGGTGAAGACAAAGTGTCTAGTATAACACTTTTTATTTCTAATCTTTTGCACTTTTTATTTGGTTTTGTATTAATGACTTTAATAACTAGTTACTTATGTTGAAGGTGATCTTTCCTTATCGTTTGTCCGTGGTGTCTTGGCATTATTTTACTGTCTATATAAAATAAAGGATTTTCACCATTCATATCTCCACGGTCTATATGGAGGTATGTTGGCTACCTGGTAGGGGGTTAAGGGAACGGTTTGGTAAAGGTCTTGCCATTGTTCAGCGTTTAGAGGTCCTGCAATGGACCTGGGTCAAATTTAGTAGGACCTCCTTCAATACTTCACGGTATTGGATGGCGGGGGTCCAAACTCTTTGATCCCCTCATAAGTTAACTACTATTAATACTATAACCCGGCTATTTAGGACTGTATCCCTGCTGACTCAGACTACTTAGCCGAGGGTAACGTCACCGCCAAAAGCGGGGCCTACCACAATACTGCATTAATAACTTAATTCATTATCTTCCAATAATCCACCCCTTTAGGATTGTATCCCTGCTGACTCAAACTACTGGGGTGAGGGTAACGTCACCTTCAAAAGAGGGGCCTACTACAATAACTAAGATAATCTCTTAATTATGTGCAAAAGTGCGGAAATAATCAAAGGTTATACTAGATACGAGTCGGAACCAAGTGATTCATCTTGTCTATCTGTTTTTATTTTATTTTTATTTTCAGCATTTTAGTTAGTTTTATTTTTCTTAGTTTAAAACATTTTTTCTAAACTTTTATTTTGATTAGACGTTGAGGATAAACCGGTACTAAAAGCTCTTGTGTCCTTCGACGGCCTCGGTATCTTACCAACGCTATACTACACTCAACGATGGGTGCACTTGCCCATATGTGTGTTTAGTGTTAGTGAAATATCGTGTTTTATAAATTTAAAACTTGGCTAAAATAAGTGTTAAAAAGGGCTTAAAATATACACCTAATATATACGACACTTCGCACGCATCAAGTTTTTGGCGCCGCTGCCGGGGACACAAGGATTTTAAGAAAGTTAGGAATCAACGGCCTAATCGTATTTTATTTTTCTTTTTATTTTTTTAGGATTTTCTTAGTTTTTCAGCTTCTGCAGAGCTCAGCACGGGCCGTGCCCGCTGAACACGCCCTCGTGCTCAATCATTGGAACTGGCAATCCTGTTTTACATCAGACAGTAAGCTGAACACGGGGCCGTGTCCACTCAACACGCCCCCGTGCCCAAGTTTCAGTTACTGAAAACAGAACCGTTAGATCCCGACGGTTGGTAATTTCTGACATAAACATGAGTGATAGTAATTATTTTTACTTTCGGCACTCTTATGGTAAGTGGTGTCAATTATGTGGTGGCGAACATGAAGAAGTAAAATGCTACTTCCTAAATTATAGGCCCCACTACATGGACCCACCATCTTCTCACAACCTTAAGAGGGGCGAAAGTAAAAATAAGCACTATTTCTCCCTCGAATGCGCCCAGCCAGATATTCTAGGGGAAATGCTCCTTAGCGAGTTATTTCAACTAGAATAGCTAATTCTGAAATGGATAGAAGAGCTTGGGAAGGATTTTATTGATCCACCCCAAGACGATACCCATGAAGAAATGTTGGAACCGCATTCCGACAACCTCGTTGCTCCCGAAAATACCTTCGTACCTAGCAAAGACTTGGATGATAGTCGTCCCTGTGTCGATTGTGCCGTGAAGGACTCACCATCGACTTCGTTCGGTGCATACATAGACCTGAGCGATTCGGCATATACCTTCTTTAACAAGAGCCCGGAAAAGGGTTGGACTTGTCCACCTAGAATGAAAATAGGAATTACCCTCACCGACAACCTCTTGCGTTCTCGCCTTAGTCTAGGACAATTAAGGTATATTAGGCACTTTGGGGTTGTTCCAACTAGTCAGGAGCCACCCGATACTAACAAGTTCCTTAAAAAACTAGACAACTTCATAAAACAGTCCCTAGACACGGGGCCGTGCCCAGCCAACACGCCCCCGTGTCCATCGAAAGATTCCATTCTGATCAGTACGTCAGAATACGGACAAACTGTGTCAGAACTCCACCTGCACACGGGGCCGTGTCCACTGAACACGGGGCCGTGTCCAGGTTGCTGTCGTTTTCTATAAATGCAGCCAAGAATTCTGCACATTTGGACCAACTTGGGGGCAGAGATTTGCAGGAATCTTCTCTCAAACTATCCTAGGTAAGTCTAAAAGAAGGTTCCAACAACCCATCTTGTCCTTTCCTCTTTTAGCTATTTCCTTCTTCTTCATCTTTCTCCAAGAGCTACCATTGAAAGTTTGGAATTCCTCCAACTCTATGGTAGGGATAAATGAGTTTTGTTCAAAGAATCTTGGTAAAAACATGTTATGAAACATTGTTTTAAGTTATTAGTAGCCAAAAAGGTCCCACAACATTCAGAAAATAACTTAAAAATCCAAGTTTCCTTGTTCCAAAACTCTGCAGAAAGATGAACACGGGGCCGTGCTCAGTGAGCACGGGGCCGTGTTCGGTTACTGTTTCATTAAATAAGCTATTTTTAGTTTATTTTTCGTAGGATGACGAGTGAAAACAGCGAAACATCTCCTATGCATTCACCAAACAGCCGTAGAGGAAGAAGACCCTCCATTGAAGCTACACTTGTACACTATGTGATAGCATTAAGGGAGGCTCTCGACGAAATGACTTCAGTAGAGGAGGTCCTAATCGACCGTATTAACGATCTAACGATGGGACTTGAAAGCAGCTTCCAAGAAATTAACCTCTTGCACCAGAGGTTAAATATTCTTGTAGCACCTCCAATGGAACCAGTCCTTCCTCAACAGGATTGGAACCTGGCACTCGGAATCAACAACCCTACCGGGTGGGAAGACTTTCAGGCGGAACCTCCCATGGAACACCAACAAGAGATCCCGGTGGAAGTTGAAACTCCTCAAACTAATGCCAATGAGCCTTCTTTTCTCCTTCCAAGGGAGATAGAAGAATGGCTCGCCGACATTTGAGGAGAACCGCACTCGGAAGAAGGAGTTCATAAAGGCCTTGTTTAACCAAGATTGATTATTTCTTGGAAATTTTGCTAAATTAAAATAAAGTAAAGGCTAGGACTCCATGGTTTGTTATTTCTTTGTTTTATCTAGTTTAATTTAGGATTATGTAAGTTCTCTCTATGATGAAATGAAATGATGGTTTTAAGGTTTGGATGGTTTAAAATGAGTAAAACACACTCATGGCAGTAAAGGATGAAAAAGGGAACGAGAAAAATGATCCCATGCACAAGAACGAGGCAACCCGACAATTTTCTCCATTTCAGAAGGTTCAACACGGGCCGTGCCCAACCAACACGGCCCCGTGTCGAACCACCTGCAGAAAACGCCCAGTACAGGTAACTGGACACGGGTCGTGTTCACCCAACACGCCCCCGTGTCCAGACTTCTGTTTCTCTTATTTCAATTTTGTTACTGGCACTTGAACACGGGGCCGTGCCCGGATAACACGGGGCCGTGTTCAGTGCCCAGTAACACAAATTCTTGCTTTTTAAACACTATTTTACACATCTAATCAACCTAAAAATTTATTTTTGGGACACATTGAGGACAATGTGTAATTTAAGTGTGGGGGGGGGGATGCTAAAACCTTGAAGTTTGCAAGTCCTAAATACAAGCCTTACACAAAACTCTATTGGAACCGCTAATCACCCCAAATTTTTTTAAAAATTTCATTTTTTTACTTGTCTAGGTTTAACTCGGGAAATTCAAGTTCTCAAAAAGGTTATATTTTTACAAATTTACAACCGATAGCGTAGTGATAAAAAGAACCAACATAAGAAAATTATGAAAAGGCATGACAAACTTATTTAAAATTTGATTATATATACTTGATCACATAAAAACCCATTCCCACAAAAGTGAGTTTTGAGCCTTTATTGAGCACACAATTTCATATCATTTGACTAAATGCTCATTTTTTGTTTCTTGTGTGAATAGCCGCTTGGTTCTTACGACTCTAGAACTTGCCATGACAATACATTCCCGGTCCTTATCAACTTAAACCCGAGTAAGTAAATGATGGAGGCATTAGGACTAACCTTTTTCATTTCTACACCATTATTTTTCTTTTTCTTTTACCACCTACCCAAAAACCCCCTAGTTAGCCCCTTTGAGCCTAAACCTTTTCATTTCATCACCCAAAAAAAAAAAACCCTTTCATCCACCAAAAACCTTTTTCATTTGTAACCCTTTATTTTAGTAACAAGTTCGGTTCTTCGTAAAAAAAAAAAAATATATATATATATATATTTTTGATAATGATGAAGCAAAAAGAAAATAAACAAACAAAGTAATCAAAAATAACTTTGTTTGAATAAAAGCTTCATCAAAAATAAAAAGTTGTAAAAATACGAAAACCGACACTTGTTACGCTTTTTAGCCCTTTTTCTACTAACCACTAACCCAACCACCTACCTTTAACCCTAGCCAACCCTTAACCCACAAAGTCCTCTTGATATCTACAAAGGTATAAAAGTTAAAAAGGAGGAGGATTGATTTCTTGGCAAGCCTATGGTAGGAGTAAGTTCCGTGCCGCTCTCGAGTGATTCACTAAAAATACACTTTCGGCCGAGTGTGAGTGATTTCCCCGCGAGGTATGTGAATTTGTATATAAATAGAATTTTAAAAAGGCATGTTATGCCCAAATAAGTAATTTCTTTTATGAACAGTTCTAAATAAATCATTACGAATAGGAGTGTAAATAAATAAAAATAAAACCCAAAAAAAAAAGATCTTGGAAATCCCGACACTCTATGACAAGCCCAAAACCTTCTCTTCTACCTATTCCATTTGGGAGTGTAAGCCACATATTAAAGAGTTTTGCTTGAGGACAAGCAAAAGTTCAAGTGTGGGGGTATTTGATGTGTGTAAAATGCAACATATAAATTACATCAAATGAGGCATAAAACTAACCCTTTTTTAGTACTAATATTGGAAAAAGAGTGTTTTTGTCTTCCTTTTGTATTTTCAGGATTAAATGAGCTCAAAAACGCAAAAGAAGCAAAAAGACAGCTAAATCCAACATAAATACAAGAAAAGGAACATTAGTGGACTGCCCGAACCCTCAACGGCACCTTCCAAAGCAAAATAGAGAAAACAGAAGGCTGAACACGCCCCGTGCTCAGCCAGCACGGGGCCGTGCCCAAGAAGCAGCAGAAAAGACAAACCTATAGAAGCTTCTATTGCCCATCACGGGGGCGTGCTCAGCGGACACGGGGGCGTGTCGAAAGTACAGCAGGCGCATTTATTGTAATTGCGAATTACAATTAATGAGGAGAGAGAGTGTCAGACGGACACGGGGCCGTGTCCAGCTCTCTGTTCAGCCTATAAATAGGAGTGCTTGGATTCATTTCATCTCATCCCTTGGCACACCACCTCTCTCACACTTCATCCACCACCCACCACCATCACAACACCATCATCCACCACCATCATCCATTGTCCATCATAGAGTGTGTGAGTCGTCTCGGGATCCAAGATTGATCGTAAGAGTTCTTGACAATCAAGGCCATGTTTGCCTAAGTCTCTTACATCACTTGGTGAAGACAAAGTGTCTAGTATAACACTTTTTATTTCTAATCTTTTGCACTTTTTATTTGGTTTTGTATTAATGACTTTAATAACTAGTTACTTATGTTGAAGGTGATCTTTCCTTATCGTTTGTCCGTGGTGTCTTGGCATTATTTTACTGTCTATATAAAATAAAGGATTTTCACCATTCATATCTCCACGGTCTATATGGAGGTATGTTGGCTACCTGGTAGGGGGTTAAGGGAACGGTTTGGTAAAGGTCTTGCCATTGTTCAGCGTTTAGAGGTCCTGCAATGGACCTGGGTCAAATTTAGTAGGACCTCCTTCAATACTTCACGGTATTGGATGGCGGGGGTCCAAACTCTTTGATCCCCTCATAAGTTAACTACTATTAATACTATAACCCGGCTATTTAGGACTGTATCCCTGCTGACTCAGACTACTTAGCCGAGGGTAACGTCACCGCCAAAAGCGGGGCCTACCACAATACTGCATTAATAACTTAATTCATTATCTTCCAATAATCCACCCCTTTAGGATTGTATCCCTGCTGACTCAAACTACTGGGGTGAGGGTAACGTCACCTTCAAAAGAGGGGCCTACTATAATAACTAAGATAATCTCTTAATTATGTGCAAAAGTGCGGAAATAATCAAAGGTTATACTAGATACGAGTCGGAACCAAGTGATTCATCTTGTCTATCTGTTTTTATTTTATTTTTATTTTCAGCATTTTAGTTAGTTTTATTTTTCTTAGTTTAAAACATTTTTTCTAAACTTTTATTTTGGTTAGACGTTGAGGATAAACCGGTACTAAAAGCTCTTGTGTCCTTGGACGACCTCGGTATCTTACCAACGCTATACTACACTCAACGATGGGTGCACTTGCCCATATGTGTGTTTAGTGTTAGTGAAATATCGTGTTTTATAAATTTAACACTTGGCTAAAATAAGTGTTAAAAAGGGCTTAAAATATACACCTAATATATACGACACTTCGCACGCATCATGCACCACCAGGCGGCTATACCGTCTGGGCCATGTGTCATCACCCTGTTCTCCATAGAAATCACGATGATGGCATGGAATTGGAGAGAAACCTCCACTTGCCCATTTTCCACGTGGCAACTCCCCAGCCTTTGATTAGATCGCGATCCGTGTGCTCTCACAATCCGATCAAGAGAATTAACGGAGGTAAAATAACCGCTTACGGGGGTTAGCATCTTCCGTTAATATTTCAACAACGAGTTTTCCCGCCCAAACTCCTGGCTATAAATATGAGGATAATTCAGGTATGAACTTCATGTTACATTCACTTCATCAATACTTCTTCTTCTTCTTCATAAACACATACTTATTCTCACGCCGGAGTCGGGTCAAGGAGAGAACCTTCGTCCTCCCCTTGACGAGGGTAACGGTGTTCTGTTTTGCAGTGTTCACCGGAGAAGAAGATCTGTCCCTTCGAATCAAACGAGAGAGAACCAACCCTTTTATGCAGAACCTAACCCCCTAGATAATTTGATTCTGGTCATTTATCTAGTGTTTCTTCAGTGTTAAAATCCCAAAAATAGTCTGTTATGATTAGAATAATTATTTTAATCATATCCATGTGGAAAAATAATTTAAAACGCTAGGAAACTTTATTTTTCGAGTTTAAGCGCGTACCGCGCAATGCAGCGCGTGTACCGACAAAATATTGTCAACACAGCCTGTCAAGGCAACTGATAATCATTTTAGTAATAATTTGATGAGTTTATTACTTTAGAATGATAAAAATAAATAAAAACGCATAAATCCCTCTTTTTGCGATTTTAAGCGCGCATCACAGCGCGCATACTGCCAAATACCGGCAACGAAGCCAGTCCAGGCAAACAAAATATTGTTCAATAATATTTTGGTGAGATTATTTTTATAGAGTGATAAAAATAACTTAAAACACACTAAACCAGGTTAAAACGCGAGATAAAATACCCGGTAGTTAGTTAAATACCTGTTATAGTCTAATATACTATATATATACATATGAATGTATGATATGTGTGGGTGTGTGGACATATGGTGGCAAGTGTGATCTTCAAGATCCACTAATATCTCATGCAACTTGATTTATTGATATTTGTCAAACATGCAAGGAAAGGATCTTACAACAAATCTACAATTTTACTTCACAAAACCGTATGCCATCCACATCTCCTTCCATTTCTTTTTTCTTTCAACATCCTTGAAAATTAAATGAGATTCCAAGTTCCATCAAATTATTTTTGCTGAATTTTGAGTCCCTACAAGGATTTTTCTAAAACTATGGAGCATTTATATTCAAGAACTACCATCCAAAAATCATCTTATGTTTGAAAAAGGTATAAACCCATTCAAAGATTCATATTTTATATATCTTTCTTTATGATGATGGTAGAAAAGTTTCTCGAATACTCGGAATCCTTCACATATTTGATATTTAAAAGCAAGAAATGGTTTTAATAAAAATAAAAATGGAAACATATACACATACATGTATGGCTGAAAGCATACATGTGTGTATATTAGAGATTATTTTTTGATTGTTTGATGATTCTTGAACGATGTGAGTTTTGAAAAGCGAATGTATGTATGATCAAAAAGGATTTTTATGAAAGTCTTATGATTAGAGATAAATGTGTGAAAAGTTGATTTTAAAAAGTATATATATGTATACATGTGGCCGTGAGTATGTATGAGTGTGTGTTAGAATTTGTGTTTTGTTAATAAGTCATGTTTTGAAAGAAATGATACTTAAAAGGTTCATGCATGTGTGATTGAAAGTGATCTGCATGAAAATGATTTGTGATTAGAGTAGATTGATGAAAATTCATATTTGGATATATGTATATAGCCGTGTATATACATGCATGTATGGGTATATATAAATTTTTGTTCGTTAGTTTTTGAATGTGTAAGAACATGATACATGCATTTATGACAAGATGATTTGTTGATAATCATAAGGTTGAAATGTTTGGATTAATAAAACATGAGTTAAATAAATATGTAGATGCATTTAGTTCATGTAAAATGATTTTGATATGATATGGGTGCATTAGATGCATTTATTTGAACATGCATGATGATTTGTGGTCATGAAATGATGATTTGGATATGATTTGATAAAAATCAATTTTGATCATAACATAAAAACTAAAATATAATTATTTTGAAGTGTTTAGTGATATAAAACTTTGTCATAAAGTTTACTAGTCTTGCATGTTGTACTTGGTGCATTAGGAGTTGTAAAATACGTGAAATCGCATGATTTATGTGACTTGCACAAAAACTGCACTAATCTGATTATGATCGCTATTTTAATCAGTAAATAAAATGTATTATGTTAAAATATCAAGTCATTTTGAGTTGGGATGGTTATAGAAACTTTTAACGCAAAACTATGCGTTAAAACGGTAAAAAATCGGCTTTTCGAACAATTTTTATGAAACTGATTTAGATCAGTATGTAAACTGAAATTTTTAGTATAAAAATAAGTATTTTAACTAATTTTAAGTTTACTTGGTTTTTGGTTGGTCATACGTGACTTCCGACGCCCGAAAACGTTACCGAATCGCTAAAATACGAATTTCTCAAAATACACTAGTATGGGTAAAATTTTTGGTGAACCTTATATGTTAACATGTGTTATGTGATTTAAACATGTTAATGTGAAAATATGTTAAGTTTTTAACATGATTTTGGAAATTTGGCTATTACATGTGTGCTTGTGCGTTTTGTGCGGTAGAAACGGTAAAAATCGTGTTAAATGTGTAACTTGTTTGTCGAGCATGAAATTGATACATATGAGATATTATATGTATATTTGCTTTAAAAATGACAAAATAGATAGGTTAACAAGATTTCGCATGTTTCGATAATAAATTATGTGAACGTATATGTATATATATTCCGACGCGCAAATCGTAGATATATTACGTATAAACGGGTGTGTTAAGGGATTTACATGATAACAATCACCAATAAATTCGTTCAAGTCGCAAAATCATAAAAATATATATGGACTCATATATATATATATATATATATATATATATATAGGATTAGGTTCAAATGTGAACAAAATCCCAAGAGTGAACTGCGTGAACTGATCTGGGCCCTTGATTTTTATGATCTTGAGATTAAAGTAAGTGGCATGATGGTAATTATTTGGTTAATTTTTTCCATTTAATTAAATACAAAAAGGGTATATGTGTAATTTCCATTTTGCATTGATTGCATAAATCCCCTTGCATATTATGGAAACAAACTTGTTTCCTGATTTTAAAATTGTTTCCATGTGTATAATCAGACAAATGAGTACGTTATGCGTTTCACGAACCTACCCATATCAGTACATATGTGTACACCTTATATAATGATCATTTTTTTCAAATTCAATCACATGCTCATGTTCACATAAAACTTGAGATAACATAAAGTACGACACACGTAGAGTACACAGGTGTATTTCGTGCAACTGTATGTTTAAACACATGTGTACAACGTACAAGCAGGATTTGATTGTTACACACCGTATATAATGATCTTTTATTATGTAGCTAATTACACAAATGTACGATACTGAGTACACATGTGTACTGTTTTATTTATATCCAATTACACATGTATATACCGTTGAAATATGAAGGTTACGTGGATCTTAAAAATCAAAATTTGAATTCTGGTGATGAAATCTGAAATAAAAATTAAAATTGAAATTTGGTGATTTGTTGTTTGTTTTGATAATTATCTTATTAATAAATAAAACATAATGTGGATAATGAATTTAAATTAGGAAAGATGTAACTTAATTCAAATATTAAAATAATGATTCAAATCTAATTTTTATATAATTACAATCATACCCTTAACAACTAAAAAGGAAATCAAGGGTCCAGATCTGTTCACGCAGTTCACTCTTAGAAGGTTGTTCACGCTGGAACCCTACCCTATATATATATATTAACGTGCCAACATAATCAAAAATGAAAACTTTTCGAGGAAATCTCAAAGTTATGCGACAATTCTAAGAAACAGAGAAACTTAGGATTTTTGTGTTATGTATATTGATTTAAAATCGTTCCTATATATATGTTAGGACATGTAGAAATCAATCACTAGGATTGCGCTATTTAAAATACGCACCCAAAGGTGAGTGTCACTAAACCCCTCTTTTTACTGCTTTGTATATATTTTGGGGGTAGAACACGTCAATAAAAAGGTTTAATAATCTTTTTAAGATAAAACATACATTTTAATATAAATTATATATTTTCGTTGAAAATATATAAAATTTGATAAGTCATACGTTTCGAAGTAAAAACGTTTTTGATGAATGAATGTCGAAAATTGGGATGGTACGGTATTTCCTAGGCGAAACATGACCGTACAGTTGGGACGGATGCCGGCCTGGGTCTCTAATGATGGAGATTCAGGGGATTCGTACAACATCGTGTATTAAATTGTCATATTAGTAGGATATATATATTGTACGTGAGGCAGACATCATATTGTTCTTCATGAGAACCCTGCGCCCATGATGTCGTTTAATCATTTAAGTATTGCACGCGATGAATTGTTGGTAGATCTATCGGGTTAACAACTCTGTCGTGATCGGTCGCCCTGTGTCAAGTCAAACGATGAATTGATATTCTGTTTATTGTCTAGCTTTGATTATCCGTGCATGGTTAATATATAGCCCGTATCGTCTAGCTAACATACGAGTCTGAAAATTGACGCAATAATTTAATATACAAAACCTGGATCAGAATGATATTGTCGGATGGGTGAACCCCAACGGAAGGACCCAAGGATTTTATTAAGGAAGTAAAATAGACTTTCTAAAATTATATGGATGTTTTCAAATAAACACCTAATCAGAAAGTTTTCCTTTGGAATAATTTGTTTGTATGTGAATATGTGAACTCACTTTCCTTTGTGTTGACACCTGATTTTAACGTGTTCTACAGGTACTTGATTTCGGCTTCGGGAATAATGGCGTATCTTGTGGTTATTGATGCATGTTTTGTTACTTAAAATGTTGGACTGACTTTTAAAACTTTCTGGGACGAATGTAATAAGATCCGTGAGGATCAAAACAACTTAACTATGTCATGGTTGTGTCATGTTTAAAAACGAAATGTTTAAAACTTAGGTTTTAAATAAGATAATATGTCCAACAATTTAATTTATCGATCATCAAGATATAAATGGGCACCAACTTCTGTCTCCACTATGGTATATATTCCGCTGCGATGTTTTTGGGGTGTGACAGTTTGGCCCTTGTTCCTGTAACTCAAATTCTAGCCCGGTATATCCCATTTGAATATTACACCATTGCGAACCTTACGCCTTTTCTACTCTCTGATCGAGGTTCTCGGCATTGAAAAATCTTCGTAAACTAAATCACACGTGTACATGTTGGCATTTAAGAGATATACAGTCAAGAAAATCAAGGGCTATGGTGATATATATGCGGATTAGACACCAAAAAAACACTCAACAAATGGCTACAATTTAAGTAATGAGTTTAGTGACGGCATCAAATTCCTAATTGATGGAGAAAGGTCTGGTGGCAAGAAAAGCTGCTTCTAGGAGGTTGTCAAGTGTTTTCGGTCGACGATTCCATTCTTGGGTGGTTGGTTCGGCCCTTGTTCCTGTAACTCGAATCCTAGCCTGGTATATCCCATTTTAATTTTACACCATTGTGAACCTTACCCCTTTTTTACTCTCTGATCGAGGTTCTCGGCATTGAAAAATCTTCGTAAACTAAATGACACGTGTATATGTTGACATTTAAGAGATATACAGTCAAGAAAATCAAGGGCAATGGTGATATATATGCGGATTAGACACCAAAAAAAACACTCAACAAATGGCTACAATTTAAGGAATGTGTTTAATGACGGCATAAGATTCCTAATTGATGGAGAAAGGTCTGGTGGCAAGAAAAGCTACTTCTAGGAGGTTGTCAAGTGTTTTCGCTCGACGATTCCATTCTTGGGTGGTTGGTTTGGCCCTTGTTCCTGTAACTCGAATCATAGTCCGATATATCCCATTTTAATTTTACACCATTGTGAACCTTACGCCTTTTTTACTCTCTGATCGAGGTTCTCGGCATTGAAAAATCTTCGTAAATTAAATCACACGTGTATATGTTGACATTTAAGAGATATACAGTCAACAAAATTGAAGGGGTAAGGTCCCAAAAATCTCATATCAAGTACTTGGGACCATACCACAACGTCATCTTTTAACCCTCTTAAGACCTTGCGCGGCCGCGTACTAGTCTTACAAAGAGTTTAGAAGAAAGACAGCAGACAATACATGCGCGCTAACAGAGAAATGCATAAACCCTTGCGTCGTTTCTCCATAGTAAAGGTATAAAAATCCCAGCAAATACTTCCGCTTAGATAATACCCAGACTTGGAGATTATTTATTACATTGATTCCACACGGTAAGGGGTCACACCGGATTATGGCAATAATCTTCTAGAAGACTCAATCGTGCACCACCAGACGGTTATAACCGTCCGGGCCACGTGCATCACACTGTTCTCCCTAGAAATCACGATGATGGCATGGAATTGGAGAGAAACCTCCACTTGCCCACTTTCTACATGGAAACTCCCCAGCCTTTGATTAAGATCGCGATCCGTGTGCTCTCACAATCCGATCAAGAGAATTAACGGAGGCAAAATAACCGCTTATAGGTTTAGCATCTTCCGTTAATATTTCAACAACGAGGTTTCCCGCCCAAACTCCTGGCTATAAATAAGAGAATTAATGGAGGCAAAATAACCGCTTATAGGTTTAGCATCTTCCGTTAATATTTCAACAACGAGGTTTCCCGCCCAAACTCCTGGCTATAAATATGAGGATAATTCAGGTATGAACTTCAAGTTACATTCACTTCATCAATACTTCTTCTTAAAAAAAAACACATACTTATTCTCACGCCGGAGTCGGGTCAAGGAGAGAACCTCCGACCTCCCCTTGACGAGGCTAACGGTGTTCTATTTTGCAGTGTTCACCGGAGAAGAAGATCTGTCCCTTCGAATCAAATGAGAGAGAACCAACCCTTTTATGCAGAACCTAACCCCCTAGATAATTTGATTCCGATCATTTATCTAGTGTTTCTTCATTGGCGCCCACCGATCTTTCTGTCTCAATCCGTTTCTTCTAGTTTTCGATTCATTCAGTTGATTCCATTCAGAAATGGAGGAAACTTCAACTCATCGTCAAAACGGCCCTCGGCCAAACTTCCTCAACAATACCCAAGTTGAGGGTATTGGAGTGGAAGCCTCGGATGACAATGAAGCACAGTTTGCTAATACTCATCCAAACAAACCTATCACCCCAGGGGTACAGCCGGAGATCCCTTTAAGCTCAATTCTGCCCCCAGGAGAAACCCCAATCTCTTGGTATGTCAGATCTCAGGGGGCGTTGAACGCTTTGTGCACACAGCTGTGTGCACAAACTACCCCTAAACACAATCACGAAGGCCTGTATCCCATACTAGGACACCGTCGGTACCTCATGTTTCTTAACATGCTGGGCCATCCCGAGTTCAGATCAAAGATACAGAGATTTACTCTAGATCCCCTTCGAGATACGAGTATACTCAATCAGAAAATCACCGAAGAGAGTATCGAGACGAGCCACACCCTCATAGGAGACCATCAGTTCACACCAGGTTGGGTTCTCAGCGAAGTACCCACACCAGTGAATATGATCGAACTTACCATGAAGGAGAAAGTGCCAGTGTATTTACTCGGTTACAACCAAATTACAACAAGTGTAGACCACGCGCGGTTTACAATCCGGAGGCTGAGCACAACTATGATCTGATCTATCGTCCTGCTGAAGCGACGGAGAATTCAAAATTTATAAGTGAAATCGCTCTGGCTCCGCTAGAGAAAGAAACGCTCCCGTCTACCTTAGGCAAGTTCAACGGAATGACGGACCCTGACGATCATCTGCGAGTCTTTACAAGCGCAGGGTTGGTAGGAGGCTGGACTATACCAATGTGGTGTCACCTCTTCGGTCAGACCCTTACAGGCGCTGCAAGAATATGGTTTGACAACTTGCCCATTGGAAAAATCACGTCATGGATAGATCTGCGCGAGAAGTTTCTAGTTCATTTCAGCCAGCAAAGACGATCCATCCGTGACACTGCGGATGTGATGAACATCTGGCGTCATGATGATGAAAGTCTGGAAAACTTCATTACTCGCTATAACAAGGAAGTACTCGAGATCGGGGACGTTCACGAGCAGCTGATTCACGCCCAATTTAAGTATGCAGTCAGGTGCGACGATATGATAAAAGTCATGTCTGGGACGGAAGGACTCCCGAAGAGCTGGGAAAAAGTAATGGCAGCGGCAAAGGTCTATGCCCAAACAGAGAAGAATCTCACCACCAACAGGCCGCCACCACCACACAATCGACCCTCAGATTTAGGCTCAAGTGGTGGAAGGAAATTTAAGAAGGGTTGGTGTGATTCAAGCTCAGGGAACTATTCATCCGAGGATGCTCGAGGCACAATCAACAAACTTACCGCACAAAGGGAAGCCTAACAAGAGAACAGGGAAAGACAATGGACTCCCCTAACCAAGACTCCCGCAGAAGTTCTAAGCACGGAGGATTACCAGTTTAAACCTCCGCCACCCATGAAAAACAAACGCGGACAAGTCCCGAGTCAGTATTGTGAATACCACAAGGACAACGGGCATACTACTAATAGTTGCATCTCTTTGCGTACCGAGATAGAAAAGGAACTTAAGAGTGGTGAGCTCACTCACCTCCTACAAAACGTGCGCAAAGAGATAAAGCAAATCACTCGAGGCGAAGAAGGCCCAAGCAAAAAAACTAAGCAGCAACTCTATGATTTCCCTGCAGAATGAAGTGGACTCTACAGTTATCAAATCTAAGCAGGAAATAGAGTGTAAGTTAAGTACCGTGTAATTATTTTTAATAGACTTTGTAACTGCCTCTGTGCCTTATCCTAGAATAAACAACAAAGTTTCTATTATTCTTGTTTTTTTTACAAAGTGCATGCAATTTCTTTTGGTAAGCGCAAAAACAACATGGTAAATAAAATGCAAGACTCATGAACGGTCGGTGATTACATCACACAAGACCCTACGTTCACACATGAGCTTCACACCACCTTCATTCGCCTTACCTAATCAAAGTAATTGTACACATGCAAAATATTGTAAACTACAAAGCACGCATCATACTATTCATGGCGCATCAACACGCCTTGAAGAAACTACCAAACACGGCAGTGTTTTAAATGTACGTTACTTGCGCAGCAGCGCATTAACGGAAAGGGGATGCACACCCCAAAAAGACTACAAAAATTGTTCAATACAATTACAAAAAAGAAATCTACGCTAGATCTTCGCCCTCATCTGGGAAGATCTCCTTTAGTCGCGCCACGTGGTCTTCAGACTGCAATGCAACATTTATAAGATCCATGATAGGAAGCTGTAAATTGTTGAATTCTGTTTTTAAAGATACCAGGGTAGCGCCAGTATTTACGCCATAAGTAGCAGATCTGCTAGTATCCCAATCAACCTTCAGAGCATTATTCACATGCTGCGAACATTCAGTATAACCTTGGGCATACCCGTCATTCCGCGTAGCAACTACCAAGCACGCAACAGTTTTATCTAGCTCTTCAGAATTCAACACCGACTCAGCAAACCTACAAAAAGAAAAAAGGAAAGGCAAAATAAGGGAAAAGCGCAAAACTTTTTCACAAGACGAAACAATTAAAAAACAACTTACACAGGCAATCCCGCGCTCCCTCAGCCATGCCATGTCACTTTTCAAAGGTTCAAGCTCGCACTCTGCTGTGGCCCGCGCTGTTTCAGAATTCTCTAGTTTTTCTTCAGTTTCAGTTAAACGGCGGGAGGTTTCAGCTTTTTCGGAATGCGCAAGCTCCAAATCTCTTTAAAGTTGTTCCTGGTCAGAAAGCAAAGAGGTAAGTTCCTTTATCTCTTTTTCTCTAAAAGCAAGAGTGGCGCAGGCATGCACCTCTCGTTGTTCACTGCGCTCCCTAAGAGAACGCGCCTCATCTAGCACAGCTTCCACATCAGCTTTTTCCTTTTTCAACTTTTCAACCTCCGCATCCTGTTTCTTCAATTTCTCAATCTCAGCCTTGAGATTATTGATAACATTGCGGAGATTCACCTTTTCAGCATTATCTTTTTCTCAGATCTTCTTCCAGTTCTTGCGTTCCTCGGAAAGGAGGGCAGCTTCGGCTTCGGCTTCCGCTTTCCTCTTCCAGCCCGCAATGGACCATTCTTCAGTTTTCCGATCAGCTTCAAACTTGGCCTGATCAGCTTCCAACTTAGCCTTTAACTGAGCAACACGACTCTCATCATCCGCAACTTTCTTCTTGGATAACTTGAAGGCAGCCCAATCCTTGTGCATACTGTGCCACTCGCGCACTATGCGGTGCGTAGTGGATGCATGAGAAGCAACTTCTTCAAGGTACGCATGGTAAGTCTGCTCATGGAGTCGGCTTTCTTGAAACTTAATCTCCCCGGGCGAAAATATCCCTTGTAGCCAGTCCCGGCACACGCGCCAATCCGAGAAAGTATCACCCTTCTTCAGATTCCAAACAGGGCATGAATCTCGGAGGCATCTTTCTCTGAATAAGTTCTATAATAATAATCCCCCAGGGTTTCCTCTAGGCGGATAGGAGAATTCTTGCCAACACCAGAAAATGAGCCCTGCTCCTCAAAAGTAACCTTCTCAATGTTCTCAGGCATAATGCCAGAAGATTTGGGAGGAGAAGTTGTAACAGGAATTTCCTCAGCAGCTTTCTCTTTCTCTAAGTCATGAGCAATAGCTTCAGGAGTTCGTGGGGTACCAGCATCATCCGCAATCTCGGGGCTAACAACTTTTTCTATAACAGGCTTATCAGCTCCAAGATCCTCAACCCCAGCAAACTTTTCAGTCCCATCCTCGGGAACCTCAGTGTTTTTTAACTTATCAACAACAGGAGCGCGTGGAGGAGAGGGTGGGAGTTCTTCATTAACCATAGGAAATGACTCTGTGGGAACAGGAGAAATTGGTTTTTCTACAAAAAAAAGTATATAAGCCACAAAATAGTCAATAAACACATGAAGAAGAGAGCAAACGACGACACTTACCAGGAACAGACTCTGAAATGAAGGCATCCAGATTGCCTCTCCTGGTAATTTTCTTCCTCTGAACCTTCTTTGAAGGTTGACCTTCAACCTCAACGCCAGACGGTTTTCTTTTCCCTGCCTTATTCGTCACTAAGCACTCAGGGCTTGATTCCAAGTCAATGGGATCATCAGGATTGGACGGAGGAATATCCGCAGTCTCCTTTGGTTCTGGTTTTGGTCTTCTAATAATAAGTGCAGGCGCAAGACCCTCCAAAGAATCAGAAACCACCAAATAATCACACCAGGAGTCAGAAGAGCGTCGCATACCTTTCTTCTCTCCCCCAACATTTTTTGCCTTAGAAGACTGAGCTTTTTCAGCATCATTCTTCTTTGGCGCAACAGTAGCGGTTGGCGCACGCCTTTTCTTCTCAGGGCGTATGCCCAAGTTAGATAATTCGCCTACTAACAAAGCGCAGAATACAACCTATTCAAACGCGCAAAAGAAGAAAACAAAAAATAAATATGATGGAAGTTTACCAGCACCAGCAGCAGGTTGAAAAGACAGATCTGCATCCCGCGGAAAAACAAAGTTCTTCACAATACGATGATACCAGAGCTCTTACTCAAGCTTTTTAGCAATGGTAGCCATCTTCCCAACTTCCCTTTCGAATGCAACAACATACAAGGAAACAACTGCAAAAGAAGCGGAGCAAGGTCAAAAGGAAAAAAAATTAGTCTTGCCGTCTTCCATGTACACCAGTTTCTCTTCCCGGTCCATCCTCCAATTCAGACTCATACTGGCACCAACAAGGGCCTTCTCAGGCAAATAAATCAGTGGATCATCTTTCAGATCCTGGTACCAAATTTCGTCAATAGGGGTTTGAATGGTCTCCGTAGGAACATCTTCTTTGCCTCTAAAAATCATCCTCATAGGAATTACTCCGGTCTTGATAAAGAAGAATTTTTGCTTCCAATCATGAAATGATTTGGGGGGATTTAGCAAAATCTTCTTCGCCGATGCTCTTTGAACAAAAGAATAGAACCCTAGAGTGCAGTGCATTTGATGAAAAACTTGAAATCGAGGAACCGTCGGTTCGATACGCATCGTCCGGCATACAAACTCAAAATGTTGAACCCTAACCATACCAATTGGATGCATCTGGGTGATGTGAAATTTGTAATACTCAAGGATTTCGAGGAAAAAATTCGTCACAGGCAAACGGAAGTTGCCTAAACAGAAGAAATCCCAAAACAAGGTAACATACCCAGCCGGAGCATCAGCCGCCGTCTGTCCCTCTTCAGGGTATCGGGCACCCCAAGTCTCCGGAAACCTAAGATTTTGAACCAAGCCATCAAAAGTTTCCCTAGGCCACTTCAACGGTGGAAGTTCAGCAGACATTCCTCAGTTAAGTCTTGGTGATGATCTCCGGTTGACATAAGAGAAAGAAATTGGAGATTCTTTCTTAACGGATGAAGAAGACAAGAAGGGGAAAGGTTTTTTTAACAAAGTAATGATTAACAAGAATGGGCAACCCAAACAAACTTATATACCCACCGCCATAAATACCCTAGGTAACTGCAATAACACCTTTTTCGGAATAGCACAGTTACCCAAGCGACAGGGCGAGTGGGGAACAACACGAAAGCGACCTCACGCATGCGTATGAAACACGGTCATTAACATACATCTGACAATGACAGCATGTCACATAGTCATTACTATACCATTCATACCCAAAGTTAAGATTTTCAAAAATCATAAAAATAAGCAAAGTGTATCTTCTCATAGAAGATTTCCCACTTTCGAGCCCAAAAGCCCATAAATCACCACTCTCTCATAGTCCAGTGCTCCACTAATTTGCAAAAGAGCAACACTAGACTGGGGGGACTTGAAGGGGTAAGGTCCCAAAAATCTCATATCAAGTACTTGGGACCATACCACAACCTCATCTTTTTATCCTCTTTAAAACTTGCGCGGCTGTGTACTAGTCATACAAAGAGATTAGAAGAAAGACAGCAGACAATACATGCGCACTAAAAGGGAAATGCATAAACCCTTGCGCCGTTTCTCCATAGTAAAGGGATAAAAATCCCAGCAAATACTTCCGCTTAAATAATACCCAGACTTGGAGATGATTTATTGCATTGATACAACCCGGTAAGGGGTCACACCGGATTATGGCAATAATCTTCTAGAAGACTCAATCGTGCACCACTAGACGGTTATAACCGTCTGGGCTACAACCGTCTGGGCCACGTGTCATCACCCTGTTCTCCCTAGAAATCACGATGATGGCATGGAATTGGAGAGAAACCTCCACTTGACCACTTTCCACGTGGCAAATCCCCAGCCTTTGATTAAGATCACGATCCGTGTGCTCTCACAATCCGATCATGAGAATTAACGGAGGCAAAATAACCGCTTACAGGGTTAGCATCTTCCGTTAATATTTCAACAACGAGTTTTCCCACCCAAACTCCCGGCTATAAATATGAGGATAATTCAGGTATGAACTTCAAGTTACATTCACTTCATCAATACTTCTTCTTCAAAAAAAAAAAACACATACTTATTCTCACGTCGGAGTCGGGACAAGGAGATAACCTCCGTCCTCCCCTTGACGAGGCTAACGCTGTTCTATTTTGCAGTGTTCACCACAGAAGAAGATCTGCCCCTTCGAATCAAACGAGAGAGAACCAACCCATTTATGCAGAACCTAACCCCCTAGATAATTTGATTCCGGTCATTTATCTAGTGTTTCTTTAAAAATCAAGGGCAATGGTGATATATATGCGGATTAGACACCAAAAAAAAAAAACACTCAACAAATGGCTACAATTTAAGGAATGTGTTTAGTGACGGCATCAGATTCCTAATTGATGGAGAAATGTCTGGTGGCAAGAAAAGCTACTTCTAGGAGGATGGCAAGTGTTTTCACTCGACGTTTCCATTCTTGGGTGGTTGGTTTGGCCCTTGTTCCTGTAACTCGAATCCTAGCCCAGTATATCCCATTTTAATTTTACACCATTGTGAACCTTACGGCTTTTTTACTCTCTGATCGAGGTTCCCGGCATTGAAAAATCTTCGTAAACTAAATCACATGTGTATATGTTGACATTTAAGAGATATATAGTCAAGAAAATCAAGGGCAATGGTGATATATATGCGGATTAGACTAAAAAAAACACTCAACAAATGGCTACAATTTAAGGAATGTGTTTAGTGATGGCATCAGATTCCTAATTGATGGAGAAAGGTCTGGTGGCAAGAAAAGCTTCTTCTAGGAGGTTGTCAAGTGTTTTCGCTCGATGATTCCATTCTTGGGTGGTTGGTTTGGCCTTTGTTCCTCTAACTCGAATCCTAGCCCGGTATATCCCATTTTAATTTTACACCATTGTGAACCTTACGCCATTTTTACTCTCTGATCGAGGTTCTCGGCATTGAAAAATCTTAGTAAACTAAATCACACGTGTATATGTTGACATTTAAGAGATATACAGTCTAGAAAATCAAGGGCAATGGTGATATATATGCGGATTAGACACAAAAAAAAAATCACTCAACAACTAGCTACAATTTATGGAATGTGTTTAGTGATGGCATCAGATTCCTAATTGATGGAGAAAGTTCTGGTGGCAAGAAAAGCTGCTTCTAGGAGGTTGTCAAGTGTTTTCGCTCGACGATTCCATTCTTGGGTGGTTAGTTTGGCCCTTGTTCCTGTAACTCGAATCCTAGCCCGATATATCCCATTTTAATTTTACACCATTGTGAACCTTACGCCTTTTTTACTCTCTGATCGAGGTTCTCAGCATTGAAAAATCTTCGTAAACTAAATCACACGTGTATATGTTGACATTTAAGAGATACACAGTCAAGAAAATCAAGGGCAATGGTGATATATATGTGGATTAGACACCAAAAAAACACTCAACAAATGGCTATAATTTAAGGAATGTGTTTAGTGACGGCATCAGATTCCTAATTGATGGAGAAAGGTCTGGGGGCATGACGTGATGTTGTGGTCACGATCAAATTTAATCCAATTACTACTAAATAGATAGCGGTAAGTGGGTATCAAACACATGGAGTTTGTGGAATATGTGCTATTTAAAAGTTTCTCTAAATTAACTAAGTTAAACTAATTGCAATGAAAGTAAACTTCAATAGTTGATTGGATTGATTTGATTTTTAAAACTTAGATTACTTTACTAATTGCAAAATGAAAGTGTTGGTTGTAATCAATTTAGAGACAAATGACCATCTTTAGTTTCCGGTTTGCTTTGACATTTATGCTATCATTCCACTAGAAAGAACTACATAGACATAGTTCATGTGTGATTACTTGTAGTGATGAAAGGGAACTAAATACTCAGATTCCTAGAACGTGAGGTTGTTACCCGATGATCAATTAACCCTTACCCAAGCCTAATTATACCCATGATATCTCGATTGCCAACGGCACCAAGAACGTATGGTTTCCAACTAGTTTAACATAAGAATCACCAATTTACTAACAACTAATCACACACCATAACAAACAAAGCATAAAGATAAAGTTTGTTATTCTATAAATAAGGAAATCAAAGCATAAAGTCTTACAAACCTTCAACTAAAGATAATCATAAAGAGTTTTAGCCACTCATGGCTTGAACAAACATCATAACAAAGTCTTGATCTTCAAAAGAAATTAAACACATAAGAACAATGATAACCAATGTCTTCAAGCTCCAAAAGTTCACCAATTTTCGTCTCCAAAGTGTGTGTAACCGAAATAGGAATGATTGCCACTAAAAAGACACCATAAACTGAACATTAAATGCGAGAGTTACAAACTTAGTTCACTCGGCGCCATAAGCTACGCCATGTACCGTAGCTTACGGCGAGCACTGGGTCAAAGGCTGGTCAACATGGCGCCGTAAGCTACGCCATGTACCGTAGCTTACGGCGATCATTATTTCTTTATGGCACATAAGAACTGTCCTTCGGCGATGGAACTTTGCAAGGGTTATGTCTGTAACCTACGGTAAGGACCGTAGGCTACGGCGCCTGCTGAAGTTTTTTTCTTGTTTTCTTGTTAACTTCTTAATTACTCCATTCTTGTTTCATCCTTTTGCAACTTCCATCCGAGCTTGATAAAATCCACTCCTTAAGCACTTTAGCACCTACAAAACCAAACAACTAGTAGTTACCATGTTCAAGCAATTAACCGTGTAAAGCATGGAATTTCAATCTTTTTAAGGCACTTAAGGGTTGTCCTACGGACCACCCGTCACATCCCCACACTTACCCGTTGCTTGTCCCAAGCAACTCATTCAAAAACCATTTCAAACTTCAAGCGATCAATCATACATGTTAGGATCTGAGTTTGGATTGATTGTGCTTTTGTTAAACTAAAGTGATAATGAAATGAAATTAGATTGCAGCGGAAATAAGATGGATTAACTTTCACACACAATCAAACAAGAGAACAGTTATAAGCAAACATGGATGCCCATGAATCGAATGATTAAATTTATTTCAATCAATGTAATACCTCGAAAATTCGTGTTCAACGATTTAACGACACGTGTCATATAAGACAAAACGTGTAGTAAACCCGTATTTAATAAAGATGTTTTGGCAGGATTTAAAAAATGGCGTCATGTTAATTTTTACCTCTGAACGACCTCCTTTATAAATCCCAAGACCCAAGTGTTTATATATTAAACATCTATTATGTCTAAAATCCAGAAATGGGTTGACAATAATGAATTGGAAATGCATGATAGGATCCCACGAAGGAAAGAATGATAAACCTTCATTTTCGGTACTTGTTTTTGGATTCTAAGCAAACAATTCATTATGGTATGGTTTAGAACAGTACAAGGCACCTTTTAAAGGCCCTAATTGATAAAACAAGGCCCCAAAGTCGGATATAAGGTTGCCCTTTCGAATGGCTGAAAGAACAAGCACTTTTGGCTGCTGAGGAAGCCTTGCGCACCGCAAGACTTTATCCTTACGGTGCGCAAGGGGTTGCCAGTTCGGACAGAACCTTCTGTTTGCTGTTTTACGCGTGCAACTCACTTCTAAACGAGTTTCCTCATACCCCTTGGCCCCTAAACACTCCCTAAACATGTAGGACACCTGTTGGAATGTTGTGGGCAGTAGTAGACCTTGTTGTCAATACATTGTGGTGAGTTAATCCACTATATAAGTGCCAAGAGTTGCAACTTTGCAATCACATCTTCATCTGCATTCTTGGAGCACTTCTGGAACTCAAAGCCTTCTCTCAAGTGTTCTCTAATCAAGCTTAGGCCCTTTGTAAGTAGCCTAACCTTCTTTAATTAATTTTAGCTTAGTTATTTAGCTAAAAGTCAAACCGTCGTAATTACGGTTTGACTTCGAGATTAGTCAACAATGGCTCAGTCATATCTCGAATTAAAAGTAGATATAAGTTGGTATTTATGTGGGTAATAAACCCTCAAAAGGGTTTCCCCTGATCACCACTCTAACCAGGTCAAAAGTCGGGTCAAACTTATATTTAAAAAGTCAACAGGAAGTCTAAAATGCCATTTATGCACAATTATCATTGTAGATCATATACAACCTATTGGATCATTGTTATAACTTAGTAATAAGTGTAAGAACATGTCTAAACATGTTCAACCCGACAATTTCCTGTTTAGACCCGGTTCGGAACCGAAAGTCACATAGTTTGACTTTCACTTTGACTTTCAGTTCTGACCCGTTTAGGCATGTTTTAGAAATGCCTCAGAGTTTTATGTGGATTAGGTTACATGTTAGAACAACCCTCTGTGATTATACACCTTGGTTCATTAGTTATCCAATTAATATGCATGTTTCCGTTAATTGCTCATATGTTGACCGTTATGCCCTTATTACCTTAAAACATGATTTATGAAAATGTAAAAGTGTAGAAACCTTAGTTACTGATATATAAACTTGTATGCAAAGTTTGACATCAGTTTGACTTATAGATTGAGAGTTATGCTCATTATCGCAAAATTAATGCTTTATGTTAATAAAACGGCGTAATTAGCGTATAGCCTAGTTAAGCCTACTTTTTGATACCAAATCTTTTACTCACTGATGTAATATATTATTTTGGGATTTTTAAATATTTTTAATTAATTTTTGGCTGAGCATAACTAGTAGTCGTAAGCTTAATCCGGTAATTGTCGGTTTTGCCCTTACGGGCCATAAAATGAGTTTTACATATCTAAACGAATCCAAACCTTTTGCTACTGATCACATATGATAAATAAATTATTTTAAGCCTTCTGGAATTATAAAAATATCAGATTTAAGTATCGAACCCGGAAATGGCCTTTAATCGCCTTATTTAGCGTTTTTAACGCATAGTATGTTTTACAATCATATTGGACATACCCGGGTTGATACCTACTGATATATAAGGCAAATTATAATATTTTAACAGTAAGCAAAGGTTGAGAAACTCAGACTTCAGTTTTGAGCTTTTCGGCTTATGTGAAATTACCAAAATACCCCTACGGGGCATAGTTTGGTTAGAAATGATAAATTTCACATATATGCTTTAACCTACTGATATAACTTAGCAAATTGAGTATATTTGCTGATTACATCAGACCTGTAACTCAGGTTGTTATTTAAACTCTTTTACAACCTTTAAAATGACCAAACTACCCCTACGGGGCATAGTTTGTGTTTAATATCATTTCGGGCATAATAAAAGACATCTTACTGATGTCACAACATATTTGAGGCATAATTAACTTAGGAAACCTGTATATGGATCTTACGGATACCCGTTACGCTTATTACGCGTACGGTTCGGTTTATGCAACAAGTTTACATAAATTAGCCGAAACAGGTCAAACCTTAACGGTTTTATCTCAAAATCCAGAGTGTGAATAATAAACCCATATTAAACAAGTCTTCAAACTTTTCGGGTCTAAATCACATTCTATTCGGTCTTCGCTTAATCGTGCGTACGAACCGTATCTTTGAAACTAGCCGGTCTAAGCTTAAGCTTAATTAAAGACCCGTTAGGATTCTAATAGGTTATTATAACCCTTCGTTCCAGATTAGGAGGACCAGTAAAAGCTACGTTCATTTTGCTTATTATGATTAATACTTACTCAGGTAAATACTTTTAACTTATTTTCCCTATACGGGCTTGGGTTACGGTATATAGCATACCGCTTGATCGGGCATCAAATTCTCCACCGTTGAGTGGGTAGTTGAATAAATTTGATCGGCTCGTTTAAACAGTCTTGATACTTAAAGCCTTTGGGGGGTTAATGACCATGTCCCGGATATCCTTGGCATCATCTTACGAGATGGCCACGACCTGAGCACGGGGTGTAGGCGTACACCTGTCAGTGTATAACTCTATATTGTGGTGTGTCTATTGATCTTTAACCCGGACAAGATCCGGGCTACTGAACGCACAAGTAACATGTAATTCGTTCACAAGATTATATATTAAATAATTCTCCCAAGTTATAAAAATGTTTATGCCATGTGCATCCAAACCAATTTTAAATCATTTTTCAAAATGAGTCAGTTGATTGTATTTACCAGTGTAAACTGACGTATTTTCCCCAAAAAGACTGAATGCAGGTACTAAACGAAATTGGCTGGATTGTCTCCTTAGCATCAATAAAAAGTCTCGCAAGCTTAGGATGCCTGAAGTCTGTTGAACCATTGTTTCTATTTTATTTCGATCCGTTCTGTGGATAAAGAATCGAACGTTGTGATACTTGATATTACAATAATTAAATTCGGTTGTATCATATTTTTAAATTTGCTTCCGCTGTGCATATTAAATATTGTGTTGTTTGACTATTATGTTGCCAACCACGTCACGATACTCCCCCACCGGGCCCACCGGTGACACGTGGAAATCTGGGTGTGACAGGTTGGTATCAGAGCCAACTCTGAGTGAATTAAACACTAGCCTTTTGTGTTTAATCTCAGTTACACAATTGCACATATCTAAACCTTCGAGTCTAGACTTATAACATAGGACAAATTCCACCTTATTCGGGTTTTGTTTTGTCCTTTAAATTTTATATTTTGTTATTGTTATCTTAGGCTTTATTGACAGGAATATCAAAATACCTCCAAGATTTTTCCGTAGAAGAGGACGAGGAAAGGGGCCGATCACCGCCCCCAATGATAACGAGGCAGGACCCTCAAATGTTCGAGCTCAGTCTACCACGGAGAGTGACGATCCACGCCAAAACAGAAGAAACCTATTTGAGCCGGCTAGATGGTCGGTCTCACATAGCTCGACACCTCCAATCCAAAACCCTTACGGGCCACAGCCAGACTATGAGCCCAACAACCCTCAACCGTCCTTTATACCGTTACAACGATCTCTGTCTCATCATTCGTACGGAGATCTAACACCAGTGTTCAGGGGTCGGTTTGATCCGACCAACTATATCCAAGAACCCGTGGGTTTTAACCCACTAGGTCCAGATGACCATTTCTCTGGCGATCACGCTGACGACATGGACGAGGATACTGACCCCGTCGAACCTGCAAGTGGCACTCCAAACCATCCAATCGAGATCTCCGACGGATCGTCTTTCCACGGATCGCCCTATGTTGGTCCGGATAGCTTTCAGGCGATGTTCACCCGGCACGAGTGGTATTATACACCCTCTCACCACTCGTCGCCCCATGAGCAGCAGCAGCCGCAGCACCAGCAACATCATCAAGATTACTCTGAGGATCACCGATTTGTGGCAGTTACGCCACCACCTCCACCGCCACCAGTGCAGCCGGCACCTCCTCAACCGCCAAGGCGTAGGAGAACCGGTGCCCGAATGTCGTCACGAGCAGGGGACTTCCATTTCAGTTCCCCACGTCAGTCCAGTGGCAGCCATTATCCGCCACATCAGGAGGACCCACAAATGGGTGGACCCTCACAACCAGCGATGCCGCAGCCACCGCCAATGGGTTTTGACAACCCAATTCCGGCATATACGGGTTCCATGGCGTATAACCCGTTTGAGCCGCCGAATCACCACAATTATGGTTACGCGGAGGCCGACCCGTACATGGTAGCGGCGAACTACAACGCCCAAGGACCCTATGGGGATCCATGGGGAGTAGGTTACCCGACTCAGGGGTACCCGATACCTCCTAGGCCTATTATCAGGACGCAATCGCAGCCACCACGGTTTTCTCCACCATAAAGGGAGGAAATCCTACAAAGGTTGGACGAAGTAGAGCGAGGCTTACACCGTGACCGTAGGGAGAGACAGACTTTCTTCCAAGGATTAGCAAGCTTGATCAAAGGGAAGAACAAGAAGGATCATTGAATCCTTCCAATTGTTGATTGAGCCCCTGCGTGGGCCTGTATTTGTTGTATTTGTTTAAGCCCCTGCTTGGGTATGTATGTGTGTTTGTTTGACCCCTGCGTGGGTCTATTTTCCGTTAACCCCTGTGTGGGTATGATGATTGCTTAAAGTCCCTACGTGGACTAGTTTGTTTAAAGTCCCTGCGTGGACGAGCATGTTGATTTACCCCTACGTGGGTACTTGTTATTTGAAAAGACCCGTTTAGGGCAGCGTGAAATATTATGTATAATTAATGGAATGTTGGTTTTATAAATTTCATGTTTGCCTTATGTGCATAAATAATTTATATATGAAATAAATAAATCAAAATCATTCCTTTTGAAAATAATTTGCATATGTAAATTTTTAAAATAAGAATCTTAAGTGTGAAACCTAGTCTGAGTGTCCTTATAAAGACCTGACCATGATGGTAAGACCTGTTTAAAAGATTCAAATCCCTGTTAACATCTGAAAACATGTTAACACTCCTGGCAGACGTGATTCATTAGAAATCACACACGTCATTATTATTAATGGATTCTTTAAAAGATTCCTAACCCATATTATATGATATCTGAATCATGGGTTTGGGTCATCAATTTAGATGATCATATTTTTACCATACGTGGTAATATAGTGCCTACGGGCCTTGCTCATTTCTATATGAGGCAAAAGACAGTGGTAGCTATGACTCCCTGTCTGATAAGGGTAATGAACTAGGTTCAAACCTTAAAAGTCTTGATTCTCTGAAATCATAGCTTATAATTTAAATTGTCCATGTGACTAAGCCTTATGTGCTAATATATATTGTTATTGTTTATAATTAGGATAAATTTTAATTGAAATCCTAAATTAATACGATTAATAAGTTAACCAAATATGGTCTCTGTTTACCATGGTTAACGAGTTACCCTAAGGGGTAATTCCATAATAAACTCCCAAATAAAATATTGTCCTTATTTTCTGCAACAGTTCAATTCAAATGGCTGACTCAAATGAAATAAATAGTCATCCAGTGGAGCAAAATGAGAACGCCCAAATTACGTTAACGGGTGCTGAATTAAAAGCGATCATAGACGGCGCTGTTACACAGGCTTTGGAAAGGCAGTATGAAGAGTACAGTGGGACTCGTAGTAGGACCCAATCTACACAGCCTTCAAAGCCACCGCCCAAGAAGGACGACCCGAAGAACGATGATCGACGCTCCTCGAACCACAGTGCTCCATCTCAACAGGTTATACGTAATCAAGGGCCCCGTGACAAGGGTTGCTCGTATAAATATTTTGTTTCTTGCAAGCCCCGGGATTTCACTGGGGAGAAGGGAGCCATTGACTGTATGACATGGCTGGATGAGATGGATACGGTTGTAGACATCAGCGGATGTGCTAAGAGAGACGTGGTCAAGTTTGTGTCGCAGTCTTTTAAGGGTGAAGCGTTAGCATGGTGGAGATCTCTGATTGAGGCCACCGGAAAAATCCCATTGTATAATATGTCGTGGGATCAATTTGTTGCCCTTATCAAGGAAAATTTCTGCCCTCAGCATGAGGTGGAGAAGATAGAGTCTGATTTTCTATCCTTGGTGATGACAAACCTCGACTGTCAAGCTTACCTAACGAGCTTCAACACTATGTCTCGGTTGGTTCCATACCTAGTAACCCCGGAACCAAAACGGATAGCTCATTTTATCGGTGGTTTAGCCCCCGAGATCAAGGCAAGCGTAAAAGCTTCTCGGCCAGCGACTTTTAGATCAGTAGCTGACATTTCCTTATCCCTCACTCTGGATGCGGTCAGGCAGAGATCGCTGAGGAATAAGGAGGCTGAGAAGAGGAAGCGTGAAGATGATGGTTCACGAAGGTCGAGCAAGAAGCACCGTGGGAACGGTGACAACAAGAAAGGATCGGAGTCGAGGAAAGACGGGCATAATTCTGGTGAAAAGCCCAAATGCAAAATTTGCAAGAAGCAGCACTATGGAAAGTGCAGACTTGAGTCGAACTCACAGACTCAGTCAAAATCTTATGCTTGTGGTATTTGCAAGTCCACGGATCACAAAACCTTGGATAGCAAGAAGATAAAAGACGCAACGTGCTACCGTTGCAATGAAAAGGGCCACATTAAAACCAACTGCCCTAAGTACAACAAGAAGCCTGAAGAGGCTAAGAAGACTAATGCTAGGGTCTTCCGGATGGACGCCAAAGAAGCAGTGCTAGACGATAATGTCATAACAGGTACTTTCCTTGTAAATGATGTCTTTGCAAGAGTACTTTTTGATTCAGGCGCAGATAAGTCTTTCGTAGATCATAAGTTTTGTAAATTGTTGAATTTACCTGTCAAAACCTTAGGCGTAAACTATGAGGTAGAGTTAGCAGATGGTACCATAGAAACCGTCTCAACCGTGTTAGATGGATGTGTTATATCCATTAAGAACCATTCTTTTCCTCTGTCTCTACTTCCTTTTAAGTTGGCCGGTTTTGACATAGTTCTGGGTATGGACTGGTTATCTAATAACCAGGCCCAAATCGTCTGTAACATGAAGCAAGTAATAATAAAGACTCCGTCTGGTGAATCACTTACCATTCGGGGAGATACCCAGTACGGGCTGCCTGAGAAAGTGACTATGCTCAAGGCTTCCAAGTGTTTGAAAAAGGGGTGTGTCATCTACATGGCACAAGTAATTATTGATGAGCCCAGACCGAAGATAGAAGACATCCCTGTCATCTCTGAATTTCCAGAAGTTTTTCCGGAAGAACTACCTGGGTTGCCACCAGATAGGCAAGTGGAATTCAGGATTGATATCATCCCCGGAGCAGCACCAGTTGCTAGAGCGCCCTATAGGTTGGCGCCCACGGAGATGAAAGAATTAAGGACACAGCTAGACGAATTGCTAGCCAAGGGTTTCATAAAACCTAGTTCGTCTCCTTGGGGAGCACCAGTCCTGTTTGTCAAGAAGAAGGACGGATCGATGCGTCTGTGCATCGATTATCGTGAGCTTAATAAGGTCACGATCAAAAATAGGTATCCTTTGCCCAGGATCGACGATTTGTTCGATCAGCTTCAAGGGGCAAGTTACTTCTCGAAGATTGATTTGAGGTCAGGCTACCATCACTTGAAGGTTAAAGATGAAGACGTTCACAAGACTGCATTTAGGACTCGTTACGATCACTACGAGTTCCTGGTGATGCCTTTTGGGCTCACTAATGCACCGGCCGCGTTCATGGATCTCATGAATCGCGTCTGCAAGCCTTACTTGGATAAATTCGTCATCGTTTTCATCGACGACATTCTCATTTATTCTAAGAATCAAGCTGACCATGAGAAACACCTTCGTTGTATTCTCAAACTTCTACATCAGGAGAAGCTCTATGCCAAATTCTCTAAGTGTGAATTTTGGCTACGAGAAGTCCAATTCCTTGGACACGTGGTCAGTGAGCGTGGTATCCAGGTGGATCCCGCTAAGGTTGAAGCCGTAATGAACTGGCAAGAGCCAAAGACGCCTACAGAAATTCGTAGCTTCCTGGGATTGGTAGGATATTACAGGCGCTTCATTGAAAAATTTTCAAGGATTGCTGCACCCCTGACTTCCTTGACCAAGAAGAAAGTAAAGTTCGTTTGGGGCCCAAAGCAGCAAGAGTCCTTTGATATTCTGAAGCAGAAGTTGAGCAACGCCCCAGTACTGACATTGCCAGATGGAATAGAAGATTTTGTGGTTTACTGCGATGCTTCACACACTGGCATGGGGTGTGTACTTATGCAAAAAGGCAAGGTTATTGCCTATGCATCACGACAGTTAAAGGTGCATGAAAAGAATTACACCACCCACGACTTGGAGTTGGGTACCGTTGTGTTCGCACTAAAACTGTGGAGACATTATCTTTATGGAATCAAATGTGTGATCTATTCCGATCTCAAGAGCCTCCAACATCTGTACAATCAGAAGGAATTAAACATGAGGCAACGCCGTTGGATGGAAACTTTGAATGATTATGATTGTGAAATCAAGTACCATCCTGGCAAGGCGAATGTAGTTGCGACGCCTTGAGCAGAAAGGAAAGGGTTAAACCCATTCGAATCAATGCCAAGCGCATGGAGATAAAGAATAATTTGATGGAAAGGTTGTTAGCTGCACAGAAGGAAGCTGTGTTGGAAGCTAACTATCCTAATGAAAAGTTAGGGGTAACTGAGGAGCAGTTAACTCTTAGCAAGGATGGAATTTTACGATTAAATGGACGAATATGGGTTCCAATTTATGGAGGACTTCGAGATGTCATCCTCCAAGAAGCCCATAGTTCCAAATACTCCGTTCATCCTGGAGCTGATAAGATGTACCAGGATCTAAAGGCAAATTATTGGTGGATAGGCTTGAAAAAGTCTGTGGCCACCCATGTAGCTAAATGCTTGACATGTGCGCAAGTCAAAGCCGAGCATAAAAAACCGTCAGGTTTGCTACAACAGCCTGAACTTCCTACGTGGAAGTGGGAAATGGTGACGATGGATTTTATCACCAAGTTGCCAAAGACAAGGAAAGGAAATGATACAATAAGGGTTATAGTTGAGAGACTGACTAAGTCAGCACATTTCCTACCCATCAAGGAGACTTATAGCTCCGACATGTTAGCCCAGTTATACGTTGATAAGATTGTAGCCCTACATGGCATACCTGTAGCTATTATCTCTGACCGGGATACTAGGTACACGTCACATTTTTGGAAGAGCTTCCAACAATCTTTGGGCACACGTTTGAACTTTAGTACGGCTTACCATCCTCAGACAGACGGTCAGAGTGAGCGTACTATACAAACGTTGGAAGACATGCTACGTGCATGTGCGATCGATTTGGGTGGTAGTTGGGATAAGAACCTACCATTAATCGAATTCTCCTACAACAATAGCTACCATACCAGCATTAAGGCTGCGCCTTTCGAAGCATTATACGGTAGAAAGTGTAGATCACCTATTTGTTGGGCGGAAGTTGGAGATGTCCAGTTATCAGGACCAGAGATCGTGTTCGAAACGACGGACAAGATTGTCCAGATTCGAGACCGTCTCAAAGCTGCTCGGGATAGGCAGAAGAGTTACGCTGTTCCAAAGCGTAAGGATTTTCACTTCGAAGTGGGTGACAAAGTCCTACTTAAACTGTCACCCTGGAAGGGAGTGATGCGGTTTGGAAAGAAAGGCAAGCTAAGCCCGAGATACATAGGACCTTTCGAGGTTATCGAACGTGTCGGGTCAGTTGCCTATAAGTTAAACTTACCTGAAGAGCTCAGTGGAATTCACAATGTGTTCCACATCTGCAATCTGAAGAAGTGCTTCGCTGACGATTCACTGGTGATACCACATACAGATGTGCATATAGATGAGAGCTTGAGATTTGTTGAAAAACCCTTGTCGATTGAGGATCGACGGGTTAAGAAGCTTCGAATGAAGCATGTACCTATAGTAAAGGTCAAATGGGATGCCCGTAGAGGTCCCGAGTATACGTGGGAGGTTGAATCCACCATGAAAGAAAAATACCCTTATTTGTTTCAGTAAATCTCGGGTCGAGATTTATTTTAAGGGGGTGAGGATGTAACACCTCGAAAATTCGTGTTCAATGATTTAACGACACGTGTCATATAAGACAAAACGTGTAGTAAACCCGGATTTAATAAAGATGTCTTGGCAGGATTTAAAAAATGGCGTCATGTTAATTTTTACCTCTGAACGACCTCCTTTATAAATCCCAAGGCCCAAGTGTTTATATATTAAACATCTATTATGTCTAAAATCCAGAAATGGGTTGACAATAATGAATTGGAAATGCATGATAGGATCCCACGAAGAAAAGAATGATAAACCTTCATTTTCGGTACTTGTTTTTGGATTCTAAGCAAACAATTCATTATGGTAGGGTTTAGAATAGTACAAGGCACCTTTTAAAGGCCCTAATTGATAAAACAAGGCCCCAAAGTCGGATATAAGGTTGCCCTTTCGAATGGCTAAAAGAACAAGCACTTTTGGCTGCTGAGGAAGCCTTGCGCACCGCAAGACTTTATCCTTACGGTGCGCAAGGGGTTGCCAGTTCGGACAGAACCTTCTGTTTGCTGTTTTGCGCGTGCAACTCACTTCTAAACGAGTTTCCTCATACCCCTTGGCCCATAAACACTCCCTAAACATGTAGGACACCTGTTGGAATGTTGTGGGCAGTAGTAGACCTTGTTGTCAATATATTGTGGTGAGTTAATCCACTATATAAGTGCCAAGAGTTGCAACTTTGCAATCACATCTTCATCTGCATTCTTGGAGCACTTCTGGAACTCAAAGCCTTCTCTCAAGTGTTCTCTAATCAAGCTTAGGACCTTTGTAAGTTGCCTAACCTTCTTTCATTAATTTTAGCTTAGTTATTTAGCTAAAAGTCAAACCGTCGTAATTACGGTTTGACTTCGAGATTAGTCAACAATGGCTCAGTCATATCTCGAATTAAAAGTAGATATAAGTTGGTATTTATGTGGGTAATAAACGCTCAAAAGGGTTTCCCCTGATCACCACTCTAACCAGGTCAAAAGTCGGGTCAAACTTATATTTAAAAAGTCAACAGGAAGTCTAAAATGCCATTTATGCACAATTATCATTGTAGATCATATACAACCTGTTGGATCATTGTTATAACTTAGTAATAAGTGTAAGAACATGTCTAAACATGTTCAACCCGACAATTTCCTGTTTAGACCCGGTTCGGAACCGAAAGTCACATAGTTTGACTTTCACTTTGACTTTCAGTTCTGACCCGTTTAGGCATGTTTTAGAAATGCCTCAGAGCTTTAAGTGGATTAGGTTACATGTTAGAACAACCCTCTGTGATTATACACCTTGGTTCATTAGTTATCCAATTAATATGCATGTTTCCGTTAATTGCTCATATGTTGACCGTTATGCCCTTATTACCTTAAAACATGATTTATGAAAATGTAAAAGTGTAGAAACCTTAGTTACTGATATATAAACTTGTATGAAAAGTTTGACATCAGTTTGACTTATAGATTGAGAGTTATGCTCATTATCGCAAAATTAATGCTTTATGTTAATAAAACGGCGTAATTAGCGTATAGCCTAGTTAAGCCTACTTTTTGATACCAAATCTTTTACCCACTGATGTAATATATTATTTTGGGATTTTTAAAGATTTTTAATTAATTTTTGGCTGAGCATAACTAGTAGTCGTAAGCTTAATCCGGTAATTGTCGTTTTGCCCTTACGGGCCATAAAATGAGTTTTACATATCTAAACGATTCCAAACCTTTTGCTACTGATCACCTATGATAAATAAATTATTTTAATCCTTCTGGAAATATAAAAATATCAGATTTAAGTATCGAACCCGGAAATGGCCTTTAATCGCCTTATTTAGCGTTTTTAACGCATAGTATGTTTTACAATCATATTGGACATACCCGGGTTGATACCTACTGATATATGAGGCAAATTATAATATTTTAACAGTAAGCAAAGGTTGATAAACTCAGACTTCAGTTTTGAGCTTTTCGGCTTATGTGAAATTACCAAAATACCCCTACGGGGCATAGTTTGGTTAGAAATGATAAATTTCACATATATGCTTTAACCTACTGATATAACTTAGCAAATTGAGTATATTTGCTAATTACATCAGACCTGTAACTCAGGTTTTTATTTAAACTCTTTTACAACCTTTAAAATGACCAAACTACCCCTACGGGGCATAGTTTGTGTTTAATATCATTTCGGGCATAATAAAAGACATCTTACTGATGTCACAACATATTTGAGGCATAATTAACTTAGGAAACCTGTATATGGCTCTTACGGATACCCGTTACGCTTATTACGCGTACGGTTCGGTTTATGCAACAAGTTTACATAAATTAGCCGAAATAGGTCAAACCTTAACGGTTTTATCTCAAAATCCAGAGTGTGAATAATAAACTCATATTAAAAAATTCTTCAAACTTGTCGGGTCTAAATCAAATTCTATCCGGTCTTCGCTTAATCGTGCGTACGAACCGTATCTTTGAAACTAGCCGGTCTAAGCTTAAGCTGAATTAAAGACCCGTTAGGATTCTAATAGGTTATTATAACCCTTCGTTCCAGATTAGGAGGACCAGTAAAAGCTACGTTCATTTTGCTTATTGTGATTAATACTTACTCAGGTAAATACTTTTAACTTATTTTCCCTATACGGGCTTGGGTTACGGTATATAGCATACCGCTTGATCGGGCATCAAATTCTCCACCGTTGAGTGGGTAGTTGAATAAATTTGATCGGCTCGTTTAAACAGTCTTGATACTTAAAGCCTTTGGGGGGTTAATGACCATGTCCCGGATATCCTTGGCATCATCTTACGAGATGGCCACGACCTGAGCACGGGGTGTAGGCGTACACCTGTCAGTGTATAACTCTATATTGTGGTGTGTCTATTGATCTTTAACCCGGACAAGATCTGGGCTACTGAACGCACAAGTAACATGTAATTCGTTCACAAGATTATATATTAAATAATTCTCCCAAGTTATAAAAATGTTTATGCCATGTGCATCCAAACCAATTTTAAATCATTTTTCAAAATGAGTCAGTTGATTGTATTTACCAGTGTAAACTGACGTATTTTCCCCAAAAAGACTGAATGCAGGTACTAAACGAAATTGGCTGGATTGTCTCCTTAGCATCAATAAAAAGTCTCGCAAGCTTAGGATGCCTGAAGTCTGTTGAACCATTGTTTCTATTTTATTTCGATCCGTTCTGTGGATAAACAATCGAACGTTGTGATACTTGATATTACAATAATTAAATTCGGTTGTATCATATTTTTAAATTTGCTTCCGCTGTGCATATTAAATATTGGGTTGTTTGACTATTATGTTGCCAACCACGTCACGATACTCCCCCACCGGGCCCACCGGTGACACGTGGAAATCGGGGTGTGACAATCAACGATTACACTTGCATGTAAGCAAAAGTCTCCCCCTCAGCTCGAGCTCAATGGATTTGCTTGTGTAGAGATGACAAGGATGGAATGAGCTAATAGAACAGTACATAGTACCTTTCTATTTATAGGGCACAAGCAAACCACTGAAGCATCTTTGTTGACGTCACCATGAAAGTGACATCTAACAACTAACTAACTCTAAACACTGACCTATACAACCACTGTTATCTAACAACTGATCCTATTCCAATAAGACAAAGTAAGCACTGTTTCTTCATTCCACTGCTTTATTCCAAGAAGGGCTTTGGTCTCTCAGCAGTGCTTGACTGAAGACAGTAGTTGGAAGAGTAGTACTTAGTTCTTTAGTTTGATCAGCGGTTTCAACTCAGCTGTTGTAAGGATCAGCGGATTGGAGATAATCAGTTGTTGAAACCACTTCCAAGGGGAGAGGCTGATGCCTAACAACTGCTTATTTTGGTTCCTCTGCTCTGATCTGGTTTTGGCTTTAATCAACTGTGCCTCTGGTAGGGTTCAATCCCAACAATCTGCCCCTGGAACAGATGATGCCATAACCCTTCATTATTTTGGAACTTTATTGTCTCATCAACAATTCCCTGATTTGCCCTTTAAGTTGTAACTCAAAGTTCAGGGAATCTGTATCTTCCTCGTCCTTGCACAGTTGAAGATCAAGGAGATCCTGCAGATCTTCAACACTTAGGCCTAGTACTTGTTCCCTTGATATTTTCTTCACATCACCATCAGATCTGATCAGAGTCAATACGTGGGTCTTTTGATCAGACTTCCACTTTAGTACTTTTGAATCTGATGGGTTTCTTGGGAGAGTTTTTATTTCAGATGAGTTGGGAGATGGTGGCCTGGTGATAACTGGCTGAGCAGTGCCTATAGATTGATTTCGTTCAAGAGTTTCTATCACTATTTTCTTGATACCTTCTTTCACTAGTTCATCACCAGCCATAAGTTCCTTCAAGGTTTCAGCATCCATCTGCTTTTGTCTTTTTCTTTGATAAATAGCAGCACCTGCTGGAGCAGTGGATCTCTTGATTGGTAACTTTGGTGGTCTTGTTGAAATTTCAGGTTTAGGATAGTCAGGCTTTTGTGGAACTTTTGGATCCTTCTTCCTTAGTTCCTCTAACTTTTTGTAAGTGGCCCTGACCCTATCTTCTCTCCACTTTGACACTTGATTCTTTGACCCATAGTCAGCTGCTATTAGCTCCTCTTTCATTCTCTTCAACTCTAGTGCCTTGTCAGGTACATTCTTTTTGAACTTTGCCCAATCAGAAGGAGTGTGATTTACCTTATTTTTAATCATCTCTTGAATACTGGCTGCTTCACTTTCAAGCTCAGGAATGGTCCAATCTTTGTACATATGTTTCTCACCCTTATATTTCTTGTGAGCCATGATATTTTCAATGTAGTCTTTTCTCAGAGATTCATCTGCTCTTTTTGATAATTTTTGACAAACATTCTTTGCAAATTGTTCCAAGGATTTGACTTGAGTAAGTAGAAATTGATAGTGCCTTTGAATTTCTTTGTCAGTCTTCCCTTGTGAATCTCTTTGGGAGATATCTTCTGCTTGCTGAGCCTTAACTTTCAAATATTCTTCAATATTGTTAGGCCTGGGATATCCTTCAACAGATGGTAACCTCCTTTTAGCAGGATCATCCTCATAGTAGAAGGATTTGATCCCTTCTCTTACTGCTATAAGCTCTAAAGGAAATTGAGCACTTGCAGGAGCAATATCAGTGATTGGCTTTTGAATTTGAGCTGAAGAGAGAGGAACAGGGTTTGGTAAAGTAACAAGTGGTAGAGGTTGTGATGATTTTGGTGGAGGTGAAGAATCATCATCTTTTAGAATTAACCTTCTCCTTTTTGGTTGAGGAGAGGTTGATGATGTTTTGGGTGGTTCAGTGGTGGTAATTGAAGTGGGAAGTGATTGACTAACAGTTGTTGAAACAACTAGTGTTTCAACCACTGTTGCCATTACAACTACTGATGTGTCAGTAAAAGTCTTCTGCATAGTTACAGGTGGTGATTTGATGATGGGTGATGTGGTTGAAGTGGTGATGGATGATTTAGTGAGAGCAGGTGTTTGAGTGGTGTGTGTTGAAGTATTGGTTGTTGGTTTAACAACTGCTAAAACCACTGAGGTACCAACAGTTGTTGATACAACAGGAGTCACAACAGCTGTTTGAGTGGAAGATTGATGTTGGGGGCTTTTGGAAGGTGATTTGGGAGTATGCTTTGTGAGTCTGGATGGTGTGGATTTGGGTTCCCTCACTTTTCTAGTGGGATTCTTTCTTTTTGGCTCATGATTTTTAACATCCTTTAGCTCAGAACAACCCTGTGCATTCAGCTCCATATAAGCTGTTTTCTCCTCATTCCACCTTGATTTATCCTTTGCCTCTCTATCCCTTTTTACACTTGCTTTTGCTTCAGCAAGTGCATTTGTGGTAACATCAATCTTTTTACTTCCACCTGGCAAGGGAATGTCTTTTCTCATGCAGTCTTTTTCTGGTTTAATATAAAGACCATCTTCAATTCCCTTCTTCTTCCATTGCTTGATTTTATCCCCCTTTTTGGCATTATCTGGTGGTGGATTATCAATAAAGAGAACAATGGGAGGAGCTTTGCCAGTGGTTATTAGGATATGGGCCTTTATAGCCTTGATGTCAGCTTGAGTGTCTTTAAACCTAGACTCCATCATGTTTCTCAGCTTTTGTACATGTATGTCATGCTGTTGATCAGCCAATTGTCTTTGTTGTTGGAGCAGTGGTTGAAATAAGGTCCAAAGAACATCAGGGGCTGGAACATTAAATGCTGCTGGAGGATGTTGTGGGACAGCAGTGGAAGTAGACTTTGTAGAATCTAACACTTGCTGCAGCATTGTTTTGATGTCTGCAACAGATGATCCAATTCTGTCCACTCTTTCCGTCAATTCTTGATATTGTAAACCATCACCCAAGTGAATGGGATCATCTGATTTCCCACCAGTAGTGGTTGTATCAGCAGTAGACTTAGGGAATGTATCCCAAAAGTCATCTACTGATGCCCCTTTTTCTTGGTACTGGGGACTGCTTCCTTCTTTTGTGGACACCTTGAACAACTCACCAGAGGTTAAAGTAAACACACCAGTGGTTGCCTTGGTTGTCTCTGAAGAAATTTCCTTCAAGGGAGTCTTATTTATGGAACAACTGACTCAATGTAGACCAGTGGGTCCAACGTTAGTAGTTGTTGCTCCACTTGAACTACTGATAGAAATTACTTGTAATTCCTGTAGTGTAACCTCCTCAATTGTTGCTGGGTTAGCAGAGGTAAAGACATCAGACCCAGTCACTTGTGGGAGTGTACTCTCAGTGATAGGTGATTGAGAAGAACTGGTTTGTGTCTGAGCCATAGCAACTGCATGCAACAAAGGTAACATGGATTGTGGTAATGTGAGGGGTGAAGGAATAGGTGTAGAAAGAGACATGTGCTTGGGATCAGGACTGAGGAAGATGGAGCCAATTGGATCCAGAGCTTCATAATGTGGGGTCCCTGTGTCTACAACCTGATCCTTTTGTGAGGATGCAGGAGGAGTTTTAGGCAAAGGTGGAGATCTTTCTTCCAACTGTTGTGAGGAAGTAGCAGCAGTGGTTATTGGTGACTTTTGTGTTGTCACTGGCAGTTGCTCTAGGATCTCATCTTCCAGAGTTGCCTTTTGAATGCGTTTGGGGGGCTTTTTGGATGATTTCTTTTTGGTCTTTTTGGTAATGGCACGTGTGGGTTTCAAAGCAGTGGTAGTGCTGCTATGATCACCTGGAGCAGTGGGCTCAGCAGCAGATACCTGAGGAGTAGTGGTAGCTGCTAAATTCTGCTCAGGCACCTTTGCTTGTGTTTTGCAAGGTGTTGACATTCTAGTGAAAGTTTCAGTTGTTAAGCTGTTTATTTGAAAAGAGTCACCTTGTTGGTATACATGAACATCATCCTTACCAAATTTCTTTGTAAAATAGTAGCTCAGAAATCTTGGAAAAAGTAAGAATGGCTTTTTATCAGCATTTTTAACTAAATCATTAAAGATTTCCTGGGAGTAATTAAAATCTTCATTTTGTAAAATAGCATATCCCAGGTATTGAATCTTTAATGGTATTTCATTAAAAGCAGTTTTTTATTTGAAACACACATCAAAAGGGAGTGAAATAAAAATCTTGTTGCAGGGAGAAGACCTCTGAAATGGTTTGTGGTGTGATTTTGACTGGTTTACCCATGAGAGAGGAGTTAATGGCTATGACATCTTCTCCTTGTTTGTCGAGAGTAACATTTTTCCAAAACTCTCTCTGGGTTTGCAAGTAAATTGGAGCATCTGCTGTTAACAAAGTTTTGTACTTTGATGGAGACATAGTATCAATGATGGAATCGAAAGCATCGGTGGTGCCGGGTTTTGTAAGGAGACCCAGATAATTGTGTGGAGATTTGTATGGGATTTTGGTGGGTGTAGTAGCCTTTTTAGTGGCTTTTCGAGATGATTTTGAAGTGGATTTTGCGGATGACTTTGATTTCATCATTTTGATGAAGAAAATCGATGAATGAATTTGAGAGAAGCATATGGAAACTGCTTTGAGAAAAGAATTTTTGTGAATTCAATTCGACAGTAAAACCCTGTTTGGTGGTTTTGATCAAGGTTTTATAGGGAAAAAGGTGAGTGCTGACGTGGCAGCGGTTACAAAGATCTGACGGACAAGTACTGACCACATGCCAACCTCTGATGGAATGATGGATAATGGAAGACAGTTGTTTTATGAAACCACTAATGGATCAATACCAGTGGAGTACAAATGGAAATGAGGACAGTGGGTGACTTTAACTATCAGTGGATAGCTGGTGTCAGTGGTTTAAAACACTGAAGTTTGGCAACAGTGGATAACAATGAAAATTATGAAACAGAGGTTGACTTTCAGCAGTGGATAAGCAAGTATCAATCAGATGTTTGTACCAATCAGTGGGTATGGCAGACTTTTAGGATTTATGAAAATTTTCATTTTAAGCTATTTTTAAGGATGAGTTTCTGATTTTTTGAAAACATTTTTATGCTTTTATTCATGGAGAAACGGGATTTTGCCTGTTAATCCATGTTTAGCATGCCAATCCTCGAGATCAAACTTTCAAAGGTAGATGTGTCTAAAGCCTTTGTTAGCACATCTGCCAGTTGATCTTGAGTTGGAACATGATGCAAAGAAATCAGACCTTTCTCATAGCAATCCTACATAAAGTGATGTCTGATGCCAATATGCTTGGTGGTTGAGTGTGACACTGGATTTTTGATGATATTTTCTGCTGCTTGACTGTCCAACAAGAGTGGTGTCTTTAGGGCAGTGATACCAAAATACAGTAACTGATTTTGAAGCCACAGGAGTTGGGCTGTACAGCTTGCAGCAGCAATGTATTCTGCTTCAGTAGTGGATGTGGAAACAGCTGCTTGCTTTTTGCTTTTCCATGAAACAAAGCAATTTCCTAGAAACTGGCACCCTCCTGAGGTGGACTTCCTTGTCTTATCACATCCAGCAAAATCACTATATGAGAAACCTGAAAGCTCAATTTTACCATCAGTTGGATACCAGATACCAAGCGTGGGAGCACCTTTTAGGTATCTGAATATCCTTTTTACAGCAATAAGGTTTGACTTTCTAGGGGCTGATTGGGATCTTGCACAAACACATGTTGCAAACATGATGTCTAGCCTAGATGCAGTTACGTACAATAAAGACCCAATCATGCTTCTATAAAGAGTTTGATCAACTAAATCATCATTTTCATCAGACATGACTATTTTATTGGTTGCAATGGGTGTACTGCATGGCTTACAATCATCCATCTCAAATTTCTACAAAAGTTCTTAGGCATATTTGCCTTGATGGATAAAGGTGCCATTTTGCAGTTACCTTACTTGGAGACCAAGAAAGCACTGGAGTTCACCCATTGCACTCATTTCAAACTCAGCTGTCATGAGTTTTCTGAACTCTTCACACATTTTGTTACATGTGCTTCCAAAAATGATGTCATCCACATAAATCTGGACAATCATCAAATCTTTCCCTTTCCATTTTAGAAACAATGTTTTGTCAATTTTACCTCTTGTGAAACCAATAGAAAGTAGAAAGGTGGAAAGAGTTTCATACAAGGCCCTTGGTGCTTGTTTCAAACCATTCAAAGCTTTATTTAGCTTGTAGACATGATTTGGATTAAATGGATCCTCAAAGCCTGGAGGTTCACACATAAACCTCTTCTTGAATCTTACCATAGAGGAATGCACATTTTATATCCATTTGATACACCTTGATGTTGTGGTTGACAGCAAAGGCCAGGAATAGTCTAATTGCTTCCAATCTTGCTACAGGGGCAAATGTTTCATCATAGTTAATACCCTCTTCCTGTCTGAACCCTTGAACCACAAGCCTGGCTTTATTCTTGACAACAATACCCCTTTCATCAGTTTTATTTTTGAAGACCCATTTTGTGCCAATTGGGCTCACACCCTCTGGCAATGGCACAAGCTCCCAAACTTGTTGTCTTCTAAACTGTTGGAGCTCCTCTTGCATAGCTTCTACCCAGCTATTATCTTTTAGTGCCTCTTGGTACTTGACTGGCTGATGGAGAGATAGGAAACCAGCAAAAAGATAAATGTTTTGGGATTGACTTCTTGTGAGCTCCCCTTCATTAATGTTGCCAATAATTTAGTCAGGTGGATGAGATTTCAAGAAGATAAGCTCTCCTTGGTATGGAACAATGGCACTGAGTGGGGAGGGCTGCAGATGTGAATCATCTGAGCTAACCACTGCTGGTGACTTTGATGATCTAGCAGTGGCTTTAAAAGGTGGTGTAATAGGAGGTAGTGGTGTGGTCACATGCTGACTTTGATCCACTGTTTGAGGACTTTTCTCAACAGTGTTTGATGACGTAGAAGCATGGGTTGATGGGCTACTTTGGTCAACAGCTGTTGAGGTAGCAGTGGTTGAACTTTGACAGCTGTTTTGAACATCTGATGCTCTTCCACTTGATGCAGACTTTTGTTGTGGGATGATGATTTCATATCCAAAGTCTGATGATGAATTTTCTGATGAACCTGCATTATTAAGCTTGACAGCAACACTTTCAAATGTGAATTTATCAAGATCAAATAAATCTGCAGGATTTGCTGGGATTTTCATTGATGAGAGTTTATTGAACTTCACATTTAAAGTCTCTTCCACTGTTTTGGTCCTTGTGTTAAACACTTTGTAGGCCTTAGCAGTGGTTGAGTATCCCAGATGATAACCACAATCAATTTTGGCTGTAAACTTTGAGATAGAATCTTTTAAGTTTAAAATGAAGCATGGGCAGCCAAAAACTTTGAAATATGAAATTAATGGCTTTATTCTATACAGCAGTTCATAGGCAGTCTTTTGATGCCTGGGGTTGATTAAAACTCTGTTTTGGACATAGTAAGCAGTGTTTACTGCCTCTGCCCAAAAAGTTAATGGCAAACCTGAATCAGCAAGCATGGTTTTGGCAGCCTCAATCAAGGTCCTGTTCTTTCTTTCAACAACACCATTTTGTTCTGGTGTCCTGGGAATGCTGTATTGCCTCACAATTCCTTTTGACACACAGAAATCATCTAACTCCTTGTTCCTGAACTCTGTGCCATTATCACTTCTGAAGATTTTTACTGGCAAGTCAAACTGCTTTTCAACCTGTTTCACAAAGTCTTGCAGAATGCCTGCAGTCTCATCTTTTGAGTGTAAAAAGTAAGTCCATGTAAACCTAGAAAAGTCATCAACTATAGCCAAACAATACCTCTTTTTCTTGAGACTCATGACTTTAACTGGGCCAAACAAATCCATATGAAGCATTTGCAAACGTTTGGTTGTTTTGGACTCTTCAATTGGTTTGTATGAGCTTTTATGTTGTTTTCCTTTTAGGCAGGAAACACAATGCTCAGGACAGGTGAACAGTTTTTGAGGTAAGCCTCTTACTAACCACTGTTTTGAAAAAGCAGTGATTGTCTTGAGATTTGTGTGCCCCAATCTCCTGTGCCATAATTCTGTCTCTTTATTTGAGGCAGCTGAGAACAGACAGGCATCAGTCCTTGGGTTCTCTTTTGACAAATCCACCACATAAACATTGCCACTTCTTTGAGCAACAAGTTGAGTTTTACCATTTTTTATTATTGCTTCAATCTTTTCAACCATTTCTGGTCCAACAATCCTTTGTGAAGAAAGAGCCATAGCCCTTATCACTCATTTGAGAGACACTCAAGAGGTTGAATTTCAGATTGTCTATTAGATTGACATTTTAAAATTTTATATTACCAGATTTTACTGTTCCTGACCCCATAACTTTCCCTTTACTATTATTACCAAAGGATATATCACCCCCTCAATGGATTTTGAAATCTTTGAGTAGGGCTTTACATCCTGTCATGTGCCTGGAGCCTCCACTATCTACATACCAAAGACTATCTAAGCATGCAAAAGCTCCCTGCACATGAAGTAAAAGGATTAGTTCATTAGGGTCTCTGTGACAACCCTCATAATTACATGTATCCGTACGATTAATTAATATTAAATTGTGCTTAATGACTGTGCTTAATTACAACTGATAACGAAACTGCTTTATGATTTCTGCATTCTTCAGCAAAATTCAGCTTTTTAACATACTAGTCTTGTGCAGAAAATTGACTAAATGGTCCTGTATGCTTTCCTAAGTGTTGGGAATTAATAGTGTCACAAAAAGTTACATAAAAGACTCTATACGGAACAACTTAGCACTTTAACGAACCGGTATCTAACCGAACAACCGGACATTACCCGGGACACCAAAATTTTATCAGAAACATTGTTTTATTATTTCTTGACTAGTTATGGTCCCCGATACCCCCAACACATTATATAAAGTGTCATACAAATAATACACTAGATATTACACTCAACACCCTAATCATTTACCTACTTACCCACAAAAGTTACACTTACCCCCCCCCCCCCCCCAATCAAAATTCACAGCCCCATGTGGGGGACCCCACCACCTTACTTACTAGATCTTATTCATATTTTATTTAGATTTTGCTTGTGATAATGAACAAAATATTGGTGATGACTTTAAGTATGGAGCATAGGATTTGCAAGATCATTCCATATCCTTCCATATCTCACAACTTCACCCAACTCCCTCAACCTCTCTTTCTCCCTCTCGGCTCACCCTTGTGCCGCCACCACCACCACCTTGTCACCACCATCATTCCATTTTTAAGCTTGTTTCAAGTGTTAGATGGTGATACATGGAGCTTGAAGCTTGAAGATCTTGAAGAATCCTTCTAATTTGCTTTCATCATCCATCTTTGTCATCTTCTTCTCTAGTATTCTTCCCTAGCTTAAAGCTAGTAGTAAGACCTCTCATAACTCTTGTTTACTTTTAATTTTATGTTTAAAAGATGTAGTATGATGAAAATAACAAGAATCATAAACATAAAGTTACACAAAGATGAAATATGGTGAAATGTTGTTAGTATGATATTGCTTAGTAAATGGATGATGATTGCATGTTGATTTCTAGTAATATGATGATTGATCATCATATGAAACTTGTTAAAGTATGATTGAAAACATGGTTTAACAAGTTCGAAGGTGTTGTGATTATATGTGCGTGTTTTAGTAACGTTTATGCGATTAACAGCATGCTGAGTAACATTTACAGCCAACTTCAGTTAGCTGTAAACGGATGGTTATAAATCGAAAAATAGATTTTCTAAAGTTTAAATTATGTGTTTTCAAAAAACGAATCAAATGGTACTGGAATCATATTTTTTCGAGGTCGTTTAGTTTTTTTAAACGTCCGTTTTGTATAGCAGCAAAAGCTGTGTTTTTACTGCAGAAAATGTGTGTTATGTTTTTCATCATAACTTGAAATCTGTGTAGAATTAGCTCATGAAATTAGTACTGTAGATGACCATTGATGTCGTTGTAATGCTCCAACTAGAATTTTATCGATCGGACATACGATGAATTTTAAATGAATTATTACATGGACTGCAGTCAGAAAGTGACGAATCAGATTGCATTCCGGTAAATGATTTTTATAAAATATTAGTAATGAATTGGATCCCGATATTTTTACACAATAATATCTGGATCGTTTAAAACATTCTGTAAAAATTTGGGAATTTTTGGAGTAAGTTAACTATTTTATTAAAATTCCTAAAAACAGCCTAGTTTTGAATGTTAAAGCCAAAACGACATAAGTAGTAATTTGCGTGTCTAAATGTCGGGTAGGTTATCTGAGAATGATCTAACGTGTTATATATCAATGAAAGTGTTATGTACAATATCGTATGTTTACTTTTGAATGGGTATAGATGGGATGTTTATATGGGCGTGAAATGTTAACTTGAGTGTGTGCTATGTGATAGATGCGTGTAGGAACTTTGTATTTTATTTAAAACTATTAACAAACTAAATGGTAATCATATTAGGACATGATTGACCAACCCTGACCATTAGCTATTTTAAGATTTCAACCGAGCAACCAAAGGAGAGTTCACACTCCTTCTAAGGCATGGGATTCCCGGTGGTTGGGAATGGGTTAAAGAACTAAAACGGAACTTGCATATCCTCCTTGGGTAGGATATGTACCGCCATCCTCCATGGGTAGGATGCCAATATTAATCCTGCGTATTCTCCTTGGGTAGAATACGTATGTTCGTCCTCCTTGGGTAGGACAACAACCTTAACTTACTAGACAAAACTCTATCATTAAGTCCCTCATTTTATATCGACTTAATTGCCGAGGCCGATGGAGAGCGGGTCATTAGTTAATAGTGCTATTAGGGTTGACAAGCCTCACTCCGTGCCAGTAGGACGGGCGTGTACTAATGGATCATGGCAAACAGTCAAGGATGATAGACATTGACTTAGGGCACAAGTTACTTTCGTCAGTAGTCGATATGGTAACGGTCTAGTAGTTCACATGGGGAAGCCCCCACTGATTATGGATATGGTTTGGGGAAAAATAAAGATACTGGTTAACTTGTGGTTTACGAAACAACTTATGGTTTTCAAAACAAACTTTTAACGTGATCACTTTTAACAAACTTTTAACGTGATCACTTTTAACAAACTTTTAACGTGATCACTTGGGTGATGGTTTACGAAACAACTTGTGGTTTACGAAACAACTTATGGTTTTCGAACTGTTGAGTTCCATCTTAAACATTTAAACTTTATGAACTTATTACTTATGTTTGGGTTTTATATTAGTTAACGTGATAACTGCTATTTGAACCATGTGTGCTTACTCTCTTCTGTCATCCCACACTTACACACTTTCGCGACACTTTTCTCACTTACGATTGCTTCGTTGTGAAGACCATGAGTGGAAGTTTGAACTTGACTCAAGCCCAGCTGACATCTCTAATCAACGAACGAGTGGCTGAGGCACTCGCAACTGTCCCTACAGGAGGTATAACCTGCCATATCAACCCATCTTAGGACGTTTAGATCCTACCCTCGTGAACCAACTCTTGTGCTTAACCTTGTCTTTTATTCTCGTGCCACAGGTCAACATGCTCAGCCTCCCGTATGTACGTTCATGGATTGCCGACCTAGTACTTTCAGCGGCACGGATGGAGCTGTAGGTCTTCTTCGCTGGTTTGAGAAGATTGAGTCTGTTTTTGAGATGTGTGAATGCCCTGAAGCTCGTTGGGTGAAATTTGCTACTGGAACACTCGAAGGTGCTGCGTTAACCTGGTGGAAAGCACAGGTTCAACTGCTAGGGTTGGCGGTTTCTAATGCCACCCCATGGAATGACATTAAATATTTGATCAAAGAAGAGTATTGTAGTCGTGATGACATCCACAAGCTAGAGGTGGAATTTTTCAATTTGAAGATGACGGGGTCTGAAATCGAGGCATACACAAAGAGATCGAACGAATTAGCTGTCTTGTGTCCTACTATGGTGGATCCTCCTATCAAGCGTATCGAGCTGTATCTTAAGGGTTTAGTGCTAGAAATTCAGAGCCACGTGACCTCAGCTAATCTTGGCACCATTCAGCAAATCATCCGTTTGGCTCATCGTCTCACTGATCAGGAAGTTGAGCAGAACAAGCTGCCCAAGCGTATTAGCACTACTACTACTTCTGATGCACCCAGTGATAACAAGCGCAAGTGGGATGGAAATTCGGGCAAGGGTTCTACTTCAGTTCAGTCTCAGTCCCAGCAGCGAAAGACAGATGAGTACAGGAGCCCCAGTCAGCAGTCTTCTGGGAATCAAGGTCAGGGTGGATATAGGGGAAATCACCCTAAGTGCAATCGATGTAATTTGCATCACAACGGGTCGTGCAACAAGGGTCGTTGTCAGAGATGTAACAAGCTGGGTCATGAAGCCAAGGATTGCAGGAGCTCACTTCCTGCGAATCAGAATCGTCAACAGCAGCCACAAGCTCCACAGAATCAGCAGCAACAGCAGGGTAATAGGGGATGCTATTAGTGTGGTGCTGAAGGTCACTTCAAGAGAAACTGCCCCCAGTTGAACCAGAAACAGAACAACAACAATAATCAGGGGAACGGGAACAATAACGGGGGTAACAATAATGGCAATGGTGCCAGGGGACGTGTTTTCGTGCTAGGTCAGGGTGACGCGAGGAACGATCCCAACGTTTTGATGGGTAAGTTTCTTCTGGATGATTTCTTTGTTACTGTTTTATTCGATTCGGGTACCGATACTAGTTATGTGTCCTTCAAAGTTAGTCAAATGCTTAAGCGCACCCCAACACTTTTGACCACCAAACACATGGTAGAGCTAGCAAACGGTAAAAGTTTAGAGGCCACACACATAGTTAAGCGTTGTAATCTTGTTCTTGCTGATCAGACCTTTTCTATCGACCTCATTCCTATCGTTCTGGGTAGTTTCGACGTTGTTATTGGGATGGATTGGTTATCTCATCAGCAAGCGGAAATTCTTTGCAACGAGAAGATTGTCCGCATCCCTCGTTCTGGTGAAGAACCCCTCGTGATTCATGGCGATAAGAGTGGTGCTGTTGTGGGCATCATCTCTTTCCTTAAGGCCCAGAAGTGGTTGCGAAAGGGCCACACTGCTATTCTAGCCCTCGTTTCTGTTACATCTTCGAAGGAAAAGAAGATAGAAGACATTCCTATTGTGCGCGACTTTCCTGAGGTATTTCCTGAAGAATTACCTGGTCTTCCGCCTCATCAACAAGTCGAGTTTCAAATCAAGCTAGCTCCTGGAGCAGCGCCCATAGCTCGAGCACCTTATCGTCTAGCTCCATCAGAACTTGAAGAACTGTCCATGCAACTACAAGAACTCTTGGAAAAGGGTTTCATACGTCCTAGCTCTTCGCCTTGGGGAGCTCCAGTGTTATTCGTGAAGAAGAAAGACGGTACCTTCAGAATGTGTATTGACTACCGCGAACTCAACAAGGTGACTGTGAAGAATCGTTATCCCCTCCCACGTATTGATGACCTATTCGACCAGCTGCAAGGGTCGAGCTTCTACTCTAAGATTGACTTAAGATCGGGCTATCATCTGCTGAGAGTCCGAGATGAGGACATCTCCAAGACAGCATTCAGAACTCGGTATGGGCATTACGAGTTTCTGGTTATGCCTTTTGGATTGACGAATGCACCTGCGGTCTTCATGGATCTCATGAACAGAGTGTGCAAGCCTTACCTGGATAAGTTTTTCATTGTATTCATCGACGACATCCTGATCTATTCTAAGAGTCAGGAGGAACACAAACGACACCTGAGACTTATTTTGGAACTCCTTCGAACAGAGCAGTTGTATGCCAAATTTTCGAAATGTGACTTTTGGCTTCGCGAAGTCCATTTTCTAGGCCACGTGGTAAACAAGGATAGGATTCATGTGGATCCATCCAAGGTCGACTCGATCAAGAACTGGCCTGCACCCCGTACACCAACAGAAATCCGCCAATTCTTGGGTTTGGTGGGCTACTACAGAAGATTCATCAAGGATTTCTCTAAGATTGCGCAACCTCTCACCTCGCTAACTCAGAAGGGTATCACCTATCGTTGGGGTGATGCACAGAAATCTGCTTTTCAGCACTTAAATGAGAGACTTTGTAGCGCGCCTATTCTTTCGTTACCTGAAGGCACAGATGATTTTGTGGTTTATTGCGACACTTCCATCCAAGGACTTGGTTGCGTGTTGATGCAACGTGACAAGGTCATTACCTACGCATCGCGCCAACTTAAAGTTCATGAAAGGAACTACACTACACACGATCTGGAGCTGGGAGCCGTTGTTTTCGCACTTAAGATATGGAGACATTACCTGTACGGTACCAAGTGCACCATTTACACCGATCACAGGAGTCTAAAGCATATCTTCAAGCAAAAGGAGTTAAACATGCGACAACGTCGATGGGTCGAGATCTTGAATGATTACGAATGTGCGATCAAGTACCATCCGAGCAAAGCCAATGTTATGGCCGATGCCCTCAGTCGAAAGGATACTACACCTAAACGTGTGCGAGCATTACAACTTACCATCCAATCTAGTCTCCCTACCCAGATACGAGATGCTCAGGTTGAAGCGCTGAAAGCAGAGAACATCAGGGCTGAGTCCTTACGAGGATCGAGGAAGCGATTAGAACAAAAAGGAAGACGGTGCCTACTATGTAACAGAGTGCATTTGGGTCCCACTTTACGGAAACTTACGCAAGCTTGTGATGGATGAAGCGCACAAGTCTCGTTACTCAGTACATCCTGGTTCGGATAAGATGTACCACGACTTAAAGACTACATACTGGTGGCCTAGCATGAAAGCCAACATAGCAACCTACGTCAGTATATGTTTGACTTGTGCGAGAGTCAAGATTGAATATCAGAAACCAACAGGCCTACTCCAACAACCAGAGATTCCCGACATGGAAATGGGAGCAAATTTCCATGGATTTCGTTACTGGCCTGCCTAGATCTCAACGCGGAAATGACACTATTTGGGTGATAGTGGATCGATTGACCAAGTCTGCACATTTTCTGGCTATCAAGGAAACGGATAAGTTTTCTACTCTAGCAGACGTCTACCTAAAGGAAGTAGTATCAAGGCACGGAGTGCCAACCTCCATCATTTCTGATCGTGACTTACGTTTTACATCTGAGTTGTGGCAAGCTATGCACAAGTCATTTGGTTCTCGATTAGACATGAGCACGGCATATCATCCACAGACGGATGGACAATCTGAACACACCATCCAAACCCTTGAAGACATGCTTAGGGCATGTGTGATTGATTTTGGTAACGGCTGGGAGCGACATCTACCTTTAGTAGAATTTTCGTATAATAACAGCTACCACACCAGTATCCATGTAACAACTCTCATCAAAATTCATAATTAATTTAATTAAATTATCCAATAGGAAACCCTAATTGAGAAACCCAAGTGATTCTGCATAATCCCTAAAATTTTCAGAACATTTGGAATCAGGATTAGGGCCCCTAAAACTCAGGGGGGGGGGGGTGTAACACCCCGAAAACGAGTTTGGTAATCAAACCACATTAATACTAGATGACGGGTAAAATACCGTTAGCGGTAAAAGTAACCCGGTAAATATTAGGATTTAAATAAATACTCCTAATATTAAATAAAAAGTGAATAAAAGATTTAAGAAGGATAAATACTTTGAGGAAACAAAGTTTGTAGAAGGCCCGAGTTAACGGGACTTAAAACTAAACTTAGTCATAGATTCCCAAAACCCACTAATTTAATTAGGAATGTTTAACCTAGTTAAAAAGTGGGGAATATTGTTAGAAATAAGTAGGTTGTGCCCTACTTAATTAACTAGCCAAATTAGAGGGGCCAATGTTGTTAAAATCGAAACTTGTATTATTAGATTTAATAAAAAAAAAAAAACAAACCAAACACCCCATTTGGGATGTCTGGTTCGATCAGGAGCAAGGAAAAGGGCGACCCCCACTCTTCAAAACCCTAACACTCACAAATTCATCAAATTGAAGGGGCAAATCTACTCCAAGTCGAAATCTGAGATCGGATTAGTGATCCCCATTGCAAGAGGGTTGTAAGGTATGTAAAATTTGATGTTAATTCTCTATTTGAAATTCTCATGAAATTGGGAAATCTGAAATTTGATGATGCATGTATGAGATGTAGATGAAACAGGAACATTTAAATGCCTAGGAGTAAACCCTAGACAAGTATAGATTGAAATCATGCTTAGCTCAAGTAAATTCAGATTTTGTTGATGCTAAATTGAGGTATAAGATGTTCTTAGGGTTTTGATCGCTAAATAAATAGTGTTATGATGTCAAGAACATGCTTAATTTGAAAGCTGAATTCAAACGGTTCTTGATCAGAATTTACAGCCAACTTGTATTGGCTGTAACCTGGATAAAACGTGGTAAAAACATGTGTTTCTTGAGCCTAAAATGTAATTCCAGGAAATATCTTTAAAACCCCACTGGAATCGCATTTTTTCGACGAAAATTGAGCGTTTTATGAATTTTTCCGTATCAAAGGTTCAAGCTGCGTTTTCTGGCAGAATCTGCAGCCCATTACGAATGTCATAACTCAATTTAGTAATTGAGTTATGATCTCAAATTCTTACTGTAGAAAGTATTAAGTGATTCCAAAAATCGTCAATTGGAATTTCGTCAATCGGATAAACGAGGAATTTTATATGAATTTTTCCGTAAGCTGCAGTCAGAAGTGACGAATCTGATTGCAGCTTAGTAAATGAATTTTTACGAGTTTTTGGTAAAGAGTTAGATCTTGAAATTTTAACACAAGGTCTAACCCTTCGAGTGGTACACCACATAAAAAAATCATAATTTTTGAAGACTTGTAAACAGGTTAAACAGGTCACCAAAAACAGCCTATTTTCAGTGATATGAAACTTGATTGTTGATGTTATAAATTATGCCCACAAAGTTCATATGTTGAAACTATGAATGAAACACGTAATTTCCTAATTTATTTCATTAGGGGTGATACGTGATAATACGGAATCTAATCATAATGTAGATTTTAGTTAATTTCACGTATCATATGATTAGAGGTAGTTAACTAGTAGAAAGTTAAAATTTACTAATGACGAAGTCGAATAATGATTTCGACATAGAAAATACGTAAGGTGGAATAGTCGTATTTGTTAATGACTAATCTAACCACCTTGTGAATGATGATAGTTTGACGCCTAACAAGCTAGGTGGAAGCTTGTGGATGAAGCGGGTCAAACGGAGCGCGTACGGAAAGAAAGGCGTGGCATGGATGCAAGGTAAGTATAGCTTACACTAGTCTTATATGTTAGGATATTCTCTTATCGTATTAGTTATGAATGAGATAAATACATAATTGAGGTATGATGTTCCGGCGTGTAAACGTACGGAACAAAGTAGTCGAGCATGACAAGAAACCATGTGGATGGTTAAAAGGAGTTAAATCGGTAAATTGGTCATGCGTTGACCATAACTATTGGTTTTGAAAGACATAGTAAAACATAAACCATGATAGGCTAAAAAGTGTTAAGAAATGATTAATAAGTGAAATGACCGCACGATGTAAACCGGAGCGAGTCATGTAGATGAGATGGTAATAAATATCATCTCGTCAACATAATCGGTCACTTAGACCAAATGGGTCAAAAGGTGAAGATATCACCCTTTGACAATAACGACTAATGATTTTTGTCGTGTTATATTATTTCAGGTGTAAATGTCAAATGGGTATTAGCAACGCTATGAATTAGCGGTTATAAAAGCAAGGTATTAAAAACGGGTCAATATATTGATCTGCGCCAGGTATGTGAAAAAAAAGGGTAACCCTCATTTAGAACATGTGGTTCAAAGAGTGTTAAAAGTAGTCAAAGTGAACATTTGGTTACTTGATAAGTAAACCAAATGTTTTAGGTAAGGAACATTGTATTTGGAAAGCTTAATGACTTTTCAAACAAAATCATAGGTTAAAAGAGGGATTACGGGTCAAAATAAGCATACGAGTGAAAACGGGTTTAAATTGTGTAATAAACCTGTGATTATAACCTAATATGGTATATAACCTTAATTTGAAGTAGTGTACGTGATATAAAGGTCAAACAAGTATGTTTGTTTGATAAACGTGTAAACGGGTCAAAATTTTGGTAAAAGAGTAATAAGCCGAAGACTTAAAAGTCTTAAATTTTATTAATCCAGATGTTGGATTTTAACTCCATATGATGGAAGATTAAATTACAATCATGTAGGAAGAAACGGTAGATCAAACGGATAAGCGGTTTGAAAGATACGAAAGTTTCCGTGTCGAATAACGGCAAAAATAGAGAAGCTGGATGCAGAGTCCACCGTAATTTACGGTCCCACCGTAAATTACGGTGGAGATGAATTGGTTACGGTGCTAATTGTCTGTTGTACGGTAGATGAATAGAAACCCAGGGGCCACATTTTTTTTTATATATTTTGTTTTTCATTTGAAAATCAATTGTTTCCCGGACATCGTTCGGACATGATTTAAACCCCGTATGACTAAAGCATTTCATGTTTATGAAATGTAGGTACACCTTGGATGCCGGAAGACGATCAAGCTAAGCGAAGAACCGAACACGATAATGATACACGCTTCCGCACTTTGCTACGTTGTAATTTTTAAACAACGAATTCGATCACGTTATGTAGAATAACTTATGATTTATAAAAGTTTTAATAAACCCGTATTTCCAAATGTTTATGTAATCTTAATTACATGATTGTTTTACGTAAAATTTACGTTAAACCTTGAATAATAAGACCGGGTGTTACAAGTTGGTATCAGAGCCTTGGTTTAAGAGATTCGAGTATGGTGGGGAGGAACCATGCTTGGACTTAAACCTTATGCTCTTGACAAAGAATAGTGTTCGGTTCGAGGCTTGATCGCAAATCCGGTAAGTACATGTATGCTAAAGTTTTGTAAACAACACATAGGGTTATCGTGTGATACACGTTACCCCGATTAAAATGATTGATATAGTTGACGAAAATACGTGCGTTGACGCGTATAGTAGAAAAAGCCTTGTATTATAATGCGGGCGATTATTAAAGTTGACGTTACTAACTTTTGTGAATGTTTTAATTGAAGGACACTCGCGTTTGAAGACGACGAGAGTCAAACGAATTGTGGATATAATGATGGAACGGTCTGAGATATGGCAAGGAGAGCATAATCATCAAGGACCTAAATCGCGTAACGATTGCAAATAAGTAACGGCAAGAAAGCCCGTTAAGGCAAGCAATACCAGGTGCACGCTTTTAAATATAATCACACAAATAGTAAAATGCAATAAACAAAGTAGAGAATGATTGTTGCATAGGTAAATTAGAAACTTGGAAAACCTGAATAGAAATACATATCCAGGATATCATTTCCAAGAAAACTAAATAGAGTACTTACATAGGGCGTGATGTGAAAACTATAGGAAGGTCGTGTATGTCATGTGTTAATCACTTACTCTGGCCAAGTAAGTAGTGGCATATGATACCACGAGTTTCTTATAGCGGACACATTTACATCCGATGTAGTAAGGGCGGGGTATATGGGACTAGTTTAAAAGTACCCAAATGAATCAAATGAGTAAGATATTTGATAATAATGTAAACGCACAACCGAGTGACGGAAGCGTATTACATTAGGATAATGAGCCCGAGTGAAGGGACGAAGAAGCATGTAAAATGATTTAGACAAGTATTGGGAGGGAGTGTACTTACACTCGAACCCAGAAAACGCAAGCATGTAAAATGATTTAGACAAGTATTGGGAGGGAGTGTACTTACACTCGAACCCAGAAAACGCAAGCATGTAAAATAATTTAGACAAGTATTGGGAGGGAGTGTACTTACACTCGAACCCGGAAAACGCAAATATGCCTCTTAACAGACCGTTTTTGTAAAACGTCAAACTTGAGGGCAAAGACGGAATATAAAAGTGAAGCGAAGTCTTAATGCATACCGGGAGGGGTGCAATAATAACGACTTCGGTAAAACACCCGGTTGGTGGGTAAGGATTTAAACACATGCATAGACCGAGAAACGGGAACTCGGGTAGAAAAATTAAAAGACTTGGATTTTAAGTCATGACTAAAAGACGACAAGATGATGTAAATAGAAATTTTGAATAAATTATGTTCAGCTATTTTAAAGTTGAACGGGTCGAATATAATATCATGCCGGACGACATGAGTAAACGCAAGCGGGATAATGGTAGCGTTAAAAGCAAAAGAATAATGAGCCCGGTAAGGGGACATAATCAAATTCGAATGTATGTGAACTGGATAAGGGTGAGAAGTCATAAAAATCGGAAAATTGTCCGAAAGAAAACAATTATAGCCATGAAACTACAATTAAGGTTAGCGGGACCTAAGCTTGAAACCAAACGATTCTTCGAACAAAAGCAGGGTGCCTTGACACCAAACATGTATTTTAAGAATGACATGAGTAAGGAGTGATCTACGGGATCAACATAACCTTTATGGTTATAAACAAATGAAAGATCTACGGGACTAAAGCGACCCACGGGTCATGATTAGAAAGAAATAGATTATAAGGACCTCGCCTTAAAGAGGTGAAGGTCTAATAAAATAGCCCATAGACTAAGTGATAAAACCTAGGGGTTAATAAGACAAAGTGAGGGAATAAATGGAGAATCCTCGCATAAGACAAAGACTGAAAAAAAAAGAAGAATAAATTTTAGACTGTCAATATCCCGGTATGGATAATTGACAAAGGTTGAAGAGAAGACGCTAAACTAAAACTTCGGCTTTGATAAGAAATGACATTTCTAAAAAAAAATGATGATGAAAATGAATGAATTAAGATAGACGTATAAACAGTAAACATGAAAGATATAAGTCTTGACACTGATAGGTGCAAGACGAAATGTTCGAAAAGTGATAATTCTGAAGATAGAAAGTTGATGTAAAATTTGGCATGACGTGACATGATCACGGTCAAGAAATGTAATGTGAAGTATAATCACATTAGAGCCGAGTGACGAATATTAGAACCAAGTGATGAATATTGCTAAGTTAATTAAACTAGTGGAAATAACGAGATTACGTTATTTCAAGTTGCATTATGTCATAAAAGATACGTAGATGATTAATAACCAAAAAGATATTACCATACTTTTCTGGTAATACTAACAATTGGTTAAGATATGAGCAATGCTCAATTGATTATCGAGAGCAAATACATTGAGTTTAAACTCAATAAATTATGTAAGAAAAGGTTTCGAGGACGAAACCTCTCTAAGGGGGGTAGACTTGTAACACCCCGAAAACGAGTTTGGTAATCAAACCACATTAATACTAGATGACGGGTAAAATACCGTTATCGGTAAAAGTAACCCGGTAAATATTAGGATTTAAATAAATACTCCTAATATTAAATAAAAAGTGAATAAAAGATTTAAGAAGGATAAATACTTTGAGGAAACAAAGTTTGTAGAAGGCCCGAGTTAACGGGACTTAAAACTAAACTTAGTCATAGATTCCCAAAACCCACTAATTTAATTAGGAATGTTTAACCTAGTTAAAAAGTGGGGAATATTGTTAGAAATAAGTAGGTTGTGCCCTACTTAATTAACTAACCAAATTAGAGGGGCCAATGTTGTTAAAATCGAAACTTGTATTATTAGATTTAATAAAAAAAAAAAAGCAAACCAAACACCCCATTTGGGATGTCTGGTTCGATCAGGAGCAAGGAAAAGGGCGACCCCCACTCTTCAAAACCCTAACACTCACAAATTCATCAAATTGAAGGGGCAAATCTACTCCAAGTCGAAATCTGAGATCGGATTAGTGATCCCCATTGCAAGAGGGTTGTAAGGTATGTAAAATTTGATGTTAATTCTCTGTTTGAAATTCTCATGAAATTGGGAAATCTGAAATTTGATGATGCATGTATGAGATGTAGATGAAACAGGAACATTTAAATGCCTAGGAGTAAACCCTAGACAAGTATAGATTGAAATCATGCTTAGCTCAAGTAAATTCAGATTTTGTTGATGCTAAATTGAGGTATAAGATGTTCTTAGGGTTTTGATCGCTAAATAAATAGTGTTATGATGTCAAGAACATGCTTAATTTGAAAGCTGAATTCAAACGGTTCTTGATCAGAATTTACAGCCAACTTGTATTGGCTGTAACCTGGATAAAACGTGGTAAAAACATGTGTTTCTTGAGCCTAAAATGTAATTCCAGGAAATATCTTTAAAACCCCACTGGAATCGCATTTTTTCGACGAAAATTGAGCGTTTTATGAATTTTTCCGTATCAAAGGTTCAAGCTGCGTTTTCTGGCAGAATCTGCAGCCCATTACGAATGTCATAACTCAATTTAGGAATTGAGTTATGATCTCAAATTCTTACTGTAGAAAGTATTAAGTGATTCCAAAAATCGCCAATTGGAATTTCGTCAATCGGATAAACGAGGAATTTTATATGAATTTTTCCGTAAGCTGCAGTCAGAAGTGACGAATCTGATTGCAGCTTAGTAAATGAATTTTTACGAGTTTTTGGTAAAGAGTTAGATCTTGAAATTTTAACACAAGGTCTAACCCTTCGAGTGGTACACCACATAAAAAAAAATCATAATTTTTGAAGACTTGTAAACAGGTTAAACAGGTCACCAAAACAGCCTATTTTCAGTGATATGAAACTTGATTGTTGATGTTATAAATTATGCCCACAAAGTTCATATGTTGAAACTATGAATGAAACACGTAATTTCCTAATTTATTTAATTAGGGGTGATACGTGATAATACGGAATCTAATCATAATGTAGATTTTAGTTAATTTCACGTATCATATGATTAGAGGTAGTTAACTAGTAGAAAGTTAAAATTTACTAATGACGAAGTCGAATAATGATTTCGACATAGAAAATACGTAAGGTGGAATAGTCGTATTTGTTAATGACTAATCTAACCACCTTGTGAATGATGATAGTTTGACGCCTAACAAGCTAGGTGGAAGCTTGTGGATGAAGCGGGTCAAACGGAGCGCGTACGGAAAGAAAGGCGTGGCATGGATGCAAGGTAAGTATAGCTTACACTAGTCTTATATGTTAGGATATTCTCTTATCGTATTAGTTATGAATGAGATAAATACATAATTGAGGTATGATGTTCCGGCGTGTAAACGTACGGAACAAAGTAGTCGAGCATGACAAGAAACCATGTGGATGGTTAAAAGGAGTTAAATCGGTAAATTGGTCATGCGTTGACCATAACTATTGGTTTTGAAAGACACAGTAAAACATAAACCATGATAGGCTAAAAAGTGTTAAGAAATGATTAATAAGTGAAATGACCGCACGATGTAAACCGGAGCGAGTCATGTAGATGAGATGGTAATAAATATCATCTCGTCAACATAATCGGTCACTTAGACCAAATGGGTCAAAAGGTGAAGATATCACCCTTTGACAATAACGACTAATGATTTTTGTCGTGTTATATTATTTCAGGTGTAAATGTCAAATGGGTATTAGCAACGCTATGAATTAGCGATTATAAAAGCAAGGTATTAAAAACGGGTCAATATATTGATCTGCGCCAGGTATGTGAAAAAAAATGGTAACCCTCATTTAGAACATGTGGTTCAAAGAGTGTTAAAAGTAGTCAAAGTGAACATTTGGTTACTTGATAAGTAAACCAAATGTTTTAGGTAAGGAACATTGTATTTGGAAAGCTTAATGACTTTTCAAACAAAATCATAGGTTAAAAGAGGGATTACGGGTCAAAATAAGCATACGAGTGAAAACGGGTTTAAATTGTGTAATAAACCTGTGATTATAACCTAATATGGTAAATAACCTTAATTTGAAGTAGTGTACGTGATATAAAGGTCAAACAAGTATGTTTGTTTGATAAACGTGTAAACGGGTCAAAATTTTGGTAAAAGAGTAATAAGCCGAAGACTTAAAAGTCTTAAATTTTATTAATCCGGATGTTGGATTTTAACTCCATATGATGGAAGATTAAATTACAATCATGTAGGAAGAAACGGTAGATCAAACGGATAAGCGGTTTGAAAGATACGAAAGTTTTCGTGTCGAATAACGGCAAAAATAGAGAAGCTGGATGCAGAGTCCACCGTAATTTACGGTCCCACCGTAAATTACGGTGGAGATGAATTGGTTACGGTGCTAATTGTCTGTTGTACGGTAGAAGAATAGAAACCCAGGGGCCACCGTAATTTACGGTCCCACCGTAAATTACGGTGGAGATTTTTTTTTATATATTTTGTTTTTCATTTGAAAATCAATTGTTTCCCGGACATCGTTCGGACATGATTTAAACCCCGTATGACTAAAGCATTTCATGTTTATGAAATGTAGGTACACCTTGGATGCCGGAAGACGATCAAGCTAAGCGAAGAACCGAACACGATAATGATACACGCTTCCGCACTTTGCTACGTTGTAATTTTTAAACAACGAATTCGATCATGTTATGTAGAATAACTTATGATTTATAAAAGTTTTAATAAACCCGTATTTCCAAATGTTTATGTAATCTTAATTACATGATTGTTTTACGTAAAATTTACGTTAAACCTTGAATAATAAGACCGGGTGTTACAGGGGGGGTAAACCCTATTCGGTAATATCTTAATAGTTTGCTGTCGAAAATTAGAAATAATACGAAACCAACTCAGCAAGCCTACTAGGACACAAGGCTACCCTAGGGTAGATTGGTACCCCAGGCGAGTCGCGACAGAACCGGGGACATCTTCCGCGACACGCGGGAGATGTCAATTTCAGGTATAAATACAGGGGCTTGGGACTTGATTTCTGGCTTCAGTTCGACGTTAAAATTCCTTACGTACACCAAGTTAGACACTATTTACTACAAAAACACACACTGATCACGAAGTGCTGCCACAATTCAGGGTAATAACTCGATCGCTGATACGATTCAATGTCCGATTGATTAAACTATCCAATGGATGTTTAAGTGCTGCCCACATTAGGGTTTATGCTTTGTCATTCGTTGTTAATTCAATGGATGTTAAAGTATCACACTTTGTCATTCGTTGTGAAGGTTTTAATCTCGTGAGTTATTGTAAATGCTGTATTGATTACTAACCCAGAATTGTGTGCCTGTTATTAAATTAGGTTAAAAGGCTAATCAGTAGGCTAGGCTCTACTCAAATTAAATCTGCAATGCGAGTCATTCTCTTTTTATCAAATTACTTTTGAAATCATGTTTATTTTCAAGATTATAATTACAGTGATAAAGTTTATGTAATCACCAAGTTACAGCCGGTATGTGGGGTTTTCTATACATTACTTGATAACCGTCACTATTGGACAACGAGTTAGCCAATGAGTGATATGACCATAGTCACAGACACCATCGGGCAAAGAGGCTTCCGATGGATGTTCGAGTGACAAGTACTGTGTGTAGTTGGTTTGATATCTGAAACATTGTAATCTCTCTTAATACTGTAAATTATAAGAAACGAGTCATTTTTATAAATAGAATGATTCACTCAGTATTTCCCGCTGACAAAACCTTTTTCAAACATGTTTCAGGTGATCTGTTGTGATCCAGGAAAAGTGCCGAGACGCACTACAAGCTTAAGGAAGTGGCTCAGAATAAAATAAAAAAACATGTTTTGTAAAATAAAAGATTTCTTCGTGAAATCTCAAGATTGTAAATTACCGGGTTTTATCCCGAGTTGTGAAATAAAATAATCGGGAAATATTTCAGTTTTAAGAAGATCCTGATGATAAACTTCCGCTGTTAAACTCAATTAAATAAATACCACGGGATTTCTGTCCCGCGGCTCCTGAAACGGGCCAAACCGGGTCGGGGGCCGTGACAGAAAAAGGTGGTATCAGAGCCACTGAGTTAAGCCAATTAAGTATTTAGAAAATACTTAATTTTAATTACTATTTTGTGATTATGTGTTTTATTATTTGATTAATTGTGTACAGTATGGGCAGATTTTTATATGCTAGCCATTGTAGCAATAAATACAAATCTTTAAAATAATCTGACTTAAATTTTTAGTACCCGGATTACCTACAGTCTAGAAACCTTACCCAGTAAATAAAAAAGTAAACCTTAGTGTGTTTTAATTTTCAGTTATTTATAGTTACATAGTTTGGAATAATATTTAAAAAGTTTTCTATGAAATTTTGTTATAAAATTTTGACTTAATAAATTTTGATTATTTTGCATATTTAAACAGCATGAGTGAATTGTCTAATGCCCTTCAGAATTTAAATCTTTATCCAGTAAGAATAGAAGTTTCTAGAGATTTCAATAGGTATATACCAGACATAGAAGAACCTATAGAATTCAACATTGACAAGCTATGATACTATTAAGCCAATTAATGAAAATGATTTTATTCATTCTCTTGAAAAACAACTACCAATAAACTTAGAACCAGTTATTCCAAACCCTTCAATCCACTCGCAAATAGACGAATGGTTGACTAATGAAATACAGTTACAAAACAATCCCTATAAGCTTTTTCCTCAGTACAATCCAGAACCTTTACCAAATCCATCAATGAGTAACGAGAAAAGGGATGAACTCTGCCATTTTGACAAAGAATTAATGGATGCTGGGAATAGGATCCAAGAGATTTTGGGACAGATCTCCTGGAATTACGATAAGAAGGAACACCGTTACTAGAATATCATCTGACTAAGGATATGGGATTTATGAAACTATGGATGTGTAATAATAATAAGTAAAATCAGTCTGTAAAATAACTACAAATAAAACTTTGTAAGATAATAGTGTGTATTGATGCATACTGTTAAATATAAATCGGGAAATCGATAGTTTTGGCTATATTAGTGTTATGAACTCTGTATAATTGTTTTATAATTATTATTTATTTGATATTAATAAATTATATATATATATATATATTAATTATCAGATGGAAAACGCTAATAATGAACCAGTTAATGAAATTAATCAATCTGAGCAACAACCGGGGGATCAATATGTGACTAGGCAGGATATAGAAAATATCGTTGCTCAAGGGATAGCCAATGCTATTCCAGCATTCGTTGCTGCTATTAAAAATCCAATAGAACCGCAACAAATCGTTCCTAGCAAACGTATTTCTGAAGATAACTTCAGTAATAGTATAAATGGAGGTAGTAATCATGTTAATCATGATAATGAACCACGGCAAGCTCCGCTCCCTAAGAAAATGAAAGCTGCAACACCTGGTTGCACTTATAAAGAATTTCTTGCTTGTAAACCCACTGAATTCGCAGGCAATGAAGGAGCAACTGCATCACTGCGTTGGTTAGAGAAAACCGAAGCAGTAATTGCAATAAGTAAATGTGCTAAAGATGATCAGGTCATGTACGCGTCAAACCTTTTCAAAGAAGGGGCGCTAGAATGGTGGAACACGGTGCTACAGGCTAAAGGAAGAAATAGGGCTTATGCCATGAAATGGGAAGAATTTAAGAGTCTTGTAGAAAGAAAATTATGCCCCGAATATGAAAAAGATCAAATGGAAAATAAGTTTTTAAACCATAGAATGATGGGTGTAGATTGTCGCGGTTATACTTCAACATTCTTTGAATATGCTAGAGTGGTACCAACACTGGCTTCGCCAGAACCGGTACTCATTTCTCGCTATATTTGGGGACTGATTAGTGAAATCCGTAACATCGTTAAAGCTGCGAGACCTCGTACGATTGACGATGCTGTGGAATTAGCTAATACCTTAACTGATGAACTGGTACGCACGCAAGATGAAAACAGGAAGAAAGAACTGGCTCAGAAAATTACCCAAGGATTTCGTATGGGTAATAATAACAGCTTCAAGAGAAAAGGAACAGGGCAATCTTCAAATCCGCCATTTTGCAGGAATTGTAGAAAGAAACATTTTGGAAGATGTAATGTAACCTGCAATTTTTGTAAAATGGTAGGACATCGTGAAGAGGAATGCAGAAAGAAAACAAGAGTCTGCTATAATTGCGGAGAAACAGGACATTTTAAACCAGAATGCCCTAAATTAATCAAACCAGCAGACAACAAAACCAAGACAGCCGACGGAGCTACTAAGAAGAATGTTCGAGCCTTTCAGTTAACTACTCAGGAAGCCGAGATGATTCCTGATGTGATAGCCGGTACGTTCTTAGTTCACAACATTTACGCCAAAGTATTATTTGACTCTGGTGCAAACCAAAGTTTTATAAATACTTCATTCTGCCAAGCACTTAAATTACCTTTAACCCAACTTAGGCAGATTTTTACAGTCGAAATGGCAGACAGAAATTCAGTTAAAATAGATAAGGTTTTGCAAAATGTAGAAATAGAACTTTTAAGTCATAAATTTCATGCAAACCTATTGCCAATGAATTCAGCTGAATTTGATGTTGTGTTAGGAATGGATTGGTTAGTAACCAATCATGCTCGAATTCTTTGTGATCAGAATTCCATAGAAATTCAAACACCTACTAGAGAAGTCATTATGATTACAGGAGATAAACCACGTAAGCCTATGAATTTCATATCAGTAATGAAAGTTGCTAGTTATGAACGAAAGCAAGGAATAGTGTATATGATTTCGGTAATCATTAGCACTAAGAGTAAAGAACTTAAGGAGATTCCAGTAGTCTCAGAATACCCAGATGTATTTCCAGAAGAATTACCAGGATTACCACCAGATAGGGAGGTAGAATTTAGGATTCATCTAATTCCAGGAACTATACCAATAGCTAAGGCACCTTATCGGTTAGCTCCCACATAAATGTTAGAACTGAAAAAGCAATTAGATGAATTACTAAGTAAAGGTTTCATACAACCTAGTTCATCCCCGTGGGGAGCGCTAGTGTTGTTTGTTTAGAAAAAGGATGGTTCAATGAGAATGTGTATTGATTATAGAGAATTGAATAAGGTTACAATTAAGAATCGATACCCATTACCTAGGATTGATGATCTTTTCGATCAACTTCAAGGATCTAGATATTTTTCTAAGATAGATTTACGCTCCGGATATCATCAATTGAAGGTACAAGAAGAAGACATACCTAAAACTGCTTTCAGAACTAGGTATGGTCATTATGAGTTTACAGTCATGCCCTTTGGGTTAACGAATGCACCTGCTGCATTTATGGACATGATGAATAGGATCTGTAAACCATATTTGGATAAATTTGTAATTGTTTTTATAGACGATATACTTATTTATTCCAAAAGCCAGACAGAGCATTGTGAACACCTTCATGCACTCTTAACTTTGTTAAGAAAAGAAAAGCTTTATGCCAAATTCTCAAAGTGTGAATTTTTGGTTGCAAAAAGTGCAATTCTTAGGACACATGGTGAATCACGAAGGTATTCACGTAGATCCTGCTAAGATAGAAGCAATTACCAATTGGAAAGTTCCACAAACAGCAATGGAAATTAGAAGTTTTATAGGTTTAGCTGGGTATTATAGACGGTTTATTAAGGATTTTTCCAAAATAGCTGTTCCATTAACTAAGCTAACCTGTAAAGCGGTTAAGTTTGAATGGGGACCAAAGCAAGAAGAAGCCTTTAGAATATTAAAGCAGAAATTAACAAATGCACCAATCTTAGCCTTACCAGAAGGAACTGAAGATTTTGAGGTATATTGTGATGCTTCAAAACTAGGATATGGATGTGTGCTTATGCAACGCAAAAAGTTGATTGCATATGCTTCACGGCAATTGAAAAAGCACGAAGAAAATTATACGACTCATGATTTAGAATTAGGAGCCATAATTTTTGCCCTTAAGATTTGGAGACATTATCTGTACGGAAGTAAGTTTACTATTTATACAGATCATAAAAGTTTAAGATATATATTTGGGCAAAAAGAGTTAAACATGAGACAAAGGAGATGGATGGAAATCCTAAGTGACAACGACTGTGATATTCAGTATCACGGAGGAAATGCAAATGTAGTTGCAGATGCCTTAAGTCGTAAGTATTATGAGAAACAACGACGGGTTCGTGCTCTCAGATTAAATCTACAAATAGATTTAATGGAACAATTGAAGAATGTTCAAGCTACAGCAATCAAGGATTATGCTGAAGGAATGAAAGGACGAATAAAGGAATTAGAACAAGGAGCAGATGGAATTTGGAGATTCCATAAAAGTAGAATTTGGGTACCTAAACAAGGAGACTTAAGACCTAAGATTTTAGAAGAAGCCCATAAATCTAGGTATACTATGCACCCAGGAAACAATAAGATGTACCAAGATTTAAGAAAGAACTTTTGGTGGATAGGAATGAAAAAGGATATAGCACGATATGTTTCTAAATGTCTCACTTGTTCACAAGTTAAGGCAGAACATCAGAAACCTTCAGGGTTACTACAACAATTAGAAATGCCTATATGGAAATGGGAACTTATAACCATGGATTTTGTTACTAAGTTACCCAAAACCAGAAAAGGTAATGATGCGATTTGGGTAATTGTGGATCGATTAACCAAATCAGCTCACTTTTTACCAATGAAAGAAACCTTTAGTATGGAAAGGTTGGCAAAATTGTATGTAGATGAAGTTGTATCCTAACATGGAGTTCCACTCTCCATTGTTTCGGATAGGGATAGTCGTTTTACTTCTCATTTCTGGAAAAGTTTCCAGCAAGCTATGGGAACTCGATTAAATCTGAGCACTGCATATCATCCCCAAACAGACGGACAAAGTGAAAGAACAATCCAAACTCTAGAAGACATGCTTCGAGCATGTGTAATAGATTTTGGTGGAAATTGGGATGATCATTTACCATTAATTGAATTCTCCTATAACAATAGCTATCATTCAAGTATTGAAACCGCCCCATTTGAAGCACTGTATGGAAGAAAGTACAGAACTCCAGTCTGTTGGGCAGAAATAGGAGAAAGTCAATTATCAGGTCCTGAAATAGTGCAAGAGACGACTGATAAGATTACTCAAATCAAGGAAAGACTGAAGATGGCTCGTGATCGTCAAAAGAGTTATGCAGACAATAGATGCAAGCCGTTAGAATTCCAAGTTGGAGACAAAGTACTATTGAAAGTTTCTCCTTGGAAAGGAGTAGTTAGATTCGGAAAGAAAGGGAAGCTAAGTCCAAGGTACGTAGGACCATTTTCAGTGATCCAACGTATAGGATCAGTTGCTTATCGTTAACAACTACCAGAAGAATTAGCTGGAGTACATGATGTATTTCATGTATCCAATCTCAAGAAATGTCTATCAGACGAATCTTTAGTAGTACCTCTCCAAGATATAGAGGTAAATGAAAAGTTAAAATTTGTTGAGAAACCTCTTCAAATAGAAGATAGAAAAGTGAAGTTCCTCAAACACAAACGATTAGTATTGGTCAAAGTCAAGTGGGATTCAAGGAGAGGACCTGAATACACTTGGGAGCTGGAATCTGAAATGAAGAGAAAGTATCCTCATTTATTCCAGTAAATCTCGAGGACGAGATTTTTATTTAGGTGGGGAAAATGTAACAACTCTCATCAAAATTCATAATTAATTTAATTAAATTATCCAATAGGAAACCCTAATTGAGAAACCCAAGTGATTCTGCATAATCCCTAAAATTTTCAGAACATTTGGAATCAGGATTAGGGCCCCTAAAACTCAGGGGGGGTAAACCCTATTCGGTAATATCTTAATAGTTTGCTGTCGAAAATTCGAAATAATACGAAACCAACTCAGCAAGCCTACTAGGACACAAGGCTACCCTAGGGCAGATTGGTACCCCAGGCGAGTCGCGACAGAACCGGGGACATCTTCCGCGACACGCGGGAGATGTCAATTTCAGGTATAAATACAGGGGCTTGGGACTTGATTTCTGGCTTCAGTTCGACGTTAAAATTCCTTACGTACACCAAGTTAGATACTATTTACTACAAAAACACACACTGATCACGAAGTGCTGCCACAATTCAGGGTAATAACTCGATCGCTGATACGATTCAATGTCCGATTGATTAAACTATCCAATGGATGTTTAAGTGCTGCCCACATTAGGGTTTATGCTTTGCCATTCGTTGTTAATTCAATGGATGTTAAAGTATCGCACTTTGTCATTCGTTGTAAAGGTTTTAATCTCGTGAGTTATAATGCTGTATTGATTACTAACCCAGAATTGTGTGCCTGTTATTAAATTAGGTTAAAAGGCTAATCAGTAGGCTAGGCTCTGCTCAAATTAAATCTGCAATGTGAGTCATTCTCTTTTTATCAAATTACTTTTGAAATCATGTTTATTTTCAAGATTATAATTACAGTGATTAAGTTTATGTAATCACCAAGTTACAGCCAGTATGTGGGGTTTTGTATACATTACTTGATAACCGTCACTATTGGACAACGAGTTAGCCAATGAGTGATTTGACCATAGTCACAGACACCATCGGGCAAAGAGGCTTCCGATGGATGTTCGAGTGACAAGTACTGTGGGTAGTTGGTTTGATATCTGAAACATTGTAATCTCTCTTAATACTGTAAATTATAAGAAACGAGTCATTTTTATAAATAGAATGATTCACTCAGTATTTCCCGCTGACAAAACCGTTTTCAAACATGTTTCAGGTGATCTGTTGTGATCCAGGAAAAGTGCCGAGACGCACTACAAGCTTAAGGAAGTGGCTCAGAATAAAATAAAGAAACATGTTTTGTAAAATAAAAGATTTCTTCGTGAAATCTCAAGATTGTAAATTACCGGGTTTTATCCCGAGTTGTGAAATAAAATAATCGGGAAATATTTCAGTTTTAAAAAGATCCTGATGATAAACTTCCGCTGTTAAACTCAATTAAATAAATACCACGGGATTTCTGTCCCGCGGCTCCTGAAACGGGTCAAACCGGGTCGGGGGCCGTGACAATCCAAGCCGCTCCATTTGAGGCATTGTACGGATGTAAATGCCGATCACCTCTTTGTTGGGCAGAAGTTGGTGACAGCCAAATCACAGGCCCATAAATTGTGGTAGACACGACTGAGAGGATTGCTCAGATACGACAATGAATGGCGGCAGCTCGTGACCGTCAGAAAAGCTACGCTGATAAGCGCAGGAAACCACTCGAGTTCCAGGTTGGGGATCGGGTGCTACTCAAAGTCTCACCTTGGAAAGGTGTAGTTCGTTTTGGAAAATGAGGCACACTCAATCCGCGTTATGTCGGACCGTTCGAAATCATTGAGAAAATTGGCAAAGTTGCTTACAAGTTGAATCTACCGGCAGAACTCAGCGGAGTTCACAACGTATTCCATGTGTCGAATCTGAAGAAGTGTCTGTCAGATAAGACCCTCATAGTTCCTCTCAAGGAGCTCACTATCGACGATCAGCTGCGATTCGTCGAGGAACCAGTAGAGATTACCGATCGAGATGTTAAGGTTCTCAAGCGTACTAGAATACCTCTTGTTCGAGTTCGTTGGAACTCCCATCGTGGCCCAGAGTATACCTGGGAATGAGAAGACCAAATGAAACACAAGTATCCCCAGTTGTTTGAGAAAAGTGCAACCACTACTGAGACTGAAGCTAATGCGGAATTTCGGGATGAAATTCCAAACCAACTGGGGGATGATGTGACACCCCAAGAAAACCAGGAAACCACACAACTTAACTAGCTTCCTCAGTAACCACGTGCTAAATTTCGGGACGAAATTTTCTTAACAGGGGGAGAATGTGACAACCCTCATAATTACATGTATCCGTACGATTAATTAATATTAAAATGTGCTTAATGACAATGCTTAATTACAACTGATAACGTAACTGCTTTATGATTTCTGCATTCTTCAGCAAAAGTCAGCTTTTTAACATACTAGTCTTGTGTAGAAAATTGACTAAATGGTCCTGTATGCTTTCCTAAGTGTTGGGAATTAATAGTGTCACAAAAAGTTACATAAAAGACTCTATACGGAACAACTTAGCACTTTAACGAACCGGTATCTAACCGAACAACCGGACATTACACGGGACACCAAAATTTATTCAGAAACATTGTTTTATTATTTCTTGATTAGTTATGGTCCCCGAATACCCCAACACATTATATAAAGTGTCATACAAATAGTACACTAGATATTACACTCAACACCCTAACCATTTACCTACTTACCCACAAAAGTTACACTTACCCCCCCCCCCTAATCAAAATTCACGGCCCCATGTGGGGGACCCCACTACCTTACTTACTAGATCTTATTAATATTTTATTTAGATTTTGCTTGTGATAATGAACAAAATATTGGTGATGACTTTAAGTATGGAGCATAGGATTTGCAAGATCATTCCATATCCTTCCATATCTCACAACTTCACCCAACTCCCTCAACCTCTCTCTCTCTGTCGGCTCACCCTTGTGCCGCCACCACCACCACCTTGTCACCACCATCATTCCATTTTTAAGCTTGTTTCAAGTGTTAGAAGGTGATAAATGGAGCTTGAAGCTTGAATATCTTGAAGAATCCTTCTCATTTGCTTTTATCATCCATCTTTGTCATCTTCTTCTCTAGTATTCTTACCTAGCTTAAAGCTAGTAGTAAGACCTCTCATAACACTTGTTTACTTTTAATTTTAAGTTTAAAAGATGTAGTATGATGAAAAAAACAAGAATCATAAACATAAAGTTACACAAAGATGAAATATGGTGAAATGTTGTTAGTATGATATTGCTTAGTAAATAGATGATGATTGCATTTTGATTTCTAGTAATATAATGATCGATCATCATATGGAACTTGTTAAAGTATGATTAAAAACATGATTTAACAAGTTAGAAGGTGTTGTGATCATATGTGCATGTTTTAGTAACGTTTAAGCGATTAACAGCATACCAATTGAGGTGTGGAAGTGCTTGGGACAGGAGGGAGTTCAATGGCTAACTAACTTGTTCAATCTCATTCTCAACTCGGGAAGAATGCCAGACCAGTGGAGGAGCAGTATTGTAGTGCCTTTATATAAGAACAAGGGAGACGCCCAATGTTGTGGTAGTTATAGAGGGATTAAGTTGTTAAGCCATACTATGAAACTATGGGAGAGGGTGATCGAGACTAGACTTAGAAGAGAAACCCAGGTTACGGTAAACCAATTTGGTTTCATGCCAGGGCGGTCAACTAAAGAAGCGATACACATTCTAAGGAGATTGATGGAAAAATATAGAGAGAAAAATCGAGATCTGCATATGGTGTTCATTGATTTAGAAAAGGCGTATGACAGTGTGCCACGTAGGTTGATATGGGACAGTTTAGAGGATAGAGGGGTACCTAGTAAGTATGTAGACTTAATTAAGGATATGTATGTTGAAACTAAAACTAGTGTTCGTGCACCGGTAGGTGATACTGATTTCTTTCCTGTGGAAGTAGGACTCCACCAAGGGTCAGCGTTGAGTCCTTTTCTATTTGCGATTGTCCTAGATGAGTTGTCAAAGTCGATTCAGGAGTCAATTCCGTGGTGCTTGCTTTTTGCAGACGATATTGTGCTGATAGAAGAAAGTAAACAGAGCTTGAATGAGAGGTTAGAAGAATGGCGTGTAGCCTTAGAAGGCAAAGGATTGCGAATAAGTCGCTCTAAGACTGAGTACCTTTACTGTGATTTTAGTGGAGCAGGCGATGAGCACGACACTCAGATCACCATTGAGGGCCAGGTGGTCCCACAGGCAACTAAGTTCAAGTATTTAGGATCGTTTGTTCAGAGTAATGGAGAGATAGACAGTGACGTAGTTCACCGTATCCAGGTTGGATGGTGTAGGTGGAGAGCAGCCACAGGGGTATTATGCGACAAGAGGTTCCCTGATAAATTAAAAGGGAAATTTTATAGGGTTGCAATTAGACCCTCTATGTTATACGGAACAGATTGTTGGGCCATCAAGAAAATTCATGCACGAAAGCTAGAGGTGGCAGAGATGAGGATGCTAAGATGGATGTGTGGGCATACTAGGTTGGACAAGATAAGAAATGAGGTTTTCAGGGTAAGATTAGGAGTTGCTGGTATTTCAGACAAAATAAGGGAGGGAAGATTGAGATGGTTTGGGCATGTCAGGAGGAGGCAGACGACAGACCCGATTAGAATTGTTGAAACACTCACTGTAGATGGGAGGAGGAGTAGAGGTAGGCCGAAAATGACTTGGGAGGAGCGGATTAGGAAAGATTTGCTAGATTTGCACCTCTTCGAGGACATGGTCGAGGATAGAACTTCGTGGAGACGTAGGATTAAGGTTAAGGACTTTTATGAGTTTGCCTTGGTTTTTGGTTTAGGTTCTTCTCCTATGAGTTTAAATTTTTTCGTTTTCTATAAGGTGTGATAAAGTTGTTTATAAGTCATCACTTATTCCCGGTGTCGAAGTTTTTACTAACAACTACTTATTTATTTATGTGTTATTTTTATTATTTCTCTTTTCCACCTTTTTAGTAGTTGTGTGCTTATATATGTTTTTCCAGAAGCTTTTGTCTTGGTCTTGTTTATTTTTTTGGAGCCGGGGGTCTCACCGGAAGCAGCCTCTCTATTCCCTGGGATAGAGGTAAGGCTTGCCTACATCCTACCCTCCCCAGACCCTACCAATAGCTTTGCTATAAGTGGGATTATACTGGGTATGGTTGTTGTTGTTGTTGTAAGCGATTAACAGCATGCTGAGTAACATTTACAGCCAACCTCAGTTGGCTGTAAACGGATCGTTATAAATCTAAAAATTGATTTTCTAAAGTTTAAATTATGTGTTTTCGAAAAACGAATCAAATGGCACTGGAATCATATTTTTTCGAGGTCGTTTACTATTTTTAAAGGTCCGTTTTGTTTAGTAGCAAAAGCAGCGTTTTTACTGCAGAAAATGTGTGTTATGTTTTTCATCATAACTTGAAATATTTGTAGATTTAGCTCATGAAATTTGTACTGTATATGAACACTGATGTCGTTGTAATGCTCCAACTGGAATTTCATCAATCGGACTTACGATGAATTTTAAATGAATTATTCTGTGGACTGCAGTCAGAAAGTGACGAATCTGATTGCAGTCCGGTAAATGATTTTTTATAAAATATTGGTAATAAATTGGATCCTAATATTTTTACACAATAATATTTGGATCGTTTAAAACATTCTGAAAAAAATTGGGAATTTTTGGAGTAAGTTAACTATTTTATTAAAATTCCCGAAAAAACCCAGGTTTGAATGTTAAAGCCGACACGACATAAGTAGTAATTTGCGTGTCTAAATGTCGGGTAGGTTATCTGAGAATGATCTAACGTGTTATATGTCAATGATAGTGTTATGTGCAATATCGTATGTTTGCTTTTGAATGGGTATAGATGGGATGTTTATATGGGTGTGAATTGTTAACGTGAGTGCGTGCTATGTGATAGATGCATGTAGGAACTTTGTGTTTTATTTAAAACTATTAACAAACTAAATGGTAATCATATTAGGACATGATTGACCAACCCTGACCGTTAGCTATTTTAAGAGTTCAACCGGGCAACCAAAGGTGAGTTCACACTCCTTCTAAGGCATGGGATTCCCGGTGGTTGGGAATGGGTTAAAGAACTAAAACGGAACCTGCATATCCTCCTTGGGTAGGATATGTACCGCCATCCTCCATGGGTAGGATGCCAATATTAATCCTGCATATTCTCCTTGGGTAGAATACGTATGTTCGTCCTCCTTGGGTAGGACAATAACCTTAACTTACTAGACAAAACTCTATCATTAAGTCCCTCATTTTATATCAACTTAATCGCCGAGGCCGATGGCGAGTGGGTCATTAGTTAATAGTGCTATTAGGGTTGACAAGCCTCACACCGTGCCGGTAGGACGGACGTGTACTAGTGGATCATGGCAAACAGTCAATGATGATAGACATTGACTTAGGGCACAACTTACTTTCGTCAGTAGTCGATATGGTAACGGTCTAGTGGTTCACATGGGGAAGCCCCCACTGATTATGGATATGGTTTGGGGAAAAATAAAGATACTGGTTAACTCGTGGTTTACGAAACAACTTATGGTTTTCAAAACAAACTTTTAAAACCAAGCAACCAACTGTGAACTCGCTCAACTTTGTTGTTGACTCGTTGTTACATGCCTTGCAGGTCGTTAGGTGCTTATGGAGGTTGCACAGGGAGGAGTGGTCGTTGTGGGACATGGACTGTTGAGTTCCATGTTAAACATTTAAACTTTATGAACTTATTACTTATGTTTGGGTTTTATATTTTATGCTTCCGCTGATAACTTAAAGTTGGTTACTTTCTTTTGGACACCAATTATATTCTGGTTGGTTTTATTTACTTAATTACGTTGTTCAATATGATTGGTGGCTTGATCCTGGTCAGTCACGCCTCCATGCGGTGATACTCCGCTGGTGGATTCTGGGGGTGTGACAGTCTCTAAAGCCAATAAGGCTTTGGATGGGGTCTCAACAGTATCTGGGATGAGTTCAGGTGGATGGACAGTGGTTAGCTCAGGGTTTTGAACATTTTTAGGAATGTTTTGCTCTAACCACTATTGGGGTTCTTGTCCAATCATCTGTTGATAACCAAAAGGATTCATGTTCACTCTTGGTTTAGAAGGCCTTTTGTAAGCCTCATAAACATGTGGGATCCTTTGGTATGATGGTTGTGCTTTACCTCTTCTGAATTGATTTTCAGGGGGTGCATCAGTCACCTGAACATCTCTTTTGACAGATGTTTGGTTCAGCTGTTTTGTAACAGCTGTTTAGACTGGCACAAACAGTGGTTGATTCTTGGTGAATTTTACAGATGATGTTGATGACCTTAAGGATGTTTTTGCAGTGTACTCATTCTTTTTTACATCAAAGTTTTTGAGATACACACATTCTTGAGTTTTGTGATTTGTTTTACCACAGATGGTGCAGCTCTCAGCAGATATAATGACACTTGTTTTGTTTAGATCATATGCTTTTAGATGAAAAGAGTCTTTTGTTAGATGATTCTTCTTTTCACAAAAATCACAAAACAAGTTTTTGATCTTTTCTCTTTTCTTCCTTTTCTCAGACTCCTTAGCAACAGAGTTTTGAACCACTGTTGGGATGTCTTTGAGAGGAATGACCTTTGCTTTAGGAGCTTTAACACCATCAGTGGTTGTGAAGTCCATTGGTTTGAAGTTTTCAAGGATATCACACTCATCAGACCAAGTAGGTTTGAATTGATATTTCTCAATTTCCTCAAAAGAGAGGATCCTACTGGTCTCTCAAGTGTGATTTTGTTGCCAAGTTTGTCAGTAATTTTTACTTCTTGGCCATCCTTGTTCATGGGAATGAACTCAGTGGTTTCATCAGTGGTTTGAACAGATTTTTCAACAGCAATGTATTCATCATCATGCTTTCTATAACCAACACCAAATTTTACGTTACTTTTAATATGTTTTTCAAGCATGACCTCATAGCCTTTGCAGGATTCCACCCATTTTTCACATGTGATTTGGGTGGCTTCCAACTCCTTTTTACAAACTTGATATTTTTCTATCATAGTTTGAAGTTGGTCCTTGACTATGCTATGCTCTTGTTTAAGACTGCAGATTTCACCATCTTTTTCAGCCAATTTGTTTTTCAACTCTTTTAAAGTTTTTTCAAATTGTACTTCAGAGGTTAATACTCTATCAACAAGGTTTTCATTCACCTCATTGATGTTAGCAAATGCAATTATGCACTTGTCTGAACACAAGTTTTGAAGGACTTGAGGTGATACCTTGCTAGCAGCCATCATTGCACAATCAAATTCAGTCTCCTTTTCATCAGCTATCTTCTCTTCTTCCTCACCATGCTTCTTATCTTCTCCTTTTTCAGACCAGGGACTTATCAGTGGTTCCAATAGGGGTTGTGAACTCTCTCTCAACAGTATTTCCTCAGCAACTGCAGTAACCACTGCTTCAGCAACTTCATCCACTGTTTCAGTACTTGATTGTCCCTCTTCAGCATCCTGCCCTTCTGGTATTGTCTCTAATACAACAAAGCAAAATTCATCATTATTAATAACATCATTAGCGATTAGAGCAAAATTTTCATCTCCTAATTCATCAGGTAAGCTGCTCCAGTCAACAAAACCTTGTGTGAAGAAACTTTGTTGTTCTGGTTGAACCACTGTTGGTGCAACTTGTTGAGATGCAACTTGCTGCACCTGAACCTAAGGAGCAGGGGCTTGGACATACTGTATTCGGGGCACAGTGGTTTGAACATAATGCACAGGCACAGGGGTTGCAAGGTGTGCATAGTGAGCAGTGTTTACATGGGCAGCATGGGTATATTGAGTGTAGTGCACAGTGCTTTGATTTTGTGGTCTAGGGTTTGAACTGGGATGTGTAATAATTGGACCGGTGGTTTGACTCCTGCATTCCCTAGCAAAGTGTCCTAGCCTATTGCACTTATAACACTTAATTTTTGATTTATCCAACCCCACTTGTAAATTCCCATGTAACCCTGGGAATTTTCTCCCTGTTCTTTTATAGAATTTGCTAGTTCTTACACTAAGCAACGCCAATTGATGAAAAATGTCAATCTCTTCAAGATCAGTTGGATCAAAGTGCTGTAAATCATTGAGTTCAAAGCATAGATTGTCAGAGTTATGGTTTTCTCCATTTGCTGTGAAAGCAAAGTTGGATGAGTGAGGATCAGAGTTGAAATTACCACCAGCAGTTATGTCAATAAAATGATCATAACTCTGATTCTCACTATAACCAGACTCTTCTTGACCCAAAAGAGTTGTGTTGCCAAATGAGTAATCATCAGCAACTTTACCAGACTCTTGCAACCTCTTTTTCTGGTTTAACTCCCTTTCAAAGGTCAGAAGTCTACCATGAAGTTGGGTCAGGGTCAAGTCTTTGAACTCAACAGAATTTCTGGTCACAAAGGAAATTGTATCCCATTTTTCAGGTAGTGATCTAAGGAACCTGCTATTTTGTGCTGATTTGGTAAATTCAACATTAACAAGTTTTAGCTCACTCATGAGACAACTAAATCGCTCAAACTGCTGAGTTAATGATTCACCCTTAATGTGACAAAAGGTTTCATACTGTTGGTTTAAAATTTCTCTATTATTTTCAATCACTTCTTCAGTTCCCCCAAATTGTTCCTTCAATCCATCCCACAATTCCTTGGCACTGTTACAGTGTAACAGCCCAGCATAGAACTCATTGGGTAGTGCAGATGCAACGATGCTAAATGCCTTGGCATCCAGTTCAATTTTCTGAAAATCCTGGTCAGTATAGTTCTCAATTTTCGTAGGAACCAAAACCTTTAGATCCTCAGCACTTGGTACCATTGGAACGTGTGGTCCAAAGATAACCGACCTCCAACATCCAGTATTCTGTTGAGCAAGGATGTGTGCCATCCTTCTCTGCCAGATGTTGTACTCATTACGTTTCAGCATGGGTGGTTTGAAAAGTGAGCCGATGCTATTGTTAACATCTTGTGATTGTGACGTCATCCTGGTTGTTTTACAGGTACTGATTAATCAACTTTGAACGTGATTAAACCTTACTCTGTTTTTCAACGAAACAAGCAAACAATTCAAAGTATCAACAATTTTGAGCTGAACTTTTATGTCAAATTGATTGTTAAATCGAATTTGACTGTCCTATGATCTGATACCAATTGTTAGGATCTGAGTTTGGATTGATTTGTGCTTTTGTTAAACTAAAGTGAAAATGAAATGAAATTAGATTGCAGCGGAAATAAGATGGATTAACTTTCACACACAGTCAAACAAGAGAACAGTTATAAGCAAACATGGATGATCATGAATCGAATAATTAAATTTATTTCAATCAACGATTACACTTGCATGTAAGCAAAAGTCTCCCCCTCAGCTCGAGCTCAATGGATTTGCTTGTGCAGAGATGACAAGGATGGAATGCGCTAATAGAACAGTACATAGTACCATTCTATTTATAGGGCACAAGCAAACCACTGAAGCATCTTTGCTGACGTCACCATGAAAGTGACATCTAACAACTAAGTAACTCTAAACACTGACCTATACAACCACTGTTATCTAACAACTGATCCTATTACAATAAGACAAAGTAAACACTGTTTCTTCATTCCACTGCTTTATTCCAAGCAGGGCTTTGGTCTCTCAGCAGTGCTTCACTGAAGGCAGTAGTTGGAAGAGCAGTACTTAGTTCTTTAGTTTGATCAGCGGTTTCAACTCAGCAGTTGTAAGGATCAGCGGATTGGAGATAATCGGTTGTTGAAACCACTTCCAAAGGGGAGAGGCTGATGCCTAACAACTGCTTATTCTGGTTCCTCTGCTCTGATCTGGTTTTGGCTTTAATCAACTGTTCCTCTGGTAGGGTTCAATGTGACAACTCGAATTTCCGACATTCTTTATTCGCATTAAATGCACGTTGACTTTGACTATATGGTTGTGTTATGATAAAACCTAGTGTGTTTGCTTGATTATGTGTTTGATTGTATAACATGTCGTGAAACATAAACTGTCAACATAAGATAGAACCCGACGAAACACAAGTGTGTTTCGCCATAACCATTCCCGACGAAACAGGATATGTTTCGCCGTATACGACTCGACGAAACAAACTGTTTCGCCAAGCCCAGATCTACCGAAGCCCAGCTTGGGCCCAGAACGTTATTCTGTGTATTTTTACGTAAAACATCATCATTTTACACTTTCTATCAACACAACCGAAACCCTAGAGCTCTCTCACTGTGACGGCGAACTAGAACCCACCGGAAACCCTTGTGCGATAAAACCATCATCTCGGTTAGTAAATCTATGTGTCTTGATTGATCTTTCATCAGTGTACGTGTTTATGTGTCATGTGATTCTGCTTTGATGATGTATATCTGAAACTGATACATGTTAAATATTAGGGTTCTTGTTATAATGATGATGATATGGATTTCGATATGAATATTGTAGTCGGATATAGATGGTTTTATGCGAAACTTAATATGATTGAATACTCGGTTCTGGATATTGTTATTATGTTCTGATTATGAATACAAGTTAGTATCTTGATAGGGTGCAATGATATGATGTTGTATGTTGATAGGTTATACACATAAACTAGGGTTTATGCTAGACAATGACTCTTGGATGATTGATTTTATGATGATTCGATATGCACGTTAACCTTCGTATGATTTCTGTTATTGATGACGGCTGCTAGAATGATTAGGGTTTATGTGTTATTCGCATCTGCTGTAACTGATGTCTGCGAAACAGACATCCGACGAAACAGGACTCTCGGCGAAACAGAATGTGTTTCGCCAAGAGTCATCAACGAATTAGAATCCTGTTTCGCCAAACAAGGTCACGACGAAACAGAACGTGTTTCGTCAAATATGTGTTTCGCCAACTCACTTGTTTCGCCAACTTATGTGTTTCGCCATATGTGTGTTTCGCCGAACAGTAATCTGCACAGTAACTTGGGTTAATTCTGTTAAGTGTTAACTGGAATATTTAACTGCTGTTAAGTGCAACCATCTTGTATATGATTGTGATTACGTGTTACATGTTTATACGTGCACAACTTGAACGCAAACTGATTTCACATACGTGCATACTTTAGGACGTGATTGATTACTTGCGAGCATACACTTAGCATACCGAGCAAACCAAGGTGAGTTCACACAGCCAAGGCATGGGATTCCCAGGATGGGAATGGGTTGGATTATTTATTCGTTCAGTTTATGGAACTTAGATATATGATTCCCGGTAGAGGAAGGATTATGGATAAGAACAGACTAGACTGGTTATACTAATTTAAACGATCTTCGCACACACGCCAAGGGTCGGCCGCGATATTATGACGATCTTCGCACACATGCCTAAGAAGGGCCACGAACTATATATACTCTAATCTTCGCAAACATGCCAGGAAGGGCCGCGATACTACTATACCTAGTCTAGCAAACATGGGAAATCCCCACTATACTTCGCAAACATGCCTAGAGGGCCGCGATACGATACATACGATACATGATTACTAAATGAACATACGAACTACATTATGAACACTATAACTAAACAAACTCACTGTGAACTCGCTCAACTAGTTGTTGACTCTCTGTTACATGCCTTGCAGGACCTTAGGTACTTATGGAGCTTGCACGGGAGGCACGGTCGTTGTGGGCACAGTTTGTGGATGTTATGAACAACATTTAAACATTTGAATTGTTACTTATGATTGGGTTTATTTATGCTTCCGCTAAACGTTGAATTTATACATATGTTTTGAACACCTTTCATATTGGTTTGATTGCTTTACATTTAATACTTACTATGTTCAATATGATTGGTGGCTTGATCCTGGTCAGTCACGCCTCCAAGCGGTGATACTCCGCGTGTGGATTTTGGGGGTGTGACAGATTGGTATCAGAGCCAGGTTATAGAGAACTCGGTTTTAATAAGGGGAAAACGATTTTGTTAAAACCAGACTATAACCGGAACAGTGCTCAACGATCCACAACGACACCTCGCTCCACGTGCAAGACTCAACATCCTAGGTAATAAGGTTTATATATTTATTGCCTACCTGCTAGAATTACATAGAACTTTGCTCGTGGTATGCTTAGATTACATTGATTACTATTCGTTACTGCTTGAGAACGCTTATATGCTCACACTCTTCTGTCATCGCACGATTCGTGATCCTCTCTGACTTATGCTATCTTTACTATGAAGATCATGTCTGGACGTATCAACATGACACAAGCCCAATTGACGGCTCTCATCGCTGAACAAGTTACTGCGGCAGTTGCAGCCGCACAAGCAGGAGGTATACCCTGCAGTTGAAACTCACATTAGGGTCCTTAGATCCTACATTCCTAAACCAACTCTTGTGCTAAAATTTTTGTTTACTCTTACGCACACAACAGGTCAAGCACCTGTTTGCACTTTCAAAACGTTCATGGACTGTCGTCCCAGTACTTTCAGCGGCACGGAGGGAGCAGTCGGACTCCTCCACTGGTTTGAAAAGATCGAGACTGTATTCGAAATGTGTGAATGCCCTGAGGCACGCAGGGTGAAGTATGCCACCGGTACCCTAGAGGGTTTAGCTCTCACATGGTGGAAAGCTCAGGTGCAAATGCTGGGGTTGGTTGCTGCTAACGCTACCCCATGGAACAACTTTAAGGAAATGATCAAAGAAGAATATTGCAGCAGGGATGATATTCATAAGCTAGAGGTCGAGTTTTTCAATCTCAAGATGAAGGGGTCAGAGATTGAGGCATACACCAAAAGGTCTAATGAACTTGCTCTACTGTGTCCTACGATGGTGGACCCTCCAATCAAGCGAATCGAACTGTTCCTCAAGGGTCTAGTGCCAGAGATCCAGAGTCACGTCACTTCAGCAAACCTCGCCACTTATCAGCAGGTTGTACAGCTGGCTCACCGTCTCACGGATCAGGCGGTGGAGCAGAACAAGTTGCCTGAACGCATCAGCACTACTACTACCGCTACTACTCCGGTCACTCCTGCTACTCCCAGTGACAACAAGCGGAAATGGGATGGGGATTCCAGCAAAGGTTCAGCTATAGTTCAATCTCAGGCTCAGCAACGCAAGACTAATGACTACCAGAGCCCAAGTCAGCAAACTTCTGGTGGGCAGAGACAGAGTGGTTATCGGGGAAATCATCCACTGTGTAACAGGTGCTACAAACATCACAGTGGGCAGTGTCGCAAGGCCTACTGTCAGAGATGTCTCAAAAACGGGCACGAAGCTAAAGATTGCAGGAGTTCACAACCTGCGAATCAGAACCAGCAACAACAACCACCTGCTCCACGAAACCAGCCACAGCAGCAGCATGGAAATAGGGGATGCTACCAGTGTGGGGCTGAAGGTCATTACAAACGGGATTGCCCCCAGTTAAACCAGAACCAGAACAATAACAACAACAACAATCAGGGCAACGGGAACAACAACAACGGTGGGAACAATAACAACAATGGTGCTAGAGGCCGTATGTTTGTGATCGGTCAGGGTGATGCCAGGAATGATCCCAACGTGGTTATGGGTAAGTTTCTTCTTGACGACTTTTATGTTACTGTACTATTTGATTCTGGTGCGGATACAAGTTACATGTCTCTAAAAGCTAGTGAAATGTTAAAACGTGCACCAACTCTCTTAAACCCCAAACATGTTGTAGAGTTAGCTAACGGTAAAAGTCTAGAGGCCACACACATAGTTAAAGGGTGTAATCTTATCCTCGCTGGTCAGACTTTCTCCATCGATCTCATTCCTATAACCTTGGGTAGCTTTGACGTCGTCATTGGTATGGATTGGTTATCTCAACAACAAGCGGAGATTTTATGCAAAGAAAAGGTTATTCGTATTCCTCGTTCGGGCAAGGAACCTCTCGAAGTTCAAGGCGACAAGACTGGTGTCGTGAGTGGCATCATTTCTTTCTTGAAGGCTCAGAAGTGTTTGCGCAAGGGTCACACAGCTGTTTTAGCTCTCGTCACTGATACAACGAAGAAAGAGAAGAAGATTGAGGATACTCCTGTGGTACGCGATTTTCCCCAAGTGTTTCCTGAGGAATTACCGGGGTTACCGCCTCATCGTCAAGTCGAATTTCAGATTGAGCTCGCTCCAGGAGCAGCACCTATAGCTCGAGCACCTTATCGTTTAGCTCCAACTGAATTGGAAGAACTGTCAAAGCAGCTACAAGAACTCTTGGAAAAGGGTTTTATACGTCCTAGCTCTTCGCCTTGGGGAGCTCCAGTGTTATTCGTAAAGAAGAAAGACGGTACGTTCAGGATGTGTATAGACTACCGTGAACTCAACAAGGTGACGATCAAGAATCGTTACCCTCTTCCGCGCATAGATGATTTATTCGACCAGCTGCAAGGGTCGAGCTACTACTCCAAGATAGACTTGAGGTCAGGTTATCACCAGCTGAGAGTCCGGGATGAGGACGTCTCTAAAACAGCATTTAGAACTCGCTACGGCCACTACGAGTTTATGGTCATGCCATTCGGGCTAACGAACGCGCCTGCCGTATTTATGGATCTTATGAACAGGGTGTGCAAACCCTATCTTGACAAGTTCGTCATTGTTTTCATCGACGACATCCTGATCTATTCGAAGAGTCAGGAGGAGCACGAGCACCTACGACTTATACTGGAACTTCTACGAACGGAACAGCTATACGCTAAGTTTTCCAAATGTGACTTCTGGCTTCGTGAAGTCCACTTCTTAGGCCACGTGGTAAACAAGGATGGGATTCATGTAGATCCATCCAAGGTGGATTCGATTAAAAACTGGCCTGCGCCTCGTACACCAACCGAAATACGCCAATTCTTGGGTTTGGCGGGTTATTATAGACGGTTCATCAAAGACTTCTCGAAGATTGCTCAGCCGCTTACGCTACTGACACAGAAGGGTATTGTTTATCGTTGGGGTAATGCACAGGAAACAGCGTTTCAACACTTAAAGGATAGACTCTGTAGCGCACCTATCCTCTCATTGCCTGAAGGCACGGACGATTTCGTAGTCTACTGCGACGCATCTATCCAAGGTCTTGGATGTGTATTGATGCAGAGGGATAAAGTTATAGCTTATGCTTCGCGCCAGCTTAAGATCCACGAACGAAACTACACTACACATGATTTAGAGCTGGGAGCGGTTGTTTTTGCACTTAAGATATGGCGACACTATTTGTATGGTACCAAGTGCGCAATCTACACTGACCACAGAAGCCTCGAACATATATTCAAACAGAAGGAACTGAATATGCGACAGCGACGATGGGTCGAACTGCTAAACGACTACGAATGCTCAATCAGGTACCATCCAGGCAAAGCCAATGTTGTGGCTGACGCCCTCAGTCGAAAAGACACTGCGCCTAAGCGCGTGCGAGCTTTACAACTCACCATACAGTCTAACCTTCCTTCTCAGATACGAGATGCTCAAACAGAAGCATTGAAACCAGATAATGTCAGGGCTGAAGCCCTGCGCGGCTCAAGACAACGTTTAGAACAAAAGGAAGATGGTGCTTACTACGTCACAGGACGCATTTGGGTTCCACTTTATGGCAACTTACGCGAGCTGGTAATGGATGAAGCTCACAAGTCTCGCTACTCGGTACACCCTGGTTCGGATAAAATGTACCACGATATTAAGACTACATACTGGTGGCCTAGCATGAAGGCCCACATAGCCGCATACGTTAGTAAATGCTTGACTTGTGCGAGAGTCAAGGCAGAATATCAGAAACCGTCAGGTCCACTCCAACAACCTGAGATACCACAATGGAAATGGGAGCAAATTTCCATGGATTTTGTTACTGGTCTACCTAGATCTCAGCGCGGAAATGATACTATTTGGGTGATCGTAGATCGACTCACAAAGTCTGCTCACTTCTTGGCCATCAAAGAAACAGACAAGTTCTCTACACTAGCAGACATCTACTTGAAAGAAGTGGTCTCCAGGCACGGTGTGCCAACCTCTATCATCTCTGATCGAGACGCACGTTTTACTTCAGAACTATGGCAAGCAATGCACAAATCTTTTGGCTCTCGATTAGACATGAGCACAGCTTATCACCCTCAGACAGATGGGCAGTCTGAGCGCACTATTCAAACTCTAGAAGACATGCTTCGGGCGTGCGTAATAGACTTTGGCAATGGTTGGGAAAGACATTTGCCACTTGTGGAATTTTCATACAATAACAGCTACCACACAAGCATCAAAGCTGCTCCATTCGAGGCATTGTACGGGCGTAAATGCCGATCACCTCTTTGTTGGGCAGAGGTGGGGGAAAGTCAGATCACAGGTCCAGAAATGGTAGTTGATACTACTGAAAAGATTGCACAAATACGACAACGCATGGCGGCAGCTCGGGACCGTCAGAAAGTATACGCTGATAAAGACAGGAAACTACTCGAATTCCAGGTTGGGGATCGAGCGCTACTTAAAGTTTCACCCTGGAAGGGTGTGGTTCGTTTTGGCAAACGCGGCAAACTTAATCCACGATACGTCGGACCTTTCGAAGTTATTGAGAAAATAGGCAAAGTGGCCTACAGATTGAACTTACCACCTGAACTCAGTGCAGTTCACAATGTCTTTCACGTGTCGAATCTGAAGAAATGTACGTCAGATGAGACCCACGTAGTTCCCTTGAAGGAACTCACTATCGACGAACGGTTGAACTTCGTCGAGGAACCTGTTGAAATCACGGACCGGGATGTTAAGGTCCTCAAGAACACGAGAATCCCTCTTGTACGAGTTCGTTGGAACTCCCGCCGCGGCCCAGAGTTCACCTGGGAGCGCGAAGATCAAATGGAACTCAAATATCCCCAGTTATTCGGAACCAATGCAACTACTACTGAGGCTGAAGCTACCAATGCAGAATTTCGGGACGAAATTCCAAATCAACGGGGGGATAATGTGACATCCCAGGAAAACCAGTAATCTTCGCAAACATGCTCGGGGAGCCGCGATACAATACAGGTAAACAACGTCACACCATTAGCTTTCCTCAGTAACCGCATGCTAAATTTCGGGACGAAATTTCTTTCAAGTTGGGGATAATGTGACAACTCGAATTTCCGACATTCTTTATTCGCATTAAATGCACGTTGACTTTGACTATATGGTTGTGTTATGATAAAACCTAGTGTGTTTGCTTGATTATGTGTTTGATTGTATAACATGTCGTGAAACATAAACTGTCAACATAAGATAGAACCCGACGAAACACAAGTGTGTTTCGCCATAACCATTCCCGACGAAACAGGATATGTTTCGCCGTATACGACTCGACGAAACAAACTGTTTCGCCAAGCCCAGATCTACCGAAGCCCAGCTTGGGCCCAGAACGTTATTCTGTGTATTTTTACGTAAAACATCATCATTTTACACTTTCTATCAACACAACCGAAACCCTAGAGCTCTCTCACTGTGACGGCGAACTAGAACCCACCGGAAACCCTTGTGCGATAAAACCATCATCTCGGTTAGTAAATCTATGTGTCTTGATTGATCTTTCATCAGTGTACGTGTTTATGTGTCATGTGATTCTGCTTTGATGATGTATATCTGAAACTGATACATGTTAAATATTAGGGTTCTTGTTATAATGATGATGATATGGATTTCGATATGAATATTGTAGTCGGATATAGATGGTTTTATGCGAAACTTAATATGATTGAATACTCGGTTCTGGATATTGTTATTATGTTCTGATTATGAATACAAGTTAGTATCTTGATAGGGTGCAATGATATGATGTTGTATGTTGATAGGTTATACACATAAACTAGGGTTTATGCTAGACAATGACTCTTGGATGATTGATTTTATGATGATTCGATATGCACGTTAACCTTCGTATGATTTCTGTTATTGATGACGGCTGCTAGAATGATTAGGGTTTATGTGTTATTCGCATCTGCTGTAACTGATGTCTGCGAAACAGACATCCGACGAAACAGGACTCTCGGCGAAACAGAATGTGTTTCGCCAAGAGTCATCAACGAATTAGAATCCTGTTTCGCCAAACAAGGTCACGACGAAACAGAACGTGTTTCGTCAAATATGTGTTTCGCCAACTCACTTGTTTCGCCAACTTATGTGTTTCGCCATATGTGTGTTTCGCCGAACAGTAATCTGCACAGTAACTTGGGTTAATTCTGTTAAGTGTTAACTGGAATATTTAACTGCTGTTAAGTGCAACCATCTTGTATATGATTGTGATTACGTGTTACATGTTTATACGTGCACAACTTGAACGCAAACTGATTTCACATACGTGCATACTTTAGGACGTGATTGATTACTTGCGAGCATACACTTAGCATACCGAGCAAACCAAGGTGAGTTCACACAGCCAAGGCATGGGATTCCCAGGATGGGAATGGGTTGGATTATTTATTCGTTCAGTTTATGGAACTTAGATATATGATTCCCGGTAGAGGAAGGATTATGGATAAGAACAGACTAGACTGGTTATACTAATTTAAACGATCTTCGCACACACGCCAAGGGTCGGCCGCGATATTATGACGATCTTCGCACACATGCCTAAGAAGGGCCGCGAACTATATATACTCTAATCTTCGCAAACATGCCAGGAAGGGCCGCGATACTACTATACCTAGTCTAGCAAACATGGGAAATCCCCACTATACTTCGCAAACATGCCTAGAGGGCCGCGATACGATACATACGATACATGATTACTAAATGAACATACGAACTACATTATGAACACTATAACTAAACAAACTCACTGTGAACTCGCTCAACTAGTTGTTGACTCTCTGTTACATGCCTTGCAGGACCTTAGGTACTTATGGAGCTTGCACGGGAGGCACGGTCGTTGTGGGCACAGTTTGTGGATGTTATGAACAACATTTAAACATTTGAATTGTTACTTATGATTGGGTTTATTTATGCTTCCGCTAAACGTTGAATTTATACATATGTTTTGAACACCTTTCATATTGGTTTGATTGCTTTACATTTAATACTTACTATGTTCAATATGATTGGTGGCTTGATCCTGGTCAGTCACGCCTCCAAGCGGTGATACTCCGCGTGTGGATTTTGGGGGTGTGACATTCAATCCCAACAATACAAACCAAGCTAAAATATACCGTCCTTCTACTAAACTTTTATGATACCACAAGACACACCCCTCACAAAAACTCTCGGTGACAAGTAATATTAGCAACATTATGCTAACACGCTCAATGCAAGTGTGTGATCGTGCGGCAATAAGCTTGTATAAAAATAAAGTGTCCTCCTATCCAACACCTAGCATGCTTATGAATCAAAAGAACTTACGGGTTGTAACGGGGCTATGTGTAAAGGTAGGAAATAGTGGGAATGTGAAAGTAGCTCGTTGATTCGACCTGGTTTTTATTTCTACTACTAAACAAAGCAACACCAACTATATACACAACATCATCAACTTCTCAACTACTAATGCAACTAAATACTTCTTTTTGTATTTTTTTATATAAGACATAAAAACTCATCAATATATACAATAACATCAACAATCACAAGCTAAACTTCTAAACCGAGTCGTCTCAATAGGTAAAGTTTTGTAGGAAGTAGGTTTGGGTTACAACCGAATGGTTTAAGGCTCAAACATGGCTTTCTAAAGACCAAACCCCCACCCCTCACAATACCAAGATCATATATGTAACGTATGAGGTCCGACCCACCAATCCCACACTCTCACACATCCAGACGAGGCTACCTAAAAGTCCCCTATCATTTTCACAAGCATGCTACTCCTAGGCTTCAACAAGAATTCGTACACAATTTCTATTAACACAATACACACACCGCCACTCAAAACAAAGAAAGCATCTTTAATAATCATGTGTGGCTCAAAAACTCAACAAGAAGTGACTAGAAAGGGGTGTCGATGTATCAAGTGGAACATTATCAAGTGTTCAAATTTCGACAATTTCCGCTTGGTTTCACAAAATTTTTAAAATTCTCAAAAGTTTCCCCCCATCCCCACACTTGGGATACTTTGTCCCAATGTATGGTTTTGAAGGGAAGATCGCTTTTAACCAAAAACATTAGCTTTCGCTAACACTCTCAAATCCCAAATTTCTTTTTGTATTTTTTTGTATTTTTTATGAAAATTAAAAACACACCACCACTAGCACATCCCATAAATCACATAAAACACATAAACACCACCCAACCTCCCAACCATAAACATAAAACATGAAAAATATACACAAATATACAAGAGAACGAAACACGACCTGGTCAATAGTACTTTGGCTGTGGAGGTCCGAAAATGGAAGTCATCATGTCATTCCATTCTCCAAACCCAAATGCTCCGCTACTGCTGCTGCTGCCTTGATCACCCCCTTGACTCGCATGCTGATGACCCATGGTGTGTGGATCCACCCATTGAGAATGGTGCAATGGTGGGGTGGGATACGTCACACTACCATCATATGGTGGCAATGTGGTATAATCCACAACTGGTGGGTCTGCTTCAAGTGGTTGGCCCGCATGCCACTGATCATGTAAACGCCTCTGGCGGTCATCCAAGTAACGGTTGTTCACTTCTTCATGGTGGGCATTCATATGAGCTCGATTCCATTGCTCATTTCTGTCATAACTCTGTTTAATAGCTCTCTCCATGCTAGCCCCCATATAAGTCTGCTGATCAAAAAGCATTTGATTGGGTTCAGTCCAATCACCAAAAGTAGGTGGTCGCCTCTGCTCAATAATCTGCCCCATGTTCCCCGTGTGAGCCCAATAAGGATCATAGGGCTGTTGTGCATAGTCAAATGCACTACCCACATACCCCGACTGTACTCCTGCTCCATGAACACTACCACTTGAGCCAGCGCCCCCATTGGAACATCAACCGTGAATGTGTCCTCACGGTAGTCATCATCTCCACTAACCTCCTCGTCACTCGTTTCAGGCTCATCGGCCTCCCCCGGTCTTAGTGGACGAGCATCCACCTTCAATTCTCTCCACCGTCTCCCATCGGTCTTCAACTTATGGTACCTTTCTGACTCCTTGTACTCCCATCCCTGCCCTAAATGTTGAATCTCGAACGGCTTAAACCTTTTGTATGAGCCTTTGTCATCGGCGCCAATCGCCCCATACTTCTTCAGCAATGCCGTAATCAATCGGCAATGGGGTACAATTTTCCTCTCGCCACTATTTCGACTGAGCCAAATATTGTTCAACACTAAGAACCGAAAGGGAACCATGGGCGACCCGTGCATTAACATATACAAAACCAGCACCTCCTGAAATCTCACCTCCATCTTATCACCCCGTCGTGGAATAACATTGCGCGTGAAAAACACTAACATCAATTTCGCCTCAATCCTTAAATCCTCCTCAACAACTTCCCATGTGTAGTATTCGGGAGAAAAAGGTAGTCGAGCATGTGTTGCCATTGAGGGTGTTTTTCAGGCTCGTGGTAAAGATCTTTGAGACTTGGATAAATGTACTGGTTGGATGGCTGACTATCAAACTTGGCAATGCGACGTAAGGAATTATACGACATCTCAACCTTCACCTCGTTACACGTTCCAATAAGTTTCATCTTACTTGGGGCCTTGAATGGAGGGCATTCAAGCGTAGCCATCCATTCTTGAACTTGCTGATCATACATGGTCTTGACTTCATTATCATAACACTTAAGCGCCGCCTCCCAACCTAAAACCTTGAACTTGTCTGTTATTCCAAAAGGCCCGAAATCTACCTCCTGAATCTCTTTTTCACATATGAATGCTTCTTTTCGTTGTTGCAAACTATTCATTTGTTCGTGAAACAAGTCGGCTCTCCATTCCTCGGGTTGATCAAGTAGTGAACCGGATGTCCACTCCGGTTTTGGCCCCATTGGAGGTGCATCCTCTTTCGAGTATGGGACAACAACCCGAATCAACCTCCTTTTTTGCTGTTGTGTTTCTCCTTGCGGTTGACTTGAGGAACTTGCCCCCGCTTTCTCCTTTGTTCACACCATATCCTACACATTCACAACCACACACGAAAATCATGTAAGTTCAACTTCATAAACTTCCCCACACTTGCTTTATGTTATGGGTATAGGTGTATAAAAACCAAAGATTTATCCTTTCAAACAAAAATTCGGCATGATGTCTCTACAAATTAGAATTTTTCCACAAATTTTCACTAGACATCATCTACATTTATACCCAAATATTCAATAATTCAACAAAATCCCATCATCTATCTTCTACAAGCAAGTGTGTAAGCAAAAACAAAAATGGAAACTTACAAACCGCAATGTACTTCAAAGAATGAAAGGAAATTGCATACCTTGACCTTGTAGAGGATGAATATAACAAACACTTCACTCTTAAGCAAAAATCACAAAAAAATCCCCAAATTTTCGGCCCTAGGGTTCGAAATCCGATCAATCAAATGTGGTATTCTTCCAAATCTTTACCCACAATCAGAATGTTCATGAAATTTTAGTCAAAATCGACTAAAAAATCACTTGATTTGGTTGAGAGATGAAGGAGTAATTAAGGTTTGAAGGTGATGGAGACTAGGGTTCTTGTGGGAGAGATGAAGAAAAAGAGAGAAAGTGAATATGTGGATAGGGAATGAGGATCGATTGTGTGGTTGCGGTTACTAAATTTTATTGAATGAGTTATTATTATTAATAATTAATTTTGGTTTTATATATATATATATATACATATATATAAACCTGCCGACAAACAAGTCCCCCAAATGCCCAGCGCGCGCCATAGCCTACGGCGCTTGCCGTAGGTTACGGAAAACCTGACAATAAAATCCTGCCGTAAGGTTTTTTTTGCTGAACATTGGCCACCGTAAGCTATGCCGTGTACCGTAGCTTACGGCGGCATCTGGGTGTATGGGATTTGCCATTTTTTCAACTTGCAAAATTTTATGTTCGATTTTTTTTAGCTTATCTAAATTTTATAATTTTTATGGTCTTTATAATTTTTCAAAAGCGTGTAAAATTATACCCTGCCCCCCTTTAAAAACCCGTGTTGTCCTCAACACAATGTTCGGGCAATTCGTAAGAATTTCCCCACACTTGTTTCGAACACAAGTTTTAAACGAAGGCGGTACTTTATTCAAAACAAAACAAACTAAACTAAATATTTACACAACCAAACCTGGGCCTCTTTCAAGTTTCCTCATCATCCAGTGGGCGTAGAATATGACCCACTTTGTCGAGCTCGAGATTGTTGATGCCGTTGCCTTCCAAGTACGGTTTAAGCCGATGCCCGTTCACTGTTTGTTACTTATTGGTTTGCTCATCTTGAATATCGACATCACCAAACCTCCCCACTTTCCGGATGACATAAGGACCCATCCATTCGCTCTTGATTTTTCCCACAAACATTTTCAACCTCGAATTATACAACCACACCATTTGACCCACTTCAAAGTTCTTCTTTCTTAACTTTGCATCATGAACCTTTTTAGTTTGTCTTTATATGCGGATGCACATTCGTATGCTTCATCTCTAATCTCCTCAATTTCACTCAATTGCAACTTCCTTACTCGACCCGCTTTGTCATAATCCGCATTAACAGTTTTGATTGCCCAATGGGCTCGATGTGCTAACTCCATTAGTAAATGACATCCCTTCCCATACACCATCCGGTAAGGAGTAGTACCAATTGGAGTTTTGTAGGCTGTCCAATATGCCCACAATGCATCGTCAAGTTTACTTAACCAATCCTTCCTATCCGTTCGCACCGTCTTCATGAGGATTTCTTTGATTTGACGGTTGGACACTTCGACTTGTCCACTAGTTTGCGGATGGTACGGTGTAGCAACTCGGTGGTTCACATTATATCTTTTCAACAATTTCCCAAAATTAAAATTCTTAAAGTGTGAACCACCATCACTAATTATCACCCTTGGTACACCGAATTGAGCGAAGATGTTGGATTGCACAAACTTGCATACAACGGAATGATCATTGGTTCTTGTAGCGATAGCTTCAATCCACTTCAAACTATAATCCACCGCAACCAAGATATACAAAAACCCGTTTGAATTTGGAAAAGGACCCATGAAGTCTATTCCCCAAACATCAAACACCTCAACCACCAAAATTGGTTGTAAAGGCATTTCATTCCGCTTTGATATGCTTCCCACTTTTTGACAATTTATGCAATTTCGGGCAAACTCGCAAGAATCCTTAAAAATTGTGGGCCAATAAAACCCACATGACAACACCCGATAACCCGTTTTGTTCCAGCTAAAATGCCCTCCACATGCCGACGAATGAGCATGGGTCAAAATCTCTAGTACTTCGGTCTCGGGAACACACCTTCTTATCACTTGATCGGGTCCAATTTTAAATAAATTCTGTTCATCCCAAATGTATTGTTTGACTTGGCTTAGAAATTGTTGTCTTCTCTTCTTCGTCCAATGATTTGGAATTGCACCCTTGGCCAAATAGTTCACATATTGGGCATACCAAGGTGCAAGAAAAGTAGAGACGACCAACAATTGCTCATCGGCAAACCGTTCATTAATCTCGCTTGGGTCATCAACACATTCCAATGGGATTCGGGACAAGTGATCCGCAACAACATTTTCACACCCCTTTTTGTCCCGAATCTCTAAGTTGAACTCTTTCAACAAAAGCACCCATCGAATCAGCCAAGGCTTTGCATCCTTCTTTTCCATCAAATATCGGACCGGGCTATGATCCGAATACACAATCATCTTGCTCCCCCAAATATAGGATCTAAACTTGTCCAAGGCATACACCACTGCTAATAATTCTTTTTCGGTTGTGGTGTAATTCAGTTGCGCCTCGGACACAATTTTACTTGCATAATGAATTACCACCGGCTTCTTATCAACTCTTTGACCCAAAACCGCTCCAATGGTCGTGTCGCTAGCATCACACATAATTTCAAACGACTTCGACCAATCCGGTGGTTGCAAGATAGGAGTTTTCACCAACTGTTCCTTCAAAACATGAAACGCTTGCAAACATTCGTCAGTAAAATCAAAAGGGACATCTTTTAATAACAAGTTACATAAAGGTTTTGTAATTACACTAAAACCCTTAATAAACCTTCTATAGAACCCCGCATGTCCCAAAAATGATCTCACCCCCTTAACATTCTTTGGTGGGGGTAGAGATGACATTACCCGAATTTTTGCTTTGTCTACCTCCATTCCCCGGTTTGATATCACATGACCCAACACAATACCCACTTGAACCATAAAGTGACTTTTTTCCCAACTTAGCACCAAGTTTGTCTCAACACACCTTTTCAAAACTTTTTCTAACTCCTCAAGACAAGAGTCAAAACTTGGGCCAAAGATGGAAAAATCATCCATTAACACTTCAAGAGACTCCCCGACCATGTCCGAAAATATACTCATCATACATCTTTGGAAGGTGGCCGGGGCGTTACATAGTCCAAATGGCATTCGCCGAAAAGCAAATGTACCATATGGACATGTAAACGTGGTTTGGTGTTGGTCGTCAGGGTGAATAGCAATTTGGTTATAACCCGAATACCCATCCAAAAAACAACAGTATTTTTGTCCCGAAATTTTTTCAATTATTTGGTTAATGAAGGGTAACGGTAAATGGTCCTTGGAGGTCGCGGTGTTTAATTCTCTATAATCAATGCAAACTCGCCACCCGGTGACCGGTCGGGTGGCAATTTGCTCGCCTTGTTCATCTTTTATTACCTGGATGCCGGCCTTTTTAGGCACTACCTGAGTCGGACTTACCCACGCACTGTCCGAAATGGGATAGATGATCCCCGCACCCAACCACTTGATAACCTCTTTCTTCACCACCTCTCTCAAATTCGGGTTCAACCTTCTTTGTGTTTCACGGGTTGGCTTTGCATCTTCACTTGTAATAATTTTGTACATGCCAATGGATGGACTAATACCTTTCAATTCGGCTATCGTTCATCCAATTGCCGCCTTATTAGCCTTCAACACCCGCAACAACTCCTCCTCTTGAGCTACCTTTAAGTTGGAAACAATGATCACTGGTAAGGTGTCATTCTCCCCCAAGAATGCATATTTTCAAGTGCTTTGGTAGCTCCTTCAACTCCACATTTGGTGGACACTCTAGAGAAGGCTTTGTAACCGAATCAATTCCCACTGGTAAATTCTCCGTTTGGTGGGTCCATGGCGGTCATCCTTCTTTCACCGCTAGAGCCTCTTGCTCTTTCTCTTTCTCTTCCACTTCCAATGCACATGCATGAACCTGCAAAGAAACATCACACATACACGATTCCAAAATCTCTTCTTCGAATTCATGCGGGTTGTATCCATCAATGAAATCTGCTAGAATACACTCATCACCAAAAGCATTAGTACCGTTAGTAAAAACATTTAATCTCATTTTTTATTATCGAATGTCATGTCGACCGTACCATATCGACAATCAATTACGGCATGTGCGGTGTTCAAAAACGACCGACCCAATATAACATTTTGTTGTTGAATTGGGTCCGCGGATGAGTAATCTAACACAAGAAAATCAACGGGATAATAAAATTCATCAACCGTTACTATAACATCCCGCACAATACCCCGAGGAAGTTTTTGAGATAAATCGGCTAAAACCACCGTTGTCTCAACCCGTTTCAATGGACCAAAATCATATTGATCATATAACCCCCCTGGTAAGATACTTACTCCGGCCCCAAGATCTAGTAACTCCTTTGCAGTTTGAAAATTTCCCACTTGGATATTAATAAGAGGCGTTCCCGGATCTTGTAATTTAGGAGGAAGGTCTCCTTTCAAAACCGCGCTTACCCGCTCCGTCAAATCAATCAATTTAGGCACTTTTTGTTGCCTCTTTTGAGTACATAATTCTTTTAAAAATTTGGCGTAAGCGGGTACCTGTTTGATTGCTTCAAGTAAAGGAAGATTAATTTTGACTTGCTTGAAAACCTCCAACATTTCTTCCTTTTGAGGACCCCGTTTTGAAATAATGTTCTTTTTACCCGGATCTAACAAAGCCGAGGGAAATGGTACTTGATTAAATCCCCCTTCCTCATTTTTATTTTTAATTTCTTCATTATTAACGGGTTTTTCAAAATTGGGTTTTTTTAGAAGAAAAATAGGTGTTTCATTTTCTTCCTCACTTTCTTGACCCGTTATGTCCTCAACCACCCCATCAACCAAATCCTGTGAAGGATTGGTTTTGTACTCTTTCCCACTTCTCAAAACACTTACATGATGCATATTAACATTATTACCTCTAGAAGAATTATGAGACGGGTTTACCTTAGTGTCGCTTGGTAATTGACATTTACCTTTTTTTAAGTCCGCCACTTCGGTTGCGAGTTGACCCATTTGGGTGGTCAAAGTTTGAATTGCTTTATCACGGGCCTCATCCTTTTGCATGCGCGCATCATACATTTGATATCTCTTTTGCATCTCCGCTTGCATTGTCTTTAACATCTCCATCATCTCGTTTCCACCCGAAGACCCCCTTGCTCTTAACCCGTTTGATATTGCCTTTGGTACCCTTGATTGTTTCCACCTCGATATCCACCTTGATTATTGTAAGGTTGACGCGAACCAAAGTTACCTTGACTTCCTTGAAAATTCGGGTTAGCTTGATTTGAGGGATTCCCGTATCGAAAATTTGGGTGGTTTCTCAAACCGGGGTGGTAAGTGTTAGAATTCATGTTATAATTTCTACCACCCCCTCCTTGCCCTTGCAAAGCATTAACCTCCTCATATTTCCCTTCAACTCCTTGGAAATTTTCAGCCGCATGTCCTAACTCATTACAAATAGCACAAACATCATAAATTTGATTAAAAGTTTGAACATTACCATCAACCACCGCGTGCACTTGAGTTCGGGTAATGGCCGGTCGTGCTCTCCTTGATGCTTGAGCTTTTCTTTTTTATGTGATCTTCATTTGCTCCAAAAATTCCCAATCGTCATGCTCGTAGTTTGTACCAAAAGTACCATTTGTGATAGACATTAAATCGCGAGCATCTTCGGCACTTAACCCCTCATGGAAAGCATTCATCAATTCCCATAACTCTATCCCATGATGAGGGCAATTCTTGATCATCATGTTGAACCGTTCGAATGCTTCATGAAATATCTCACCAGGTTGTTGTTGAAAACTTCTCAACCCTTTCCTAGCATCATATATAGATGCCGAAGGTAATGTGTAGAACCATTTTTTCGCCTTGTCTTCCAAAGAGAACTGGAATAGTACCAATTTGACATCATCGGCCGAAAATCCTTGACTCCCAAGAGTGTTGCAAATCGAATCATAAGCCTCCAAATGAAAATAAGGCTCCTCCGTTGCTAGACCCTTATACTTTGGCAAGCTTTGTAATAAATTGGTTCTCAGTTCAAATGTCCTCCCTTGATCATTGTGAGGAATAACTACCGGTGAAGGATTATGAGTGATTATCGGTCTAAAATGTGCTTTTATACCCCTTGCATTCTCTCGAAGATGTCTTCTTGGTACACCCAACCGAACCCTTGGACGAATAGGACCCATTGGTCTTTGTATAGGCCCTTGAGGTGCAAATGGTGGTTGAAATTGTTGTTGCATCGGTTGTTGTTGAATTGGCCATTGGAATTGAGGTTGTACATTTTGCGGACGAATTTGTTGTAACGGTGTAGGACGTTGCAATTGTACCCCTTGTGGCCGAACATGTTGTACCCCAACCGGTAGCCTACCCACGTCTTGAATTCTTTGCAATGGTTGATTTTGTTGAGCCACTCCTCCTTGAGGTCCCAAATTACCTCCATCACCCTCATAATAAAATCCATCTTCTTTGTATCCCTCAAACTGTTCATACCCTTCTTCATATCCATCTCCTCCTATACCCAAAAATTGCCCAAATGGATAAGATGAATATTGAAAACCCGATTGGTTTGGTGGTCTAAAGGAAGAAGTAGCATGAACAACAATTGAATTTAGTGGTATTGAATAGGTGGAAGATGATTGACCCGTAGCTGGGAAGAAATGGGAAAATGGTGGAATTGTGGTAGAAGGGTTAAAAGTATGTGAAGGTTCAACTTGGGTCGTAATAGGTAATGTGGTGTTGGTTGGTGTAACATCATGTGGTGGAGTAGGGTCGGATGTGGTGTTAGGCATGGTGGTATTCGGTGAAGGATGTGTTGATGATGGTATGAACGGTGGTATAGGCTCACCCGTAGTGGGTGGTGGTGGTGGTGGATCCATGTATCTAAGTGGTGTAATTGGTGTAGTAGGTGTTGTTGGTGAACCACTGATTCTGTTTTCTCTTAGCAAAATTTTGTTTCCTCTCAAAGTTGGTTAAATCTCTGGATCAAATGCCAATGGTGATAGCTTGTGAGAGTTTCAAGTACGCATGCACCTGTAAATACCTGCACACTAACACACCCAGCGTAAACCAGAAAAATAACAAACTTAAAAAGATAAAAAATAACACACGTTGCGCCCTACTCCCCGGAAACGGCGCCAAAATTTGACGTGATGTCGTGGTCACAATCAAATTTAATCCAATTACTACTAAATAGACAGCGGTAAGTGGGTATCGAACACAGGGAGTTTGTGGAATATGTGCTATTTAAAAGTTTCTCTAAATTAACTAAGTTAAACTAATTGCAATGAAAGTAAAGTTCAATAGTTGATTGGATTGGTTTGATTTTTAAAACTAAGATTACTATACTAATTGCAAAATGAAAGTGTTGGTTGTAAACAATTTAGAGACAAATGACCATCTTTAGTTTCCGGTTTGCTTTGACATTTATGCTATCATTCCACTAGAAAGAACTACATAGACATAGTTCATGTGTGATTACTTGTAGTGATGAAAGGGAACTAAGTACTCAGATTCCTGGAACGTGAGGTTCTTACCCGATGATCAATTAACCCTTACCCAAGCCTAATTATACCCAAGATATCTCGATTGCCAACGACACCAAGAACGTATGGTTTCCAACTAGTTTAACATAAGAATCAACAATTTACTAACAACTAATCACACACCATAACAAACAAAGCAAAAAGATAAAGTTTGTTATTCTTGAAATAAGGAAATCAAAGCATAAAGTCTTACAAACCTTCAACTAAAGATAATCATAAAGAGTTTTAGCCACTCATGGCTTGAACAAACATCATAACAAAGTCTTGATCTTCAAAAGAAATTAAACACATAAGAACAATGATAACCAATTTCTTCAAGCTCCAAAAGTTCACCAATTTTCGTCGCCAAAGTGTGTGTAACCGAAATAGGAATGATTGCCACTAAAAAGACACCATAAACTGAACATTAAATGCGAGAGTTACAAACTTAGTTCACTCGGTGGCAAAAGCTACGTCATGTACCGTAGCTTACGGCAAGCACTGGGTCAAAGGCTGGTCAACATGGCGCCGTAAGCTACACCATGTACCATAGCTTACGGCGATCATTATTTCTTTACGGCACATAAGAACTGTCCTACGGCGATGGAACTTTGCAAGGGTTATAGCCGTAACCTACGGTAAGGACCGTAGGCTACGGTGCCTGCTGAAGTTTTTTTCTTGTTTTCTTGTTAACTTCTTAATTACTCCATTCTTGTTTCATCCTTTTGCAACTTCCATCCGAGCTTGATAAAATCCACTCCTTAAGCACTTTAGCACCTACAAAACCAAACAACTAGTAGTTACCATGTTCAAGCAATTAACCGTGTAAAGCATGTAATTTCAATCTTTTTAAGGCACTTAAGGGTTGTCCTACGGACCACCCGTCAGGGCAAGAAAAGCTTCTTCTAGGAGGTTATCATGTGTTTTCGCTCGATGATTCCATTCTTGGGTGGTTGGTTTGACCCTTGTTCCTGTAACTCGAATCCTAGCCCGGTATATCCCATTTTAATTTTACACCATTGTGAACCTTACGCCTTTTTTACTCTCTGATCGAGGTTCTCGGCATTGAAAAATCTTCGTAAACTAAATCACACGTGTATATGTTGACATTTAAGAGATATACAGTCAAGAAAATCAAGGGCAATGGTGATATATACGCGGATTAGACACAAAAAAAACACTCAACAAATGGCTACAATTTAAAGAATGTGTTTAGTGACGGCATCAGATTCCTAATTGATGGAGAAAGGTCTGGTGGCAAGAAAAGCTGCTTCTAGGAGGTTGTCAAGTGTTTTTGCTCGATGATTCCATTCCTGGGTGGTTGGTTTGGCCCTTGTTCATGTAACTCGAATCCTAGCCCGGCATATCCCATTTTAATTTTACACCATTGTGAACCTTACGCCTTTTTTACTCTCTGATCGAGGTTCTCGGCATTGAAAAATCTTCGTAAACTAAATCACACGTGTATATGTTGACATTTAAGAGATATACAGTCAAGAAATTCAAGGGCAATGGTGATATATATGCGAATTAGACACACAAAAAAAAAAACACTCAACAAATGTCTACAATTTAAGGAATGTGTTTAGTGACGGCATTAGATTCCTAATGGATGGAGAAAGGTCTGGTGGCAAGAAAAGTTGCGTCTAGCAGGTTGTCAAGTGTTTTCGCCCGACGATTTCATTCTTGGGTGGTTGGTTTGGCCCTTGTTCCTGTAACTCGAATCCTAGCCCGTTATATCCCATTTTAATTTTACACCATTGTGAACCTTACTCCTTTTTTTACTCTCTGATCGAGGTTCTCGGCATTGAAAAATCTTCGTAAACTAAATCACCCGTGTATATGTTGACATTTTAGAGATATACAGTCAAGAAAATCAAGGGCAATGGTGATATATATGCGGATTTGACACCAAAAAAGAAAACACTCAACAAATGGCTACAATTTATGGAATGTGTTTAGTGACGGCATCAGATTCCTAATTGATGGAGAAAGGTATGGTGGCAAGATAAGCTGCTTCTAGGAGGTTGTCAAGTTTTTTCGCTCGACGATTCCATTCTTGGGTGGTTGGTTTGGCCCTTGTTCCTGTAACTCGAATCCTAACCCGGTATATCCCATTTTAATTTTACACCATTGTGAACCTTACGCCTTTTTTTACTCTCTGATCGAAGTTCTCGGCATGGAAAAATCTTCGTAAACTAAATCACACGTGTATATGTTGACATTTAAGAGATATACAGTCAAGAAATTCAAGGGCAATGGTGATATATATGCGGATTAGACACGAAAAAAAACACTCAACAAATGTCTACAATTTAAGGAATGTGTTTGTTGACGACATCAGATTCCTAATTGATGGAGAAAGGTCTGGTGGCAAGAAAAGTTGCTTCTAGGAGGTTGTCAAGTGTTTTCGCTCGACGAATCCATTCTTGGGTGGTTGGTTTGCCCCTTGTTCCTGTAACTCGAATCCTAGCCCGGTATATCCCATCTAAATTTTACACCATTGTGAACCTTACGCCTTTTCTACTCTCTGATCGAGGTTCTCGGCATTGAAAAATTTTCGTAAACTAAATCACACGTGTATATATTGACATTTAAGAGATATACAGTCAAGAAAATTAAGGGCAATGGTGATATATATGCGGATTAGACACCAAAAAAGAAAACACTCAACAAATGGCTACAATTTATGGAATGTGTTTAGTGACGGCATCAGATTCCTAATTGATGGAGAAAGGTATGGTGGCAAGATAAGCTGCTTCTAGGAGGTTGTCAAGTTTTTTCGCTCGACGATTCCATTCTTGGGTGGTTGGTTTGGCCCTTGTTCCTGTAACTCGAATCCTAACCCGGTATATCCCATTTTAATTTTACACCATTGTGAACCTTACGCCTTTTTTTACTCTCTGATCGAAGTTCTCGGCATGGAAAAATCTTCGTAAACTAAATCACACGTGTATATGTTGACATTTAAGAGATATACAGTCAAGAAATTCAAGGGCAATGGTGATATATATGCGGATTAGACACGAAAAAAAACACTCAACAAATGTCTACAATTTAAGGAATGTGTTTGTTGACGACATCAGATTCCTAATTGATGGAGAAAGGTCTGGTGGCAAGAAAAGTTGCTTCTAGGAGGTTGTCAAGTGTTTTCGCCCGATGATTCCACTCTTGGGTGGTTGGTTTGTCCCTTGTTCCTGTAACTCGAATCCTAGCCCGGTATATCCCATTTTAATTTTACACCATTGTGAACCTTACGCCTTTTTTACTCTCTGATCGAGGTTCTCGGTATTGAAAAATCTTCGTAAACTAAATCACACGTGTATATGTTGAAATTTAAGAGATATACAGTTAAGAAAATCAAGGGCAATAGTGATATATATGCGGATTAGACACAAAAAAAAACTCAATAAATGGCTACAATTTAAGGAATGTGTTTAGTGACGGCATCAGATTCCTAATTGATGGAGAAAGGTCTGGTGGCCAGAAAAGGTGCTTCTAGGAGGTTGTCAAGTGTTTTTGTCCGACGATTCCATTCTTGGGTGGTTGGTTTGGCCCTTGTTCCTGTAACTCGAATCCTAGCCCGGTATATCCCATTTTAATTTTACACCATTGTGAACCTTACGCCTTTTTCACTCTCTAATCGAGGTTCTCGGCATTGAAAAATCTTCGTAAACTAAATCACACGTGTATATGTTGACATTTAAGAGATATACAGTCAAGAAATTCAAGGGCAATGGTGATATATATGCGAATTAGACACACAAAAAAAAAAACACTCAACAAATGTCTACAATTTAAGGAATGTGTTTAGTGACGGCATTAGATTCCTAATGGATGGAGAAAGGTCTGGTGGCAAGAAAAGTTGCGTCTAGGAGGTTGTCAAGTGTTTTCGCCCGACGATTTCATTCTTGGGTGGTTGGTTTGGCCCTTGTTCCTGTAACTCGAATCCTAGCCCGTTATATCCCATTTTAATTTTACACCATTGTGAACCTTACTCCTTTTTTTACTCTCTGATCGAGGTTCTCGGCATTGAAAAATCTTCGTAAACTAAATCACACGTGTATATGTTGACATTTTAGAGATATACAGTCAAGAAAATCAAGGGCAATGGTGATATATATGCGGATTTGACACCAAAAAAAAGCTCAATAAATGATTACAATTTAAGGAATGTGTTTAGTGACGGCATCAGATTACTAATTGATGGAGAAAGGTCTGGGGGCAAGAAAAGCTGCTTCTAGGTGGTTGTCAAGTGTTTTCGCTCGACGAATCCATTCTTGGGTGGTTGGTTTGCCCCTTGTTCCTGTAACTCGAATCCTAGCCCGGTATATCCCATCTAAATTTTACACCATTGTGAACCTTACGCCTTTTTTACTCTCTGATCGAGGTTCTCGGCATTGAAAAATTTTCGTAAACTAAATCACACGTGTATATATTGACATTTAAGAGATATACAGTCAAGAAAATTAAGGGCAATGGTGATATATATGCGGATTAGACACCAAAAAAGAAAACACTCAACAAATGGCTACAATTTATGGAATGTGTTTAGTGACGGCATCAGATTCCTAATTGATGGAGAAAGGTATGGTGGCAAGATAAGCTGCTTCTAGGAGGTTGTCAAGTTTTTTCGCTCGACGATTCCATTCTTGGGTGGTTGGTTTGGCCCTTGTTCCTGTAACTCGAATCCTAACCCGGTATATCCCATTTTAATTTTACACCATTGTGAACCTTACGCCTTTTTTACTCTCTGATCGAAGTTCTCGGCATGGAAAAATCTTCGTAAACTAAATCACACGTGTATATGTTGACATTTAAGAGATATACAGTCAAGAAATTCAAAGGCAATGGTGATATATATGCGGATTAGACACAAAAAAAAACACTCAACAAATGGCTACAATTTAAGGAATGTGTTTAGTGACGGCATCAGATTCCTAATTGATGGAGAAAGGTCTGGGGGCAAGAAAAGCTGCTTCTGGATGTCAAGTGTTTTCGCTAGACGATTCCATTCTTGGGTGGTTGGTTTGCCCCTTGTTCCTGTAACTCGAATCCTAGCCCGGTATAACCCATTTTAATTTTACACCATTGCGAACCTTACACCTTTTTTATTCTCTGATCGAGGTTCTCGGCATTGAAAAATCTTCGTAAACTAAATCACACGTGTATATGTTGACATTTAAGAGATATACAGTCAAGAAAATCAAAGGCAATGGTGATATATATGCGGATTAGACACAAAAAAAAAACACTCAACAAATGGCTACAATTTAAGGAATGTGTTTAGTGACGGCATCAGATTCCTAATTGATGGAGAAAGGTCTGGTGGCAAGAAAAGCTGCTTCTAGTAGGTTGTCAAGTGTTTTCGCTCAACGATTCCATTCTTGGGTGGTTGGTTTGCCCCTTGTTCCTGTATCTCGAATCCTAGCCGGTATATCCCATTTTAATTTTACACCATTGTGAAACTTACGCCTTTTTTACTCTCTGATAGAGGTTCTTGGCATTGAAAAATCTTCGTAAACTAAATCACACGTGTATATGTTGACATTTAAGAGATATACAGTCAAGAAAATCAAGGGCAATGGTGATATATATGCGGATTAGACACCAAAAAAAACACTCAACAAATAGCTACAATTTATGGAATGTGTTAAGTGACGGCATCAGATTCCTAATTGATGGAGAAAGGTCTGGTGGCAAGAAAAGCTGCTTCTAGGATGTTGTCAAGTGTTTTCGCTCGACGATTCCATTCTTGGATGGTTGGTTTGGCCCTTGTTCCTGTAACTCGAATCCTAGCCCGGTATATCCCATTTTAATTTTACACCATTGTGAACCTTACCCCTTTTTTACTCTCTGATTGAGTTCCTCGGCATTGAAAAATCTTCATAAACTAAATCACACGTGTATATGTTGACATTTAAGAGATATACAGTCAAAAAAATCAAGGGCAACGGTGATATAAATGCGGATTAGACACCAAAAAGACACTCAACAAATGGCTACAATTTAAGGAATGTGTTTAGTGACGGCATCAGATTCCTAATTGATGGAGAAAGGTCTGGTGGCAAGAAAAGCTGTTTGTAGGAGGTTGTCAAGTGTTTTCGCACGACGATTCCATTCTTGGGTGGTTGGTTTGGCACTTGTTCCTGTAACTCGAATTCTAGCCCGGTATATCCCATTTTAATTTTACACCATTGTGATCCTTACGCCTTTTTTACTCTCTGATCGAGGTTCTCGGCATTGAAAAATCTACATAAACTAAATCACACGTGTATATGTTTTCCTTTAAGAAATATACAGTCAAGAAAATCAAGGGCAATGGTGATATATATGCATATTAGACACAAAAAAAAACGCTCAACAAATGTCTACAATTTAAGTAATGTGTTTAGTGACGGCATCAGATTCCTAATTGATGAAGTAAGGTCTGGTGGCAAGAAAAGCTGCTTCTAGGAGGTTGTCAAGTGTTTTCGCTTGACGATTCCATTCTTGGGTGGTTGGTTTGGCCCTTGTTCCTGTAACTCGAATCCTAGCCCGGTATATCCCATTTTAATTTTACACCATTGTGAACCTTACGCCTTTTTTACTCTCTGATCGAGGTTCTCGGCATTGAAAAATCTTCGTAAACTAAATCACACTTGTATATGTTGACATTTAAGAGATATACAGTCAAGAAAATCATGGGCAATGGTGATATATATGCGGAATAGACACCAAAAAAAACACTCAACAAATGGCTACAATTTAAGGAATGTGTTTAGTGACGGCATCAGATTCTTAATCGATGGAGAAAGGTCTGGTGGCAAGAAAAGCTGCTTCTAGGAGGTTGTCAAGTGTTTTCGCTCGACGATTCCATTCTTGGATGGTTGGTTTGGCCCTTGTTCCTGTAACTCGAATCCTAGCCCGATATATCCCATTTTAATTTTACACCATTGTGAACCTTACGCCTTTTTTACTCTCTAACCGAGGTTCTCGGCAAGGAAAAACCTTCGTAAACTAAATCACACTTGTATATGTTGACATTTAAGAGATATACAGTCAAGAAAATCAAGGGAAATAGTGATATATATGCGGATTAGACACCCAAAAAAAACACTCAACAAATGGCTACAATTTAAGGAATGTGTTTAGTGACGGCATCAGATTCTTAATTGATGGAGAAAGGTCTGGTGGGAAGAAAAGCTGCTTCTAGGAGGTTATCAAATGTTTTCGCTCGACTATTCCATTCTTGGGTGGTTAGTTTGGCCCTTGTTCTAGTAACTCGAATACTAGCCCGATATATCCCATTTTAATTTTACACCATTGTGAACCTTACACATTTTTTACTCTCTGATCGAGGTTCTCGGCATTTAAAAATCTTCGTAAACAAAATCACACGTGTTTGACATTTAAGAGATATACAGTCAAGAAAATGAAGGGCAATGGTGATATATATGCGGATTAGACACAAAAAAAAAAACACTCAACAAATGGCTACAATTTAAGGAATGTGTTTAGTGACGGCATCAGATTCCTAATTGATGGAGAAAGGTCTGGTGGCAAGAAAAGTTGCTTCTAGGAGGTTGTCAAGTTTTTTCGTTCAACGATTCCATTCTTGGGTGGTTGGTTTGGCCCTTGTTCCTGTAACTTGAATCCTAGCCCGGTATATCCCATTTTAATTTTACACCATTGTGAACCTTGCGCCTTTTTTACTCTCTGATCCAAGTTCTTGGCATTGAAAAATCTTCGTAAACTAAATCACACGTGTATATGTTGACATTTAAGAGATATACAATCAAGAAAATCAAGGGCAATGGTGATATATATGCGGATTAGACACCAAAAAAAACACTCAACAAATGGCTACAATTTATGGAATGTGTTAAGTGACGGCATCAGATTCCTAATTGATGGAGAAAGGTCTGGTGGCAAGAAAAACCTGCTTCTAGGAGGTTGTCAAGTGTTTTCGCTCGACGATTCCATTCTTGGGTGGTTGGTTTAGCCCTTGTTCATGTAACTCGAATCCTAGCCCTGTATATCCCATTTTAATTTTACACCATTGTGAAACTTACGCATTTTATACTCTCTGATCGAGGTTCTCGGCGTTGAAAAATCTTCGTAAACTAAATCACACATGTATATGTTGACATTTAAAAGATATACAGATAAGAAAATCAAGGGCAATGGTGATATATATATGGATTAGACACCAAAAAAAACACTAAACAAATGGCTACAATTTAAGGAATGTGTTTAGTGACGACATCAGATTCCTAATTGATGGAGAAAGGTCTGGTGGCAAGAAAAGCTGCTTCAAGGATGTTGTCAAGTGTTTTCGCTCGACGACTCCATTCTTGGGTGGTTGGTTTGGCCCTTGTTCCTGTAACTCGAATCCTAGCCCGGTATATCCCATTTTAATTTTACACAATTGTGAACCTTACGCATTTTTTACTCTCTGATCGAGGTTCTCAGCATTGAAAAATCTTCGTAAACTAAATCACACGTGTATATGTTGAAATTTAAGAGATATACAGTCAAGAAAATCAAGGGCAATGGTGATATATATGCAGATTAGACACCAAAAAAAAAAACACTCAACAAATGGCTACAATTTAAGGAATGTGTTTAGTGACGGCATCAGATTTCTAATTGATGGAGAAAGGTCTAGTGGCAAGAAAAGCTGCTTCTAGGAGGTTGTCAAGTGTTTTCGCTCGACGATTCCATTCTTGGGTGGTTGGTTTGGCCCTTGTTCCTGTAACTCGAATCCTAGCCCGGTATATCCCATTTTAATTTTACACCATTGTGAACCTTACGCCTTTTTTACTCTCCGACCGAGGTTCTCGGCAATGAAAAACCTTCGTAAACTAAATCACACTTGTATATGTTGACATTTAAGAGATATACAGTCAAGAAAATCAAGGGCAATGGTGATATAAATGCGGATTAGACACCAAAAAGACACTCAACAAATGGCTACAATTTAAGGAATGTGTTTAGTGACGGCATCAGATTCCTAATTGATGGAGAAAGGTCTGGTGGCAAGAAAAGCTGCTTGTAGGAGGTTGTCAAGTGTTTTCGCTCGACGATTCCATTCTTGAGTGCTTGGTTTGGCCCTTGTTCCTGTAACTCGAATCCTAGCCCGGTATATCCCATTTTAATTTTACACCATTGTGAACCTTACGCCTTTTTTACTCTCTGATTGAGTTCCTCGGCATTGAAAAATCTTCATAAACTAAATCACAAGTGTATATGTTGACATTTAAGAGATATAAAGTCAAAAAAATCAAGGGCTATGGTGATATAAATGCGGATTAGACACCAAAAAGACACTAAACAAATGGCTACAATTTAAGGAATGTGTTTAGTGACGGCATCAAATTCCTAATTGATGGAGAAAGGTCTGGTGGCAAGAAAAGCTGCTTGTAGGAGGTTGTCAAGTATTTTCGCAAGACGATTCCATTCTTGGGTGGTTGGTTTGGCCCTTGTTCCTGTAACTCGAATTCTAGCCCGGTATATCCCATTTTAATTTTACACCATTGTGAACCTTACGCCTTTTTTACTCTCTGATCGAGGTTCTCGGCATTGAAAAATCTTCGTAAACTAAATCACACATGTATATGTTTTCCTTTAGGAAATATACAGTCAAGAAAATCAAGGGCAATGGTGATATATATGTGGATTAGTCACCAAAAAAAACGCTCAACAAATGGCTACAATTTAAGTAATGTGTTTAGTAACGGCATAAGATTCCTAATTGATGAAGTAAGGTCTGGTGGCAAGAAAAGCTGCTTCTAGGAGGTTGTCAAGTGTTTTCGCTCGACGATTCCATTCTTGGGTGGTTGGTTTGGCCCTTGTTCCTGTAACTCGAATCCTCGCCCGGTATATCCCATTTTAATTTTACACCATTGTGAACCTTACGCCTTTTTTACTCTCTGATCGAGGTTCTCGGCATTGAAAAATCTTCGTAAACTAAATCCCACTTGTATATGTTGACATTTAAGAGATATACAGTCAAGAAAATCAAGGGCAATGGTGATATATATGCGGATTAGACACCAAAAAAAACACTCAACAAATGGCTACAATTTAAGGAATGTGTTTAGTGACGGCATCAGATTTCTAATTGATGGAGAAAGGTCTGGTGGCAATAAAAGCTGCTTCTAGGAGGTTGTCAAGTGTTTTCGCTCAACGATTCCATTCTTGGGTGGTTGGTTTGGCCCTTGTTCCTGTAACTCGAATCCTAGCCCGGTATATCCCATTTTAATTTTACACCATTGTGAACCTTACGCCTTTTTTACTCTCTGACCGAGGTTCTCCACAATGAAAAACCTTCGTAAACTAAATCACACTTCTATATGTTGACATTTAAGAGATATACAGTCAAGAAAATCAAGGGAAATAGTGATATATATGCGGATTAGACACCCAAAAAAAAACACTCAACAAATGGCTACAATTTAAGGAATGTGTTTTGTGACGGCATCAGATTCTTAATTGATTGAGAAAGGTCTGGTGGCAAGAAAAACTGCTTCTAGGAGGTTGTCAAGTGTTTTCTCTCGACGATTCCACTCTTGGGTGGTTGGTTCGGCCCTTGTTCCAGTAACTCGAATCCTAGCCCGATATATCCTATTTTAATTTTACACCATTGTGAACCTTACGCCTTTTTTACTCTCTGATCGAGGTTCTCGGCATTGAAAAATCTCCGTAAACTAAATCACATGTGTATATGTTGACATTTAAAAGATATACAGTCAAGAAAATCATGGGCAATGGTGATATATATACGGATTAGACACAAAAAAACACTTAACAAATGGCTACAATTTAAGGAATGTGTTTAGTGACGGCATCAGATACCTAATTGATGGAGAAAGGTCTGGTGGCAAGAAAAGCTGCTTCTAGGAGGTTGTCAAGTGTTTTCGCTCGACGATTCCATTCTTGGGTGGTTGGTTTGGCCCTTGTTCCTGTAACTCGAATCCTAGCCCGGTATATCGCATTTTAATTTTACACCATTGTGAACCTTACGGCTTTTTTTCTCTTTGATCGAGGTTCTCGGCATTGAAAAATCTTCGTAAACTAAATCACACGTGTATATGTTGACATTTAAGAGATATACAGTCAAGAAAATCAAGGGCAATGGTGATATATATGCGGATTAGACACCAAAAAAAAAACACTCAACAAATGGCTACAACTTAAGGAATGTGTTTAGTGATGGCATCAGATTCCTAATTGATGGAGAAAGGTCTGGTGGCAAGAAAAGCTGCTTCTAGGAGGTTGTCATGTGTTTTCGCTCGACGATTCCATTCTTGGGTGGTTGGTTCGGCCCTTGTTCCAGTAACTCGAATCCTAGCCCTGTATATCCCATTTTAATTTTACACCATTGTGAACCTTACGCCTTTTTTACTCTCTGATCGAGGTTCTAGACATTGAAAAATCTTCGTAAACTAAATCACACATGTATATGTTGACATTTAAGAGATATACAGTCAAGAAAATCAAGGGAAATGGTGATATATATGCGGATTAGACACCAAAAAAAAAACAAATGGCTATAATTTAAGGAATGTGTTTATTGACGGCATCAGATTCCTAATTGATGGAGAAAGTTCTGGTGGCAAGAAAAGCTGCTTCTAGGAGGTTGTCAAGTGTTTTCACTCGACGATTCCATTCTTGGGTGGTTTGGTTTTGCCCTTGTTCCAGTAACTCGAATCCTAGCCCGGTATATCCCATTTTAATTTTACACCATTGCGAACCTTACGCCTTTTTTACTCTCTGATCGAGGTTCTCGGCAATGAAAAATCTTCGTAAACTAAATCACACGTGTATATGTTGACATTTAAAAGATATACAGTCAAGAAAATCAAGGGCAATGGTGATATATATAGGGATTAGACCCCAAAAAAACACTCAACAAATGGCTACAATTTAAGGAATGTGTTTAGTGACGGCATCAGATTCTTAATTGATGGAGAAAGGTCTGGTGGTAAGAAAAGCAGCTTCTAAGAGGTTGTCAAGTGTTTTCGCTCGACGATTCCATTCTTGGGTGGTTGGTTTGGCCCTTGTTCCTGTAACTCGAATCCTAGCCCGGTATATCCCATTTTAGTTTTACACCATTGTGAACTTTACACCTTTTTTACTCTTTGATCGAGGTTCTCGACATTGAAAAATCTTCGTAAACTAAATCATACGTGTATATGTTGACATTTAAGAGATTTACAGTCAAGAAACTCAAGGGCAATGGTGATTTATATGCGGATTAGACACAAAAAAAACACACTCAACAAATGGCTACAATTTAAGGAATGTGTTTAGTGACGGCATCAGATTCCTAATTGATGGAGAAACGTCTGGTGGCAAGAAAAGCTGCTTCTAAGAGGTTGTCAAGTGTTTTCGCTCGACGATTCCATTCTTGGGTATTTGGTTCGGCCCTTGTTCCAATAACTCGAATCCTAGCCCTGTATATCCCATTTTAATTTTACACCATTGTGAACCTTACGCCTTTTTTACTCTCTGATCGAGGTTCTCGACATTGAAAAATCTTCGTAAACTAAATCACACATGTATATGTTGACATTTAAGAGATATACAGTCAAGAAAATCAAGGTCAATGGTGATATATATGCGGATTAGACACCAAAAAAAAAACAAATGGCCACAATTTAAGGATTGTGTTTAGTGACGGCATTAGATTCCTAATTGATGGAGAAAGGTCTGGTGGCAAGAAAAGCTGCTTCTAGGAGTTTGTCAAGTGTTTTCGCTCGACGATTCCATTCTTGGGTGGTCTTTTTTGGCCCTTGTTCCGGTAACTCGAATTCTAGCCCGGTATATCCAATTTTAATTTTACACCATTGTGAACCTTACACCTTTTTTACTCTCTGATCGAAGTTCTCAGCATTGAAAAATCTTCGTAAACTAAATCACACGTGTATATGTTGACATTTAAGAGATATACAGTCAAGAAAACCAAGGGAAATGGTTATATATATGCGGATTACACACCAAAAAAAGACACTCAACAAATGGCTACAGTTTAAGGAATGTGTTTAGTGACGGCATCAGATTACTAATTGATGGAGAAAGGTCTGGTGGCAAGAAAAGCTGCTTCAAGGAGGTTGTGAAGTGTTTTCACTCGACGATTCCATTCTTGGGTGGTTGGTTTGGCCCTTGTTCCTGTAACTCGAATCCTAGCCCGGAATATCACATTTTAATTTTACACCATTCTGAACCTTAGGCCTCTTTTACTCCCTGATCGAGGTTCTCGACATTGAAAAATCTTCGTAAACTAAATCACACGTGTATATGTTGACATTTAAGAGATATACAGTCAAGAAAATCAAGGGCAATGGTGATTTATATGCGGATTAGACAGCAAAAAAAACACACTCAACAAATGGCTACAATTTAAGGAATGTGTTTAGTGACGGCATCAGATTCCTAATTGATGGAGAAACGTCTGGTGGCAAGAAAAGCTGCTTCTAAGAGGTTGTCAAGTGTTTTCGCTCGACGATTCCATTCTTGGGTGGTTGGTTCGGCCCTTGTTCCAGTAACTCGAATCCTAGCCCTGTATATCCCATTTTAATTTTACACCCTTGTGAACCTTACACCTTTTTTACTCTCTGATGGAGGTTCTCGACATTGAAAAATCTTCGTAAACTAAATCACACATGTATATGTTGACATTTAAGAGATATACAGTCAAGAAAATCAAGGTCAATGGTGATATATATGCGGATTAGACACCAAAAAAAAAAAACAAATGGCCACAATTTAAGGATTGTGTTTAGTGACGGCATCAGATTCCTAATTGATGGAGAAAGGTCTGGTGGCAAGAAAAGCTGCTTCTAGGAGTTTGTCAAGTGTTTTCGCTCGACGATTCCATTCTTGGGTGGTCTTTTTTGGCCCTTGTTCCGGTAACTCGAATTCTAGCCCGGTATATCCAATTTTAATTTTACACCATTGTGAACCTTACACCTTTTTTACTCTCTGATCGAAGTTCTCAGCATTGAAAAATCTTCGTAAACTAAATCACACGTGTATATGTTGACATTTAAGAGATATACAGTCAAGAAAACCAAGGGAAATGGTTATATATATGCGGATTACACACCAAAAAAAGACACTCAACAAATGGCTACAGTTTAAGGAATGTGTTTAGTGACGGCATCAGATTACTAATTGATGGAGAAAGGTCTAGTGGCAAGAAAAGCTGCTTCAAGGAGGTTGTGAAGTGTTTTCACTCGACGATTCCATTCTTGGGTGGTTGGTTTGGCCCTTGTTCCTGTAACTCGAATCCTAGCCCGGAATATCCCATTTTAATTTTACACCATTCTGAACCTTAGGCCTCTTTTACTCCCTGATCGAGGTTCTCGACATTGAAAAATCTTCGTAAACTAAATCACACGTGTATATGTTGACATTTAAGAGATATACAGTCAAGAAAATCAAGGGCAATGGCGATATATATGCGGATTAGACAGCAAAAAAAATCAACAAATGGCTACAATTTAAGGAATGTGTTTAGTGACGGCATCAGATTCCTAATTGATGGAGAAAGGTCTGGTGGCAAGAAAAGCTGCTTCTAGGAGGTTGTCAAGTGTTTTCGCTCGCCGATTCCATTCTTGGGTGGTCTTTTTTGGCCCTTGTTCCAGTAACTCGAATCCTAGCCCGGTATATCCCATTTAAATTTTACACCATTGCGAACCTTACGCCTTTTTTACTCTCTGATCGAGGTTCTCGGCAATGAAAAATCTTCGTAAACTAAATCACACGTGTATATGTTCACATTTGAAAGATATATAGTCAAGAAAATCAAGGGCAATGGTGATATATACGGATTAGACCCCAAAAAAACACCTAACAAATGGCTACAATTTAAGGAATGTGTTTAGCGACGACATTAAATTCTTAATCGATGGAGAAAGGTCTGGTGGTAAGAAAAGCTGCTTCTAAGAGGTTGTCAAGTGTTTTCTCTCGACGATTCCATTCTTGGGTGGTCTTTTTTGGCCCTTGTTCCTGTAACTCGAATCCTAGCCCGGTATATCCCATTTTAGTTTTACACCATTGTGAATCTTACACCTTTTTTACTCTTTGATCGAGGTTCTCGGCATTGAAAAATCTTCGTAAACTTAATCACACGTGTATATGTTGACATTTAAGAGATATACAGTCAAGAAAATCAAGGGCAGTGGTGATTTATATGCGGAATAGACACAAAAAAAAAACACTCAACAAATGGCTATAATTTAAGGAATGGGTTTAGTGACGGCATCAGATTCCTAATTGATGGAGAAAGGTCTGGTGGCAAGAAAAGCTGCTTCTAGGAGGTTGTCAGGTGTTTTCGCTCGACGATTCCATTCTTGGGTGGTTTGTTAGGCCCTTGTTCCAGTAACTCGAATCCTAGCCCGGTATATCCCATTTTAATTTTACACCATTGTGAGCCTTACGCCTTTTTTACTCTCTAATCGAGGTTCTCGACATATAAAAATCTTCGTAAACAAAATCACACATGTATATGTTGACATTTAAGAGATATACAGTCAAGAAAACCAAGGGCAATGGTGATGTATATGCGGATTAGACACCAAAAAAAAAAACACTCAACAAATGGCTACAATTTAAGGAATGTGTTTAGTGACGACATCAGATTCCTAATTGATGGAGAAAAGGTCTGGTGGCAAGAAAAACTGCTTTAAGGAGGTTGTCAAGTGTTTTCGGTCGACGATTCCATTCTTGGGTGATTGGTTTGGCCATTATTCCTGTAACTCGAATCCTAGCCCGGAATATCCCATTTTAATTTTACACCATTCTGAACCTTAGGCCTTTTTACTCTCTGATCGAGGTTCTCGGCATTGAAAAATCTTCGTAAACTAAATCACACGTGTATATGTTGACATTTAAGAGATATACAGTCAAGAAAATGAAGGGCAATGGTGATATATATGCGGATTAGACACCAAAAAAAATCAACAATTGGCTACAATTTAAGGAATGTGTTTAGTGATGGCATCAGATTCCTAATTGATGGAGAAAGGTCTGGTGGCAAGAAAAGCTGCTTCTAGGAGGTTGTCAAGTGTTTTCGCTCGACGATTCCATTCTTGGGTGGTTGGTTCGGCCATTGTTACAGTAACTCGAATCCTAGCCCGGTATATCCCATTTTAATTTTACACCATTGTGAACCTTACGCCTTTTTTACTCTCTGATCGAGGTTCTCGGCATTGAAAAATCTTCGTAAACTAAATCACACGTCTATATGTTGACACTTAAGAGATATACAGTCAAGAAAACCAAGGGCAATGGTGATATATATGCGGATTAGACACCAAAAAAAAACACTCAACTAATGGCTACAATTTAAGGAATGTGTTTAGTGATGGCATCAGATTCCTAATTGATGGAGAAAGGTCTGGAGGCAAGAAAAGCTGCTTCTAGGAGGTTGTCAAGTGTTTTCACTCGACGATTCCATTCTTGGGTGGTTTAGTTTTGCCCTTGTTCCAGTAACTCGAATCCTAGCCCGGTATATCCCATTTTACTTTTACACCATTGCGAACCTTACGCCTTTTTAACTATCTGATCGAGGTTCTCGGCAATGAAAAATCTTCGTAAACTAAATCACACGTGTATATGTTGACATTTAAAAGATATACAGTCAAGAAAATCAAGGACAATGGTGATATATATACAGATTAGACCCCAAAAAAACACTCAACAAATGGCTACAATTTAAGGAATGTGTTTAGTGACGGCATCAGATTCTTAATTGATGGAGTAAGGTCTAGTGGTAAGAAAAGCTGCTTCTAGGAGGTTGTCAAGTGTTTTTGCTCGACGATTCCATTCTTGGGTGGTTGGTTTGTCCCTTGTTCCTGTAACTCGAATCCTAGCCCTGTATATCCCATTTTAATTTTACACCATTGTGAACCTTACACCGTTTTTACTCTTTGATTGAGGTTCTCGGCATTGAAAAATCTTCGTAAACTAAATCACACGTGTATATGTTGACATTTAAGAGATATACAGTCAAGAAAATCAAGGGCAATGGTGATATATATGCGGATTAGACACCAAACAAAAACACTCAACAAATGGCTACAATTTAAGGAATGTGTTTAGTGACGGCATCAGATTCCTAATTGATGGAGAAAGGTCTGGTGGCAAGAAAAGCTGCTTCTAGGAGGTTGTCAAGTGTTTTCGCTCGACGATTCCATTCTTGGGTGGTTGGTTCGGCCCTTGTTCCAGTAACTCGAATCCTCGCCCGGTATTTCCCATTTTAATTTTACACCATTGTGAACCTTACGCCTTTTTTACTCTCTGATCGAGGTTCTCGACATTGAAAAATCTTTGTAAACTAAATCACACATGTATATGTTGACATTTAAGAGATATACAATCAAGAAAATCAAAGGCAATGGTGATATATATGCGGATTAGACACAAAAAAATGGCTACAATTTAAGGAATGTGTTTAGTGACGGCATCAAATTCCTAATTGATGGATCAAGGTCTGGTGGCAAGAAAAGCTGCTTCTAGGAGGTTTTCAAGTGTTTTCGCTCGACGATTCCATTCTTGGGTGGTCTTTTTTGGCCCTTGTTCCGGTAACTCAAATTCTAGCCCGGAATATCCAATTTTAATATTACACCATTGTGAACCTTACGCCTTTTTTACTCTCTAATCGAGGTTCTCGGCATTGAAAAATCTTCGTAAGCTAAATCACACGTGTATATGTTGACATTTAAGAGATATACAGTCAACAAAACCAAGGGCAATGGTGATATATATGCGGATTAGACACAAAAAAACACTCAACAAATGGCTACAATTTAAGGAATGTGTTTAGTGACGACATCAGATTCCTAATTGATGGAGAAAGGTCTGGTGGCAAGAAAAGCTACTTCAAGGAGGTTTGCAAGTGTTTTCGCTCGACGATTCCATTCTTAGGTGGTTGGTTTGGCCCTTGTCCCTGTAACTCGAATCCTAGCTCGGAATATCCCATTTTAATTTTACACCATCCTGAACCTTAGGCCTTTTTTACTCTCTGATCGAGGTTCTCGGCATTGAAAAATCTTCGTAAACTAAATCACACGTGTATATGTTGACATTTAAGAGATATACAGTCAAGAAAATCAAGGGCAATGGTGATATATTTGTGGATTAGACACCAAAAAAAAATTCAACAAATGGCTACAATTTAAGGAATGTGTTTAGTGACGACATCAGATTCCTAATTGTTGGAGAAAAGTCTGGTGGCAAGAAAAGCTACTTCTAGGAGGTTGTCAAGTGTTTTCGCTCGACGATTCCATTCTTGGGTGGTCTTTTTTGGCCCTTGTACCGGTAACTCGAATCCTAGCTCGGTATATCCAATTTTCATTTTACACCATTGTGAACCTTACGCCTTTTTAACTCTCTGATCAAGGTTCTCGGCATTGAAAAATCTTCGTAAACTAAATCACACATGTATATGTTGACATTAAAGAGATATACAGTCAAGAAAAACAAGGGCAATGGTGATATATATGCGGATTAGACACAAAAAAAACACTCAACTAATGGCTACAATTTAATGAATCTGTTTACTGATGGCATCAGATTCCTAATTGATGGAGAAAGGTCTGGTGGCAAGAAAAGCTGCTTCTAGGAGGTTGTCAAGTGTTTTCACTCGACGATTCCCTTCTTTTGTGGTTTGGTTTTGCCCTTGTTCCAGTAACTCGAATCCTAGCCCGGTATATCCCATTTTAATTTTACACCATTGTGAACCTTACGCCTTTTTTACACTCTGATCGAGGTTCTCGGCAATGAAAAATCTTCGTAAACTAAATCACACGTGTATATGTTGACATTTAAAAGATATACAGTCAAGAAAATCATGGGCAATGGTGATATATATACGGATTAGACCCCAAAAAAACACTCAACAAATGGCTACAATTTAAGGAATGTGTTTAGCGACGGCATCAGATTCTTAATTGATGGAGAAAGGTCTGGTGGCAAGAAAAGCTGCTTCTAGGAGGTTGTCAAGTGTTTTCGCTCGACGATTCCATTCTTGGGTGGTTGGTTTGGCCCTTGTTCCTGTAACTCGAATCCTAGCCCGGTATATCCCATTTTAATTTTACACCATTGTGAACCTTACACCTTTTTTACTCTTTGATCGAGGTTCTCGGCATTGAAAAATCTTCGTAAACTAAATCACACGTGTATATGTTGACATTTAAGGGATATACAGTTAAGAAAATCAGGGGCAATGGTGATATATATATGCGGATTAGACACAAAAAAAAAACACTCAACAAATGGCTACAATTTAAGAAATGTGTTTAGTGACGGCATCAGATTCCTAATTGATGGAGAAAGGTCTGGTGGTAAGAAAAGCTGCTTCTAGGAGGTTGTCAAGTGTTTTCGCTCGACGATTCCATTCTTGGGTGGTTGGTTCGGCCCTTGTTCCAGTAACTCGAATCCTAGCCCGGTATATCCCATTTTAGTTTTACACCATTGTGAATCTTACACCTTTTTTACTCTTTGATCGAGGTTCTCGGCATTGAAAAATCTTCGTAAACTTAATCACACGTGTATATGTTGACATTTAAGAGATATACAGTCAAGAAAATCAAGGGCAGTGGTGATTTATATGCGGATTAGACACAAAAAAAAACACTCAACAAATGGCTATAATTTAAGGAATGTGTTTAGTGACGGCATCAAATTCCTAATTGATGGAGAAAGGTCTGGTGGCAAGAAAAGCTGCTTCTAGGAGGTTGTCAAGTGTTTTCGCTCGACGATTCCATTCTTGGGTGGTTTGTTCGTCCCTTGTTCCAGTAACTCGAATCCTAGCCCGGTATATCCCATTTTAATTTTACACCATTGTGAGCCTTACGCCTTTTTTACTCTCTAACCGAGGTTCTCGACATTGAAAAATCTTCGTAAACAAAATCACACATGTATATGTTGACATTTAAGAGATATACAGTCAAGAAAACCAAGGGCAATGGTGATGTATATGCGGATTAGACACCAAAAAAAAAAACACTCAACAAATGGCTACAATTTAAGGAATGTGTTTAGTGACGACATCAGATTCCTAATTGATGGAGAAAGGTCTGGTGGCAAGAAAAACTGCTTTAAGGAGGTTGTCAAGTGTTTTCGGTCGACGATTCCATTCTTGGGTGATTGGTTTGGCCATTATTCCTGTAACTCGAATCCTAGCCCGGAATATCCCATTTTAATTTTACACCATTCTGAACCTTAGGCCTTTTTACTCTCTGATCGAGGTTCTCGGCATTGAAAAATCTTCGTAAACTAAATCACACGTGTATATGTTGATATTTAAGAGATATACAGTCAAGAAAATGAAGGGCAATGGTGATATATATGCGGATTAGACACCAAAAAAAATCAACAATTGGCTACAATTTAAGGAATGTGTTTAGTGATGGCATCAGATTCCTAATTGATGGAGAAAGGTCTGGTGGCAAGAAAAGCTGCTTCTAGGAGGTTGTCAAGTGTTTTCGCTCGACGATTCCATTCTTGGGTGGTTGGTTCGGCCATTGTTACAGTAACTCGAATCCTAGCCCGGTATATCCTATTTTAATTTTACACCATTGTGAACCTTACGCCTTTTTTACTCTCTGATCGAGGTTCTCGGCATTGAAAAATCTTCGTAAACTAAATCACACGTCTATATGTTGACACTTAAGAGATATACAGTCAAGAAAACTAAGGGCAATGGTGATATATATGCGGATTAGACACCAAAAAAAACACTCAACTAATGGCTACAATTTAAGGAATGTGTTTAGTGATGGCATCAGATTCCTAATTGATGGAGAAAGGTCTGGTGGCAAGAAAAGCTGCTTCTAGGAGGTTGTCAAGTGTTTTCACTCGACGATTCCATTCTTGGGTGGTTTAGTTTTGCCCTTGTTCCAGTAACTCGAATCCTAGCCCGGTATATCCCATTTTACTTTTACACCATTGCGAACCTTACGCCTTTTTTACTCTCTGATCGAGGTTCTCGGCAATGAAAAATCTTCGTAAACTAAATCACACGTGTATATGTTGACATTTAAAAGATATACAGTCAAGAAAATCAAGGACAATGGTGATATATATACAGATTAGACCCCAAAAAAACACTCAACAAATGGTTACAATTTAAGGAATGTGTTTAGTGACGGCATCAGATTCTTAATTGATGGAGTAAGGTCTAGTGGTAAGAAAAGCTGCTTCTAGGAGGTTGTCAAGTGTTTTTGCTCGACGATTCCATTCTTGGGTGGTTGGTTTGTCCCTTGTTCCTGTAACTCGAATCCTAGCCCTGTATATCCCATTTTAATTTTACACCATTGTGAACCTTTCACCGTTTTTACTCTTTGATTGAGGTTCTCGGCATTGAAAAATCTTCGTAAACTAAATCACACGTGTATATGTTGACATTTAAGAGATATACAGTCAAGAAAATGAAGGGCAATGGTGATATATATGCGGATTAGACACCAAAAAAAATCAACAATTGGCTACAATTTAAGGAATGTGTTTAGTGATGGCATCAGATTCCTAATTGATGGAGAAAGGTCTGGTGGCAAGAAAAGCTGCTTCTAGGAGGTTGTCAAGTGTTTTCGCTCGACGATTCCATTCTTGGGTGGTTGGTTCGGCCATTGTTACAGTAACTCGAATCCTAGCCCGGTATATCCTATTTTAATTTTACACCATTGTGAACCTTACGCCTTTTTTACTCTCTGATCGAGGTTCTCGGCATTGAAAAATCTTCGTAAACTAAATCACACGTCTATATGTTGACACTTAAGAGATATACAGTCAAGAAAACCAAGGGCAATGGTGATATATATGCGGATTAGACACCAAAAAAAACACTCAACTAATGGCTACAATTTAAGGAATGTGTTTAGTGATGGCATCAGATTCCTAATTGATGGAGAAAGGTCTGGTGGCAAGAAAAGCTGCTTCTAGGAGGTTGTCAAGTGTTTTCACTCGACGATTCCATTCTTGGGTGGTTTAGTTTTGCCCTTGTTCCAGTAACTCGAATCCTAGCCCGGTATATCCCATTTTACTTTTACACCATTGCGAACCTTACGCCTTTTTTACTCTCTGATCGAGGTTCTCGGCAATGAAAAATCTTCGTAAACTAAATCACACGTGTATATGTTGACATTTAAAAGATATACAGTCAAGAAAATCAAGGACAATGGTGATATATATACAGATTAGACCCCAAAAAAACACTCAACAAATGGTTACAATTTAAGGAATGTGTTTAGTGACGGCATCAGATTCTTAATTGATGGAGTAAGGTCTAGTGGTAAGAAAAGCTGCTTCTAGGAGGTTGTCAAGTGTTTTTGCTCGACGATTCCATTCTTGGGTGGTTGGTTTGTCCCTTGTTCCTGTAACTCGAATCCTAGCCCTGTATATCCCATTTTAATTTTACACCATTGTGAACCTTTCACCGTTTTTACTCTTTGATTGAGGTTCTCGGCATTGAAAAATCTTCGTAAACTAAATCACACGTGTATATGTTGACATTTAAGAGATATACAGTCAAGAAAATCAAGGGCAATGGTGATATATATGCGGATTAGACACCAAACAAAAACACTCAACAAATGGCTACAATTTAAGGAATGTGTTTAGTGACGGCATCAGATTCCTAATTGATGGAGAAAGGTCTGGTGGCAAGAAAAGCTGCTTCTAGGAGGTTGTCAAGTGTTTTCGCTCGACGATTCCATTCTTGGGTGGTTGGTTCGGCCCTTGTTCCAGTAACTCGAATCCTCGCCCGGTATTTCCCATTTTAATTTTACACCATTGTGAACCTTACGCCTTTTTTACTCTCTGATCGAGGTTCTCGACATTGAAAAATCTTTGTAAACTAAATCACACATGTATATGTTGACATTTAAGAGATATACAATCAAGAAAATCAAAGGCAATGGTGATATATATGCGGATTAGACACAAAAAAATGGCTACAATTTAAGGAATGTGTTTAGTGACGGCATCAAATTCCTAATTGATGGATCAAGGTCTGGTGGCAAGAAAAGCTGCTTCTAGGAGGTTGTCAAGTGTTTTCGCTCGACGATTCCATTCTTGGGTGGTCTTTTTTGGCCCTTGTTCCGGTAACTCAAATTCTAGCCCGGAATATCCAATTTTAATATTACACCATTGTGACCCTTACGCCTTTTTTACTCTCTAATCGAGGTTCTCGGCATTGAAAAATCTTCGTAAACTAAATCACACGTGTATATGTTGACATTTAAGAGATATACAGTCAACAAAACCAAGGGCAATGGTGATATATATGCGGATTAGACACAAAAAAAACACTCAACAAATGGCTACAATTTAAGGAATGTGTTTAGTGACGACATCAGATTCCTAATTGATGGAGAAAGGTCTGGTGGCAAGAAAAGCTACTTCAAGGAGGTTTGCAAGTGTTTTCGCTCAACGATTCCATTCTTAGGTGGTTGGTTTGGCCCTTGTCCCTGTAACTCGAATCCTAGCTCGGAATATCCCATTTTAATTTTACACCATTCTGAACCTTAGGCCTTTTTTACTCTCTGATCGAGGTTCTCGGCATTGAAAAATCTTCGTAAACTAAGTCACACGTGTATATGTTGACATTTAAGAGATATACAGTCAAGAAAATCAAGGGCAATGGTGATATATTTGTGGATTAGACACCAAAAAAAAATTCAACAAATGGCTACAATTTAAGGAATGTGTTTAGTGACGACATCAGATTCCTAATTGATGGAGAAAAGTCTGGTGGCAAGAAAAGCTACTTCTAGGAGGTTGTCTAGTGTTTTCGCTCGACGATTCCATTCTTGGGTGGTCTTTTTTGGCCCTTGTACCGGTAACTCGAATCCTAGCTCGGTATATCCAATTTTAATTTTACACCATTGTGAACCTTACGCCTTTTTAACTCTCTGATCGAGGTTCTCGGCATTGAAAAATCTTCGTAAACTAAATCACACATGTATATGTTGACATTAAAGAGATATACAGTCAAGAAAACCAAGGGCAATGGTGATATATATGCGGATTAGACACCCAAAAAACACTCAACTAATGGCTACAATTCAATGAATCTGTTTACTGATGGCATCAGATTCCTAATTGATGGAGAAAGGTCTGGTGGCAAGAAAAGCTGCTTCTAGGAGGTTGTCAAGTGTTTTCACTCGACGATTCCCTTCTTTTGTGGTTTGGTTTTGCCCTTGTTCCAGTAACTCGAATCCTAGCCCGGTATATCCCATTTTAATTTTACACAATTGTGAACCTTACGCCTTTTTTACACTCTGATCGAGGTTCTCGGCAATGAAAAATCTTCGTAAACTAAATCACACGTGTATATGTTGACATTTAAAAGATATACAGTCAAGAAAATCATGGGCAATGGTGATATATATACGGATTAGACCCCAAAAAAACACTCAACAAATGGCTACAATTTAAGGAATGTGTTTAGCGACGGCATCAGATTCTTAATTGATGGAGAAAGGTCTGGTGGCAAGAAAAGCTGCTTCTAGGAGGTTGTCAAGTGTTTTCGCTCGACGATTCCATTCTTGGGTGGTTGGTTTGGCCCTTGTTCCTGTAACTCGAATCCTAGCCCGGTATATCCCATTTTAATTTTACACCCTTGTGAACCTTACACCTTTTTTACTCTTTGATCGAGGTTCTCGGCATTGAAAAATCTTCGTAAACTAAATCACACGTGTATATGTTGACATTTAAGGGATATACAGTTAAGAAAATCATGGGCAATGGTGATATATATATGCGGATTAGACACCAAAAAAAAACACTCAACAAATGGCTACAATTTAAGAAATGTGTTTAGTGACGGCATCAGATTCCTAATTGATGGAGAAAGGCCTGGTGGTAAGAAAAGCTGCTTCTAGGAGGTTGTCAAGTGTTTTCGCTCGACGATTCCATTCTTGGGTGGTTGGTTCGGCCCTTGTTCCAGTAACTCGAATCCTAGCCCGGTATATCCCATTTTAATTTTACACCATTGTGAACCTTACGCCTTTTTTACTCTCTGATCGAGGTTCTCGACATTGAAAAATCTTCGTAAACTAAATCACACATGTATATGTTGACATTTAAGAGATATACAGTCAAGAAAATCAAAGGCAATGGTGATATATATGCGGATTAGACACAAAAAAAAACAAATGGCTACAAATTAAGGAATGTGTTTAGTGATGGCATCAGATTCCTAATTGATGGAGAAAGGTCTCGTGGCAAGAAAAGCTGCTTCTAGGAGGTTGTCAAGTGTTTTCGCTCGACGATTCCATTCTTGGGTGGTCTTTTTTGGCCCTTGTTCCGGTAACTCGAATTCTAGCCCGGCATATCCAATTTTAATTTTACACCATTGTGAACCTTACGCCTTTTTTACTCTCTGATCGTGGTTCTCGGAATTGAAAAATCTTCGTAAACTAAATCACACGTGTATATGTTGACATTTAAGAGATATACAGTCAAGAAAACCAAGGGCAATGGTGATATATATGCGGATTAGACACCAAAAAAACACTCAACAAATGGCTACAATTTAAGGAATTTGTTTACTGACGACATCAGATTCCTAATTGATGGAGAAAGGTCTGGTGACAAGAAAAGCTGCTTCGAGGAGGTTGTCAAGTGTTTTCGCTCGACGATTCCATTCTTGGGTGGTTGGTTTGGCTCTTGTTCCTGTAACTCGAATCCTAGCCCGGAATATCCCATTTTAATTTTACACCATTCTAAACCTTAGGCCTTTTTTACTCTCTGATCGAGGTTCTCGACATTGAAAAATCTTTGTAAACTAAATCACAGGTGTATATGTTGACATTTAAGAGATATATAGTCAAGAAAATCTAGGGCAATGGTGATATATATACGGATTAGACACACAAAAAAAACACTCAACAAATGGCTACAATTTAAGGAATGTGTTTAGTGACGGCATCAGATTCCTAATTGATGTCGAAAGGTCTGGTGGCAAGAAAAGCTGCTTCTAGGAGGTTGTCAAGTGTTTTCGCTCGACGATTCCATTCTTGGGTGGTTGGTTTGGCCCTTGTTCCTGTAACTCGAATCCTAGCCCGGTATATCCCATTTTAATTTTACACCATTGTGAACCTTACGCCTTTTTACTCTTTGATCGAGGTTCTCGGCATTGTAAAATCTTCTTAAACTAAATCACACGTGTATATGTTGACATTTAAGCGATATACAGTCAAGAAAATCAAGGGCAATGGTGATATATATGCGGATTAGACACCAAAAAAAACACTCAACATATGGCTACAATTTAAGGAATGTGTTTAGGGACGGCATCAGATTCTTAATTGATGGAGAAAGGTCTAGTGGCAAGAAAAGCTGCTTCTAGGAGGTAGTCAAGCGTTTTCGCTCGACGATTACATTCTTGGGTGGTTGGTTCGGCCCTTGTTCCAGTAACTCGAATCCTAGCCCGATATATCCCATTTTAATTTTACACCATTGTGAACCTTACGCCTTTTTTACTCTCTGATCGAGGTTCTCGGCATTGAAAAATCTTCGTAAACTAAATCACACGTGTATATGTTGACATTCAAAAGATATACAGTCAAGAAAATCAAGGGCAATGGTGATATATATACGGATTAGACACAAAAAAAACACTCAACAAATGGCTACAATTTAAGGAATCTGTTTAGTGACGGCATCAGATTCCTAATTGATGGAGAAAGGTCTGGTGACCTGAAAAGCTGCTTCTAGGAGGTTGTCAAGTGTTTTCGCTCGATGATTCCATTCTTGGGTTGTTGGTTTGGACCTTGTTCCTCTAACTCGAATTCTAGCCCGGTATATCCCATTTTAATTTTACACCATTGTGAACCTTACGCCTTTTTTACTCTTTAATCGAGGTTCTCGGCATTGAAAAATCTTCTTAAACTAAATCACACGTGTATATGTTGACATTTAAGAGATATACAGTCAAGAAAATCAAGGGCAGTGGTGATATATATGCGGATTAGACACAAAAAAAAAACACTTAACAAATGGCTACAATTTAAGGAATGTGTTTAGTGACGGCATCAGATTCCTACTTGATGGAGAAAGGTCTGGTGGCAAGAAAAGCTGCTTCTAGTAGGTTGTCAAGCATTTTCGCTCGACGATTCCATTCTTGGGTGGTTGGTTCGGCCCTTGTTCCAGTAACTCGAATCCTAGCCCTATATATCCCATTTTAATTTTACACCGTTGTGAACCTTACGCCTTTTTTACTCTTTGTTCTAGGTTCTCGACAATGAAAAATCTTCTTAAACTAAATCACACGTGCATATGTTGACATTTAAGAGATATACAGTCAAAAAAATCAAGGGCAATGGTGATATATATGCGGATTAGACACAAAAAAAACACTCAACAAATGGCTACAATTTAAGGAATGTGTTTAGTGACGGCATCAGATTCCTAATTGATGGAGAAAGGTCTGGGGCAAGAAAAGCTGCTTCTAGGAGGTTGTCAAGTGTTTTCGCTCGATGATTCCATTCTTGGGTGGTTGGTTTGGCCCTTGTTCCAGTAAATCGAATCCTAGCCCGGTATATCCCCTTTTAATTTTACACCATTGTGAACCTTACGCCATTTTTACTCTTTGATCGAGGTTCTCGGCATTGAAAAATCTTCGTAAACTAAATCACACATGTATATGTTGACATTTAAGAGATATAGAGTCAAGAAAATAAAGGGAAATGGTGATATATATGCGGATTAGACACAAAAAAAACACACTCAACAAATGGCTACAATTTAAGGAATGTGTTTAGTGACGGCATCAGATTCCTAATTGATGGAGAAAGGTCTGGTGGCAAGAAAAGCAGCTTCTAGGAGGTTGTCAAGTGTTTTCGCTCGACGATTCCATTCTTTGGTGGTTGGTTTGGCCCTTGTTCCTGTAACTCGAATCCTAGCCCGGAATATCCCATTTTAATTATACATCATTCTGAACCTTAGGCCTTTTTTACTCTCTGATCGAGGTTCTCGGCAATGAAAAATCTTCGTAAACTATATCACACGTGTATATGTTGACATTTAAGAGATATACAGTCAAGAAAATCAAGGGCAATGGTGATATATATGCGGATTAGACACCTAAAAAAACACTCAACAAATTGCTACAATTTAAGGAATGTGTTTAGTGACGACATCAGATTCCTAATTGATGGAGAAAGGTCTGGTGGCAAGAAAAGCTGATTCTAGGAGGTTGTCAAGTGTTTTCGCTCGACGATTCCATTCTTTGGTGGTTGGTTTGGCCCTTGTTCCTGTAAATCGAATCCTAGCCCGGTATATCCCATTTTAATTTTACACCAATGTGAACCTTACGCCTTTTTTACTCTTTGATCGAGGTACTCGGCATTGAAAAATCTTCGTAAACTAAATCACACATGTATATGTTGACTTTTAAGAGATATACAGTCAAGAAAATAAAGGGTAATGGTGATATATATGCGGATTAGACACCAAAAAAAACACTCAACAAATGGCTACAATTTAAGGAATGTGATTAGTGACGGCATCAGATTCCTAATTGATGGAGAAAGGTCTGGTGGCAATAAAAGCTGCTTCTAGGAGGTTGTCAAGTGTTTTCGCTCGACGATTCCATTCTTGGGTGGTCATTTTTCGCCCTTGTTCTGGTAACTCGAATCCTAGCCCGGTGTATCCAATTTTAGTTTTACACCATTGTGAACCTTACACCTTTTTTACTCTCTGATCGAGGTTCTCGGCATTGAAAAATCTTCGTAAACTAAATCACACGTGTATATGTTGACACATAAGAGATATAAAGTCAAGAAAACCAAGGGCAATGGTGATATATATGCGGATTAGACACAAAAAAAAAAACACTCAACAAATGGCTACAATTTAAGTAATGTGTTTAGTGACGGCATCAAATTCCTAATTGATGGAGAAAGGTCTGGTGGCAAGAAAAGCTGCTTCTAGGAGGTTGTCAAGTGTTTTCGCTCGACGATTCCATTCTTGGGTGGTAGGTTCGGCCCTTGTTCCAGTAACTCGAATCCTAGCCCGATATATCCCATTTTAATTTTACACCATTGTGAATCTTACGCCTTTTTTACTCTTTGATCGAGGTTCTCGGCATTGAAAAATCTTCTTAAACTAAATCACACGTGCATATGTTGACATTTAAGAGATATACAGTCAAAAAAATCAAGGGCAATGGTGATATATATGCGGATTAGACAACAAAAAAAACACTCAACAAATGGCTACAATTTAAGGAATGTGTTTAGTGACGGCATCAGATTCCAAATTGATGGAGAAAGGTCTGGGGCAAGAAAAGCTGCTTCTAAGAGGTTGTCAAGTGTTTTTGCTTGACGATTCCATTCTTGGGTGGTCTTTTTCGGCCCTTGTTCCGGTAACTCGAATCCTAGCTCGGTATATCTAATTTTAATTTTACACCATTGTGAACCTTTCGCCTTTTTTACTCTCTGATTGAGGTTCTCGGCATTGAAAATTCTTCGTAAACTAAATCACACTTGTATATCTTGACATTTAAGAGATATACAGTCAAGAAATTCAAGAGCAATGGTGATATATATGCGGATTAGACACCAAAAAAAACACTCAACAAATGGCTACAATTTAAGGAATGTGTTTAGTGACGGCATCAGAGTCCTAATTGATGGAGAAAGGTCTGGTGGCAAGAAAAGCTGCTTCTAGGAGGTTGTCAAGTGTTTTCGCTCGACGATTCCATTATTTGGTGGTTGGTTTGGCCCTTGTTCCTGTAACTCGAATCCTAGCCCGGAACATCCCATTTTAATTTTACACCATTCTGAACCTTAGGCCTTTTTTACTCTCTTATCGAGGTTCTCGGCAATGAAAAATCTTCGTAAACTATATCACACGTGTATATGTTGACATTTAAAAGATATACAGTCAAGAAAATCAAGGGCAATGGTGATATATATGCGAATTTGACACCAAAAAAAACACTCAACAAATGGCTACAATTTAAGGAATGTGTTTAGTGACGGCATCAGATTCCTAATTGATGGAGAAAGGTCTGGTGGCAAGAAAAGCTGCTTCTAGGAGGTTGTCAAGTGTTTTCGCTCGACGATTCCATTCTTTGGTGATTGGTTTGGCCCTTGTTCCTGTAAATAGAATCCTAGCCCGGTATATCCCATTTTAATTTTACACCATTGTGAACCTTACGCCTTTATTACTCTTTGATCGAGGTACTCGGCATTGAAAAATCTTCGTAAACTAAATCACACATGTATATGTTGACATTTAAGAGATATACAGTCAAGAAAATAAAGGGTAATGGTGATATATATGCGGATTAGACACCAAAAAAACACACTCAACAAATGGTTACAATTTAAGGAATGTGTTTAGTGACGGCATCAGATTCCTAATTGATGGAGAAAGGTCTCGTGGCAAGAAAAGCTGCTTCTAGGAGGTTGTCAAGTGTTTTCGCTCGACGATTCCATTCTTGGGTAGTCATTTTTCGCCCTTGTTCCGGTAACTCGAATCCTAGCCCGGTGTATCCAATTTTAATTTTACACCATTGTGAACCTTACACCTTTTTTACTCTCTGATTGAGGTTCTCGGCATTGAAAAATCTTCTTAAACTAAATCACACGTGTATATGTTGACATATAAGATATATAAAGTCAAGAAAACCAAGGGCAACGGTGATATATATGCGGATTAGACACAAAAAAAAACACTCAACAAATGGCTACAATTTAAGTAATATGTTTAGTGACGGCATCAGATTCCTAATTGATGGAGAAAGGTCTGGTGGCAAGAAAAGCGGCTTCTAGGAGGTTGTCAAGTGTTTTCGCTTGACGATTCCATTCTTGGGTGGTCTTTTTCGGCCCTTGTTCCGGTAACTCGAATCCTAGCTCGGTATATCTAATTTTAATTTTACACCATTGTGAACCTTTCGCCTTTTTTACTCTCTGATTGAGGTTCTCGACATTGAAAAATCTTCGTAAACTAAATCACACTTGTATATCTTGACATTTAAGAGATATACAGTCAAAAAATTCAAGAGCAATGGTGATATATATGCGGATTAGACACCAAAAAAAACACTCAACAAATGGCTACAATTTAAGGTATTTGTTTAGTGACGGCATCAGATTCCTACTTGATGGTGAAAGGTCTGGTGGCAAGAAAAGCTGCTTTTAGGAGGTTGTCAAGTGTTTTCGCTCGACGATTCCATTCTTGGGTAGTCATTTTTCGCCCTTGTTCCGGTAACTCGAATCCTAGCCCGGTGTATCCAATTTTAATTTTACACCATTGTGAACCTTACACCTTTTTTACTCTCTGATCGAGGTTCTCGGCATTGAAAAATCTTCTTAAACTAAATCACACGTGTATATGTTGACATATAAAAGATATAAAGTCAAGAAAACCAAGGGCAATGGTGATATATATGCGGATTAGACACTAAAAAAAACATTCAACAAATGGCTACAATTTAAGTAATGGGTTTAGTGACGGCATCAGATTCCTAATTGATGGAGAAAGGTCTAGTGGCAAGAAAAGCGGCTTCTAGGAGGTTGTCAAGTGTTTTCGCTTGACGATTCCATTCTTGGGTGGTCTTTTTCGGCCCTTGTTCCGGTAACTCGAATCCTAGCTCGGTATATCTAATTTTAATTTTACACCATTGTGAACCTTTCGCCTTTTTTACTCTCTGATTGAGGTTCTCGGCATTGAAAAATCTTCGTAAACTAAATCACACTTGTATATCTTGACATTTAAGAGATATACAGTCAAGAAATTCAAGAGCATTGGTGATATATATGTGGATTAGACACAAAAAAAAACACTCAACAAATGGCTACAATTTAAGGAATGTGTTTAGTGACGGCATCAGATTCCTACTTGATGGTGAAAGGTCTGGTGGCAAGAAAAGCTGCTTTTAGGTGGTTGTCAAGCGTTTTCGCTCGACGATTCCATTCTTGGGTGGTTGATTCGGCCCTTGTTCCAGTAACTCGAATCCTAGCCCGATATATCCCATTTTAATTTTACACCATTATGAACCTTACGCCTTTATTACTCCCTGATCGAGGTTCTCGGCATTGAAAAATCTTCGTAAACTAAATCACACGTGTATATGTTGACATTTAAAAGATATACTGTCAATAAAATCAAGGGCAATGGTGATATATATACGGATTAGACACCAAAAAAAACACTCAACAAATGGCTACAATATAAGGAATGTGTTTAGTGACGGATCAGATTCCTAACTAATGGAGAAAGGTCTGGTTTCAAGAAAAGCTGCTTCTAGGAGGTTGTCAAGTGTTTTCGCTCGACGATTCCATTCTTGGGTGGTTGGTTCGACCCTTGTTCCAGTAACTCGAATCCTAGCCCGATATATCCCATTTTAATTTTACACGATTGTGAACCTTACACCTTTTTTACTCTTTGATCGAGGTTCTCGGCAATGAAAAATCTTCTTAAACTAAATCACACGTGCATATGTTAACATTTAAGAGATATACAGTAAAAAAAATCAAGGGCAATGGTGATATATATGCGGATTAGACACAAAAAAAAAACACTCAACAAATTGCTACAATTTAAGGAATGTGTTTAGTGACAGCATCAGATTCCTAATTGACAGAGAAAGGTCTGGGGCAAGAAAAGCTGCTTCTAGGAGGTTGTCAAGTGTTTTCGCTCGATGATTCCATTCTTGGGTGGTTGGTTCGGCCCTTGTTCCAGTAAATCGAATCCTAGCCCGGTATATCCCATTTTAATTTTACACCATTGTGAACCCTACGCCTTTTTTACTCTTTGACCGAAGTTCTCGGCATTGAAAAATCTTCGTAAACTAAATCACACATGTATATGTTGACATTTAAGAGATATACAGTCAAGAAAATAAAGGGCAATGGTGATATATATGCGGATTAGACACCAAAAAAACACACTCAACAAATGGCTACAATTTAAGGAATGTGTTTAGTGACGGCATCAGAGTCCTAATTGATGGAGAAAGGTCTGGTGGCAAGAAAAGCTGCTTCTAGGAGGTTGTCAAGTGTTTTGGCTCGACGATTCCATTCTTTGGTGGTTGGTTTGGCCCTTGTTCCTGTAACTCGAATCCTAGCCCAGAATATCCCATTTTAATTTTACACCATTCTGAACCTTACGCCTTTTTTACTCTCTAATCGAGGTTCTCGGCAATGAAAAATCTTCGTAAACTATATCACACGTGTATATGTTGACATTTAAGAGATATACAGTCAAGAAAATCAAGGGCAATGGTGATATATATGCGGATTAGACACCAAAAAAAACACTCAACAAATGGCTACAATTTAAGGAATGTGTTTAGTGACGGCATCAGATTCCTAATTGATAGAGAAAGGTCTGGTGGCAAGAAAAGCTGCTTCTAGGAGGTTGTCAAGTGTTTTCTCACGATGATTCCATTCTTTGGTGGTTGGTTTGGCCCTTGTTCCGGTAAATCGAATCCTAGCCCGGTATATCACATTTTAATTTTACACCATTGTGAACCTTACGCCTTTTTCACTCTTTGATCAAGGTACTCGGCATTGAAAAATCTTCTTAAACTAAATCACACTTGTATATGTTGACATTTAAGAGATATACAGTCAAGAAAATAAAGGGTAATGGTGATATATATGCGGATTAGACACCAAAAAAACACACTCAACAAATGGCTACAATTTAAGGAATGTGTTTAGTGACGGCATCAGATTCCTAATTGATGGAGAAAGGTCTGGTGGCAAGAAAAGCGGCTTCTAGGAGGTTGTCAAGTGTTTCCGCTTAACGATTCCATTCTTGGGTGGTCTTTTTCGGCCCTTGTTCCGGTAACTCGAATCCTAGCTCGGTATATCCAATTTTAATTTTACACCATTGTGAACCTTACGCCTTTTTTACTATCTGATCGAGGTTCTCGGCATTGAAAAATCTTCGTAAACTAAATCACACATGTATATGATGACATTTAAGAGATATACAGTCAAGAAAACCAAGGGCAATGGTGATATATATGCGGATTAGACACCAAAAAAAACACTCAACAAATGGCTACAATTTAAGGAATGTGTTTAGTGACGTCATCAGATTCCTAATTGATGGAGAAAGGTCTGGTGGCAAGAAAAGCTGCTTCTAGGATGTTGTCAAGTGTTTTCGATCGACGATTCCATTCTTGGGTGGTTAGTTTGGCCCTTGTTCCAGTAACTAGAATTCTAGCCCGGAATTTCCCATTTTAATTTTACACCATTGTGAACCTTACGCCTTTTTTACTCTCTCATCGAGGATCTCGGCAATGAAAAATCTTCGTAAACTAAATCACACGTGTATATGTTGACATTTAAAAGATATACAGTCAAGAAAATCAAGGGCAATTGTGATATATATACGGATTAGACACCAAAAAAAACACTCAACAAATGGCTACAATTTAAGGAATGTGTTTAGTGATGGAATCAGATTCTTAATTGATGGAGAAAGGCCTGGTGGTAAGAAAAGCTGCTTCTAGGAGGTTGTCAAGTGTTTTCGCTCGACGATTCCATTCTTGGGTGGTTGGTTTGGCCCTTGTTCCTGTAACTCGAATCCTAGCCCGGAATATCCCATTTTAATTTTACACCATTGTGAACCTTTCGCCTTTTTTACTCTCTGATCGAGGTTCTCGTCATTGAAAATTCTTCGTAAACCAAATCACACTTGTATATATTGACATTTAAGAGATATACAGTCAAGAAAATTAAGGGCAATGGTGATATATATGCGGATTAGACACAAAAAAAAACACTCAACAAATGGCTACAATTTAAGGAATGTGTTTAGTGACGGCATCAGATTCCTAATTGATGGAGAAAGTTCTGGTGGCAAGAAAAGCTACTTCTAGGAGGTTGTCAAGTGTTTTCGCTCTACGATTCCATTCTTTGGTGGTTGGTTTGGCCCTTGTTCCTGTAAATCGAATCCTAGCCCGGTATATCCCATTTTAATTTTACATCATTGTGAACCTTACGCCTTTTTCACTCTTTGATCGAGGTACTCGGCATTGAAAAATCTTGGTAAACTAAATCACACATGTATATGTTGACATTTAAGAGATATACAGTCAAGAAAATAAAGGGTAATGGTGATATATATGCGGATTAGACACCAAAAAAACACACTCAACAAATGGGTACAATTTAAGGAATGTGTTTAGTGACGTCATAAGATTCCTAATTGATGGAGAAAGGTCTGGAGGCAAGAAAAGCGACTTCTAGGAGGTTGTCAAGTGTTTTCGCTTGACGATTCCATTCTTGGGTGGTCTTTTTCGGCCCTTGTTCCGGTAACTCGAATCCTAGCTCGGTATATCCAATTTTAATTTTACACCATTGTGAACCTTACGCCTTTTTTACTATCTGATCGAGGTTCTCGGCATTGAAAAATCTTCGTAAACTAAATCACACATGTATATGATGACATTTAAGAGATATACAGTCAAGAAAACCAAGGGCAATGGTGATATATATGTGGATTAGACACAAAAAAAAACACTCAACAAATGGCTACAATTTAAGTAATGTGTTTACTGACGGCGTCAGATTCCTAATTGATGGAGAAAGGTCTGGTGGCAAGAAAAGCTGCTTCTCGGAGGTTGTCAAGTGTTTTCGCTCGACGATTCCATTCTTGGGTTGTTAGTTTGGCCCTTATTCCAGTAACTCGAATTCTAGCCCGGAATTTCCCATTTTAATTTTACACCATTGTGAACCTTTCGCATTTTTTACTCTCTGATCGAGGTTCTCGGCATTGAAAAATCTTCGTAAACCAAATCACACTTGTATATATTGACATTTAAGAGATATACAGTCAAGAAAATCAAGGGCAATGGTGATATATATGCAGATTAGACACCAGAAAAAAACACTCAACAAATTGCTACAATTTAAGGAATGTGTTTAGTGACGGCATCAGATTCTTAATTGATGGAGAAAGGTCTGGTGGCACGAAAAGCAGCTTCTAGGAGGTTATCAAGTGTTTTTGCTCGACGATTCCATTCTTGGGTGGTTGGTTTGGCCGTTGTTCCTATAACTCGAATCCTAGCCTGGTATATCCCATTTTAATTTTACACCATTGTGAACCTTACGCCTTTTTTACTCTTTGATCGAGGTTCTCGACATTGAAAAATCTTCTTAAACTAAATCACACGTGTATATGTTGACATTTAAGAGATATGGAGTCAAGAAAATCAAGGGCAATGGTGATATATATGCGGATTAGACACAAAAAAACAACACTCAACAAATGGCTACAATTTAAAGAATGTGTTTAGTGACGGCATCAGATTCCTAGTTGACGGACAAAGGTCCGGTGGCAAGAAAAGCTGATTCTAGGAGGTTGTCAAGTGTTTTCGCTCGACGATTCCATTCTTGGGTGGTTGGTTCGGCCCTTGTTCCAGTGACTCGAATCCTAGCCCGGTATATCCCATTTTAATTTTACACCATTGTGAACCTTACGCCTTTTTTACTCTCTGATCGAGGTTCTCGGCATTGAAAAATTTTCGTAAACTAAATCACACATGTATATGTTGACATTTAAGAGATATACAGTCAAGAAACTCAAAGGTAATGGTGATATATATGCGGATTAGACACAAAAAAAAAACACACTCAACAAATGGCTACAATTTAAGGAATGTGTTTAGTGACGGCATCAGATTCCTAATTGATGGAGAAAGGTCTGGTGGCAAGAAAAGTTGCTTCTAGGAGGTTGTCAAGTGTTTTCGCTCGACGATTCCATTCTTGGGTGGTTGGCTTGGCCCTTGTTCCTGTAACTCGAATCCTAGCCCGGAAGATCTCATTTTAATTTTACACCATTCTGAACCTTAGGCCCTTTTTACTCTCTGATCGAGGTTCTCGGCATTGAAAAATCTTCGTAAACTAAATCACACGTGTATATGTTGACATTTAAGAGATATAAAGTCAAGAAAATCAAGGGCAATGGTGATATATATGCGGATTAGACACCAAAAAATACACTCAACAAATGGCTACAAATTAAGGAATGTGTTTAGTGACGGCATCAGATTCCTAATTGATGGAGAAAGGTCTGGTGGCAAGAAAAGCTGCTTCTAGGAGGTTATCAAGTGTTTTCGCTCGACGATTCCATTCTTGGGTGGTTGGTTTGGCCCTTGTTCCGGTAACTCGAATCTTAGCCCGGAATATCCCATTTTAATTTTACACCATTCTAAACCTTAGGCCTTTTTTACTCTCTGATCGAGGTTCTCGGCAATGAAAAATCTTCGTAAACTAAATCACACTTGTATATGTTGACATTTAAGAGATATACAGTCAAGAAAATCAAGGGCAACGGTGTTATATATGTGGATTAGACACAAAAAAAACACTCAACTAATTGCTACAATTTAAGGAATGTGTTTAGTGACGGCATCAGATTCCTAATTAATGGAGAAAGGTCTGGTGGCAAGAAAAGCTGCCTTTAGGAGGCTGTCAAGTGTTTTCGCTCGACGATTCCATTCTTGGGTGGTCTTTTTCGTCCCCTGTTCCGGTAATTCGAATCCTAGCACGGTATATCCAATTTAAATTTTACACCATTGTGAACCTTATGCCTTTTTTACTCTCTGATCGAGGTTCTCGGCATTGAAAATCTTCGTAAACTAAATCACACGTGTATATGTTGACATTTAAGAGATATACAGTCAAGAAAACCAAGGCAATGGTGATATATATGCGGATTAGACACCAAAAAAAACACTCAACAAATAGCTACAATTTAAGGAATGTGTTTAGTGATGGCATCGGATTCTTAATTGATAGAGAAAGGTCTGGTGGCAAGAAAAGCTGCTTCTAGGAGGTTGTCAAGTGTTTTCGCTCGACGATTCCATTCTTGGGTGGTTGGTTTGGCCCTTGTTCCTGTAACTCGAATCCTACCCCGGTATATCCCATTTTAATTTTACACTATTATGAACCTTAGGCCTTTTTTACTCTCTGATCGAGGTTCTCGGCATTGAAAAATCTTTGTAAACTAAATCACACGTGTATATGCTGACATTTAAGAGATATACAGTCAAGAAAATCAAGGGCAATGGTGATATATATGCGGATTAGACACAAAAAAAAAACACTCAATAAATGGCTACAATTTAAGGAATGTGTTTAGTGAAGGCATCAGATTCTTAATTGATGGGGAAAGGTATGGTGGCAAGAAGAGCTGCTTCTAGGAGGTTGTCAAGTAATTTCGCTCGATGATTCCATTCTTGGGTGGTTTTTTTGGCCCTAGTTCCGGTAACTCGAATCCTAGCCCGGTATACCCCATTTTAATTTTACACCATTGTGAACCTTACGCCTTTTTTACTCTCTGATCGAGGTTCTCGGCATTGAAAAATCTTCGTAAACTAAATCACACGTGTATATGTTGACATTTTAGAGATATACAATCAAGAAAACCAAGGGCAATGGTGATATATATGCAGATTAGACACCAAAAAAACACTCAACAAATGGCTACAATCTAAGGAATGTGTTTAGTGACGGCATCAGATTCCTAATTGATGGAGAAAAGTCTGGTGGCAAGAAAAGCTGCTTCTAGGAGGTTGTCAAGTGTTTTCGCTCGACGATTCCATTCTTGGGTGTTTAGTTTGGCCCTTGTTCCTGTAACTCGAATCCTAGCCCGGTATATCCCATTTTAATTTTACACCATTGTGAACCTTACGCCTTTTTTACTCTCTGATCGAGGTTCTCGGCATTGAAAAATCTTCGTAAACTAAATCACACGTGTATATGTTGACATTTAAGAGATATACAGTCAAGAAAACCAAGGGCAATGGTGATATATATGCGGATTAGACACACAAAAAAAACACTCAACAAATGGCTACAATTTAAGGAATGTGTTTAGTGACGGCATCAGATTCCTAATTGATGGAGAAAGGTCTGGTGGCAAAAAAAGCTGCTTGTAGGAGGTTGTTAAGTGTTTTCGCTCGACGATTCCATTCTTGGGTGGTTGGTTTGGCCCTTGTTCCTGTAACTCGAATCTTAGCCCGGTATATCCCATTTTAATTTTACACCATTGTGAACCTTACGCCTTTTTTATTCTCTGATCTAGGTTCTCGGCATTGAAAAATCTTCGTAAACTAAATCACACGTGTATATGTTGACATTTAAGAAATATACAGTTAAGAAAATCAAGGGCACTGGTGATATATATATATATATATATATATATATATATATATATATATATAGGGTAAGGTTCATGCGAGAACCACCCTTATTGCGAGAACCGCGAGAACCAATGTGAACACAAAATAAAATCTAAAAAAAATCAAAAAAGCACTCAAAATTTTTTTTTTATTTTTTTTTAATATTTTTTTAATAAAAATCGCTATATTTCGTTACCATAAAAAAAAAAAAAAAAAAAAAAAAACTTTTTTTTTCGAGTAACAGTTATCTATGCACATGTGCATATGTATCATTACTTCAACAAATTCAGTAATACGTTATCAGGAATAGACAATTGCACTTTAATTTACAATACCATTAGTAATACACTACTTTTTACATTACCAATATTCAAAATGCACATGTGCATAATTAGGTATAACCATGATATAACGTGTTTTGTTACAAAAAGTTTGTGATTTTGAATGGAGAAGTAGGCTCATATACATGTTTTTTGGTTAGTTATATCTAGTGGTTGATGGTTTGGTTATAGTTGTCAATTTTTTATGTAATATGTTGATTGGATGGTATAAATGGTGTGAACATACATGTATTAAAGTGAAAATATTGTTAATGGTATTGTATCATGGATGGTAGGAGATAATGGTATTGTATTATGGATGGTAGGAGGTAATGGTAGTGTGTTATGGATGATATGATAGATGAAAAAGGAAAGTGTATTCAAAGTGGTGTACCAAAACACCTTATTTAATGTTGATACATATAAATGCACATGTGCATTTCTAATATTGGTAATGTAAAAAGTAGTGTATTACATATGGTAGTGTAAATAAAGTGCAATTGTCTAATATGTGTAATGAATTACGGAATTTGTCAAAGAAATGACAAAAATGCACATGTGCATGCTTGTGTATTATGGATGGAACGATAGATGAAAGAGAACGTAGTGTACCAAAACACCTTATTTCCTGTTAATACATATAAATGCACATGTGCATTTCTAACATTGTTAACGTAAAAAGTAGTGTATTACACGTGGTAGTGTAAATGAAAGTGCAATTGACTATTATTTGTAATGAATTACGGAATTTGACAAAGAAACGATACATATGCACATGTGCATGGATAACTGTTACTCGAAATTTTTTTTTTTTTTTTTTTTTTTGAATTTTTTTTTTATTTTTTTTATTAACAAAATATTGCGATTTTTTCAAAAAAAATAGTAAAAAAATAAAAAAAAAAATTTTTGGGTGTTTTTTAGATTTTTTTAGGAATTACTGTTTGTGTTCACACTGGTTCTCGCGGTTCTCGCAATAAGGGGTGGTTCCTAACGGATCTTTGTCCTATATATATATATATATGCGGATTAGACACAAAAAAAAAAACACTCAACAAATGGCTACAATTTAAGTAATGTGTTTATTGACGGCATCAGATTCCTAATTGATGAAGTAAGGTCTGGTGGCAAGAAAAGCTGCTTCTAGGAGGTTGTCAAGTGTTTTCCCTCGACGATTCCATTCTTGGGTGGTTGGTTTGGCCCTTGTTCCTTTAACTCGAATACTAGCCCGGTATATCCCATTTTAATTTTACACCACTGTGAACCTTACACATTTTTTACTCTCTGATCGAGGTTCTCGGCATTGAAAAATCTTCGTAAACTAAATCACACTTGTATATGTTGACATTTAAGAGATATACAGTTAAGAAAATCAAGGGAAATGGTGATATATATGCGGATTAGAAACCAAAAAAAAAACACTCAACAAATGGCTACAATTTAAGGAATGTGTTTAGTGACGGCATCAGATTCCTAATTGATGGAGAAATGTCTGGTGGCAAGAAAAGCTGCTTCTAGGAGGTTGTCAAGTGTTTTCGCTCGACGATTCCATTCTTGGGTGGTTGGTTTGGCCCTTGTTCCAGTAACTCGAATCCTAGCCCGGTATATCTCATTGTAATTTTACACCATTGTGAACCTTACGCCTTTTTTACTCTCTGATCGAGGTTCTCGGCATTGAAAAATCTTCGTAAACTAAATCACACGTGTATATGTTGACATTTAAAAGATATACAGTCAAGAAAACCAAGGGCAATGGTGATATATATACGGATTAAACACCAAAAAATACACTCAACAAATGGCTACAAATTAAGGAATGTGTTTAGTAACGGCATCAGATTCCTAATTGATGGAGAAAGGTCTGGTGGCAAGAAAAGCTGCTTCTAGGAGGTTGTCAAGTGTTTTCGCTCGACGATTCCATTCTTGGGTGGTTGGTTTGGCCCTTGTTCCTGTAACTCGAATCCTAGCCCGGAATATCCCATTTTAATTTTACACCATTCTGAACCTTAGGCCTTTTTTACTCTCTGATCGAGGTTCTCGGCAATGAAAAATCTTCGTAAACTAAATCACACTTGTATATGTTGACATTTAAGAGATATACAGTCAAGAAAATCAAGGGCAACGGTGTTATATATGTGGATTAGACACAAAAAAAAAAACACTCAACAAATGGCTACAATTTAAGGAATGTGTTTAGTGACGGCATCAGATTCCTAATTAATGGAGAAAGGTCTGGTGGCAAGAAAAGCTGCTTTTAGGAGGCTCTCAAGTGGTTTGGCCCTTGTTGCTGTTACTCGAATCCTAGCCCGGTATATCCCATTTTAATTTTACACCATTGTGAACCTTATGCCTTTTTTACTCTCTGATCGACGTTCTCGGCATTGAAAAATCTTCGCAAACTAAATCACACTTGTATATGTTGACATTTAAGAGATATACAGTCAAGAAAATCAAGGGCAATGGAGATATATATGCGGATTAGACACCAAAAAAAACACTCAACAAATGGCTACAATTTAAGGAATGTGTTTAGTGATGAAATCAGATTCCTAATTGAAGGAGAAAGATCTAGTGGCAAGAAAAGCTGATTCTAGGAGGTTGTCAAGTGTTTTCGCTTGACGATTCCATTCTTGGGTGGTTGGTTTGGCCCTTGTTCCTGTAACTTGAATACTTGCCATGTATATCCCATTTTAATTTTACACCATTGTGAACCTTACGCCTTTTTTACTCTCTGATCGTGGTTCTCGGCATTGAAAAATCTTCGTAAACTAAATCACACTTGTATATGTTGACATTTAAGAGATATACAGTCAAGAAAATCAAGGGCAACGGTGATATATATGCGGATTAGACAACAAAAAAAACACTCAACAAATGGCTACAATTTAAGGAATTTGTTTAGTGACGGCATCAGATTCCTAATTGATGGAGAAAGGTCTGGTGGCAAGGAAAGCTGCTTCTAGGAGGTTGTCAAGTGTTTTCGCTATACGATTCCATTCTTGGGTGGTTGGTTTGGCCCTTGTTACAGTAACTCGAATCCTAGCCCGGTATATCCCATTTTAATTTTACACCATTGTGAACCTTACGCCTTTTATACTCTCTAATCGAGGTTCTCGGCATTTAAAAATCTTCGTAAACTAAATCACACGTGTATATGCTGACATTTAAGAGATATACTGTCAAGAAAATCAAGGGCAATGGTGATATATATGCGGATTAGACACAAAAAAAAACACTCAACAAATGGCTACAATTTAAGGAATGTGTTTAGTGAAGGTATCAAATTCTTAATTGATGGGGAAAGGTATGGTGGCAAGAAAAGCTGCTTCTAGGAGGTTGTCAAGTAATTTCGCTCGATGATTCCATTCTTGGGTGGTTTTTTTGGCCCTTCTTCCGGTAACTCGAATCCTAGCCCGGTATACCCCATTTTAATTTTACACCATTGTGAACCTTACGCCTTTTTTACTCTCTGATCGAGGTTCTCGGCATTGAAAAATCTTCGTAAACTAAATCACACGTGTATATGTTGACATTTTAGAGATATACAATCAAGAAAACCAAGGGCAATGGTGATATATATGCGGATTAGACACAAAAAAAACACTCAACAAATGGCTACAATCTAAGGAATGTGTTTAGTGACGGCATCAGATTCCTAATTGATGGAGAAAAGTCTGGTGGCAAGAAAAGCTGCTTCTAGGAGGTTGTCAAGTGTTTTCGCTCGACGATTCCATTCTTGGGTGTTTAGTTTGGCCCTTGTTCCTGTAACTCGAATCCTAGCCCGGTATATCCCATTTTAATTTTACACCATTGTGAACCTTATGCCTTTTTTACTCTCTGATCGAGCTTCTCGGCATTGAAAAATCTTCGTAAACTAAATCACACGTGTATATGTTGACATTTAAGAGATATACAGTCAAGAAAACCAAGGGCAATGGTGATATATATGCGGATTAGACACACAAAAAAAACACTCAACAAATGGCTACAATTTAAGGAATGTGTTTAGTGACGGCATCAGATTCCTAATTGATGGAGAAAGGTCTGGTGGCAAAAAAAGCTGCTTGTAGGAGGTTGTTAAGTGTTTTCGCTCGACGATTCCATTCTTGGTTGGTTGGTTTGGCCCTTGTTCCTGTAACTCGAATCTTAGCCCGGTATATCCCATTTTAATTTTACACCATTGTGAACCTTACGCCTTTTTATTCTCTGATCTAGGTTCTCGGCATTGAAAAATCTTCGTAAACTAAATCACACGTGTATATGTTGACATTTAAGAAATATACAGTTAAGAAAATCAAGGGCACTGGTGATATATATATATATATATATATATATATATATATATATGCGTATTAGACACCCAAAAAAAAAAAACACTCAACAAATGGCTACAATTTAAGTAATGTGTTTATTGACGGCATCAGATTCCTAATTGATGAAGTAAGGTCTGGTGGCAAAAAAAGCTGCTTCTAGGAGGTTGTCAAGTGTTTTCGCTCGACGATTCCATTCTTGGGTGGTTGGTTTGGCCCTTGTTCCTTTAACTCGAATACTAGCCCGGTATATCCCATTTTAATTTTGCACCACTGTGAAACTTACGCCTTTTTTACCCTCTGATCGAGGTTCTCGGCATTGAAAAATCTTCGTAAACTAAATCACACGTGTATATTTTGACATTTAAGAAATATACAGTTAAGAAAATCAAGGGCAATGGTGATATATATGCGGATTAGAAACCAAAAAAAAACACTCAACAAATGGCTACAATTTAAGGAATGTGTTTAGTGACGGCATCAGATTCCTAATTGATGGAGAAATGTCTGGTGGCAAGAAAAGCTGCTTCTAGGAGGTTGTCAAGTGTTTTCGCTCGATGATTCCATTCTTGGGTGGTTGGTTTGGCCCTTGTTCCAGTAACTCGAATCCTAGCCCGGTATATCTCATTGTAATTTTACACCATTGTGAACCTTACGCCTTTTTTACTCTCTGATCGAGGTTCTCGGCATTGAAAAATCTTCGTAAACTAAATCACACGTGTATATGTTGACATTTAAAAGATATACAGTCAAGAAAATCAAGGGCAATGGTGATATATATACGGATTAAACAGCAAAAAAAACACTCAACAAATGGCTACAATTTAAGGAATGTGATTAGTAACGGCATCAGATTCCTAATTGATGGAGAAAGGTCTGGTGGCAAGAAAAGCTGCTTCTAGGAGGTTGTCAGGTATTTTCGCTCGACGATTCCATTCTTGGGTGATTGGTTTGGCCCTTGTTGCTGTTACTCGAATCCTAGCCCGGTATATCCCATTTTAATTTTACACCATTGTGAACCTTACGCCTTTTTTACTCTCTGATCGACGTTCTCGGCATTGAAAAATCTTCGCAAACTAAATCACACTTGTATATGTTGACATTTAAGAGATATACAGTCAAGAAAATCAAGGGCAATGAAGATATATATGCGGATTAGACACCAAAAAAAACACTCAACAAATGGCTACAATTTAAGGAATGTGTTTAGTGATGAAATCAGATTCCTAATTGAAGGAGAAAGATCTAGTGGCAAGAAAAGCTGATTCTAGGAGGTTGTCAAGTGTTTTCGCTTGACGATTCCATTCTTGGGTGGTTGGTTTGGCCCTTGTTCCTGTAACTTGAATACTAGCCATGTATATCCCATTTTAATTTTACACCATTGTGAACCTTACGCCTTTTTTATTCCCTGATCGAGGTTCTCGGCATTGAAAAATCTTCGTAAACTAAATCACACTTGTATATGTTGACATTTAAGAGATATACAGTTAAGAAAATCAAGGGCAATGGTGATATATATGCGGATTAGAAACCAAAAAAAAACACTCAACAAATGGCTACAATTTAAGGAATGTGTTTAGTGACGGCATCAGATTCCTAATTGATGGAGAAATGTCTGGTGGCAAGAAAAGCTGCTTCTAGGAAGTTGTCAAGTGTTTTCGCTCGACGATTCCATTCTTGGGTGGTTGGTTTGGCCCTTGTTCCAGTAACTCGAATCCTAGCCCGGTATATCTCATTGTAATTTTACACCATTGTGAACCTTACGCCTTTTTTACTCTCTGATCGAGGTTCTCGGCATTGAAAAATCTTCGTAAACTAAATCACACGTGTATATGTTGACATTTAAAAGATATACAGTCAAGAAAATCAAGGGCAATGGTGATATATATACGGATTAAACACCAAAAAAAAAACATTCAACAAATGGCTACAATTTAAGGAATGTGATTAGTAACGGCATCAGATTCCTAATTGATGGAGAAAGGTCTGGTGGCAAGAAAAGTTGCTTCTAGGAGGTTGTCAGGTATTTTCGCTCGACGATTCCATTCTTGGGTGACTGGTTTGGCCCTTGTTGCTGTTACTCGAATCCTAGCCCGGTATATCCCATTTTAATTTTACACCATTGTGAACCTTACGCCTTTTTTACTCTCTGATCGACGTTCTCGGCATTGAAAAATCTTCGCAAACTAAATCACACTTGTATATGTTGACATTTAAGAGATATACAGTCAAGAAAATCAAGGGCAATGGAGATATATATGCGGATTAGACACCAAAAAAAACACTCAACAAATGGCTACAATTTAAGGAATGTGTTTAGTGATGAAATCAGATTCCTAATTGAAGGAGAAAGATCTAGTGGCAAGAAAAGCTGATTCTAGGAGGTGGTCAAGTGTTTTCGCTTGACGATTCCATTCTTGGGTGGTTGGTTTGGCCCTTGTTCCTGTAACTTGAATACTAGCCATGTATATCCCATTTTAATTTTACACCATTGTGAACCTTACGCCTTTTTTACTCTCTGATCGTGGTTCTCGGCATTGAAAAATCTTCGTAAACTAAATCACACTTGTATATGTTGACATTTAAGAGATATACAGTTAAGAAAATCAAGGGCAATGGTGATATATATGCGGATTAGAAACCAAAAAAAAAACTCTCAACAAATGGCTACAATTTAAGAAATGTGTTTAGTGACGGCATCAGATTCCTAATTGATGGAGAAATGTCTGGTGGCAAGAAAAGCTGCTTCTAGGAGGTTGTCAAGTGTTTTCGCTCGACGATTCCATTCTTGGGTGGTTGGTTTGGCCCTTGTTCCAGTAACTCGAATCCTAGCCCGGTATATCTCATTGTAATTTTACACCATTGTGAACCTTACGCCTTTTTTACTCTCTGATCGAGGTTCTCGGCATTGAAAAATCTTCGTAAACTAAATCACACGTGTATATGTTGATATTTAAAAGATATACAGTCAAGAAAATCAAGGGCAATAGTGATATATATACGGATTAAACACCAAAAAAAAAAAAACACTCAACAAATGGCTACAACTTAAGGAATGTGATTAGTAACGGCATCAGATTCCTAATTGATGGAGAAAGGTCTGGTGGCAAGAAAAGCTGCTTCTAGGAGGTTGTCAGGTATTTTCGCTCGACGATTCCATTCTTGGGTGATTGGTTTGGCCCTTGTTGCTGTTACTCGAATCCTAGCCCGGTATATCCCATTTTAATTTTACACCATTGTGAACCTTACGCCTTTTTTACTCTCTGATCGACGTTCTTGGCATTGAAAAATCTTCGCAAACTAAATCACACTTGTATATGTTGACATTTAAGAGATATACAGTCAAGAAAATCAAGGGCAATGGAGATATATATGCGGATTAGACACCAAAAAAAACACTCAACAAGTGGCTACAATTTAAGGAATGTGTTTAGTGATGAAATCAGATTCCTAATTGAAGGAGAAAGATCTAGTGGCAAGAAAAGCTGATTCTAGGAGGTTGTCAAGTGTTTTCGCTTGACGATTCCATTCTTGGGTGGTTGGTTTGGCCCTTGTTCCTGTAACTTGAATACTAGCCATGTATATCCCATTTTAATTTTACACCATTGTGAACCTTACACCTTTTTACTCTCTGATCGTGGTTCTCGGCATTGAAAAATCTTCGTAAACTAAATCACACTTGTATATGTTGACATTTAAGAGATATACAGTCAAGAAAATCAAGGGCAACGGTGATATATATGCGGATTAGACACCAAAAAAAACACTCAACAAATGGCTACAATTTAAGGAATGTGTTTAGTGACGGCATCAGATTCCTAATTGATGGAGAAAGGTCTGGTGGCAAGGAAAGCTGCTTCTAGGAGGTTGTCAAGTGTTTTCGCTATACGATTCCATTCTTGGGTGGTTGGTTTGGCCCTTGTTCCAGTAACTCGAATCCTAGCCCGGTATATCCCATTTTAATTTTACACCATTGTGAACCTTACGCCTTTTATACTCTTTAGTCGAGGTTCTCGGCATTGAAAAATCTTCGTAAACCAAATCACACGTGTATATGTTGACATTTAAAAGATATACAGTCAAGAAAATCAAGGGCAACGGTGATATATATACGGATTAGACACAAAAAAAAACACTCAACAAATGGCTACAATTTAAGGAATGTGTTTAGTGACGGCATTAGATTCCTAATTGATGGAGAAAGATCTAGTGGCAAGAAAAGCTGATTCTAGGAGGTTGTCAAGTGTTTTCGTTATACGATTCCATTCTTGGGTTGTTGGTTTGCCCCTTGTTCCTGTAACTCAAATCCTAGCCCGGTATATCCCATTTTAATTTTACACCATTGTGAACCTTATGCCTTTTTTACTCTCTGATCGACGTTCTCGGCATTGAAAAATCTTCGTAAACTAAATCACACGTGTATATGTTGACATTAAAAGATATACAGTCAAGAAAACCAAGGGCAATGGTGATATATATGCGGATTAGACACACAAAAAAAACACTCAACAAATGGCTACAATTTAAGAAATGTGTTTAGTGACGCCATCAGATTCCTAATTGATGGAGAAAGGTCTGGTGGCAAAAAAAGCTGCTTGTAGGAGGTTGTTAAGTGTTTTCGCTCGACGATTCCATTCTTGGGTGGTTGGTTTGGCCCTTGTTCCTGTAACTCGAATCTTAGCCCGGTATATCCCATTTTAATTTTACACCATTGTGAAACTTACGCCTTTTTTACCCTCTGATCGAGGTTCTCGGCATTGAAAAATCTTCGTAAACTAAATCACACGTGTATATTTTGACATTTAAGAAATATACAGTTAAGAAAATCAAGGGCAATGGTGATATATATATATATATATATATAGGGAGGGGCTCATGCGAGAACCACCCTTATTGTGAGAACCTTGAGAACCAATGTGAACACAACCTAAAATTGCTAAAAAAACCTAACCCCCACCCCCCCCCCCCAAAAACCTAAACCCCCCACCCCCCCCCCCCCAAAAAAAAACCTAACCCCCCCCCCCCCAAAAACCTAACCCCCCCCAAGCTAAAAAAAACCTAACCCCCCCCCCCCCCCCCAAAAAAAAAACCTAAACCCCCCTCCCCCAAAAACCTAAACCCCCCCACCCCCAAGCTAAAATGCTAAAAACTAAACCCCCAAAAAACCTAAAAAAATAAAAAAAAAATCTAAAATTTTTTTTTTGATTTTTTTAATATTTTTTAGGTTAAAATCACTACTTTTCGAAGCCAAAAAAAAAAAAATTAAAAAAAAAAACATTTTTTTTTTGCTTCGAAAAGTAACGATTTTAACCTAAAAAATTTTAAAAAAATCAAAAAAAAAAATTTTGTGTGATTTTTAGCTATTTTTAGGCATTTTTGGTGTGTTCACATTGGTTCTCGCGGTTCTAACAATAAGAGGTGGTTCTCGCATGATCTTCTCCCTATATATATATATATATATATGCGGATTAGACACCAAAAGAAAAACACTCAACAAATAGCTACAATTTAAGTAATGTGTTTATTGACGGCATCAGATTCCTAATTGATGAAGTAAGGTCTGGTGGCAAGAAAAGCTGCTTCTAGGAGGTTGTCAAGTGTTTTCGCTCGACGATTCCATTCTTGGGTGGTTGGTTTGGCCCTTGTTCCTTTAACTCGAATACTTGCCCGGTATATCCCATTTTAATTTTACACCACTGTGAACCTTACGCCTTTTTTACTCTCTGATCAAGGTTCTCGGCATTGAAAAATCTTCGTAAACAAAATCACACTTGTATATGTTGACATTTAAGAGATATACAGTTAAGAAAATCAAGCGCAATGGTGATATATATGCGGATTAGAAACAAAAAAAAAACACTCAACAAATGGCTACAATTTAAGGAATGTGTTTAGTGACGGCATCAGATTCCTAATTGATGGAGAAATGTCTGGTGGCAAGAAAAGCTGCTTCTAGGAGGTTGTCAAGTGTTTTCGCTCGACGATTCCATTCTTGGGTGGTTGGTTTGGCCCTTGTTCCAGTAACTCGAATCATAGCCCGGTATATCTCATTGTAATTTTACACCATTGTGAACCTTACGCCTTTTTTACTCTCTGATCGAGGTTCTCGGCATTGAAAAATCTTCGTAAACTAAATCACACGTGTATATGTTGACATTTAAAAGATATACAGTCAAGAAAATCAAGGGCAATGGTGATATATATACGGATTAAACACCAAAAAAAAAACACTCAACAAATGGCTACAATCTAAGGAATGTGATTAGTAACGGCATCAGATTCCTAATTGATGGAGAAAGGTCTGGTGGCAAGAAAAGCTGCTTCTAGGAGTTTGTCAGGTATTTTCGCTCGACGATTCCATTCTTAGGTGATTGGTTTGGCCCTTGTTGCTGTTACTCGAATCCTAGCCCGGTATATCCCATTTAAATTTTACACCATTGTGAACCTTACGCCTTTTTTACTCTCTAATCGACGTTCTCGGCATTGAAAAATCTTCGCAAACTAAATCACACTTGTATATGTTGACATTTAAGAGATATACAGTCAAGAAAATCAAGGGCAATGGAGATATATATGCGGATTAGACACCAAAAAAAACACTCAACAAATGGCTACAATTTACGGAATGTGTTTAGTGATGAAATCAGATTCCTAATTGAAGGAGAAAGATCTAGTGGCAAGAAAAGCTGATTCTAGGAGGTTGTCAAGTGTTTTCGCTTGACGATTCCATTCTTGGGTGGTTGGTTTGGCCCTTGTTCCTGTAACTTGAATACTAGCCATGTATATCCCATTTTAATTTTACACCATTGTGAACCTTATGCCTTTTTTACTCTCTGATCGAGGGTATCGGCATTGAAAAATCTTCGTAAACTAAATCACACTTGTATATGTTGACATTTAAGAGATATACAGTCAAGAAAATCAAGGGCAATGGTGATATATATGCGGATTAGACACCCAAAAAAACACTCAACAAATGGCTACAATTTAAGGAATGTGTTTAGTGACGGCATCAGATTCCTAATTGATGGAGAAAGGTCTGGTGGCAAGGAAAGCTGCTTCTAGGAGGTTGTCAAGTGTTTTCGCTATACGATTCCATTCTTGGGTGGTTGGTTTGGCCCTTGTTCCAGTAACTCGAATCCTAGCCCGGTATATCCCATTTTAATTTTACACCATTGTGAACCTTACGCCTTTTATACTCTCTAATCGAGATTCTCGGCATTGAAAAATCTTCGTAAACCAAATCACACGTGTATATGTTGACATTTAAAAGATATACAATCAAGAAAATCAAGGGCAATGGTGATATATATACGGATTAGACACAAAAAAAACACTCAACAAATGGCTACAATTTAAGGAATGTGTTTAGTGACGGCATTAGATTCCTAATTGATGGAGAAAGATCTAGTGGAAAGAAAAGCTGAATCTAGGAGGTTGTCAAGTGTTTTCGCTATACGATTCCATTCTTGGGTTGTTGGTTTACCCCTAGTTCCTATAACTCGAATCCTAGCCCGGTATATCCCATTTTAATTTTACACCATTGTGAACCTTACGCCTTTTTTACTCTCTGATCGACGTTCTCGGCATTGATAAATCTTCGTAAACTAAATCACACTTGTATATGTTTACATTTAAGAGATATACAGTCAAGAAAATCAAGGGCAATGGTGATATATATGCGGATTAGACACCTAAAAAAACACTCAACAAATGGCTACAATTTAAGGAATGTGTTTAATGATGGCATCAGATTCCTAATTGATGGAGAAAGGTCTAGTGGTAAGAAAAGCTGCTTCTAGGAGGTTGTCAAGTGTTTTCGCTCGACGATTCCATTTTTGGGTGGTTGGTTTGGCCCTTGTTCCAGTAACTCGAATCCTAGCCCTGTATATCTCATTTTAATTTTACACCATTGTGAACCTTATGCCTTTTTTACTCTCTGATCGAGGTTCTCGGCATTGAAAAATCTTCGTAAACTAAATCACACGTGTATATGTTGACATTTAAAAGATATACAGTCAAGAAAATCAAGGGCAATGGTGATATATATACGGATTAGACACCAAGAAAAAAACACTCAACAAATGGCTACAATTTAAGGAATGTGTTTAGTGATGGCATCAGATTCCTAATTGATGGAGAAAGGTCTGGTGGCAAGAAAAGCTGCTTCTAGGAAGTTGTCAAGTGTTTTCGCTCGACGATTCCATTCTTGGGTGGTTGGTTTGGCCCTTGTTCCTTTAACTCGAATCCTAGCCCGGTATATCCCATTTTAATTTTACACCATTGTGAACCTTACGCCTTTTTTACTCTTTGAACCTCAGGCCGTGTGAAAAAGATCACTTCGTTTGAATTTTTTTCCAATTCGTACGAATTGGACATAGTAGAATTCATTTTGCACGAATTGAAGTTTGTAAATCCTCAGGTCGTTTGAAATATTCTCCAGGTCGTGTGGAATTTTTACCAGTTCGTTTGAAAGTTAGTTTGTGAAATTTTTGAAACCGAAACATGGATTCTGAATTCTACAATGCGTTTGCTACAACCCCGGGTACTCCTGTTACTGTTGCTCAGAGTGTAACCATGGAAAATGAAACCGGAATTTTCAGATCAAGAGAGAGATATGTACAAGGATGAAAAAATGATGGTCAGTTTGCTTCAACAAGCTGTGAAAGAAGATATTTTCATATTACTTCAACATGATGGTAGTGCACGTTCAATTTGGGATGCACTTCGCACAAAATTCAAAGGAAGTGTAGATATGATCAAGAGTAAAAAATCATTATTGAAGTAAGAATTTGAATTGTTTTCAAGTGTGCCAGGTGAAACTACAAAGATTCTCATTGAGAGATATTGTCATTTAGTGCGTTCAATGTCTCGATTGGAGATTACTAAAACTCCATAGGAATGGGTTGAGAAATTAGCCGATGATTTACCTCAAAAAGAATGGGGTACATATCTCATGATTTTGAAGAATACCGGAGTGTATAGTAGATTGTCGATTGCATAATTCATTGAGAAACTTGAGGGACAAGATCTTGAACAACAAAAGATTGCTAGAATGAACAATTCAAGCGGTCAACAAGACATCAAGATATACTACAAAGGTAATGTTCAAAATGTTGAAGCTAGTCCAAAGATCCAAACTGCTTTCAGCGTAGAAAACTCATCCGAATCAGTCAATCAAAGTTCATTCAATTCAAGTGGATTTTCTTATATCCGAGGGTTAATCCAAGTCTTCAAAGCTCAAACAATGGTAATGGTCATGTGCTACAATGCAACATCGCATTGCATCTTCAGAAAGGTCAGAAATTTTCTGAAGAAGTTGCTAAAGGTCCTATGGCATTACTTGTTTCTGTGTTGGAGTCATACGAGAGTTTGGTTCCAGGAAGGATAGGAAATCCTATGTTGACAAAAGAGGATTATGATCAGATTGATGCTGAAGAAATGGAGCTGATGGATATTAAGTGGTGTTTAGCGAGTGTGTTGAGGAGAGCTGAGAAATTTAAGCAGATTACACGAAGAGATGACTTTCGTGATGCTAATGTTTCTACTTTAGGTTTTGATAAATCTAAAGTTACTTGTTTTCGATGCAGGGAAAAAGGACATTTCAAGAGGGAATGTACCAATCGAGAAACAGGTGGAGCTCAGAATCCGTTCGGCAACAATGAGTATTATCGGAAAGCGATTTATCATCAACTTTCTCAACAGCCGCATCAACAACAACCATCATCATCCAATGCTAATCAGATTGAAGATGGAAAGAAGAAAGCTTATCTAGTGAATCAAGATGATGAAAGAGTGTCAGAGGGTTTTAGCTGGGACAAATACATTCCGGCTGATTCAAAATTTAGAGCATTCATTGCACAAATAGTTCAAGAACCAGAGTTGATGAAAGAGTGGATGGATGTGTTTGCAGATGATGAGAAAAGCCAAGATGGAGAGTCTGTTTCTTCAGAAAGCTCCGAAAAGACACCAGATTTTGATCAATCATCATCTGATAGCAGTGACGATGATGATGATGATGATGATGATGAGGAAATTAATCAAATAAACATTGGAAAAACTCATTTATCTCCTGAAAGTTTCAAATTTTATTTTGCAGAAAAATTGGAAAAGCTGAAGAAAAAACGAGCAGCAAAAGAAAAGAAAGAAGTAAAATGCGAGAATGTTGCTCAGGAAGATAAAGATTACCAGAGTGAAGGTGTTAAAGTTTTTGAAAAGATTGTAGAGGTCATAAAACCTTGTCTAAATTGTTTGGAACCATGCAAACATTGTGAAGAAAAAGACAAGAGGTTTATTGAGCTTGACAAGATGAAAGAAAAATTGTTGTTTGATGTCAAGTACATGAAAGAGTCGTATGATGTGTTGAACAGAACGGTCAATAGTTTGCAAAAGACAAACTCTGAAAGAGAAAATGTTTTGACAATGATGAATGCAGTGATGATGTCTAAGCAAAAAGAAATCAATCACTATATTGAAGAATGTGCAAAGTTGAAGCAGGAGTTGGAAACTGAAAAGACTGAAAATGAAAGAATCAGACGATTGATGCAAAGTTATTCAAGTTCTGATTACTTGATTGATAGAATTTATCCGACTGTTGCAGGTTTTGAAGTCTTTCAGGACAAGAAGACAGAAGATAAGTATACAGGTAAGAAACAAGGTGCAAATTATAACAAGTGTCCGCCTCCGATCTGGGAAGGTTATTCTCCCAGAAAACCAAATGAGGAACAGGTCAAAAAGGCTGTCAATATAAAGTTAAAGTCTGAAACAATTTATGAGTTACCAGACAACATTGACGTCATATTCACATCGTCTGACACTGATCACGAGTCTGAGTTAATAAAGAAAGTGGTCGATCAGGTGTTAGATAAGGATGAGGAGTCAGAGTCAAAGTCTGAATCTGAAAGTTTGAGTTCGTCGGTCAACAGTTCAAAATCATCAGTCAAAAGGGTGTACAATAAAGATTTTCTGTTATCAAAAAATAATTTGAATAACGAAATATTCAAAGTAGCATATACTTTGAATGATTCAGACATATTATATTCTGATGAAGAATTTCCAATAAGAAGTGTTCAAATTGAAAAGATTAAAAAGGTTTTCAAACTAACAGAAATTAATATTTCTGAAATAAAAGATGTAAATCTTACTGATAAACCTAAAAAATACACTTCAAGAGTTCAACAACGTTTAAACAAGAAAAAAGGTTATAGTTCTGGTTCTGGTTTTCAAAAGAAACCAAACCATAACAGTAATTTCAAAAAGAAGGGTTTAGGTTTTATTCCACCTGAAAATCATAAAAATGAGAAAAATTCTAAAACAAAAACTGTATTTGTTTTAGGGTCAAGTTCTGAAGAAGAAGAAGAAGAAGAAAAAAGCTCATTCTGGAAACAATCAAACAAAGCGTTCTTTGAAGAAAAACAAAAGTTTGAGAAGAATGGAGCTCATCAGAGAAAGGAGACAAGAACCTGTTACCGATGTCAAGAAGTTAGTCACATTGCCTGGAACTGTCCAAAGGCTACTAACACAAAACAGGAAGTTGTTTCTAAACTCAAAGAGAAAGTTGTTGATAAAAATGAACCACCAACTAAAAAATTCAAAGTGTTTAAAAATTCAACATATGAAGTTGGTGAATGTTCGAAAAGATTTTACAAAAGAAGGGTGAATCTTGACAACCAAACGTGGGTTGTTAAGAAATCTGATGTGAAATCTGGCGATGAATCTGACTCGTCAAAGTCAGAGGAGCCACAAGTTGAACCAAAAAGAGAAAATTCAGTACCGCCAATGGATGATGTCAACTTTCCACCATTGCGGGCTGAAAACTTAAAACAAAAAGTTGGAAAGGTTGAGATTTCGAATCAATTTTATTCTGAAAAAGAAAGAATTTGATGATAAAAAGACGTTCAATGGTAAAGTGAAAAATATTTTTGGAAAAATGGTCGAGGGAAAGGTTAAAGGGGTAAAAGAATTTTATGAAGCAAAAAGAAATGTTCAAACCCCGAGTGAAATTGATAAGGTTACACCCAAAGCTAGTCAGGCTTGGGTGTCTGTATTCCATATGTAAAAATCCTGACTTGCCGGAGCTCCCAAGTTGGTAATCGTGGAGCAGGAATCAGCATCTTTCTTGAGAAATTCACAGATGTGATATTTCGATTTACAAGTGATAGTGTTGTGAAGAACCTACAAGTGGTTATTTGTTTGTTCTTACAAGTGGTTAATCAAGGTCATTTAGTTGAACTTGATTTAACTTTCATACAAGTGGTTAAAAACAAAGTGATGATTTAAACCCCGATTTTACAAATGGTTTCAACAAAACTAATTTTCCGGAAAAACCATTTTGATTAAAACAAACTTAAGTGTTTTAAAATCATAATGGGAAAATAGTTTGTTGTCAGGGGAAGTTCTGATTGTTTACGCCAAGTGAATGGAGATTTGAAGCAATTCATATCAGTTTGTCACTTTACTTGTACAATTTATTGCATTTTTTTTTTCAAATTTTCCTTGAAAATAAAAAATTGAAACATATTTTTGATTTTAGGGGGTGTAAAAATTTTAGAAATTTTGAAAATTATAAAAATACAAAAACATGATAAAATCTAAAAAGTCAAAAACATTAAACAATTCAAAACGAGTTTTGTTGTAAAAAGAGGAAATGACAGTACATCAGTGGACTATCACAACACGCTAATGAATTGGAAAGTCAAATGTGATAAACGATCTCACTGAGGATATGTCAGTAGGTTTTTATACGTTTAGTAGATTATGTTCGAGATATAAACCTAAAAATCAAGATTTACTTATCTCGTGGGGAACATCTCTCGGATATATAGGTAACCCCCGAAATCTTGTTTGAAGGATTTTCTATTTCTGACATACTAGGTCTTAATGCGTGGTGATAGCTGGGGTATTATACCAGGACTTCTGATTTTGCGGGAGCAATAGCCTAGTCCTCGTATAATACTTTGTATTGCTTTAATCATAAAGCTTACCCTCAGCATAAAAAATGATGAAACATTGAAAAATGCTAATCATGTGCTATTGAAGAAAAGATCCCCAAACGGGACACACCTAAAGACGAGCCATCATCTCTTTGTCTAAACGGAACTTCTAACCTGAGCTCTCATGGTCTCGCATTACCTGTTTACAGATATCATTAGTGTACATTCACCTATAAGACTGAATATAGAAGTCTGGATACGGGAGTATATTCTAAGGTGGGACACGCGAATAAGTTTAAGTGCTTAAAACACTAATTCTCGTATCTCGAAACAGTTGAACTTTGTGTGAAAATTTAAGTGGATCAGTATACTGACAATCTAAGTGAATCGTTTAGAACTTAAAATGATTAAAGCTTAACGGTGTTAGAGATTTGTCTCAGAAACTAATATGATCCTCTTTCACAAACTCACAAAAATATTGTCTGTAAATATTTCTTTACTGCTTTTCATTAAAAACAAAAACCCAAAAAGAATGTGTTTTAGCATAATATTTTGAAAAATCAAAAAGATTTTATTTCATCTTATTTTCGACAACTGATTTTGAAAAGCTGATTATCAAAATTCCAAGTGCTAAACATGATGAACAACAGGTTTAGGAGAGTTTGTTTATAAAAAAAAAAGAGGAAAAATGGTGTTCCTACAAGTGGTCATCTGAGAGTATAAATGAAAAATTATTTTGGATGATATCTACAAGTGATGGGTTGAGATTGTTTTTCAAGTGGTCAGCATAAATTAAAATTGTTAAACAAAATCTTATGTTTTGGGTAGAGAATTGTGCAGGATAACAGCTATGTGAAAGCCAGGTTCCAGATCCTGTGGCTACGGAGAGCCAGGAAACGTTTCTGAATCTGTGAAAGCTGCAAAGCGCAAGCAGAGTTTGAGCAAAGTTTCTGATCCAAAGGTTGTAGATTGTGAATTCCAGACTGCGATCCCAGCTTATCGAAAGGGGGAGTCTGAAAATGTAAGAGCTAGTTTCTGATCATGGAGATTGAAGCTGCTGATGCTGAAGAACTTAAGGAATCAAGAGATCTGATCAAGAGAAGATAGAGTCAGGTTGAGATTCTGGAAGAGAGAGAGAGAGAGAGAGAAGAAGTGAAAGAGATTGAGGATACTTTCAATGTCAGATACTTTGGAAAGAGCGTGAAGACTGATAAAGACTGAAGAGTTGACATACCGAAGACTCGACACCGAAGACTTTGTCAACATCCAAGGGGGAGTCTGTTGGTGCATATATCTGTCAACTTCGTCTTATATCAAGTCTTGTAATAGATTAGATAGATCAGGGCATGATATACAAGAAAAACGAGAAACATGTAGGATGTAACCAATTCGCACGAACTGGTGTTGCGAGTTCGCACGAAATGGCAATTCGTGTGAGGCTGTTCCATGCGAATTGGGTAGTCTATAAATAGGATCCTTGGTCATTTCATTTGTAACGTTTTGGATTCCGGCAGCGAAGCTCTGCCGAAGTATCTCCAGGTTGTAAAACGTCATCAAATCAATACAAGAGATAGATTAAGTGATCCTAGTGCATTATAAGCTGAACGAAGACTAAATCACTGAATTTCGCCTCTGATTTGGTCCGAGAATTCTTCTGATAGACTCGTTTAGATCGAATCTCGATCCTACAATTCCATTCTTAGGAGGTTGGTTTGGGCCTTGTTCCTGTAACTCGAATCCTAGCTCGGTATATCTCATTTTAATTTTACACCATTGTGAACCTTACGCCATTTTTTTCTCTGATCGAGGTTCTCGGCATTGAAAAATCTTCGTAAACTAAATCACACGTGTACATGTTGACATTTAAGAGATATACAGTCAAGAAAATCAAGGGCAATGGTGATATATATGCGGAATAGACACAAAAAAAAACACTCAACAAATGGCTACAATTTAAGGAATGTGTTTAGTGACGGAAAAAGATTCCTAATTGATGGGAAAGGTCTGGTGGCAAGAAAAGCTGCTTCTAGGAGGTTGTCAAGTGTTTTCGCTCGACGATTCCATTCTTGGGTGGTCTTTTTGGCCCTTGTTCCGGTAACTCGAATCCTAGCCCGGTATATCCAATTTTAATTTTACACCATTGTGAACCTTACGCCTTTTTTACTCTTTGATGGAGGTTCTCGGAATTGAAAAATCTTCGTAAAATAAATCACACGTGTATATGTTGACATTTAAGATATATACAGTCAAGAAAACCAAGGGCAATGGTGATATATATGCGGATTAGACACAAAAAAAACACTCAACAAATGGCTACAATTTAAGGTATGTGTTTAATGACGGCATCAGATTCCTAATTGATGGAGAAAGGTCTGGTGGCAAGAAAAGCTGCTTCTAGGAGGTTGTCAAGTGTTTTCGCTCGACGATTCCATTTTTGGGTGGTTGGTTTGGCCCTTGTTCCTGTAACTCGAATCCTAGCCCGGAATATCCCATTTTAATTTTACACCATTCAGAACCTTACGCCTTTTTTACTCTCTGATAGAGGTTCTCGGCATTGAAAAATCTTCGTAAACTAAATCACACGTGTATATGTTGACATTTAAGAGATATACAGTCAAGAAAATCAAGGGCAATGGTGATATATATGCGGATTAGAAACCAAAAAAAACACTCAACAAATGGCTACAATTTAAGGAATGTGTTTAGTGACGGCATGAGATTCCTAATTGATGGAGATAGGTCTGGTGGCAAGAAAACCTGCTTCTAGGAGGTTGTCAAGTGTTTTCGCTCGACGATTCCATTCTTGGGTGGTTGGTTTAGCCCTTGTTCCTGTAACTCGAATCCTAGCCCGGTATATCCCATTTTAATTTTACACCATTGTGAACCTTACGCCTTTTTTACTCTCTGATTGAGGTTCTCGGCATTGAAAAATCTTCATAAACTAAATCACACGAGTACATGTTGACATTTAAGAGATATACAGTCAATAAAATCAAGGGCAATGGTGATATATATGCGGATTAGACACCAAAAAAACACTCAACAAATGGCTACAATTTAAGGAATGTGTTTAAAGATGGCATCAGATTCCTAATTGATGCAGAAAGGTCTGATGGCAAGAAAAGCTGCTTCTAGGAGGTTGTCAACGGTTTTCGCTCGACGATTCCATTCTTGGGTGGTTGGTTTGGTCCTTGTTCCTGTAACTCGAATCCTAGCCCGGTATATCCCATTTTAATTTTACACCATTGTGAACCTTATGCCCTTTTTACTCTCTGATCGAGGTTCTCGGCATTGAAAAATCTTTGTAAACTAAATCACATGTGTATATGTTGACATTTAAGAGATATACAGTCAAGAAAATCAAGGGCATTGGTGATATATATGCGGATTAGACACCAAAAAAAACACTCAACAAATGGCTATAATTTAACGAATGTGTTTAGTGACGGCATCAGATTCCTAATTGATGAAGTAAGGTCTGGTGGCAAGAAAAGCTGCTTCTAGGAGGTTGTCAAGTGTTTTCGCTCGACGATTCCATTGTTGGGTGGTTGGTTTGGCCCTTGTTCATGTTACTCGAATCCTAGCTAGGTATAACCCATTTTAATTTTACACCATTGTGAACCCTATGCCTTTTTTACTCTCTGATCGAGGTTCTCGGCATTGAAAAATCTTCGTAAACTAAACCACACTTGTATATGTTGACATTTAAGAGATATACAGTCAAAAAAATCATGGGCAATGGTGATATATATGCGGAATAGACACCATAAAAAACACTCAACAAATGGCTACAATTTAATGAATGTGTTTAGTGACGGCAATAAGATTCCTAATTGATGGAGAAAGGTCTAGTAGCAAGAAAAGCTGCTTCTAGGAGGTTGTCAAGTGTTTTCATTCGACGATTCCATTCTTGGGTGGTTAGTTTGGCCCTTGTTCCTGTAACTCGAATCCTAGCCCGGTATTTCCCATTTTAATTTTACACCATTGTGAACCTTACGCCTTTTTTATTCTCTGATCGAGGTTCTCTGCATTGAAAAATCTTCGTAAACTAAATCACACGTGTATATGTTGACATTTAAGAGATATACAGTCAAGAAAATCAAGGGAAATGGTGATAGATATGCGGATGAGACACCAAAAAAAAACACTCAACAAATGGCTACAACTTAAGGAATGTGTTTATTGATGGCATCAGATTCCTAATTGATGGGGAAAGGTATGGTGGCAAGAAAAGCTGCTTCTAGGAGGCTGTCAAGTGTTTTCGCTCGACGATTCCATTCTTGGGTGGTTGGTTTGGCCCTTGTTCCTGTAACTCGAATCCTAGCCCGGTATATCCCATTTTAATTTTACACCATTGTGATCCTTACGCCTTTTTTACTCTCTGATCGAGGTTCTATGCATTGAAAAATCTTCGTAAACTAAATCACACGTGTATATGTTGACATTTAATAGATATACAGTCAAGAAAATCAAGGGCAATGGTGATATATATGCGGAATAGACACCAAGAAAAAACACTCAACAAATGGCTACAATTTAAGGAATGTGTTTAGTGATGGCATCAGTGTCAGACCCCAACTGATGGCGGAAACATTGGGGCATGACACTGAGCGAAACAGATTATCCAGAAGTTTCCATAACAACTATAATTACCAATTATATAAAGCAACAAGTCCCATACCAAGTTATAAAAGATAACATAATTATTACAGTCAAAATCTAGTCAAATAGTTCTGTTCCGACAACTCAGATTTCATTATTACAGATAACTATTTGTTGGTCTCTAGGACCCTATCCTAGCCTCGATTTCATAGCAGATAAGCATCCTAAGCACCTGTCACATACGTTAAAATAAAGTCAATACACATATTGTAAAGGCGAGCATACAAGTTTAATAATAGCATACAGAGTTCGAAATAGTTTACGCATAACCCGCACGTACACAGAGTGAAATGAGGCATGTTAGTTATCGACATGAACCTATCGATACCAATGACTGCGGGTTGACTGCCCAAGGCAGTTCGTGATACATGATCACTACTGTGACCCATGTAGGTAATTGTCCTTCACAACCCCTGAATGAACAGGTGCTGAGTCCAAACTAATAGTACTACCGTCGTTAAGGCAGGTAGACAACATTCCATGTGTAAACATAACAAACAAGCATTCATTTAGTCACGTATAACATGCAGTAACGGTTAGCGTTTAAAGATAGCGTAGTGTGTTCGATGTGATTTAGAATAAGTAACGTATGTAACACCCAAAAGTGCGTAAAGCAAAAAGGGATCGAGTATACTCACAGCGATTGATGGATTGAAGGGAGCACTAGAGAGTAGGGTTAGCCTGAACAGATTGATAGTATAATGATAAGTGGCGCGTAAAACGATATAAGTGTAAGTGGGTCGGCCAGCAGTTCGATCGGATGGTATTCCGATCGGACAGCCGATCGCTCGAGTGGTAGTCCGCTCGGATGGTCGTCCGTTCGGATGACCTTTCGAGTGGTATGTTTCTTCCTCTAGGAAAGATGTGTTTGTGTATGATGGTTTGACTTTTGAAGTTCTTGTTGTAGCATTTGAAAACATAATAGTATCTCTACCTTTCAGGTCGGTTGATTGAATGATCGTTAGATCGGGCGATACCCCGATTGGTTGGACACTTTAATGAGAACAAGTTCATAGCAGGTTGTCACTCGATCGAACAGTTGTTCGATCGGGTGGCTTCCTTTGTACATTGGATATGTTGAAAATTGTTTAAGTGTGGAAGTTTGAATGTTTCATAATACGAATGGCAGTTCGATCGGATGGTAGTCCGATCGGACAACACTTCGTTCAACACTCAGACTTCAAAGATCTGCAAAAGTGGTTAAGTGTGGGACCCAAGGTGCAAGTCGTTCGGATTGCCCAGTCGCACGGTTTGGCTGTTCGATCGGACGACACTTATATTTCGAGTTGCGAGTTCGATTGCGATTTGATGTTGATTAGATTAGGTTGATTAACGTTTAGATAACTTTATCGCATTGTTACTTCCTATTGTTCACAGTCGTAACGCGATTAAATAGCGATAAGTACTTGTCGATTACTGCGATTATAATTAATTACTCCACATAATACAACTAACATAAAGCATAAAAGACTAGCTACGAGTCAAAGAAGTCAAAACAGGAATTGAGCAAGGAGTGACAGATCACAATTAGCAATTTTGTCTCCTTTTGACTTCAATCTTTGACTATGACTTTGATTTTCGAAACACTGGGTGTTACAGCCTCCCCTAGTTGAGGGAATTTCCTCCCGAAATTAAGCCGAATCCGTAACAAACAATTGCGGGTACTTCGCCTTCATGTCGCTTTCGAGTTCCCAAGTGAACTCTGCACCTCGTTTGCCTTCCCATCGGACTTTCATGATAGGAATGCGCGAGCGTCTGAGCTGCTTGGTTTGGCGGTCCATGATTTCGACAGGCTTCTCCACGAAGTGTAGTGTTTCGTTTATTTGAAGGTCATTGAGAGGTACAATTAAAACATGCTCAGCTAGGCACTTTCGGAGGTTTGAAATATGGAAAGTCGGGTGGACGTTACTAAGTTCCTCCGGTAGTTCGAGTCTGTAGGCGACTTTTCCGATCCTTTCCAGAATCTTAAAAGGTCCAACATATCGAGGCGCTAGTTTCCCTTTCTTGCCGAATCTGACCACACCCTTCCCAGGTGATACCTTTAGGAGTACGTAGTCGCCAACGTCAAAGTCAAGGGGCATGCGTCTTCTATCGGCGTAACTTTTCTGTCTACTCCGAGCTTTCAACAAGTTGTCTCTTATTTGGAGGATTATGTCGGTCGTTTCTTGCAATAGCTCAGGACCAGTTAATTGCGAGTGCCCGATCTCGTGCCATACAATAGGCGATCGACATCGTCTTCCGTATAAGGCCTCGAATGATGCCATTTAAATGCTGGAATGATAACTGTTATTATACAAGCATTCGACTAACGGCAGGTAAGTGTCCCAATTACCACGGAAATCTATGACACATGAACGGAGCATGTCTTCAAGGGTACGAATCGTTCTCTCAGTCTGACCGTCGGTTTGAGGATGTAATGCGGTACTTAGATTAAGCGTTGTACCGAGAGCTGCTTGAAACGTTTCCCACAATTACGAGGTAAACCGGGCGTCACGATCAGAGATGATGTCGCGAGGCGTCCCATGATTACAAATGATCTCATTGGTGTAGATTCGGGCTAATCGTTCTACCTTAAAGTCTTCTCGTATTGGTAGAAACTGAGGAGATTTGGACAAACGGTCAATGACGACCCAAATGCCGTCGTGACCTGATGGCGTGCGTGGAAGTTTGGTTATGAAGTCCATAGCTATGCTTTCCCACTTCCACATAGGGATTCGTGGTTGTTCAAGCAAGCCAGAGGGTCTTCGGTGTTCAGCCTTAACCTTCGAGCAAGTTAGGCACCTTCCAACATAGAGAGCGATATCCCGCTTCATGCCCGGCCACCAGTACTTGTAGCGAAGGTCCTGGTACATTTTATCGGCACCGGGATGAATAGAATACCGATATTTGTGGGCTTCGTCCATCAAAATCTGTGGCAAATCGTTCCGCTTAGGGATCCAAATTCAGTCCAGATAGTGGAATATCCCATTCGACTTATTTACAAGATGGGCTCTATCGTGATAGATTCTTTCCATCTTCAGAGTTCGTTCGTTAAAATAGGCATGCTGGGCTTCACGGATGAGAGTCTCGAGATGGTGTTGGGCTGGAACATTAGGAATGCTGTGTAGATAGTTTCGTCTACTTAGTGCGTCGGCAACAACATTCGCTTTGCCAGGGTGATAGCGAATCTCACAGTCATAATCGTTGAGAAGTTCTACCCATCGGCGTTGACGCATATTAAGTTCTTTTTGATCAAAGATATGTTGTAGGCTCTTATGATCAGTGAAGATCGTACACTTGGTACCATATAGGTAGTGTCGCCAAATCTTTAATGCAAAAACAACTGCGCCTAGCTCGAGATCGTGGGTTGTATAGTTCTTTTCTTGGATTTTAAGCTGGCGAGATGCGTAAGCAATGACCTTGTCCCGTTACATGAGAACACAACCAAGACCAAGGTTCGAGGCATCACAATAGACAACAAAGTCATCGTTTCCGTCGGGTAAAGCGAGGACAGGAGCATTGCAAAGCTTGTGCTTGAGGGTTTGGAAAGCAGTCTCTTGTCTGGTTCCCCAAACAAAAGGCTTGTCTTTTTGGGTGAGAGCGGTAAGCGGCACAGCGATTTTTGAGAATCCTTCGATAAATCAACGGTAGTAGCCTGCTAGACCGAGAAAAGAACGGACTTCGGACTGGTTCTTCGGCGTAACCCAACTCTTAACTGCTTTAATCTTCGCGGGATTGACATGAATACCTTGACTATTGACGATGTGTCCCAGAAATTGAACCTCCTCTAGCCAAAATTCGCACTTGGAGAATTTGGCGTAGAGTTGATTTCCCTGAAGTAGTTCGAGAACCAAACGTAGATGCTGCACGTGTTCGGCTTTCGACTTAGAATAGATCAGGATATCATCGATGAAAACGATGACGAAGCGGTCCAGAAATGGTTTACACACCCGATTCATCAGATCCATGAAAACCGCGGGTGCGTTGGTTAAACCAAAAGGCATAACAACGAACTCATAATGGTCGTATAGAGTGTGGAATGCGGTTTTGGGTATATCTCCTTCTTGGATGCGTAGTTGGTGATAGCCTGAGCGCATATCGATCTTGGAGAAACACGTAGCACCTTGCAGCTGGTCGAACAAATCATCGATGCGAGGTAGGGGTAACGGTTCTTGATGGTCAACTTATTCAACTCCCGATAGTCGATGCACATCCTGAACGACCCATCCTTCTTTTTGACGAAAAGGACTGGTGCGCCCCATGGAGAGGTGCTCGGGCGAATAAAGCCTTTCTCAAGTAATTCCTGGAGCTGACTCGAGAGTTCACGCATTTCGGACGGTGCGAGTCTGTAAGGAGCTTTGGCAACAGGGTTGGCTCCAGGAATGAGGTCGATACGAAAATCGATATCACGACTTGGCGGAAGACCTGGAAGGTCTTCGGGGAATACATTCGGAAATTCACTCACTACAGGAACATCGATTATACCCGATCTTCCTTTCTTTTCATTCTCCGCTACTACAATGTTAGCCAAGAAAGCTCTGTATTCCTTGCGGAGATACTTACTAGCTTGGACACATGACATGAGTTTGAGACCCTTCGAAGCAGTTTCACCATAGACACACAATCAATCACCATTCGCGAGCGAGAACCGAATAATCTTATCGAAGCACACAACTTCAGCATGGTTTTCACAAAGAAAGTCCATGCCTACTATGACGTCAAAACTTCCGAGTTGCATCGGAATAAGGTCGATTGGGAAGATGTTATTGTTGAGCTCAAGAGTACAATCACGAAGAACAGAATTAACGGTGACAGTTCTTCCGGTGGCGACTTCTACATCAAACGTCGAGGGGATATGGGAGCGCTTACAACTAAGGAGCTTCTCGAATTCAAACGATACACAGCAGTTATCGGCTCCCGTATCAAACAAACATGATGCATAAATACCAATCACAAGGAACATACCATTGACCACGTTGATGTCAGCCTGGGCCAAGCGCACATTGATGTTGAAAGTTCTGGCACGTGCGGCTTGTTGCTGCTGCTGCGGCTGCAGCTGCTGGTGAGGCTGCTGCTGTTGGGGCTCTTGTTTCACAACCTTGTTCGGGCACATGTTCGCAAAGTGGTTGGGATCACCACATGCGAAGTAGACTCGGGCGTTGACCGCGGGTGCCTGAGCCGCTTGTTGGCCTGGTGGGGCTGGGAGCAGAGCTTGATGAGCAGTGGCTTGAGATGGAGCTTGACGAGGACCAGTACGGCAGTTAGCAGTGAAGTGACCGTACATATTGCAGTGAGCGCAAAAATGACAGGCGAGACCCACCGGGTGATGATAAGAGCATGTTGGGCAAGCAGGGTGGGGGCCTGTGTATGCATGCTTTGCAGGTGGTGCATACGTAACTGGTGCTGGGCGGTGGTGAGACTGCTGCTGAGCTGGTACGGCTTGAAGTGGAGCAGCAGTGGTAGTGACAGCACAGTTCTTATTGCTGGAGTTGCTGTTGTTGTTCTTCTTCTTCTTGCGGCGTGAGGATTTTGACGGTTGAGTGGCGGCGGTTTCAGCGGTTGGTGCGGCGGTGACTTGGTGCAAGTTCTTCGAAGTTTTATCCCAGGTAAGTTTCTTCGATCATTGCTGTCTTTGCGGCATGCACAAAATCCGCAACACAGTCGGGTAGAGCTCAGATGTACTTCTTGATTGCCATGTCAGGCGTCTTCATTTGATTGGGACAGATGATGCTGAGCTGCTTAAAGCGAGCAGTCAGGGCAACGTTGTTACCTTCCTTCTACTTAATGTTCCAGAATTTGTCCTCCAGCTTTTGGCGTTCATGGGGAGGGCAGAATTCGTCCATCATGATGGCTTTCAACTCTTCCCACGTCAACTCATAGGCTGCATCATTTCCGTGTTTGTTTCGTTCGGCCGTCCACCAGTCTAATGCGCGGGACTGGAAGACGCCGGTAGCGTTTAGAGTGCGGAGGTTTTCCGGACAACCACTCTGGCGCAGAGTGACTTCGACGGAATCGAACCATTGAAACATAGCCGTTTGGCCATCTTCTCCGGTGAATTCCTTTGGACCGCAAGCCTTGAACTACTTAAAGCTGAAAGTAGTTTTGGTAGCAACTTTTAGGAGCTTCGGTTCTACACTCCTCAGACGATTTGCTAACATTCTCGTAAATCTCACTCACGATCTGGGGCACAAGCTTGGCCACTTGTTTAGCGAGGATGGCAGCAAGGCGCTTGTCCCTCTGTTCTTGGCGAGAGAGTCGTGGGTGACGAGGTCTGGATGATGGTCCAGTTGACATTGTCTGCAACAGACATCGTCATAGATCTCAGACACGTCAAAATCGAATCTCACCTCACGCATCTTAATACCACTGAAGTTCAGGAACACAATGAAACATGTATCTCATAAACACATAGGCACATGGTCACAGATTCACGTAGCGACACATAAGCCCATAAACACATAAGCACGTAGGGCACAGAAGCACAAAAGCATATACGCATGTAATCACAGAGGCACAAAAGAGCACTATATTTTGCACGTATTCACCTTTTTCCTATTGCACATAAGCGTATAAGGCACATAGAAGTATTCTGACTGTCTATCATTCAAAGTTCGTGGGCGTTCGAGAGTAGCGATTGTGATTACCGAGTCGTATAGTATAAGCACGTGACATAGCATAAGGTCATCCATAATTAGCGATTTTTCATCGTTTCAAGATAGAAGTGCAGTGCGAGTCGTGCGTGTCGATCGAAGTGAAAGCAAAATCCAATAATTCTCCAAAATTTAAGCACATAAACAGATAAATACACACAAACACATAAAATCGGCGAATCATCGGAGTCAGCAGTTGCGGGCTCAGAATCGAAACACATAAAAATCGAGAAATAGATTGTCTGCGGCTATTAGACATTGACTACCCAAAGTGATTCGACTATTCTTAGGGACTTGTCGTACACATTTCATCTTTGAGGATTGTGCTTCTGCCTCGATTCTTGGGCGTTCGGCACGCATCCCTTTAGTCATACCGTGTCTTCAGGTCGTTGGAGTCCGTCGAGACTTTGGTGAGAGTTTTGGAAAATCAAGTGAAAGTCAGAACGAGTCGTTAAGGTTAGGGTTTCACCCATGGCTTAACAACTTCTTTCCTATTTTAATAAAATAGAGACGAAAATCCACGCTAAAGTATGGATTTCACTCATGGTTTAACACGAATTCCCGCGTTTTATAGATCAATACAGATCAAACAAGAAATTTAATCGAGAGTTTACGGTGTCCACACCTAATCTCGATTTAATCGCTTATTCACAATTTGAAAATTCGAGTGCAGTGGTAGTGTAACGTAGGCGAGAATAATGAGGAATAGCAGTAAGTTCATACATAATCCCTATTGGACAGGCACGTGTCGGTCTATTGGGTCCTAACTATAGACTAGGTCTCTAAGACATTGACCCGGACTAGGTCGAGTCTTGCCTAATTCCCTACAATTATGGCTCTGATACCAATCTGTCACTCCCCAACCGATGGCGGAAACATCGGGGCGTGGCACTGAGCGAAACAGATTGTACAGAAGTTTCCATAACAACTATAATTACCAATTATTTAAAGCAACAAGAACCATACCATGTCACAAAAGATAACATAATTATTATAGACAAAATCTAGTCAAATAGTTCTGTTTCGACAACTCATATTTCATTATTACAGACAACTATTTGTTGGTCTCTAGGACCCTATCCTAGCCTCGATTTCATAGCAGATAAGCATCCTAAGCACCTGTCACATATGTTAAAATAAAGTCAATACACATAATGTAAAGGCGAGCATACAAGTTTGATAATAGCATATAGAGTTCGAAATAGTTTACGCATAACCAGCACATACACAGAGTGAAATGAGGCATGTTAGTTATCGACATGAACCTGTCGATACCAATGACTGCGGGTTGACTGCCCAAGGCAGTTCGCGATACATGATCACCACAGTTACACATGTAGATAATTGTCCTTAACAACCCCTGAATGAACAGGTGCTGAGTCCAAACTAATAGTACTACCGTCGTTAAGGCATGTAGACAGCATTCCATGTGTAAATATAACAAACAAGCATTCATTTAGTCACGTATAACATGCAATAACGGTTAGCGTTTAAAGATAGCGTAGTGTGTTCGATGTGATTTAGAATAAGTAACGTATGTAACACCCAAAAGTGCGTAAAGTAAAAAGGGATCGAGTATACTCACAGCGATTGATGGATTGAAGGGAGCACTAGAGAGTAGGGTTAGCCTGAACAGATTGATAGTATAATGATAAGTGGCACGAAAAACAATACAAGTGTAAGTGGGTCGGCCAACAGTTCGATCGGATGGTAGTCCGATCGGACAGCCGATCGCTCGAGTGGGAGTCTGCTCGGATGGTCGTCCGTTCGGATGACCTTTCGAGTGGATTGTTTCTTCCTCTAGGAAAGATGTGTTTGTGTATGATGGTTTGACTTTTGAAGTTTTTGTTGTAGCATTTGAAAACATAATAGTATCTCTACCTTTCAGGTCGGTCGATCGAACGATCGGTCGATCGGGCGATACCCCGACTGGTTGGACACTTTAATGAGAAAAAGTTCATAGCAGGTTGTCACTCGATCGGACGGGTGTTTGATCGGGTGGCTTCCTTTGTACATTGAACATGTTGAAAATTGTTTAAGTGTGGAAGTTTGAATGTTTCCTAATACGGATGGCAGTTTGATCGGATGGTAGTCCGATCGGACAACACTTCGTTCAACACACAGACTTCAAAGATCTGCAAAAGTGGTTAAGTGTGGGACCCAAGGTGCAAGACGTTCGGATTGCCCAGTCGCACGGTTTGGCTGTTCGATCGAACAGCAGTCCGATCGGATGGCACCCCGTCCTGGTCTTCCTGTTCGTCTTACACTTGGTTGTTTTTGATTGTTTGTCATTTTATCAAGACGTTTTGATAACGTGTTAAGCAACAGAAACTTTGTCAATAGTTGGTACCCCTGATCGGACAGGAATCACCCACCCCGGTCAGTTAACGGTTCGAGACGGTGTCCCATGTTTAACCCGAAATCGGTAGTCTCTTGGATAGAATCCAGATCTTGAACCAACACAACCACAAGAATGAGTAGTAAGTCGGCACAAGCTCCGATTCTATCGGTTTTGGGTGCATTGAGTGCAAAATAGTTGAAAGAAAGTTGGAAAACCATCTTTCAATCCTTTTTATTGTGAACATGTTTAGATCTATGAAAGATCTTTGTTTGTTTATGTGGAAATTGGTTAGATCCAAGTTGTTCTTGGTGGATTGAGGCCAAAACGTGAAGTTCTTCAAGAACACAAGATGACGTCATCCTAGAACAGCTTGAATCTTGATGATTTCACTGTTAAAAGTTAAGATTTAAAAGATAGAAAGGTGTAGGATTGTGTGTAGATTAAGGAAGTACAAGATTTAGGACGAGATCTTACCGGAATTGCGAGAAATCGGAGAAAAAGTGGGGAGAAGGAGCTGGTCGGACGTCAGTTGCCAAAAGTAGAAAGTATGAAAGTGAAAGGGGTATTTATAGGGTTACCCAAAGTGGAAAGGAGTGGAGAGGGGCTGGTCGATCGTTAGCCAGTCTTATCGGACAGCTGGTCGTTCGACCGAGCGGTTGTTCGATCGGCCGATCTCCTGGTCGATCGGCCTTCTGATTCGGGTGTTCGGTGCGACAAGTTTTGCTGTTTCGATTCCGATTGCGAGCATTGCAATACGAGAGAGTTTCCTAGTCAAATTACTTTTAATCCCAACTACTCATATCTCAAATTATCTCTTCTCCACCAATTATCATATCGTTTCGATTGCGATTGAGTTCGATTGCGATTGCGTTTCGATTGATCACCACAACACAACATAAATATCATGCGCAAGTAACACATAAAGGCACACACGCACGTAAAACAATATCCAGAACTTATATTTCGAGTTGCGAGTTCGATTGCGATTTGATGTTGATTAGATTAGGTTGATTAGCGTTTAGATAACTTTATCGCATTGTTACTTCCTATTGTTCACAGTCGTAACGCGATTAAATAGCGATAAGTACTCGTCGATTACTGTGATTATAATTAATTACTCCACATAATACAACTAACGTAAAGCATAAAAGACTAGCTACGAGTCAAAGAAGTCAAAACAGGAATTGAGCAAGGAGTGACATATCGCAATTAGCAATCTTGTCTCCTTTTGACGTCAATCTTTGACTTTGACTTTCGAAACACGGGGTGTTACAATCAGATTCCTAATTCATGGAGAAAGGTCTGGTGGCAAAAAAAGCTGCTTCTAGGAGGTTGTCAAGTGTTTTCGCTCAACGATTCCATTCTTGGGTGGTTGGTTTGGCCCTTGTTCCTGTAACTCGAATCCTAGCCCGGTATATCCCATTCTAATTTTATACCATTGTGAACCTTACGCCTTTTTTACTCTCTAATTGAGGTTCTCGACATTGAAAAATCTCCGTAAACTAAATCACACGTGTATATGTTGACATTTAAGAAATATACAGTCAAGAAAATCAAGGGCAATGGTGATATATATGCGGATTTGACACCAAAATAAAACACTCAACAAATGGCTACAATTTAAGGAATATGTTTAGTGACGGCATCAGATTCCTAATTGATGGAGAAAGGTCTGGTGGCAAGAAAAGCTGCTTCTAGGAGGTTGTTAAGTGTTTTCGCTCGACGATTCCTTTCTTGGGTGGTTGGTTTGGCCCTTGTTCCTGTAACTCGAATCCTATCCCGGTATATCCCATTTTAATTTTACACCATTGTGAACCTTACGCCTTTTTTACTCTCTGATTGAGGTTCTCGGCATTGAAAAATCTTCGTAAACTAAATCACACGTGTATAGGTTGACATTTAAGAGATATACAGTCAAGAAAATCAAGGGCAATGGTGATATATATGCGGATTAGACACCAGAAAAACAACACTCAACAAATGGCTACAATTTAAGGAATGTGTTTTGTGATGGCATCAGATTCCTAATTAATTGAGAAAGGTCTGGTGGTAAGAAAAGCTGCTTCTAGGAGGTTGTCAAGTGTTTTTGCTCGACGATTCCATTCTTGGGTGGTTGGTTTGGCCCTTGTTCCTGTAACTCGAATCCTAGCCCTGTATATCCCATTTTAATTTTACACCATTGTGAACCTTACACCTTATTTACTCTCTGATAGGTTCTCGGCATTGAAAAATCTTCGTAAACTAAATCACACGTGTACATGTTGATATTTAAGAGATATACAGTCAAGAAAATCAAGGGCAATGGTGATATATATGCGGATTAGACACCAAAAAAAACACACAACAAATGGCTACAATTTAAGGAATGTGTTTAGTGACGGCATCAGATTCCTAATTGATGGAGAAAGGTGTGGTGGCAAGAAAAGCTACTTCTAGGAGGTTGTCAAGTGTTTTCGCTCGACGATTCCATTCTTGGGTGATTTGTTTGGCCCTTGTTCCTCTAACTCGAATCCTAGCCCGGTATATCCCATTTTAATTTTACACCATTATGAACCTTACGCCTTTTTTACTCTCTGATTGAGGTTCTCGGCATTGAAAAATCTTCGTAAACTAAATCACACGTGTATAGGTTGACATTTAAGAGATATACAGTCAAGAAAATCAAGGGCAATGGTGATATATATGCGGATTAGACACCAGAAAAACAACACTCAACAAATGGCTACAATTTAAGGAATGTGTTTTGTGATGGCATCAGATTCCTAATTAATTGAGAAAGGTCTGGTGGTAAGAAAAGTTGCTTCTAGGAGGTTGTCAAGTGTTTTTGCTCGACGATTCCATTCTTGGGTGGTTGGTTTGGCCCTTGTTCCTGTAACTCGAATCCTAGCCCTGTATATCCCATTTTAATTTTACACCATTGTGAACCTTACACCTTATTTACTCTCTGATAGGTTCTCGGCATTGAAAAATCTTCGTAAACTAAATCACACGTGTATATGATGACATTTAAGAGATATACAGTCAAGAAAATCAAGGGCAATGGTGATATATATGCTGATTAGACATAAAAAAAACACTCAACAAATGGCTACAATTTAAGGAATGTGTTTAGTGATGGCATCAGATTCCTGATTGATGGAGAAAGGTCTGGTGGCAAGAAAAGCTGCTTCTAGGAGGTTGTCATGTGTTTTCGCTCGACGATTCCATTCTAGGGTGGTTGGTTTGGCCCTTGTTCCAGTAACTCGAATCTTAGCCCGGAATATCCCATTTTAATTTTACACCATTGTGAACCTTACGACTTTTTTACTCTCTCATCGAGGTTCTCGGAATTGAAAAATCTTCGTAAACTAAATCACACGTGTATATGTTGACATTCAAGAGATATACAGTCAAGAAAATCAAGGGCAATGGTGATATATATGCGGATTCGACACCAAAAAAAAACACTCAACAAATGGCTACAATTTAAGGAATGTGTTTAGTGACGGCATCAGATTCCTAATTGATGGAGAAAGGTCTGGTGGCAAGAAAAGCTGCTTCTAGTAGGTTGTCAAATGTTTTCGCTCGACGATTCCATTCTTGGGTGGTTGGTTTGGCCCTTGTTCCTGTAACTCGAATCCTAGCCCGGTATATCCCATTTTAATTTTACACCATTGTGAACCTTATGACTTTTTTACTCTTTGATCGAGGTTCTCGGCATTGAAAAATCTTCGTAAACTAAATCAAACGTATATATGTTGACATTTAAGAGATATACAGTCAAGAAAATCATGGGCAATAGTGATATATATGCGGATTAGACACAAAAAAAAAACACTCAACAAAATGGCTACAATTTAAGGATTGTGTTTAGTGACGGCATCAGATTCCTAATTGATGGAGAAAGGTCTGGTGGCAAAAAAAGCTGCGTCTAGGAGGTTGTCAAGTGTTTTCACTCGACGATTCCATTCTTGGGTGGTTGGTTTGGCCCTTGTTCCTGTAACTCGAATCCTATCCCGGTATATCCCATTTTAATTTTACACCATTGTGAACCTTACGCTTTTTTTACTCTCTGATCGAGGTTCTCGGCATTGAAAAATCTTCGTAAACTAAATCACACGTGTATATGTTGACATTTAAGAAATATACAGTCAAGAAAATCAAGGGCAATGGTGATATATATGATTTGACACCAAAATAAAACACTCAACAAATGGCTAGAATTTAAGGAATATGTTTAGTGACGGCATCAGATTCCTAATTGATGGAGAAAGGTCTGGTGGCAAGAAAAGCTGCTTCTAGGAGGTTGTCAAGTGTTTTCGCTCGACGATTCCATTCTTAGGTGGTTGGTTTGGCCCTTGTTCCTGTAACTCGAATCCTAGCCCTGTATATCCCATTTTAATTTTACACGATTGTGAACCTTACACCTTTTTTACTCTCTGATAGGTTCTCGGCATTGAAAAATCTTCGTAAACTAAATCACACGTGTACATGTTGATATTTAAGAGATATACAGTCAAGAAAATCAAGGGCAATGGTGATATATATGCGGATTAGACACAAAAAAAAAACACTCAACAAATGGCTACAATTTAAGGAATGTGTTTAGTGACGGCATCAGATTCCTAATTGATGGAGAAAGGTGTGGTGGCAAGAAAAGCTACTTCTAGGAGGTTGTCAAGTGTTTTCGCTCGACGATTCCATTCTTGGGTGGTTGGTTTGGCCCTTGTTCCTGTAACTCGAATCCTAGCCCGGTATATCCCATTTTAATTTTACACCATTGTGAACCTTACGCCATTTTTACTCTATGATTGAGGTTCTCGGCATTGAAAAATCTTCGTAAACTAAAGCACACGTGTATATGATGACATTTAAGAGATATACAGTTAAGAAAATCAAGGGCAATGGTGATATATATGCTGATTAGACATAAAAAAAAACACTCAACAAATGGCTACAATTTAAGGAATGTGTTTAGTGATGGCATCAGATTCCTAATTGATGGAGAAAGGTCTGGTGGCAAAAAAATCTGCTTCTAGGAGGTTGTCATGTGTTTTCGCTCGACGATTCCATTCTAGGGTGGTTGGTTTGGCCCATGTTCCAGTAACTCGAATCTTAGCCCGGAATATCCCATTTTAATTTTACACCATTGTGAACCTTACGACTTTTTTACTCTTTGGTCGAGGTTCTCGGCATTGAAAAATCTTCGTAAACTAAATCACACGTATATATGTTGACATTTAAGAAATATACAGTCAAGAAAATCAAGGGCAATGGTGATATATATGCGGATTTGACACCAAAATAAAACACTCAACAAATGGCTACAATTTAAGGAATATGTTTAGTGACGGCATCAGATTCCTAATTGTTGGAGAAAGGTCTGGTGGCAAGAAAAGCTGCTTCTAGCAGGTTGTCAAGTGTTTTCGCTCGACGATTCCATTCTTGGGTGGTTGGTTTGGCCCTTGTTCCTGTAACTCGAATCCTAGCCCGATATATCCCATTTTAATTTTACACCATTGTGAACCTTATGACTTTTTTACTCTTTGGTCGAGGTTCTCGGCATTGAAAAATCTTCGTAAACTAAATCACACGTATATATGTTGACATTTAAGAGATATACAGTCAAGAAAATCATGGGCAATGGTGATATATATGCGGATTAGACACCAAAAAAAACACTCAACAAAATGGCTACAATTTAAGGAATGTGTTTAGTGACGGCATCAGATTCCTAATTGTTGGAGAAAGGTCTGGTGGCAAAAAAAGCTGCGTCTAGGAGGTTGTCAAGTGTTTTCACTCGACGATTCCATTCTTGGGTGGTTGGTTTGGCCCTTGTTCCTGTAACTCGAATCCTATCCCGGTATATCCCATTTTAATTTTACACCATTGTTAACCTTACGCCTTTTTTACTCTCTGATCGAGGTTCTCGGCATTGAAAAATCTTCGTAAACTAAATCACACGTGTATATGTTGACATTTAAGAAATATACAGTCAAGAAAATCAAGGGCAATGGTGATATATATGCGGATTTGACACCAAAATAAAACACTCAACAAATGGCTACAATTTAAGGAATATGTTTAGTGACGGCATCAGATTCCTATTTGATGGAGAAAGGTCTGGTGGCAAGAAAAGCTGCTTCTAGGAGGTTGTCAAGTGTTTTCGCTCGACGATTCCATTCTTAGGTGGTTGGTTTGGCCCTTGTTCCTGTAACTCGAATCCTATCCCGGTATATCTCATTTTAATTTTACACCATTGTGAACCTTACGCCTTTTTTACTCTCTGATCGAGGTTCTCGGCATTGAAAAATCTTCGTAAACTAAATCACACATGTATATGTTGACATTTAAGAGATATACAGTCAAGAAAATCAAGGGCAATGGTGATATATATGCGGATTAGACACCAGAAAAAAAACACTCAACAAATGGCTACAATTTAAGGAATGTGTTTAGTGATGGCATCAGATTCCTAATTAATTGAGAAAGGTCTGGAGGCAAGAAAAGTTGCTTCTAGGAGGTTGTCAAGTGTTTTTGCTCGACGATTCCATTCTTGGGTGGTTGGTTTGGCCCTTGTTCCTGTAACTCGAATCCTAGCCCGGTATATCCCATTTTAATTTTACACCATTGTGAACCTTACACCTTTTTTACTCTCTGATCGAGGTTCTCGGCATTGAAAAATCTTCGTAAACTAAATCACACGTGTACATGTTGATATTTAAGAGATATACAGTCAAGAAATCAAGGGCAGTGGTGAAATATATGCGGATTAGACACAAAAAAAAACACTCAACAAATGGCTACAATTTAAGGAATGTGTTTAGTGACGGCATCAAATTCCTAATTGATGGAGAAAGGTGTGGTGGCAAGAAAGGCTGCTTTTAGGAGGTTGTCAAGTGTTTTCGCTCGACGATTCCATTCTTGGGTGGTTGGTTTGGCCCTTGTTCCTGTAACTCGAATCCTAGCCCGGTATATCCCATTTTAATTTTACACCATTGTGAACCTTACGCCATTTTTACTCTATGATTTAGGTTCTCAGCATTGAAAAATCTTCGTAAACTAAACTACATGTGTATATTATGACATTTAAGAGATATACAGTCAAGAAAATAAAGGGCAACAGTGATATATATGCTGATTAGACATAAAAAAAACACTCAACCAATGGCTACAATTTAAGGAATGTGTTTAGTGATGGCATCAGATTCCTAATTGATGGAGAAATGTCTGGTGGCAAGAAAAGCAGCTTCTAGGAGGTTGTCATGTGTTTTCACTCGACGATTCCATTCTAGGGTGGTTGGTTTGGCCCTTGTTCCTGTAACTCGAATCTTAGCCCGGAATATCCCATTTTAATTTTACACCATTGTGAACCTTACGACATTTTTACTCTCTGATCGAGGTTCTCGGCATTGAAAAATCTTCGTAAACTAAATCACACGTGTATATGTTGACATTCAAGAGATATACAGTCAAGAAAATCAAGGGCAATGGTGATATATATGCGGATTCGACACCAAAAAAACACTCAACAAATGGATACAATTTAGGGAATGTGTTTAGTGACGACATCAAATTCCTAATTGATGGAGAAAGTTCTGGTGGCAAGAAAAGCTGCTTCTTGGAGGTTGTCAAGTGTTTTCGCTCGACGATTCCATTCTTGGGTGGTTGGTTTGGCCCTTTTTCCTGTAACTCGAATCCTAGCCCGGTATATCCCATTTTAATTTTACACCATTGTGAACCTTACTCCATTTTTACTCTATGATTGAGGTTCTCGGCATTGAAAAATCTTCGTAAACTAAAGCACACGTGTATATGATGACATTTAAGATATATACAGTCAAGAAAATCAAGGGCAATGGTGATATATATGCTGATTAGACATAAAAAAAACACTCAACAAATGGCTACAATTTAAGGAATGTGTTTAGTGATGGCATCAGATTCCTAAATGATGGAGAAAGGTCTGGTGGCAAGAAAAGCTGCTTCTAGGAGGTTGTCATGTGTTTTCGCTCGACGATTCCATTCTAGGGTGGTTGGTTTGGCCCATGTTCTAGTAACTCGAATCTTAGCCCGTAATATCCCATTTTAGTTTTACACCATTGTGAAACTTACGGCTTTTTTACTCTCTGATCGAGGTTCTCGGCATTGAAAAATCTTCGTAAACTAAATTACACGTGTATATGTTGACATTCAAGAGATATACAGTCAATAAAATTAAGGGCAATGGTGATATATATGCGGATTCGACACCAAAAAAAACACTCAACAAATGGCTACAATTTAAGGAATGTGTTTAGTGACGGCATCAGATTCCTAATTGATGGAGAAAGGTCTGGTGACAAGAAAAGCTGCTTCTAGCAGGTTGTCAAGTGTTTTCGCTCGACGATTTCATTCTTGGGTGGTTGGTTTGGCCCTTGTTCCTGTAACTTGAATCCTAGCCCGATATATCCCATTTTAATTTTACACCATTGTGAACCTTATGAATTTTTTACTCTTTGATCGAGGTTCTCGGCATTGAAAAATCTTCGTAAACTAAATCACACGTATATATGTTGACATTTAAGAGATATACAGTCAAGAAAATCATGGGCAATGGTGATATATATGCGGATTAGACACCCAAAAAAACACTCAACAAAATGGCTACAATTTAAGGAATGTGTTTAGTGACGGCATCAGATTCCTAATTGATGGAGAAAGGTCTGGTGGCAAAAAAAAGCTGCGTCTAGGAGGTTGTCAAGTGTTTTCACTCGACGATTCCATTCTTGGGTGGTTGGTTTTGCCCTTGTTCCTGTAACTCGAATCCTATCCCGGTATATCCCATTTTAATTTTACACCATTGTGAACCTTACGCCTTTTTAACTCTCTGATCGAGGTTCTCGGCATTGAAAAATCTTCGTAAACTAAATCACACGTGTATATGTTGACATTTAAGAAATATACAGTCAAGAAAATCAAGGGCAATGGTGATATATATGCGGATTTGACACCAAAATAAAACACTCAACAAATGGCTACAATTTAAGGAATATGTTTAGTGACGGCATCAGATTCCTAATTGATGGAGAAAGGTCCGGTGGCAAGAAAAGCTGCTTCTAGGAGGTTGTCATGTGTTTTCGCTCGACGATTCCATTCTTAGGTGGTTGGTTTGGCCCTTGTTCCTGTAACTCGAATCCTATCCCGGTATATCTCATTTTAATTATACACCATTGTGAACCTTACGCCTTTTTTACTCTCTGATCGAGGTTCTCGGCATTGAAAAATCTTCGTAAACTAAATCACACATGTATATGTTGACATTTAAGAGATATACAGTCAAGAAAATCAAGGGCAATGGTGATATATATGCGGATTAGACACCAGAAAAAAAACACTCAACAAATGGCTACAATTTAAGGAATGTGTTTAGTGATGGCATCAGATTCCTAATTAATTGAGAAATGTCTGGTGGCAAGAAAAGCTGCTTCGAGGAGGTTGTCAAGTGTTTTCTCTCGACGATTCCATTCTTGGGTGGTTGGTTTGGCCCTTGTTCTTGTAACTCGAATCCTAGCCTGGTATATATTCCATTTTAATTTTACACCATTGTGAACCTTTCGCCTTTTTTACTCTTTGATCGAGGTTATCGGCATTGAAAAGTCTTCGTAAACTAAATCACACGTGTATATGTTGACATTTAAGAAATATACAGTCAAGAAAATCAAGGGAAATGGTGATATATATGCGGATTAGACACCAAAACAAAAAACACTCAACAAATGGCTACAATTTAAGGAATGTGTTTAGTGACGGCATCAGATTCCTAATTGATGGAGAAAGGTCTGGTGGCAAGAAAAGCTGCTTCTAGGAGGTTCTCAAGTGTTTTCGCTCGACGATTCCATTCTTGGGTGGTTGCTTTGGGCCTTGTTCCTGTAACTCGAATCCTAGCCTGGTATAGCTCATTTTAATTTTACACCATTGTGAACCTTACGCCTTTTTTACTCTCTGATCGAGGTTCTCGGCATTGAAAATTCTTCGTAAACAAAATCACACGTGTATATGTTGACATTTAAGAGATATACAGTCAAGAAAATAAAGGGCAATGGTGATATATATGCGGATTAGACACCAAAAAAACACTCAACAAATGGCTACAATTTAAGGAATGTGTTTAGTGACGGTATCAGATTCCTAATTGATGGAGAAAGGTCTGGTGGCAAGAAAAGCTGCTTCTAGGAGGTTGTCAAGTGTTTTTGCTTGACGATTCCATTCTTGGGTTGTTGGTTTAGCCCTTGTTCTTGTAACTCGAATCCTAGCCCGGTATATCCCATTTTAATTTTACACCATTGTGAACCTTACGCCATTTTTACTCTCTGATGGAGGTTCTCGGCATTGAAAAAATCTTCGTAAACTAAATCACACATGAATATGTTGACATTAAAGAGATATACAGTCAAGAAAATCAAGGGCAATGGTGATATATATGCAGATTAGACAACAAAAAAAACACTCAACAAATGGCTACAATTTAAGGAATGTGTTTAGTGACGGCATCAGATTCCTAATAGATGGAGAAAGGTCTGGTGGCAAGAAAAGCTGCTTCGAGGAGGTTGTCAAGTGTTTTCTCTCGACGATTCCATTCTTGGGTGGTTGGTTTGGCCCTTGTTCTTGTAACTCGAATCCTAGCCTGGTATATCCCATTTTAATTTTACACCATTGTGAACCTTTCGCCTTTTTTACTCTTTGTTCGAGGTTATCGGCATTGAAAAGTCTTCGTAAACTAAATCACACGTGTATATGTTGACATTTAAGAAATATACAGTCAAGAAAATCAAGGGAAATGGTGATATATATGCGGATTAGACACCAAAACAAAAAACACTCAACAAATGGCTACAATTTAAGGAATGTGTTTAGTGACGGCATCAGATTCCTAATTGATGGAGAAAGGTCTGGTGGCAAGAAAAGCTGCTTCTAGGAGGTTGTCAAGTGTTTTCGCTCGACGATTCCATTCTTGGGTGGTTGGTCTGGCCCTTGTTCCTGCAACTCGAATCCTAGCCCGGTATATCCCATTTTAATTTTACACCATTGTGAACCTTACGCCTTTTTTACTCTCTGATCGAGGTTCTCGGCATTGAAAAATCTTCGTAAACTAAATCACACGTGTATATGTTGACATTTAAGAGATATATAGTCAAGAAAATCAAGGGCAATGGTGATATATATGCGGATTAGACACCAAAAAAAACACTCAATAAATTGCTACAATTTAAGGAATGTGTTTAGTGACGGCATCTGATTCCTACTTGATGGAGAAAGGTCTGGTGGCAAGAAAAGTTTCTTTTATGAGGTTGTCAAGTGTTTTCGCCCGGCGATTCCATTCTTGGGTGGTTGGTTTGGCACTTGTCCTGTAACTCGAATCCTAGCCCGGTATATCCCATTTTAATTTTACACCATTGTGAACCTTACACCTTTTTTACTCTCTGATGGAGGTTCTCGGCATTGAAAAAATCTTCGTAAACTAAATCACACATGAATATGTTGACATTAAAGAGATATACAGTCAAGAAAATCAAGGGCAATGGTGATATATATGCAGATTAGACAACAAAAAAAACACTCAACAAATGGCTACAATTTAAGGAATGTGTTTAGTGACGGCATCAGATTCCTAATAGATGGAGAAAGGTCTGGTGGCAAGAAAAGCTGCTTCGAGGAGGTTGTCAAGTGTTTTCTCTCGACGATTCCATTCTTGGGTGGTTGGTTTGGCCCTTGTTCTTGTAACTCGAATCCTAGCCTGGTATATATTCCATTTTAATTTTACACCATTGTGAACCTTTCGCCTTTTTTACTCTTTGATCGAGGATATCGGCATTGAAAAGTCTTCGTAAACTAAATCACACGTGTATATGTTGACATTTAAGAAATATACAGTCAAGAAAATCAAGGGAAATGGTGATATATATGCGGATTAGACACCAAAACAAAAAACACTCAACAAATGGCTACAATTTAAGGAATGTGTTTAGTGACGGCATCAGATTCCTAATTGATGGAGAAAGGTCTGGTGGCAAGAAACGCTGCTTCTAGGAGGTTGTCAAGTGTTTTCGCTCGACGATTCCATTCTTGGGTGGTTGGTCTGGCCCTTGTTCCTGCAACTCGAATCCTAGCCCGGTATATCCCATTTTAATTTTACACCATTGTGAACCTTACGCCGTTTTTACTCTCTGATCAAGGTTATCGGCATTGAAAAATCTTCGTAAACTAAATCACACGTGTATATGTTGACATTTAAGAGATCTACAGTCAAGAAAATCAAGGGCAATGGTGATATATATGCGGATTAGACAACAAAAAAACACTCAACAAATGGCTACAATTTAAGGAATGTGTTTAGTGACGGCATCAGATTCCTAATTGATGGAGAAAGGTCTGGTGGCAAGAAAAGCTGCTTCAAGGAGGTTGTCAAGTATTTTCGCTCGACGATTCCATTCTTGGGTGGTTGGTTTGGCCCTTGTTCTTGTAACTCGAATCCTAGCCCGGTATATCCCATTTTAATTTTACACCATTGTGAACCTTACGCCTTTTTTACTCTCTGATCAAGGTTATCGGCATTGAAAAATCTTCGTAAACTAAATCACAGGTGTATATGTTGACGTTTAAGAGATATACAGTCAAGAAAATCATGGGCAATGGTGATATATATGCGGATTAGACATAAAAAAACACTCAACAAATGGCTACAATTTAAGGAATGTGTTTAGTGACGGCATCAGATTCCAAATTGATGGAGAAAGGTCTGGTGGCAAGTAAAGCTGCTTTTAGGAGGTTGTCAAGTGTTTTCGCTTGACGATTCCATTCTTGGGTGGTTGGTTTGGCCCTTGTTCCTGTAACTCGAATCCTAGCCCGGTATATCCCATTTTAATTTTTAACCATTGTGAACCTTACGCCTTTTTTACTCTCTGATCGAGGTTCTCAGCATTGTAAAATCTTCGTAAACTAAATCACACGTGTATATGTTGACATTTAAGAGATATACAGTCAAGAAAATCAAGGGCAATGGTGATATATATGCGGATTAGACACCAAAATAAAATCACTCACCAAATGGATACAATTTAAAGAATGTGTTTAGTAACGGCATCAGATTCCTAATTGATGGAGAAAGGTCTGGTGGCAAGAAAAGCTGCTTCTAGGAGGTTGTCAAGTGTTTTCGCTCGATGATTCCATACTTGGGTGGTTGGTTTGGCTCTTGTTCCTGTAACTCAAATCCTAGCCCTGTATATCCCATTTTAATTTTACACCATTGTGAACCTTACGCCTTTTTTACTCTCTGATCGAGGTTCTCGGCATTAAAAATTCTTCGTAAACAAAATCACACGTGTATATGTTGACATTTAAGAGATATACAGTCAAGAAAATAAAGGGCAATGGTGATATATATGCGGATTAGACACCAAAAAAACACTCAACAAATGGCTACAATTTAAGGAATGTGTTTAGTGACGGCATCAGATTCCTAATTGATGGAGAAGGGTCTGGTGGGAAGAAAAGCTGCTTCTAGGAGGTTGTCAAGTGTTTTCGCTCGACGATTCCATTCTTGGGTTGTTGGTTTGGCCCTTGTTCTTGTAACTCGAATCCTATCCCGGTATATCCCATTTTAATTTTACACCATTGTGAACCTTACACCTTTTTTACTCTCTAATTGAGGTTCTCGGCATTGAAAAATCTTCGTAAACTAAATCACACGTGTATATGTTGACATTTAAGAGATATACAGTCAAGAAAATCATGGGCAATGGTGATATATATGCGGATTAGACACAAAAAAAAAACACTTAACAAATGGCTACAATTTAAGGAATGTGTTTAGTGATGGCATCAGATTCCTAATTGATGGAGAATGGTCTGGTGGCAAGAAAAGTTGCTTTTAGGAGGTTGTCAAGTGTTTTTGCTCGACGATTCCATTCTTGGGTGGTTGTTTTGGCCGTTGTTCCTGTAACTTGAATCCTATCCCGGTATATCCCATTTTAAATTTACACCATTGTGAACCTTACGCCTTTTTGACTCTCTGATCGAGGTTCTCGGCATTGAAAAATCTTCGTAAATGAAAACACACGTGTATATGTTGACATTTAAGAGATATACAGTCAAGAAAATCAAGGGCAATGGTGATATATATGCGGATTAGACACCAAAAAAAACACTCAACAAATGGCTACAATTTAAGGAATGTGTTTAGTGACGGCATCAGATTCCTAATTGATGGAGAAAGGTCTAGTCGCAAAAAAAGCTGCTTCTAGGAGGTTGTCAAGTGTTTTCGCTCGACGATTCCATTCTTGGGTGGTTGGTTTGGCCCTTGTTCCAGTAACTCGAATCCTAGCCCGGTATATCCCATTTTAATTTTACACCATTGTGAACCTTAAGCCATTTTTACTCTCTGATCGAGGTTCTCGGCATTGAAAAATCTTCGTCAACTAAATCACACATGTATATGTTGACATTTAAGAGATATACAGTCAAGAAAATCAAGGGTAATGGTGATATATATGCGGATTAGACACCAAAAAAAACAGTCAACAAATGGCTAAAATTTAAGGAATGTGTTTAGTGACGGCATCATATTCCTAATTGATGGAGAAAGGTCTGGTGGCAAGAAAAGCTGCTTCTAGGAGGTTGTCAAGTGTTTTCGTTCGACGATTCCATTCTTGGGTGGTTGGTTTGGCTCTTGATCCTGTAACTCGAATCCTAGCCCGGTATATCCCATTTTAATTTTACACCATTGTGAACCTTACGCCTTTTTTACTCTCTGATCGAGGTTCTCGGCATTGAAAAATCTTCGTAAACTAAATCATACGTGTATATGTTGACATTTAAGAGACATACAGTCAAGGAAATCAAGGGCAATGGTGATATATATGCGGATTAGACACCAAAAAAAACACTCAACAAATGGCTACAATTTTAGGAATGTGTTTAGTGACGAAATCAGATTCCTAATTGATGAAGAAAGGTCTGGTGGCAAGAAAAGCTGCTTCTAGGAGGTTGTCAAGTGTTTTCGCTCGACGATTCCATTCTTGGGTGGTTGGTTTGGCCCTTGTTCTTGTAACTCAAATCCTAGCCTGGTATATCCCATTTTAATTTTACACCATTGTGAACCTTTCGCCTTTTTTACTCTTTGATCGAGGTTATCGGCATTGCAAAGTCTTCGTAAACTACATCAAGGGAATGGTGATATATATGTAGAATGTGTTTAGTGACGGCATCAGATTCCTAATTTAAGGAATGTGTTTAGTGACGGCATCAGATTCCTAATTGATGGAGAATGGTCTGGTGGCAAGAAAAGCTGCTTCTAGGAGGTTGTCAAGTGTTTTCGCTCGACGATTCCATTCGTGGGTGGTTGGTCTGGCCCTTGTTCCTGCAACTCGAATCCTAGCCCGGTATATCCCATTTTAATTTTACACCATTGTGAACCTTACGCCATTTTTACTCTCTGATCAAGGTTATCGGCATTGAAAAATCTTCGTAAACTAAATCACACGTGTATATGTTGACATTTAAGAGATCTACAGTCAAGAAAATCAAGGGCAATGGTGATATATATGCGGATTAGACAACAAAAAAACACTCAACAAATGGCTACAATTTAAGGAATGTGTTTAGTGACGGCATCAGATTCCTAATTGATGGAGAAAGGTCTGGTGGCAAGAAAAGCTGCTTCAAGGAGGTTGTCAAGTATTTTCGCTCGACGATTCCATTCTTGGGTGGTTGGTTTGGCCCATGTTCTTGTAACTCGAATCCTAGCCCGGTATATCCCATTTTAATTTTACACCATTGTGAACCTTACGCCTTTTTTACTCTCTGATCAAGGTTATCGGCATTGAAAAATCTTCGTAAACTAAATCACAGGTGTATATGTTGACGTTTAAGAGATATACAGTCAAGAAAATCATGGGCAATGGTGATATATATGCGGATTAGACACAAAAAAAACACTCAACAAATGGCTACAATTTAAGGAATGTGTTTAGTGACAGCGTCAGATTCAAAGGTCTGGTGGCAAGAAAAGCTGCTTCTAGGAGGTCGTCAGGTGTTTTCGTTCGACGATTCCATTCTTGGGTGGTTGGTTTGGCCCTTGTTCCTGTAACTCGAATCCTAGCCTGGTATATCCCATTTTAATTTTACACCATTGTAAACCTTACGCCTTTTTTACACTCTGATCGAGGTTCTCGGCATTGAAAAATCTTCGTAAACTAAATCACACGTGTATACGTTGACATTTAAGAGATATACAGTCAAGAAAATCAAGGGCAATGGTGATATATATGCGGATTAGATACCAAAAAAACACTCAACAAATGGCTACAATTTAAGGAATGTGTTTAGTGACGGCATTAGATTCCTAATTGATGGAGAAAGGTCTGGTGGCAAGTAAAGCTGCTTTTATGAGGTTGTCAAGTGTTTTCGCTTGACGATTCCATTCTTGGGTGGTTGGTTTGGCCCTTGTTACTGTAACTCGAATCCTAGTCCGGTATATCCCATTTTAATTTTAAACCATTGTGAACCTTACGCCTTTTTTACTCTCTGATCGAGGTTCTCAGCATTGTAAAATCTTCGTAAACTAAATCACACGTGTATATGTTGACATTTAAGAGATATATAGTCAAGAAAATCAAGGGCAATGGTGATATATATGCGGATTAGACACCAAAAAAAAAACACTCACCAAATGGATACAATTTAAGGAATGTGTTTAGTGACGGCATCATATTCCTAATTGATAAACAAAGGTCTGGTGGCAAGAAAAGCTGCTTCTAGGAGGTTCTGAAGTGTTTTCGCTCGACGATTCCATTCTTGGGTGGTTGGTTTGGGCCTTGTTCCTATAACTCGAATCCTAGCCCGGTATATCTCATTTTAATTTTACACCATTGTGAACCTTACGTCTTTTTTACTCTCTGATCGAGGTTCTCAGCATTGTAAAATCTTCGTAACTAAATCACACGTGCATATGTTGACATTTAAGAGATATACAGTCAAGAAAATCAAGGGCAATGGTGATATATATGCGGATTAGACACCAAAAGAAAATCACTCACCAAATGGATACAATTTAAAGAATGTGTTTAGTAACGGCATCAGATTCCTAATTGATGGAGAAAGTTCTGGTGGCAAGAAAAGCTGCTTCTAGGAGGTTGTCAAGTGTCTTCGCTCGATGATTCCATACTTGGGTGTTTGGTTTGGCTCTTGTTCCTGTAACTCGAATCCTAGCCCTGTATATCCCATTTTAATTTTACACCATTGTGAACCTTACGCCTTTTTTACTCTCTGATCGTGGTTCTCGGCATTGAAAATTCTTCGTAAACAAAATCACACGTGTATATGTTGACATTTAGGAGATATACAGTCAAGAAAATAAAGGGCAATGGTGATATATATGCGGATTAGACACACAAAAAAAACACTTAACAAATGGCTACAATTTAAGGAATGTGTTTAGTGATGGCATCAGATTCCTAATTGATGGAGAATGGTCTGGTGGCAAGAAAAGTTGCTTTTAGGAGGTTGTCAAGTGTTTTTGCTCGACGATTCCATTCTTGGGTGGTTGTTTTGGCCGTTGTTCCTGTAACTTGAATCCTAGCCCGGTATATCCATTTTAAATTTACACCATTGTGAACCTTACGCCTTTTTTACTTTCTGATCGAGGTTCTCGTCATTGAAAAATTTCCGTAAATGAAAACACACGTGTATATGTTGACATTTAAGAGATATACAGTCAAGAAAATCAAGGGCAATGGTGATATATATGCGGATTAGACACCAAAAAAAAACACTCAACAAATGGCTACAATTTAAGGAATGTGTTTAGTGACGGCATCAGATTCCTAATTTATGGAGAAAGGTCTAGTCGCAAGAAAAGCTGCTTCTAGGAGGTTGTCAAGTGTTTTCGCTCGACGATTCCATTCTTGGGTGGTTGGTTTGGCCCTTGTTCCGGTAACTCGAATCCTAGCCCGGTATATCCCATTTTAATTTTACACCATTGTGAACCTTAAGCCATTTTTACTCTCTGATCGAGGTTCTCGGCATTGAAAAATCTTCGTCAACTAAATCACACGTGTATATGTTGACATTTAAGAGATATACAGTCAAGAAAATCAAGGGCAATGGTGATATATATGCGGATTAGACACCAAAAAAAAAACACTCAACAAATGGCTAAAATTTAAGGAATGTGTTTAGTAACGGCATCATATTCCTAATTGATGGAGAAAGGTCTGGTGGCAAGAAAAGCTGCTTCTAGGAGGTTGTCAAGTGTTTTCGCTCGACGATTCCATTCTTGGGTTGTTGGTTTGGCTCTTGATCCTGTAACTCGAATCCTAGCCCGGTATATCCCATTTTAATTTTACACCATTGTGAACCTTACGCCTTTTTTACTCTCTGATCGAGGTTCTCGGCATTGAAAAATCTTCGTAAACTAAATCATATGTGTATATGTTGACATTTAAGAGATATACAGTCATGGAAATCAAGGGCAATGGTGATATATATGCGGATTAGACACCAAAAAAACACTCAACAAATGGCTACAATTTTAGGAATGTGTTTAGTGACGAAATCAGATTCCTAATTGATGAAGAAAGGTCTGGTGGCAAGAAAAGCTGCTTCTAGGAGGTTGTCAAGTGTTTTCGCTCGACGGTTCCATTCTTGGGTGGTTGGTTTGGCCCTTGTTCCTCTAACTCGAATCCTAGCCCGGTATATATCTTTTTAATTTTACACCATTGTGAACCTTACGCCTTTTTTACTCTCTGATCGAGGTTCTAGGCATTGAAAATCTTCGTAAACTAAATCACACGTGTATATGTTTACATTTAAGAGATATACAGTCAAGAAAATCAAGGGCAATGGTGATATATATGCGGATTAGACACAAAAAAAAAACACTCAACAAATGGCTACAATTTAAGGAATGTGTTTAGTGACGGCATCAGATTCCTAATTGATGGAGAAAGGTCTGGTGGCAAGAAAAGCTGCATCAAGTTGGTTTTCAAGTGTTTTCGCTCGACGATTCCATTCTTGAGTGGTTGGTTTGGCCCTTGTTCCTGTAACTCGAATTCTAGCCCGATATATCCCATTTTAATTTTACACCATTGTGAACCTTACGCCTTTTTTACTCTCTAATCGAAGTTCTCTGCATTGAAAAATGTTCGTCAACTAAGTCACACGTGTATATGTTGACATTTAGGAGATATACAGTCTAGAAAATCAAGGGCAATGGTGATATATATGCGGATTAGACACCAAAAAAACACTCAACAAATGGCTACAATTTAAGGAATGTGTTTAGTGACGGCATCAGATTCCTAATTGATGGAGAAACGTCTAGTGGTAAGAAAAGCTGCTTCTAGGAGGTTGTCAAGTGTTTTCGCTCGACGATTCCATTCTTGGGTGGTTGGTTTGGCCCTTGTTTCTGTAACTCGAATCCTTGCCCGTTATATCCCATTTTAATTTTACACCATTGTGAACCTTACACCTTTTTTACTCTCTGATCGAGGTTCTCGGCATTGAAAAATCTCCGTAAAATAAATCACACGTGTATATGTTAACATTTAAGAGATATACAGTCAAGAAAATCAAGGGCAATGGTGATATATATGCAGATTAGAACCCAAAAAAAACACTCAACAAATGGCTACAATTTAAGGAATGTGATTAGTGACGGCATCAGATTCCTAATTTATGGAAAAAGGTCTGGTGGCAAGAAAAGCTGCTTCTAAGAAGTTGTCAAGTTTTTTCGCTCGACGATTCCATTCTTGGGTGGTTGGTATGGCCCTTGTTCCTGTAACTCGAATCCTAGCCCGGTATGTCTCATTTTAATTTTACACCATTGTGAACCATACGCCTATTTTACTCTCTGATCGAGGTTCTTGGCATTGAAAAATATTCGTAAACTAAATCACACGTGTATATGTTGACATCTAAGAGATATACAGTCAAGAAAATCAAGGGCAATGGTGATATTTATGCGGATTAGACACAAAAAAAAAACACTCAACAAATGTCTACAATTTAAGGAATGTGTTTAGTAACGGCATTAGATTCCTTATTGATGGAGAAAGGTCTGGCGGTAAGAAAAGCTGCTTCTAGGGGGTTGTCAAGTGTTTTCGCTCGACGATTCCGTTCTTGGGTAGTTGATTTGGCCCTTGTTCCTGTAACTCGAATCCTAGCCCGGTATATCCCATTTTAATTTTACACCATTGTGAACCTTACACCTTTTTCACTCTCTAATTGAGGTTCTCGGCATTGAAAAATCTTCGTAAACTAAATCACACGTGTATATGTTGACATTTAAGAGATATACAGTCAAGAAAATCATGGGCAATGGTGATATATATGCGGATTAGACACAAAAAAAAAAACACTTAACAAATGGCTACAATTTAAGGAATGTGTTTAGTGATGGCATCAGATTCCTAATTGATGGAGAATGGTCTGGTGGCAAGAAAAGTTGCTTTTAGGAGGTTGTCAAGTGTTTTTGCTCGACGATTCCATTCTTGGGTGGTTGTTTTGGCCGTTGTTCCTGTAACTTGAATCCTAGCCCGGTATATCCCATTTTAAATTTACACCATTGTGAACCTTACGCCTTTTTTACTCTCTGATCGAGGTTCTCGGCATTGAAAAATCTTCGTAAATGAAAACACACTTGTATATGTTGACATTTAAGAGATATACAGTCAAGAAAATCAAGGGCAATGGTGATATATATGCGGATTAGACACCAAAAAAAAACACTCAACAAATGGCTACAATTTAAGGAATGTGTTTAGTGACGGCATCAGATTCCTAATTGATGGAGAAAGGTCTAGTCGCAAGAAAAGCTGCTTCTAGGAGGTTGTCAAGTGTTTTCGCTCGACGATTCCATTCTTGGGTGGTTGGTTTGGCCCTTGTTCCAGTAACTCGAATCCTAGCCCGGTATATCCCATTTTAATTTTACACCATTATGAACCTTACACCTTTTTTACTCTCTGATCGAGGTTCTCGGCATTGAAAAATCTTCGTCAACTAAATCACACGTGTATATGTTGACATTTAAGAGATTTACAGTCAAGAAAATCAAAGGCAATGGTGATATATATGCGGATTAGACACCAAAAAAAACAGTCAACAAATGGCTAAAATTTAAAGAATGTGTTTAGTGACGGCATCATATTCCTAATTGATGGAGAAAGGTCTGGTGGCAAGAAAAACTGCTTCTAGGAGGTTGTCAAGTGTTTTCGCTCGACGATTCCATTCTTGGGTGGTTGGTTTGGCTCTTGATCCTGTAACTCGAATCCTAGCCCGGTATATCCCATTTTAATTTTACACCATTGTGAACCTTACGCCTTTTTTTCTCTCTGATCGAGGTTCTCGTCATTGAAAAATCTTCGTAAACTAAATCATACGTGTATATGTTGACATTTAAGAGATATACAATTTTAGGAATGTGTTTAGTGACGAAATCAGATTCCTAATTGATGAAGAAAGGTCTGGTGGCAAGAAAAGCTGCTTCTAGGAGGTTATCTTTGATCGAGGTTATCGGCATTGACAAGTCTTCGTAAACTAAATAACATGTGTATATGTTGACATTTAAGAAATATACAGTCAAGAAAATCAAGGGAAATGGTGATATATATGCGGATTAGACACCAAAACAAAAAACACTCAACAAATGGCTACAATTTAAGGAATGTGTTTAGTGACGGCATCAGATTCCTAATTGATGGAGAAAGGTCTGGTGGCAAGAAAAGCTGCTTCTAGGAGGTTGTCAAGTGTTTTCGCTCGACGATTCCATTCTTGGGTGGTTGGTCTGGCCCTTGTACCTGCAACTCGAATCCTAGCCCGGTATATCCCATTTTAATTTTACACCATTGTGAACCTTACGCCGTTTTTACTCTCTGATCAAGGTTATCGGCATTGAAAAATCTTCGTAAACTAAATCACACGTGTATATGTTGACATTTAAGAGATCTACAGTCAAGAAAATCAAGGGCAATGGTGATATATATGCGGATTAGACAACAAAAAAACACTCAACAAATGGCTACAATTTAAGGAATGTGTTTAGTGACGGCATCAGATTCCTAATTGATGGAGAAAGGTCTGGTGGCAAGAAAAGCTGCTTCTAGGAGGTTGTCAAGTGTTTTCGCTCGATGATTCCATACTTGGGTGGTTGGTTTGGCTCTTGTTCCTGTAACTCGAATCCTAGCCATGTATATCCCATTTTAATTTTACACCATTGTGAACCTTACGCATTTTTTACTCTCTGATTGAGGTTCTCGGCATTGAAAATTCTTCGTAAACAAAATCACACGTGTATATGTTGACATTTAAGAGATATACAGTCAAGAAAATAAAGGGCAATGGTGATATATATGCGGATTAGACACCAAAAAAACACTCAACAAATGGCTACAATTTAAGGAATGTGTTTAGTGACGGCATCAGATTCCTAATTGATGGAGAAGGGTATGGTGGCAAGAAAAGCTGCTTCTAGGAGGTTGTCAAGTGTTTTCGCTCGACGATTTCATTCTTGGGTTGTTGGTTTGGCGCTTGTTCTTGTAACTCGAATCCTAGCCCGGTATATCCCATTTTAATTTTACAGCATTGTGAACCTTACACCTTTTTTACTCTCTAATTGAGGTTCTCGGCATTGAAAAATCTTCGTAAACTAAATCACACGTGTATATGTTGACATTTAAGAGATATACAGTCAAGAAAATCATGGGCAATGGTGATATATATGCGGATTAGATACAAAAAAAAAACACTTAACAAATGGCTACAATTTAAGGAATGTGTTTAGTGACGGCATCAGATTCCTAATTGATGGAGAAACGTCTAGTGGTAAGAAAAGCTGCTTCTAGGAGGTTGTCAAGTGTTTTCGCTCGAAGATTCCATTCTTGGGTGGTTGGTTTGGCCCTTGTTTCTGTAACTCGAATCCTAGCCCGGTATATCCCATTTTAATTTTACACCATTGTGAACCTTACACATTTTTTACTCTCTGATCGAGGTTCTCGGCATTGAAAAATCTTCGTAAACTAAATCACACTTGTATATGTTGACATTTAAGAGATATTCAGTTAAGAAAATCAAGGGAAATGGTGATATATATGCGGATTAGAAACCAAAAAAAAAACACTCAACAAATGGCTACAATTTAAGGAATGTGTTTAGTGACGGCATCAGATTCCTAATTGATGGAGAAATGTCTGGTGGCAAGAAAAGCTGCTTCTAGGAGGTTGTCAAGTGTTTTCGCTCGACGATTCCATTCTTGGGTGGTTGGTTTGGCCCTTGTTCCAGTAACTCGAATCCTAGCCCGGTATATCTCATTGTAATTTTACACCATTGTGAACCTTACGCCTTTTTTACTCTCTGATCGAGGTTCTCGGCATTGAAAAATCTTCGTAAACTAAATCACACGTGTATATGTTGACATTTAAAAGATATACAGTCAAGAAAACCAAGGGCAATGGTGATATATATACGGATTAAACACCAAAAAATACACTCAACAAATGGCTACAAATTAAGGAATGTGTTTAGTGACGGCATCAGATTCCTAATTGATGGAGAAAGGTCTGGTGGCAAGAAAAGCTGCTTCTAGGAGGTTGTCAAGTGTTTTCGCTCGACGATTCCATTCTTGGGTGGTTGGTTTGGCCCTTGTTCCAGTAACTCGAATCCTAGCCCGGTATATCCCATTTTAATTTTACACCATTGTGAACCTTAAGCCATTTTTACTCTCTGATCGAGGTTCTCGGCATTGAAAAATCTTCGTCAACTAAATCACACGTGTATATGTTAACATTTAAGAGATTTACAGTCAAGAAAATCAAGGGCAATGGTGATATATATACGGATTAAACACCAAAAAATACACTCAACAAATGGCTACAAATTAAGGAATGTGTTTAGTGACGGCATCAGATTCCTAATTGATGGAGAAAGGTCTGGTGGCAAGAAAAGCTGCTTCTAGGAGGTTGTCAAGTGTTTTCGCTCGACGATTCCATTCTTGGGTGGTTGGTTTGGCCCTTGTTCCAGTAACTCGAATCCTAGCCCGGTATATCCCATTTTAATTTTACACCATTGTGAACCTTAAGCCATTTTTACTCTCTGATCGAGGTTCTCGGCATTGAAAAATCTTCGTCAACTAAATCACACGTGTATATGTTAACATTTAAGAGATTTACAGTCAAGAAAATCAAGGGCAATGGTGATATATATGCGGATTAGACACCAAAAAATACACTTAACAAATGGCTACAATTTAAGGAATGTGTTTAGTGACGGCATCAGATTCCTAATTGATGGAGAAAGGTCTGGTGGCAAGAAAAGCTGCTTCTAGGAGGTTGTGAAGTGTTTTCGCTCGACGATTCCATTCTTGGGTGGTTGGTCTGGCCCTTGTACCTGCAACTCGAATCCTAGCCCGGTATATCCCATTTTAATTTTACACCATTGTGAACCTTACGCCGTTTTTACTCTCTGATCAAGGTTATCGGCATTGAAAAATCTTCGTAAACTAAATCACACGTGTATATGTTGACATTTAAGAGATCTACAGTCAAGAAAATCAAGGGCAATGGTGATATATATGCGGATTAGACAACAAAAACACACTCAACAAATGGCTACAATTTAAGGAATGTGTTTAGTGACGGCATCAGATTCCTAATTGATGGAGAAAGGTCTGGTGTCAAGAAAAGCTGCTTCTAGGAGGTTGTCAAGTGTTTTCGCTCGATGATTCCATACTTGGGTGGTTGGTTTGGCTCTTGTTCCTGTAACTCGAATCCTAGCCCTGTATATCCCATTTTAATTTTACACCATTGTGAACCTTACGCATTTTTTACTCTCTGATTGAGGTTCTCGGCATTGAAAATTCTTCGTAAACAAAATCACACGTGTATATGTTGACATTTAAGAGATATACAGTCAAGAAAATAAAGGGCAATGGTGATATATATGCGGATTAGACACCAAAAAAACACTCAACAAATGGCTACAATTTAAGGAATGTGTTTAGTGACGGCATCAGATTCCTAATTGATGGAGAAGGGTCTGGTGGCAAGAAAAGCTGCTTCTAGGAGGTTGTCAAGTGTTTTCGCTCGACGATTTCATTCTTGGGTTGTTGGTTTGGCGCTTGTTCTTGTAACTCGAATCCTAGCCCGGTATATCCCATTTTAATTTTACACCAATGTGAACCTTACACCTTTTTTACTCTCTAATTGAGGTTCTCGGCATTGAAAAATCTTCGTAAACTAAATCACACGTGTATATGTTGACATTTAAGAGATATACAGTCAAGAAAATCATGGGCAATGGTGATATATATGCGGATTAGATACAAAAAAAAAAACACTTAACAAATGGCTACAATTTAAGGAATGTGTTTAGTGATGGCATCAGATTCCTAATTGATGGAGAATGGTCTGGTGGCAAGAAAAGTTGCTTTTAGGAGGTTGTCAAGTGTTTTTGCTCGACGATTCCATTCTTGGGTGGTTGTTTTGGCCGTTGTTCCTGTAACTTGAATCCTAGCCCGGTATATCCCATTTTAAATTTACACCATTGTGAACCTTACGCCTTTTTTACTCTCTGATCGAGGTTCTCGGCATTGAAAAATCTTCGTAAATGAAAACACACGTGTATATGTTGACATTTAAGAGATATACAGTCAAGAAAATCAAGGGCAATGGTGATATATATGCGGATTAGACACCAAAAAAACACTCAACAAATGGTTACAATTTAAGGAATGTGTTTAGTGACGGCATCAGATTACTAATTGATGGAGAAAGGTCTAGTCGCAAGAAAAGCTGCTTCTAGGAGGTTGTCAAGTGTTTTCGCTCGACGATTCCATTCTTGGGTGGTTGGTTTGGCCCTTGTTCCAGAAACTCGAATACTAGCCCGGTATATCCCATTTTAATTTTACACCATTGTGAACCTTAAGCCATTTTTACTCTCTGATCGAGGTTCTCGGCATTGAAAAATCTTCGTCAACTAAATCACACGTGTATATGTTGACATTTAAGAGATATACAGTCAAGAAAATCAAGGGCAATGGTGATATATATGCGGATTAGACACAAAAAAAAACAGTCAACAAATGGCTAAAATTTAAGGATTGTGTTTAGTGACGGCATCATATTCCTAATTGATGGAGAAATGTCTGGTGGCAAGAAAAGCTGCTTCTAGGAGGTTGTCAAGTGTTTTCGCTCGACGATTCCATTCTTGGGTGGTTGGTTTGGCTCTTGATCCTGTAACTCGAATCCTAGCCCGGTATATCCCATTTTAATTTTACACCATTGTGAACCTTACGCCTTTTTTACTCTCTGATCGAGGTTCTCGGCATTGAAAAATCTTCCTAAACTAAATCATACGTGTATATGTTGACATTTAAGAGATATACAATCAAGGAAATCAAGGGCAATGGTGATATATATGCGGATTGGACACCAAAAAAACACTCAACAAATGGCTACAATTTTAGGAATGTGTTTAGTGACGAAATCAGATTCCTAATTGATGAAGAAAGGTCTGGTGGCAAGAAAAGCTGCTTCTAGGAGGTTGTCAAGTGTTTTCGCTCGACGATTCCATTCTTGGGTGGTTGGTTTGGCCCTTGTTCCTCTAACTCAAATCCTAGCCCGGTATATATCTTTTTAATTTTACACCATTGTGAACCTTACGCCTTTTTTACTCTCTGATCGAGGTTCTAGGCATTGAAAATCTTCGTAAACTAAATCACACGTGTATATGTTTACATTTAAGAGATATACAGTCAAGAAAATCAAGGGCAATGGTGATATATATGTGGATTAGACACCAAAAAAAAACACTCAACAAATGACTACAATTTAAGGAAAGTGTTTAGTGACGGCATCTGATTCCTAATTGATGGAGAAAGGTCTGGTGGCAAGAAAAGCTGCATCAAGGAGGTTTTCAAGTGTTTTCGCTCGACGATTCCATTCTTGAGTGGTTGGTTTGGCCCTTGTTCCTGTAACTCGAATTCTAGCCCGATATATCCCATTTTAATTTTTCACCATTGTGAACCTTACGCCTTTTTTACTCTCTAATCGAAGTTCTCTGCATTGAAAAATGTTCGTCAACTAAGTCACACGTGTATATGTTGACATTTAGGAGATATACAGTCTAGAAAATCAAGGGCAATGGTGATATATATGCAGATTAGACACAAAAAAAAAACAGTCAACAAATGGCTAAAATTTAAGGAATGTGTTTAGTGACGGCATCATATTCCTAATTGATGGAGAAATGTTTGGTGGCAAGAAAAGTTGCTTCTAGGAGGTTGTCAAGTGTTTTCGCTCGACGATTCCATTCTTGGGTGCTTGGTTTGGCCCTTGTTTCTGTAACTCGAATCCTAGCCCGGTATATCCCATTTTAATTTTAAACCATTGTGAACCTTACGCCTTTTTTACTCTCTGATCGAGGTTCTCAGCATTGTAAAATCTTCGTAAACTAAATCACACGTGTATATGTTGACATTTAAGAGATATACAGTCAAGAAAATCAAGGGCAATGGTGATATATATGCGGATTAGACACCAAAAAAAACACTCACCAAATGGATACAATTTAAGGAATGTGTTTAGTGACGGCATCAGATTCTTAATTGATAAACAAAGGTCTGGTGGCAAGAAAAGCTGCTTCTAGGATGTTCTCAAGTGTTTTCGCTCGACGATTCCATTCTTGGGTGGTTGGTTTGGGCCTTGTTCCTGTAACTCGAATCCTAGCCCGGTATATCTCATTTTAATTTTACAACATTGTGAACCTTACGCCTTTTTTACTCTCTGATCGAGGTTCTCAGCAATGTAAAATCTTCGTAACTAAATCACACGTGCATATGTTGACATTTAAGAGATATACAGTCAAGAAAATCAAGGGCAATGGTGATATATATGCGGATTAGACACCAAAAGAAACTCACTCACCAATTGGATACAATTTAAAGAATGTGTTTAGTAACGGCATCAGATTCCTAATTGATGGAGAAAGGTCTGGTGGCAAGAAAAGCTGCTTCTAGGAGGTTGTCAAGTGTTTTCGCTCGATGATTCCATACTTGGGTGGTTGGTTTGGCTCTTGTTCCTGTAACTCGAATCCTAGCCCTGTATATCCCATTTTAATTTTACACCATTGTGAACCTTACGCATTTTTTACTCTCTGATTGAGGTTCTCGGCATTGAAAATTCTTCGTAAACAAAATCACACGTGTATATGTTGACATTTAAGAGATATACAGTCAAGAAAATAAAGGGCAATGGTGATATATATGCGGATTAGACACCAAAAAAACACTCAACAAATGGCTACAATTTAAGGAATGTGTTTAGTGACGGCATCAGATTCCTAATTGATGGAGAAGGGTCTGGTGGCAAGAAAAGCTGCTTCTAGGAGGTTGTCAAGTGTTTTCGCTCGACGATTTCATTCTTGGGTTGTTGGTTTGGCCCTTGTTCTTGTAACTCGAATCCTAGCCCGGTATATCCCATTTTAATTTTACACCATTGTGAACCTTACACCTTTTTTACTCTCTAATTGAGGTTCTCGGCATTGAAAAATCTTCGTAAACTAAATCACACGTGTATATGTTGACATTTAAGAGATATACAGTCAAGAAAATCATGGGCAATGGTGATATATATGCGGATTAGATACAAAAAAAAACACTTAACAAATGGCTACAATTTAAGGAATGTGTTTAGCGATGGCATCAGATTCCTAATTGATGGAGAATGGTCCGGTGGCAAGAAAAGTTGCTTTTAGGAGGTTGTCAAGTGTTTTTGCTCGACGATTCCATTCTTGGGTGGTTGTTTTGGCTGGTGTTCCTGTAACTTGAATCCTAGCCCGGTATATCCCATTTTAAATTTACACCATTGTGAACCTTACGCCTTTTTTACTCTCTGATCGAGGTTCTCGGCATTGAAAAATCTTCGTAAATGAAAACACACGTGTATATGTTGACATTTAAGAGATATACAGTCAAGAAAATCAAGGGCAATGGTGATATATATGCGGATTAGACACCAAAAAAAACACTCAACAAATGGTTTCAATTTAAGGAATGTGTTTAGTGACGGCATCAGATTACTAATTGGTGGAGAAAGGTCTAGTCGCAAGAAAAGCTGCTTCTAGGAGGTTGTCAAGTGTTTTCGGTCGACGATTCCATTCTTGGGTGGTTGGTTTGGCCCTTGTTCCAGTAACTCGAATCCTAGCCCGGTATATCCCATTTTAATTTTACACCATTGTGAACCCTACGCCTTTTTTACACTCTGATCGAGGTTCTCGGCATTGAAAAATCTCCGTAAAATAAATCACACGTGTATATGTTAACATTTAAGAGATATACAGTCAAGAAAATCAAGGGCAATGGTGATATATATGCAGATTAGAACCCAAAAAAAACACTCAACAAATAGCTACAATTTAAGGAATGTGTTTAGTGACGGCATCAGATTCCTAATTGATGGAGAAAGGTCTAGTCGCAAGAAAAGCTGCTTCTAGGAGGTTGTCAAGTGTTTTCGCTCGACGATTCCATTCTTGGGTGGTTGGTTTGGCCCTTGTTCCAGTAACTCGAATCCTAGCCTGGTATATCCCATTTTAATTTTACACCATTGTGAACCTTAAGCCATTTTTACTCTCTGATCGAGGTTCTCGGCATTGAAAAATCTTCGTCAACTAAATCACACGTGTATATGTTGACATTTAAGAGATATACAGTCAAGAAAATCAAGGGCAATGGTGATATATATGCGGATTAGACACAAAAAAAACAGTCAACAAATGGCTAAAATTTAAGGAATGTGTTTAGTAACGGCATCATATTCCTAATTGGTGGAGAAAGGTCTGGTGGCAAGAAAAGCTGCTTCTAGGAGGTTGTCAAGTGTTTTCGCTCGACGATTCCATTCTTGGGTGGTTGGTTTGGCTCTTGATCCTGTAACTCGAATCCTAGCCCGGTATATCCCATTTTAATTTTACACCATTGTGAACCTTACGCCTTTTTTACTCTCTGATCGAGGTTCTCGGCATTGAAAAATCTTCCTAAACTAAATCATACGTGTATATGTTGACATTTAAGAGATATACAATCAAGGAAATCAAGGGCAATGGTGATATATATGCGGATTGGACACCAAAAAAACACTCAACAAATGGCTACAATTTTAGGAATGTGTTTAGTGACGAAATTAGATTCCTAATTGATGAAGAAAGGTCTGGTGGCAAGAAAAGCTGCTTCTAGGAGGTTGTCAAGTGTTTTCGCTCGACGATTCCATTCTTGGGTGGTTGGTTTGGCCCTTGTTCCTGTAACTCGAATTCTAGCCCGATATATCCCATTTTAATTTTTCACCATTGTGAACCTTACGCCTTTTTTACTCTCTAATCGAAGTTCTCTGCATTGAAAAATGTTCGTCAACTAAATCACACGTGTATATGTTGACATTTAGGAGATATACAGTCTAGAAAATTAAGGGCAATGGTGATATATATGTGGATTAGACACCAAAAAAAAAACACTCAACAAATGGCTACAATTTAAGGAAAGTGTTTAGTGACGGCATCTGATTCCTAATTGATGGAGAAAGGTCTGGTGGCAAGAAAAGCTGCATCAAGGAGGTTTTCAAGTGTTTTCGCTCGACGATTCCATTCTTGAGTGGTTGGTTTGGCCCTTGTTCCTGTAACTCGAATTCTAGCCCGATATATCCCATTTTAATTTTTCACCATTGTGAACCTTACGCCTTTTTTACTCTCTAATCGAAGTTCTCTGCGTTGAAAAATGTTCGTCAACTAAGTCACACGTGTATATGTTGACATTTAGGAGATATACAGTCTAGAAAATCAAGGGCAATGGTGATATATATGCGGATTAGACACCAAAAAAACACTCAACAAATGGCTACAATTTAAGGAATGTGTTTAGTGACGGCATCAGATTCCTAATTGATGGAGAAACGTCTAGTGGTAAGAAAAGCTGCTTCTAGGAGGTTGTCAAGTGTTTTCGCTCGAAGATTCCATTCTTGGGTGGTTGGTTTGGCCCTTGTTTCTGTAACTCGAATCCTAGCCCGGTATATCCCATTTTAATTTTACACCATTATGAACCTTACACCTTTTTTACTCTCTGATCGAGGTTCTCGGCATTGAAAAATCTCCGTAAAATAAATCACACGTGTATATGTTAACATTTAAGAGATATACAGTTAAGAAAATCATGGGCAATGGTGATATATATGCAGATTAGACCCAAAAAAAAAACACTCAACAAATGGCTACAATTTAAGGAATGTGATTAGTGACGGCATCAGATTCCTAATTTATGGAAAAGGGTATGGTGGCAAGAAAAGCTGCTTCTAAGACGTTGTCAAGTTTTTTCGCTCGACGATTCCATTCTTGGGTGGTTGGTTTGGCCCTTGTTCCTGTAACTCGAATCCTAGCCCGGTATATCTCATTTTAATTTTACACCATTGTGAACCTTACGCCTATTTTACTCTCTGATCGAGGTTCTTGGCATTGAAAAATATTCGTAAACTAAATCACACGTGTATATGTTGACATCTAAGAGATATACAGTCAAGAAAATCAGGGGCAATGGTGATATTTATGCGGATTAGACACAAAAAAAAACACTCAACAAATGTCTACAATTTAAGGAATGTGTTTAGTAACGGCATCAGATTCCTTATTGATGGAGAAAGGTCTGGCGGTAAGAAAAGCTGCTTCTAGGGGGTTGTCAAGTGTTTTCGCTCGACGATTCCGTTCTTGGGTAGTTGGTTTGGCCCTTGTTCCTGTAACTCGAATCCTAGCCTAGTATATCCCATTTTAATTTTACACCCTTGTGAACCTTACGCCTTTTTTACTCTCTGATCGAGGTTCTCGGCATCGAAAAATCTTCGTAAAATAAATCACACGTGTATATGTTGACATTTAAGAGATATACAGCCAAGAAAATCAAGGGCAACGGTGATATATATGCGGATTAGACACAAAAAAAACACTCAACATATGGCTAAAATTTAAGGAATGTGTTTTGTCACACCCCCAAAATACCACGTGCGGAAACACCGCGGGACGTGTGACGTACCAGGATCCAAGCCACCAATCACATTGAACCAATAATAAATATTTAAATAAAACATTCGATTCATTTCATAATATGAATCCAAGTCGTAAGTTAAAACCAAATTAAACGTTCAGCGGAAGCATAATGTAAATTGTAAGTCAACTGTTTTCAAAACAAGTGTTCAAAACCCATGAAACAAGTATCCAAGAGTCTCGATCCATGACCACTCCAGCACTCCCAGCTAGCAAGTCCATAATCAGGTACCTAACGACCTGCAAGCATGCAGACAAGTGTGTCAGACGACGCTGGTGAGTTCATAGTTTGTTAACACGTTTTAGTTAACAGATATGAGTACAAAACAATTCAATGATTTGATGTTGTTATTAACTCGATTACCACATATGGCTCTAGATTTATTTACCCAAACCCCAATGCTCTATCATACATTGGTCAAGTGGTTAAGGTAATTAGTTCACAACCGTCCTCCCCGGTACGGTGTGAGGGTGCCAAACCTAATAGCGCTATCAACTAATAACCTCGTTGCCTCCCCGGCAACCAATCGGTATATGTAAGGGGACTTAATGATAGAAATGAGTGTAATAACAACCATCCCAATAACCCGACGTTCCTCCCCGGAACGATTACCAGATGTCCCTCCCCGGGACTCATGCTTGGAGAAAAAGCAGTGAACTCACCTTGGTTTGCTCGGTTTGTTTAGTTACCCGTTTCCAAGTTAATCAACCAACCCTAACATGGTTACCAATGAAATCAGTTTTGCAATCAATCAAGTCACGTATATCCAGAGTTTGCACACATAGCAAAGATCATTATGTATCACTTAGCAGTTACTCAGTCACATGCAAGTCACAACTACATAAGACTCTACTGATTAAAGGTTAAGTCACATACCAGCATCCTTCACGGTGAAAGACCCTACCGGCGAAAGACTTCAATGTTTCGTTGTGAACCATCTCGGCGAAAGAATAATATGTTTCGTCGAGATGAGGTGTAGCGAAAGACTACTGTGTTTCGCCATAACCCTAGTTAGACAGTTATACTTTCTTTCATCCAGCCGTATGCTACCCAATTTATCAATACCTAAACAGATCTAACAACAGATCAAATGATAATTACGCTTACTAGTAATGAATAATCATCATTCATACAAATCATAACAGTTTAATCAAACAACACATCAATTGATTACGAACCCAAGATCAAGCATATACACTCATTGACCACAAGATCTAACCATTGAAATTAACATGAACGGGCATCGTAATCATTCATCCATTTTAACTGCACTATGTCATAGACGAAACCCTTAGTTTCACATAAAGTTAACACACAAATTCCCCAATCAAATTATACTAAGACATCTGTTTTTCATCACCACATAAGGTTTCGGTTAACGGTCATCGTTCATGCAATCATATTAATCAATCATCAAATATTCATAGTAATCAAGCCTAATAATAATAATAATGGGCCCTAACCAAGATATCGAGAACGATAAGTTTGATCGGTATTGAGAGCTTCGAGAACTCAAAGTTGTCGCCGCACAGAAGAGATAGTTCTAGGGTTTTCAATTGGTCAGTTATGTGACGAATAACAACAGTTCTACGTAATATACTTGCATAAGTGTACTGGGCCCTTACTAGGCTTCGAAGAAACCTGGGCCGACGAATGACCTATCTTTCGTCGAGCATGAGGACGATGAAAGACCTATGTTTCGTCATGTTGGGTGTGGGACGAAAAACCTTAGGTAACATAATAATTCTTAAGTTTTTATTTACAACCAACAAAACAGTTCATTAAGCAAATTCAACAATCCTCACAACCCTAATCTTTCAAACAACAACACTTCACATAACATAAACAATTTATCAAAACAGGATTGTCACACAAGAGATACGTAAATGAAAGAACTTGAAATCTCGGGTTGTCACATCATCCCAAACTTGAAAGAAATTTCGTCCCGAAATTTGACAAGCAAACCAAAACGGTATGGTGTTAGATCAAGATGACTGTGGATTTTCTCCAGGTGCCACATCATCCCTAACTTGAATGGGAATTTCGTCCTGAAATTCACTAGTTACATCAGATTTAGACTTGTCAGCTGGGAATAAATGAGGGTACTTGAGCTTCATCTGATCTTCACGTTCCCATGTGAACTCCGGTCCACGTCTTGAGTTCCAACGAACTCTCACAATCGCAATTCGACTATGCTTACGGACTTTGACTTCCCGGTCCATGATTTCTATAGGTTCCTCGACAAACTGCAACTTGTCGTCGATCTTCAGCTCTTGAAATGGTACTACAAGTGTCTCATCAGACAAACACTTCTTCAGCTGCGACATGTGGAAAACATCATGAACGTTACCCAACTCAGCAGGTAACTCTAGCTTGTAGGCCACTTTACCAATTCGCCCCAGAATTTTGAATGGCCCAACATAACGAGGGTTAAGCTTGCCGCGTTTCCCAAAACGTACCACACCCTTCCAGGGTGAGACCTTCAACATAACACGATCACTAACTGTGAACTCCAAAGGTTTTCTATACTTATCGGCGTAGCTTTTCTGACGATCACGCGCTGCCGCCGTACGATTCCTGATCTGAACAATTTTCTCGGAGGTTTCATGTACAAGTTCCGGGCCTGTAATCTGACTGTCACCCACCTTAGCCCAACAGAGAGGTGAACGATTTGTGCATACAATGCTTCGAATGGAGCTGCCTGAATACTGGTATGGTAGCTATTGTTATAAGAAAACTCTATCAAAGGCAAGTGTTTCTCCCAACCCTTGCCAAAATCAAACACGCACGTCCGCAGCATGTCTTCTAGTGTCTGGATGGTTCGTTCACTTTGACCATCAGTCTGTGGGTGATAAGCAGTACTCATGTCGAGGCGTGAGCCAAACGATTTGCGCATCGACTACCACAAATCTGAAATGAAACGCGGGTCACGATCCGAGATAATAGAGGTCGGCATCCCGTGCCTAGAAACCACTTCCTTCAGGTAGACAGCAGCTAGTTGTGAGAACTTATCTGTTTCATTGATTGCTAGAAAGTGCGCTGACTTCATGAGGCGATCAACTATCCCCCAAATTGTGTCGTTCCCGTTTTGAGTTCTAGGTAGCCCAGTGACAAAATCCATTGTGTCGTTCCCGTTTTGAGTTCTAGGTAGCCCAGATTTCTAATTGATGGAGAAAGTCCTGGTGGCAAGAAAAGCTGCTTCTAGGATGTTATCAAGTGTTTTCGCTCGACGATTCCATTCTTGGGTGGTTGGTTTGGCCCTTGTTCCTGTAACTCGAATCCTAGCCCGGTATATCCCATTTTAATTTTACACCATTGTGAACCCTACGCCTTTTTTACACTCTGATCGAGGTTCTCGGCATTGAAAAATCTTCGTAAACTAAATCACACGTGTATATGTTGACATTTAAGAGATATACACTCAAGAAAATCAAGGGTAATGGTGATATATATGCGGATTAGACACCAAAAAAAACACTCAACAAATGGCTACAATTTAAGGAATGTGTTTAGTGACGGCATCAGATTCCTAATTGATGGAGAAAGGTCTGGTGGCAAGATAAGCTGCTTCTAGGAGGTTGCCAAGTGTTTTCGCTCGACGATTCCATTCTTGGGTGGTTGGTTTGGCCCTTGTTCCTGTAACTCGAATCCTAGCCCGGTATATCCCATTTTAATTTTACACCATTGTGAACCTTACGACTTTTTTACTCTCTGATTGAGGTTCTCGGCATTGAAAAATCTTCGTAAACTAAATCACACGTGTATATGTTGACATTTAAGATATATACAGTCAAGAAAATCAAGGACAATGGTGATATATATGCGGATTAGACACCAAAAAAAAAAAAACACTCAACAAATGGCTACAATTCATGGAATGTGTTTAGTAACGGCATCAGATTCCTAATTGATGGAGAAAGGTCTGGTGGCAAGAAAAGCTGCTTCTAGGAGGTTGTCAAGTGTTTTCGCTCGACGATTCCATTCTTGGGTGGTTGGTTTGGCCCTTGTTCCTGTAACTCGAATCCTAGCCCGGTATATCCCATTTTAATTTTACACCATTGTGAACCCTACGCCTTTTTTACTTTCTGATCGAGGTTCTCGGCATTGAAAAATCTTCTTAAACTTAATCACACGTGTATATGTTGACATTTAAGAGATATACAGTCAAGAAAATCAAGGGCAATGGTGATATATATGCGGATTAGACACCAAAAAAAACTCAACAAATGGCTACAGTTTAAGGAATGTGTTTAGTGATGGCATCAGATTCTTAATTGATGGAGAAAGGTCTGGTGGCAAGAAAAGCTGCGTCTAGGAGGTTGTGAAGTGTTTTGGCTCGACGATTCCATTCTTGGGTGGTTGGTTTGGCCCTTGTTCCTGTAACTCGAATCCTATCCCGGTATATCCCATTTTAATTTTACACCATTGTGAACCTTACGCTCGAATCCTAGCCCGGTATATCCCGTTTTAATTTTACACCATTGTGAACCTTACGCCTTTTTTACTCTCTGATCGACGCTGTGAATAACTGGATCTCCATTTTTGTTGATGTAACACTCTCGCTTCTTGTCATATCTTCCATAAAACTTTGCTTCTTCAAACTCTTCATGCATCTTTTCAATTCTTCAATCTACAAAGAATCATTCTCTATCAGTTTTCTCTTTTAGAATCTCTTCCTTTGTTTTCATGACTTGTGCTGTGAATGTGTAACCAACAACATCCTCTTCTGGAAGAACTTTACTCTAGTCAAACCCTTCATCATCTTGGATTACTACACATGCTCTTGAATTCTCTCTCTCAGAATTGTTTTCAATTTGTTTCATCCTTGATGGTTCCTCTTTTTGCTCCTCTGATAGATCACTTTACGATAGTAGTCATCTTGAAATGGATTAGCGGTTTTCTCAACAGCAGCGTTTGTGCATTCTCTTTTAAAATGACCCTTTTTCTTGCATTTGAAGAAGGTCACTTTTGATTTGTTGAAGCCTAGTTTTGTTGATGGTCCACCGAGTGACTGTCTTCCATTTATTTCCATGAACCGCTGTGCTCTTCGAATGCAGCTAGCCAAACACCATCTCAGATCAATAAGTTCCATCTCTTCCGGATCTATCTGGTCATAATATTCCTGTTTCAGCTCAGAATTTCCAATTTACCCAGCCACCAGACCTTTGTATGATTCCAGAATCGATGCTAGAAAAATCATTTGCTGTTTAGCAGCGTTAATGCTCATTGCCGGAGAATTTTTCAGCTTTAAAGCAATGTTGCAGAGAATTATTTCAGATTCTTCAGAGTTTGAAGCTGTTAAAGATGAATGATACCCTAGATTGTAGCTAGATGAGCTTTTTTCGTGAGTCATTCGACTTTTCAACACTAAATGCAGTCTTTGGCGATTCACAGACCTTCACCGAAGGTACACTGCCCTTGTATTAGAGACCCACATTCTGTTGATGTGATGAACTGCTCATTTTGCTTTGTTTCTGCAATTCAAGCTCATGACTTTCAATCTTTTCAATCAAAGCATCTAAAGTAATCGTATCATACAATACATCAATTTCCAAAATAAACACAAACGTTTGCCACTAATCAGCTCGTGGTAGCGCTTCAATGACTTTATCAATGAGTTCCTCACGTGTTTTAGTTATACCAAATCTGTTAATCTCAATTTGTAAGTGACAAAATCTCTCGATCATTTACCTCACAGATTCTCCTTTAGGATTCGAGTTACAGGAACAAGGGCCAAACCAACCACCTAAGAATGCAATCGTCGAGCGAAAACACCTGACAACCTCCTAGAAGCAGCTTTTCTTACCACCAGACCTTTCTCCATCAATTAGGAATCTGATGCCGTCACTAAACGCATTCCTTAAATTGTAGCCATTTGGTGAGTGCTTTTTTTGGTGTCTAATCCGCATATATATCACCATTGCCCTTGATTTTCTTGACTGTGTATCTCTTAAATGTCAACATATACACGTGTGATTTAGTTTACGAAGATTTTTCAATGCCGAGTACCTCGATCAGAGAGTAAAAAAGGCGTAAGGTTCACAATCGTGTAAAATTAAAATGGGATATACCGGGCTAGGATTCGTGTTACAGGAACAAGGGCCAAACCAACCACCCAAGAATGGAATCGTAGAGTGAAAACACTTGACAACCTCCTAGAAGCAACTTTTCTTGCCACCAGACCTTTCTCCATCAATTAGGAATCTGATGCCGTAACTAAAACATTCCTTAAATTGTAGCCATTTGTTGAGTGTTTTTTTTTTGGTGTCTTATCCGCATATATATCACCATTGCTCTTGAGTTTCTTGACTGTATATCTCTTAAATGACAACATATACACTTGTTATTTAGTTTACGAAGGTTTTTGAATGCGGAGAACCTCGATCAGAGAGTAAAGAAGGCGTAAGGTTCACAATTGTGTAAAAATAAAATGGGGTATACCGGGCTACGATTCAAGTTACAGGAACAAGGGCCAAACCAACCACCCAAGAATGGAATCGTCGAGCGAAAACACTTGACAACCTTCTAGAAGCAGCTTTTCTTGCCACCAGACCTTTCATCATCAACTAGGAACCTGATGCCGTCACTGAACACATTCCTTAAATTGTAGCCATTTGTTGAGTTTTTTTTTTGGTGTCAAATCCGCATATATATCACCATTGCCCTTGATTTTCTTGACTGTATATCTCTTAAATGTCAACATATACACGTGTGATTTAGTTTACGATGATTTTACAATGCCGAGAACCTCGATCAGAGAGTAAAAAAGGCGTAAGGTTCACAATGGTGTAAAATTAAAATGGGATATACCGGGCTAGGATTCGAGTTACTGGAACAAGGGCCAAACCAACCACCCAAGAATGGAATCATCGAGCGAAAACACTTGACAACCTCCTAGAACAGCTTTTCTTCCAACCAGACCTTTCTTCATCAATTAGGAATCTGATGCTATCACTAAACACATTCCTTAAATTGTAGCCATTTGTTGAGTGTTTGTTTTTTGGTGTCTAATCCGCATATATATCACCATTTCCCTTGATTTTCTTCACTATATATCTCTTAAATGTCAACATATACACATGTGATTTAGTTACGAAGATTTTTCAATGCCGAGAACCTCGATCAGAGAGTAAAAAAATCATAAGGTTCACAATGGTGTAAAATTAAAATGGGATATACCGGGCTTGGATTTGAGTTACAGGAACAAGGGCCAAACCAAGCACCCAAGAATGGAATCGTCGAGCGAAAACAGTTGACAACCTCCTAGAAGCAGCTTTTCTTGCCACCAGACCTTTCTCCATCAACTAGGAATCTGATGCCGTCACTAAACACATTCCTTAAATTGTAGCCATTTGTTGTGTGTTTTTTTTTTGGTTTCTAATCCTTATACATATCACCATTTCCCTTGATTTTCTTGACTGTATATCTCTTAAATGTCAACATATACACGTGTGATTTAGTTTACGAAGATTTTTTAATGCCGAGAACCTCGATCAGAGAGTAAAAAAGGCGTAAGGTTCACAATGGTGTAAAATTATAATGGGATATACCGGGCTAGGATTCGAGTTACAGGAACAAGGGCCAAACCAACCACCCAAGAATGGAATCATCGAGCGAAAACACTTGATAAACTCCTAGAAGCAGCTTTTCTTGCAACCAGACCTTTTCTCCATCAATTAGAAATCTGATGCCGTCACTAAAAACATTCCTTAAATTGTAGCCATTTCTTGAGTGTTTTTTTTTGTGTCTAATCCGCATATATATCACAATTGCCCTTGATTTTCATGACTGTATATCTCTTAAGTGTCAACATATACATGTGTGATTTAGTTTTCGAATATTTTTCAATGCCGAGAACCTCGATCAGAGAGTAAAAAAGGCGTACGGTTCACAATGGTGTAAAAATAAAATGGGGTATACCGGGCTAGGATTCAAGTTACAGGAACAAGGGCCAAACCAACCACCCAAGAATGGAATCGTCGAGCGAAACACTTGACAACCTTCTAGAAGCAGATTTTCTTGCCACCAGACCTTTCATTATCAATTAGGAATCTGATGCCGTCACTGACACATTCCTTAAATTGTAGCCATTTGTTGAGTGTTTTTTTTGGTGTCTAATACGCATATATATCACCATTGCCCTTGATTTTCTTGACTGTATATCTCTTAAATGTCAACATATACACGTGTGATTTAGTTTACGATGATTTTACAATGCCGAGAACCACGATCAGAGAGTAAAAAATGCGTAAGGTTCACAATGATGTAAAATTAAAATGGGATATACCGGGCTAGGATTCGAGTTACATGAACAAGGGCCAAACCAAGCACCCAAGAATGGAATCGTCGAGCGAAAACACTTGACAACCTCCTAGAACAGCTTTTCTTCCAACCAGACCTTTCTCCATCAATTAGGAATCTGATGCCATCACTAAACACATTCCTTAAATTGTAGCCATTTGTTGAGTGTTTTTTTTGGTGTCTAATCCACATATATATCACCATTTCCCTTGATTTTCTTCACTATATATCTCTTAAATGTCAACATATACACATGTGATTTAGTTTACGAAGATTTTTCAATGCCGAGAACCTCGATCAAAGAGTAAAAAAATCGTAAGGTTCACAATGGTGTAAAATTAAAATGGGATATACCGGGCTTGGATTTGAGTTACAGGAACAAGGGCCAAACCAACCACCCAAGAATGGAATCGTCGAGCGAAAACACTTGACAACCTCCTAGAAGAAGCTTTTCTTCCAACCAGAACTTCCTCCATCAATTAGGAATCTGATGCCGTCACTAAACACATTCCTTAAATTGTAGCCATTTGTTAAGTGTTTTTTTTTTGTGTCTAATCCGCATATATATCACCATTGCCCTTGATTTTCTTCACCGTATATCTCTTAAATGTCAACATATACACGTGTGATTTAGTTTACGATGATTTTACAATGCCGAGAACCTCGATCAGAGAGTAAAAAAGGCGTAAGGTTCACAATGGTGTAAAATTAAAGTGGGATATACCGGGCTAGGATTCGAGTTACAGGAACAAGGGCCAAACCAACCACCCAAGAATGGAATCGTCGAGCGAAAACACTTGACAACCTCCTAGAAGCAGCTTTTCTTGCCACCAGACCTTTCTCCATCAACTAGGAATCTGATGCCGTCACTAAACACATTTCTTAAATTGTAGCCATTTGTTGAGTGTTTTTTTTTGTTTCTAATCCGCATACATATCACCATTGCCCTTGATTTTCTTGACTGTATATCTCTTAAATTTCAACATATACACTTGTTATTTAGTTTACGAAGGTTTTTGAATGCGGAGAACCTCGATCAGAGAGTAAAGAGGGCGTAAGGTTCACAATTGTGTAAAAATAAAATGGGGTATACCGGGCTACGATTCAAGTTACAGGAACAAGGGCCAAACCAACCACCCAAGAATGGAATCGTCGAGCGAAAACACTTGACAACCTTCTAGAAGCAGCTTTTCTTGCCACCAGACCTTTCATCATCAACTAGGAACCTGATGCCGTCACTGAACACATTCCTTAAATTGTAGCCATTTGTTGAGTTTTTTTTTTGGTGTCTAATCCGCATATATTTCACCATTGCCCTTGATTTTCTTGACTGTATATCTCTTAAATGTCAACATATACACGTGTGATTTAGTTTACGATGATTTTACAATGCCGAGAACCTCGATCAGAGAGTAAAAAAGGCGTAAGATTCACAATGGTGTAAAATTAAAATGGGATATACCGGGCTAGGATTCGAGTTACAGGAACAAGGGCCAAACCAACCACCCAAGAATGGAATCATCGAGCGAAAACACTTGACTACCTCCTAGAACAGCTTTTCTTCCAACCAGACCTTTCTCCATCAATTGGGAATCTGATGCTATCACTAAACACATTCCTTAAATTGTAGCCATTTGTTGAGTGTTTTTTTTTGTGTCTAATCCGCATATATATCACTATTTCCCTTGATTTTCTTCACTATATATCTCTTAAATGTCAACATATACACATGTGATTTAGTTTACGAAGATTTTTCAATGCCGAGAACCTCGATCAGAGAGTAAAAAATCATAAGGTTCACAATGGTGTAAAATTAAAATGGGATATACCGGGCTTGGATTTGAGTTACAGGAACAAGGGCCAAACCAAGCACCCAAGAATGGAATCGTCGAGCGAAAACAGTTGACAACCTCCTAGAAGCAGCTTTTCTTGCCACCAGACCTTTCTCCATCAACTAGGAATCTGATGCCGTCACTAAACACATTCCTTAAATTGTAGCCATTTGTTGAGTGTTTTTTTTTTGTTTCTAATCCTTATACATATCACCATTACCCTTGATTTTCTTGACTGCATATCTCTTAAATGTCAACATTTACACGTGTGATTTAGTTTACGAAGATTTTTCAATGCCGAGAACCTCGATCAGAGAGTAAAAAAGGCGTAAGGTTCACAATGGTGTAAAATTATAATGGGATATACCGGGCTAGGATTCGAGTTACAGGAACAAGGGCCAAACCAACCATCCAAGAATGGAATCATCGAGCGAAAACACTTGACAAACTCCTAGAAGCAGCTTTTCTTGCAACCAGACCTTTCTCCATCAATTAGAAATCTGATGCCGTCACTAAAAACATTCCTTAAATTGTAGCCATTTCTTGAGTGTGTTTTTTTGTGTCTAATCTGCATATATATCACAATTGCCCTTGATTTTCATGACTGTATATCTCTTAAGTGTCAACATATACATGTGTGATTTAGTTTTCGAATATTTTTCAATGCCGAGAACCTCAATCAGAGAGTAAAAAAGGCGTACGGTTCACAATGGTGTAAAAATAAAATGGGGTATACCGGGCTAGGATTCAAGTTACAGGAACAAGGGCCAAACCAACCACCCAAGAATGGAATCGTCGAGCGAAAACACTTGACAACCTTCTAGAAGCAGCTTTTCTTGCCACCAGACCTTTCATTATCAATTAGGAATCTGATGCCGTCACTGACACATTCCTTAAATTCTAGCCATTTGTTGAGTGTTTTTTTTTGGTGTCTAATACGCATATATATCACCATTGCCCTTGATTTTCTTGACTGTATATCTCTTAAATGTCATCATATACACGTGTGATTTAGTTTACGATGATTTTACAATGCCGAGAACCACGATCAGAGAGTAAAAAATGCGTAAGGTTCACAATGGTGTAAAATTAAAATGGGATATACCGGGCTAGGATTCGAGTTACACGAACATGGGCCAAAACCAACCACCCAAGAATGAAATCGTCGAGCGAAAACACTTGACAACCTCCTAGAACAGCTTTTCTTCCAACCAGACCTTTCTCCATCAATTAGGAATCTGATGCCATCACTAAACACATTCCTTAAATTGTAGCCATTTGTTAAGTGTTTTTTTTGTGTCTAATCCGCATATATATCACAACTGCCCTTGATTTTCAAGACTGTATATCTCTTAAGTGTCAACATATACATGTGTGACTTAGTTTTCGAAGATTTTTCAATGCCGAGAACCTCGATCAGAGAGTAAAAAAGGCGTGCGGTTCACAATGGTGTAAAAATAAAATGGGGTATACCAGGCTAGGATTCAAGTTATAGGAACAAGAGCCAAACCAACCACCCAAGAATGGAATTGTCGAGCGAAAACAATTGACAACCTTCTAGAAGCAGCTTTTCTTGCCACCAGACCTTTCATTATCAAATAGGAATCTGATGCGGTCACTGACACATTCCTTAAATTGTAGCCATTTGTTGAGTATTTTTTTGTGTCTAATCCGCATATATATCACCATTGCCCTTGATTTTCTTGACTGTATATCTCTTAAATGTCAACATATACATGTGTGATTTAGTTTATGAAGATTTTTCAATGCCGGGAACCTCGATCAGAGAGTAAAAAAGGCGTAAGGTTCACAATGGTGTAAAATTAAAATGGGATATACCAGGCTAGGATTCGAATTACAGGAACAACGGCCAAACCAACCGCCCAAGAATGGAATCGTCGAGTGAAAACACTTGACAACCTCCTTGAAGAAGCTTTTCTTGCCACCAGGCCTTTCTCCATCAATTAGGAATCTGATGCCGTCACTAAACACATTCCTTAAATTGTAGCCATTTGTTGAATGTTCTTTTTTTTGTGTCTAATCCGCATATATATCACCATTGCCCTTGATTTCGTTGACTGTATATCTCTTAAATGTCAAGATATACACGTGTGATTTAGTTTACGAAGATTTTTCAATGCCGAGAACCACGATCAGAGAGCAAAAAAGGCGTAAGGTTCACAATGGTGTAAACTTAAAATGGGATATACCAGGCTAGGATTCGAGTTACAGGAAAAAGGGCCAAACCAACCACCCAAGAATGGAATCGTCGACCGAAAACACATGACCACCTCCTAGAAGCAGCTTTTCTTGCCACCAGACCTTTCTCCATCAATTAGGAATCTGATGCCGTCACTAAACACATTACTTAAATTGTAGCCATTTGTTGAGTGTTTTTTTTGGTGTCTAATCCGCATATATATCACCATTGCCCTTGATTTTCTTGACTATATATCTCTTAAATGTCAACATATACACGTGTGATTTAGTTTACGAAGTTTTTCAATGCCGAGAACCACGATCAGAGAGTAAAAAAGGCGTAAGGTTCACAATAGTGTAAATTTAAAATGGGATATACCAGGCTAGGATTCGAGTTACAGGAACAAGGGCCAAACCAACCACCCAAGAATGGAATCGTCGAGCGAAAACACTTGACAACCTCCTAGAAGCAGCTTTTCTTGCCACCAGACCTTTCTCCATCAATTAGGAATCTGATGTTGTCACTAATCACGTTACTTAAATTGTAGCCATTTGTTGAGTGTTTTTTTGGAGTCTAATCCGCATATACATCACCATTGCCCTTGATTTTCTTGACTGTATATCTCTTAAATGTCAACATATATACACGTGTGATTTAGTTTACGAAGATTTTTCAATGCCGAGAAAATCGATCAGAGAGTAAAAAAGGCGTATGGTTCACAATGGTGTAAAATTAAAATGGGATATACCGGGCTAGGATTCGAGTTACAGGAAAGGGGGCCAAACCAACCACCCAAGAATGGAATCGTCGATCGAAAACACTTGACAACCTCCTTGAAGCAGCTTTTCTTGCCACCAGAACTTTCTCCATCAATTAGGAATCCGATGTCGTCACTAAACACATTCCTTAAATTGTAGCCATTTGTTGAGTGTTTTTTTTGGTGTCTAATCCGCATATATATCACCATTGCCCTTGATTTTCTTGACTGTATATCTCTTAAATGTCAACATATACACGTGTGATTTAGTTTACAAAGATTTTTCAATGCCGAGAACCACGATCAGAGAGTAAAAAGGCGTAAGGTTCACAATAGTGTAAATTTAAAATGGGATATACCGGGCTAGGATTCGAGTTACAGGAACAAGGGCCGAACCAACCACCCAAGAATGGAATCGTCGAGCGAAAACACTTGATAACCTCCTAGAAGTAGCTTTTCTTGCCACCAGACCTTTCTCCATCAATTAGGAATCTGATGCCGTCACTAAACACATTACTTAAATTGTAGCCATTTGTTGAGTGTTTTTTTTTTTTGGTGTCTAATCCGCATATATATCACTGTTATGGCTCATTTTCTAAGCATACATATCTTGAACTATATCCTGCTTTTAATTGTTTATCTGTGATCAGGATACTGGACGGGGATATTGCTAACATCCTGGGTGATATCCTGAGGTATATCGAATTAATCACGTGCAGGTTAAAGACTGGGACTTGCCAACGGTCAAATGGACTCCATCTCCTCAAGACTCGGGCGTATTTGTTAAAGGAGAGACGTTGAACCCGAAAGACCAGGTCTACAACGTTCGACTAAGGAATATTCTTTGGATCCCGGTTATGTAGGATAGTTAGTTACATTTGTTTTACTATAAATAGATGGGGGCGGATCAGATTAAGACACAACGCAACTTTCACACACTCTCAAACACTTCTGCTTTCTAGCTTTCAACAATCACTACACACAAACACTTGTAATCGAATTACATTGTAGCACCTAGTTGATCCGCACCACATCCTGCACTGTATCCTGATATTTGAAGCAATAGAAGAACAAGGCAGCTGCGATTGTCAGCTCCCGAGGTTTTATGCCGGCGATCTAGATTGATCAAGGGCTTTCCTCGTACATCACGTGTCAACCTTTACATTTTTGCTCATTGTTTGATTGTAGATACAGCTCGATATCCTGAGCCGTATCCTGAAACTGTTTTCATAATTAATTTGGTTAACACATTTTTCACACATAATATTAGCACACTACCTCACTTAACTAATTTGATCACTAAATTGCTTCGGCAATTTTTGACCAAAACAATTTGGCGCCCCCCGTGGGGCAAGTGGTGCTACTTTTACTAAAAATCTTTGTGAAATCGTTGATCGGTTTTCTATTTTCAAAACTTTTTGCCACATTGTTTACAATGGCCTCAAGATCAAACATGAGCTCCTCCACTATGTCTGCTGCAACCTCTGCTACTACCGGTTCGGTGCTTCCACCACCTCCTCCAAGGATGCCATTTTCTTCACAACCTCAAGATGTTATCCCTACTCGGAGTGTTCAGGGATCTGCTCCCGTTTTAGCCTCTAATGATGAAATTCTAACTTTATTTGGAAGTGTGCAGGAACAAATGAGGCAGCAACAGGAAACTAACCAAATGCTGTTAAGAGAAATACAACTCTTAAAAGCTAGCTCGAGTAGACCTGCTGAAGAAACTGTCACTCCCATACAGCCCAGGGCTTTGAACTTCAGTTCCGCAGTTTACACTGAGGATAACAGGGGGAATATCATCCCAAGCCATTCTCAGAATCATACCCCTGAGATACCCTCCTCGGTCAGGATGTCGACTGTGAGAAGTTCAGGATATGCTTCAGGATATGGCCAAAATCCTCAGACCGGTAATGTGTCAAATAATAATATTCTTGCTACTAACAACAATGGCTCTTTGCAGGATGCAGGTATGACGTCAACATTTACCAGGGAGCTCCAGAAATTGAAGGACATGATATCCAGTGTACCTGGAGTGGTCCAGCCAATTCCGGAAGTATCCCAAGACAGCCACAGGATATCCCGCTTTGCATACCCTATCTCTGATGCTGAAATCCCAAAAAGATTTCAGACCCCCAACATGAAGTTGTATGATGGGACTACAGATCCTGAAGAGCATATTGCCCAGTATAGGGAAAGAATGGAGATTAACCCTATCCCTCCGGAGCTCAAGGAAGCATGCTTGTGCAAGGGTTTTGGGTCTACCCTGACAGGATCAGCCTTAAAATGGCTATTAAATGTCCCCCCTCACTCAATTATTTCGTTTGCTCATTTGGTTAATTTATTTAATAGTCAGTTTTCTTGCAGCCGGAGTTTTGAGAAACTAACCAGTGATCTTTACAGGATAACTCAAGGGCCTCAGGAATCCTTGAGGGATTATGTGAACAAATTCAGTCGAGAATCCTTGGATATCCCATATCTTGATGTTGCAACAGCTGTGCAAGCTTTTAAGATGGGGTTGCAAAAGGATTCTCAGCTTTATCAGGATCTTGTAATGAATCCCTGCAGGAATCTCGACGAAGCTCGTAATAGGGCTTTGAGATATATCCGTTTGGAAGATGACAAGAAGATGCAGGAGAGGATGAATTCTACCTCAACCTATGAATCAACTAACAGGAAATCAGAATCCTCATATAAGCCATATCGCTCCAAGCCATATGGCAGAAATGATAACAAGAAAGTGAATGCTGTTGAAGACGAGGATCCTGAAGAATATCCTGACTTATCTGAATACTGCTTTTCTGTTAATATACCTGAGTTAATGTATGCTATGCAGTGTTTAGGGGACAAAGCTAGGTGGCCTCGAAAGAACCAGCAGAAAGCAGATTGGAAGGATAAATCTAAATGGTGTGCCATCCATGAAGACTTCGGACATATGACCGAGGATTGCATTGCTTTAAGGAAAGAGATAAGTTACCTGTTAAGCAAGGGGTATTTTAAGGACTTGCTGGGAAGAAAGAAGAATAATGTAACACCTGTGCCTCCACGGCCATCAAAAAAATACCAAACCAATGAAATATTGTATTTCATACTTGGGATTTGTAAAAATATGTGTATCATTTTCACATATCAATTTTTGTTCGATTTCAAACTCTAAATCGCTTTCTGGAAGGTTATACGCGCACTGATGCGTAAATATAACCAGTTTAATGCAACAAACACTCCGGAATAGTGACATAGGCTTAACATACCTTAAATAACCTTTACATAACTTAGATATAAGTTTTGGAAGGTTTGGTGTGGTGAAATCAAAGTTTAATCGCTTACAGGGACTAAATTTGACAAACTGCGAAAGTATGCCAATTTGAACTGTAACAGACCTTCCGGAACATGACCATAAGTTAAACATACCATAAATATCCTTTACATAGCTTAGAAATAGGCTTTGAGGGGTTCGGTGTGCTAAAATAAACTTTTGGGTCATTCAGGGACTAAAAGTGTCAAAAAGTGCACAAGTTTGCATTTTCGCGCATAACTTACGTTCTGAATACATCCGGACATCAAAAAAATTATGTTAGCACTAAAATATTTTATTTTAGTGTTCGCCATAAGAAAAATCCATTCGTCACGTCATTTGGATCGTTTTTCGCATTCAGGACCAGATTCGATGTATTAGCCGTTGTTTAATTCACAACCACACATTCTAACTTGCTTAGTCAGCGGATAAGGATGGAATTTAGGCACCATGACCTTTCAACACATGTATGGATGGAATTTAAACACCATGACATTTCAACACATGTATGGATGGAATTTAAACACCTAAACACCATGACATTTCAACACATGTATGGATGGAATTTAAACACCTAAACACCATGACATTTCAACACATGTATGGATGGAATTTAAACACCTAAACACCATGACATTTCAACACATGTACGGATGGGATTAAGGCACATTTTCCATGAAACGATCTTAACGGTTCGGGTATTCCTATAAATACCCATCCACCCCCATTGCTAAAATCACTAGAACTTTGATTTGAGAAACTCTAAGTTGAAACTATTGTTTCATACCTGAGATTTTTGAATCGAGGTTAGCATTCGGGGACCCTTCGTAAGTATTCTTTCGTTCTTTTCCTTATTTTATTGCTTTTCGAGTCAGAAAGTCAAACTTTGTTTGACTTTCAGCGTTGACCAGTAATGGTCAATGCGAAGTTCGTTTGAACTTCGCAACGTGAGTGTAATCACGTTGGTCATAGTCCCTTGGGACTATGCCCACTGATTACCACGTTGTCTAGGGTCGTAGGGTAGGCGATCTAATAAATCGCCTATACCTTCGAGCCCGACCCAGTTTGGTCGATCATTAGGATCCGACCAAATACATTAGGTGACCCTAGTATAGGGCATAACCTTCCGAGGTTATACCCTATGGTCACATCGTTTAAGTAGTTGTATGATAGGTAGTTTATATGCCTTAGGTAAATTACCAGAATACCCTTTTCATGTATAATTGGTAATTAAGCATATGTAACCTAAACTTTTGTCACATAACTGATTATGTAACATGTTTAGGCATATAACACTTGTCATAGGACTAGTTAGACGGTCCGAACGCGTTTCACGCACACGACGCGTTAAAGTAGCATAAGTTACCTTAATGGGTCGCGATGGGTCGATAATACTTAGGTTAAGTTTCATTTAGTATGTAGGCTTTGTTAAACCATATCATATGAGTTCCTACACTCATTTGGTTTACAAACCCTCCTGCTACCCAGTCTTCCGATTTAGGTCCGGGTTAATTATGTAATTACCTATATTAGGTACCGTTTGATTTCCGGGACTCCTCTAGCTTTCTTGGTAGTTGTTCAAGACTCCTAAGCACTCCCAGGCGAGTACATTATTCCCCTCTTTTACTGTTTTCAACTGTTTTGGGGTGACTCATATGTGCTAAATGTTTTATCAATGATTTCAATAACAATTACTATGTGGTTTCAAGAACAATTACAATATGGTTTCAAGAACAATAACAATGATTTCAAGAACGAATACAATGATTTCAAGAACGAATACAATGATTTCAAGAACGAATACAATGATTTCAAAAACTAATAACAAATTTCAAGAAGTGAACAAACTTGTTGGTTGTAGTTTACATGACCGATGACATTCATTAGCAATGATCAAGCCGACCAGTATTAGGTTATGGTACCATAGGATCTGACAAATCCCGTTATTTACTGCACCCATTGTTATGTGTGGGTGTTGTGGGTAGCGACTGAATCTGTAATTATTAACTTATCCTTTGGTAAGGGTTTGTTAAGAACGAGAACGAGAGCGAGTTGGAACGAGGAACGCGTCAAGAAGGTTTGAATGTTATTAGAGAATCGATCATAAAGTAGTTCACGACTAAAACAAGAACGATTAGAACGATTAAAACAAGAACGATTAGAACGATTAAAACAAGAACGATTTGAACGAATGGGTAACGATTGGGTAAACATTTGTACATGATTTACATTTGATCATGCATTTACACGAAACATAGTATTGGTTTAAACCAAGTTTTACTTCAATACTTTGTTGTTGTGAATATGGTTTAGTTGAGACATTTCACTTGCCATACATGGATATTTGACATAGACATTTTGACATGAATTACATCTTGACATGAATACTTTGACATATTATTCAATACATTTGACAATTGATTTAAACATAGACATTTTACATTGTTTGGTTTGGTTTGATTAAGTGATTAAGTAACGAAATGTGAGTAATATGATACAAGCATGGTGGATACGCCGCTGGTACTTCCTATATATAAGTGTTTGTATGGTATTACATATTGTAGCGTTATTTGAATCATTTCAGTTTGAGACATAGAACATTTTATACAAGTAACATACTTTTCACAAGACATTTATTTACAAACAACTTATCTTACACAAACTCATTTTTACATGGTTATTCATTTAATCATGCATTATTCTCTTATTTCTACTTATCATCCGAACTTATTATTTTTCAAATGATTTACAAAGACAAAGCAAATTACAAGGTTCATGACTAAACATTTTCTCAAACAGAAGTCATGAAACTTATTTTCAACAAAACTAATGTATTCGCCAGCATTTCTTTGCTGACCTCGTTTTCACATATGTTTCAGGTATTGTTGGATGATATCGATTGATAAGATGCATGCTCACATAGGACTGGACAAGGCCTTAGTGACTCAATAACAATGATAGACTATGTTTAAATAGTGTATTTAGATTTCCAGACGATGTAATTACTCAATGTTTAATAAAACGAAACACTTTTGATATCCATGGTTATGAAACATTAATTCTGTTGCAACACGCCCCGATGTTTCCGCCGCGATTTGTTGTTTTACGCGGTCGGGGTGTGACAGAAAGATGGTATCAGAGCCAATGGTTATAGGGAATTAGGTTATTAGTAATGCTTTGACCTAGTCTATAACCTTCTTAGGACCCTAACGCGAGTTTACTTGCGTTTAGTCAAAAAACAATACCGTCACCTATCCTTAGACGACGACCATTACAAGAACATAAATTTCAAAACCGCTTTGAAAACTAATCATCTGTTCTAGGATGATTGATTACTAGGTTTTGAACCCTCTATTGTAAGGTTTTGAACCCTCTGTTATATGGTTTTGAACCCCTTTTGAATTTTCAAATTCTCGTCAAGGTTTTGGGTTTTAAATAATGTGAACACGTGCAAACTGGAAGGGTGAATGCCTGTATTCTGGGTTTTCTGTCTAGGCAAGCACTTCGTATACATCTCATCAGACGCGAGACCAGTTGTGCTTACCTGGGAATTTTTGGGATGAGTGTTCACTTATAGGCGAGCATGTCTTCGCGATACATTATTTTTGACCCATTTACTTTGATTAGTCACTGTGTGTCGTTTGTTTACCTTGTGGTAACAAACAAATGACCACTACCCTTGCTTTCATCAGATTTGTTTCATCTCATTCTTTTCGTCTAATTCTCTCACTCGTTTCCTTTCATGTTCCCTCTTTTAGAATGCCTCCTCGACGCGAAAACCAGATAGCGACTGCCGAACTGGCAGAAATCATTGTGCAGCAAATGGCTGCTCAATTTCCACTTCTCTTTGCTCAATGGAACCAAGCCAACAATAACAACAATGTTCCATGCAAATACAAGGATTTTAACCAGGCTAAACCACTCAAGTTTAGTGGTTCTGAAGGAGCGACTGGGCTTCTTCAATGGTTCGAGAGCATTGAGAATACTTTTCGCCACGTGCAGTGCCCGGATAATCGCAAGGTCGAGTTTTCTTCGAGCGTGTTTCAGAAGAGGGCTCTCACATGGTGGAACGGAGTTATGAGAGATCGTGGTGCAGAAGTTGCTCTGGCACAGACATGGGCTGAACTCAGGGCCCTGATGATGAGGGAATTCTGTCCTCGTCATGAGCAGCGAGCTTTGGAGAAGGAATTTGATGAATTGAAGCAAGATAGTGGTGAGCACAGGGCTTATACTGATCGGTTTGAAGAGTTGAGTCTGCTTTGCCCAACTATGGTTACCCCACTCGACAAGGCTATCGAAAGGTACATCGACGGCCTACCTGACTCGGTACAAGACATCCTTACTGGTAGTAACCCTGCCACACTCCGTCAGGCGATCGAGTTATCAGTGACATTGACTGAGTCGCAGATTCGGAAGAACAAGTTACACAGGAAGGGTGACAAGGGCAAGAAACAGTCAGCTGACAAGGAGGATAGCAAGAAAGGCCAAAACAAGAAGGGTAAGGAAGGTGAGACGTCAAAGAAATCAAAGAAGCGAAAGGGTGCCCAAAATTTTGCTGTTACAGCACAGACTGCTCAGAACCCGCGGAACCAACCAGCTCAGCCACCTGCAAAGAAAGCATATGCTGGCACCGCACCTTATTGTGCACGCTGCAACGGTCATCACGCAGTACAACAAGCTTGCTGGCAATGCACGACGTGTGGTAAACTTGGGCATTTGGCCAAGGTTTGTCGTTTGGGACAAAATCAGGCTGCTCAGGTTCAAGCTCCGGTTCAAGGGAATGCTATGAGATTTCCACTGGGTTCATGTTTCAACTGCGGAGAGATTGGTCATTTCCGTCACAACTGCCCGAGACTGATGAATGCAAATGCTAACGCAAACCCGAATGCGAACGTCAACGTCAATGTAAATCCAACACGCGGTCGAGTGTTTAACATCAATGAGGCACTCAATGATGAAGGAGTGAACAATTAGTATTTTGTTTTTCCTCTGGTTGGTATCTTGTAACATTTAAAGACAATGCGGTTGTTATATAAATAAAATTTGTGGTTTTATTTTTAACTAATGCAATTGTATGAATGTTTGATTCAACCTTATGATGTCAACACAAAGACAAAACTACTTGTGGGGTTCTGTCATTTTTATGATCACTTGTGATCTCCCTAAGAACCTCAAACACTGGTTTCTTTTAAATCTAAAGTATTTTATCGTCTTGCACCGTTCGAGATGCAAGAATTATCAAAACAGCTTCAAGAGTTGTCTGATAAAGGATTCATCCGTCCGAACTTTTCACCTTGGAGAAACTCCTGTTCTCCTTGCGAAAAGAAAAAAAATGGATCTTTTCGAATGTGTATCGATTAACGTAAGCCTAGTAAGCTTACCATCAAGAATCGATATCCCCCTACCTTAAATCAACGATTTCTCCGATCAACTGCATAGCGTTCATGCTTTTCCAAGATCGATTTGCGTTTTGGGTATCATCAACTTTGTATTCTCGAAGAAGATATTCCCAAAACGGTTTTCTGCATGAAGGATGGCCATTACGAGTTTACAGTCATGCCTTTTAGGTTGACAAATACTCCAGCCATCTTCAAGAACTTAATAAATAGAGTCTGCAAGCCTTATTTGGATCAGATCGTCATTGTTATTATTGATGACACCTTGATCTATTCATGTCCTGAGCCGATCACGATCAACACCTTCGTTGACATCGGAGCCCTGATTGAATTCCTTGTACACTTTAAAATGTACAAAACAACTCAATTAGGACAAACCGAATGCCTTTTAAGATCTTCCTATCTTCATAGTTAGATTCTTGAAAATATTTAAAGTGCCAAAGGAAATCCACGGATTGGGTTTCTGGTATGCTTTAAATACCCGTGTCCAAAGATAACAAATTATAGGTCAAATTGAACGATTATGCGATTGAACGAGTATACAATTATGTGACTATGTGTTTATTCATCTTATGTTTTCTTTTATGCATTTTTGTGTTTTTAATACTCTGGATATTCGTTATCCAAATCCTCGCAGAATCTTTCATATCGTCATATGAGGGATTCGTAGCAGGATATTCAAAAAGTACTACCTTCAATCCTTAATGGGCTTCTATGTAATAGTTAAGACCCTTGGGTTATATAGTACCATTCCATGATTCGATGAGAGACCCTTTAGTGGTCTAGTCAAAAAGATTGATTCACGATTTGGTTAAAGAACGACATCTAGTGATGTAGCTGGACAGACTCCTTGATAGTCTATTTAGATCATTTATTGATTTAATTAAAAGGATTCTAAGGCGGTCTAGTCACACTCATCACAGGATTGTTCATTTGGTTTTCCCCTACACACTATAAAATAGACTGTGTGAACTGTGCAAGGAGTTGTCTGATTATGGACGCGTACATAATTATGAAATTTAGTGCACAGAAACCCAGTAAGATTTATTATGTGTAAGAGCCGATAGTGACAACAATAACGAAATGAGAACGATGTAATGGAGGTACGGTGGACGCACCAATGACGCTTCATATACTTGTATATAAGTATCCCTCTTACATTGTAATCATGATGTTATTAAAGGTTACTAGAAGTTCAGAACCCTAACCAATGTTATTCGATCTTTTCAATTTCATGTTTTCAAGCTCTCACAAGTTTCCTCTAAATAAATTTCGGGACGAAATTTCCTAAAGTAGGGGAGACTGTAACACCTGTGCCTCCACGGCCATCAAACAAATACCAAACCAATGAAATATTGTATTTCATACTTGGGATTTGTAAAAATATGTGTATCATTTTCACATATCAATTTTTGTTCGATTTCAAACTCTAAATCGCTTTCTGGAAGGTTATACGCGCACTGATGCGTAAATATAACCAGTTTAATGCAACAAACACTCCGGAATAGTGACATAGGCTTAACATACCTTAAATAACCTTTACATAACTTAGATATAAGTTTTGGAAGGTTTGGTGTGGTGAAATCAAAGTTTAATCGCTTACAGGGACTAAATTTGACAAACTGCGAAAGTATGCCAATTTGAACTGTAACAGACCTTCCAGAACATGACCATAAGTTAAACATACCATAAATATCCTTTACATAGCTTAGAAATAGGCTTTGAGGGGTTCGGTGTGCTAAAATAAACTTTTGGGTCATTCAGGGACTAAAAGTGTCAAAAAGTGCACAAGTTTGCATTTTCGCGCATAACTTACGTTCTGAATACATCCGGACATCAAAAAAATTATGTTAGCACTAAAATATTTTATTTTAGTGTTCGCCATAAGAAAAATCCATTCGTCACGTCATTTGGATCGTTTTTCGCATTCAGGACCAGATTCGATGTATTAGCCGTTGTTTAATTCACAACCACACATTCTAACTTGCTTAGTCAGCGGATAAGGATGGAATTTAGGCACCATGACCTTTCAACACATGTATGGATGGAATTTAAACACCTAAACACCATGACATTTCAACACATGTATGGATGGAATTTAAACACCTAAACACCATGACATTTCAACACATGTATGGATGGAATTTAAACACCTAAACACCATGACATTTCAACACATGTATGGATGGAATTTAAACACCTAAACACCATGACATTTCAACACATGTATGGATGGAATTTAAACACCTAAACACCATGACATTTCAACACATGTACGGATGGGATTAAGGCACGTTTTCCATGAAACGATCTTAACGGTTCGGGTATTCCTATAAATACCCATCCACCCCCATTGCTAAAATCACTAGAACTTTGATTTGAGAAACTCTAAGTTGAAACTATTGTTTCATACCTGAGATTTTTGAATCGAGGTTAGCATTCGGGGACCCTTCGTAAGTATTCTTTCGTTCTTTTCCTTATTTTATTGCTTTTCGAGTCAGAAAGTCAAACTTTGTTTGACTTTCAGCGTTGACCAGTAATGGTCAATGCGAAGTTCGTTTGAACTTCGCAACGTGAGTGTAATCACGTTGGTCATAGTCCCTTGGGACTATGCCCACTGATTACCACGTTGTCTAGGGTCGTAGGGTAGGCGATCTAATAAATCGCCTATACCTTCGAGCCCGACCCAGTTTGGTCGATCATTAGGATCCGACCAAATACATTAGGTGACCCTAGTATAGGGCATAACCTTCCGAGGTTATACCCTATGGTCACATCGTTTAAGTAGTTGTATGATAGGTAGTTTATATGCCTTAGGTAAATTACCAGAATACCCTTTTCATGTATAATTGGTAATTAAGCATATGTAACCTAAACTTTTGTCACATAACTGATTATGTAACATGTTTAGGCATATAACACTTGTCATAGGACTAGTTAGACGGTCCGAACGCGTTTCACGCACACGACGCGTTAAAGTAGCATAAGTTACCTTAATGGGTCGCGATGGGTCGATAATACTTAGGTTAAGTTTCATTTAGTATGTAGGCTTTGTTAAACCATATCATATGAGTTCCTACACTCATTTGGTTTACAAACCCTCCTGCTACCCAGTCTTCCGATTTAGGTCCGGGTTAATTATGTAATTACCTATATTAGGTACCGTTTGATTTCCGGGACTCCTCTAGCTTTCTTGGTAGTTGTTCAAGACTCCTAAGCACTCCCAGGCGAGTACATTATTCCCCTCTTTTACTGTTTTCAACTGTTTTGGGGTGACTCATATGTGCTAAATGTTTTATCAATGATTTCAATAACAATTACTATGTGGTTTCAAGAACAATTACAATATGGTTTCAAGAACAATAACAATGATTTCAAGAACGAATACAATGATTTCAAGAACGAATACAATGATTTCAAGAACGAATACAATGATTTCAAAAACTAATAACAAATTTCAAGAAGTGAACAAACTTGTTGGTTGTAGTTTACATGACCGATGACATTCATTAGCAATGATCAAGCCGACCAGTATTAGGTTATGGTACCATAGGATCTGACAAATCCCGTTATTTACTGCACCCATTGTTATGTGTGGGTGTTGTGGGTAGCGACTGAATCTGTAATTATTAACTTATCCTTTGGTAAGGGTTTGTTAAGAACGAGAACGAGAGCGAGTTGGAACGAGGAACGCGTCAAGAAGGTTTGAATGTTATTAGAGAATCGATCATAAAGTAGTTCACGACTAAAACAAGAACGATTAGAACGATTAAAACAAGAACGATTAGAACGATTAAAACAAGAACGATTTGAACGAATGGGTAACGATTGGGTAAACATTTGTACATGATTTACATTTGATCATGCATTTACACGAAACATAGTATTGGTTTAAACCAAGTTTTACTTCAATACTTTGTTGTTGTGAATATGGTTTAGTTGAGACATTTCACTTGCCATACATGGATATTTGACATAGACATTTTGACATGAATTACATCTTGACATGAATACTTTGACATATTATTCAATACATTTGACAATTGATTTAAACATAGACATTTTACATTGTTTGGTTTGGTTTGATTAAGTGATTAAGTAACGAAATGTGAGTAATATGATACAAGCATGGTGGATACGCCGCTGGTACTTCCTATATATAAGTGTTTGTATGGTATTACATATTGTAGCGTTATTTGAATCATTTCAGTTTGAGACATAGAACATTTTATACAAGTAACATACTTTTCACAAGACATTTATTTACAAACAACTTATCTTACACAAACTCATTTTTACATGGTTATTCATTTAATCATGCATTATTCTCTTATTTCTACTTATCATCCGAACTTATTATTTTTCAAATGATTTACAAAGACAAAGCAAATTACAAGGTTCATGACTAAACATTTTCTCAAACAGAAGTCATGAAACTTATTTTCAACAAAACTAATGTATTCGCCAGCATTTCTTTGCTGACCTCGTTTTCACATATGTTTCAGGTATTGTTGGATGATATCGATTGATAAGATGCATGCTCACATAGGACTGGACAAGGCCTTAGTGACTCAATAACAATGATAGACTATGTTTAAATAGTGTATTTAGATTTCCAGACGATGTAATTACTCAATGTTTAATAAAACGAAACACTTTTGATATCCATGGTTATGAAACATTAATTCTGTTGCAACACGCCCCGATGTTTCCGCCGCGATTTGTTGTTTTACGCGGTCGGGGTGTGACAAATAAAGGGCAGGATCCCGAGAAGGATCCTGAGCGAGTAGCATCACCCCCAGCAGATGCCAAGATAATTGACTTGATTTCAGGAGGATCCGACATTTGTGGGACTTCGTATTCGGCGGCTAAGAGACATGCAAAGGAAGCTAAGAGTGAAAGGGGAGACAAACCAGTCAGGATGACTACCCTCACAACTGATAAAGTGATCACTTTCGATAGTGATGATAGGGATACTGTTCAGGATCCTCACCATGATGCTTTGGTAATAACATTATATGTGGCTAACCATTTTGTACGCAGGATACTGGTAGACAACGGTAGTTCTGTCAATATAATTCAGCTGGAAACATTGAAGATGATGAATGTATCTCCGATGGACATTACTTCGAAGTCCACTGTGCTCGTTGGTTTCAGTGGAGAAGCTAGAAATACTGTAGGAGAGATAAAGTTACCAGTATACGTTGAAGGGGTCAACTCGATACAACGCTTCTGTGTGATGGACTCCTTATCCTGCTACAACATCATACTGGGAAGACCATGGATTCACGATATGAAGGTTGTGCCATCAACATATCACCAATGCATCAAGATCCCTACCCCTTGGGGAGTTGTCAAGGTTGAAAGTGATCAGCAGGAGGCGAAAGAATGCTACTCATCCTCAATGAAATCCTCAACCAAGCCTAATCAAGCATAGCAATTAAAGATGCGGGCCCGTGATACCTTGGAAGCTTCGGAGCAGGATGTGAAGAAAATTATCCTGGATCGGGATAATCCTGATATCTCGGTGCTCGTAGGAACCAATATCCCTCAGGATATTGAAGAGCAGTTAACTAACTTTTTGAAATGCAGGATGTCAACGTTTGCATGGAAGCATGAGGATATGACAGGTATATCCAAAGACGTTATCACTCACAAACTTGGAATTGACAGATCATTCAAGCCTGTTCAGCAAAAAAGAAGGAAATTTGCTCCTGAGCGGAATACGATTATCCAAGAGGAAGTTGAAAGACTATTGAAGTCCAGGATGATCAGAGAAGTCAAGTTCCCAAGGTGGTTGGCAAATGTGGTCGTAGTGCAAGAGAAAAATGGGAAATGGAGAGTCTGTGTAGATTACACAGACTTGAATAAGGGTTGTCCTAAAGATCCGTTCCCCCTTCCTCATATCAATGCAATGGTGGATGCTACTGCTGGGCATGAAATGTTAACGTTCATGGACGCATCCTCAGGATTTCAGCAGATTCAAATGGAGCCTTCGGATCAGGAGGATACTGCTTTCATGACACCAACAGGTATATATTGCTATACTGCTATGCCTTTCGGTTTGAAAAATGCAGGTGCAACATACCAGAGATTAGTGAACATGATGTTCAAAGATAAGCTGGGGGACACCATGGAGGTATATATTGACGATATGGTGGTGAAATCTAAAAAGGCTGAGGATCACCTCCAGGATATCAAGGGAGCATTTGATATCCTGGATTAGTATAACAAGAAGCTGAATCCTGCTAAGTGCCATTTCGGAGTGGGGGCAGGAAAGTTTCTTGGATATATGGTGACGAAAAGGGGGATAGAGGCAAGCCCGGAGCAGATTAAAGCTATCCTGGATATAAAATCACCCTCGAATATGAAGGGTGTTCAACGGTTAACAGGACGAGTAGCAGCATTGAACAGATTTATTTCGAGATCCTCGGAAAAATGCAAGGAATTCTATGATATCCTCAAGAAGAATAAGAAGTTCGAATGGGGAGCAAAGCATGAAGCAGCCTTGCAGGATTTGAAGCGATATCTCTCAACTGCACCTCTATTGATGAAGCCAGAGAATGGTGAACCACTATCCCTATACCTCGCTGTATCAGGGAATGCTGTAAGTGCTGTTCTTATTAAGGATCATGAAGGTCAGCAGTATCCTGTTTATTATGTTAGCAAAAGTTTGTTGGATGCTGAAACTAGATATTCTCATTTAGAAAAATTGATACTGGCATTAGTTATGGCATCAACGAAGCTTAGACATTACTTTGAGACACATAGAATTCATGTTAAAACAAATTATCCTGTCAAAAATGTGCTTAGGAAACCAGAGATGTCAGGCAGGATGGCCAAATGGTCAGTAAAGTTAAGTGCTTATGATTTAGTATATGAACCTAGAAATGCCATAAAGTCTCAGGCTTTAGCTGACTTTCTGGCTGATTTCAGTAGTGACATTCAGGATGAGGTAGACCTAGAAGTTCAACAGTTAGGAGAATCCTCAGGATCCTGGACATTATATACTGATGGTGCATCTAATGTAAGAGGAGTAGGATTGGGAATACTACTAAAATCGCCACAGGGGGACATATTACCCCAGGCTATTAGGTGTGAATTTCCTGCTACTAATAATGAGGCAGAATATGAGGCTAAGAATATGAATATCAAGAATTTGCAAGTATATGTTGACTCCTTGTTAATTACTAACCATTTTAATGGATCCTATGCAGTCAAGGGTGAGAAATTAATCGAATACCTCGATATTCTCAAAAAATTAGCAGGATATTTCGATGTTTTTACACTTGAACAGGTACCAAGGGAGGATAATGCTGAAGCAGATGCCTTAGCAAATCTGGGATCATCGATCAGGATACTAGAAGGGGCCCAAATACCGATATTACATATCTTGTATCCTGCAACGAATCCTCAGGGTAAAGAAGTAGCGGGTATTCAGGATCCTGGAGTAGAATATACGGAAAATGATCCTAGATCTTGGACGGCTCCAATTATAAAATATCTCAAGGAAGGAGATATCCCCGGAGATGAAAATCCTAAGGCATTTAGGATGAAGGTATCACGATTCACTATCATAAATAATGTTTTATACAAGAAATCTCTTGCAGGACCGTATTTGAGATGCTTGGAGGATCCTGAAGCCAAAGAAGTACTTCAGGATATACATGAAGGGGATTGTGGTAACCATACTGGGGGCAGGTCATTATTCTCAAAAGTATTAAGGACAGGATATTATTGGCCGACAATGAGGAGAGATGCCACAGAATATGTTCGAAGATGTGATGCATGTCAAAGACATAGTAACATACTGCATCAGCCTGCTGAACCATTATATCCTATTGTTTCCCCTTGGCCATTTATGAAGTGGGGTATGGATATAGTGGGAAAGCTTCCAAAGGCTCCAGGAGGGAAGGTTTTTATGTTGACAATGACAGATTATTTCTCCAAATGGGTTTAAGCCGAGGCATTTGTCCAAGTCAGGGATCAAGAAGTAGTATCCTTCATAAAAAGAAATATCCTGACCAGATTCGGAGTACCAGCCGAGATAATCTGTGACAATGGTTCTCAGTTTATAAGCAAGAGAACTACTGACTTTTGCAAAAATTGGGGAATCAAAATGATAACATCTACTCCGGTACATCCTCAAGCGAATGGACAAGCAGAATCCTCAAACAAGATAATTGTCAATAACTTAAAGAAGAGACTTGGAGCCAAAAAATGAAGATGGGCAGAAGAATTACCCTTTGTTTTGTGGGCTGATAGGACAACGGTAAAGAATGCAACAGGCCAAACCCCATTTTCCATAGTATTTGGAGCAGAAGCAGTGATCCCGACAGAAATGGTGGTACCTACAGCAAGATCCAACCTCTGAGATCCTGAAAAGAATCCTGAAGTCCTATGCCAGGAGTTGGATACTATTGATGAGACAAGAGATGCAACAAGGCTGAGGATGGCAGCATATCAACAAAGAATATCCAGAGCATATAACAAGAATATTAGGACCAGAAGATTTAAGGTTGGAGATTGGGTGTTAAGAAACGCTTTTCAGAATACTACTAATCCTGCCGATGGAAAGCTAGCTCCAAAATGGGAAGGACCATATGAAGTTGAATCAGAAGCAGGGAAAGGAGCATATAGACTCAAGAATATGGAAAGGGATATGCTACCGAGATCTTGGAATGCTATACACCTTAAGCTTTATTTCAAGTGAGCTTAGAATTTAATTTCTAACTCAGGATGGTATGAATTCTATCTTTCTTAAATATGTTTGGTTTAATTTATTCTTTGAAACCCAATACTAACTTAAGCATCGGAGGGGTGTTAGCCAAGCTAACACCCACCTTAGTTTAAGGATGTTTTGCAGTATATGCTTCGGGATATAGCTCCAGGATGCTCACTCAGGATACTTCAGAAGATTAGAGGATTGGCCCCCTCTCTCACGTACAAGGGATCCTGATCCCTTCACAGGTTTAAAGGTATTCACCTTTCTTTCGAGTTGGGTTTAAACACTCCGCCTGGAGCGCAAGTTATTCGGGAATAGTTCAAGGTGGCGAGACCAGTCCATGTAAAAGTGGCTGACAATTTCGTTACTGTTGGCTATATCCTGAATCCTAAAGGTATATGAGGATTGATCACCCTCTCTCACGAAAGGGTATTTTCATACTCTCTAAGGTTTAAAGGTTCTCACCTTTCTAAGTCTTGGAGTTTATACACTCCCGCCTGTAGCGCACGAAAATTTGGGATTTCCCCCAGAATTCAAGGGATTTATTTCCAGTACATTCTTGGGTTTTACCCCTGTAATACGAAAAATTGTCTATACAATTGGAACTAATATCCAGAAGATTTCTAAGTGTTCGAAGACATTGTACACAGGGGACAATCCTACTAAGGCAATGGAGTAAAGCTTAAAGGATGAAGCTTGGAACTAATGCCCTAAATGTCTCAGTCAGGGGACATCTTCATTGGAAAAGTTGCAAAGGGAATGAGGTTTAATAATAGGGTTGTACCCTATCCCTGGTATGATCTTTCCTTTGTAAAACATCGTTTAAGTTTTTGATAACACTATGTTTGGTAAAAGGTTAAATATCCTGATATATTCTCAAAATATATTTTCGAAATATTTCTCAGAATATTTGATTAAAATATTTGAAACTAATACTAGTTTGAAACTTTGATCATTTAGGTATTATCAAAACAGGTTTTGGAAAAGTGGACTGTTTTTCACTCTTTAAAAAGCTTTCTACAAAGTTGAACGAATGTTTAGAAGTCCTATCTAATAAAAGTTTTTATAATATATCGCTGAGCATATTGATCAGGATATTTTCATAAGATAACAATACAAAATTTTTACAAAGCTAAGAGTTACATTAAGTAATGCAAGGCAACAACAAATAAGTCACGAGATAGTTATATTATTAACAAGTCAAAAGTTGTGCTTTTGGTTTCACCTTAAACCAAGGCCCATCCGCCAAAAGCATGATTAGTTTTTACCATACCTACGTAACGGTTGAAGGTTTTATCTCAAAACGAAACCTGTCCACCTTCAACCGCTACGAAATTCAAAACAGATTATACTAACTGATGACCAAGGGCTTCATCCTAAAACCTAGGACCCATCCACCTTTGGTCATCGTATTGTTCTAATGCAGGAAATATAAATTGTTCAAAGACAGGAAATGTAAATTTTTTTTCACAACCACAACCATGAAATTTAAAAAAGTGGGCTCCGGCCTTGGCACGTATATCCATCATCGCCCACTTCGCCGCTTAAGAAGCGGCGCCTTCCTGATCAGCAACTTCTTTCCCAGCATTCGCACCAGCATCAGCTTCAGGATTCTTCTCGGCATCATCACCAGCATTGGTCACTTCCTCTGCCGCCTTAGAAGGCTCTTCACCAGCATGCTTTGCAGGATGAGCAACGGGATGACCTCCGAGATCCTGTAGTTTCCCTTCCCAAGCCTTTACGTTCCAGAAGGGGCAATCGAAGCCCAAATCCCTGGCCTCATAAGCCATCCTTATCCTGGCTTGGAGAAGAGAGATGACCACGGATGCTTTGAGACTGTCCCGATATAAACTCATATCCTGCTGGTATTGGAGAAGGGCGGCATCTAGATTGGCTTGGGCATCCTCTTTGACCTTGTGGAGGGCAGCTTGATGTTCCTGGGTCATTGCCTTGTACTTGTCCTCATAATGCTGGGACTTGGCAGCTGCAATTGTTCCTTGATCAGCTATGGTGGCTTCAGCTTTTTCGAGTTTGATCTGCAGCATCTTATTAAGCCCACAGGCGTCTTCATACAAATGCGTGAGAGGTTCCAAGCCCTACAGTTAAAGATACAGGTATCGGCGTAAAATGAACAGGATAATGATTAACATGTGTGTTCAGGATATTGGAAGGGAATTTTTACCTGCTTGAGGAATGAAGTAGCTTCACTAAACCCATGATTCTCGAGAGAGAATGTCTCAGAGGCGGCTGGAGAATCCATTTCTTTCCTCTTTCGGGAACTAGAGGCCCGGGTCCTGGATGCTGGAGGGGCTTTAGAAGCAGTAGTAGTCTTTGAAGTGATGGACTTCGGTGTGGCAGGTGGCTTCGGCTTAGGTTCTTGTTTGGCAGGCACAAGGCTGGAGTAATTGTCCAACTCGTCAAGTTGGAAGCCTTCGAGGTTAATAACTGGCACTGCCCATGGGAAGATGTTTTAAGCTTATTATATCTCTAAAAATAATAATCAATTTAATATAAAAATAATTCCTGAAATTATGCTTACCAGACATGTTGGAACTTGATCTTTGACTTGAGCTTGTGAGTAATAGGTTAAAGGTTCTTTCACCCTCTGGAAGCTTGTAGATCTCTTTTATTCTCCCTTCCGATTCAGCACTAGGAGGAGCTAGTTCTTTAAAGTTTGCTGCAAGAAAAGAAATAAACATATCAGGGTGTTGGTTCAGGATGGAGGTTCGGGATATGATTAGGGATACTCCTAAAAACCCTAACTCCTACCGGAAGTCAACCATCTTTTAGGGAGGTCAAAACCCTTATCAATGGAGTCTCTTTTCACAAAAAAGAATTTTCTTGTCCACTTATCCTCATTCTTGGTAGCCTTGAGGATGAGAGGGTCTTTGGAAATAGAGAATAGAAGGAATCGGCTGGAACCATGAGATCTTAAACGATAAGCCATTGGCAAATCCTCAATGCACAGGTCGGGCATATGGCGAGCCTTAATTCCTTCCAAGGTGAGTAATATGCGCCAAACCATGGGCATGATTTGGGCAAAGCTAAGACCCGTAAGTTCGAAGAAACGAGAAATAAAAGGTGAAAACGGGTATTGAAGTCCTATGGAGAAAGGATAGGCAAAAAAGCAGACCCATTCGTCGGAACAAAAGTACGATCGGACCTCTCGGTCGAATAGACGGAAGATTGTCCCGGCGGGAAAGGCACCGGAAGCTCGTAGGGTCGCGATTTCGGAATTGTCGAAAGAACACACCTCTTTTGAAGTTTTTTGAAGCAAATTCTGTTTGTGAAAGGTGGAAACAGAGTCCACTATTTGCGATCTGGTACGGGTCGCCATGGAAGATCACAATCGGAGAAAAGGAGATATAAACAAGGAAAATAGAAAGGATAGAGAGAAAAGTACCTGATATTCGGTTGAAGATAAGGATAACCATAATGAGGAGTCCCTCAGTTAATATAGGCTGAATGTAGGGGGTAAAGAGTAAATAACGCTTTGGAAGTTGCACCACTGTCATTTCAAGGGTCTAGTCGTATTGATTGCCTTAAGTTATGAGATAAAACTTTTAAAATATATCCGTTGGATTGGTATACCAACCGATATATTTGGGGACAATTGTTATGGCTCATTTTCTAAGCATACATATCTTGAACTATATCCTGCTTTTAATTGTTTATCTGTGATCAGGATACTAGACGGGGATATTGCTAACATCCTGGGTGATATCCTGAGGTATATCGAATTAATCACGTGCAGGTTAAAGACTGGGACTTGCCAACGGTCAAATGGACTCCATCTTCTCAAGACTCGGGCGTATTTGTTAAAGGAGAGACGTTGAACCCGAAAGACCAGGTCTACAACGTTCGACTAAGGAATATTCGTTGGATCCCGGTTATGTAGGATAGTTAGTTACATTTGTTTTACTATAAATAGATGGGGGCGGATCAGATTAAGGCACAACGCAACTTTCACACACTCTCAAACACTTCTGCTTTCTAGCTTTCAACAATCACTACACACAAACACTTGTAATCGAATTACATTGTAGCACCTAGTTGATCCTCACCACATCCTGCACTGTATCCTGATATTTGAAACAATAGAAGAACAAGGCAGCTGCGATTGTCAGCTCCCGAGGTTTTATCCCGGCGATCTAGATTGATCAAGGGCTTTCCTCGTAAATCACGTGTCAACCTTTACATTTTTGCTCATTGTTTGATTGTAGATACAGCTCGATATCCTGAGCCGTATCCTGAAACTGTTTTCATAATTAATTTGGTTAACACATTTTTCACACATAATATTAGCACACTACCTCACTTAACTAATTTAATCACTAAATTGCTTCGGTAATTTTTGATCAAAACAATCACCATTGCCCTTGATTTTCTTGACTGTATATCTCTTAAATGTCAACACATGCACGTGTGATTTAGTTTATGAAGATTTTTCAATGCCGAGAACCTCGATCAGAGAGTAAAAAAGGCGTAAAGTTCACAATGGAGTAAAATTAAAATGGGATATAACGGGTTAGGATTCGAGTTACAGGAACAATGGCCAAACCAACCACCCAAGAATGGAATCGTCGAGCGAAAACACTTGACAACCTCCTAGAAGCAGCTTTTCTTGCCACCAGGCCTTTCTCCATCAATTAGGAATCTGATGCCGTCACTAAACACATTACTTAAATTGTAGCCATTTGTTGAGTGTTTTTTTTTGTGTCTAATCCGCATATATATCACCATTGCGCTTGATTTTCTTGAGTGTATATCTCTTAAATGTCAACATATACACGTGTGATTTATTTTACGAAGATTTTTCAATGCCGAGAACCACGATCAGAGAGTAAAAAAGGCGTAAGGTTCACAATAGTGTAAATTTAAAATGGGATATACCGGGCTAGGATTCGAGTTACAGGAACAAGGGCCAAACCAACCACCCAAGAATGGAATCGTCGAGCGAAAACACTTGACAACCTCCTAGAAGCAGCTTTTCTTGCCACCAGACCTTTCTCCATCAATTAGGAATCTGATGCCGTCACTAAACACAATCCTTAAATTGTAGCCATTTGTTGAGTGTTTTTTTTTGGTGTCTAATCCGCATATATATCACCATTGCGCTTGATTTTCTTGATTGTATATCTCTTAAATGTCAACATATACACGTGTGATTTATTTTACGAAGATTTTTCAATGCCGAGAACCACGATCAGAGAGTAAAAAAGGCGTAAGGTTCACAATAGTGTAAATTTAAAATGGGATATACCGGGCTAGGATTCGAGTTACAGGAACAACGGCCAAACCAACCGCCCAAGAATGGAATCGTCGAGCGAAAACACTTGACAACCTCCTAGAAGCAGCTTTTCTTGCCACCAGACCTTTCTCCATCAATTAGGAATCTGATGTCGTCACTAAACACATTACTTAAATTGTAGCCATTTGTTGAGTGTTTTTTTTGTGTCTAATCCGCATATATATATCACCATTGCCCTTGATTTTCTTGACTGTATATCTCTTAAATGTCAACATATACACGTGTGATTTAGTTTACGATGATTTTTTCAATGCAGAGAACCTCGATCAGAGAGTAAAAAGGCGTAAGGTTCACAATGGTGTAAAATTAAAATGGGATATACCGGGTTAGGATTCGAGTTACAGGAACAAGGGCCAAACCAACCACCCAAGAATGGAATCGTCGAGCGAAAACACTTGACAACCTCCTAGAAGCAGCTTTTCTTGCAACCAGACCTTTCTCCATCAATTAGGAATCTGATGCCGTCACTAAACACAATCCTTAAATTGTAGCCATTTGTTGAGTGTTTTTTTTTATGTCTAATCCGCATATATATCACCATTGCCCTTGATTTTCTTGACTGTATATCCTAAATGTCAACATATACAAGTGTGATTTAGTTTATGAAGATTTTTCAATGCCGAGAACCTCGATCAGAGATTAAAAAAGGCTTAAGGTTCACAATCGTGTAAAATTAAAATGGGATATATCGGGCTAGGATTCAAGTTACAAGAACAAGGGCCAAACCAACCACCCAAGAATGGAATCGTCGAGTGAAAACTTGACAACCTCCTAGAAGCAGCTTTTCTTGCCACCAGACATTTCTTCATCAATTAGGAATATGATGCCGTCACTAAACACATTCCTTAAATTATAGCAATTTGTTGAGTGTTTTTTTTGTGTCTAATCCGCATATATATCACCATTGCCCTTGATTTTCTTGACTGTATATCTCTTAAATGTCAACATATACACGTGTGATTTAGTTTACAAAGATTTTTCAATGCCGAGAACCTCGATCAGAGAGTAAAAAAGGCGTAAGGTTCACAATGGTGTAATATTAAAATGGGATATACCGGGCTAGGATTCGAGTTACAGGAACAAGGGCCAAACCAACCACCCAAGAATGGAATCGTCAAGCGAAAACACTTGACAACCTCCTAGAAGCAGCTTTTCTTTCCACCAGACATTTCTCCATTAATTAGGAATCTGATGCCGTCACTAAACACATTCCTTAAATTGTAGTCATTTGTTGAGTGTTTTTTTTTTGTGTCTAATCCGCATATGTATCACCATTACCCTTGATTTTCTTGACTGTATATCTCTTAAATGTCAACATATACACGTGTGATTTAGTTTACGAAGATTTTTCAATGCCGAGAACCTCGATCAGAGAGTAAAAAAGGCGTAAGGTTCACAATGGTGTAAAATTAAAATGGGAAAAACCAAGCTAGGATTCGAGTTACATGAACAAGGGCCAAACCAACCACCTTAGAATGGAATCGTCGACCGAAAACACTTGACAACCCCCTAGAAGCAGCTTTTCTTGCCACCAGACCTTTCTCCATCAATTAGGAATCTGATGCCGTCACTAAAACATTCTTTAAATTGTAGCCATTTGTTGAGTGTTTTTTTTAGTCTAATCCGCATATACATCACCTTTGCCCTTGATTTTCTTGACTGTATATCTCTTAAATATCAACATATACACGTGTGATTTAGTTTACGAAGATTTTTCAATGCTGAGAACCTCGATCAGAGAGTAAAAAAGGCGTAAGGTTCACAATGGTGTAAAATTAAAATGGGATATACCGGGCTAGGATTCGAGTTAAAGGAACAAGGGCCAAACCAACCACCCAAGAATGGAATCGTCGAGAGAAAACACTAGACAACCTCCTAGAAGCTGCTTTTTTTGCCACCAGACCTTTCTCCATCAATTAGAAATCTGATGTCGTCACTAGACACATTCCTTAGATTGTAGCCATTTGTTGAGTGTTTTTTTTTTGTTGTCTAATCCGCATATATATCACCATTGCCCTTGATTTTCTTGACTGTATATCTCTTAAATGTCAACATATACAAGTGTGATTTAGTTTACGAAAGGTTTTCAATGCCGAGAACCACGAACAGAGAGTAAAAAAGGCGCATGGTTCACAATAGTGTAAATTTGAAATGGGATATACCGGGCTAGGATTCGAGTTACAGGAACAAGGGCCAAACCAACCACCCAAGAATGGAATCGTCAAGCGAAAACACTTGACAACCTCCTAGAAGCAGCTTTTCTTTCCACCAGACCTTTCTCCATTAATTAGGAATCTGATGCCGTCACTAAACACATTCCTTAAATTGTAGTCATTTGTTGAGTGTTTTTGTTTGGTGTCTAATCCGCATATGTATCACCATTACCCTTGATTTTCTTGACTGTATATCTCTTAAATGTCAACATATACACGTGTGATTTAGTTTACGAAGATTTTTCAATGCCGAGAACCTCGATCAGAGAGTAAAAAAGGCGTAAGGTTCACAATGGTGTAAAATTAAAATGGGAAATACCAAGCTAGGATTCGAGTTACATGAACAAGGGCCAAACCAACCACCTTAGAATGGAATCGTCGACCGAAAACACTTGACAACCCCCTAGAAGCAGCTTTTCTTGCCACCAGACCTTTCTCCATCAATTAGGAATCTGATGCCGTCACTAAAACATTCCTTAAATTGTAGCCATTTGTTGAGTGTTTTTTTTAGTCTAATCCGCATATACATCACCTTTGCCCTTGATTTTCTTGACTGTATATCTCTTAAATATCAACATATACACGTGTGATTTAGTTTACGAAGATTTTTCAATGCTGAGAACCTCGATCAGAGAGTAAAAAAGGCGTAAGGTTCACAATGGTGTAAAATTAAAATGGGATATACCGGGCTAGGATTCGAGTTAAAGGAACAAGGGCCAAACCAACCACCCAAGAATGGAATCGTCGAGAGAAAACACTTGACAACCTCTTAGAAGCAGCTTTTCTTGCCAACAGACATTTCTCCATCAATTAGGAATCTGATGCCGTCACTAAACACATTACTTAAATTGTAGCCATTTGTTGAGTGTTTTTTTTGTGTCTAATCCACATATATATCACCATTGCCCTTGATTTTCTTGACTGTATATCTATTAAATGAAAACATATACACGTGTGATTTAGTTTACGAAGATTTTTCAATGCCGAGATCCTCGATCAGAGAGTAAAAAAGGCGTAAGGTTCACAATGGTGTAATATTAAAATGGGATATACCGGGCTAGGATTCGAGTTACAGGAACAAGGGCCAAACTAACCACCCAAGAATGGAATCGTCAAGCGAAAACACTTGACAACCTCCTAGAAGCAGCTTTTCTTGCCACCAGACATTTCTCCATCAATTAGGAATCTGATGCCGTCACTAAACACATTCCTTAAATTGTAGCCATTTGTTGAGTGTTTTTTTTGGTGTCTAATCCGCATATATATCAAAATTACGCTTGATTTTCTTGACTGTATATCTCTTAAATGTCAACATATACACGTGTGATTTAGTTTACGAAGATTTTTCAATGCCGAGAACCTCGATCAGAGAGTAAAAAAGGCGTAAGGTTCACAATGGTGTAAAATTAAAATGGGAAATACCAAGCTAGGATTCGAGTTACATGAACAAGGGCCAAACCAACCACCTTAGAATGGAATCGTCGACCGAAAACACTTGACAACCCCCTAGAAGCAGCTTTTCTTGCCACCAGACCTTTCTCCATCAATTAGGAATCTGATGCCGTCACTAAAACATTCCTTAAATTGTAGCCATTTGTTGAGTGTTTTTTTTAGTCTAATCCGCATATACATCACCTTTGCCCTTGATTTTCTTGACTGTATATCTCTTAAATATCAACATATACACGTGTGATTTAGTTTACGAAGATTTTTCAATGCTGAGAACCTCGATCAGAGAGTAAAAAAGGCGTAAGGTTCACAATGGTGTAAAATTAAAATGGGATATACCGGGCTAGGATTCGAGTTAAAGGAACAAGGGCCAAACCAACCACCCAAAAATGGAATCGTCGAGAGAAAACACTTGACAACCTCTTAGAAGCAGCTTTTCTTGCCAACAGACATTTCTCCATCAATTAGGAATCTGATGCCGTCACTAAACACATTACTTAAATGTAGCCATTTGTTGAGTGTTTTTTTTGTGTCTAATCCACATATATATCACCATTGCCCTTGATTTTCTTGACTGTATATCTCTTAAATGTCAACATATACACGTGTGATTTAGTTTACGAAGATTTTTCAATGCCGAGAACCTCGATCAGAGAGTAAAAAAGGCGTAAGGTTCACAATGGTGTAATATTAAAATGGGATATACCGGGCTAGGATTCGAGTTACAGGAACAAGGGCCAAACTAACCACCCAAGAATGGAATCGTCAAGCGAAAACACTTGACAACCTCCTAGAAGCAGCTTTTCTTGCCACCAGACATTTCTCCATCAATTAGGAATCTGATGCCGTCACTAAACACATTCCTTAAATTGTAGCCATTTGTTGAGTGTTTTTTTTTGGTGTCTAATCCGCATATATATCAAAATTACGCTTGATTTTCTTGACTGTATATCTCTTAAATGTCAACATATACACGTGTGATTTAGTTTACGAAGATTTTTCAATGCCGAGAACCTCGATCAGAGAGTAAAAAAGGCGTAAGGTTCACAATGGTGTAAAATTAAAATGGGAAACACCAGGCTAGGATTTGAGTTACATGAACAAGGGCCAAACCAACCACCTAAGAATGGAATCGTCAACCGAAAACACTTGACAACCTCCTAGAAGCCGCTTTTCTTGCCACCAGACTTTTCTCCATCAATTAGGAATCTGATGCCGTCACTAAAACATTCCTTAAATTGTAGCCATTTGTTGAGTGTTTTTTTAGTCTAATCCGCATATACATCACCTTTTCCCTTGATTTTCTTGACTGTATATCTCTTAAATATCAACATATACACGTGTGATTTAGTTTACGAAGATTTTTCAATGTTGAGAACCTCGATCAGAGAGTAAAAAGGCGTAAGGTTCACAATGGTGTAAAATTAAAATGGGATATACCGGGCTAAGATTCGAGTTACAGGAACAAGGGCCAAACCAACCACCCAAGAATGGAATCGTCGAGCGAAAACACTTGACAACCTCCTAGAAGCTGCTTTTTTTGCCACCAGACCTTTCTCCATCAATTAAGAATCTGATGTCGTCACTAGACACATTCCTTAGATTGTAGCCATTTGTTGAGTGTTTTTTTTTGGTGTCTAATCCGCATATATATCACCATTGCCCCTGATTTTCTTGACTATATATCTCTTAAATGACAACATATACAAGTGTGATTTAGTTTACGAAAGTTTTTCAATGCCGAGAACCACGATCAGAGAGTAAAAAAGGCGCAAGGTTCAAAATAGTGTAAATACCGGGCAAGGATTTGAGTTATAGGAACAAGGGCCAAACCAACCACCCAAGAATGGAATCGTCGAGCGAAAACACTTGACAACCTCCTAGAAGCAGTTTTTCTTGCCAACAGACATTTCTCCATCAATTAGGAATCTGATGCCGTCACTAAACACATTATTTAAATTGTAGCCATTTGTTGAGTGTTTTTTTTTTGTGTCTAATCCACATATATATCACCATTGCCCTTGATTTTCTTGACTGTATATCTCTTAAATGTCAACGTATACACGTGTGATTTAGTTTACGAAGATTTTTCAATGCCGAGAACCACGATCAGAGAGTAAAAAAGGCGTAAGGTTCACAATGGTGTAAAATTAAAATGGGATATACCAGGCTAGGATTCGAGTTACAGGAACAAGGGCCAAACCAACCACCCAAGAATGGAATCGTCGAGCGAAAACTCTTGACAACCCCCTTGAAGCAGCTTTTCTTGCCACCAGACCTTTCTCCATCAATTAGGAATCTGATGCCGTCACTAAACACATTCCTTAAATTGTAGCCATTTGTTGGTTGTTTTTTTTTGTGTCTAATCCATATATATATAACCATTGCCCTTGATTTTCTTGACTGTATATCTCTTAATTGTCAACATATACACATGTGATTTATTTTACGAATATTGTTCAATGCCGAGAACCTCGATCAGAGAGTAAAAAAGGCGTAAGGTTCACAATGGTGTAAAATTAAAATGGGATATACCGGGATAGGATTCAAGTTACAGGAACATGGTCCAAACCAACCACCCAAGAATGGAATCGTCGAGCGAAAAACTTGACAACCTCCTAGAAGCAGCTTTTCTTGTCACCAGACCTTTCTCCATCAATTAGGAATCTGATGTCGTCCTTATACACATTCCTTAAATTGTAGCCATTAGTTGAGGGTTTTTTTTGTGTCTAATCCGCATATATATCACCATTGCCCATAGATTTTCTTGACTGTATATCTCTTAAATGTCAACATATACACGTGTGATTTAGTTTAGGAAGATTTTTCAATGCCGAGAACCATGATCAGAGAGTAAAAAAGACGTAAGGTTCACAATAGTGTAAATTTAAAATGGGATATACCGGGCTAGGATTCGAGTTAAAGGAACAAGGGCCAAACCAACCACCCAAGAATGGAATCGTCGAGCGAAAACACTTGACAGCCTCCTAGAAGCAGCTTTTCTTGCAACTAGACCTTTCTCCATCAATTAGGAATCTGATGCCGTCACTAAACACATTCCTTAAATTGTAGCCATTTGTTGAGTGTTTTTTTTTATGTCTAATCCGCATATATATCACCATTGCCTTTGATTTTCTTGACTGTTGTTAGGGGTCATTTTCTTAACACACGTATCCTGACCAATATCCTGCCTTTGTTTGTTTATTTGTGACCAGGATGCTGGAAGAGGATATTGCTAACATCTTGGGCGATATCCTGAGGCTTATTGAATTAACCACGTGCAGGTTATAGGCTGAGACTTGCTAACGGTCAAGAGGACTTCTTCTCCTCAAGACTCGGACGAATTTGTTGAGGGAGAGACGTTGAGCCCAAAAGACCAGGTCTCCAACGTTCGAAGAAGGAATATTCGGTGGATCCCGCAAGTTTAGGATAGTTTGTTATTTTATCTTTACTATAAATAGATGTGGGCGGATCAGCTTAGAACACACAATTTTTCACTAACACTCTCGTACACTTTCACTCTCTAGCTCATCGCAAACACTACACTTGTATTCAAGTTTCATTGTAACACTTAGTCGATCCGTACCACATCCTGCACTGTATCCTGATTTGTGAAGCAATAGAAGAACTAGGCAGCTGTGATTGTCAGCTCCCGAAGTTTTATGCCAGCGATCTAGATTGATCAAGGGCTTTCCTCGTACATCTCGTGTCGTTTACTTTACTTTTGCTCATTGTTTGATCATAGATACAGCTCTATATACTGAGCCGTATCCTAAAACTGTTTTTACAATTAACTTGATTAACATATTTTCGACACTCATTTCTAGCACACTACCTCACTTAACTAATTTGATCACTTAATTACTTCGGTAATTTTTGACCAAAACAATTTGGTGCCCACCGTGGGGCAAGTGGTGCTCTCTTTACTAAAATTTTTTGTCAAATCGCTAATCGGTTTCCTACTTTCAAAACTTTTTGCCACATTGTCCATAATGGCCTCAAGATCAAACATGAGTTCCTCTACTGTGTCTGCTATGACTTCTGCTACTACCGGTTCGGTGCTTCCACCACCTCCTCCAAGGATGCCAGCCTCTACACAATCTCAAGATGTTATCCCTACTCGGAGTGTCCAGGGGTCTGCTCCCGTTTTAACTTCTAACGATGAAATTTTAACCTTATTTGGAAGTGTGTAGGAACAAATGAGGCAGCAACAGGAAACGAATCAAATGCTTTTAAGGGAAATACAACTCCTGAAGTCTGGCTCGAGCAGATCTGCTGAGGATAATGTCACTCCCTTACACCCCAGAGCGTTGAACTTCAGTTGAGCTGTGTATACTGAGGATAACAGGGGGAATATTGTGCCCAGTCTTCCCCAGAATCATACTCCTGAAATACCCTCCTCGGTCAGGATGTCAACCATGAGGAGCTCAGGATATGCTTCAGGATATGGGCAAAATCCTCCAACGGTTAACGTGTCGAATAATAATAATACTCATGCTACTAACAGTGGTGGATCTTTGCAGGATACAGGTGTAACATCAGCACTTACCAGGGAACTTCAGAAGTTGAAGGATATGATATCTAGTGTACCTGGGGTGGTCCAGCCGATCCCGGAAGTGTCTCAAGAAAGCCACAAGATATCTCATTTTGCATATCCTATCTGTGATGCTGAGATCCCAAAGAGATTCCAAACCCCCAACATGAAGCTTTATGATGGGACTACGGATCCTGAGGAGCATATTGCTCAGTATAGGGAAAGAATGGAGATTAACCCCATCCCTCCGGAGCTCAAGGAAGCATGCTTGTGCAAGGGATTTGGTTCTACTCTAACAGGATCAGCCTTAAAATGGCTGTTAAACGTTCCTCCTCACTCAATTACTTCATTTGCTCATTTGGTTAATTTATTTAACAGTTAATTTTCTTGTAGTCGGAGTTTTGAGAAACTAACTGTTAGGGGAGGATTTTCTAACAATTAGTGATCCTTATTCGTTATCCTAATTAGTGATCCTTACTTCTGTGACAGGTGGTGATCCTCAAAAGAGCTTCAGGATCAGGATCATGGATCACTTTAAGGATCCTCGTACTAACGATTGTTTACTTATGTTTTGTAGCGTCTCGCAGGTATATTAAGCTTGACCAAGTCTAGGCGACATTCCTGGAGAATATTCCTAAACTATGCTGCACGTGCTTGACCAAAAATAGACGTTATGGAGAACGTGGAGGCTTGGCACGAAAGTCGGATAGTTAGTTTAGGTGGTTATTTCTATTTTAAAAAGGGAGTAACGAGCTAGTAGAAAACACTTAGTCATTTTTTGCAGTTACACACACTCGTACAAGCTCTCATACAAGCTCTCAATCAAACACTTAGCAATTACATACACTTTTCACACTTTTTACACATTCCACTGTAGTGATCCTTGTACCTGGCTCGTTACTATCCGAAGTTGTAAACGTTTAATCATTTATTTTAGCTTGGTGATCGGTAGTTTCCATCACCCGGGGTTTTTTGTGCCGGAGATCAACTCTTGATCAAGGGCTTTTTCCCCGTATAAATCCTTGTGTTGTTTGTGCACTTTATATTGAAGTGATCCTCATCGCTGTTACATATTTTAACCATCATTCCCCTAAACAAAGAGTTTGGTTGCAATATCCTCATCAGATTTTTTGACCAAAACAGTTTGGCGCCCACCGTGGGGCAATTGGTGCTTTGCCTTAGAAGAATTCGCATTTCCGTGCTCATTCCGGTTTACTACAACCAAGCAAATGGCTTCCTCGGCGAAGAATACTTCAAATTTGATGCCTTCATTCACTTCTTCACAAGGCGTCCCTCCTTTGCCTCCACCACCTTCTGGATCCCAGAAGAATACAGAGAATGCTGCGAAGAAACCGACTCCCATTTTCTCAAAACCACCTGCTTCTTCTGTTTCAACTAATCCTACTACTAATGATCTCTATGCTTTGATTTTGCAGATGAGGAATCATGCACAAGAGCAGGATAAGACCAACGAAAGGATCCCCCGGGAGATTGACGAAATTAAGAAACAAAAGAAAACGGCAGAGGATCGTTCCCCACTGATGCCCAGATCTTTGAATTTTGATACTCCGGTGATTACTTCTCAGCCGTCAGTGGTTCCAGACATTCAATATGCGGGTGGACCAAAAGGAGTGCACTACGGAACAACAGCTATGACCCAGGCACTAGGTTCATATTTCCAGCCAGCAGGATCCTATCCCCAGCATATGGGATCCCTCACGAGTACAGGAGGATATTCAGGAATGCAGCAGTTTCAAGGATCCTCCTTCGTCCCAGGATCATCCCAGGTTCAAGGATCCTCCTTCGTTCCAGGATCATCCCAGGTTCAAGGATCCTCCTTCGTCCCAGGATCATCCCCGGTTCAAGGATCCTCCTTCGTTCCAGGATCATCCCAGGTTCAAGGATCCTCCTTCTTTCCAGGATCATCCCAGGTTCAAGGATCCTCCTTCTTTCCAGGATCATCCCAGTTTCAGGGATCCTTCCAGATGCCAGGATCCTTGAGGAGTCTGCAAACAGGAAGTTCAGATGTCCATCAAGGAGATTTTATTCCAATGCAGACCAATGCCTCTACCGGTCCCTCGATCATTCCAGAGTCTCAACAATATGGATTAACCTCCATTCTTCCTAACTTGAATCCAATGGGAGGTAACACTTTTAATAATTCTCATACTACTAACCATGGTCTTATGCAGGATCCAGGTATCAATCATGCCATGGCCAGAGAATTGCAAAAGCTAAAGGATATGATCTCGAGTGTTCCGGGAGTAGTCAAACCTATTCCAGAGATTGCAGATGGGAGCCACAAGATATCTCGTTTTGCACCACCAATCTGTGATGCTGAGATACCCAAGAGGTTCCATGTGCCTACAATGAAACTGTATGATGGTTCGACGGATCCTGAAGAACACATAGCACAATACAGGGAGAGGATGGAGATCAATCAAATCCCAGAAAAGTTAAAGGAAGCATGCCTATGCAAAGGATTCGGATCCACTCTTACTGGATCAGCTCTCAAATGGCTGCTAAGTCTTCCTCCCTATTCTATTACCTCATTTTCAAACCTAGTTAACTTGTTTAATAATCAGTTTTCTTGTAGTAGAAAATTTGAACGATTAACTAGTGATTTATATAGGATAACCCCGGGTCATAATGAATCATTAAGGGATTACATTACCAAATTCAGTAAAGAATCCTTAGACATTCCCAACTTAGATATAGCTACGGCTGTTGAGGCCTTCAAAATGGGATTGCTTAGGGATTCGTCTTTCTATGATGATCTTGTTATGACACCATGCAGGAACTTAGATGAGGTAAGAACCCGAGCACTTAGGTTCATTCGGCTAGAGGATGACAAGAGGATCCAGGAGAGGTTAGCAGGATCCTCAAAGCAGGATAAGCAAGGATCCTCATTCCGGAACAACAAATTCAAATCCTACAACAGATCTGATAACCAGAACGTGCACTCTATTGATCAAGAAGAGGATGACGAAGATTATCCTCCAATTTCTGAATATTGCTTTAGTGTTGATAACAATGAACTAATCCTTGCTATGCAGAACCTAGGTGATAAAGCTAGATGGCCGAGAAAGAATGACAGGCCGGCTGCAACTAAGGATAAATCAAAGTGGTGTGCATATCATGAAGATTTTGGGCACCTTACAGAAGAATGCATTGCATTAAGAAAGGAAATTGGATACCTGTTGAGTAAAGGGCATCTAAAAGAGTTGTTGGGAAGAAAAAAGTCAAGGACTCAGGATCCTGAAAGGATCCCTGAGAAGGCTCCAGCTCCTCCAGCAGACGCACAAGTGATAAACTTTATTTCTGGAGGATCCGATATTTGTGGCACATCCTTCTCAGCAGCTAAAAGGCATGCAAAGGAAGCTAAGATGGATAATGGAGAAAGACCAGTTCGAACATCAAGTGTCTCCGAAGGAAAAGTCATAACCTTTGATGAAGAGGATCGTGTTGATATCCAGGATCCTCATCACGATGGTTTAGTTATTACTCTTTTCATATCTAACCATTTTGTCCGCAGGATCCTAATAGACGGAGGAAGTTCAGTGAACATTATCCAGCTTGATGTTCTAAAGAAGATGGGTATCCCTGAATCAGAGATCATACCAAGATCCTCCGTGCTCGTGGGATTTAGTGGCGAAACTAAGAACACTCTGGGGGACATTAAACTCCCAATATATATTGAAGGCTTACACTCTTATCAAAAATTTTGTGTTATTGACTGTTTATCTTGTTGTAATGTTATCCTTGGCAGGCCCTGGATACACGATATGAAAGCAGTCCCGTCTACTTACCATCAATGTGTGAAGCTCCCTAGTCCTTGGGGAATAGTAAAGATTGATAGTGATCAGCAGGAGGCTAAGAATTGCTATACTTCATCGATGAAACCAGCCTCGAAATCCAGGGAGCAATAGCAATCAAAGTATCCTCCAAGGGATGTCTTGGAGGCAAAAGAGCAGGATGTGGTAGAAATCCTCATGGATCCTGATGATCCTGAATCCAAAATCTATATTGGATCAGGGATCCTTGGCGAAATGAAAGAAGACCTCGTATCCTTCCTCAAAAGGAGAAAGACTACCTTTGCATGGAAACACGAAGACATGACTGGTATATCCAAAGATGTTATCACCCATAAACTCGGCATCGACAGATCCTTCAGACCAATCCATCAAAGGAGAAGGAAGTTTGCACCAGAAAGGAATGCCATTATCCAAGAAGAGGTAGAGAAATTGCTCCGGGCAGGTATGATTAGAGAGGTCAAGTATCCAAGATGGTTGGCCAATGTGGTTGTTGTTCAAAAGAAAAACGGAAAGTGGAGGGTATGTGTCGATTTTACCGATTTAAATAAGGCATGTCCCAAGGATCCTTTCCCTTTACCCCACATTGACTCCATGGTGGATGCAACCGCGGGTCATGAACTGTTAACTTTTATGGATGCTTCATCTGGATTTCAACAAATCCAAATGGAACCATCCGACCAAGAGGATACAGCCTTCATGACTCCAACTGGTATATATTGCTATATTGCTATGCCGTTCGGATTGAGAAATGCATGTGCAACATACCAAAGGCTGGTGAATATGATGTTCAAGGACCAGATTGGACAAACTATGGAGGTTTACATAGATGATATGGTGGTAAAATCCTTAAAAGCTGAGGATCACCTAAGAGACTTGGAGGAAGCATTCGATATCCTTGACAAATATAACATGAAACTTAATCCTTCAAAATGTCACTTTGGTGTTAAAGCAGGTAAATTCTTAGGATACATGGTGACTAAGAGAGGCATCGAAGCTAGCCCGGAACAAATCAAAGCAATAGTGAACATCAAATCTCCGGCCAATGCTAAGGATGTTCAAAGGCTAACAGGAAGGATAGCAGCCTTGAACAGATTCATATCCAAGTCCTCCGAGAAGTGTAAAGAATTCTATGATATCCTAAGGAAGAATAAGAAATTTGAGTGGACGGAGAAGCATGAAAACGCTTTAAAAGCCCTCAAAGATTACCTATCCTCGGCCCCGGCTTTGATGAAACCAGAAAAAGGTGATGTGTTATCCTTGTATCTTGCAGTATCCTCAAAAGCAGTAAGTGCGGTCCTTGTTAAGGATCATCAAGGTACACAATATCCTGTCTATTATGTAAGTAAAAGTTTACTTGATGCCGAATCCAGGTACTCACACCTTGAAAAACTTATTCTTGCATTAATTATGGCATCTACAAAGCTAAGACATTATTTTGAAACTCATGTTATCATTGTTAAAACTAATTTCCCAATTAAGAATGTCCTCAGGAAACCAGAGATGTCAGGAAGGATGGCTAAGTGGGCAGTGAAGCTAAGTGCATACGATATAAGATATGAGCCTAGGACAGCCATCAAATCCCAAGCATTAGCTGACTTTGTGGCTGATTTCAGTAGTGATTTACAAGAAGAAGCTGAGCTAGAAGTCCAACAGCTAGAAGAGACCAAGGATCCTTGGATACTTCATACTGATGGATCCTCAAATGTCAAAGGCACAGGGCTTGGAATACTACTAAAATCGCCACAGGGGGACATAATACCCCATTCTATAGCTTGTGAGTTCCAAACCACTAACAATGAGGCTGAGTATGAAGCCTTAATTGCTGGTTTGCAAATTGCTAAGCATATGGGAATCAGGTATCTTGAGGTACATGTAGATTCTTTGTTAATTACAAACCACTTTAATGGATCCTATGCTGTTAAAGGTGAAAAGCTAACCAAATATTTGGAGATAGTCAAAAGTTTGGCACTCTCTTTTGTTTCCTTTAGTTTGTCACAGGTACCAAGGGAAGAAAATACAGAAGCTGATGCATTGGCTAACCTAGGATCATCTTTGAAGATCCCAGAGGATATCAAGATTCCTATTATCCATATCTTGACCCCGGCTATCGAGGATCACCAGACTATGGAGATAGGAGATGATTCTGCAGTTATCCCTAGTGAGGATATTCAATCCTATTCAGGATCCGGATCATGGATCTCACCAATCATGAGATACTTACAACATGGAGAGATTCCTACAGGAGAAAACCCTAGGGCTTTCAAATCTAAGGTATCTCAATTCACAATTATGAATAATATGTTATACAGGCGATCTCTTGCAGGACCATACTTGAGATGCATTGAGGATCCTGAAGTTCAAGAAGTTTTAAAAGACTTCCATGAAGGAGATTGTGGAAACCACACTGGGGGCAGGGCGTTATTCTCAAGGATCCTGAGGACAGGATATTACTGGCCAACCATGAAGAAAGATGCTGTGGAGTATGCCAGAAGATGTGATCCTTGCCAGAGACACAGCAATATCCTTCATCAACCAGCTGAATTATTGCATCCTATATCCTCCTCTTGGCCATTTATGAGATGGGGTATGGATATAGTTGGAAAGCTCCCTAAGGCACCTGGTGGGAAAGTATTCATGTTAGCTATGACTGATTACTTCTCCAAGTGGATAGAGGCTGAAGCTTTTGCCCAAGTCAGGGAAAAGGAAGTTATATCCTTCATTAAAAGAAATATTATAACTAGATTTGGAATTCCTTCTGAGATTATATGTGATAATGGTTCCCAATTTATTGGGGGCAGAACCACTAACTTTTGTGACAGTTGGGGGATTAGGATGATAACATCAACACCAGTCCACCCACAAGCTAATGGCCAAGCAGAATCATCCAACAAGATCATCATCAACAATTTGAAGAAAAAGCTTGGATCCAAGAAAGGGAAATGGGCAGAAGAACTACCCTATGTGCTTTGGGCTGACAGGACAACCCCTAAGAATGCTACTGGTCAAACACCATTCTCTTTGGTGTTTGGGGCAGAATCAGTGATCCCAACAGAAATGGTGGTTCCTACTGCTAGAACAAGTACCCGTGATCCTCAGGAAAACGATGAAAACTTGGCTCAAGACCTGGATACTATTGAAGAAATCAGGGATATGGCTAGGATAAGGATGACCAGTTATCAACAAAGAATGGCTGGTGCTTACAACAAAAATGTCAGGATCAGGAGGTTTCAAGTTGGAGATATGGTGTTAAGGAAAGCATTTCAGAATACCACCAATCCTGCCGATGGAAAATTGGCTCCAAAATGGGAAGGCCCTTATTTGATTGAAGCTGAAGCAGGAAAGGGGGCATATAGATTGCTAACCATGGAAGGTGATTTGCTACCAAGAGCTTGGAATGCTGTCCACTTGAAGAAATACTTCATGTAAGTAGGATCCTTATGGCATAGGTGATCCTCACGATAGAGATATCCTTAAAGGATCCTTAAAGTATTGGTGATCCTTACTCAGGTAATATCCTAATCTTGAACTATTTCATTTCTTTATTTTCTCATATAAGGATAAGGATCATGTATCCTTTATCCATCTCTCACGTGAGTTCAAGTTTTGAAAGTTCAGGTATCTTTAGCACAACGTTGGTTATCCACAGAAGCAATCCGCCTTTTGGGTCTAACCCCAGTTATCCTTGGGCTTGTCCCCAAATTCCGCCTGTAGCGCACGATGATCCTGGTATAGTTCAAGGCTTTGGGACCAGTACTCGTTCTAGGGGCTGATAATTCCATTGTTCTGGCTATGCTTAGGATCCTACGTATAATGGTAGACGTACCATACATCCGTTCATAAGGTTTCTAACGTTTTCACGTTAGCTAAGGTTTCTAACGTTTTCACGTTAGCTAAGGTTTTGGCATCTTCATGTCACTAAGTTTGGATAGTCGCCAGTTAGGGCCATACTCCAGTTTACACACGATCCTTGGGCTTGTCCCCAGTTATCCTTGGGCTTGTCCCCAGTTATCCTTGGGCTTGTCCCCAGTTGCTAACTCTTTTCTTATATTGGCTTAGTCCCAAGTTATGCTCTATTTCAGGTCCTTGAAGATAGGCAGCTAGGGATCCTTGATCCTTATTTCACTCTAAGGTTTATCTTATAGTTATCCTTATTATGGTTAGGATTCTAACTTGAATCCTCAGGTATGATCCTTAACTATTTTGATTTTATTCATTATTCATTTGAATAACCCTTATACTTGACAACTGAACTTGTGATTCTTAAACTATATCACTTTTTAGAACTTATCGGTTATGGGATATGTGATCCTTGTTCGTATCCTAAACTTTTTGGATATCTTTTCTAATTTTTCAAGGCTTGATAAGTATAAACAGAATGAACTTTACAACAGTTGGAAAGTAACATATTAAAAAGGATAACAACACATGATAAGCGACAAAAGGTTAAGTTTTTATTTATTAACATAAGGTTAACCCTTTAAAAGTTGTCAAAATTACCTACCCAAGCATCTACCAGCAAAACGTGGCCCGTCCGCTGGGGTAGGTAAAGGGTGTCCATGATAATGAGTTCAAAAGTAGTGCAGGAATATAAAGGCGGCAGGATCACAATGGCTTCATCCCCCAAACAGAGGATCCCTCCACCAATTGCAATCCTGCCCATTGTCCAAAGGATCATACATGATCCTTAAACCTAAGAACTATTGTTTAGAGTTATTACAAACCATGAAATTGTTTTAAACATCACAACCATCAAACTAAAAATTGGGCTCCGGCCTTAGCACATATATCCATCATCGCCCAATTGTGCAGCCTACACCTTTGCTGCATTATCATCATCACCAGCCGCTGCATCCTCAGCTTTATCCTTCAACCCGCTGCCACTAGCCTCAATTGCCAGAATCTCCTCAGCCTCCTCTTCATCACCCAATTCAGCCAGCCTTGCCTTCCATTCTTCAACCTCCCAGTTGCCTTTGTCGAAGGCAGGATCCTGAGCTTCCAAGGCCATTTGGAGTTTGGTTTTGTACATTGCTATGGCGGCAGAAACTTTAGCATCATCCATGATCTCCTTCCTTTCATAATCAAAGTTAACCAGCACCTTGGCCATCTTCTGTTTGGTATCCTTGAGTTCCTTCTGAAGATCAGCAATTGCAAGATCCTTGAGCACAGCAACCTGCTGGAGGTTGGCAATCTTCTGATCTTGATCCTCAACATGGCCGACGTAATCCTCGATCTCAGCAAATTTCTGCAAAAGAAAAGGATAAAGCGGTTCAAGAGCAAGTGATCCTTAGATCAGCAGGATATACAAGCCGAGATAGTGATCCTTACATCATTGAAGTACTCGAGGAACTGGTGGCGAATTAAGGGCAGACCCTGCAAATTCTTAGCCTCGGAAGTCTTTCTCTTTTTGATTCCCTTCCCTTTGAGGGGTGCCTTGGGGATTGAGGCTGTCGGGCTAGTAGGGACCTTTCTTTTGGAGGATTTGACGGTGGTGAGATCGGTGACACTGAACCTTGAAGCAGCTTTGGCAGATTTTCCAGCACCTACACAACCAAAACAAGATAAGTGTCTTTTCTTAATATACATTTAACTATTTATTTAAATCTTAAACAAGGATACTTACTTGACATTGTGACAGAACCTGAGGATACCTCCTGTGAATCTTGGGTTATTGTCTTGAAAGTTCTAGTCTCAGGGTCGAGTCCCCAGAAAGCAGCAAGTCTTTCCCTGGTTGCGGGTGTTGTGATGAGATGTGAAACAGAGATGGCTGCATGACACAAGACAAAGAAGGGGTTAGTGATCCTATTACGAAAACATGACCATCTGGTGATCCTTCCCAGGATCCTCCGTCCTACCATGGGTGGACCATGTTCTTGGTAAGTGTTCTCCATCTGAAATGGTATCCCTTCTTACAAAGAAGAAGCGACGCTTCCAATCTTTGTCGTTTTTGGTGACTTTGAGAAGAGGATGATCTGCACTGGGTTTACGTTTGAGCAAATAACGGTGGGATCCAAAAGTAGTAAGATCATATAGTTCCGCCAGTTCTGACATTCCTAAATCAACGCCTTCCTGCTCGATGATCCTCTCTAGGGTGTATAAAACCCTCCAAATCATCGGCATGGCTTGAATATAAGATATGCCGGTAAGGGAAAAGAAGGATTTTGTGAACTCCGGGAAAGGATAGGTGTACCCTATAGCAAATGGAGTGGCTGGAAAGGCAACCCATGTTTCTGAAACATGGTCGCTCAGGGCAGTTGGATCGAAAGGTTTGAAGAAGGCATTCGCCGGAAAACAGTGACGGATTTTATCTACTTGTGCATCGTTAAAGCAGCACCTCTCATTTGCTGAGTCTTTGATGATCTTTTGACTCTTCAAAGGGCTATCCTTTTTGTGATCCTTGGCCGGAGAACTTCGGAGCAACATTTTCGAAGTGACGAAGAAAAAGAAGAACAGAGTAAGAAGGGAAGAGAGAGGAGAAAGATATACCTGATTGATCTTCAACTGAGATTATAAAGGGAGTTTCTTTCGAATTTAAATGCATAATGATCCTATCTATATCTCTATTTATAATTATGATTCTGCAGGATTGTCACTTCCATGACATCATCATCGCAACGGCTAGTTCTATTTTAACGGCTATATATCCGTTAGTTAGTTACGGATAAGATCAAGAAAATATAACTCGCCAGATTTTACAAATTACTCCTTATATTTTGGGGGCAATTGTTAGGGGAGGATTTTCTAACAATTAGTGATCCTTATTCGTTATCCTAATTAGTGATCCTTACTTCTGTGACAGGTGGTGATCCTCAAAAGAGCTTCAGGATCAGGATCATGGATCACTTTAAGGATCCTCGTACTAACGATTGTTTACTTATGTTTTGTAGCGTCTCGCAGGTATATTAAGCTTGACCAAGTCTAGGCGACATTCCTGGAGAATATTCCTAAACTATGCTGCACGTGCTTGACCAAAAATAGACGTTATGGAGAACGTGGAGGCTTGGCACGAAAGTCGGATAGTTAGTTTAGGTGGTTATTTCTATTTTAAAAAGGGAGTAACGAGCTAGTAGAAAACACTTAGTCATTTTTTGCAGTTACACACACTCGTACAAGCTCTCATACAAGCTCTCAATCAAACACTTAGCAATTACATACACTTTTCACACTTTTTACACATTCCACTGTAGTGATCCTTGTACCTGGCTCGTTACTATCCGAAGTTGTAAACGTTTAATCATTTATTTTAGCTTGGTGATCGGTAGTTTCCATCACCCGGGGTTTTTTGTGCCGGAGATCAACTCTTGATCAAGGGCTTTTTCCCCGTATAAATCCTTGTGTTGTTTGTGCACTTTATATTTAAGTGATCCTCATCGCTGTTACATATTTTAAGCATCATTCCCCTAAACAAAGAGTTTGGTTGCAATATCCTCATCAGATTTTTTGACCAAAACACTAACCAGTGATCTTTACAGGATAACTCAAGGGCCACAGGAATCCTTGAGGGATTATGTGAACAAATTCAGTCGAGAATCCTTGGATATCCCACATCTTGATGTTGCGACAGCTGTGCAAGCTTTTAAGATGGGATTACAAAAGGATTCTCAGTTTTACCAGGATCTTGTGATGAATCCCTGCAGGAATCTCGACGAAGCTCGTAACAGGGCTTTGAGATATATCCGTCTGGAAGATGACAGGAAGATGCAAGAAAGGATGAGCTCATCCAACACTTATGAGTCAACTAATAGGAAGTCAGAATCCTCGTTCAAGTCATATCGGCCTAAGCCGTATAGTAGAAATGAAAACAAAAGAGTGAATGCTGTCGAGGATGAGGATCCTGAAGAGTATCCTGAGTTGTCCGAATATTGCTTTTCTGTTAATATTCCTGAATTGATGTATGCTATGCAGGGTCTAGGAGACAAGGCTAGGTGGCCTCGAAAGAATCAACAAAAGGCTGACTGGAAAGATAAGTCAAAATGGTGTGCTTACCACGAAGATTTCGGACATGTGACTGAGGATTGCATTGCTCTAAGGAAAGAAATAAGCTATCTTCTAAGCAAGGGATATCTGAAAGATCTCTTAGGAAGAAAGAAGAATAAGGGTCAGGATACTGAGAAGGATCCTGAGCGAGCAGCATCACCTCCCGCGGATGCCAAGATAATCAACTTCATTTCGGGAGGATCCGACATTTGTGGAACTTCGTATTCAGCAGCAAAGAGACATGCAAAGGAAGCCAAGGCCGAAAGGGGAAACAAACCTGTCAGGATGACTACCCTCACAACTGACAAAGTGATCACTTTTGATGCTGATGACAGGGATACTGTCCAGGATCCTCACCATGATGCTCTGGTAATAACGTTATATGTGGCTAACCATTTTGTACGCAGGATACTGGTTGATAATGGCAGCTCCGTCAACATAATCCAACTAGAAACTCTGAAGAGAATGAATGTGTCTCCAATGGATATCACTTCAAAGTCTACCGTGCTTGTTGGGTTCAGTGGAGAGGCTAGAAACACAGTGGGAGAGATAAAGTTGCCAGTATACGTTGAAGGAGTCAACTCGATACAACGTTTCTGTGTGATGGATTCTCTATCCTGCTATAACATCATACTGGGAAGACCGTGGATTCACGATATGAAGGCCGTACCATCAACATATCACCAATGCATCAAGATACCTACCCCTTGGGGAGTTGTCAAAGTTGATAGTGATCAGCAGGAGGCGAAGGAATGCTACTCATCCTCGATAAAATCCTCAACCAAACCTAGTGCAGCATAGCAATTAAAGACGCGGGCCCAGGATATCGTGGAGGATCCGGAGCAGGATGTGAAGAAAATTATCCTAGACCAGGATAATCCCGATATTTCGGTGCTCGTGGGAACCAATATCCCTCAGGATATTGAAGAGCAATTAATTAACTTTTTAAAATGCAGGATGTCAACGTTTGCATGGAAGCATGAGGATATGACAGGCATATCCAAAGATATTATCACTCACAAGCTTGGAATCGATAGATCATTCAAGCCTGTGCAACAAAAAAGAAGGAAGTTTGCTCCTGAGCGGAACACGATTATCCAGGAGGAAGTTGAAAGATTATTAAAGTCCAAAATGATCAGAGAGGTTAAGTTCCCAAGGTGGCTAGCAAACGTGGTTGTAGTACAGAAGAAGAATGGGAAATGGAGAGTTTGTGTAGACTACATAGACTTGAACAAAGCTTGTCCTAAAGACCCATTTCCTCTTCCCCACATTGATGCAATGGTAGATGCCACTGCCGGGCATGAAATGCTGACCTTCATGGACGTATCCTCAGGATTTCAACAGATCCAAATGGAGCCTTCTGACCAGGAGGATACCGCCTTCATGACACCAACAGGTATTTATTGTTATACAGCTATGCCTTTTGGTTTGAAAAATGCAGGTGCAACATACCAAAGATTGGTAAACATGATGTTCAAAGACAAACTGGGGGACACCATGGAGGTATATATTGATGATATGGTGGTGAAATCTAAAAAGGCTGAGGATCACCTCCAGGATATCAAGGGAGCATTTGATATCCTGGATCAATACAACATGAAGCTGAATCCTGCTAAATGCCATTTCGGAGTGGGGGCAGGAAAGTTTCTTGGATATATGGTGACAAAGAGGGGGATAGAAGCAAGCCCAGAGCAGATCAAAGCCATCCTGGACATAAAATCACCCTCAAATATGAAGGACGTACAAAGATTAACAGGCCGAGTAGCAGCTCTAAACAGGTTTATTTCAAGATCCTCAGAGAAATGCAAAGACTTCTATGATATCCTGAAGAAGAACAAAAGATTCGAATGGGGGGAAAAGCATGAAGCAGCCCTGCAGGATTTGAAACGATATCTCTCAACCGCACCTCTATTGATGAAGCCTGAAAATGGTGAACCACTATCCCTATACCTTGCTGTATCAGGGAATGCTGTAAGTGCCGTTCTTATAAAAGACCATGAAGGTCAGCAATATCCTGTTTATTATGTTAGTAAAAGTTTGCTAGATGCTGAAACTAGGTATTCTCATTTAGAAAAATTGATACTAGCATTAGTCATGGCATCAACAAAACTTAGGCATTATTTCGAGACACATAGGATACATGTTAAAACGAATTATCCTGTCAAAAATGTGCTTAGGAAACCAGAGATGTCAGGCAGGATGGCCAAGTGGTCGGTAAAGTTAAGTGCTTATGATTTAGTATACGAACCTAGAAATGCCATAAAATCTCAGGCTTTAGCTGACTTTGTGGCTGACTTTAGTAGTGACATTCAGGACGAGGTAGACCTAGAAGTTCAACAGTTAGGAGAATCCTCAGGATCCTGGACATTATATACTGACGGTGCATCTAATGTAAGAGGAGTAGGATTAGGAATACTACTAAAATCGCCACAGGGGGACATATTACCCCAGGCTATTAGGTGTGAATTTCCTGCTACTAATAATGAAGCAGAGTATGAGGCTTTAATTGCGGGATTAGAGTTGGCTAAGAGCATGAGTATCAAAAATTTGCAAGTATATGTTGACTCTTTGTTAATTACTAACCATTTTAATGGATCCTATGCAGTTAAGGGTGAGAAACTAATCTAATATCTCGATATTCTCAAAAAATTAGCAGGATATTTCGATGTTTTTATACTTGAACAGGTACCAAGGGAGGATAATGCTGAAGCGGATGCCTTAGCAAATTTGGGATCATCAATCAAGATACCTGAAGGGACGCAAATACCAATATTACATGTCCTATATCCTGCAACGAATCCTCAGGATAGAGTAGTAGCTGGTATTCAGGATCCTGGAGTAGAACATCCTGAAGAGGATCCTAAATCCTGGACGACTCCAATCATGAAATATCTCAAAGAAGGACACATCCCTGGAAATGAAAATCCTAAGGCATTTAGGATGAAGGTATCACGATTCGCTATTATAAATAATATTTTATACAAGAAATCTCTTGCAGGACCGTATTTGAGGTGCTTGGAGGATCCTGAAGCCAAGGAAGTACTTCAGGATATATACATGAAGGGGATTGTGGTAACCATGCTGGGGGCAGGTCGTTATTCTCAAAAGTATTAAGGACAGGATATTATTGGCCAACAATGAGAAAAGATGCCGCGGAATATGTTCGAAGATGTGACGCATGTCAAAGACACAGTAACATACTGCATCAGCCGGCTGAACCATTATATCCTATTGTTTCCCCTTGGCCATTTATGAAGTGGGGTATTGATATAGTGGGAAAGCTACCAAAAGCTCCGGGAGGAAAAGTCTTTATGCTAGCAATGACAGATTATTTCTCTAAGTGGGTTGAAGCAGAAGCATTTGTTCAAGTTAGAGATCAAGAAGTAGTATCCTTCATCAAGAGGAATATCCTGACCAGATTTGGAGTACCAGCTGAGATAATCTGTGACAATGGTTCTCAATTCATAAGTAAGAGGACTACTGATTTTTGCAAGAGTTGGGGAATCAAAATGATTACGTCTACTCCGGTACATCCTCAAGCAAATGGACAAGCAGAATCCTCAAACAAGATAATTGTCAATAACTTAAAGAAAAGGCTTGGAGCCAAAAAAGGAAGATGGGCAGAAGAATTACCCTTTGTTTTATGGGCTGATAGGACAACGGTAAAAAATGCAACAGGCTAAACCCCATTTTCCTTGGTGTTTAGAGCAGAAGCAATGATTCCGACGGAAATGACAATACCTACTGCAAGATCTACCTTAAGTGATCCTGAGCAGAATCCTGAAGCCTTGAGTCAGGATTTAGACACTATAGATGAAAAGAGAGATGCGGCAAGGCTAAGGATGGCAGCATATCAATAGAGAATATCCAGGGCATATAACAAGAATATTAGAACCAGAAGATTTAAGGTTGGAGATTGGGTGTTAAGAAAGGCTTTTCAAAATACTACTAATCCTGCCGATGGTAAATTAGCTCCAAAATGGGAAGGACCATACGAAGTTGAATCAGAAGCAGGGAAAGGAGCATATAGACTCAAGAATATGGAGGGGGATATGCTACCGAGATCTTGGAATGCTATACACCTTAAGCTTTATTTCAAGTGAGTCTAGAATTTAATTTCTAACTCAGGATGGTATGAATTCTACCTCTTTTAAATATGTTTGGTTTAATTTATTCTTTGAAACTCAATACTGACTTAAGCATCGGAGGGGTGTTAGCCAAGCTAACACCCACCTTAGTTTACAATTGTTTTGCAAGATATGTTTCAGGATATGGCTCCAGGATATGTACTCGGGATAACTCAGAAGATTAGAGGATTGGCCCCCTCTCTCACGTTTAAGGGATACTGATCCCTTCACAGGTTTAAAGGTATTCACCTTTCTTCCGAATTGGGTTTAAACACCCCGCCTGGAGCGCAAGTTATTCAGGGATAGTTCAAGGTGGCGGGACCAGTCCATGTAAAAGTGGCTGACAATTTCGTTACTGTTGGCTATATCCTGAATCCTAAAGGTATATGAGGATTGATCACCCTCTCTCACGAAAGGGTATTTTCATACTCTCTAAGGTTTAAAGGTTTTTGCCTTTCTAAGTCTTGGAGTTTATACACTCCCCCCTGTGGCGCATGAAAATTTGGGATTTTCCCCAGGATACAAGGGATTTATCTCCAGTACATCCTTGGGTTTTGCCCTTGGGACGTAAAAAATCGCCTATGGAAGCTGACTTTCAGAAGATTTCTAAAGTGTTTGAAGACATTGTACACAGGGGACATTCCCACCAAGGTGGTGGTGTAAAGCTAAAAGGATGAGGTTTGGAAGTAATGCACTAAGTACCTTGCACAGGGGACATCTTCGTTGGAAGAGTTGCAAAGGGATCGAAGTTTGGTAATAGGTTTATACCCTATTTCTGGTATGATCTTATCTTTGTAAGCCTCATTTAAGTTTTTAGTGACATTATGTTAAGTATCCTGATATGTATCCTCAAAGTCCTTTTTCAGAATATTTGATTAGGGTGTTAATTTGGAACTTTGATCATTTAAATATTATCAAAACTGGCTTTGAAAAGATAGACTGTTTTTCACACTCTAAAGAAATTTTTACAAAGTTGAAGGAACGTTTGGAAGTTCTATCTAATAAAAGGCTTTTGCAGTATGTTGCTGAGCATACTGATCAGGATATTTTATAAGATAACGATACAGAATCTTTACAAAGGTAAGACTCACACTAAGTAATGCAAGGTGACAGAAAATAAGTCAAAAGATAGTTATATTATTAACAGGTCAAAAGTTGTGCTTTTGGTTTCACCTTAAACTAAGGCCCATCCGCCAAAAGCACAATTAGGTTTTACCATACTTGTGTAACGGTTGCAGGATCTATCTCAAAACAGGACCCGTCCACCTACAACCGTTACTACGTTCAAAACAAGTTATACTAATCGATGACCAAGGGCTTCATCCTAAAACCTAGGACCCATCCACCTTTGGTCATCGTATTGTTCTAATGCAAGAAATATAAAATTGTTCGAAGACAGGAAAAGTAAATTGTTTGAACAACCACAACCACGAAATTTAAAAATGGGCTCCGGCCTTGGCACGTATATCCATCATCGCCCATTTCGCCGCCTAAGAAGCGGCGCCTTCTTGATCAGCAACCTCCTTGTCAGCATTCGCCCCAGCATCAGCCTCAGGATTCTTCTCGGCATCATCATCAGCATTGGCCACCTCCTCTGCCGCCTTCGAAGGCTCTTCACCAACATGCTTTGCAGAATGAGCAACGGGATGACCTCCAAGATCCTTTAGTTTCGCCTCCCAAGTCTTTACGTTCCAGGAGGGGCATTCAAAACCCAAATCCATGGCCTCATAAGCCATCTTTATCCTGGCTTGGAGAAGGGAGACGACCACAGATGCTTTAAGGCTATCCCGGTATGAGCTCATATTCTGCTGATATTGAAGAAGGGCGGCATCTAGCTTGGCTTGAGCGTTCTCATTAGCTTTGTGGAGGGCAGCTTGATGTTCCTGGGTCATTGCCTTGTATTTGTCTTCATAGTGCTGGGATTTGGCAGCCGCAATGGTTCCTTGGTCAGCTATGGTTGCTTGAGCTTTCTCCAGCTGGATCTGCAACATCTTGTTAAGCCCGCAAGCGTCTTCGTATAAGTGCATAAGACGATCCAGACCCTATCAATAAAGGCACATGTATTAATGTAAAGAGTAAGCAGGATAAGGACTAACATACTTGTGCAGGATATCGAAAAGAAAATTCTACCTGTTTGAGGAATGAGGTGGCTTCATTGAACCCATGGTTCTCAAGAGAGAATGTTTCAGAAACAGCTGGGGGGTCAGTCTCCTTTCTCTTCCGAGAGCTGGATGCCCGGGTCCTGGATGCCGGAGGGCCTTTGGGAGCAGAAACAGTTTTCGAGGAGGTAGGCTTTGGTGTAGCAGACGACTTTGGCTTGGATTCTTGTTTGGTGGGTTCAAGGCTGGAGTAGCAATCCAATTCGTCAAGTTCGAAACCTTCAAGGTTGACGACTGGTACTACATAAGGGAAGATATTCTTAAACTCATTATATTTTTGAAAAATAATTAATATGTGAGAATGTGCTTACCAGACATTTCTGAGCTTGATTTTTGATGAGAATCTGTAAGAGACAGGGAAAAAGTTCTTTCACTGGTAGGAAGACGGTAGATTTCCTTGATCTTGGATTCGGATTCTGCATTGGGAGGCACTAAATCTCTGAAATTCGCTGCATAAAAACATCAGAATATAAGTCCGGGATACAGTTTGAAGATATAATTGGGGATATTCCTAAAACCCTAAATCCTACCCTTGGTTAACCATTTAACCGGTAGATCGAAACCCTTATCAATAGAGTCTCTTTTTACGAAAAAGAATTTTCGTCGCCATCGGTCTTCATTCTTGGTGGCTTTAAGGACCAAAGGGTTCTTGATGGAAAACAGAAGAAAACGGTGATTGCCATGGGATCTCAACCGGTATGCTATAGAGAGGTCCTCAACAAGTAGATTAGGAAAATGGCGAGATTTGATTTGATCCAACACTATCAAGACTCGCCAGACCATTGGCATAACTTGGGCATAGCTAAGGCCGGTGAGGTCGAAAAAGCTAGAGATAAAGGGTGGAAATGGGTACCGGAGTCCAAGAGAGAAAGGATAAGCGAAAAAACAAACCCACTCGTCGGATGACGCGTCCGATCGGGCTTCCTGGTCGAAGGGGCGAAAGACCGTTCCGGTGGGGAAGGCACCGGAATCTTTAGGAGCAGCAATGTCAGCATTATTGAAGCAGCAAATCTCCTTTGCTGGATCAGTGATGAAGTTTTGACTTATGAGGGTTGAGGCTGATCGGTCTGATCGGGATTTCGTTCGTGGTGCCATGAAGAGTATTGAACAAATTAAGAGAAATTCAAGAAAGGAGAATAGAAAAGAAGATACCTGATGTTCGCTTGCAGATAAGGATAACCTTGATTAGGAGCCCCTTGGTTAATATAGGATGAATATAGGGGGGTAAAGAGTAAATAATGCCTTGGAAGTTGCACCGCTGTCATTTCAAGGGTCTAGTCGTATTAATTACCTTAAGTCATGAGGTGAAACTTTTGAAATATATTCGTTGGATTGGTATCCCAACCGATATATTTGGGGACAATTGTTAGGGGTCATTTTCTTAACATACGTATCCTGACCAATATCCTGCCTTTGTTTGTTTATTTGTGACCAGGATGCTGGAAGAGGATATTGCTAACATCTTGGGCGATATCCTGAGGCTTATTGAATTAACCACGTGCAGGTTATAGGCTGAGACTTGCTAACGGTCAAGAGGACTTCTTCTCCTCAAGACTCGGACGAATTTGTTGAGGGAGAGACGTTGAGCCCGAAAGACCAGGTCTCCAACGTTCGAAGAAGGAATATTCGGTGGATCCCGCAAGTTTAGGATAGTTTGTTATTTTATCTTTACTATAAATAGATGTGGGCGGATCAGCTTAGAACACACAATTTTTCACTAACACTCTCGTACACTTTCACTCTCTAGCTCATCGCAAACACTACACTTGTATTCAAGTTTCATTGTAACACTTAGTTGATCCGTACCACATCCTGCACTGTATCCTGATTTGTGAAGCAATAGAAGAACTAGGCAGCTGCGATTGTCAGCTCCCGAGGTTTTATGCCGGCGATCTAGATTGATCAAGGGCTTTCCTCGTACATCTCGTGTCGTTTACTTTACTTTTGCTCATTGTTTGATCATAGATACAGCTCTATATACTGAGCCGTATCCTAAAACTGTTTTTACAATTAACTTGATTAACATATTTGTTGGTGCAGTTGTCTGTCGACTACATCTTAGTTCGAGTCTTAGGCTAGGGTTGATTGTATAGTGAACGAATATCAAGAAACACATAAGTTAGATAGGTCCGCTTATGTGTCATGTCCATATATGGGAACCTATTTGGTTAGGTCCGCTTATGTGTCATGTCCGTATATGGGAACCTACATGTTCAGGTCCGCTTATACGAACATGTCCATATAAACGAACCACTCAATATAGGTCCGCTTATACAGGTCCGCTTATACGTACATGTTCATATAAGCGAACCTATGTCTCCTATATATAGGTAGGTCATTCAAGCGGATCTAGTAGAGAAGTTAGGTGGTGTTACAGTGAAGCCCTGCCAGTTTGTCTCCAGAGCTTGTATATTGTTATCTGATCAATAAAAGAGACGTTAAATAGTGAAATCAAGCAAAACAAAGACTGAATCAATGAATTCCACCTCTGATTCAGTCTGAGCACTCTTCTGATCGACTCGTCAGGTCGTATAACGTTCCTACAATATTTTCGACACTCATTTCTAGCACACTACCTCACTTAACTAATTTGATCACTTAATTACTTCGGTAATTTTTGACCAAAACAACTGTATATCTTAAATGTCATCATATACAAATGTGATTTAGTTTAGAAAGATTTTTCAATGCCGAGAACCTCGATCAGAGAGTAAAAAATGCCTAAGGTTCACAATGGTGTAAAATTAAAATGGGATATACTGGGCTAGGATTCAAGTTACAGGAACAAGGGCCAAACCAACCGCCCAAGAATGGAATCGTCAAGCGAAAACACTTGACAACCTCCTAGAAGCAGCTTTTCTTGCCACCAGACCTTTCTCCATCAATTAGGAATATGATGCCGTCACTAAACACATTCCTTAAATTGTCGCCATTTGTTGAGTGTTTTTTTTGGTGTCTAATCCGCATATATATCACCATTACCCTTGATATAGTTTACGAAGATTTTTCAAAGCCGAGAACCTCGATCAGAGAGTAAAAAAGGGCTAAGGTTCACAATGGTGTAAAATTAAAATGGGAAATACCAGGCTAGGATTCGAGTTACAGGAACAAGGCCAAACCAACCACCCAAGAATGGAATCGTCGACCGAAAACACTTGACAACCTCCTAGAAGCAGCTTTTCTTGCCATCAGAACTTTCTCCATCAATTTGGAATCTGATGCCGTCACTAAAACATTCCTTAAATTGTAGCCATTTGTTGAGTGTTTTTTTTAGTCTCTTCCGCATATATATCACCTTTGCCCTTGATTTTCTTGACAGTATATCTCTTCCATATCAACATATAGACGTGTGATTTAGTTTACGAAGATTTTTCAATGCCGAGAACCTCGATCAGAGAGTAAAAATGGCGTAAGGTTCACAGTGGTGTAAAATTAAAATGGGATATACCGGGTTAGGATTCGAGTTACAGGAACAATGGCCAAACCAACCACCCAAGAATGGAATCGTCGAACGAAAACACTTGACAACCTCCTAGAAGCAGCTTTTCTTGCCACCAGACCTTTCTCCATCAATTAGGAATCTGATGTCGTCACTAAACACATTTATTAAATTGTAGCCATTTGTTGAGTGTTTTTTTTTTTTGGTGTCTAATCCGCATATATATCACCATTTCCCTTGATTTTCTTGACTGTATATCTCTTAAATGTCAACATATACACGTGTGATTTAGTTTACGAAGATTTTTCAATGCCGAGAACCACAATCAGAGAGTAAAAAAGGCGTATGGTTCACAATAGTGTAAATTTAAAATGGGATATACCGGGCTAGGATTTGGGTTACAGGAACAAGGGCCAAACCAACCACCCAAGAATGGAATCGTCGAGCGAAAACACATGACAACCTCCTAGAAGCAGCTTTTCTTGCCAACAAACCTTTCTCCATCAATTAGGAATCTAATGCCGTCACTAAACACATTACTTAAATTGTAGCCATTTATTGAGTGTTTTTTTTGGTTTCTAATCCACATATATATCACCGTTGCCCTTGATTTTCTTGACTATATATCTCTTAAATGCCAACGTATACACTTGTGATTTAGTTTACGAAGATTTTTCAATGCCGAGAACCTCGATCAGAGAGTAAAAAAGGCGTAAGGTTCACAATGGTGTAAAATTAAAATGGGATATACCGTGCTAGGATTCGAGTTACAGGAACAAGGGCCAAACCAACCACCCAAGAATGGAATCGTCGAGCGAAAACACTTGACAACCCCCTTGAAGCAGCTTTTCTTGCCACCAGACCTTTCTCCATCAATTAGGAATCTGATGTTGTCACTAAACACATTCCTTAAATTGTAGCCATTTGTTGGTTGTTTTTTTTTTGGTGTCTAATCCTCATATATATCACCGTTGCCCTTGATTTTCTTGACTGTATATCTCTTAGTTGTCAACATATACACGTGTGATTTATTTTACGAAGATTTTTCAATGCCGAGAACCTCGATCAGAGAGTAAAAATGGCGTAAGGTTCACGATGGTGTAAAATTAAAATGGGATATACCGGGCTAGGATTCGAGTTACAGGAACAAGGGCCAAACCAACCACCCAAGAATGGAATCTTCGAGCGAAAACACTTGACTACCTCCTAGAAGCAGCTTTTCTTGCCACCAGACCTTTCTCCATCAATTAGGAATCTGATGTCGTCACTAAACACATTCCTTAAATTGTAGCTGTTGGACCTAGTATGGCCTAAACAACTTCTTTTCACGTAATATGGCAAGTGATTTCAGTAGATGTGAAAAAGATGTGCGGAAATGGAAATCAGACTTTTAGAAACAAGACCTACAGAATTACCAAGTTTATATCACTTTGAAACAAAATAGTTTACAAGGTGATTGTAAGATTATTATCTAATACAAATGAATCTTAAATTCTGTGGGTGAGAAGGGTAATGGAGTTTGGGTGTTTGTATATGAATGCTAATCTTCAAACTCAATTGTCTTCTGCTGGTTGAGTCTTCTATTTATAGAAGCCTGGGTACATGAATAAACAATAGTTTATTCATGCAATAAGTCCTGCAAAAAGTAGCAATTTGACATATTCATTGAATCCAACGTTCAAGTTGCCTTTGTAATCATGATATCCAATAATGTCAGTTGCTTCGATCATTGGTGGCAGGATAGAGCATGGTTTTAGACATGTGGGGTATTCATTAGAATTTCTGATAAACCACTTCATCAGAAATTCTGGTGAACAAATCATTAGAAAATCTGATGATCAGAATCGTCAGAAACTGATGATATTTCATCAGAAATATCATCAGATCCATCAGAAATGACCTTCTCTGATAATCCAAATCAGCTCTTGATCAACTTGTGATTCTTTGAAGTAGATGCTGTGCATTTCAGTTGTCCTATCTGATCTTCTTCTTCTTGTTGTGATCTTCAGGACTGTTATCTCTTCAGAGATCCAGTTGATTGTGATTTTCTTCAATACTTACAAATAAAGTTTCCTAACAGTTTCCCCCTATGTATTGTAAGAAAATGAACTATCTATTTCAACATAAACAACTTTTAACTAATCCTTGAAAAGAAAAATCAAGCAACTAAGTTCAGAAACATAAAACATAATCAAACCAACCATTGTTCAGAACAGAAAAAAACTTAAAATATTGTTCAAAAACAGCAATATCAATTCGTTAATTGATCTTCACTCCACTTCTGTATTTGTCCCCTGGTTTCAGCTTTTTTCTTGTGATCAATTGCCTTTTGAGTTTCCTTGTATATTTCTTTGTACCATCCTCTTGACTCCATCCAGTTTTCAATACAATCTTCAATTATTTTTCTCAGTTGTTCATTGTTCTTTCCCTTCTTTTTGAGCTGCTCTTGTTTCTCATTCATGCAGTTCCTTATATATCTCAGAGTTTGATTTGAATACCTACATATTTCACTTATTCTGAACAGAGCTTTCTCTTCATTAGCATCTTTGAAGACCACACACATTTCTGGTTTGTCAAAGATTGCTCCAGTTCTCATTAGTTTAGAAGGAATTTCAGCTGGAATTGTGGTGTTGGGATGAGGTATTAGCACTTTGTTTCTATACTCAAAATTGATACAAAGATCAAAATCTGCCAGTGCAGCCCTGTTGTATAACTTTGCTCCTGCACTTTTGAGACTGTCAAGGGCTCTTCTGATCACAACTGTACTCCCTTTCTCTTTATCAATGATATTCTTCATTTTGACTATGTCCATTGGATGAATATCATCAGTCAGATCTGCATCAGTAACCCTTTGTTCATTTTTATCTTTTCTGATCAAGGTATACTTGTTTCGTCCTTCATTACCTAATATGCCTCCCCCAGTTGTCAAAGTATCGATTCTTTCAATAGATACTATTGGATTGGTCAAGTGTTTGTGCAACATTACCCAGCTTCCATTGTTTCCTTCTTCAATAATACCTTTACTCAAGGGAGAAAGTGGCCTTTTTGGGTTGTCTTCTGGACCTTTCCAGTAGTAGTGCTTTAGATGTTCTTCAGGATAAATGATTGTGTGCAAATCACCTTCCAGCACCATTGATTCTTTGATGTTTCCTTCTGAATCTTCTCTCATTATCTTTCTTGGCCTTTTTGAGGAGGTCACTTCATGTTCCATTCTTCTCTTCTCTTTTGTATCCATCCTTATGCTTAACTCTGTTTCTCCTGTGATGGCTGTAGAAGATGACTGAATTGGAACATGTTCTTTCTATTGGACCCTTGAAGTGTCTAGCTTTGGGACATTTGGTGGAGGACCCATGAGTAACTTTTGTTTATCTGGAGGTGGACCCATGGGATGCTTCTGTTTTTGAGCTGTTGGTGTTTCTGTTTGTTTGGTTTGATCTTGCTGAATGTTTTCTGGTTGTTGTTGAGGAGTTTCTGATCCTCTTGCTTATCTTTCTTATGGAATTGGAGCTTTCAGTTCATGAAGGTCAACTTTTGCTAGTGTGGCAACATTATACTGCAATCTCTTTACTAACAAATGGACATTAGTAAGAGCTTGAGTATTTGTTTCTTCTTGTTTCTTTACTTTCTGAAACTCCCAATTTTCTTGATTTCTTTGTGCAGTCAATTCAATCAACAGTTTCTCAAAAGCCTCAGTCATGCTGCTGTTGTTGGCTCTGAGGAACTATATTTCTTCAAGAATTCTTCCTGAACTTGAGCTTTCTCCTGCAGTTACAACTCCAGCCATCTGTTTCTTAATTTCTTGTAGTTCATTAAGAGCTTTCTTGAATTCTGATGAGCTCTCTCTGTTTTCTGATGACTCTTGTAGTTTGTTGAGAGCTGCAGTGTTATCTTCTGTACAGCTTTGACAGTTTCTGATAAAACCTTGATCTCTGATTTTTGATTTCTGATTCCTTTCAGTATCAGATCAAGTTTTCCTTCTGTAGCTGTTTTCTCAGTGGCAGTTGTATCTTCAAGTTCCTTGTGAGGTTGTTTAGTGGACATAGATTGATGTCCTTGGTAAATAGGAGAAACAACAGATGTTCCACCTCTAACACCAGCAGAAAACACATTCTCTGCTGTTCTGAGATTAAGAGGATGGAAATATTCCATATTCTCTGTTCCCTCACCAGAAAATTGAAACATATTCAAGTCCTGGTTTTCTTCATATCCTTGAACCCTTTCAGGTTTCCATGAGTTGTTGAGAAACTCTTAGTTTTCTCATCTAGGTTTCCTTGATCAGTAGACTGATCTCCACCTGGTGCCACCACATTTTCCTCATCAGAATCTGATTCAGAAAATGGATCTTTGGTTTCACTCACATTTTGTTTTGCAGAAACAGTGCCTATATGTAAAATTTCATACTTTCCTTGAATTGACCCATCAGAATCACTCTCAGAATCATGAAATAAATTGAATTTAGAATGTTGTGTACCTGTTTCTCCCATATGTGAGACTTCAGCATGATGTTCTTCTGCCACATGACTCATATTCACATCTTCATCAGCTAGATGAGGATCAGATTCACCCTGCTGCTCCATTCTTGGTGTGCTTGACGCTTGTGCATCATGCTCCATGGGGGACACATTTTCAAAACCTTCTTTGTTTTCTGGCTTTTTGCTTAACATCTTCAGGTATTCTGCTCTGTATGGTGAATCTTCTGGTATCAGATACATCATTCTTTCCGACAGAACAGGTACATCAAAATCTGACTTCCAAGACCCTATAGCAGTCCAAGGTCTCATGATTTCTGTTTTCCACATAATTTTTTATTTTGGAATTTCTAGGTTCCTTTCAGAAAATGCATCAGAAATTATGATTGACAGAAATCTGGGAAAGGGTAGATGTGAATCTATCCTTCCAGTTTTAGTCAGAATTGATCTTTTGATCAGATTAAATATTTCTGTTCCAAAATCAATATTCAACCCATTTATGAGGCTGAACATGATTGTCAGAACATTCATATTTATATGGTCTGTACCTCCAAACTTTGATGATAAACACTTGTTCAGGATCTCCATTAACACTTGCCAGAAGGCAGGTAGCTTGTTTCTCTTGAATTCATTGATCTTTGAAATCTTTGTCTTGTAGCCAATTACAGCATCAAGTTGTGCGAACATGTCTTCTTTTTCTGGTGCTTCTTCATAGCCTTGGTTTAAGGGTAGTTCTAAACATTCCCTTATTTTCTCCGGTGAGATTATAATGAAGATATTTTCCCACACATGTGCTGTTAGCTCCATTTGACTTGAGACTTTGAGAGTTTTCGCAACTTGTTGTAGTAGTCTTACTGGTACCTCTCTGGTCTTTGTGAGAGCTTGAGCTATCGGGCATCTGATCAGAAATTCAATGAGAATTTGACACTTCATGTCATACTCTTCAATGTTATCATTCATTGCTTCATTGTTGCTCTTTAATGGAAGAAATTCAGCTTTAGTGATTAACGGAACAGAGTGTTCAATTGGTGGTGTGTTGATGTTGGTAGCTGCCATTGAGAATTTGGGTTTTTGTTTCGGAAAAGGGTTTTAGGGTTATGAGTTTGAAGGTTAAAGATGGAAGTCTCTGGTTTCGAATGATGTATTTATAGTGAACAAAGACAGAGATCTTTGGGTGTTTTTCGTAGGTTGTTTGTATTCAAGGTGGTTAATGACACCTTAATGATGTTTTAATCTGTTTAGGAAACAACCGTTTTTGAAAAACCTTTGGTTTATCTCTAATTTAATATATATCTTTTAATGAGAATTAGAGATACCAAGGATTTAGCGGATAAACACAAATATCCAACTTGCACCTTTTCTCCACGTGGGACCTCTTTTGTTTCAAAAAGGTCCAATAAACACCTTTTCTGAGATTATGTATCTTCCCAAGTTTTTCTCTTGATGATATATATCAGAAAATATTTGAGTAATGCTTTTGAGAGATGGATTCCCTTTATATATCATCAGAATGCATTTGATTCATTTACAGAAATTGAATCAGCAAAAAAAATTATTTTTTTATTTAAATTTTTTAGATGAGAGGGAATAAGTAGAGTTCGAAGATTTTTACTTACATTGCAGTTTTGAACTCCACACCTTTGCTCTGATTTTCAGATAGTATTTTCATATAGCTTGTTCCAGTCCTCGGAAAAAAATATTTTGAAAGAAACTTATTTCAAAAATTTAGATGATCATAAGTTTCTTTGAATCTGGTTAAAGACAGTATTTTCTGATGCTCCTTTCTGTTGACATGTCAAACTTCCTGGTTGTCAAGATATATTTCTGATAAAAATTTGATTATCTGATATATTATCAGTTTTTCAGTTTATCTTGAGAATTTTCTGGTGTATGAACAGATTCTGATGGCTTAATGGGTTTTCTGAAAAAATACCAGATTTTCTGATTAATCATCAGATTTTCTGAGTTTCACTAAATCTTATCAGATTTCATTTGATTTTTACCAGATTTTCCTTGTTTTTATCAGACATATTGTCTAAGTTCCCCCCAGATCAGTTGACAAGTTTTTGTTTTTTTTAAGTAGGAAAAAATAAGGCAAACTTAATATATATAAAAAACTTAAACACACAAAAACAAACAAAACAAGCAAACAACAGCTACTCCTCCTCCTCATCCAGCACGTTGTACATGCACTTCACATATAACCAGAGACTGGTTATTCGTCCAGTGTGATTCGTTGATGGAACCAGGGTGGGATCTCTTATGTTTTCTTGAAGTGCCAGCTCTTCCCTTGGATACCAGCTTCTCACTCCTCCAAAGTCTAGCTGACTGGTGATCACCTTGGTTACGAATCGAGGGTAGATCAGAAAAGGTTGATGGTCATGAGTGTTTGCTTCTAAGTCTCTCATGAGAAACTTAGTGTAGTTGTAAGGTTTTTCCTGTACAATAGCATGAATCACTTCCATCATCCTATGGGACAGCTCGTTGAAGTGTCCAATCTTTTTAGAAAAGCAGACACTTAGCTGTGTCACCAGATACTGGAAAGGTGGTATAAAACCAGATTTGCTAATCTGCCTTGACACGTTGTTGGAGTGATAGCCCATTTCAGTCAAGGTTTGTAGCACATCTGCCTTATCAAGGAAGGTGTTTTCCTGATCATTACCCAATCGGAGGACATTTCTGAGTGTTTCCTCCTTTAGGGTGATTTTTACCCCCATAACTTTGCTATCAATCCACATGGAAGTACCACTTAAAACGATTTGAGCATTCTACCAGAATTCTTGTAGAAGATGTGGATATATAGTGACATGTGTTGATACAGCAAAGCCTAAAGGACTTCGCATGATCATATTATACACATACCTGCAGTGTTCCCATGCAGGTCCTTCCAAGTTAGATCTTAGCCTAAGATTATGATGTCTGTGAAGAGGGAGAGGGAATTGAGTAACTTTCACTGAGTTTGGGCGACCCATTTCTGAAATAAGAAGTTTCTGATGAAGGGCATTTGAAGAGATGATTTTGGTGTGAAGAAAGTCCTTTTCAGGTTGTTAATATTTATAGATGAAAGTGATAGTTCCTCATAAATGATATTAACAGCAAAAGGTTTTTATTTTCATCTCTTCAATTAAGACGATATATGTTGCAGTGAATATGACAGTCTACTAAGCCTCATGTGTGAGTAAGCAATAAATAGCTAGGCGGCTACTTTCATAGCTCCTAATCATTTTAGTACCTAAGTGTCTCTTAAACTCCTTATGTAAAAATGGCGTTGCATGCATTGGTATTGTAAGAATAAATTCAATTTTCTGCAAAAATTTTCTTGTGACGGTTGATTTTTCTCTGCAGTATTGAATTTTATCTTAATATATGTTAATGCATGTTACTTTTCCCCCTTTTTGTTTTTTTTAATAAAATACACAAAAAAAATACAAAAATAAACTATGCACAACTATGAATTTATACAAATGGGATATGTATGAAGATAGGAGTCCTTGATGATTAATGATCATCCTGCTTTTTAAACAAAGTTTCTGATGATGTATCAGAATTTCTGATGTTCATCAGATTTTCTGATACCTCTTCAGATTTTCTGATAAATCATCAGATTCATTGATGATTTATCAGACCATCAGATTGATGGATTTCTCTATCAGAACTCTGTTTAATTAATCTTTGATTATCAGAATTTTGATGATCATCAATTTGGTTTTCAATTTGTGTCACTTTGTTTTCTGAAAAATTTTCATCTTTTAAATTAACCATGCCCAGTTTGCTGATCAAAAAGTTGTGTCTCTTTTCATCAAGAGGCTTTGTAAAGATATCAGCAATTTGGTTTTCAGTTGGAACAAAATACATTTCTATGTTACCTTTCTCCACATGATCTTTTATGAAGTGATATCTGACATCTATGTGTTTGGTTCTTGAGTGATGAACTAGATTTTCTGTTATTGCAATTGCACTCTTTGAATCACATAGAATTGGTATTTTTGTCAGATTTACTCCATAGTCCCTCAGTTGAGTTTGCATCCACAGCACTTGTGAACAGCAACTTGCTGCTGCTACATATTCTGATTCTGCTGTTGAAGTGGCAACACAGTTTTGCTTTTTGCTTGCCCAACATACCAATTTTTCTCCCAATATCTGACAAGCACCAGATGTGCTATTTATGTCAATCTTGTACCCTTCATAATCTGCATCTGTGTATGCAATTAATTCAAGGTTTGTATCCTTTGGATACCAGAGACCAAGTTCTGATGTGCCTTTTAGATATTTGAAAACCCTTTTTACAGCTTTTAAGTGGGATTCTTTAGGATCACATTGATATCTGGCCAGAAAGCATGTTGCAAACATGATATCTGGTCTGCTTGCAGTTAAATATAGCAATGATCCTATCATCTCCCTATAGGTTTTAGTATCTACACTAGTTCCATCTTTATCAGAATCTAATTTGTTCCCTGTTGCCATGGGAGTTTTTGAAACATAGCAGTTTTCAAGTGAGTATTTTTGTAGAATTGTTTTTACATACTTTGATTGACTAAAAAATATTCCATCAATTCTTTGTTTAACTTGTAACCCTAAGAAAAAGGTTAACTCACCCATCATACTCATTTCAAAGTGGCTGGTCATCAACTTTTGAAACTTTTTACAAAAATTTTCATTTGTTGATCCAAATATAATGTCATCAACATATATTTGGACCAACAAAGTATGACCTTTGTGTGGTTTGAGGAAAAGTGTGGTGTCAATAGTTCCTTTAGTAAATCCAGAATTGAGTAAGAAGTTTGACAAGGTTTCATACCAGGCTCTAGGAGCTTGCTTCAACCCAAACAAGGCTTTGTTTAATTTATAAACATGATTTTGAAATTTTGGATCAACAAAGCCTTCTGGTTGTTGCACATAAACTTCTTCCTCAATTTTACTATTCAGGAAAGCTGATTTTACATCCATTTGATAAACTTTGAAATCCTTAGATGCAGCATAAGCAAGAAAAATTCTTACAGCTTCTAATCTAGCTACTGGTGCAAAAGTTTCATCATAATCAATACCTTCATGTTGACAGTAACCTTTGACCACTAACCTTGCTTTGTTCATGGTGATTATGCCATTCTCATTAGATTTATTCCTGAATACCCATTTTGAGCCTATGACAGATTTATCCTTAGGCTTGGGTACCAGATCCCATACCTTGCTCTTCTCAAATTTATCCAGCTCTTCTTGCATACCTTGAATCCAGTCTGGGTCATTCAGAGCTTCTTTGACAGACTTGGGTTCTATCTTGCTTAAGAACCCAGCATATGCACACTCATGTGCTGTTGCAGATCTTGTTCTCACACCATCAGCTGGATTGCCAATGATATCAGAATGAACATGTCCTTTTATCCATCTTAACTTGTTGTGAAAAGTTGTTGATTCTGATGGAATGGAAGTTTCCCCATAAACAGTTGCCTCTGTTGTGTGTAACGTACCAGAATTTTGACTTTCTGATGTACTATTCACTTGTTCTGCAGGGTTAGAACATGAAATATCTATTGATTTATGAGTGAGAGATTTATCATGTTCTAGGAAATCTTCAGAAATCATTTCAAAGGGATGTTCATAATTTTCTTGTTTGTCAGAAAAATTTATTTCTTTCATGTATTCATCAGAAACCTCTGTTTCTGATGAGTCATCAAATGAAATATACAAACTTTCTCTGATTGTCCTTGTGTTAAGAATAAAAATTCTATAAGATTTTGAGGACAAAGAATATCCAAGAAAAATACCTTTTTCTGCTTTTCTGTCAAATTTTTCAAGGCTTTCAAAATCATTGAAAACAAAACATCTACAACCAAATGTGTGTAAAAATTTTACACTTGGAATCCTTCCATTAATAATGTTGTAAGGTGTTTTGTTTAGCCTTTTGTTGATTAGGGTTCTGTTTTGAGTAAAACATGCATTTGCTATTGCTTCTGCCCAAAAGTGAGTGGGTATTTTAGCATAAGCAAGCATTGTTCTGGCAGCTTCTACTAAGGTTCTATTCCTTCTTTCAACAACCCCATTCTGTTAAGGGGTTCTGGGAGCAGAAAAATCATGAGAGATTCCTTTACTTACAAGAAAGCTCTCAATTTTTGAATTTTTGAATTATGTCCCATTGTCTGATCTGATCCTTCTGACTGTTAATTTTAACGGATTTTCAATTTTCTTGATAAAATTAATGATCAGGTCAGGTGTTTCACTTTTCTTCCTTAAAAATTCGACCCATGTATATATGGAAAAATCATCAACTATTACTAGTATGTATTTCTTTCTAGAAAAGCTTTCTGTACTTATGGGTCCACACAAATCAATGTGTAAAAGTTCCAAATTTTGTGTGATAGAAGACTCAGAAATTGATTTGTGTGAGCTTCTTTTGGATTTTCCCAATTCACAAGCATCACAAATTTTATCCTTCTTTGAGGATATAAAAGGTAATCCTTTTACCAGACCCTTTCTTGCTAATTTGCTTAGGTTTTTGAAATTTAAGTGGGCCAACCTTTTGTGCCACAAGCAACTACTTCCTTTGTTGATTTTTGAAAATAAACATAGTTTTGGATGTTCATTTTCTTCTTTAAAATCAAAAGAGTATATTGATTGTCTTATTCTTTTTCCACTTAAATATATTTTGTTATCATCCATACCTATCAGCAAGCATTTTTTCTGGTAAAAAGGTTACCTGAAAACCTTTGTCACAGAATTGACCACAACTTAGCAAATTATACTTTAAGCCTTCAACATAGGCTACTTTTTCAATGGTCAAGCATCCATACCTTATACATCCGTATCCCATGATCCTCCCTTTCACTCCATTTCCAAAATTTACCAGTTTACCCAGCTTTGAAACAAAGTTGCTGAGTAAGCTCCTATCCCCAGTCATGTGCTTGGAGCTTCCTGAATCGCAGTACCAGATCTGCTGCACATGATGGTCCTGAAATGGAATGGTTAGAGGGTTTTTGGTACCCAGGCATGCTTGGGTACTCTTTCTGATGAAATTTTTAACAGATTTCTTTCTTTTGTTTTCTTTTCATCAGAAATTCTGTTATATGCTGAGCCATTAACAGATTTTGCATTTTTCTTTTGGAGATGGTGTTGAACAAGCTTCAGTATGTCAACACACATACAAGATTTATCAGAATTCTCTGATATTCCTTCTTGTGATGGAATGATGGGATACTCTTGAAAAAATGAGTGAACTGCTTCTGTAGTTTTTACAGACTTTTTTTTGCATTCACTTCTTTTTGGTTCAAAGTTGGGTTTATCAAAAGAGTATTCAGAACATGTTGATTTGAAAGTTTCAGAATCAGATTCTGATGAAAATTTATTAGAAATCTGTTGAGTTGCTGTTACAAAGATAGTGGGTTTGTTGTTACTTGTTCTTACATATCCCAACCCCTCTCCTTTGTTCTTTGGTGTGGACTCAATGAAGTTTATGAATTCTTTGGCTTGTTGAAAACCTCTTACATTAATTTCTTTATCATTGATTTTCTTGTAAGGTTCTTTTCTTTCATTTTCATAGAACTCTATTTTGGCTCTTTGATCTAAACTTTCTTCTATGAGTAACTGGTTTTCAAGAATAATTTTGTTCATGGTCCTTTGGAACTCATCAGATTTTTTAATATCTGATTTATGTTTAACTTGCTGATTTAGAAAATCTGACATGAGCTCATTTAGCTTGTGTTCAAGATCAAGATTGTCTAAATTTACCTGTTGTCCTGAAGATTCTGGTATGTCATCAGAAAGTGCCATGAGACAGAAGTTGGCCATTTCTTCTTCTTCTTCATCAGAAGAGTCATCAGATAGCCATGTATCTGTCCCAGCAATTAAGCTGACTTGCTGCTGCTTCTTGGCTTCTTCAAGCTTCTTCTTATAGTAAGCAACATCTTTCAGCTTCTTGGTCTTGCATTCTGATGCATAATGACCTCTTTGCTTGCACTTGTAGCACACAACCTCAGCTTTCCCTTTATCCTTAGATCTAACTTCTTCCTTAGACCTACCATCCATCCTCCCTCTGTCACTCCTCTGGTATCTCTGGCCTCCTCCCCTCAACCTCTGCTCAAATGTTTTGGTGAGCAGTGCTATAGCTTCAGCAAAAGCTGAAAAGTCTGATGAAGTATTAGAAATTTCAAAACTTTGGCTGTTTGAAGGTTGTGGATCATTGGAAGTTGTTGGTCTTTGTGGGTTTGAGATAAGAGCTAAAGATCCCCCTCTTTGAATGGTTTCTTCAAATATTTCTTCCTCTATGGGGATCAAGATGATGTATAAGTCATGAAGACTCATGTTTCCTAGTTCTAAGGCTGAGGACAAAGTCATGGTTAGACTTCTCCATTCTCTAGGTAAAGCATCAAGAAATTTTATGTTTCTTTCATCATTTGACTTTGTTATTCCAAATTTCTTTAGCTCGTTTAAAATTTTTGTAAACCTTTGATATGTATCATTTAATCTTTCATTAGGTAAAGTTTTAAACCTCTCATATGAGGAAACATTGTTTGTTCTCTTGTTTCTTCTCATCCTTTCTCCTCCTTCACAAAGATTTTCCAACTGATCCCATATTTCCTTAGCTGATGCACATGCATCAACTTGTGAAAATATGTCATTGGGGATGGACATTATTAAGAGTGACTTTGCCCTTTCATCCCCAGCCACCTTTTCCTTGTCTTCCTCACTCCAAAGTATATCACTTTTAGGAGCTCGGGAGGCAGGGATAGCAGGTGATTGTTCAGTTGCTGGAATTGCTGGTATTTCAGTCATTGGTATATGTGGACCCCTTTCAATGGATTCAAACAGAGCTCGGTCATGACCATTAAGGAAATTTACCATCCTGATTTTTCATTGGGGGTATTCCTCTCTGACCAGAGTCGGAGGTTTGGACATAGATCCAATATTAAAAGCATTATTCCAGGATTGAAAGCTGGCCATATTTAGAGAAAAGAAGATGAGCGATTGATCGTTTGAAAATAGTTTATTCAATATGCTCTGATACCAATTGTGGACCCAGTATGGCCTAAACAACTTCTTTTCACGTAATATGGCAAGTGATTTCAGTAGATGTGAAAAAGATGTGCGGAAATGGAAATCAGACTTTCAGAAACAAGACCTACAGAATTATCAAGTTTATATAACGGCCAAACCAACCACCCAAGAAATGGAATCGTCGAGCGAAAATACTTGACAACCTCCTAGAAGCAGCTTTTGTTGCCACCAGACCTTTCTCCATCAATTAGGAATCTGATGCCGTCACTAAACACATTCCTTAAATTGTAGCCATTTGTTGAGAGTTTTTTTTTTCTGTATAAACCGCATATATATCACCATTGCCCTTGATTTTCTTGACTGTATATCTTAAATGTCAACATATACATGTGTGATTTAGTTTACGAAGATTTTTCAATGCCGAGAACCTAGATCAGAGAGTAAAAAAGGAGTAAGGTTCACAATGGTGTAAAATTAAAATGGGATATACCGGGCTAGGATTCGAGTTACAGGAACAAGGGCCAAACCGACCACCCAAGAATGGAATCGTCCACCAAAAACACTTGACAACCTCCTAGAAGCAGCTTTTCTTGCCACCTGGCCTTTCTCCATTAATTAGGAATCGGATGCTATCACTAAACACATTCCTTAAATTGTAGCCATTTGTTGAGTGTTTTTTTTGGAGTCTAATCCGCATATATATCACCATTGCCCTTGATTTTCTTGATTATATATCTCTTAAATGTCAACATATACACGTGTGATTTAGTTTACAAAGATTTTTCAAGGCTGAGAACCTCGATCAGAGAGTAAAAAAGGCGTAAGGTTCACAATGGTGTAAAATTAAATTGGGATATACCATGCTAGGATTCGAGTTTCAGGAACAAGGGCCAAACCAACCATCCAAGAATGGAATCCTCGAGCGAAAACACTTGACAACCTCCAAAAAGCAGCTTTTAATGTCACCACACCTTTCTCCATCAATTAGGAATCTGATGCCGTCACTAAACACATTACTTAAATTGTAGCCATTTGTTGAGTGTTTTTTTTGTGTCTAATCCGCATATATATCACCATTGCCCTTGATTTTCTTGACTGTATATCTCTTAAATGTCAACGTATACACGTGTGATTTAGTTTACAAAGACTTTTCAATGCCGAGAACCTCGATCAGAGAGTAAAAAAGGCATAAGGTTCACAATGATGTAAAATTAAAATGGGATATACCGGGCTAGGATTCGAGGTACAGGAACAAGGGCCAAACCAACCACCCAAGAATGGAATCGTCGAGCGAAAACACTTGACAACCTCCTAGAAGTAGCTTTTCTTGCCACCAGACCTTTCTCCATTAATTAGAAATCTGATGCCGTCACTAAACACATTCCTTAAATTGTAGCCATTTGTTGAGTGTTTTTTTTGGTGTATAATCCTCATATATATCACCATTGCCCTTGATTTTCTTGACTGTATATCTCTAAAATGTCAACATATACACGTGTGATTTAGTTTACGCAGATTTTTCAATACCGAGAACCTCGATCGGAGAGTAAATAAGGTGTAAGGTTCACAATGGTGTAAAATTAAAATGGAATATACCGGGCTAGGATTCTAGTAACAGGAACAAGGGCCAAACAACCACCCAAGAATGGAATCGTGGAGCGAAAACACTTGACAACTTCCTAGAAGCAGCTTTTCTTGCCACCAGACCTTTCTCCATCAATTAGGAATCTGATGCCGTCACTAAACACATTCCTTAAGTTGTAGCCATTTGTTGAGTGTTTTTTTTTGTGTCTAATCCGCATATAGATATCACCATTGCCCTTGATTTTCTTGACTGTATATCTCTTAAATGTCAACATATGCATGTGTGATTTAGTTTATGAAGATTTTTCAATGCCGAGAACCTCGATTAGAGAGTAAAAAAGGCGTAAGGTTCACAATGGTGTAAAATTAAACAGGTATATACCGGGCTAAGATTCGAGTTACAGGAACAAGGGCCAAACTAACCACCCTAGAATGGAATTGTCGAGCGAAAACACTTGACAACCTACTAGAAGAAGCTTTTCTTGCCACCAGACCTTTCTTCATCAATTGGGAATCTGATTCCGTCACTAAACACATTCCTTAAATTGTAGTCATTTGTTGAGTGTTTTTTTTTGGTGTCTAATCCGCATATATATCACCATTGCCCTTGATTTTATTGACTGTATATCTTTTAAATGACAACATATACCCGTGTGATTTAGTTTCTGAAGATTTTTCAATGCCGAGAACCTCGATCAGAGAGTAAAAAAGGCGAAAGCTTAACAATGGTGTAAAATTAAAATGGGATATACCGGGCAAGGATTCGAGTTACAGGAACAAAGGCCAAACCAACCACCCAAGAATGGCATCGTCGAGCGAAAACACTTGACAACCTCATAGAGGTAGCTTTTCTTGCCACCAAACCTTTCTCCATCAATTGGGAATCTGATGCCGTCACTAAACACATTCCTTAAATTGTAGCCATTTGTTGAGTAATTTTTTTTGGTGTCTAATCCGCATATATATCACCATTGCCCTTGATTTTCTTGACTGTATATCTCTTAAATGTCAATATATACACGTGTTATTTAGTTTATGAAGATTTTTCAATGCCGAGAACCTTGATCAGAGTGTAAAAAAGGCGTAAGGTTCATAATGGTGTAAAATTAAAATGGGATATACCGGGCTAGGATTCGAGTTACAGGAACAAGGGCCAAACCAACCACCCAAGAAAGGAATCGTCGAGAGAAAACACTTGACAACCTCCAAGAAGCAGCTTTTCTTTCCACCAGACCTTTCTCCATTAATTAGGAATCTGATGCCATCACTAAACACATTCCTTAAATTGTAGCCATTTGTTGAGTGTTTTTTTTGGTGTCTAATCCGCATATATAACACCATTGCCCTAGATTTTCTTGACTGTATATCTCTTAAATGTCAACATATACACGTGTGATTTAGTTTACGAAGATTTTTCAATGCCAAGAACCTCGATCAGAGAGTAAAAAAAGGCGTAAGGTTCACAATGGTGTAAAATTAAAATACGATATACCGGGCTAGGATTCGAGTTACAGGAACAAGGGCCAAACCAACCACCCAAGAATGGAATCGTCGAGCGAAAACACTTGACAACCTCCCAGAAGCAGCTTTTCTTGCCAACAGACCTTTCTCCATCAATTAGGAATCTGATGTCGTCACTAAACACATTCTTTAAATTGTAGCCATTTGTTGAGTGTTTTTTTTTGGTGTCTAATCCGCATATATATCACCATTGCCCTTGATTTTCTTGACTGTATGTCTCTTAAATGTAAACATATACACGTGTGATTTAGTTTACGAAGATTTTTCAATGCCGAGAACCTCGATCAGAGAGTAAAAAAGGCGTAAGGTCTACAATGGTGTAAAATTAAAATGGGATATACCGGATTAGGATTCGAGTTACAGGAACAAGGGCCAAACCAACCACCCAAGAATGTAATCGTCGAGCGAAAACACTTGACAACCTCATTGAAGCAGCTTTTCTTGCCACCAGACCTTTCTCCATCACTTAGGAATCTGATGCCGTCACTAAACACATTCCTTAAATTGTAGCCATTTGTTGAGTGTTTGTTTTTGGTGTCTAATCCGCATATATATCACCATTGCCCTTGATTTTCTTGACTGTATATCTCTTAAATGTCAACATATACACGTGTGATTTAGTTTACGAAGATTTTTCAATGCCAAGAACCTAGATCACAGAGTAAAAAAGGCGTAAGGTTCATATTGGTGTAAATTTAAAATATGATATACAGAGCTAGGATTCGAGTTACAAGAACAAGGGCCAAACCAACCACCCAAGAATGGAATCGTCGAGCGAAAACACTTGACAACATCCTAAAAGCAGCTTTTCTTGCCACCAGACCTTTCTCCATCAATTAGGAATCTGATGCCGTCACTAAACACATTCCTTAAATTGTAGCCATTTGTTGAGTGTTTATTTTTGTGTCTAAACCGCATATATATCACCATTGCCCTTGATTTTCTTGACTGTATATCTCTAAAATGTCAACATATACACGTGTGATTTAGTTTACGAAGATTTTTCAATGCCGAGAACCTCGATCAGAGAGTATTAAAGGCGTAAGGTTCACAATGGTGTAAAATTAAATTGGGATATACCGGGCTAGGATTCGAGTAACAAGAACAAGGGCCAAACCAACCACCCAGAATGGAATTATCGAGCGAAAACACTCTACTACCTCCTAGAAGCAGCTTTTCTTGCCACCAGATCTTTCTCAATCAATTAGGAATCTGATGCCATCACTAAACACATTCCATAAATTGTAGCCATTTGTTGAGTATTTTTTTTTGTGTCTAATCCGCATATATATCACCATTGCACTTGATTTTCTTGACTGTATATCTCTTAAATGACAACATATACACGTGTGATTTAGTTTTTGAGGATTTTTCAATGCCGAGAACCTCGATCAGAGAGTAAAAAAGGCGTAAGGTTCACAATGGTGTAAAATTAAAATGGGATATACCGGGCTTGGATTCGAGTTACAGGAACAAGGGCCAAACCAACCACCCAAGAATGGAATCGTCGAGCGAAAACACTTGACAACCTCCTAGAAGCTGCTTTTCTTGCCACCAGACCTTTCTCCATCAATTAGGAATCTGAGGCCGTCACTAAACACATTCCTTAAATTGTAGCTATTTGTTGAGTGTTTTTTTTGTGTCTAATCCGCATATATATCACCATTTCCCTTGATTTTCTTAACTGTATATCTCTTAAATGTCAACATATACACGTGTGATTTAGTTTATGAAGATTTTCAATGTCGAGAACCTCGATCAGAGAGTAAAAAAAGGCGTAAGGTTCACAATTGTGTAAAATTAAAATGGGATATACCGGGCTAGGATTCGAGTTACAGGAACAAGGGCCCAACCAACCACCCAAGAATGGAATCATCGATCGAAAACACTTGACAACCTCCTAGAAGCAGCTTTTCTTGCCACCCGACCTTTCTCCATCAATTTAAAATTTGATGCCGTCACTAAACACTTTCCTTAAATTGTAGCCATTTGTTGAGTGTTTTTTTTGTGTCTAATCTGCATATATATCACCATTGCCCTTGATTTTCTTGACTGGTATCTCTTAAATGTCAACATATACACGTGTGATTTAGTTTACCAAGATTTTTCAATGCCGAGAACCTCGATCCGAGAGTAAAAAAGGCGTAAGGTTCACAATGGTGTAAAATTAAAATGGGATATAACGGGCTAGGATTCGAGTTACAGGAACACGGGCCAAACCAACCACCCAAGAATGGAATCGTCGAGCGAAAACACTTGACAACCTCCTAGAAGCAGCTTTTCTTGCCCCCAGGCCTTTCTCCATCAATTAGGAATCTGATGCCGTCACTAAACACATTCCTTAAATTCTAGCCATTTGTTGAGTGTTTTTTTTTTGTCTAATCCTCATATATATCACCATTGCCCTTGATTTTCTTGACTGTATATCTCTAAAATGTCAACATATACACGTGTGATTTAGTTTACGAAGATTTTTCAAAACCGAGAACCTCGATCAGAGAGTAAAAAAGGCGTAAAGTTCACAATGGTGTAAAATTAAAATGGGATATACCGGGCTAATATTCGAGTTACAGGAACAAGGGTCAAATTAACCACCCAAGAATGGAATCGTCGAGCGAAAACACTTGACAACCTCCTAGAAGCAGCTTTTCTTGCCACCAGACCTTTCTCCATCAATTAAGAATTTGATGCCGTCACTAAACATATTTCTTAAATTGTAGCCATTTGTTGAGTGTTTTTTTTTGGTGTCTAAACTGCATATATATCACCATTGCCCTTGATTTTCTTGACTGTATATCTCCTAAATGTAAACATATACACGTGTGATTTAGTTTACGAAGATTTTTCAATGCCGAGAACCTCGATCAGAGAGTAAAAAAGGCGTAAGGTTCACAATGGTGTAAAATTAAAATGGGATATACCGGGTTAGGATTCGAGTTACAGGAACAAGGGCCAAACCAACCACCCAAGAATGGAATCTTCGAGCGAAAACACTTGACAACCTCATAGAAGCAGCTTTTCTTGCCATCAGACCTTTCTCCATCATTTAGGAATCTGATGTCGTCACTAAACACATTCCTTAAATTGTAGCCATTTGTTGAGTGTTTTTTTGGTGTCTAATCCGCATATAAATCACCATTGCCCTTGATTTTCTTGACTGTATATCTCTTAAATTTCAACATATACACGTGTGATTTAGTTTACGAAGATTTTTCAATGCCGAGAACCTCGATCAGAGATTATTAAAGGTGTAAGGTTCACAATGGTGTAAAATTAATATGGGATATACCGGGCTAGGATTCGAGTTACAGGAACAAGGGCCAAACCAACCACCCAAGAATGGAATCGTCGACCGAAAACACTTGACAACCTCCTAGAAGTAGCTTTTCTTTCCACCAGACCTTTCTCCATCAATTAGGAATCTGATGCCGTCACTAAACACATTTCTTAAATTGTAGCCTTTTGTTGAGTGTTTTTTTTGGTGTCTAATCCGCATATATATCACCATTACCCTTGATTTTCTTAACTGTATATCTCTTAAATGTCAACCTATACACTTGTGATTTAGTTTACGAAGATTTTTCAATGCCGAGAACCTCGATCAGAGAGTAAAAAAGGCGTAAGGTTCACAATGGTGTAAAATTAAAATGGGATATGCCGGGCTAGGATTCGAGTTACAGGAACAAGGGCTAAACCAACCACCCAAGAATGGAATCGTCGAGCGAAAACACTTGACAACCTCCTAGACGCAGCTTTTCTTGCCACCGGACCTTTCTCCATCAATTAGGAATCTGATGCCGTCACTAAACACATTCCTTAAATTGTAGCCATTTGTTGAGTGTTTTTTTTTGTGTGTCTAATCCGCATATATATCACCATTGCCCTTGATTTTCTTGACTGTATATCTCTTAAATGTCAACATATACACGTGTGATTTAGTTTACTAAGATTTTTCAATACCGAGAACCTCGATCAGAGAGTAAAAAAGGCGTAATGTTCACAACGGTGTAAAATTAAAATGGGTTATACCGGGCTAGGATTCGAGTTACATGAATGAGGGCCAAACCAACCACCCAAGAATGGAATCGTCGAACGAAAACACTTGACAACCTACTAGAAGCAGCTTTTCTTGCCACGAGACCTTTCTCCATCAATTATGAATCTGATGCCGTCAATAAACACATTCCTTAAATTGTAGCCATTTGTTGAGTGTTTTTTTGGTGTCTAATCCGCATATATATCACCATTGCCCTTGATTTTCTTGTCTGTATATCTCTTAAATGTCAACATATACACGTGTGATTTAGTTTACGAAGATTTTTCAATGCCGAGAACCTCGATCAATGGGTAAAAAAGGCGTAATGTTCACATTGGTGTAAAATTAAAATGGGATATACCGGGCTAGGATTCGAGTAACAGGAACAAGGGCCAAACCAACCACCCAAGAATGGAATCGTCGAGCGAAAACACTTGACAAACTCCTAGAATCAGCTTTTCCTACCACCAGACCTTTCTCCATCAATTAGGAATCTGATGCCGTCACTAAACACATTCCTTAACTTGTAGCCATTTGTTGAGTGTTTTTTTTTTTTTGTGTCTAATCCGCATATATATCACCATTGCCCTTGATTTTCTTGACTGTATATCTCTTAAATGTCAACATATGCACTTGTGATTTAGTTGAGGAAGATTTTTCAAAGCCGAGAACCTCGATCAGAGTGTAAAAAAGGCGTAAGGTTCACAATGGTGTAAAATTAAAATGGTTTATACCGGGCTAGGATTCGAGTTACAGGAATATAGGCCAAACCAACCACCCAAGAATGGAATCATCGAGCGAAAATACTTGACTACCTCCCAGAAGCAGCTTTTCTTGCCACCATATCTATCTCCATCAATTAGGAATCTGATGCCGTCACTAAACACATTCCTTAAATTGTAACCATTTTTGAGTTTTTTTTTGTGTCTAATCCGCATATATATCACCATTGCCGTTGATTTTCTTGACTGTATATCTTTTAAATGACAACATATACCCGTGTGATTTAGTTTACGAAGATTTTTCAATGCCGAGAACCTCGATCAGAGAGTAAATAAGGCGTAACGTTCTCAATGGTGTAAAATTAAAATGGGATATACCGGGCTTGGATTCGAGTTATAGGAACAAGGGCCAAACCAACCACCCAAGAATGGAATCGTCGAGCGAAAACACTTGATAACCTCCTAGAAGAAGCTTTTCGTGCCACCAGACATTTCTCCATCAATTGGGAATCTGATGCCGTCACTAAACACATTCCTTAAATTGTAGCTATTTGTTGAGTGTTTTTTTTTGTCTAATCCGCATATATATCACCATTGCCCTTGATTTTCTTGACTGTATATCTCTTAAATGTCAACATATACACGTGTGATTTAGTTTATGAAGATTTTTCAATGCCGAGAACCTCGATCAGAGAGTAAAAAAGGCATAAGGTTCACAATGGTGTAAAATTAAAATAGGATATACCGGGCTAGGATTCGAGTTACAGGAACAAGGGCCAAACAAACCACCCAAGAATGGAATAGTCTAGCGAAAACACTTGATAACCTCCCACAAATAGCTTTTCTTGCCACCAGACCTTTATCCATCAATTAGGAATCTGATGTCGTCACTAAACACATTCCTTAAATTGTAGCCATTTGTTGAGTGTTTTTTTTTTGGTGTCTAATCCGCATATATATGACTATTGCCCTTGATTTTCTTGACTGTATATCTCTTAAATGTCAACATATACATGTGTGATTTGGTTTATGAAGATTTTTCAATGCCGAGAACCTCGATCAGAGAGTAAAAAAGGCGTAAAGTTCACAAGGGTGTAAAATTAAAATGGGATATACCGGGCTAGGATTCGAGTTACATGAATGAGGGCCAAACCAACCACCCAAGAATGGAATCGTCGAACGAAAACACTTGACAACCTCCTAGAAGCAGCTTTTCTTGCCACGAGACCTTTCTCCACCAATTATGAATCTGATGCCGTCAATAAACACATTCCTTAAATTGTAGCCATTTGTTGAGTGTTTTTTTTGGTGTCTAATCCGCATATATATCACCATTGCCCTTGATTTTCTTGTCTGTATATCTCTTAAATGTCAACATATACACGTGTGATTTAGTTTACGAGATTTTTCAATGCCGAGAACCTCGATCAAAGGGTAAAAAAGGCGTAATGTTAACAATGGTGTAAAATTAAAATGGGATATACCGGGCTAGGATTCGAGTAACAGGAACAAGGGCCAAACCAACCACCCAAGAATGGAATCGTCGAGCGAAAACACTTGACAAACTCCTAGAATCAGCTTTTCCTACCACCAGACCTTTCTCCATCAATTAGGAATCTGATGCCGTCACTAAACACATTCCTTAACTTGTAGCCATTTGTTGAGTGTTTTTTTTTTGTGTCTAATCCGCATATATATCACCATTGCCCTTGATTTTCTTGACTGTATATCTCTTAAATGTCAACATATGCACTTGTGATTTAGTTGAGGAAGATTTTTCAAAGCCGAGAACCTCGATCAGAGTGTAAAAAAGGCGTAAGGTTCACAATGGTGTAAAATTAAAATGGTTTATACCGGGCTAGGATTCGAGTTACAGGAATATAGGCCAAACCAACCACCCAAGAATGGAATCATCGAGCGAAAACACTTGACTACCTCCCAGAAGCAGCTTTTCTTGCCACCATATCTATCTCCATCAATTAGGAATCTGATGCCGTCACTAAACACATTCCTTAAATTGTAACCATTTTTGAGTTTTTTTTTGTGTCTAATCCGCATATATATCACCATTGCCGTTGATTTTCTTGACTGTATATCTTTTAAATGACAACATATACCCGTGTGATTTAGTTTACGAAGATTTTTCAATGCCGAGAACCTCGATCAGAGAGTAAATAAGGCGTAACGTTCTCAATGGTGTAAAATTAAAATGGGATATACCGGGCTTGGATTCGAGTTATAGGAACAAGGGCCAAACCAACCACCCAAGAATGGAATCGTCGAGCGAAAACACTTGATAACCTCCTAGAAGAAGCTTTTCGTGCCACCAGACATTTCTCCATCAATTGGGAATCTGATGCCGTCACTAAACACATTCCTTAAATTGTAGCTATTTGTTGAGTGTTTTTTTTTGTCTAATCCGCATATATATCACCATTGCCCTTGATTTTCTTGACTGTATATCTCTTAAATGTCAACATATACACGTGTGATTTAGTTTATGAAGATTTTTCAATGCCGAGAACCTCGATCAGAGAGTAAAAAAGGCATAAGGTTCACAATGGTGTAAAATTAAAATAGGATATACCGGGCTAGGATTCGAGTTACAGGAACAAGGGCCAAACAAACCACCCAAGAATGGAATAGTCTAGCGAAAACACTTGATAACCTCCCACAAATAGCTTTTCTTGCCACCAGACCTTTATCCATCAATTAGGAATCTGATGTCGTCACTAAACACATTCCTTAAATTGTAGCCATTTGTTGAGTGTTTTTTTTTTTGGTGTCTAATCCGCATATATATGACTATTGCCCTTGATTTTCTTGACTGTATATCTCTTAAATGTCAACATATACATGTGTGATTTGGTTTACGAAGATTTTTCAATGCCGAGAACCTCGATCAGAGAGTAAAAAAGGCGTAAAGTTCACAAGGGTGTAAAATTAAAATGGGATATACCGGGCTAGGATTCGAGTTACATGAATGAGGGCCAAACCAACCACCCAAGAATGGAATCGTCGAACGAAAACACTTGACAACCTCCTAGAAGCAGCTTTTATTGCCACGAGACCTTTCTCCACCAATTATGAATCTGATGCCGTCAATAAACACATTCCTTAAATTGTAGCCATTTGTTGAGTGTTTTTTTTGGTGTCTAATCCGCATATATATCACCATTGCCCTTGATTTTCTTGTCTGTATATCTCTTAAATGTCAACATATACACGTGTGATTTAGTTTACGAGATTTTTCAATGCCGAGAACCTCGATCAAAGGGTAAAAAAGGCGTAATGTTAACAATGGTGTAAAATTAAAATGGGATATACCGGGCTAGGATTCGAGTAACAGGAACAAGGGCCAAACCAACCACCCAAGAATGGAATCGTCGAGCGAAAACACTTGACAAACTCCTAGAATCAGCTTTTCCTACCACCAGACCTTTCTCCATCAATTAGGAATCTGATGCCGTCACTAAACACATTCCTTAACTTGTAGCCATTTGTTGAGTGTTTTTTTTTTGTGTCTAATCCGCATATATATCACCATTGCTCTTGATTTTCTTGACTGTATATCTCTTAAATGTCAACATATACACTTGTGATTTAGTTTAGGAAGATTTTTCAAAGCCGAGAACCTCGATCAGAGTGTAAAAAAGGCGTAAGGTTCACAATGGTGTAAAATTAAAATGGTTTATACCGGGCTAGGATTCGAGTTACAGGAATAATGGCCAAACCAACCACCCAAGAATGGAATCATCGAGCGAAAACACTTGACTACCTCCTAGAAGCAACTTTTCTTGCGACCATATCTATCTCCATCAATTAGGAATCTAATGCCGTCACTAAACACATTCCTAAAATTGTAACCATTTTTGAGTTTTTTTTTGGTGTCTAATCCGCATATATATCACCATTGCCCTTGATTTTCTTGACTGTATATCTTTTAAATGACAACATATACCCGTGTGATTTAGTTTACGAAGATTTTTCAATGCCGAGAACCTCGATCAGAGAGTAAAAAAGGCGTAAAGTTCACAACGGTGTAAAATTAAAATGGGATATACCGGGCTAGGATTCGAGTTACATGAATGAGGGCCAAACCAACCACCCAAGAATGGAATCGTCGAACGAAAACACTTGACAACCTCCTAGAAGCAGCTTTTCTTGCCACGAGACCTTTCTCCATCAATTATGAATCTGATGCCGTCAATAAACACATTCCTTAAATTGTAGCCATTTGTTGAGTGTTTTTTTTGGTGTCTAATCCGCATATATATCACCATTGCCCTTGATTTTCTTGTCTGTATATCTCTTAAATGTCAACATATACACGTGTGATTTAGTTTACGAAGATTTTTCAATGCCGAGAACCTCGATCAAAGGGTAAAAAAGGCGTAATGTTCACAATGGTGTAAAATTAAAATGGGATATACCGGGCTAGGATTCGAGTAACAGGAACAAGGGCCAAACCAACCGCCCTAGAATAGAATCGTCGAGCGAAAACACTTGACAAACTCCTAGAATCAGCTTTTCCTACCACCAGACCTTTCTCCATCAATTAGGAATCTGATGCCGTCACTAAACACATTCCTTAACTTGTAGCCATTTGTTGAGTGTTTTTTTTTGTGTCTAATCCGCATATATATCACCATTGCCCTTGATTTTCTTGACTGTATATCTCTTAAATGTCAACATATACACTTGTGATTTAGTTTAGGAAGATTTTTCAAAGCCGAGAACCTCGATCAGAGTGTAAAAAAGGCGTAAGGTTCACAATGGTGTAAAATTAAAATGGTTTATACCGGGCTAGGATTCGAGTTACAGGAATAATGGCCAAACCAACCACCCAAGAATGGAATCATCGAGCGAAAACACTTGACTACCTCCTAGAAGCAGCTTTTCTTGCCACCAAATCTATCTCCATCAATTAGGAATCTGATGCCGTCACTAAACACATTCCTTAAATTGTAACCATTTTTGAGTTTTTTTTTTTGGTGTCTAATCCGCATATATATCACCATTGCCCTTGATTTTCTTGACTGTATATCTTTTAAATGACAACATATACCCGTGTGATTTAGTTTACGAAGATTTTTCAATGCCGAGAACCTCGATCAGAGAGTAAATAAGGCGTAACGTTCTCAATGGTGTAAAATTAAAATGGGATATACCGAGCTTGGATTCGAGTTACAGGAACAAAGGCCAAACCAACCACCCAAGAATGGAATCGTCGAGCGAAAACACTTGATAACCTCCTAGAAGAAGCTTTTCGTGCCACCAGACATTTCTCCATCAATTGGGAATCTGATGCCGTCACTAAACACATTCCTTAAATTGTAGCTATTTGTTGAGTGTTTTTTTTTGTCTAATCCGCATATATATCACCATTGCCCTTGATTTTCTTGACTGTATATCTCTTAAATGTCAACATATACACGAGTGATTTAGTTTATGAAGATTTTTCAATGCCGAGAACCTCGATCAGAGAGTAAAAAAGGCGTAAGGTTCACAATGGTGTAAAATTAAAATAGGATATACCGGGCTAGGATTCGAGTTACAGGAACAAGGGCCAAACAAACCACCCAAGAATGGAATAGTCTAGCGAAAACACTTGATAACCTCCCACAAATAGCTTTTCTTGCCACCAGACCTTTATCCATCAATTAGGAATCTGATGTCGTCACTAAACACATTCCTTAAATTGTAGCCATTTGTTGAGTGTTTTTTTTGTGTCTAATCCGCATATATATCACTATTGCCCTTGATTTTCTTGACTGTATATCTCTTAAATGTCAACATATACATGTGTGATTTGGTTAACGAAGATTTTTCAATGCCGAGAACCTCGATCAGAGAGTAAAAAAGGCGTAAAGTTCACAATGGTGTAAAATTAAAATGGGATATACCGGGCTAGGATTCAAGATACATGAATGAGGGCCAAACCAACCACCCAAGAATGGAATCGTCGAACGAAAACACTTGACAACCTCCTAGAAGCAACTTTTCTTGCCACGAGACCTTTCTCCACCAATTATGAATCTGATGCCGTCAATAAACACATTCCTTAAATTGTAGCCATTTGTTGAGTGTTTTTTTTGGTGTCTAATCCGCATATATATCACCATTGCCCTTGATTTTCTTGTCTGTATATCTCTTAAATGTCAACATATACACGTGTGATTTAGTTTACGAGATTTTTCAATGCCGAGAACCTCGATCAAAGGGTAAAAAAGGCGTAATGTTCACAATGGTGTAAAATTAAAATGGGATATACCGGGCTAGGATTCGAGTAACAGGAACAAGGGCCAAACCAACCACCCAAGAATGGAATCGTCGAGCGAAAACACATGACAAACTCCTAGAATCAGCTTTTCCTACCACCAGACCTTTCTCCATCAATTAGGAATCTGATGCCGTCACTAAACACATTCCTTAACTTGTAGCCATTTGTTGAGTGTTTTTTTTGTGTGTCGAATCCGCATATATATCACCATTGCCCTTGATTTTCTTGACTGTATATCTCTTAAATGTCAACATATGGTGTAAAATTTTTCAAAGCCGAGAACCTCGATCAGAGAGTAAAAAAGGCGTAAGATTCATAATGGTGTAAAATTAAAATGGTTTATACAGGGCTGGGATTCGAGTTACAGGAATAATGGCCAAACCAACCACCCAAGAATGGAATCATCGAGCGAAAACACTTGACTACTTCCTAGAAGCAGCTTTTCTTGCCACCATATCTATCTCCATCAATTAGGAATTTGATGCCGTCACTAAACACATTCCTTAAATTGTAACCATTTTTGAGTTTTTTTTTTGGTGTCTAATCCGCATATATATCACCATTGCCCTTGATTTTCTTGACTGTATATCTTTTAAATGACAACATATACCCGTGTGATTTAGTTTACGAAGATTTTTCAATGCTGAGAACCTCGATCAGAGAGTAAATAAGGCGTAACGTTCTCAATGGTGTAAAATTAAAATGGGATATACCGGGCTTGGATTCGAGTTACAGGAACAAGGGCCAAACCCACCACCCAAGAATGGAATCGTCGAGCGAAAACACTTGATAACCTCCTAGAAGAAGCTTTTCGTGCCACCAGACCTTTCTCCATCAATTGGGAATCTGATGCCGTCACTAAACACATTCCTTAAATTGTAGCTATTTGTTGAGTGTTTTTTTTTGTCTAATCCGCATATATATCACCATTGCCCTTGATTTTCTTGACTGTATATCTCTTAAATGTCAACATATACACGTGTGATTTAGTTTATGAAGATTTTTCAATGCCGAGAACCTCGATCAGAGAGTAAAAAAGGCGTAAGGTTCACAATGGTGTAAAATTAAAATAGGATATACCGGGCTAGGATTCGAGTTACAGGAACAAGGGCCAAACAAACCACCCAAGAATGGAATAGTCTAGCGAAAACACTTGATAACCTCCCACAAATAGCTTTTCTTGCCACCAGACCTTTATCCATCAATTAGGAATCTGATGTCGTCACTAAACACATTCCTTAAATTGTAGCCATTTGTTGAGTGTTTTTTTTGGTGTCTAATCCGCATATATATCACTATTGCCCTTGATTTTCTTGACTGTATATCTCTTAAATGTCAACATATACATGTGTGATTTGGTTTACGAAGATTTTTCAATGCCGAGAACCTCGATCAGAGAGTAAAAAAGGCGTAAGGTTCACAATGGTGTAAAATTAAAATGGGATATACCGGGATGGGATTCGAGTTACAGTAACAAGTGCCAAACCAACCACCCAGGAATGGAATCGTCGAGCGAAAACACTTGACAACCTCCTAGAGGCAGCTTTTCTTGCCACCAGACCTTTCTCCATCAATTAGGAATCTGATGTCGTCACTAAACACATTCCTTAAATTGTAGCCATTTGTTGAGTGTTTTTTTTGGTTTCTAATCCGCATATATATCACCATTGCCCTTGATTTTCTTTACTGTATATCTCTTAAATGTCAACATATACACGTGTGATTTAGTTTACGAAGATTTTTCAATACCGAGAACCTCGATCAGAGAGTAAAAAAGGCGTAAGGTTCACCATGGTGTAAAATTAAAATGGGATATACCGGGCTAGGATTCGAGTTACAGGAATAAGTGCCAAACCAACCACCCAAGAAGGGAATCGTCGAGCGAAAACACTTGACAACCTCCTAGAAGCAGCTTTTCCTTCCACCAGACCATTCTCCATCAATTAGAAATCTGATGCCGTCACTAAACACATTCCTCAAATTGTAGCCATTTGCTGAGTGTTTTTTTTTGTGTCTAATCCGCATATATATCACCATTGCCCTTGATTTTCTTGACTGTATATCTCTTGAATGTCAACATATACACTTGTGATTATGTTTACGAAGATTTTTCAATGCCGAGAACCTCGATCAGAGAGTAAAAAAGGCGTAAGGTTCACAATGGTGTAAAATTAAAATGGGAAATACCGGGCTAGGATTCGAGTTATTGAAACAATGGCCAAACCAACCACCCAAGAATGGAATCGTCAAGCGAAAACACTTGACATCCTCCTAGAAGCAGCTTTTCTTGCCACCAGACCTTTCTCCATCAATTAGGAATCTGATGCCTTCACTAATCACATTTCTTAAATTGTAGCCATTTGTTGAGTGTTTTTTTTGTGTCTAATCTGCATATATATCACCATTGCCCTTGATTTTCTTGATTATATATCTCTTAAATGTCAACATATACACGTGTGATTTAGTTTACGAAGATTTTTCAATGCCGAGAACCTCGATCGGAGAGTAAAAAAGGCGTAAGCTTCACAATGGTGTAAAATTAAAATGGGATATACCGGGCTTGGATTCGATCTACAGGAACAAGGGCCAAACCAACCACCCAAGAATGGAATCGTCGAGCGAAAACACTTGACAACCTCCTTGAAGCAGCTTTTCTTGCCACCAGACCTTTCTCCATCAATTAGGAATCTGATGCCGTCACTAAACACATTCCTTAAATTGTAGCCATTTGTTGAGTGTTTTTTTTGTGTCTAATCCGCGTATATATCACCATTGCCCTTGATTTTCTTGACTGCATATTTCTTAAATGTCAACATGTATACATGTGATTTAGTTTATGAAGATTTTTCAATGCCGAGAACCTCTATCAGAGAGTAAAAAAGGCGTAAGGTTCACAATGGTGTAAAATTAAAATAGGATATACCGGGCTAGAATTCGAGTTACAGGAACAAGGGCCAAACCAACCACCCAAGAATGTAATCGTCGAGCGAAAACACTTGACAACCTCCTAGAAGCGGCTTTTCTTTCCACCAGACCTTTCTCCATCAATTAGGAATCTGATGCCGTCACTAAACCCATTCCTTAAATTGTAGCCATTTGTTGAGTGTTTTTTTTTGGTGTCTAATCCGCATATATATCACTATTGCCCTTAATTTTCTTGACTGTATATCTCTTAAATGTCAACATATACACGTGTGATTTGGTTTACGAAGATTTTTCAATGCCGAGAACCTCGATCAGAGAGTAAAAAGGCGTAAGGTTCACAATGGTGTAAAATTAAAATGGGATATACCGGGCTGGGATTCGAGTTACAAGAACAAGTGCCAAACCAACCACCCAAGAATGGAAACATCGAGCGAAAACACTTGACAACCTCCTAGAAGCAGCTTTTCTTGCCACCAGACCTTTCTCCATCAATTAGGAATCTGATGTCGTCACTAAACACATTCCTTAAATTGTAGCCATTTGTTGAGTGTTTTTTTAGGTGTCTAATCCGCATATATATCACCGTTGCCCTTGATTTTTTTTACTGTATATCTCTTAAATGTCAACATATACACGTGTGATTTAGTTTACGAAGATTTTTCAATACCGAGAACCTCGATCAGAGAGTAAAAAAGGTGTAAGGTTCACAATGGTGTAAAATTAAAATGGGATATACCGGGCTAGGATTCGAGTTACAGGAATAAATGCTAAACCAACCACCCAAGAATGGAATCGTCGAGCGAAAACACTTGACAACCTCCTAGAAGCAGCTTTTCTTACCACCAGACCATTCTCTATCAATTAGGAATCTGATGCCGTCACTAAACACATTCCTTAAATTGTAGCCATTTGTTGAGTGTTTTTTTTGGTGTTTAATCCGCATATATATCACCAATGCCCTTGATTTTCTTGGTGTCTAATCCGCATATATATCACCAATGCCCAAGAACCTCGATCAGAGAGTAAAAAGGCGTAAGGTTCACAATGGTGTAAAATTAAAATGGGATATACCGGGCTAGGATTCGATTTACAGAAACAAGGGCCAAACCACCCAAGAAAGGAATCGTCGAGCGAAAACACTTGACAACCTCCTAGAAGTAGCTTTTCTTGCCACCAGACCTTTCTCCATCAATTAGGAATCTGATGCCGTCACTAATCACATTCCTTAAATTGTAGCCATTTATTGAGTGTTTTTTTTTTTGTGTCTAATCCGCATATATATCACCATTGCCCTTGATTTTCTAGATTATATATCTCTTAAATGTCAACATATACACGTGTGATTTAGTTTACGGAGATTTTTCAATGCCGAGAACCTCGATCAGAGAGTAAAAAAGGCGTAAGGTTCACAATGGTGTAAAATTAAAATGGGATATTCCGGGCTTGGATTCCAGTTACAGGAACAAGGGCCAAACCAACCACCCAAGAATGGAATCGTCGAGCAAAAACACTCGACAACCTCCTAGAAGCAGTTTTTCTTGCCACCAGACCTTTCTCCATCAATTAGGAATCTGATGCCGTCACTAAACACATTCCTTAAATTGTAGCCATTTGTTGAGTGTTTTTTTTGGTGTCTAATCCGCATATATATCACCATTGCCCTTGATTTTCTTGACTGTGTATCTCTTAAATGTCAACATATACACGTGTGATTTAGTTTACGAAGATTTTTCAATGCCGAGAACCTCGATCAGAGAGTAAAAAAGGCGTAAGGTTCACAATGGTGTAAAATTAAAATGGGATATACCGGGCTAGGATTCGAGTTACAAAAACAAGGGCTAAATCAACCACCCAAGAATAGAATCGTCGAGCGAAAACACTTGACAACCTCCTTGAAGCAACTTTTCCTACCACTAGACCATTCTCCATCAATTAGGAATCTGATGTCGTCACTAAACAAATTCCTCAAATTGTAGCCATTTGTTGAGTGTTTTTTTTGGTGTCTAATCCGCATATATATCACCATTTCCCTTGATTTTCTTGACTGTATATCTCTTCAATATCAACATATACACTTGTGATTTAGTTTACGAAGATTTTTCAATGCCGAGAACCTGGATCAGAGAGTAAAAAAGGCGTAAGGTTCACAATGGTGTAAAATTAAAATGGGATATACCGGGCTAGGATTCGAGTTACAGAAACAAGGGCCAAACCAACCACCCAAGAATGGAATCGTCAAGCGAAAACACTTGACAACCTCCTAGAAGCAGCTTTTCTTGCCACTAGACCTTTCTCCATCAATTAGGAATCTGATGCCGTCACTATTCACATTCCTTAAATTATAGGCATTTGTTGAGTGTTTTTTTTGTATCTAATCCGCATATATATCACCATTGCCCTTGATTTTCTTAATTATATATCTTTTAAATGTCAACATATACACGTGTGATTTAGTTTACGAAGATTTTTCAATGCCGAGAACCTCGATCAGAGAGTAAAAAAGGCGTAAGGTTCACAATGGTGTAAAATTAAAATGGGATATACCGGGCTAGGATTCGAGTTACAGAAACAAGGGCCAAACCACCCAAGAATGGAATCGTCGAGCGAAAACACTTGACAACCTCCTAGAAGCGGCTTTTCTTGCCACCAGACCTTTCTCCATCAATTTGGAATCTGATGCCGTCACTAAACACATTCCTTAAATTGTAGCCATTTGTTGAGTGTTTTTATTTTTGGTGTCTAATCCGCATATATATCACCATTGCCCTTGATTTTCTTGATTATATATCTCTTAAATGTCAGCATATACACGTGTGATTTAGTTTACGAAGATTTTTCAATACCGAGAACCTCGATCAGAGAGTAAAAAAGGCGTAAGGTTCACAATGGTGTAAAATTAAAATGGGATATACCGGGCTAGAATTCGAGTTACAGGAATAAGTGCCAAACCAACCACCCAAGAATGGAATCGTCGAGCGAAAACACTTGACAACCTCCTAGAAGCAGCTTTTCTTACCACCAGACCATTCTCCATCAATTAGGAATCTGACGCCGTCACTAAACACATTCCTTAAATTGTAGCAATTTTTTAGTCTTTTTTTCGTGTCTAATCCGCATATATATCACCATTTCCCTTGATTTTCATGACTGTATATCTCTTAAATGTCAACATATACACGTGTGATTTAGTTTACGAAGATTTTTCAATACCAAGAACATCGATCAGAGAGTAAAAAGCCGTAAGGTTCACAATGGTGTAAAATTAAAATGGGATATACCGGGCTAGAATTCGAGTTACAGAAACAAGGGCCAAACCACCCAAGAATGGAATCGTCGAGCGAAAACACTTGACAACCTCCTAGAAGCAGCTTTTCTTGCCACCAGACCCTTCTCCATCAATTAGGAATCTGATGCCCTCACTAATCACATTCCTTAAATTGTAGTCATTTGTTGAGTGTTTTTTTGTGTCTAATCCGCATATATATCACCATTGCCCTTTATTTTCTTGATTATATATCTCTTAAATGTCAACATATACACGTGTGATTTAGTTTACGAAGATTTTTCAATGCCAAGAACCTCGATCAGAGAGTAAAAAAGGCGTAAGGTTCACAATGGTGTAAAATTAAAATGGGATATACCGGGCTTGGATTCGAGTTACAGGAACAAGGGCCAAACCAACCACCCAAGAATGGAATCGTCGAGCGAAAACACTTGACAACCTCCTAGAAACAGCTTTTCTTGCCACCAGACCTTTCTCCATCAATTAGGAATCTGATGCCGTCACTAAACACATTCCTTAAATTGTAGCCATTTGTTGAGTGTTTTTTTTTGGTGTCTAATCCGCGTATACATCACCATTGCCATTGATTTTCTTGACTGTATATCTCTTAAATGCCAACATATACACGTGTGATTTAGTTTACGAAGATTTTTCAATGCCGAGAACCTCGATCAGAGAGTAAAAAAGGAGTAAGGTTCACAATGGTGTAAAATTAAAATGGGATATACCGGGCTAGGATTCGAGTTACAGGAACAAGGGCCAAACCAACCACCCAAGAAAGGAATAGTCGAGCGAAAACACTTGATAACCTCCTAGAAGTAGCTTTTCTTGCCACCAGACTTTTCTCCATCAATTAGGAATCTGATGCCGTCACTAAACACATTCCTTAAATTGTTCCCATTTGTTGAGTGTTTTTTTTGGTGTCTAATCCGCATATAAATCCCCATTGCCCATGATTTTCTTGATTGTATATCTCTTAAATGTCAACATATACACGTGTGATTTGGTTTACGAAGATTTTTCAATGCCGAGAAACTCGATCAGAGAGTAAAAAAGGCGTAAGGTTCACAATGTGTTGGAACCTGAAGGTTTATTCATGTAGGTTAGCAAAGTTGAAGGGTTGTTTCTATGTTTTGTTTAGTTGATATTTGGGCCGATTATGTATGGGTTGGGTTTTAGATGGTTTCGATTGGGCCTAGACTAGTAACCATTGTGTTTTAGTATTTAAGCAAACCTAAAGTATTGTTTTAGGGTTGATCGTTCACAAGAAGTCGAAACTAGCTAGTAGTCGAAACCTTTGAGGAGTCTTGTATCCGTCTTTGCTAGTCATTGAATGCAAGATTTCGGTTTGTGTTTTCATATATTATTCTTGTGTTGATTATTATAATTCGTTCTTGAATCGGCTTGTGATTGTTTTCCGCACCTTCACAAGTTAAAGGTTGATATCATTGAAAGATCCTAAAGGGTTTTACAATTGGTATCAGAGCCATTGAAGTCTTTCAAGGCTCGGTTTTGATATCATTCAGATTCAAGAATTTATTTTACTACTGATCCAGTTTGTTGCTTGTTTTGCAGTTAAAAAAATTGCTGAAATAACCAAACTGTTCTTCATCGAATTGTTGAAAATATTGCTGATTTTGGTTTGTTGATTTCAGAAAAGCTGTTTGCTGAATTTTCGGAGAGTTGGTGGTCAACAGATTCAAAGATTACAATATCTTTGAATTTTTGAAAGTGCTAAAAAATAGGGATTGCGAGTCAACAGATCTTATCTCTTATTTGTTTTGCAGGTTACGACTCGCAACCATCCAGTCTCGGCTCATTCTGCTTTGGTTACGACTCGCAACCGTCCAGTCTCGGCTCATCCTGTTTTAGTTACGACTCGTAACCGTCCGGTCTCGGCTCATCCTGCTTTGGTTACGACTCGCAACCATCACTAGTTTCGACTCATCCTGTTTTGGTTTCGACTCGCAACCAACATCAGTCTCGGCTCGTCTTGTTTTGGTTTCGACTCGTAATTGTCTAAGGTTACGACTCGCAACCAGTACCAGTTTTGACTCGCAACCATCACTCAGTCTCCACTCGCAACGACACTGATCACAGACTTGTGACCTATTGAACTGTTGACTAATTGGACTTAGAATTTAATTAATTAATTAACTGATTAATTAAAATGTCAACAACTAACGCTGAATTGGCTGCTCAACAAGAACTGGATTCAAAACTTGGAACCACAACACGCATTCCAAGATTAACTGATGCAAATGATTTTCCTGAGTGGAAGTGGCGCTTTGAAAAACACTTGAAGGTCAAAGATTATAAACTATGGCGAAGCATCTTAAGGGGTCCAAGGGAGATTATGATGGAAAGTTCCACTGAACCAGGTGTTAAGGTAAAGAAACCTAGAGATCAATATACCGAAGATGATATTCTTATCGTTGAAGAAGATGACCGAGCTCTTTCATACTTAACCATGGGTCTGGGTCCTGACATTGCTATTGGATTTCGCACCTGCAAATCTGCCAAAGAACTGTGGGAATCATTGATCGATGTCTATGAAGGAAATGAAGATATGAAGGAGAGTCGAAGAAATCTGCTGCAACAAAACTTCAACAACTTCAACCATATTTATGGTGAAACTGTGGACAATCAAATTCAGAGGTTTGTGAAGTTGGTGACACAAATGCAAATGGAAGAAATTCATACAACAAATGCATCTACCAATAGACAGCTTCTTAATGCACTGCCAAAGAGTTGGGATCATCATGTTGCTATGATCAAGAAAACTAAAGACCTTGCAAGATGCAGCCTGTCAGAGATGATTTCTCATATCAAAGCTTGTGAATTAGATGATAAACAAAGAGAAACCAACTACAAAAACAGCATGCTAGCCGCAGGATTTTCCATTGCTCCCTCTTCATCAAACAACAATAACACCGCTTTATTGTCTCAAGGAGGTTTTCAAATGTTTCGCAATTCAACATCAGCTAAGACTGCTCCCACTTCAGCAAATGTCTATTGCTCAGGGTCCTCTAATCAAATTGCTCCTCCAGTTGCTCCTATTTCCACTACAAATGCTGGGAATGCCTCCACTGCTGCTTCCGCTTCCACTATGAACAATGAGATGATAGCTTTCTTTACTAAACAGTCAAAAGAAACTTTGGATATTGCAGCCTCTGTTATCAATTGTTTGAACGCTTTCGTTGCAGGAAAAATTGATCCTCCAAAATGGTGTAGTGAGGACCTATATCAAATTCATCCTGATGATGTTGAAGAAATGGACATCACCTGGCAGATGGCAATGGCTGCTTTTCGAGCACAAAAGTTTATTAAGAAAACAGGTAAAAATAGATGGGGCACTGCTTGGAACGGAGCTGCTAAGGTGCCTTTTAATTTGCGCTGTTACAACTGTCATGAGGAAGGACATTATGCTCGAAATTGCCCAAAACCACCGATGAATAGAGAACAAACTCCAGCGCAGCCCGTGACCCCTAATAGAGAAAGAGCTCTTGTGACCACTGCTAGTATATCAGATGCTGCTGCTACTGGAAGTCCTCAACCGCAAGGATTAGCTCAAGCCCTGGTGGTTCAGCCCAACATCAACTTTGATTGGACTTCTGAGATTGAGCGTCTGAACATCTCTGCTCCAGAAAATCAAGCTGCATCAAACAACATTGCTTTCATGACTTCAAGTGATCAAAACCCTAAGCCCGAAGAAGAGACTTCAGCTGAAAACTTTGCTTTCATGACTCAAATTCTTTCAGCTCCTGTTAAAGGTCTCACCAAAGAAGAGGTACTTTCTATTTTTTGTACTCCTGAGTGTAGGGAAAGGGTTGAAGTTTATCGAATACACAACGCTGAGCTCATTCAAGATTATCAAGACATAAAAAATAAAAATTTTACCTTATCGAAAAATGAGAAACTTTATAAAGAAAAGATTGAGGCTCAGCGAAAAGACATCATCAAACTTAAGGATGATGTGAGTGTAAAAACAGCCCATTTTTTAGAAGCTCAGGAAAAAGTGTGCATTTTAACTAAGGAACTGGAAGATATTAGAGACAGATATCAAATTAATGAACTTAATATCAAGAAATTTGATTCTTCCAGCAGACTAGTTAAAAACCTGTGCGATCAACAGCTTGCGTACAAAGAAAATAAAGGGCGTGGTTTGGGTTATAATCAGACTCCTCCTCCATATAATGATAATTATACTTATCTGCCAATGACTGAGGAGGAGATGATGAATGAGAGTAACATGACTTTTGGTTCAAAAACCAATAAGTCATCTTCTCATGACAGACAAGTTGAGAAACAGAAATCTACTTCTATAAGTTTTGTTTCCAAAGGCTCAATTGATCCTAACGTTTCATCTTCATGTGCAATTGATCCTAACGTTTCATCTTCATGTGCAGATGTTGTTTCTGAAGTAAAATGTGGAGATGTTCATGGGAGTGAACCAGTCGTTATTTCAAATATTTCTGAACCTTATTTTGAACCTTATTCTGAACCAACTGAGTCTGAACTTGCTTTTAGTCGTTCGTTATTTGCGTCGTTTTCTGCTTATGTTTCGTCTTGTGAGCCTGTTGTTTTGGGCAAAACTGATGATGTTTGTGTTGATGATTTGAACAATAAGTGTGATGATGATGGTTTTTCAGTTAATGTGTGTGATTCTAATGCTTCTAACGTCTCAGTTAATGAAAATGTTACAGGTGAGGTCCCTCAGGATGCATTCAGTGAAACCACTGAAACGACTTCTCAAGAAAATCAAGAGTATCCTGATTCTTCTTCTGAACCTGTCTCAGTGGGTGTCCCTAATGTTGAATCTAATGGGACCCCATTGGAAACTAAAGTAGAAATTAAACCTGAATCGTCTTCACATGATAAATGCGTTGAGGAAATGCATATTGATGAGACTTCTACTAGTTCAGAAAATGAACCTGAATTAGTTTCACATGACAAATGCATTGATAAAACGCATATTGATGAAACTTCTCCTTGTTCAAATATTGAACCAAAGTTAAGTAACAAAGAAAAGGATGTTGATATAAGTGAGAAGTCATTAGAAGAAAAACTTTCAAAATGCTCAGAACAACCACAAGCACAACATGTTCAGAAAAACAAGACGTCAAATCATTCAAAATCAAGCAAATCGTGCAAAATCTTTCAAAATACACACAAATTGAAGCGACAAACATGTTTTAACTGTGGCATTGCTGGTCACATTGCCAGAAATTGTGGTCAACTCCCAAGGACATCGTACAAGAAAAGGTCTGTGCAAGATCAGAAGGTCATGTTTAACCGATATCGTTGTTCAGGGTTGATGACGACTGAAAAGACCAAGACAATGAAGAACAACTATCGCAAGACTAAACCTTCTGATCAGGATTGGAATGCAGCCAAACGCAAAAATCAAAAACCACAAAATGATTTACGAAATTCTCATCATAATGCTTTTGGTAATTACAATTCTAACTGGTCAAATAAGCATTGGAAACCTAAAGTTAAGGCCAAGCAATCCAATTCGTCCTATACATGTCATCGAAACTCTGTCTTTCAAAATACTTCAAAGTTTTTAAATAAAGAAAACCTAGTGTGGCAGAGAGTGACTTATATTGATGCACAAGGAAAACCCAGATCCACTATGGGCTGGGTTCCTAAATCTAACTAATCCCGCTAATCGTGCAGGAACAGCTGTGGAGGACTACCGTGCGCCTCTGGTACATGGATAGTGGCTGTTCCAGGCACATGACAGGAGACTTATCCCAACTGGAAAATGTCAAAGAATTTAATGGTGGATATGTCTCATTTGCGGGAGGAGATTCAGGCAGAATCACGTTGAAAGGAACTGTACGAAACGGCGTTTTAAGCTTCGAAAATGTTAACTATGTTCCAGAACTGAAACACAATCTGTTAAGTATTTCTCAGATTTGTGATCGAGGGAATTCAGTTCACTTTACAAAGAAAGGATGTCATGTTCTTAAACCTGGAATTGTCATTCCAGAAGACTGGTTCTTAATGTCAGCTGAAAGACGAGGAAACGCTTATGTGATTGATATGAACAAGAAACCGTGTGAAGAAATTACTTGCCTATTTTCAAAGATTTCAGAACATGATGGTCTACTGTGGCATCGTCGCCTTGGGCATGTGAACATGAAGAATTTGAATCGACTGGCAAAAGGTCAATTGGTACGCGATCTTCCAATAAAAGATTTCATGTTGGTTGAAAGGTGTGTTGCTTGTGCAAAAGGAAAAGCTCATCGAAAACCTCATAAGACAAAACCAGCACCATCGACTAAGGCTGTGCTTGAACTACTTCACATGGATCTTTTTGGTCCAGTGAATGTGTTGAGTATTGGCAAGAACGCTTATTGTCTTGTAATTGTCGATGATTATTCTCGTTACACCTGGGTATATTTTCTCAGTCACAAGAATGAAACTGCAGTTCTGGTGAAACAATTTATCACTCTGGCTGAAAATCAAGCGAGTACTAAGGTGAAGGTTATTCGATCTGATAATGGGACAGAATTCAAGAACGCTACTTTGGATACATTTTGCACTGACAAGGGAATTGATCGTCAGTATAGTGCACCACGAACTCCTCAACAGAATGGAGTAGCTGAAAGAAGAAATCGTACTCTTATCGAGGCTGCACGAACTATGCTGGCTGACTCGAAGCTTCCTAGTTTCTTTTGGGCCGAAGCTGTTAGCACGGCTTGTTATGTCCAGAATCATGCTTTAGTAAACAAACGACATATGAAAACTCCATATGAGATTCTGGAAGGACATAAACCTTCGGTGTCACACTTTCGTATCTTTGGGTGTCCATGTGTATTACTACTTATGGACTCTAATGGAAAGTTTGAGGTCAAAGGGGACGAATGTTACTTTGTTGGATATGCTAAAGGGTCAGCCTATAGAGTATACAACAAGGTAACTAAGAAGGTCGTCGAGTCGTGCAACATTGAATGGCTTGAGGAAAATGCTACGGACGCTAGAGTTGGACCAGACTGGTTATATGATTATGCTGAATTGTTTAAGTCATTTAACATTTTGTCAAGTGATTTATCAGATGCAGGTGTGTCTGTTCCAAAGCAACCTCTGTCTTTTGTGGATACTGAAGATGAAGAACAGACAGAAGGAAGTGTCAGACATCATACCATTGATCCGCCAGGAATGGTGTTTACGCAACATACTACAAGTCCACAAACGTCCCATCGATCTCCTGAAGGTGCTACAAATAGTGGTTCTGCATCTAATGGTTCCGGAACTGTACTATTTCCTGAACAAATTCCTGAAGATTGCATTATTACCACTCCATTCGTTCATAATACTGCGGCATCTAATGAGGGGGAGTCCAGCAACACAACCACTGAAGACGACACTGTACCTGACCTAGCAATACCAACAAGTGTTCAACGGAATCATCCTATAGAGAATGTGATTGGTCCTGTAAATGCAGGAGTTTTAACCAGGAGCCAATCAGGAATCATCAATACTTGCTTATATTCTTGCTATATTTCTCAAATCGAACCTAAAACTGTTGATATAGCTTTGCAGGAACCAGGCTGGGTAGATGCTATGCATGAAGAGCTGAACCAGTTTGAAAAGCTTGGAGTATGGAAACTTGTCAAGTTGCCTCAAGGAAATCGTAAACTTGGAACTCGATGGGTTTTTCGAAACAAGCAAGATTCTGCAGGGGTTATTGTTCGAAATAAAGCAAGGTTGGTGGTTCAGGGATTTCGACAAATAGAAGGTCTGGATTATGATGAAGTATATGCTCCAGTTGCCCGACTTGAAGCCATCCGGATTTTTTTAGCCTACGCGTCATATATGGGGTTCACTGTTTATCAGATGGACGTCAAGACAGCGTTTCTCTATGGGGATGTGAAGGAAGAAATTTTTGTTGAACAGCCACCAGGATTCGTGCATCCAGATCATCCAGAATATGCCTACAAGCTAGATAAGGCATTGTATGGATTACATCAAGCGCCACGTGCTTGGTATGCTACATTAACTGAACATTTACTGGCTCATGGGTACACACGTGGCATAATAGACCAAACTCTGTTTATCAAGAAAGTGGGCAAGGATCAGATATTAGTTCAAATTTATGTCGATGACATCATTTTCGGATCTACAAGTGAGGAGCTTTGCAAGGAATTTGAGAGAGTTATGAAAAAGAAATTTGAAATGAGTGCTCTTGGAGAAATGACACTGTTTTTGGGGTTACAAGTCAAGCAGAATTCTCAAGGGATTCTTATTCATCAAGGGAAGTATGTGGATGACGTGCTAGCAAAATTTAAGTTTTCGGACGCAAAGCCTGCTGAAACACCAATGGCAGAGAGACCGCTATTGACTGAAGATGAAGAAGGAACTTCTGTGGATCAGCGTCAGTATAGGTCTATGATCGGATCATTGATGTATCTGACAGCTAGTCGTCCGGATATTATGTTTGCTGTCTGCAACTGTGCAAGATATCAGGCTAATCCTAAAACTTCTCATCTTACTGCTGTTAAACGAATCTTTCGGTACCTTAAAGGCCGACCTAGGTTTGGTCTGTGGTATCCGAGGGATTCAAATTTTGACTTGTTTGCTTTTTCTGATAGCAATTTTGGAGGTACTGATAGTGACAGGAAATCTACATCAGCTGGATGTCAGTTTCTGGGTGACAGGCTCATTTCTTGGCAATGTAAGAAACAACAAACGGTGGCGATTTCTACAGCTGAAGCTGAGTATGTTGCTGCTTCTGCATCTTGCTCTCAAGTGGTGTGGATGCAACATCAATTGCAGGATTACGGTTTGACTTATCTCAACACTACTATTTACTGCGATAATGATGCTGCAATACAAATTGTTAGAAATCCTGTTTTTCACTCCAAAACCAAGCACATAGACATAAAAGTTCATTTTATACGAGATTGCTTCGACAGAGGTCTTATTACACTTGAACAAATCGACACAGATGCAAATGCTGCCGATTTGTTCACCAAACCTGTCAGCAGCTCAAAATTCAAAGTGCTTGTGGATTTTCTGAAAATGATCCGCTTTACTGACTGAGCATGTTTTTGTTTTTCGTAGGTAAATTTGTTCATAAAGTTTTCTATTCTTAGGTAGTTTTTATTTATGCTCAAATTTAGGGGGAGAAATTTTGAAAAATACAAAAACATTAAAAAATAGAAAAATACAAAAACATTAAAAAATTGAAAAATACAAAAAGAGGTGTGGCAGGACTGGGAAATGAAATGAATTTTCACATTATGGTTGAGGGCTGACTCATGTAAGACCAGTATCGAAATAGTTTGACTCTAGTATGATGTGTTGGTAGGCTCTATCCTTAAGACTGGAAACATTGGCTGTTTCTGTTCAGAACTAAAAGAGTACATGACCTCAGAAAAGAAAATCACTTGGAATTAGCTCATTTTTATTTGAATGTCTGTATGTTGTCCTGATACACACAATTTTGGTCTGACTCTGAAATCTTCTCTGAAAAAGTCGTGTACCTCCTCTGCTGCATCCAGATATATGCTGACCTAGAGGTGCTAGGCAACGTCAGCTTCTGCTGCATCCAGATACATGCTGACCTAGCTGTCCTTTGTCGATCTGTAGATCAATTAACACCCGAAAGAGGCCCTCAAGTGCCCAAAAGAAACCCATGAAACCTATATCAAATTGAGAAAACTCATTTGATTTGTATATTACACCATCTCTGCTCAAGATCTATTATGTTCTCTTCTCAATCTATTCCCAGTTAAGATTTCAGAGATTTGGATTGGACTTGTGAAATATGTGGTAGGGACACTACATGCATGATAGAGTGTGCTGTGCATAATTCCGAGAATTGATTAGTATTTGTTTGGGTGTTCATTATTAAAATATCAAAACATGATAAAATGAGTTACAGGCAGTTATATGGAAAAGGTCTAGGGAGATGAGTTTAAGGGGACAAATATACTGGCAATTGTCTAGATCATCCAGTAGTAGATCAGTGTTGATAAGTGAAGTCAAGCCCAAAACCTTGTGATTTGATCCCTGAGTATCTTTGCAAATTTCCTTATTTTATTTTGTAAATAATATTTATTATTTATTTTTGTTTTTAGGTTTTTGTTTTGCAAACATTGCTCAAAAGGTTTGGCGGTTATTTTAAAAAAAATTAAATCTGAAATTAAAATTCAGATTAATGGGTTGATATTAAGGTAAAATTGATAAAGCGGTTAAGTCAAATTGTTAAATCTCAAACCCAAAAGTCAAGGGCCCAAATCTGTCAAGTCCAATCTGTTAAAGTTGAGACCCAAGAGTTAAAAGCCCATGATGGCCCATAATCAGACTTGTGGTATAAAAGGGTGGTTGCGAGTCGAGACCTCATTTCTCACTCGCAACCAAGTCTTATTCTCTCTCAAAAGCTCCGGTGATCTGTTGAAGATTCCGATTCATCTCCGGTTACGACTCGTAATCTCCGGTTGCGACTCATTGAAAAACAAGGTATGATGATGTCATTATTCAAGTTTTGCAGGAATTTATGAATGTTTGAAGCAGCTCCGATGAAGATTTGAAGATTCCGATAAAGATTTGAAGATTCCGATGAAGTTCATGTGATTGTGTGGTTGCGACTCAACAAGCACAAGGACTCGAGACCAGTGGTTACGAGTCGTGGTTGCGACTCATGATTGCGACTCGAAGTTTGTCAGTTGCGACTCATGATTGCGACTCAACACCATATGGTTTCGACTCAAGATTTGCTAGTTGCGACTCATGGTTGCTAGTTGCGACTCATGGTTGCGACTCGAGTCCTTCTCGAGTCAACAGTAACTGTGTTAATTCTAAGGTTAAAATTTTAATTAACTTATGGTTTGTGCAGGAAAAATGGGCTTGAAATTTATATCTTCACACAATCAAGTCGGATACTTGGCACCTCCACCAGAGAAACATAAGCAGCTATACACGTCATTGATAAAAGGCTTAAATAACTGTCGGATTGTTCATGCTCTTCGTGAGAATCCGATTGTTTATGAAGAGCTTATTCAAGATTTTTGGAAGAGTGCCAAAGTAGAAGTTGTTGAAGGAAAGGGAGCTATAGTTGCTGAAATTCAAGAAAAGAAAGTTATAGTGACTGAGCAGATGATTAGAGAAGCGTTAAGATTTAATGATCAGGAAACGGATCCTATAGAACTTCCAGCTGGAACAGTGGAAGCAATTCTGCCTCGTTTAAGCTACGAAGGAAAGTTTCCTCCCTTGGTAAAGAAGTTTGTGCATCCATACTGGCGTTTGTTGCTGCATATGTTTCTTTTGTGCATGACAGAAAATAGAGGGGGAATTGATCAGTTGAATACTACTCAGTCTGCTGCTGTGATTTGTGTAATTACAAATGAGTCGTTCAATTATTCAAGATATATTTTGGAAGCTATGAAGAGAAATGCAATTGGACTTCGAAAGGATAAGTTTCTGATGTATCCAAGATTCTTGCAGATGATTCTGAATGATCGATATCCAGAATTGAAGAGATCTGGTAATACATTGGAATTAAAGCCTATGGGTCCTTCATGTTTTGGTGCTCTTACTACAAAGAAGGGCACTGAAAAGAAGTTTGAAGGTTTGATTAAATTGGAGAAGTTTGGTCAGTTTGCAGAGACGGAAGATGTTAGTGAAAATCCGGTAATAGCACAGTCTGTTTCAGTGCATAGTGTACCTGCAAGTGCTATTGTTGCTGAAGAACATGATATTCTGAGGAGAGTTGAAGGTGAGCCTGAGACGGAGTGTATAACAATTAACTCTGACGATGAAGGTGTCGAGATTATGTGTGATTCTGATGATGATAAAGAACTTCCTCCTGAAGTTGATACCGTTGTTTCTACTGTTGAACCAGTGATTACTGCTGAAAGTTTGGCGATGCTGTTAAAGTCAGTAACTGACAAGATGGGAAATCCTCCTTCCAATCTGTCAGTATCAACTGAAGAGCCTGATGAAAGCCCTACGGATTCTGATTCCATGCCATTAAAAAGGAAAAGGAGGGATCCTAGACCCGGAATGTTTGTTGAACAAGGAAAAGATCAATCCGTAAATGTTGCTGATGATGACGAAGGTTTATATGACTTCGATTTTGAAAAGAATGTTAGTGATACTACCACCACTGCTGAAAATATCTTTGAGTTTGATGTTGATACTCAAAGAGATGAGATGGATACGACAAATGCTGAAGTTCTATCTGCAAGTGTTGATGCTGTGCAAATTGGTATTTCTGATGTTGAAGTTCACAATGATGCTGGATCTTCTGGAATTGTTCATGATGAACCTAGCAGTTCTAGTGGTAAAAGACCTGAAGAACCATTAAGAATGTCGTTTGATGATGATTCAAGTGATGAAGATGAGTTTATCAGCATGAGAGATGTGAAGAAGCGAATGGTTGTGCTAGAGCAAGATTCAATTCATAAAGATGCAAAGATTATCCAACTTGAAGATACTATTGTGAAGAAAGATCAACAAATTGAGCAACTTCAAGGAGATGTTAGTTTGTTGTTCAATATGGTTTATGATTTACGAGGGAAGTTGGAAAAGAAATTTGGACAAGAATTCTCTGATCCAACTGATGTTGAAAACAGAAGAAAAGCCTTTGCTGAAGATGATGCTGAAAGAAGTGCTGCAATGGAACAATATTTTACGAGAGTTACAAATCCAGTGGCAGACAAAGAGAAGGCAGAAAGGATTAAAAAGAAAAGAGAGTTAGTGATTTTAAAGAACAAGAATTTGAATCCGGATGATGAGGATGCTCATGCAACTCATCATTTAATGGATGTTGGTGAAACTCTCTATGATAAAGTTGGTAATCGTTCTGGTGTAGTTAGCTGGGGATATGACCATGATCGTAAGAGATGGTGGGTAAAAAGAAAAATTGGTCCTGTTGAGTGGTACAAGCATCCAGGACAGTTTCAGTCTTTCACTAAGGTGGATTTGACAAATTTGTCTAATGCACCTTATGTGGATGATAAGCCTGGAGGTACTGGATATTTATTTTTCGAGAGATTGAAGAGGGAGGTTCATAAGGGTTTTCCTTCAATGCGTACGGCAGAGTCCATTGTTAAACCAGCTAAAGGAATTAGAGATCCTTACACAAACAAACGTATGAAGATTGTGCATTGGCCAGCCACTGATAAAGAAAAGATGATTCCTTTGGTGAGAAAGATACCAAAAGGTGCACTAAAGACATTACACTTTTGGGCATATGATGAACGTCTTGGGCAGGCAGTTATTGTATGTGATGGAGAGACGAGTTATACTTTGGTTGATCAAATTGATTTGCTAAATCTTGCTGGTGAAGATCTGGAAGTCTTGGCGTGCAATCAGATTAGAGCTACAGAGAAATATGAGGAAATAGCTAAGGCTTGGACTGCTGCTGTAGCATCTGTTTTGCATATTCATAAGAAGGGATTTGGTGGTTATAAGGATAGTGCAAGTGGTAGTGATCAAGGAAATTGAAGTCAGAAGAACCTTCATGCATAAACCTAGGGGGAGATTGTTGGAACCTGAAGGTTTATTCATGTAGGTTAGCAAAGTTGAAGGGTTGTTTCTATGTTTTGTTTCGTTGATATTTGGGCCGATTATGTATGGGTTGGGTTTTAAATGGTTTCGATTGGGCCTAGACTAGTAACCATTGTGTTTTAGTATTTAAGCAAACCTAAAGTATTGTTTTAGGGTTGATCGTTCACAAGAAGTCGAAACTAGCTAGTAGTCGAAACCTTTGAGGAGTCTTGTATCCGTCTTTGCTAGTCATTGAATGCAAGATTTCGGTTTGTGTTTTCATATATTATTCTTGTGTTGATTATTATAATTCGTTCTTGAATCGGCTTGTGATTGTTTTCCGCACCTTCACAAGTTAAAGGTTGATATCATTGAAAGATCCTAAAGGGTTTTACACAATGGTGTAAAATTAAAATGGGATATACCGGGCTAGGATTCGAGTTACAGGAACAATTGCCAAACCAACCACCCAAGAATGGAATCGTCGAGCGAAAACACTTGACAACCACCTAGAAGCAGCTTTTTTTGCCACCAGACCTTTCTCCATCAATTAGGAATCTGATGCCCTCACTAAACACATGCCTTAAATTGTAGCCATTTGTTGAGTGTTTTTTTTTTGTGTCTAATCCGCATATATATCACCATTGCCCTTTATTTTTTATACTGACAATATATCTTGATTTAATGTTAGCTGTTTATGATCAGGATACCAGACCAGGATATTGGTAACATCCTGAGGCAGTATCGATCAGGATATCAGACCAGGATATTGGTGACATCCTGACGCAGTATCCTGGCAGTTACTAACGATTTTCTTTTGTAGCAAGGTACCAACGTTAAAGGACTTGATCTACCTGAAGATTCGCTCAAGGTGGTTGAAAAATGGACGTTGATGGTGGAAGAATGGGTCTTGTAATGGTCATAATAGAAGAAAGGCATATTCCACGAGAATATCGGATGCTGGTCAATGCTATTGAGGTTGTAACAGTCATATGAGCTGAAGACTCGGTTTTATAGTTAATAAGCACGTGGAAAACAAGTTAAAAGAGTCCCCCAACGTTCAGAATGGAATATTCCCAGCATCCCGGAATAATAGGAGAGTTAGTTTGTTACTTGTAACTATAAATAGGAGGCCAGATCAATAGGAACACACACTTGACTCTCCACATTTGAACTCACACTTCTTTTTTCTTTCTATCACGCACAAACACTCAACACTTGTAATCGTTGTACCACTTAGCATTGATCTGCGCCATATCCTGCACAGTATCCTGATATTTGAAGTAATAGAAGAACAAGGCAGCTGCGATTGTCAGCTCCCGAGGTTTTGTGCCGGCGATCTAGATTGATCAAGGGCTTTCCTCGTACATCTCGTGTCAACCTTTACTTTTTTGCTCGTTGTTTGATCACAGATACAGCTCTATATCCTGAGCCGTATCCTGAAACTGTTTTTCCAAGTAATTTGATTAACATATTTTCGACACTCATTTCTAGCACACTACCTCACTTAACTAATTTGATCACTTAATTGGTTCGGTAATTTTTGACCAAAACAATTTGGCGCCCACCGTGGGGCAAGTGGTGCTCTCTTTACTAAAATTTTTTGTGAAATCGTTAATCGGTTTTCTATTCTCAAAACTTTTTGCCACATTATCCATAATGGCCTCAAGATCAAACATGAGCTCCTCTGCTGTGTCTGCTATGACCTCTGCTACTACCGGTTCGGTGCTTCCACCACCTCCTCCAAGGATGACAGCCTCTTCACGACCTCAGGATATTATCCCTACTCGCAGTGTTCAGGAATCTGCTCCCGTTTTAGCTTCTAATGATGAAATTCTAACCTTATTTGGAAGTGTGCAGGAACAAATGAGGCAGCAACAGGAAACAAACCAAATGCTATTGAGGGAAATACAACTCCTAAAGTCTGGCTCTAGCAGATCTGCTGAGGATATTGTCACTCCATTACAACCCAGAACTTTGAACTTCAGTTCAGCTGTGTATACTGAGGATAACAGGGGGAATATTATGCCCAGCCTTCCTCAGAATCATACTCCTGAAATACCCTCCTCGGTCAGGATGTCAACCATGAGGAGCTCAGGATATGCTTCAGGATATGGGCAAAATCCTCCAACGGGTAACGTGTCAAATAATAATAATACTCATGCTACTAACAATAGTGGATCTTTGCAGGATACAGGTGTAACATCAGCACTTACTAGGGAACTTCAGAAGTTGAAGGATATGATATCTAGTGTACCTGGAGTGGTCCAGCCAATCCCGGAAGTGTCCCAAGACAGCCACAAGATATCTCGTTTTGCATATCCTATCTGTGATGCTGAGATCCCAAAGAGATTTCAAACCCCCAACATGAAGCTTTACGACGGAACTACGGATCCTGAGGAGCATATTGCCCAGTATAGGGAAAGAATGGAGATTAACCCTATCCCTCCGGATCTCAAAGAAGCATGCTTGTGCAAGGGTTTTGGTTCTACCTTAACAGGATCACCCTTGAAATGGCTCTTGAATGTTCCTCCGCATTCGATTACATCTTTTGCTCACTTAGTAAATTTATTTAATAGTCAGTTTTCTTGTAGTAGAAGCTTTGAGAAACTAACAAGTGACCTCTACAGGATAACACAGGGGCCTCAGGAATCCCTTAGGGATTATGTGAACAAGTTCAGCCGGGAATCCCTAGGCATTCCACATCTTGATGTTGCAACAGCTGTGCAAGCTTTCAAGATGGGGCTGCAAAAAGATTCTCAATTTTATCAAGATCTTGTAATGAACCCATGCAGGAACTTGGATGAAGCTCGAAACAGGGCCCTAAGATATATTCGATTGGAGGATGACAGGAAGATGCAAGAGAGAATGAACTCATCCAACACCTATGAGTCAACTAACAGGAAGTCTGAATCCTCATTCAAGCCATATCGGCCTAAGCCATATGGTAGAAATGAAAATAAGAAAGTGAATGCTGTCGAAGATGAGGATCCTGAAGAGTATCCTGAGTTGTCTGAATATTTCTTTTCTGTTAACATTCCTTAATTGATGTATGCCATGCAGGGTCTAGGAGACAAGGCTAGATGGCCTCGAAAGAGTCAACAAAAAGCTGATTGGAAAGATAAGTCAAAATGGTGTGCTTTCCACGAAGATTTCGGGAATGTGACTGAGGATTGCATCGCTCTAAGGAAAGAGATAAGCTATCTTCTAAGCAAGGGATATCTGAAAGATTTCTTAGGAAGGAAGAAGAATAAGGGTCAGGATATTGAGAAGGATCCTGAGCGAGCAGCGTCACCTCCTGCAGATGCCAAGATAGTCAACTTTATTTCGGGAGGATCCGACATTTGTGGGACTTCGTATTCGGCGGCGAAGAGACATGCAAAAGAAGCTAAGGCCGAAAGGGGAGACAAACCTGTCAGGATGACTACCCTCACAACTGACAAAGTGATCACATTTGATGCTGATGACAGGGATACTGTCCAGGATCCTCACCATGATACTCTGGTAATAACATTATATGTGGCTAACCATTTTGTACGCAGGATATTGGTTGATAATGGCAGCTCCGTCAACATAATCCAACTAGAGACTCTGAAAAGAATGAATGTATCTCCAATGGATATCACTTCGAAATCTACAGTGCTTGTTGGATTCAGTGGAGAGGCTAGAAACACAGTAGGAGAGATAAAGTTACCAGTATATGTTGAAGGAGTCAACTCAATACAACGTTTCTGTGTGATGGATTCCCTATCCTGCTATAATATCATACTAGGAAGACCATGGATTCACGATATGAAGGTTGTGCCATCGACGTATCATCAATGCATCAAGATCCCTACCCCTTGGGGAGTGGTCAAGGTCGAAAGTGATCAGCAGGAGGCAAAAGAATGCTACTCATCCTCGATGAAATCCTCAACCAAGCCTAGTGCAGCATAGCAATTAAAGACGCGGGCCCAGGATATCGTGGAGGATCCGGAGCAGGATGTGAAGAAAATTATCCTGGACCAGGATAATCCTGATATCTCGGTGCTCGTAGGAGCCAATATCCCTCAGGATATTGAAAATCAGTTAACTAACTTTTTGAAATGCAGGATGTCAACATTCGCATGGAAGCATGAGGATATGACAGGTATTTCTAAGGATATTATAACTCACAAGCTTGGAATTGACAGGTCTTTCAAGCCTATCCGGGAAAAGAGAAGGAAGTTTGCTCCAGAACGAAACGTAATTAATCAAGAAGAGGTTGAAAGACTATTGAAGTCCAAGATGATCAGGGAAGCCAAATTTCCCAAGTCGCTAGCAAATGTGGTCGTGATTCAAAAGAAGAATGGGAAATGGAGAGTTTGTGTAGATTACACAGACTTGAACAAAGCATGTGCTAAAGACCCATTCCCTCTGCCTCATATAGACTCGATGGTGGATGCCACTGATGGTCATGAGATGTTAACCTTCATGGATGCATCCTCAGGATTCCAGTAGATCCAAATGGAACCTTCAAACCAGGAGGATACTGCTTTCATGACACCAACAGGTACTTACTGTTATACTACTATGCCTTTTGGTTTGAAAAATGCAGGTGCAACGTACCAGAGATTGGTGAACATGATGTTTAAAGACAAACTGGGGGACACCATGTCGGTGTACATTGACGATATGGTAGTCAAATCCAAGAAGGCTGAGGATCATCTCCAGGATATTAAAGGAGCATTTGATATCCTGGACCAGTATAATATGAAACTAAATCCTGCCAAGTGCCATTTTGGAGTGGGGGCAGAAAAATGTTTAGGATACATGGTGACTGAAAGGGATATAGAGGCAAGCCCGGAGCAGATTAAAGCTATATTGGATATCAAATCACCTTCCAACATGAAAGATGTACAAAGACTGACGGGGCGAGTAGCGGCATTAAACAGATTTATCTCAAGATCCTCAGAAAAATGTAAAGAATTCTACGATATCCTGGAGAAGAATAAGAGGTTTGAGTGGGGAGAAAAGCATGAAGCAGCCTTACAGGAATTAAAGCAATATCTTTCAACCGCACCTCTGATGATGAAGCCCGAGAATGGTGAACCATTATCCCTATACCTCGCAGTATCAGGGAATGCTGTAAGTGCCGTCCTTATAAAGGATCATGAAGGTCAGCAATATCCTGTTTATTATGTTAGTAAAAGTTTGTTAGATGCAGAAACTAGATATTCTCATTTAGAAAAGTTGATACTAGCACTAGTTATGGCATCGACAAAGCTTAGACATTACTTTGAAACACACAGAATTCATGTTAAGACAAATTATCCTGTTAAGAATGTGCTTAGGAAACCCGAGATGTCAGGCAGGATGGCCAAGTGGTCAGTAAAGTTAAGTGCTTACGACTTAGTATACGAACCTAGAAATGCCATAAAATCACAAGCTCTAGCTGACTTTGTGGCTGATTTCAGTAGTGACATTAAGGATGAGGTAGACCTAGAAGTACAACAATTAGGAGAATCCTCAGGATCCTGGACAATGTATACTGATGGAGCATCTAATGTTAGAGGAGTAGGATTGGGAATACTACTAAAATCGCCACAGGGGGACATATTACCCCAGGCTATTAGATGTGAATTTCCTGCTACTAATAATGAAGCAGAATATGAGGCTTTAATTGCAGGATTAGAACTAGCTAAAAGTATGAATATCAAGAATTTGCAAGTATATGTTGACTGCTTGTTAATTACTAATCATTTTAATGGATCCTATGCAGTTAAGGGTGAGAAGTTAATCGAATACCTCGATATTCTCAAAAAATTAGCAGGATATTTCGATGTTTTTACACTTGAACAGGTACCAAGGGAAGATAATACTGAAGCAGATGCCCTAGCAAACCTGGGATCATCGATCAGGATACCAGAAGGAACCCAAATACCAATATTGCATATCTTGTATCCTGCAACGAATCCTCAGGATAAAGAAGTAGTAAGTATCCAGGATCCTGTTGCTGAGTATCCTGAGGAGGATCCTGAATCCTGGATGGCTCCAATCATAAGATATCTCAAGGAAGGACATATCCCTAAAGACGAAAATCCTAAGGCATTTAGGATGAAGGTATCACGATTCACCATTATAAATAATATTTTGTATAAGAAATCCCTTGCAGGTCCGTACCTAAGGTACTTGGAAGATCCTGAAACCAAGGAGGTACTTCAGGATATACACGAAGGAGATTGTGGCAACCATACTGGGGGCAGATCTCTGTTCTCGAAGGTGTTGAGAACAGGATATTACTGGCCGACCATGAGAAAAGACGCCGCAGAATATGCTCGAAGATCTACCCTACGGGATCCTGAACAGAATCCTGAAGCCTTGAGTCAGGATTTGGATACTATAGATGAAAAAAGGGATGCAGCTAGGCTAAGGATGGCAACATATCAACAAAGAATATCCAGAGCATATAACAAGAATATTAGGACCAGAAGATTTAAGGTTGGAGATTGGGTGTTAAGAAAGGCTTTTCAGAATACTACTAATCCTGCCGATGGCAAGCTAGCTCCAAAATGGGAAGGACCATATGAAGTTGAATCAGAAGCAGGGAAAGGAGCATATAGACTCAAGAATATGGAAGGGGATATGCTACCGAGATCTTGAAATGCTATACACCTTAAGCTTTATTTCAAGTGAGTTTAGAATTTAATTTCTAACTCAGGATGGTATGAATTCTATCTTTTTTAAATATGTTTGGTTTAATTTATTCTTTGAAACCCAATACTAACTTAAGCATCGGAGGGGTGTTAGCTTTAAGGATGTTTTGCAGTATATGCTCCAGGATATAGCTCCAGGATGCTCACTCAAGATACTTCAGAAGATTAGAGGATTGGCCCCCTCTCTCACGTATAAGGGATCCCGATCCCTTCACAGGTTTAAAGGTATTCACCTTTCTCACGAATTGGGTTTAAACACCCCGCCTGGAGCGCAAGTTATCCAGGGATAGTTCAAGGTGGCGGGACCAGTTCATGTAAAAGTGGCTGACAATTTCGTTACTGTTGGCTATACCCTGGATCCTTAAGGTATATGAGGATTGATCACCCTCTCTCACGAAAGGGTATTTTCATACTCTCTAAGGTTTAAAGGTTATCACCTTTCTAAGTCTTGGAGTTTATACACTCTCGCTTGTAGCGCATGAAAATTTGGGATTTTCCCCAGGTTTAAAGGTTTTCACCTTTCTAAGTTTTGGGGTTTCCACACCCTCGCCTGTAGCGCACGAAACATGGGTAAAATCCCCAGCAAAACTCAAAGACTTAAAGGTTTTCACCTTTTCAAGTCTTGAGGTTCTTATACTCCGGCTTAAATGCCTGGAAAATGGGTTTAGTCCCAATAAAATACAAAGTTTTTGGATAATCCCAAAGTATATTTTCAAAAAACATAATCATTTACAAGTCTACATAAATTTTTGAAAAAAGATTGCTAAGTTTAAACAACTGGTTGAAGAATTGCTAAAGGATCATATCCTGGTACAACATATTGGTCCTGCACAGACAGGGGACATCCGTGATAGAACATGATGTATGCTGATACTATATCCTACTGGGGACATTTATGCTGGAGCAAGAAGGAAACCTATGCCAACACTATATCCCACTAAGGCATTGTGAGGAACTCAAAGGATCAAGTTTGGGCATAATTCGCCAAGTATCATGGACTGGGGACACCTTCGGTGGAATGGTTGCGAAAGGACTGGAATGAAAGGATTGAGATGTCTTCTGTTTCGGTATGATCTTTCCTATATTTGTTCTTTAAAAAACCTTATCTAGATTGTCTAAATTTCTGAAACTATAACACTTATGAGTATCCTGGTCGGGATATGTTCTCAGGATATATTCTCAAGATGTATTCTCAGGATATACTTCAGGATACTTGGATTAAAAACTGAAACTGTGTTCTAGTCAAACAAGTGTTCTCAAAACCAACTTTGTAAAATAAAAATGAACTGTCCTCTTTCTCTGAAAACTTTATCTGAATTGCTTGAGTTATAAAAACCCTATTTGACGGAAGTCTTAATAGGATATTTGCGAGTATACTGATCAAGATATTTTCATAAAAAGTAATAATTGCATTAAGTTTGGAACATTGGAATTCAGACTAAGCAATGCATAACAAATAACAACATGTAAGGTTAAAAGGTTAGTTTATTATTAATTGTATTCTTGGTTTCATCTCAAAAAGAGACCCATCCACCAAGAACATAATTAAGTTTTTAAAGTATATTTACATAAACAGTTGAAGGCTTCGTCCTGAAAACACGAGAACCCATTTGCCTTCAACTGTTATATTGTTCAAAATAAACCATACTGATTGATGACCAAAGGCTTCATCCTGAAACTCAGGACCCATCCACCTTTGGCCATCGTATTGTCTTAAGTGCAGGAAATATAAATTGTTCTAAGTACAGGACGACCAGATGATTCAAACCCTACAAAGCAAAATACAGGTATCATTAAAGACAAACTAACCAGGATACAGGTTCAGTGTATGTGTACGGGATACAGGATTTGGATATTTACCTTATTAAGGAAGGAGTTCATGGGCTCGATGGATTCCATGAAACCAAGGTCATCATAACAGAAACTTTCAGCAGCAACAGCGGAGGGCTTAGAGCTGGTGCCAACAGATGGTTCCTTTTTTACCAGGACAGACTTGGGGTAACTGTCAAGCTCCTCAAGATTGAAGACAACAGGGACCTTAGCAAAGTCTACAGAAAAGGGAGTAGTTTCAATCTTATCATATTATGAGCTGATTAACCAAACATATGCAGGAATGTTCAAAACAGATATCCTTACCGGACGTATTGGAATGACTGAAAAATATATCTGTTGGAATTAGGATATCCAACAGTTATATTTTTGGGGACAATTGTTATGGGTGAAATTCTGAGCCCATATCCTGACAATATATCTTGATTTAATGTTAGCTGTTTATGATCAGGATACCAGGCCAGGATATTGGTAACATCCTGAGGCAGTATCGATCAGGATATCAGACCAGGATATTGGTGACATCCTGACGCAGTATCCTGGCAGTTACTAACGATTTTCTTTTGTAGCAAGGTACCAACGTTAAAGAACTTGATCTACCTGAAGATTCGCTCAAGGTGGTTGAAAAATGGACGTTGATGGTGGAAGAATGGGTCTTGTAACGGTCAGAATAGAAGAAAGGCATATTCCGCGAGAATATCGGATGCTGGTCAATGCTATTGAGGTTGTAACGGTCATATGAGCTGAAGATTCGGTTTTATAGTTAATAAGCACGTGGAAAACAAGTTAAAAGAGTCCCCCAACGTTCAGAATGGAATATTCCCAGCATCCCGGAATAATAGGAGAGTTAGTTTGTTACTTGTAACTATAAATAGGAGGCCAGATCAATAGGAACACACACACTTGACTCTCCACATTTGAACTCACACTTCTTTTTTCTTTCTATCACGCACAAACACTCAACACTTGTAATCGTTGTACCACTTAGCATTGATCTGTGCCATATCCTGCACTGTATCCTAATATTTGAAGTAATAGAAGAACAAGGCAGCTGCGATTGTCAGCTCCCGAGGTTTTGTGCCGGCGATCTAGATTGATCAAGGGCTTTCCTCGTACATCTCGTGTCAACCTTTACTTTTTTGCTCATTGTTTGATCACAGATACAGCTCTATATCCTGAGCCGTATCCTGAAACTGTTTTTGCAAGTAATTTGATTAACATATTTTCGACACTCATTTCTAGCACACTACCTCACTTAACTAATTTGATCACTTAATTGCTTCGGTAATTTTTGACCAAAACAGTAGCCATTTGTTGAGTGTTTTTTTTGTGTCTAATCTGCATATATATCACCATTGCCCTTGATTTTCTTGATTATATATCTCTTAAATGTCAACATATAGACGTGTGATTTAGTTTACGAAGATTTTTCAATGCCGAGAACCTCGATCAGAGAGTAAAAAAGGCGTAAGGTTCACAATGGTGTAAAATTAAAATGGGATATACCGGGCTTGGATTCGAGTTACAGGAACAAGGGCCAAACCAACCACCCAAGAATGGAATCGTCGAGCGAAAACACTTGACAACCTCCTAAAAGCAGCTTTTCTTGCCACTAGACCTTTATCCATCAATTAGGAATCTAATGCCGTCACTAAACACATTCCTTAAATTGTAGCTGTTTGTTGAGTGTTTTTGTTTTGTGTCTAATCCGCATAAATATCACCATTGCCCTTGATTTTCTTGATTATATATCTCTTAAATGCCAACATTTACACGTGTGATTTAGTTAACGAAGATTTTTTAACGCCGAGAACCTCGATCAGAGAGTAAAAAAGGCATAAGGTTCACAATGGTGTAAAATTAAAATGGGATATACCGGGCTTAGATTCGAGTTACAGGAACAAGGGCCAAACCAACCACCCAATAATGGAATCGTCGAGCGAAAACACTTGACAACCTCCTAGAAGCAGCTTTTCTTGCCACTACACCTTTATCCATCAATTAGGAATCTAATGCCGTCACTAAACACATTCCTTAAATTGTAGCTATTTGTTGAGTGTTTTTGTTTTGTGTCTAATCCGCATAAATATCACCATTGCCCTTGATTTTCTTGATTATATATCTCTTAAATGTCAACATATACACGTGTGATTTAGTTAACGAAGATTTTTTAATGCCGAGAAACTCGATCAGAGAGTAAAAAAGGCGTAAGGTTCACAATGGTGTAAAATTAAAATGGGATATACCGGGCTTGGATTCGAGTTACAGGAACAAGGGCCAAACCAACCACCCAAGAATGGAATTGTCGAGCGAAAACACTTGACAACCTCCAAGAAGCAGCTTTTCTTGCCACCAGACATTTCTACATCAATTAGGAATCTGATGCCGTCACTAAACACATTCCTTAAATTGTAGTCATTTGTTGAGTGTTTTTTTGGTGTCTAATCCGCGTATATATCACCATTGCCCTTGATTTTCTTGACTGTATATCTCTTAAATGTCAATATATACACGTGTGATTTAGTTTACGAAGATTTTTCAATGCCGAGAACCTCGATCAGAGAGTAAAAAAGGCGTAAGGTTCACAATGGTGTAAAATTTAAATGGGATATACCGGGCTAGGATTCGAGTTACATGAATAAGGGCCAAACCAACCACCCAAGAATGGAATCGTCGAGCGAAAACACTTGACAACCTCCTAGAAGCAGCTTTTCTTGCCACCAGACCTTTCTCCCTCAATTAGGAATCAGATGCCATCACTAAACACATTCCTTAAATTGTAGCCATTTGTTGAGTGTTTTTTTTTTTGGTGTCTAATCCGCATATATATCACCATTGCCCTTTATTTTCTTGACTGTATATCTCTTAAATGTCAACATATACACGTGTGATTTAGAATACGTAGATTTTTCAATTCCGAGAACCTCGATCAGAGATTAAAAAAGGCGTAAGGTTCACAATGGTGTAAAATTAAAATGGGATATACCGGGTTAGGATTCGAGTTACAGGAACAAGGGCCAAACCAACCACCAAAGAATGGAATCATCGAGCAAAAACACTTGACAACCTCCTAGAAGCAGCTTCTCCTACCACCAGACCTTTCTCCATCAATTAGGAATCTGATACCGTCACTAAACACATTTCTTAAATTGTAGCCATTTGGTGAGTGTTTTTTTTTTGTGTCTAATCCGCATATATATCACCATTGCCCTTGATTTTCTTGACTGTATATCTCTTAAATGACAACATATACACGTGTGATTTACTTTACGAAGATTTTTCAATGCCGAGAACCTCGATCAGAGAGTAAAAAAGGCGTAAGGTTCACAATGGTGTAAACTTAAAATGGGATATACCGGGCTTGGATTCGAGTTACATGAACAAGGGACAAACCAACCACCCAAGAATGGATTCGTCGAGCGAAAACACTTGACAACCTCCTAGAAGCAGCTTTTCTTGCCACCAGACCTTTCTCCATCAATTAGGAATCTGATGCCGTCACTAAACACAGTCCTTAAATTGTAGCTATTTGTTTAGTGTTTTTTTTTGTGTCAAATCCGCATATCTATCACCATTGCCCTTGATTTTCTTTACTGTATACCTCTTAAATATCAATATATACACGTGTGATTTAGTTTACGAAGATTTTTCAATGCCGAGAACCTCGATCAGAGATTAAGAAAGGCGTAAGGTTCACAATGGTGTAAAATTAAAATAGGATATACCGGGCTAGAATTCGAGTTACATGAATAAGGGCCAAACCAACCACCCAAGAATGGAATCGTCGAGCGAAAACACTTGACAACCTCCTAGAAGCAGCTTTTCTTGCCACCAGACCTTTCTCCATCAATTAGGAATCTGAGGCCGTCACTAAACACATTCTTTAACTTGTAGCCATTTGTCGAGTGTTTTTTTTTTGGTGTCTAATCCGCGTATATATCACAATTGCCCTTGATTTTCTTGACTGCATATCTCTTAAATGTCAACATATACACGTGTGATTTAGTTTACGAAGATTTTTCAATGCCGAGAACCTCGATCAGAGAGTAAAAAAGGCGTAAGGTTCACAATGGTGTAAAATTAAAATGGGATATACCGGGCTTGGATTCGAGTTACATGAACAAGGGCCAAACCAACCACCCAAGAATGGAATCGTCGAGCGAAAACACTTGACAGCGTCCTAGAAACAGCTTTTCTTGTCACCAGACCATTCTCCATTAATTAGGAATCTGATGCCGTCACTAAACACATTCCTTAAATTGTAGCCATTTGTTGAGTGCTTTTTTTTGGTGTCTAATCCGCATATATTTCACCATTGCCCTTGATTTTCTTGACTGTATATCTCTTAAATGTCAAGATATACACGTGTGATTTAGTTTACAAAGATTTTTCAATACCAAGAACCTCGATCAGAGAGTAAAAACGGCGCAAGGTTCACAATGGTGTAAAATTAAAATGAGATATACCGGGCTAGGATTCGAGTTACATGAATAAGGGACAAACCAACCACCCAAGAATGAAATCGTCGAGTGAAAACACTTGACAACCTCCTAGAAGCAGCTTTTCCTGCCACCAGACCTTTCTCCATCAATTAGGAATCTGATGTCGTCACTAAACACATTCCTTAAATTGTAGCCATTTGTTGAGCGTTTTTTTTGGTGTGTAATCCGTATATATATCACCATTGCCCTTGATTTTCTTGACTGTATATATCTTAAATGTCAACATATACACGTGTGATTTAGTTTATGAAGATTTTTCAATGCCGAGAACCTCGATCAGAAATTAAAAAAGGCGTAAGGTTCACAATGGTGTAAAATTAAAATGGGATATAACGGGCTAGAATTCGAGTTACTGGAACAAGGGCCCAACCCACCACCCAAGAATGGAATCATCGAGCGAAAACATTTGACAACCTCCTAGAAGCAGCTTCTCCTACCACCAGACATTTCTCCATCAATTAGGAATCTGATGCCGTCACTAAACACATTCCTTAAATTGTAGCCATTTGTTGAGTGTTTTTTTTGTCTAATCCGCATATATATCACCATTTCCCTTCATTTTCTTGACTGTATATCTCTTAAATGTCAACATATACACGGGTGATTTAGTTTACGAAGATTTCTCAATTCCGAGAACCTCGATCAGAGAGTAAAAAAGGCGTAAGGTTCACAATGGTGTAAAATTAAAATAGGATATACCTGGCTAGAATTCGAGTTACATGAACAAGGGCCAAACCAACCACCCAAGAATGGAATCGTCGAGCGAAAACACTTGACAACTTCCTAGAAGCGGCTTTTCTTGCCACCAGACCATTCTCCATCAATTAGGAATCAGATGCCATCACTAAACACATTCCTTAAATTGTAGCCATTTGTTGAGTGTTTTTTTTTGTGTCTAATCCGCATATATATCACCATTGCCCTTGATTTTCTTGACTGTATATCTCTTAAATGTCAACATATACACGTGTGATTTAGAATACGTAGATTTTTCAATGCCGAGAACCTCGATCAGAGATTAAAAAAGGCGTAAGGTTCACAATGGTGTAAAATTAAAATGGGATATACCGGGTTAGGATTCGAGTTACAGGAACAGGGGCCAAACCAACCACCAAAGAATGGAATCATCGAGCAAAAACACTTGACAACCTCCTAGAAGCAGCTTTTCCTACCACCAGACCTTTCTCCATCAATTAGGAATCTGATACAGTCACTAAACACATTTCTTAAATTGTAGCCATTTGTTGAGTGTTTTTTTTTTGTGTCTAATCCGCATATATATCACCATTGCCCTTGATTTTCTTGACTGTATATCTCTTAAATGACAACATATACACGTGTGATTTACTTTACGAAGATTTTTCAATGCCGAGAACCTCGATCAGAGAGTAAAAAAGGCGTAAGGTTCACAATGGTGTAAAATTAAAATGGGATATACCGGGCTTGGATTCGAGTTACATGAACAAGGGACAAACCAACCACCCAAGAATGGATTCGTCGAGCGAAAACACTTGACAACCTCCTAGAAGCAGCTTTTCTTGCCACCAGACCTTTCTCCATCAATTAGGAATCTGATGCCGTCACTAAACACAGTCCTTAAATTGTAGCTATTTGTTTAGTGTTTTTTTTTGTGTCTAATCCACATATCTATCACCATTGCCCTTGATTTTCATTACTGTATACCTCTTAAATATCAACATATACACGTGTGATTTAGTTTACGAAGATTTTTCAATGCCGAGAACCTCGATCAGAGATTAAGAAAGGCGTAAGGTTCACAATGGTGTAAAATTTAAATGGGATATACCGGGCTAGGATTCGAGTTACATGAATAAGGGCCAAACCAACCACCCAAGAATGGAATCGTCGAGCGAAAACACTTGACAACCTCCTAGAAGCAGCTTTTCTTGCCACCAGACCTTTCTCCATCAATTAGGAATCTGAGGCCGTCACTAAACACATTCTTTAACTTGTAGCCATTTGTCGAGTGTTTTTTTTTTGGTGTCTAATCCTCTTATATATCACCACTGCCCTTGATTTTCTTGACTGTATATCTCTTAAATGTCAACATATACATGTGTGATTTAGTTTATGAAGATTTTTCAATGCCGAGAACCTCGATCAGAGAGTAAAAAAGGCGTAAGGTTCACAGTGGTGTAAAATTAAAATGGGATATACCGGGCTTGGATTCGAGTTACATGAACAAGGGCCAAACCAACCACCCAAGAATGGAATCGTCGAGCGAAAACACTTGACAACCTCCTAGAAGCAGCTTTTCTTGCCACCAGACCTTTCTCCGTCAATTAGGAATCTGAGGCCGTCACTAAACACATTCTTTAACTTGTAGCCATTTGTCGAGTGTTTTTTTTTTGGTGTCTAATCCGCGTATATATCACAATTGCCCTTGATTTTCTTGACTGCATATCTCTTAAATGTCAACATATACACGTGTGATTTAGTTTACGAAGATTTTTCAATGCCGAGAACCTCGATCAGAGAGTAAAAAAGGCGTAAGGTTCACAATGGTGTAAAATTAAAATGGGATATACCGGGCTTGGATTCGAGTTACATGAACAAGGGCCAAACTAACCACCCAAGAATGGAATCGTCGAGCGAAAACACTTCACAGCGTCCTAGAAACAGCTTTTCTTGTAACCAGACCATTCTCCATCAATTAGGAATCTGATGCCGTCACTAAACACATTCCTTAAATTGTAGCCATTTGTTGAGTGCTTTTTTTTGTGTCTAATCCGCATATATATCACCATTGCCCTTGATTTTCTTGACTGTATATCTCTTAAATGTCAAGATATACACGTGTGACTTAGTTTACAAAGATTTTTCAATACCAAGAACCTCGATCAGAGAGTAAAAACGGCGTAGGGTTCACAATGGTGTAAAATTAAAATGAGATATACCGGGCTAGGATTCGAGTTACATGAATAAGGGCCAAACCAACCACCCAAGAATGGAATCGTCGAGTGAAAACACTTGACAACCTCCTAGAAGCAGCTTTTCCTGCCACCAGACCTTTCTCCATCAATTAGGAATCTGATGTCGTCACTAAACACATTCCTTAAATTGTAGCCATTTGTTGTGCCTTTTTTTTGGTGTGTAATCCGTATATATATCACCATTGCCCTTGATTTTCTTGACTGTATATCTCTTAAATGTCAACATATACACGTGTGATTTAGTTTATGAAGATTTTTCAATGCCGAGAACCTCGATCAGAAATTAAAAAAGGCGTAAGGTTCACAATGGTGTAAAATTAAAATGGGATATAACGGGCTAGAATTCGAGTTACTGGAACAAGGGCCAAACCCACCACCCAAGAATGGAATCATCGAGCGAAAACATTTGACAACCTCCTAGAAGCAGCTTTTCCTACCACCAGACATTTCTCCATCAATTAGGAATCTGATGCCGTCACTAAACACATTCCTTAAATTGTAGCCATTTGTTGAGTGTTTTTTTTGTCTAATCCGCATATATATCACCATTTCCCTTCATTTTATTGACTGTATATCTCTTAAATGTCAACATATACACGGGTGATTTAGTTTACGAAGATTTCTCAATGCCGAGAACCTCGATCAGAGAGTAAAAAAGGCGTAAGGTTCACAATGGTGTAAAATTAAAATAGGATATACCTGGCTAGAATTCGAGTTACAGGAACAAGGGCCAAACCAACCACCCAAGAATGGAATCGTCGAGCGAAAACACTTGACAACCTCCTAGAAGCGGCTTTTCTTGCCACCAGACCATTCTCCATCAATTAGGAATCTGATGCCGTCACTAAACACATTCCTTAAATTGTAGCCATTTGTTGAGCGTTTTTTTTTTTTTGTGTCTAATACGTATATATATCACCATTGCCCTTGATTTTCTTGACTGTATATCTCTTAAATGTCAACATATACACGTGTGATTTAGTTTACGAAGATTTTTCAATGCCGAGAACCTCGATCAGAGATTAAAAAAGGTGTAAGGTTCATAATGGTGTAAAATTAAAATGGGATATAACGGGCTAGGATTCGAGTTACAGGAACAAGGGCCAAACCAACCACCCAAGAACGGAATCGTCGAGCGAAAACACTTGACAACCTCCTAGAAGCAGCTTTTCCTACCACCAGACTTTTCTCCATCAATTAGGAATCTGATGCCGTCACTAAACACATTCTTTAACTTGTAGCCATTTGTCGAGTTTTTTTTTTTGGTGTCTAATCCGCTTATATATCACCATTGCCCTTGATTTTCTTGACTGTATATCTCTTAAATGTCAACATATACACGTGTGATTTAGTTTACGAAGATTTTTCAATGCCGAGAACCTCGATCAGAGAGTAAAAAAGGCGTAAGGTTCACAATGGTGTAAAATTAAAATGGGATATACCGGGCTTGCATTCGAGTTACATGAACAAGGGCCAAGCCAACCACCCAAGAATGGAATTATCGAGCGAAAACACTTGACAACCTTCTAGAAGCAGCTTTTCTTATCACCAGACCTTTCTCCATCAATTAGGAATCTGATGCCGTCACTAAACACATTCCTTAAATTGTAGCCATTTGTTGAGTGTTTTTTTTTTTTGTGTCTAATCCGCATATATATCACCATTGCCCTTGATTTTCTTGACAGTATATCTCTTAAATGTCAAGATATACACGTGTGATTTAGTTTACGAAGATTTTTCAATACCGAAAACCTCGATCAGAGAGTAAAAAAGGCGTAAGGTTCACAATGGTGTAAAATTAAAATAGAATATACCGGCCTAGAATTCGAGTTACATGAATAAGGGCCAAACCAACCACCCAAGAATGGAATCGTCGAGCGAAAACACTTGACAACCTCCTAGAAGCAGCTTTTCTTGCCACCAGACTTTTCTCCATCAATTAGGAATCTGAGGCCGTCACTAAACACATTCTTTAACTTGTAGCCATTTGTCGAGTGTTTTTTTTTGGTGTCTAATCCGCTTATATATCACCATTGCCCTTGATTTTCTTGACTGTATATCTCTTAAATGTCAACATATACACGTGTGATTTAGTTTACGAAGATTTTTCAATGCCGAGAACCTCGATCAGAGAGTAAAAAAGGCGTAAGGTTCACAATGGTGTAAAATTAAAATGGGATATACCGGGCTTGCATTCGAGTTACATGAACAAGGGCCAAACCAACCACCCAAGAATTGAATCATCGAGCGAAAACACTTGACAACCTCCTAGAAGCAGATTTTCTTATCACCAGACCTTTCTCCATCAATTAGGAATCTGATGCCGTCACTAAACACATTCCTTAAATTGTAGCCATTTGTTGAGTGTTTTTTTTTGTGTCTAATCCGCATATATATCACCATTGCCCTTGATTTTCTTGACAGTATATCTCTTAAATGTCAAGATATACACGTGTGATTTAGTTTACGAAGATTTTTCAATACCGAGAACCACGATCAGAGAGTAAAAAGGGCGTAAGGTTCACAATGGTGTAAAATTAAAATAGAATATACCGGCCTAGAATTCGAGTTACATGAATTAGGGCCAAACCAACCACCCAAGAATGGAATCGTCGAGCGAAAACACTTGACAACCTCCTAGAAGCAGCTTTTCTTGCCACCAGACCTTTCTCCATCAATTAGGAATCTGAGGCCGTCACTAAACACATTCTTTAACTTGTAGCCATTTGTCGAGTGTTTTTTTTTTGGTGTCTAATCCGCTTATATATCACCATTGCCCTTGATTTTCTTAACTGTATATCTCTTAAATGTCAACATATACACGTGTGATTTAGAATACGTAGATTTTTCAATGCCGAGAACCTCGATCAGAGATTAAAAAAGGCGTAAGGTTCACAATGGTGTAAAATTAAAATGGGATATACCGGGTTAGGATTCGAGTTACAGGAACAAGGGCCAAACCAACCACCAAAGAATGGAATCATCGAGCGAAAACACTTGACAACCTCCTAGAAGCAGCTTTTCCTACCACCAGACCTTTCTCCATCAATTAGGAATCTGATGCCGTCACTAAACACATTTCTTAAATTGTAGCCATTTGTTGAGTGTTTTTTTTGTCTAATCCGCATATATATCACCATTTCCCGTCATTTTCTTGACTGTATATCTCTTAAATGTCAACATATACATGGGTGATTTAGTTTACGATGATTTCTCAATGCCGAGAACCTCGATCAGAGAGTAAAAAAGGCGTAAGGTTCACAATGGTGTAAAATTAAAATAGGATATACCTGGCTAGAATTCGAGTTACAGGAATAAGGGCCAAACCAACCACCCAAGAATGGAATCGTCGAGCGAAAACACTTGACAACCTCCTAGAAGCGGCTTTTCTTGCCACCAGACCATTGTCCATCAATTTGGAATCTGATGCCGTTACTAAACACATTCCTTAAATTGTAGCCATTTGTTGAGCGTTTTTTTTTTGTGTCTAATACGTATATATATCACCATTGCCCTTGATTTTCTTGACTGTATATCTCTTAAATGTCAACATATACATGTGTGATTTAGTTTACGAAGATTTTTCAATGCCGAGAATCTCGATCAGAGATTAAAAAAGGCGTAAGGTTCATAATGGTGTAAAATTAAAATGGGATATAACGGGCTAGGATTCGAGTTACTGGAACAAGGGCCAAACCAACCACCCAAGAATGGAATCGTCGAGCGAAAACACTTGACAACCTCCTAGAAGCAGCTTTTCCTACCACCAGACTTTTCTCCATCAATTAGGAATCTGATGCCGTCACTAAACACATTCCTTAAATTGTAGCCATTTGTTGAGTGTTTTTTTTGTCTAATCCGCATATATATCACCATTGCCCTTAATTTTCTTGACTGTATATCTCTTAAATGTCAACATATACACGTGTGATTTAGTTTACGAAGATTTTTCAATGCCGAGAACCTCGATCAGAGAGTAAAAAAGGCGTAAGGTTCACAATGGTGTAAAATTAAAATAGGATATACTGGGCTAGAATTCGAGTTACATGAATAAGGGCCAAACCAACCACCCAAGAATGGAATCGTCGAGCGAAAACACTTGACAACCTCCTAGAAGCAGCTTTTCTTGCCACCAGACCTTTCTCCATCAATTAGGAATATGAGGTCGTCACTAAACACATTCTTTAACTTGTAGCCATTTGTCGAGTGTTTTTTTTTTTTGGTGTCTAATCCGCTTATATATCACCATTGCCCTTGATTTTCTTGACTGTATATCTCTTAAATGTCAACATATATACGTGTGATTTAGTTTACGAAGATTTTTCAATGCCGAGAACCTCGATCAGAGAGTAAAAAAGGCGTAAGGTTCACAATGGTGTAAAATTAAAATGGGATATACCGGGCTTGCATTCGAGTTACATGAACAAGGGCCAAACCAACCACCCAAGAATGGAATCATCGAGCGAAAACACTTGACAACCTCCTAGAAGCAGCTTTTCTTATCACCAGACCTTTCTCCATCAATTAGGAATCTGATGCCGTCACTAAACACATTCCTTAAATTGTAGCCATTTGTTGAGTGTTTTTTTTTGTGTCTAATCCACATATATATCACCATTGCCCTTGATTTTTTGACAGTATATCTCTTAAATGTCAAGATATATACGTGTGATTTAGTTTACGAAGATTTTTCAATACCGAGAACCTCGATCAGAGAGTAAAAAAGGCGTAAGGTTCACAATTGTGTAAAATTAAAATAGAATATACCAGCCTAGAATTCGAGTTACATGAATAAGGGCCAAACCAACCACCCAAGAATGGAATCGTCCAGCGAAAACACTTGACAACCTCCTAGAAGCAGCTTTTCTTGCCACCAGACCTTTCTCCATCAATTAGGAAACTGAGGCCGTCACTAAACACATTCTTTAACTTGTAGCCATTTGTCGAGTGTTTTTTTTTTGCTGTCTAATCCGCTTATATATCACCATTGCCCTTGATTTTCTTGACTGTATATCTCTTACATGTCAACATATACACGTGTGATTTAGTTTACGAAGATTTTTCAATGCCGAGAACCTCGATCAGAGAGTAAAAAAGGCGTAAGGTTCACAATGGTGTAAAATTAAAATGGGATATACCGGGCTAGCATTCGAGTTACATGAACAAGGGCCAAACCAACCACCCAAGAATGGAATCATCGAGCGAAAACACTTGACAACCTCCTAGAAGCAGCTTTTCTTATCACCAGACCTTTCTCCATCAATTAGGAATCTGATGCCGTCACTAAACACATTCCTTAAATTGTAGCCATTTGTTGAGTGTTTTTTTGGTGTCTAATCCGCATATATATCACCATTGCCCTTGATTTTCTTGACAGTATATCTCTTAAATGTCAAGATATACACGTGTGATTTAGTTTACGAAGATTTTTCAATACCAAGAACCTCGATCAGAGAGTAAAAAAGGCGTAAGGTTCACAATGGTGTAAAATTAAAATAGAATATACCAGCCTAGAATTCGAGTTACATGAATAAGGGCCAAACCAACCACCCAAGAATGGAATCGTCGAGCGAAAACACTTGACAACCTCCTAGAAGCAGCTTTTCTTGCCACCAGACCTTTCTCCATCAATTAGGAATCTGAGGCCGTCACTAAACACATTCTTTAACTTGTAGCCATTTGTCGAGTGTTTTTTTTTGGTGTCTAATCCGCTTATATATCACCATTGCCCTTGATTTTCTTGACTGTATATCTCTTAAATGTCAACATATACACGTGTGATTTAGTTTACGAAGATTTTTCAATGCCGAGAACCTCGATCAGAGAGTAAAAAAGGCGTAAGGTTCACAATGGTGTAAAATTAAAATGGGATATACCGGGCTAGCATTCGAGTTACATGAACAAGGGCCAAACCAACCACCCAAGAATGGAATCATCGAGCGAAAACACTTGACAACCTCCTAGAAGCAGCTTTTCTTATCACCAGACCTTTCTTCATCAATTAGGAATCTGATGCCGTCACTATACACATTCCTTAAATTGTAGCCATTTGTTGAGTGTTTTTTTTTTGTGTCTAATCCGCATATATATCACCATTGCCCTTGATTTCTTGACAGTATATCTCTTAAATGTCAAGATATACACGTGTGATTTAGTTTACGAAGATTTTTCAATACCGAGAACCTCGATCAGAGAGTAAAAAAGGCGTAAGGTTCACAATGGTGTAAAATTAAAATAGAATATACCGGCCTAGAATTCGAGTTACATGAATAAGGGCCAAACCAACCACCCAAGAATGGAATCGTCGAGCGAAAACACTTGACAACCTCCTAGAAGCAGCTTTTCTTGCCACCAGACCTTTCTCCATCAATTAGGAATCTGAGGCCGTCACTAAACACATTCTTTAACTTGTAGCCATTTGTCGAGTGTTTTTTTTTGGTGTCTAATCCACTTATATATCACCATTGCCCTTGATTTTCTTGACTGTATATCTCTTAAATGTCAACATATACACGTGTGATTTAGAATACGTAGATTTTTCAATGCCGAGAACCTCGATCAGAGATTAAAAAAGGCGTAAGGTTCACAATGGTGTAAAATTAAAATGGGATATACCGGGTTAGGATTCGAGTTACAGGAACAAGGGCCAAACCAACCACCAAAGAATGGAATCATCGAGCGAAAACACTTGACAACCTCCTAGAAGCAGCTTTTCCTACCACCAGACCTTTCTCCATCAATTAGGAATCTGATGCCGTCACTAAACACATTTCTTAAATTGTAGCCATTTGTTGAGTGTTTTTTTTTTGTGTCTAATCCGCATATATATCACCATTGCCCTTGATTTTCTTAACTGTATATCTCTTAAATGACAACATATACACGTGTGATTTACTTTACGAAGATTTTTCAATGCCGAGAACCTCGATCAGAGAGTAAAAAAGGCGTAAGGTTCACAATGGTGTAAAATTAAAATGGGATATACCGGGCTTGGATTCGAGTTACAAGAACAAGGGACAAACCAACCACCCAAGAAAGGATTCGTCGAGCGAAAACACTTGACAACCTCCTAGAAGCAGCTTTTCTTGCCACCAGACCTTTCTCCATCAATTAGGAATCTGATGCCGTCACTAAACACAGTCCATAAATTGTAGCTATTTGTTTAGTGTTTTTTTTGTGTCTAATCCGCATATCTATCACCATTGCCCTTGATTTTCTTTACTGTATATCTCTTAAATATCAACATATACACGTGTGATTTAGTTTACAAAGATTTTTCAATGCCGAGAACCTCGATCTGAGATTAAGAAAGGCGTAAGGTTCACAATGGTGTAAAATTAAAATAGGATATACCGGGCTAGAATTCGAGTTACATGAATAAGGGCCAAACCAACCACCCAAGAATGGAATCGTCGAGTGAAAACACTTGACAACCTCCTAGAAGCAGCTTTTCTTGCCACCAGACTTTTCTCCATCAATTAGGAATCTGAGGCCGTCACTAAACACATTCTTTAACTTGTAGCCATTTGTCGAGTGTTTTTTTTTTTTGGTGTCTAATCCGCTTATATATCACCATTGCCCTTGATTTTCTTGACTGTATATCTCTTAAATGTCAACATATACACGTGTGATTTAGTTTACGAAGATTTTTCAATGCCGAGAACCTCGATCAGAGAGTAAAAAAGGCGTAAGGTTCACAATGGTGTAAAATTAAAATGGGATATACCGGGCTTGCATTCGAGTTACATGAACAAGGGCCAAACCAACCACCCAAGAATGGAATCATCGAACGAAAACACTTGACAACCTCCTAGAAGCAGCTTTTCTTATCACCAGACCTTTCTCCATCAATTAGGAATCTGATGCCGTCACTAAACACATTCCTTAAATTGTAGCCATTTGTTGAGTGTTTTTTTTTTTGTGTCTAATCCGCATATATATCACCATTGCCCTTGATTTTCTTGACAGTATATCTCTTAAATGTCAAGATATACACGTGTGATTTAGTTTACGAAGATTTTTCAATACCGAGAACCTCGATCAGAGAGTAAAAAAGGCGTAAGGTTCACAATGGTGTAAAATTAAATTAGAATATACCGGCCTAGAATTCGAGTTACATGAATAAGGGCCAAACCAACCACCCAAGAATGGAATCGTCGAGTGAAAACACTTGACAACCTCCTAGAAGCAGCTTTTCTTGCCACCAGACTTTTCTCCATCAATTAGGAATCTGAGGCCGTCACTAAACACATTCTTTAACTTGTAGCCATTTGTCGAGTGTTTTTTTTTTTTGGTGTCTAATCCGCTTATATATCACCATTGCCCTTGATTTTCTTGACTGTATATCTCTTAAATGTCAACATATACACGTGTGATTTAGTTTACGAAGATTTTTCAATGCCGAGAACCTCGATCAGAGAGTAAAAAAGGCGTAAGGTTCACAATGGTGTAAAATTAAAATGGGATATACCGGGCTTGCATTCGAGTTACATGAACAAGGGCCAAACCAACCACCCAAGAATGGAATCATCGAACGAAAACACTTGACAACCTCCTAGAAGCAGCTTTTCTTATCACCAGACCTTTCTCCATCAATTAGGAATCTGATGCCGTCACTAAACACATTCCTTAAATTGTAGCCATTTGTTGAGTGTTTTTTTTTTGTGTCTAATCCGCATATATATCACCATTGCCCTTGATTTTCTTGACAGTATATCTCTTAAATGTCAAGATATACACGTGTGATTTAGTTTACGAAGATTTTTCAATACCGAGAACCTCGATCAGAGAGTAAAAAAGGCGTAAGGTTCACAATGGTGTAAAATTAAATTAGAATATACCGGCCTAGAATTCGAGTTACATGAATAAGGGCCAAACCAACCACCCAAGAATGGAATCGTCGAGCGAAAAGACTTGACAACCTCCTAGAAGCAGCTTTTCTTGCCACCAGACCTTTCTCCATCAATTAGGAATCTGTGGCCGTCACTAAACACATTCTTTAACTTGTAGCCATTTGCCGAGTGTTTTTTTTTTTTGGTGTCTAATCCTCTTATATATCACCATTGCCCTTGATTTTCTTGACTGTATATCTCTTAAATGTCAACATATACACGTGTGATTTAGTTTATGAAGATTTTTCAATACCGAGAACCTCGATTAGAGAGTAAAAAAGGCGTAAGGTTCACAATGGTGTAAAATTAAAATAGAATATACCGGCCTAGAATTCGAGTTACATGAATAAGGGCCAAACCAACCACCCAAGAATGGAATCGTCGAGCGAAAACACTTGACAACCTCCTAGAAGCAGCTTTTCTTGCCACCAGACCTTTCTCCATCAATTAGGAATCTGAGGCCGTCACTAAACACATTCTTTAACTTGTAGCCATTTGTCGAGTGTTTTTTTTTTGGTGTCTAATCCTCTTATATATCACCACTGCCCTTGATTTTCTTGACTGTATATCTCTTAAATGTCAACATATACATGTGTGATTTAGTTTATGAAGATTTTTCAATGCCGAGAACCTCGATCAGAGAGTAAAAAAGGCGTAAGGTTCACAGTGGTGTAAAATTAAAATGGGATATACCGGGCTTGGATTCGAGTTACATGAACAAGGGCCAAACCAACCACCCAAGAATGGAATCATCGAGCGAAAACACTTGACAACCTCCTAGAAGTAGCTTTTCTTGTCACCAGACCTTTCTCCATCAATTAGGAATCTGATGCCGTCACTAAACACATTCCTAAAATTGTAGCCATTTGTTGAATGTTTTTTTTTGGTGTCTAATCCGCATATATATCACCATTGCCCTTGATTTTCTTGACAGTATATCTCTTAAATGTCAAGATATACACGTGTGATTTAGTTTACGAAGATTCTTCAATACCGAGAACCTCGATCAGAGAGTAAAAAACGCGTAAGGTTCACAATGGTGTAAAATTAAAATGAGATATACCTGGCTAGGATTCGAGTTACATGAATAAGGGCCAAACCAACCACCCAAGAATGGAATCGTCGAGCGAAAACACTTGACAACCTCCTAGAAGCAGCTTTTCCTGCCACCAGACCTTTCTCCATCAATTAGGAATCTGATGCCATCACTAAACACTTTCCTTAAATTGTAGCCATTTGTTGAGCGTTTTTTTTTGGTGTCTAATCCGTATATATATCACCATTGCCCTTGATTTTCTTGACTATATATCTCTTAAATGTCAACATATACACGTGTGATTTACTTTACGAAGATTTTTCAATGCCGAGAACCTCGATCAGAGATTAAAAAAGGCGTAACGTTTACAATGGTGTAAAATTAAAATGGGATATAACGGGCTAGGATTTGGGTTACTGGAACAAGGGCCAAACCAACCACCCAAGAATGGAATCGTCGAGCGAAAACACTTGACAACCTCCTAGAAGCAGCTTTTCCTACCACCAGACCTTTCTCCATCAATTAGGAATCTGATGCCGTCACTAAACACATTCCTTAAATTGTAGCCATTTGTTGAGTGTTTTTTTTTGGTGTCTAATCCGCGTATATATCACCATTGCCCTTGATTTTCTTGACTGTATATCTCTTAAATGTCAACATATACACGTGTGATTTAGTTTATGATGATTTTTCAATGCCGAGAACCTCGATCAGAGCGTAAAAAAGGCGTAAGGTTCACAATGGTGTAAAATTAAAATAGGACATACGGGTTAGAATTCGAGTTACAGGAACAAGGGCTAAACCAACCACCCAAGAATGGAATCGTCGAGCGAAAACACTTGACAACCTCCTAGAAGCGGCTTTTCTTGCCACCAGACCTTTCTCCATCAATTAGGAATCTGATGCCATCACTAAACACATTCCTTAAATTGTAGCCATTTGTCGAGTGTTTTTTTTTTGGTGTCTAATCCGCGTATATATCACCATTGCCCTTGATTTTCTTGACTGTATATCTCTTAAATGTCAACATATACACGTGTGATTTAGTTTATGAAGATTTTTCAATGCCGAGAACCTCGATCAGAGTGTAAAAAAGGCGTAAGGTTCTCAATGGTGTAAAATTAAAATTGGATATACCGGGCTAGAATTCGAGTTACAGGAACAAGGGCCAAACCAACCCCCCAAGAAGGGAATCGTCGAGCGAAAACACTGGACAACCTCCTAGAAGCAGCTTTTCCTACCACCAGACCTTTCTCCATCAATTAGGAACCTGATGCCGTCACTAAACACATTCCTTAAATTGTAGCCATTTGTTGAGTGTTTTTTTTTGTCTAATGCGCATATATATCACCATTGCCCTTGATTTTCTTGACTGTGTATCTCTTAAATGTCAACATATACACGTGTGATTTAGTTGACGAAGATTTCTCAATGCCGAGAACCTCGATCAGAGAGTAAAAAAGGCGTAAGGTTCACAATGGTGTAAAATTAAAATAGGATATACCGGGCTAGAATTCGAGTTACAGGAACAAGGGCCAAACCAACCACCCAAGAATGGAATCGTCGAGCGAAAACACTTGACAACCTCCTAGAAGCGGGTTTTCTTGCCACCAGACCTTTCTCCATCAATTAGGAATCTGATGCCGTCACTAAACACATTCCTTAAATTGTAGCCATTTGTCGAGTGTTTTTTTTGGTGTCTAATCCGCGTATATATCACCATTGCCCTTGATTTTCTTGACTGTATATCTCTTAAATGTCAACATATACACGTGTGATTTAGTTTACGAAGATTTTTCAATGCCGAGAACCTCGATAAGAGCATAAAAAAGGCGTAAGGTTCACAATGGTGTAAAATTTAAATGGGATATACCAGGCTAGAATTCGAGTTACAGGAACAAGGGCCAAACCACACACCCAAGAATGGAATCGTCGAGCGAAAACACTTGATAACATCCTAGACGCAACTTTTCTTGCCACCAGACCTTTCTCCATCAATTAGGAATCTGATGCCGTCACTAAACACATTCCTTAAATTGTAGCCATTTATTGAGTGTTTTTTTTTGTGTCTAATCCGCATATATATCACCATTGCCCTTGATTTTCTTGACTGAATATCTCTTAAATGTCAACATATACACGTGTGATTTAGTTTACGAAGATTTTTCAAAACCGAGAACCTCGATCAGAGAGTAAAAAAGGCGTAAGGTTCACAATGGTGTAAAATTAAAATGGGATATATCGGGCTAGGATTCGAGTTACATGAATAAGGGCCAAACCAACCGCCCAAGAATGGAATCGTCGAGCGAAAACACTTGACAACCTCCTAGAAGCAGCTTTTCTTGCTACCCGACCATTCTCCATCAATTAGGAATCTGATGCCGTCTCTAAACACATTCCTTAAACTGTAGCCATTTGTTGAGTGCTTTTTTGAGGTCTAATCCGCATATATATCACCATTGCCCTTGATTTTCTTAACTGTATATCTCTTAAATGTCAACATATACACGTGTAATTTAGTTTACGAAGATTTTTCAATGTCGAGAACCTCGATCCGAGAGTAAAAAAGGCGTAAGGTTCACATTGGTGTAAAATTAAAATGGGATATACCGAGCTATGATTCGAGTTACAGGAACAAGGGCCAAACCAACCACCCAGGAATGGAATCGTCGAGCGAAAACACTTGACAACGTCCTAGAAGGAGCTTTTCCTACCACCAGACCTTTCTCCATCAATTAGGAATCTTATGCCGTCACTAAACAAATTCCTTAAATTGTAGCCATTTGTTGAGTGTTTTCTTTTTGTGTCTAATCCGCATATATATCACCATTGCCCTTGATTTTCTTGACTATATATCTCTTAAATGTGAACATATACACTTGTGATTTAGTTTACGAAGATTTTTCAATGCCGAGAACCTCGATTAGAGAGTAAAAAAGGCGTAAGGTTCACAATGGTGTAAAATTAAAATGGTTTATAACGGGCTAGGATTCGAGTTACAGGAACAAGGGCGAAACCAACCACCCAAGAATGGAATCATCGAGCGAAAACACTTGACTACCTCCTAGAAGCAGCTTTTCTTGCCACCAGATCTATCTCCATCAATTAGGAATCTGATGCCGTCACTAAACTCATTCCTTAAATTGTAACCATTTGTTGAGTTTTTTTTTGTGTCTAATCCGCATATATATCACCATTGTGTGACATCTGTGCCTCCACGACCATCATACAAATACCAAACCAATGAAATATTGTATTTCATACTTGGGATTTGTATAAATATGTATATCATTTGCACATATCAACTCTTGTTCGATTTCAGGCTCTAAATCGCTTTCTGGAAGGTTATACGCGCACTGATGCGCAAATGTAACCAGTTTAATGCAACGAACACTCCGGAATAGTGAAATAGGCTTAACATACATTAAATAACCTTTACGTAACTTAGAAATAAGTTTTGGAGGGTTTGGTGTGGCGAAATCAAATTTATTCACCTAAATATCCTTTAAATGGCTTAGAAATAGGCTTTGAGCGGTTCGGTGTGCTAAAATAAACTTTTTGGTTATTCAGGGACTAAAAGCGTCAAAAAGTGCATAAGTTTGCATTTTCGCGCATTTCTTACGTTCTGAATACATCCGGACATCCAAAACTTTATGTAATCATTAAAATATTTTATTTTAGTGATTGGCATCATAATATTCCATTCGTCGCGTAATTTAGATCGTTTTTCGCATTCGTTCGTGTTTCGTCGTAATTAACCGAACAACGAAACCGTACGACCAAACGAACCGACATCCGAGATATTTTTGAGCATTTTTCATGTTTCCTATACTTTAACTTTATTTTAGAGCCTTGAAATGGGATTAACGGGGCTTAAACATTTCAAAAATGCATCAAAAACCATGTTTTGCACATTCAGGGACCAAAATTGACATTCTGCCATAGTTATCTTAGGAAGGGACCAAAATGAAAAATCTAAATTCCAGCTTCTTCCAGCTGTTCCCCTCAATTGCACATGCTTTTAATGAAACTATGGGCTCCCATGGTTTCACAAAACCATGGGCACATGTGTACGGATGAGATCGAAGCTCGTTTTACGATGAACGATCCTAACGGTTCTAGTTTTCCTATAAATAGCACCCCCCCACTTCCCTTCATTCTCACTCAAATCTGATCTAAAATGCTCTAAGTTGAGGCCTTTGCTTCATACCTGAGCTACTTGGATCAAGATTTGCTTGCGGGGACCCTTTGTAAGTATTCCTCGTTCCTTTTATGCGTTTTTAGCTTAAAAGTCAAACTGCGTTTGACTTTCTGCATTGATCAGTTTATGGTCAATAAGAAGTTCGTTTGAACTTCATAACGTGAGTGTAATCACGATGGTTATAGTCCCTAGTGACTATACCTACTGATTACCACGTTATCTAGGCTCAGTGACGAGTCGTAGTTTCTGCCAAAATGCGCATTCTCGCGTATTTTATAACCAAACTACTCTTGGGTATCAAAACCGTTTGTTTTGATATCAAAACCTGTTTTCTAACTAAACTAAACATGTCTTAACATGTTTAGCTCGTCACTTTTAGATTAGTGCTTGTGTAGAGTCGTAAGTCAAGCGGACTAAACACCCACTTAGACTTTCGAACTCGACCCGTTTGGTCGATCATTAGGATCCAACCAAACACACTAGGTGACCATAGTTGTATAGGGAATAACCTTCCGAGGTTATACCTTATGGTCACGTCGTTTAGATAGTTGTATGATAGGTAGTTTATATGCCTTAGGAAAATTACCAAAATGCCCTTTTTACGCATAAATTCATTTTAAGCATATGTAACCTAAATTTTTACATCTAAATTGATTAGGTAACATTATTAGACATGTTAAGGCATATAATACTTGTCATAGGACTAGTTAGATGTCTCGAACGCGCTTTGCGCAAACGACACGTTAAAGTAGCGTAAGCTACCTTAATGGGTCGCAATGGGTCGAAAGCACTTAGGTTAGGTTTCGATTTTGAATGTAGGCTTTGTTAAACCATGTCATATGAGTTCCAATACTCATTTGGTTTACAAAATCTCATCCTATCCGATCTTCCGACTTAGGTCCGGTTTATTTATATAGTTATTAGGTTGCCGATTGATTTCGTGCTCCCTCTAGCTTTGCTTGGTTGTTGTCCAACACTTCTAAGCAATCTCAGGTGAGTACATAGTTCCCCTATTTTGCTGTTTTCAAATTGTTTTGGGGTGATTCATATGTGCTAAATGTTTTCAAGGTTTTAACAATGGTTTCAACAAAATAAATGATATGGTTTAGACAAAATTTATAACGATTTTGATAAAGTAAACAAACTTGTTGGTTGTATTTACCTAACGAATAATATCCATTAGTTTTGACCGAACCGACCAGTATTAGGTTATGGTACCATAGGATCTGACAAATCCCGTTATCAGACTGCACCCATGGTTATATGTGGGTTAGGTGGGTAACGACTGAATCTGTGATTGTTAATTTACCCTTTGGTTGTTTATTAATGCGAGAAGCGATAGGCGAGTTTCAAAGGTTTGGATGTTATTAGCGAGACAATCAAAAGTAGTTTTCACTATTTAAAACGAGAATGATTTAAACGACTAAAGCGATTTTTAACGAATTAAACGATTTGGGTAAACGATTGGTTTTTGTTTAATGTTTAGATAACGGGACGGGTGTAATGTGATGAAAGCATGGTGGATACGCCGCTGGTACTTCGTATATATAAGTGTTTTCATCGTATTACATACCGTGGCGTTATTTAGTTCACTTGGGTAAACGATTTTGAAACGATGTCACACAGACGAGGTTTTCGAAATGATATAAACCATACGAGTTTTATTAACGAATTTTATTAACGAGATTTATTAACAAGTTTTTACGAGATGTTTTACAATTTGATTTAATTAAATAAATGTTTTGGGTTAAGAATCATGGTTACGAGATTTTATAAATTATAACCAACTTGATTTGAGTTGGTTAATTATGTCGCAATACTATACTTTTCAAAACAAGGTTTTTAAATTAAGTATTGCAACATGTGAACTAGCCATGAATCCGACACTCTCAAAAACCTATGTACTCGCCAGCATTTCTTTGCTGACTTTGTTTTCACATATGTTTCAGGTGTTGTTGAATGATGTTGATTACTAGGATGCATGCTCACATAGGACTGGACGAGGCCTTAGTGACTTAATAACAATAATAGACTATGTTTAACTTGTTTATTTAGATTTTCAGACAATGTAAATATTTAATGTTTAATAAAACGAAACTTCAAGTTTCCGTGTGTTTTGAAACAATGATTCTGTTACAACACTCCCCGACGTTTCCGTCGCGATTTGTTGTTTTACGCGGTCGGGGTGTGATAGAAAAGTTGGTATCAGAGCTCATGGTTATAGGGAATTAGGTTATTAGTAATGCTTTGACCTAGTCTATAACCTTCCTAGGACCCTAACACAAGTTATCTTGTGTTTAGTTTTAAAATAATACCGTCACCTATCCTTAGGTGACAACCACAACAAGAACACGAATTTTGAATCCGCTTCGAAAACCAATCATCTGTTCTAGGATGATTGATTACTAGGTTTTGAACCCTCTAAGTTTTCAAAATCTCGTCAAAGTTTGGGTCTTATAATGTGAACACGTGCAAACTGGAAGGGTGAATGCCTTTACCCTGTGTTTTCTGTCTACGGCTAGAGTGTTCGTACAAATTCGCAGTATCGGACCAGTCACTCTTACCTGGGAACTCTTGGGGTGAGTGTTCACTTATAGGCGAGCATGTCTTCAGTGATACATTAATATGACCCGTTTACTTTGATTAATCACCGTCTCAATTGTTTGCCTTAGGTAACAAACAAATGATCGCAATTTCTATGCATTGTCGTTCTGTTTTAATTATCCTATAACAGTTCACTTGTTTTCTCCTATATCTTTCATTTCCTCTAGAATGTCTCTTCATCGCAACGACACTCAAATGTCCAAGCAAACTGCCAAATTTGCCCAGCGAATAGGCGAAGTAATCCTAAAGACTGTGGATCTAGGTGTCGCCATGTCTCGTCTCAATAATGTAGCCACCCAAGAAGCATCGAAAGAAGCAGAAGCCGAGCCTTCGAAAAAGTCAAAGAAGCGTAAAGCTCCAAAGGATCCCGTAGCCGTTACACCAAATCAAGCAAGACCTAGCCAAGTGGCAACACCACTAGCTAAGAAGCCATACAACGGAACTGTACCCCTGTGCAACCAATGTAGCCTTCATCATCATACTAGTGTGAAGTGCTGCAGATGCCAAATTTGTGGACTTATAGGTCATACCGCAAGAGTTTGCCCAGCTGCAACTGCACCAAATCAAGCTATCAACAATCCTGCTCAAGCTCGCTTTCCACCTGGATCGTGCTACAACTGTGGCGAGATGGGTCATTTCGTGAATAAATGCCCAAGACTTGCTAATGCAAATCTGACCCACGGGTGAGCATTTGGCCGATTAGAAGAAGCTGCTGCTTTGAATAATCCGAATCTTATGTTTATGTTTCTAGTGTTTTCCTTTGAACTCGGAAACAATCGATTTTGTTTATAAATAAATATTTATTTGCAATTCTGATGTACAAATATAGTTGCATGCGTGTATGGCATACCCCTACGATACCTACACCAAAGAACCGTATTTGTAGTTCTCTCGTTCATATGATCGCTCATGATTTCTTCGAAAATTCTAAGTGCTCGTTTCATTCTAAGAAACAAAGTGACAATTTGAGTAATCACTTTAATTCCTTGGTTAGATGATAACTAAGGATACCTTTCTTCAATCTCATATCATTTCATTCTGATTTTTTCATAACAACATACATAGTATAGGTTTTCAAAACGACCCTCATAATTTCAAAATATTTCATATAGTTTGAAAACGATTTTTAAACACAGTATATTTACTTAATGTATCAAATGCATAATTTCAAAGGCTTTATCCATATTTTCAAAATCCTTATGCATAATTTCAAAATTTACCTCGCATGATTTTAAAACATTTTATAAATATACTTACCTAATACGCCTACTTTATGATTTCAAAAGTATTATGTAAGATTTCAACAACATTAAACATATTTTTGAAAAGAACCCCATGCATAATTTTCGAAAAGCATTCTGCTCATATTACCCAACCTTCAAATTCTGCTTCATATGTCTCCTTGGCATATCTAGCACCTCAACTTCATGAGCATTCTACCTCGTGTATCGACTTAAGCACGTCTAATGCAAGGTTTCGAAGCGTCTCCCGCTCTTTGAATTCCAAAATCCATATAGGATCTTCTTATCTTCACAATTAGATCCTTGAGGATGATTATCACTCAAATCAGAGCCCTTGATTGGATTCCTTGTACGCCTTAATACGTACATTGCAATTCAATAAGGACCAACCGAATTCCTATTAAGATCTTCCTATCTTCATAGTTAGATTCTTGAAAATATTTAAAGTGCCAAATGAAATCCACGGATTGGATTCCTGGTATGCAATAAATACCCGTGTCCAAAGATAACAAATTAAAGGTCAAGTTAAACGATTATGCGATTATGTGTTTATGTGTTCTCTTTTATTATGTGATCCGATTTTCGTTATCCAAATCCTCGTAGAATCTTCCATATCTTCATATGAGGGATTCATAGTAGAATATTCAAAAGGTACTACCCTAAATCCTTAATGGGCTTCTACGTGGTAGTTAAGACCCTTGGAATATATAGTACCATTCCATGATTCGAAGGAGACCCCTTGAGTTGCCTAGTTAAAAGATTGATTCAGAATCTGGTTAAGAATGGTATGTGATGATATAGCTGAAAGGACCCTATGGTGGTCCAGTCACACTCATCACATATTCGTTCATTTGGTTTTCCCCTACACATTATCAAATGCATTGTGTGGACTATGCAAGGAATTTCGTAATTATGGACGCGTACATAATTATGAAATTCAGTGCACAGTAACCCTAGTAAGATTTATCATGTGTAAGAACCGATAGTAACAACAATAACGAAACGTGAACAATGTAATGGAGGTACGGTGGACGCACCAATGGCGCTTCCTATACTTGTATATAAGTGTCCCACTTACATTGCAAGTATGATGTTATTTAAAGTTACTAGAAGTTCAGAACTCTAACCAGTGTTGTTTTATCTTTTCGACTTCATGTTTCAAGCTCTCACAAGTTTCCTCTAAATAAATTTCGGGACGGAATTTCCTGAAGTAGGGGAGACTGTGACATCTGTGCCTCCATGGCCATCAAACAAATACCAAACCAATGAAATATTGTATTTCATACTTGGGATTTGTATAAATATGTGTATCATTTGCACATATCAACTCTTGTTCGATTTCAAGCTCTAAATCGCTTTCCGGAAGGTTATACGCGCACTGATGCGCAAATATAACCATTTTAATGCAACGAACACTCTGAAATAGTGAAATAAGCTTAACATACCTTAAATAACCTTTACGTAACTTAGAAATAAGTTTTGGAGGGTTTGGTGTGGCGAAATCAAGTTTATTCGCTTACAGGGACTAATTTCGACAAACTGTGAAAGTATGCCGATTTGTACTGTAACGAACATTCCGGAACATGACCATAAGTTAAACATACCCTAAATATCCTTACATAGATTAGAAATAGGCTTTGATGGGTTCGGTGTGCTAAAATAAACATTTTGGTAATTCAGAGACTAAAAGCGTCAAAAAGTGCATAAGTTTGCATTTTCACGCATATCTTACGTTCTGAATACATCCGGACATCCAAAACTTTATGTAATCATTAAAATATTTTATTTTAGTGATTGGCATGATAATATTCCATTGGTCGCGTAATTTGGATCGTTTTTCGCATTCGTTCGTGTTTCGTCGTAATTAACCGAACAACGCAACCGTACGACCAAACGAACCGACATTTGAGATACTTTTGAGCATGTTTCATGTTTCCAATACTTTAAATTCATTTTAGAGCCTTGAAATGGGATTAACGGGGTGTAAACATGTCAAAAATGCATCAAAAACCATGTTTTGCACATTCAGGGACCAAAATTGACATTCTGCCATAGTTATCTTAGGAAGGGACCAAAATGAAAAATCTAAATTCGAGCTTGTTCCAGCTGTTCCCCTCATTTGCACATTTGTACGTGTCACACCCCGACCACGTGGAAACATACAAAACGTGGCGGAAACATCGGGGAGTGTTGTAACAGAATTAATGTTTCACAACCATGGAAATTTAAGTTTCGTATTAATGATTAAAAGTGTTACAATGTCTGAACAAACAAAGAAATACAACATGATTAACTAATCTTGCATCTTTTATTGTCACTAAAGCCCAAGTCTACCTATGTGTATCTTGATCATCTTATGCAACAGCTCCTGAAAAACACATGTGAAAATAGGTACGTCAGCATAAAAATGCCTGTGAGATACATAGGTTTTGTGAAAATAAGATTCATGACTTATGTTTGAGAAAATGTTTAGTCATGAACCTTGTTATTTGCTTTGTTTTGTAAATCATTTGAAAAACAATGAGTTCAGATGATATGTATAAATAAGTGAATAATGTATGGTTAAATGAATAACCATAGTAAAATGGATTTGTATAAGATAAGTTGTTTGTAAAACAATGTCTTGTGAAAAGTATGTTATTTGTATAAAATGTTATATGTCTCAAACTGAAATGATTCAAATAACGCTACGATATGTAATACCATACAAACACTTATATATAGGAAGTACCAGCGGCGTATCCACCATGTTTGTATCATATTACACACGCATCGTTACTTAATCACTTAATCAAACCAAACCAAACAATGTAAAATGTTCATGTCAAGATGTAAATCATGTCAAAATGTCTATGTCAAATATCCATGTCAAATGTCTATGTCAAGTATCCATGTCAAATGTCTATGTCAAATATCCATGTCAAATGTCTATGTCAAATATCCATGTCAAATGTCTATAGTCCAAAAGTAGTCAAGTAATGTATAACCAAAATGATATGTATGGTAAGTAAAATGTAGACTACTTAAACCATAAGTAAAAATGTACAAAACAAAGTATTGAAGTAAAACTTGGTTTAAATCAAAGTTATGTTTTGTAAGATATATGCATGCTATACTGAATATGAACATTTATGCGGTATTGTGAAAATTCATACATCCAAGCCTTGAGACAGACGGATAACTATGTAAAAGTGAGTTATCAAGAGAATATGTATTCGGATTCGGTCATTCCTTTCATCCCCTTTCCCTGGGATGTCCGGAACGGGATTTGTCAAGTCCTATGGTACCACTACCTACTACCGAGCGGCATGATCGGTGTTAATGAATGTATAGTATAGTTTAAACAAACCAAATGTCATACCAAAATGTAAGCATGTTTTATGAAGATAATGTACCTAGTATGCTAGAGTAAACATACAGGGTAGAGCTATAAAACCATGTGTCCATATGTTACTGGAACATATGCAACAGAGATGCAGTATAAAACAATGTACTAAGTATGCAAAGTCATCATACAAAGTAGAAAAGTCATGTAAAACAATGTACTAAGCATGTTATCAGTCAACATACATAGCAGAAAAGTCATGTAAATCAATGTGCTTAGCATGTTATCAGTCAACATACATAGCAGAAAAGTAATGAAATCATGTACTATAATGTACTAACAAACATAGTCGGTATATGATGTGAAAACAGGAAAGCAGGAAAGTAACAAGTAGGCACATGTGTTCCACCCCAAAACAGTTTGGAAAACAGTAAAAGAGGGGTCTATGTACTCACTTGAGATTGCTCAGAAGTCCTAGGATAACCACCAAGCAATGCTAGAGATCGCGGAATATCAAACGGCACCTAATATAGGTAACTATGTTAATTAACCGGACCTAGATCGGAAGATCGGGTAGCATTAGGGTTTGTAAACCAAACGAGTGTAGAGACTCGTGTCATTTGGTTTAACAAAGCCTACATACTAAATGAAACTTAACCTAATTGTTTACGACCCATTACGACCCCTTTAGGTAGCTTATGCTACTTTAACGCGTCGTTCGCGTGAAACGCGTTCGGATCGCCTAACTAGTCCTATGACAAGTGTTATATGCCTAAACACGTTACATAATCAGTTATGTGACAAAAGTTTAGGTTACATATGCTTAATTACCAATTATACATGAAAAGGGTATTCTGGTAATTTACCTAAGGCATATAAACTACCTATCATACAACTAATTAAACGATGTGACCATAGGGTATAACCTCGGAAGGTTATTCCCTACCTACTATGGTCACCTAACGTATTTGGTCGGATCCTAATGATCGACCAAACTGGGTCGGGTTCGAAGGTATAGGCGATTTATTAGATCGCCTACCTTACGACCCTAGACAACGTGGTAATCAGTGGGCATAGTCCCAAGGGACTATGACCAACGTGATTACACTCACGTTGCGAAGTTCAAACGAACTTCGCATTGACCATTACTGGTCAACGCTGAAAGTCAAACAAAGTTTGACTTTCTGACTCTAAAAGCAATAAAATAAGGAAAAGAACGAAAGAATACTTACCCAGGGTCCCCGAATGCTAATCCCGATTCCAAGAACTCAGGTATGAAACAATGGTTTCAACTTAGAGCTCTCAAAATCAGAATTCTAGTGAGAAATGCAATGGGGGTGGATGGGTATATATAGTTTTCGGTCCACCGTTAGGATCGTTTCATGGAAACCATGCTTTAATCGTAACCGTACAAGTGTCGGGACCTTATGGTAACTAAAATTCCATCCTTATCACATGACTAGACAATTGGGAACATGTGGTTGTGGTTAAATCTGCTGAAAACAGGCTGTTTAAACATTGCACCTGGTCTGGAGACCCCATACGCATCGTATGGTATAAATACCATACGCATCGTAGGGCTTACTTTGGCAGAATTACACTTTTGGTCCCTGAACTGTATTTAGGCCATTTTTGACACGTTTAAGGCCCGTTAACCCCATTTCAAAGCTCTAAAATGAAGTTAAAGTATAGGGAACTTAAAATGTGTTCAAAAATATCTCGGATGTCGGTTCGTTTAGCCGTACGAACGCGATGTTCGCTTAATTACGACTGAATGCGCATAAGCGCGAAAAACGATCCAAATGACGCGACGAATGGATTTTTCTTAAGGCGAACACTAAAATATAATGTAGTCATGCTTACATAAATTTTTAGATGTCCGGATGTATTCAGAACGTAAGTTATGCGTAAAAATGCAAACTTGTGCACTTTTTGGCGTTTTTAGTCCCTGAATGACACAAAAGTTTATTTTAGCATACCGAACACCTCAAAGCCTATTTCTAAGCTATGTAAAGGATATTTATGGTATGTTTAACTTATGGTCATGTTCCGGAAGGTCTGTTACAGTTCAAATTGGCATACTTTCGCAGTTTGTCAACTTTAGTCCCTGTAAGCGATTAAACTTTGATTTCACCACACCAAAGCCTTCAAAACTTATTACTAAGTTATGTAAAGGTTATTTAAGGTATGTTAAGCCTATGTCACTATTCCGGAGTGTTTGTTGGATTAAACTGGTTATATCTACACATCAGAGCGCGTATAACCCTCCAGAAAGCGATTTAAAGCTTGAAATTGAACAAGAGTTGATATGTGTAAACGATACACATATTTTTACAAATCCCAAGTATGAAATATAATATTTCATTGGTTTGGTATTTGTTTGATGGCCGTGAAGGCACAGGTGTTACAGTCTCCCCTACTTTAGGAAATTTCGTCCCGAAATTTATTTAGAGGAAACTTGTAAGAGTTTAAAACATGAAGTTGAAAAGATCGAACAATATTGGCTAGGTTTCTGAACTTCTAGTAACTTTAATAATCATCATGATTGCAACGTAAGAGGGATACTTATATACAAGTATATAAAGCGTCATTGGTGCGTCCACCGTACCTCCATTACATCGTCCTCATTTTGTTATTGTTGTCGCTATCGGTTCCTTCACATAATAAATCTTACTGGATTTCTGTGCACTAAATTTCATAATTATGTGCGCATCCATAATTAGAGAATTCATTGCACAGTTCACACAGTCTATTTTATAATGTGTAGGGTAAAACCAAATGAAAAATCCTGTGATGAGCGTGACTTAGACCGCCATAGAGTCCTTTAGACTAAATCAATAAATGATTTAAATAGACTATCAAGGAGTCTGTTCAGCTACATCACTAGATGTCATTTTTTTTAACCAAATTGTGAATCAATCTTTTTTACTAGACCACTAAAGGGTCTCTTATGAATCATGGAGTGGTACTATATAATCCAAGGGTCTTAACTATTACATAGAAGCCCATTTAAGGATTAAAGGTAGTACCTTTTGAATATCCTGCTACGAATCCCTCATATGAAGATATGAAAGATCCTGCAAGGATTTGGATAAAGAATATCCAGAGTATTAAAAACACCAAAAATGCATAAAAGAAAACATAAGATGAGTAAACACATAGTCACATAACCACAAAATTGTTTGTTAATTTGTCTTGTAAATTGCGTACATGCATTTAAAGCACACTAGGAATCCATTCCGTGGATTTCATTTGGTACTTTAAACGTTTATCAAGAATCCAACTATAAAGATAGAAAGATTCAAAAAGAAAATTCGACTTCGATTATTTGGAACCGAAGTGTTCGAATTAAGGTACATAAGGAATCCAATTAAGGACTCTGATTTGAATAATAATCATCCACAAGGATCTAATTGTGAAGATAAAAAGATCCCATATGGATAGAAGATGTTTTGAAACCTTGCACTGGATGTGCTTATGTCAAAACATGAAGTAAGAATTGCTTATGAAGTTGAGATGCTTGATATGTCAAGGCGACATATGAAGCAGAATTTGAAGGTTAAGTCAATGTATGAGGAAAAATGTTTTTGAAAACTATGCATGGGGTTCTTTTAAGAAAAATGTGTTTAACGTTTTTGAAACCTTATATATAATACTTTTTGAAATCATAAAGTAGGTGTATTAGGTAGATATATTTACAAAAATGTTTTAAAATCATGCGAGATGAATTTTGAAATTATGTATAAGGTTTTTGAAAGACATGAATGATGCTTTTCGAAATCATGCACTTGATCAGAAAATGTATTGTGTTAATATTGTCTTCAGACTATATGAAATATTTTGAAATTAGAAAGGTTGGTTTTGATAACATGGCCAATGTTTTTGAAATAACATAGACAATGCATCTAGAAAAATTGTTTTCAAACTATATGAAATGTTTTGAGATCATGAAGATTGTTTTGAAATACTGGTACTGTGTATGTTGAAAAAATTAAAACGTAATGGGTATGAGATTTGAAAACACCCTTAGTTATCTAACCAAAGATTCAAAGGCACTGATGTGCAGAAGCATGATCACTCATAATGTCACTTTATCTTCTGTACTTTGTTTCTTAGAATGAAACGAGTACTTAAAATGTTCGAGGGAATCACGAGCGATCATTTGAAAGAGAGAATCACAAGAGTAGTTTGTAAGGAACATAGTTCCTTGATGTAGGTATCATAGGAAAATCCTACACATATGTAACTACAATTGTACATCAGAATCTGTGAACAACTACTTTTATTTATGAACGAGACAGATTGTTTCACAATCAAGAAAACGAAAGAAACAAAAGCATAAGATAGCAACATCTTCTACTCGGCCAACTGCTCATCCGTGGGTCAGATTTGCCTTAGCAAGCTTTGGGCAATCCCTTAGGAAATGGCCCATCTCGCCACAGTTATAGCAAAGCCTCGTGAGAAACGAGCTTGAGCAGTAGTGTCGCCAGCTTGATTTGGTACAGCTGTAGTTGGGCAAACCCTTGCTGTATGACCTATAAGTCCACAAATCTGACATTTGCGGCACTTCACACAAGGGTGATGATGAAGGTTACATTGGTTGCACAAGAGTGCAGTTCCATTGTATGACTTCCTAGCAGGGGGTTGAGCTGGTTGGTTGGGGAAGGCTTGACCATTGTGAGCGACAATGGCGAAGTTCTGAGAAGCCTTTCGCTTCTTTGACTTCTTAGGGGATCGTTCATCCATGGTCTTTGATTCCTCGATTGGTTTCTTGGCTGATAGTGTTGTCGCCTGACTAGGTCCTGCCTGTCTTGGTGACTCTTGAGTGGCTTCATCCTGGAGATGATACATGGCAGTAGCTAATTCAACAGTCTTCAGGACTACTTCGCCTATTCGCTGAGCGAATTTGGCTGCTTGCTCAGATATCTGGGCGTCATTGTGATGAAGAGACATTCTTGAAGAAAAAGAAAGGCATAGGGAGAAACAGGTGAAAGATTATTGGACAATCAAAACAGAATGATAACGCATGAAGATTGCGATCATTTGTTTGTTACCTAAGGCAAACAAATGAGACGGTGACTAATCAAAGTAAATGGGTCAAAAATAATGTATCGCGAAGACATGCTCGCCTATAAGTGAACACTCATCCCAAGAATTCCCAGGTAAGCACAACTGGTCTCGCGTCTGATGAGATGTATACGAAGTGCTTGCCTAGACAGAAAACCCAGAATACAGGCATTCACCCTTCCAGTTTGCACGTGTTCACATTATTAAAAACCCAAAACCTTGACGAGATTTTGAAAACTCAAAGGGTTCAAAACCATATAATAGAGAGTTCAAAACCTTACAATAGAGGGTTCAAAACCTACTAATCAATCATCCTAGAACAGATGATTAGTTTTCAAAGCGGTTTTGAATTTTCATGTTCTTGTTGCGGTTGTCGCCTAAGGATAGGCGACAGTATTGTTTTATGACTAAACGCAAGTAAACTCGCGTTAGGGTCCTAAGAAGGTTATAGACTAGGTCAAAGCATTACTAATAACCTAATTCCCTATAACCATTAGCTCTGATACCATCTTTTCTGTCACACCCCGACCACGTGGAAACATACAAAACGTGGCGGAAACATCGGGGAGTGTTGTAACAGAATTAATGTTTCACAACCATGGAAATTTAAGTTTCGTATTAATGATTAAAAGTGTTACAATGTCTGAACAAACAAAGAAATACAACATGATTAACTAATCTTGCATCTTTTATTGTCACTAAAGCCCAAGTCTGCCTATGTGTATCTTGATCATCTTATGCAACAGCTCCTGAAAAACACATGTGAAAATAGGTACGTCAGCATAAAAATGCCTGTGAGATACATAGGTTTTGTGAAAATAAGATTCATGACTTATGTTTGAGAAAATGTTTAGTCATGAACCTTGTTATTTGCTTTGTTTTGTAAATCATTTGAAAAACAATGAGTTCAGATGATATGTATAAATAAGTGAATAATGTATGGTTAAATGAATAACCATAGTAAAATGGATTTGTATAAGATAAGTTGTTTGTAAAACAATGTCTTGTGAAAAGTATGTTATTTGTATAAAATGTTATATGTCTCAAACTGAAATGATTCAAATAACGCTACGATATGTAATACCATACAAACACTTATATATAGGAAGTACCAGCGGCGTATCCACCATGTTTGTATCATATTACACACGCATCGTTACTTAATCACTTAATCAAACCAAACCAAACAATGTAAAATGTTCATGTCAAGATGTAAATCATGTCAAAATGTCTATGTCAAATATCCATGTCAAATGTCTATGTCAAGTATCCATGTCAAATGTCTATGTCAAATATCCATGTCAAATGTCTATGTCAAATATCCATGTCAAATGTCTATAGTCCAAAAGTAGTCAAGTAATGTATAACCAAAATGATATGTATGGTAAGTAAAATGTAGACTACTTAAACCATAAGTAAAAATGTACAAAACAAAGTATTGAAGTAAAACTTGGTTTAAATCAAAGTTATGTTTTGTAAGATATATGCATGCTATACTGAATATGAACATTTATGCGGTATTGTGAAAATTCATACATCCAAGCCTTGAGACAGACGGATAACTATGTAAAAGTGAGTTATCAAGAGAATATGTATTCGGATTCGGTCATTCCTTTCATCCCCTTTCCCTGGGATGTCCGGAACGGGATTTGTCAAGTCCTATGGTACCACTACCTACTACCGAGCGGCATGATCGGTGTTAATGAATGTATAGTATAGTTTAAACAAACCAAATGTCATACCAAAATGTAAGCATGTTTTATGAAGATAATGTACCTAGTATGCTAGAGTAAACATACAGGGTAGAGCTATAAAACCATGTGTCCATATGTTACTGGAACATATGCAACAGAGATGCAGTATAAAACAATGTACTAAGTATGCAAAGTCATCATACAAAGTAGAAAAGTCATGTAAAACAATGTACTAAGCATGTTATCAGTCAACATACATAGCAGAAAAGTCATGTAAATCAATGTGCTTAGCATGTTATCAGTCAACATACATAGCAGAAAAGTAATGAAATCATGTACTATAATGTACTAACAAACATAGTCGGTATATGATGTGAAAACAGGAAAGCAGGAAAGTAACAAGTAGGCACATGTGTTCCACCCCAAAACAGTTTGGAAAACAGTAAAAGAGGGGTCTATGTACTCACTTGAGATTGCTCAGAAGTCCTAGGATAACCACCAAGCAATGCTAGAGATCGCGGAATATCAAACGGCACCTAATATAGGTAACTATGTTAATTAACCGGACCTAGATCGGAAGATCGGGTAGCATTAGGGTTTGTAAACCAAACGAGTGTAGAGACTCGTGTCATTTGGTTTAACAAAGTCTACATACTAAATGAAACTTAACCTAATTGTTTACGACCCATTACGACCCGTTTAGGTAGCTTATGCTACTTTAACGCGTCGTTCGCGTGAAACGCGTTCGGATCGCCTAACTAGTCCTATGACAAGTGTTATATGCCTAAACATGTTACATAATCAGTTATGTGACAAAAGTTTAGGTTACATATGCTTAATTACCAATTATACATGAAAAGGGTATTCTGGTAATTTACCTAAGGCATATAAACTACCTATCATACAACTAATTAAACGATGTGACCATAGGGTATAACCTCGGAAGGTTATTCCCTACCTACTATGGTCACCTAACGTATTTGGTCGGATCCTAATGATCGACCAAACTGGGTCGGGTTCGAAGGTATAGGCGATTTATTAGATCGCCTACCTTACGACCCTAGACAACGTGGTAATCAGTGGGCATAGTCCCAAGGGACTATGACCAACGTGATTACACTCACGTTGCGAAGTTCAAACGAACTTCGCATTGACCATTACTGGTCAACGCTGAAAGTCAAACAAAGTTTGACTTTCTGACTCTAAAAGCAATAAAATAAGGAAAAGAACGAAAGAATACTTACCCAGGGTCCCCGAATGCTAATCCCGATTCCAAGAACTCAGGTATGAAACAATGGTTTCAACTTAGAGCTCTCAAAATCAGAATTCTAGTGAGAAATGCAATGGGGGTGGATGGGTATATATAGTTTTCGGTCCACCGTTAGGATTGTTTCATGGAAACCATGCTTTAATCGTAACCGTACAAGTGTCGGGACCTTATGGTAACTAAAATTCCATCCTTATCACATGACTAGACAATTGGGAACATGTGGTTGTGGTTAAATCTGCTGAAAACAGGCTGTTTAAACATTGCACCTGGTCTGGAGACCCCATACGCATCGTATGGTATAAATACCATACGCATCGTAGGGCTTACTTTGGCAGAATTACACTTTTGGTCCCTGAACTGTATTTAGGCCATTTTTGACACGTTTAAGGCCCGTTAACCCCATTTCAAAGCTCTAAAATGAAGTTAAAGTATAGGGAACTTAAAATGTGTTCAAAAATATCTCGGATGTCGGTTCGTTTAGCCGTACGAACGCGATGTTCGCTTAATTACGACCGAATGCGCATAAGCGCGAAAAACGATCCAAATGACGCGACGAATGGATTTTTCTTAAGGCGAACACTAAAATATAATGTAGTCATGCTTACATAAATTTTTAGATGTCCGGATGTATTCAGAACGTAAGTTATGCGTAAAAATGCAAACTTGTGCACTTTTTGGCGTTTTTAGTCCCTGAATGACACAAAAGTTTATTTTAGCATACCGAACACCTCAAAGCCTATTTCTAAGCTATGTAAAGGATATTTATGGTATGTTTAACTTATGGTCTTGTTCCGGAAGGTCTGTTACAGTTCAAATTGGCATACTTTCGCAGTTTGTCAACTTTAGTCCCTGTAAGCGATTAAACTTTGATTTCACCACACCAAAGCCTTCAAAACTTATTACTAAGTTATGTAAAGGTTATTTAAGGTATGTTAAGCCTATGTCACTATTCCGGAGTGTTTGTTGGATTAAACTGGTTATATCTACACATCAGAGCGCGTATAACCCTCCAGAAAGCGATTTAAAGCTTGAAATTGAACAAGAGTTGATATGTGTAAACGATACACATATTTTTACAAATCCCAAGTATGAAATATAATATTTCATTGGTTTGGTATTTGTTTGATGGCCGTGAAGGCACAGGTGTTACAGTACGGATGAGATCGAAGCTCGTTTTACGATGAACGATCCCAACGGTTCTAGTTTTCCTATAAATAGCACCCCCCACTTCCCTTCATTCTCACTCAAATATGATCTAAGATTCTCTAATTTGAGGCCTTTGCTTCATACCTGAGCTACTTGGATCAAGATTTGCTTGCGGGGACCCTTTGTAAGTATTCCTTCGTTCCTTTTATGCGTTTTTAGCTTAAAAGTCAAACTGCGTTTGACTTTCTGCATTGACTAGTTTATGGTCAATACGAAGTTCATTTGAACTTCATAACGTGAGAGTAATCACGATGGTTATAGTCCCTAGTGACTATACCTACTGATTACCACGTTATCTAGGCTCAGTGACGAGTCGTGGTTTCGGCCAAAATGCGCATTCTCGCGTATTTTGTAACCAAACTACTCTTGGGTATCAAAACCGTTTGTTTTGATATCAAAACCTGTTTTCTAACTAAACTAAACATGTCTTAACATGTTAAGCTCGTCACTTTTAGATTAGTGCTTGTGTAGAGTCGTAAGTCAAGCGGACTAAACACCTGCTTAGACTTTCGAACTCGACCAGTTTGGTCGATCATTAGGATCCAACCAAACACACTAGGTGACCATAGTTGTATAGGGAATAACCTTCTGAGGTTATACCTTATGGTCACGTCGTTTAGATAGTTGTATGATAGGTAGTTTATATGCCTTAGGAAAATTACGAAAATGCCCTTTTTACGCATAAATTCATTTTAAGCATATGTAACCTAAATTTTTACATCTAAACTGATTAGGTAACATTATTAGACATGTTAAGGCATATAATACTTGTCATAGGACTAGTTAGACGTCTCGAACGCGCTTTGCGCAAACGACACGTTAAAGTAGCGTAAGCTACCTTAATGGGTCGCAATGGGTCGAAAGCACTTAGGTTAGGTTTCGATTTAGAATTTAGGCTTTGTTAAACCATGTCATATGAGTTCCAATACTCATTTGGTTTACAAAATCTCATCCTATCCGATCTTCCGACTTAGGTCCAGTTTATTTATATAGTTATTAGGTTGTCGATTGATTCCGTGCTCCCTCTAGCTTTGCTTGGTTGTTGTCCAAGACTTCTAAGCAATCTCAGGTGAGTACATAGTTCCCCTATTTTACTGTTTTCAAATTGTTTTGGGGTGATTCATATGTGCTAAATGTTTTCGAGGTTTTAACGATGGTTTCAACAAAATAAATGATATGGTTTATACAAAATTTATAACGATTTTGATAAAGTAAACAAACTTGTTGGTTGTATTTACATAACAAATAATATCCATTAGTTTTGGCCGAACCGACCAGTATTAGGATATGGTACCATAGGATCTGACAAATCCCGTTATCAGACTGCACCCATGGTTATGTGTGGGTTAGGTGGGTAACGACTGAATCTGTGATTGTTAATTTACCCTTTGGTGGTTTATTAATGCGAGAAGTGATAGGCGAGTTGCGAAGGTTTGGATGTTATTAGCGAGACAATCAAAAGTAGTTTTCACAATTTAAAACGAGAATGATTTAAACGGCTAAAGCGATTTTTAACGAATTAAAAGATTTGGGTAAACGATTGGTTTTTGTTTAGTGTTTAGATAACGGGACGGGTGTAATGTGATGAAAGCATGGTGGATACGCCGCGGGTACTTCCTATATATAAGTGTTTTCATCGTATTACATACCGTGGCGTTATTTAGTTCACTTAGGTAAACGATTTTGAAACGATGTCACACAAACGAGGTTTTCGAAATGATATAAACCATACGAGTTTTATTAACGAATTTTATTAACGAGATTTATTAACAAGTTTTTACGAGATGTTTTACAATTTGATTTAATTAAATAAATGTTGTGGGTTAAGAATCATGGCTACGAGATTTTATAAATTATAACCAACTTGATTTGAGTTGGTTAATTATGTGGCAATACTATACTTTTCAATACAAGGTTTTTAAATTAAGTATTGCAACATGTAAACTAGCCATGAATCCGACACTCTCAAAAACCTATGTACTCGCCATCATTTCTTTGCTGACTTTGTTTTCACATATGTTTCAGGTGTTGTTGAATGATGTTGATTACTAGGATGCATGCTCACATAGGACTGGACGAGGCCTTAGTGACTTACTAACAATAATAGACTATGTTTAACTTGTTTATTTAGATTTTCAGACAATGTAAATATTTAATGTTTAATAAAACGAAACTTCAAATTTCCGTGTGTTTTGAAACAATGATTCTATTACAACACTCCTCGACGTTTCCGCCGCGATTTGTTGTTTTACGCAGTCGGGGTGTGACACATTGCCCTTGATTTTCTTGACTGTATATCTCTTAAATGACAACATATACACGTGTGATTTAGTTTACGAAGATTTTTCAATGCCGAGAACCTCGATCAGAGAGTAAAAAGGCGTAAGGTTCACAATGGTGTAAAATTAAAATGGGATATACCGGGATTGGATTCGAGTTACAGGAACAAGGGCAAAACCAACCACCCAAGAATGGAATCGTCGAGCGAAAACACTTGACAACCTCCTAGAAGCATCTTTTCTTGCCACCAGACCTTTCTCCATCAATTAGGAATCTGATGCCGTTACTAAACACATTCCTTAAATTGTAGCTATTTGTTGAGTGTTTTTTTTTTGTGTCTAATCCGCATATATATCACCATTGCCCTTGATTTTCTTGACTGTATATCTCTGAAAAGTCAACATATACATGTGTGATTTGGTTTACGAAGATTTTTCAATACCGAGAACCTCGATCAGAGAGCAAAAAAGGCGTAAGGTTCACAGTGGTGTAAAATTAAAATGGGATATACCGGGCTAGGATTCGAGTTACAGGAATAAGTGCCAAACCGACCACCCAAGAATGGAATCGTCGATCGAAAACACTTGAAAACCTCCTAGAAGCATCTTTTCTTGCCACCAGACATTTCTCCATCAATTAAGAATCTGATGCCGTCACTAAACACATTCCTTAAATTGTAGCCATTTGTTGAGTGTTTTTTTTTGTGTGTCTAATCCGCATATATATCACCATTGCCCTTGATTTTCTTAACTGTATATCTCTTAAATGTCAACATATACACGTGTGATTTATTTTACGAAGATTTTTCAATGCCGAGAACCTCGATCAGAGAGTAAAAAAGGCGTAACGTTCACAATGGTGTAAAATTAAAATGGGATATACCGGGCTAGGATTCGAGTTACAGGAACAAGGGCCAAACCAACCACCCAAGAATGGAATCGTCGAGAAAAAACACTTGACAACCTCCTAGAAGCAGCTTTTCTTGTCACCAGACCTTTCTCCATCAATTAGGAATCTGATGCCGTCACTAAACACATTCATTAAATTGTAGCCATTTGTTGAGTGTTTTTTTTTTGTGTCTAATCCGCATATATATCACCATTGCCCTTGATTTTCTTGATTATATATCTCTTAAATGTCAACATATACACATGTGATTTAGTTTACAAAGATTTTTCAATGCCGAGAACCTCGATCAGAGAGTAAAAAAGGCGTAAGGTTCACAATGGTGTAAAATTAAAATGGATATACCGGGCTAGGATTCGAGTTACAGGAACAAGGGCCAAACCAACCACCCAAGAATGGAATCGTCGAGTGAAAACACTTGACAACCTCCTAGAAGCTGCATTTCTTGCCACCAGACCTTTCTCCATCAACTAGGAATCTGATGCCATCACTAAACACTTTCCTTAAATTGTAGTCATTTGTTGAGTGTTTTTTTGTTTCTAATCCGCATATATATCACCTATGCCCTTGATTTTCTTGACTGTATATCTCTTAAATGTCAACATATACACGTGTGATTTAGTTTACGAAGATTTTTCAATGCCGAGAACCTCGATCAGAGAGTAAAAAAGGCGTAAGGTTCACAATGGTGTAAAATTAAAATGGGATATACCGGGCTAGGATTCGAGTTACAGGAACAAGGGCCAAACCAACCACCCAAGAATGGAATCATCGAGCAAAACACTTGACAACCTCCTAGAAGCAGCTTTTCTTGCCACCAGACGTTTCTCCATCAATTAGATATCTGATGTCGTCACTAAACACATTCCTTAAATTGTAGCCATTTGTTGAGTGTTTTTTTTGGTGTCGAATCCGCATATATATCACCATTGCCCTTGAGTTTCTTGATTGTATATCTCTTAAATGTCAACATATACTCGTGTTATTTAGTTTACAAAGGTTTTTCAATGCCGAGAACCTCGATCAGAGAGTAAAAATGACGTAAGGTTCACAATGGTGTAAAATTAAATTGGGATATACCTGGCTAGGATTCGAGTTACAGGAACCAGGGCCAAACCAAACACCCAAGAATGGAATCGTCGAGCGAAAACACTTGACAACCTCCTAGAAGCAGCTTTTCTTGCCACCAGACCTTTCTCCATCAATTAGGAATCTGATGCCATCACTAAACACATTCCTTAAATTGTACCTATTTGTTGAGTGTTTTTTTTGGTGTCTAATCCGCATATATATCACCATTGCCCTTGATTTTCTTGACTGTAAATCTCTTTAATGTCAACATATACACGTGTGAGTTAATTTACGAAGATTTTTCAATGCCGAGAACCTCGATCATAGAGTAAAGAAGGCGTAAGGTTCACAATTGTGTAAAAATAAAATGGGGTATACCGGGCTAGGATTCAAGTTACAGGAACAAGGGCCAAACCAACCACCCAATAATGGAATCGTCGATCGAAAACACTTGACAACCTTCTAGAAGCAGCTTTTCTTGCCACCAGACCTTTCATCATCAACTAGGAACCTGATGCCGTCACTGAACACATTCCTTAAATTGTAGCCATTTGTTGAGTATTTTTTTTTGGTGTCTAATCCGCATATATATCACCATTGCCCTTGATTTTCTTGACTGTATATCTCTTAAATGTCAACATATACACGTGTGATTTAGTTTACGATGATTTTACAATGCCGAGAACCTCGATCAGAGAGTAAAAAACGCGTAAGGTTCACAATGGTGTAAAATTAAAATGGGATATACCGGGCTAGGATTCGAGTTACAGGAACAAGGGCCTAACCAACCACCCAAGAATGGAATCGTCGAGCGAAAACACTTGACAACCTCCAAGAACAACTTTTCTTCCAACCAGACCTTTCTCCATCAATTAGGAATCTGATGCCATCACTAAACACATTCCTTAAATTGTAGCCATTTGTTGAGTGTTTTTTTTTGTTGTCTAATACGCATATATATCACCATTTCCCTTGATTTTCTTCACTATATATCTCTTAAATGTCAACATATACACATGTGATTTAGTTTACGAAGATTTTTCAATGTCGAGAACCTCGATCAGAGCGTAAAAAAATCGTAAGGTTCACAATGGTGTAAAATTAAAATGGGATATACCGGGCTTGGATTTGAGTTACAGGACCAAGGGACAAACCAACCACCCAAGAATGGAATCGTAGAGCGAAAACAGTTGACAACCACATAGAAGCAGCTTTTCTTGCCACCAGACCTTTCTCCATCAACTAGGAATCTGATGTCGTCACTAAACACATTCCTTAAATTGTAGCCATTTGTTGAGTGTTTTTTTTTTTGTTTCTAATCCGCATACATATCACCATTGCCCTTGATTTTCTTGACTGTATATCTCTTAAATGTCAACATATACACGTGTGATTTACTTTACGAAGATTTTTCAATGCCGAGAACCTCGATCAGAGAGTAAAAAAGGCGTAAGGTTCACAATGGTGTAAAATTAAAATGGGATATACCGGGCTAGGAATCCAGTTACAGGAAGAAGGGCCAAACCAACCACCCAAGAATGGAATCGTCGAGTGAAAACACTTGACAACCTCCTAGAAGCAACTTTTCTTGCCACCAGACCTTTCTTCATCAATTAGGAATCTGATGCCGTCACTAAACACACTCCTTAAATTGTAGCCATTTGTTGAGTGTTTTTTTATGGTGTCTAATTCGCATATATATCACCATTGCCCTTGATTTTCTTGACTGTATATCTCTTAAATGTCCACATATACACGTATGATTCAGTTTACGAAGATTTTTCAATGCGGAGAACCTCGATCAGAGAGTAAAAAAGGCGTAAGGTTCACAATGGTGTAAAATTAAAATGGGATATACCGGGCTAGGAATCGAGTTACAGGAAGAAGGGCCAAACAAACCACCCAAGAATGGAATCGTCGAGCGAAAACACTTGACAACTTCCTAGAAGCAGCTTTTCTTGCCACCAGACCTTTCTCCATCAATTAGGAATCTGATGCCGTCACTAAACACACTCCTTAAATTGTAGCCATTTGTTGAGTGTTTTTTATGGTGTCTAATCCGCATATATATCACCATTGCCCTTAATTTTCTTGACTACATATCTCTTAAATGTCAACATATACACGTGTAATTTAGTTTACGAAGATTTTTCAATGCCGAGAACCTCGATCAGAGAGTAAAAAAGGCGTAAGGTTCACAATGGTGTAAAATTAAATTGGGATATACCGGGCTAGGATTCGAGTTACAGGAACAAAGGCCAAACCAACCACCCAAGAATGGAATCGTCGAGCGAAAACCCTTGACAACCTCCTAGAAGTAGCTTTTTTTGCCACCAGGCCTTTCTCCATCAATTAGGAATCCGATGCCGTCACTAAACACATTCCTTAAATTGTAGCCATTTGTTAAGTGTTTTTTTTGTGTCTAATCCACATATATATATCATCATTGCCCTTGATTTTCTTGACTTTATATCTCCTAGTCAACATATACATGTGTGATTTAGTTAACGAAGATTTTTCAATGCCGAGAACCTCGATCAGAGAGTAAAAAAGACGTAACGTTCCCAATGGTGTAAAATTAAAATGGGATATACCGGGGTAGGATTCGAGTTACAGTAACAAGGGCCAAACCAACCACCCAAGAATGGAATCGTCGAGCGAAAACACTTGACAACTTCCTAGAAGCAGCTTTTCTTGCCACCAGACCTTTCTCCATCAATTAGGAATCTGATGCCGTCACTAAACACACTCCTTAAATTGTAGCCATTTGTTGAGTGTTTTTTTATGGTGTCTAATCCGCATATATATCACCATTGCCCTTAATTTTCTTGACTACATATCTCTTAAATGTCAACATATACATGTGTAATTTAGTTTACGAAGATTTTTCAATGCCGAGAACCTCGATCAGTGAGTAAAAAAGGAGTAAGGTTCACAATGGTGTAAAATTAAATTGGGATATACTGGGCAAGAATTCGAGTTACAGGAACAAGGGCCAAACCAACCACCCAAGAATGGAATCGTCGAGCGAAAACACTTGACAACCTCCTAGAAGTAGCTTTTTTTGCCACCAGGCCTTTCTCCATCAATTAGGAATCCGATGCCGTCACTAAACACATTCCTTAAATTGTAGCCATTTGTTAAGTGTTTTTTTTGTGTCTAATCCACATATATATCATCATTGCCCTTGATTTTCTTGACTTTATATCTCTTAGTCAACATATAAATGTGTGATTTAGTTAACGAAGATTTTTCAATGCCGAGAACCTCGATCCGAGAGTAAAAAAGACGTAACGTTCCCAATGGTGTAAAATTAAAATGGGATATACCGGGGTAGGATTCGAGTTACAGTAACAAGGGCCAAACCAACCACCCAAGAATGGAATCGTCGAGCGAAAACACTTGACAACCTCCTAGAAGCAGCTTTTCTTGCCACCAGACCTTTCTCCATCAATTAGGAATTTGATGACGTCACTAAACACATTCCTTAAATTGTAGCCAGTTGTTGAGTGTTTTTTTTTTGTGTCTAATCCGCATATATATAACCATTGCCCTTGATTTTCTTGACTGTATATCTCTTAAATGTCAACATATACACTTGTGATTTAGTTTACGAAGATTTTTCAATGCCGAGAACCTCGATCAGAGAGTAAAAAAGGCGTAAGGTTCACAATGGTGTAAAATTAAAATGGATATACCGGGCTAGGATTCGAGTTACAGGAACAAGGGCCAAACCAACCACCCAAGAATGGAATCGTCGAGTGAAAACACTTGACAACCTCCTAGAAGCAGCATTTCTTGCCACCAGACCTTTCTCCATCAACTAGGAATCTGATGCCATCACTAAACACTTTCCTTAAATTGTAGTCATTTGTTGAGTGTTTTTTTGTTTCTAATCCGCATATATATCACCTATGCCCTTGATTTTCTTGACTGTATATCTCTTAAATGTCAACATATACACGTGTGATTTAGTTTACGAAGATTTTTCAATGCCGAGAACCTCGATCAGAGAGTAAAAAAGGCGTAAGGTTCACAATGGTGTAAAATTAAAATGGGATATACCGGGCTAGGATTCGAGTTACAGGAACAAGGGCCAAACCAACCACCCAAGAATGGAATCATCGAGCAAAACACTTGACAACCTCCTAGAAGCAGCTTTTCTTGCCACCAGACGTTTCTCCATCAATTAGATATCTGATGTCGTCACTAAACACATTCCTTAAATTGTAGCCATTTGTTGAGTGTTTTTTTTGGTGTCGAATCCGCATATATATCACCATTGCCCTTGAGTTTCTTGATTGTATATCTCTTAAATGTCAACATATACTCGTGTTATTTAGTTTACAAAGGTTTTTCAATGCCGAGAACCTCGATCAGAGAGTAAAAATGACGTAAGGTTCACAATGGTGTAAAATTAAATTGGGATATACCTGGCTAGGATTCGAGTTACAGGAACCAGGGCCAAACCAAACACCCAAGAATGGAATCGTCGAGCGAAAACACTTGACAACCTCCTAGAAGCAGCTTTTCTTGCCACCAGACCTTTCTCCATCAATTAGGAATCTGATGCCATCACTAAACACATTCCTTAAATTGTACCTATTTGTTGAGTGTTTTTTTTGGTGTCTAATCCGCATATATATCACCATTGCCCTTGATTTTCTTGACTGTAAATCTCTTTAATGTCAACATATACACGTGTGAGTTAGTTTACGAAGATTTTTCAATGCCGAGAACCTCGATCATAGAGTAAAGAAGGCGTAAGGTTCACAATTGTGTAAAAATAAAATGGGGTATACCGGGCTAGGATTCAAGTTACAGGAACAAGGGCCAAACCAACCACCCAATAATGGAATCGTCGATCGAAAACACTTGACAACCTTCTAGAAGCAGCTTTTCTTGCCACCAGACCTTTCATCATCAACTAGGAACCTGATGCCGTCACTGAACACATTCCTTAAATTGTAGCCATTTGTTGAGTATTTTTTTTTGGTGTCTAATCCGCATATATATCACCATTGCCCTTGATTTTCTTGACTGTATATCTCTTAAATGTCAACATATACACGTGTGATTTAGTTTACGATGATTTTACAATGCCGAGAACCTCGATCAGAGAGTAAAAAACGCGTAAGGTTCACAATGGTGTAAAATTAAAATGGGATATACCGGGCTAGGATTCGAGTTACAGGAACAAGGGCCTAACCAACCACCCAAGAATGGAATCGTCGAGCGAAAACACTTGACAACCTCCAAGAACAACTTTTCTTCCAACCAGACCTTTCTCCATCAATTAGGAATCTGATGCCATCACTAAACACATTCCTTAAATTGTAGCCATTTGTTGAGTGTTTTTTTTTGTTGTCTAATACGCATATATATCACCATTTCCCTTGATTTTCTTCACTATATATCTCTTAAATGTCAACATATACACATGTGATTTAGTTTACGAAGATTTTTCAATGTCGAGAACCTCGATCAGAGCGTAAAAAAATCGTAAGGTTCACAATGGTGTAAAATTAAAATGGGATATACCGGGCTTGGATTTGAGTTACAGGACCAAGGGACAAACCAACCACCCAAGAATGGAATCGTAGAGCGAAAACAGTTGACAACCACATAGAAGCAGCTTTTCTTGCCACCAGACCTTTCTCCATCAACTAGGAATCTGATGTCGTCACTAAACACATTCCTTAAATTGTAGCCATTTGTTGAGTGTTTTTTTTTTTTTTGTTTCTAATCCGCATACATATCACCATTGCCCTTGATTTTCTTGACTGTATATCTCTTAAATGTCAACATATACACGTGTGATTTACTTTACGAAGATTTTTCAATGCCGAGAACCTCGATCAGAGAGTAAAAAAGGCGTAAGGTTCACAATGGTGTAAAATTAAAATGGGATATACCGGGCTAGGAATCCAGTTACAGGAAGAAGGGCCAAACCAACCACCCAAGAATGGAATCGTCGAGCGAAAACACTTGACAACCTCCTAGAAGCAACTTTTCTTGCCACCAGACCTTTCTTCATCAATTAGGAATCTGATGCCGTCACTAAACACACTCCTTAAATTGTAGCCATTTGTTGAGTGTTTTTTTATGGTGTCTAATTCGCATATATATCACCATTGCCCTTGATTTTCTTGACTGTATATCTCTTAAATGTCCACATATACACGTATGATTCAGTTTACGAAGATTTTTCAATGCGGAGAACCTCGATCAGAGAGTAAAAAAGGCGTAAGGTTCACAATGGTGTAAAATTAAAATGGGATATACCGGGCTAGGAATCGAGTTACAGGAAGAAGGGCCAAACAAACCACCCAAGAATGGAATCGTCGAGCGAAAACACTTGACAACTTCCTAGAAGCAGCTTTTCTTGCCACCAGACCTTTCTCCATCAATTAGGAATCTGATGCCGTCACTAAACACACTCCTTAAATTGTAGCCATTTGTTGAGTGTTTTTTATGGTGTCTAATCCGCATATATATCACCATTGCCCTTAATTTTCTTGACTACATATCTCTTAAATGTCAACATATACACGTGTAATTTAGTTTACGAAGATTTTTCAATGCCGAGAACCTCGATCAGAGAGTAAAAAAGGCGTAAGGTTCACAATGGTGTAAAATTAAATTGGGATATACCGGGCTAGGATTCGAGTTACAGGAACAAAGGCCAAACCAACCACCCAAGAATGGAATCGTCGAGCGAAAACCCTTGACAACCTCCTAGAAGTAGCTTTTTTTGCCACCAGGCCTTTCTCCATCAATTAGGAATCCGATGCCGTCACTAAACACATTCCTTAAATTGTAGCCATTTGTTAAGTGTTTTTTTTGTGTCTAATCCACATATATATATCATCATTGCCCTTGATTTTCTTGACTTTATATCTCCTAGTCAACATATACATGTGTGATTTAGTTAACGAAGATTTTTCAATGCCGAGAACCTCGATCAGAGAGTAAAAAAGACGTAACGTTCCCAATGGTGTAAAATTAAAATGGGATATACCGGGGTAGGATTCGAGTTACAGTAACAAGGGCCAAACCAACCACCCAAGAATGGAATCGTCGAGCGAAAACACTTGACAACTTCCTAGAAGCAGCTTTTCTTGCCACCAGACCTTTCTCCATCAATTAGGAATCTGATGCCGTCACTAAACACACTCCTTAAATTGTAGCCATTTGTTGAGTGTTTTTTTATGGTGTCTAATCCGCATATATATCACCATTGCCCTTAATTTTCTTGACTACATATCTCTTAAATGTCAACATATACATGTGTAATTTAGTTTACGAAGATTTTTCAATGCCGAGAACCTCGATCAGTGAGTAAAAAAGGAGTAAGGTTCACAATGGTGTAAAATTAAATTGGGATATACTGGGCTAGAATTCGAGTTACAGGAACAAGGGCCAAACCAACCACCCAAGAATGGAATCGTCGAGCGAAAACACTTGACAACCTCCTAGAAGTAGCTTTTTTTGCCACCAGGCCTTTCTCCATCAATTAGGAATCCGATGCCGTCACTAAACACATTCCTTAAATTGTAGCCATTTGTTAAGTGTTTTTTTTGTGTCTAATCCACATATATATCATCATTGCCCTTGATTTTCTTGACTTTATATCTCTTAGTCAACATATAAATGTGTGATTTAGTTAACGAAGATTTTTCAATGCCGAGAACCTCGATCCGAGAGTAAAAAAGACGTAACGTTCCCAATGGTGTAAAATTAAAATGGGATATACCGGGGTAGGATTCGAGTTACAGTAACAAGGGCCAAACCAACCACCCAAGAATGGAATCGTCGAGCGAAAACACTTGACAACCTCCTAGAAGCAGCTTTTCTTGCCACCAGACCTTTCTCCATCAATTAGGAATTTGATGACGTCACTAAACTCATTCCTTAAATTGTAGCCAGTTGTTGAGTGTTTTTTTTTGTGTCTAATCCGCATATATATAACCATTGCCCTTGATTTTCTTGACTGTATATCTCTTAAATGTCAACATATACACTTGTGATTTAGTTTACGAAGATTTTTCAATGCCGAGAACCTCGATCAGAGAGTAAAAAAGGTATAAGGTTCACAATGGTGTAAAATTAAATTGGGATATACCGGGCTAGGATTCGAGTTACAGGAACAAGGGCCAAACCAACCACCCAAGAATGGAATCGTCGAGCGAAAACACTTGACAACCTCCTAGAAGTAGCTTTTTTTGCAACCAGGCCTTTCTCCATCAATTAGGAATCCGATGCCGTCACTAAACACATTCCTTAAATTGTAGCCATTTGTTAAGTGTTTTTTTTTTGTGTCTAATCCACATATATATCATCATTGCCCTTGATTTTCTTGACTTTATATCTCTTAGTCAACATATACATGTGTGATTTAGTTAACGAAGATTTTTCAATGCCAAGAACCTCGATCAGAGAGTAAAAAAGACGTAACGTTCCCAATGGTGTAAAATTAAAATGGGATATACCGGGGTAGGATTCGAGTTACAGTAATAAGGGTCAAACCAACCACCCAAGAATGGAATCGTCGAGCGAAAACACTTGACAACCTCCTAGAAGCAGCTTTTCTTACCACCAGACCTTTCGCCATCAATTAGGAATCTGATGCCGTCACTAAACACATTCCTTAAATTGTAGCCATTTGTTGAGTGTTTTTTTTTTGTGTCTAATCCTCATATGTATCACCATTGCCCTTGATTTTCTTGACTGTATATCTCTTAAATGTTAACATATACACGTGTGATTTAGTTTACGAAGATTTTTGAATGCCGAGAACCTCAATCATAGAGTAAAAAAGGCGTAAGGTTCACAATGGTCTAAAATTAAAATGGGATATTCCGGGCTAGGATTCGAGTCACAGGAACAAGCGCCAAACTAACCACCCAATAATGGAATCGTCGAGCGAAAACACTTGACAACCTCCTAGAAGTAGCTTTTCTTGCCACCAGACCTTTCTCCATCAATTAGGAATCTGATGTCGTCACTAAACACATTCCTTAAATTGTACCCATTTGTTGAGTGTTTTTTTATGGTGTCTAATCCGCATATATATCACCATTGCCCTTAATTTTCTTGACTACATATCTCTTAAATGTCAACATATACACGTGTAATTTAGTTTACGAAGATTTTTCAATGCCGAGAACCTTGATCAGAGAGTAAAAAAGACGTAAGGTTCACAATGGTGTAAAATTAAAATGGGATATACCGGGCTAGGATTCGAGTTACAGGAACATGGGCCAAACCAACCACCCAAGAATGGAATCGTCGAGCGAAAACACTTGACAACCTCCTAGAAGCAGCTTTTCTTGCCACCAGACCTTTCTCCATCAATTAGGAATCTGATGCCGTCACTAAACACATTCCTTAAATTGTAGCCCTTTGTTGAGTGTTTCCTTTTTGGTGTCTAATCTGCAAATATATCACCATTGCCCTTGATTTTCTTGACTGTATATCTCTTAAATGTCAATATATACACGTGTTATTTAGTTTACGAAGAATTTTCAATGCCGAGAACCTCGATCAGAGAGTAAAAAAGGCGTAAGGTTCACAATGGTCTAAAATTAAAATGGGATATACCGGGCTAGGATTCGAGTTACAGGAACAAGGGCCAAACCAACCACCCAAGAATGGAATCGTCGAGCGAAAACACTTGACAACCTCCTAGAAGTAGCTTTTCTTGCCACCAGACCTTTCTCCATCAATTAGGAATCTGATGTCGTCACTAAACACATTCCTTAAATTGTAGCCATTTGTTGAGTGTTTTTTCATGGTGTCTAATCCGCATATATATCACCATTTCCCTTAATTTTCTTGACTTTATATCTCTTAGTCAACATATACATGTGTGATTTAGTTAACGAAGATTTTTCAATGCCAAGAACCTCGATCAGAGAGTAAAAAAGACGTAACGTTCCCAATGGTGTAAAATTAAAATGGGATATACCGGGGTAGGATTCGAGTTACAGTAATAAGGGTCAAACCAACCACCCAAGAATGGAATCGTCGAGCGAAAACACTTGACAACCTCCTAGAAGCAGCTTTTCTTACCACCAGACCTTTCGCCATCAATTAGGAATCTGATGCCGTCACTAAACACATTCCTTAAATTGTAGCCATTTGTTGAGTGTTTTTTTTTTGTGTCTAATCCTCATATGTATCACCATTGCCCTTGATTTTCTTGACTGTATATCTCTTAAATGTTAACATATACACGTGTGATTTAGTTTACGAAGATTTTTGAATGCCGAGAACCTCAATCATAGAGTAAAAAAGGCGTAAGGTTCACAATGGTCTAAAATTAAAATGGGATATTCCGGGCTAGGATTCGAGTCACAGGAACAAGCGCCAAACTAACCACCCAATAATGGAATCGTCGAGCGAAAACACTTGACAACCTCCTAGAAGTAGCTTTTCTTGCCACCAGACCTTTCTCCATCAATTAGGAATCTGATGTCGTCACTAAACACATTCCTTAAATTGTACCCATTTGTTGAGTGTTTTTTTATGGTGTCTAATCCGCATATATATCACCATTGCCCTTGATTTTCTTGACTGTATATCTCTTAAATGTCAACATATACACATGTGATTTAGTTTACGAAGATTTTTCAATGCCGAGAACCTTGATCAGAGAGTAAAAAAGACGTAAGGTTCACAATGGTGTAAAATTAAAATGGGATATACCGGGCTAGGATTCGAGTTACAGGAACATGGGCCAAACCAACCACCCAAGAATGGAATCGTCGAGCGAAAACACTTGACAACCTCCTAGAAGCAGCTTTTCTTGCCACCAGACCTTTCTCCATCAATTAGGAATCTGATGCCGTCACTAAACACATTCCTTAAATTGTAGCCCTTTGTTGAGTGTTTCCTTTTTGGTGTCTAATCTGCAAATATATCACCATTGCCCTTGATTTTCTTGACTGTATATCTCTTAAATGTCAATATATACACGTGTTATTTAGTTTACGAAGAATTTTCAATGCCGAGAACCTCGATCAGAGAGTAAAAAAGGCGTAAGGTTCACAATGGTCTAAAATTAAAATGGGATATACCGGGCTAGGATTCGAGTTACAGGAACAAGGGCCAAACCAACCACCCAAGAATGGAATCGTCGAGCGAAAACACTTGACAACCTCCTAGAAGTAGCTTTTCTTGCCACCAGACCTTTCTCCATCAATTAGGAATCTGATGTCGTCACTAAACACATTCCTTAAATTGTAGCCATTTGTTGAGTGTTTTTTCATGGTGTCTAATCCGCATATATATCACCATTTCCCTTAATTTTCTTGACTGTATATCTCTTAAATGTCAACATATACACGTGTGATTTAGTTTACCAAGATTTTTCAATGCCGAGAACCTCGATCAGAGAGTAAAAAAGGCGTAAGGTTCACAATGGTGTAAAATTAAAATGGGATATATCGGGCTAGGATTCTAGTTACAGGAACAAGGGCCAAACCAACCACCCAAGAATGGAGTCGTCGAGCGAAAACACTTGACAACCTCCTAAAAAAAGCTTTTCTTGCCCCCAGACCTTTCTCCACCAATTAGGAATCTGATGCCGTCACTAAACACATTCGTTAAATTGTAGCCATTTGTGTAGTGTTTTTTTATGTGTAATCCGCATATATATCACCATTGCCTTTGATTTTGTTGATTGTATATCTCTTAAATGACAACATATACACGTGTGATTTAGTTTACGAAGATTTTTCAATACCAAGAACCTCGATCAGAGAGTAAAAAAGGCGTGAGGTTCACAATGGTGTAAAATTAAAATGGGATATACCGGGCTAGGATTCGAGTTAGAGGAACAAGGGCCAAGCCAACCACCCAAGAATGGAATCGTCGAGCAAAAACACTTGACAACCTCCTAGAAGCAGCCTTTCTTTCCACCAGACATTTCTCCATCAATTAGGAATCTGATGCCGTCAGTAAACACATTTCTTAAATTGTAGCCATTTGTTAAGTGTTTTTTTTTTGTGTCTAATCCACATATATATCACCATTGCCCTTGATTTTCTTGACTGTATATCTCTTAAATGTCAACATATACACGTGTGATTTAGTTTACAAAGATTTTTCAATGCCAAGAACCTCGATCAGAGAGTAAAAAAGACGTAAGGTTCACAGTGGTGTAAAATTAAAATGGGATATACCGGGCTAGGATTCGAGTTACAGGAACAAGGGCCAAACCAACCACCCAAGAATGGAATCGTCGAGCGAAAACACTTGACAACCTCCTAGAAGTAGCTTTTCTTGCCACCAGACCTTTCTGCATCAATTAGGAATCTGATGCCGTCACTTAACACATTCCTTAAATTGTAGCCATTTGTTGAGTGTTTTTTTATGGTGTCTAATCCGCATATATATCACCATTGCCCTTGATTTTCTTAACTGTATATCTCTTAAATGTCAACATATACACGTGTGATTTAGTTTACCAAGATTTTTCAATGCCGAGAACCTTGATCAGAGAGTAAAAAAGGCGTAAGGTTAACAATAGTGTAAAATTAAAATGGGTATATCGGGCTAGGATTCTAGTTACAGGAACAAGGGCCAAACCAACCACACAAGAATGGAATCGTCGAGCGAAAACACTTGACAACCTCCTAGAAGCAGCTTTTCTTGCCCCCAGACCATTCTCCATCAATTACGAATCTGATGCCGTCACTAAACACATTCCTTAAATTGTAGCCATTTGTTGAGTGTTTTTTTTATGTGTAATCCGCATATATATCACCATTGCCCTTGATTTTGTTGATTGTATATATCTTAAATGTCAACATATACACGTGTGATTTAGTTTACGAAGATTTGTCAATGCCGAGAACCTCGATCAGAGAGTAAAAATGGCGTGAGGTTCACAATGGGGTAAAATTAAAATGGGATATACCGGGTTAGGATTCGAGTTACATGAACAAGGGCCAAACCAACTACCCAAGAATGGAATTGTCGAGCGAAAATACTTGACAACCTCCTAGAAGCAGCTTTTCTTGCCACCAGACATTTCTCCATCAATTAGGAATCTGATGCCGTCAGTAAACACATTCCTTAAATTGTAGCCATTTGTTGAGTGTTTTTTTTTTTTGTGTCTAATCCACATATATATCACCATTTCCCTTGATTTTCTTGACTGTATATCTCTTAAATGTCAACATATACACGTGTGATTTAGTTTACGAAGATTTTTCAATGCCGAGAACCTCGATCAGAGAGTAAAAAAGAAGTAAGATTCACAATGGTGTAAAATTAAAATGGGATATACCGGGCTAGGATTAGAGTTACAAGAACAAGGGCCAAACCAACCACCCAAGAATGGAATCGTCGAGCGAAAACACTTGACAACCTCCTAGAGGCAGCTTTTCTTGCCACCAGACCTTTCTCCATAAATTAGGAATCTGATGCCGTCACTAAACACATTCCTTAAATTGTAGCCCTTTGTTGAGTGTTTTTTTTTTGGTGTCTAATCCGCATATATATCACCATTGCCCTTGATTTTCTTGACTGTATATCGCTTAAATGTCAACATATACACGTGTGATTTAGTTTACGAAGATTTTTCAATGCCGAGAACCTCGATCACAGAGTAAAGAAGGCGTAAGGTTCACAATGGTGTAAAATTAAAATGGGATATACCGGGCTAGGATTCGAGTTACAGGAACAAGGGCCAAACCAACCACCCAAGAATGGAATCGTCGAGCGAAAACACTTGACAACCTCCAAGAACAACTTTTCTTCCAACCAGACCTTTCTCCATCAATTAGGAATCTGATGCCATCACTAAACACATTCCTTAAATTGTAGCCATTTGTTGAGTGTTTTTTTTTTTGTTGTCTAATCCGCATATATATCACCATTTCCCTTGATTTTCTTCACTATATATCTCTTAAATGTCAACATATAGACATGTGATTTAGTTTACGAAGATTTTTCAATGCCGAGAACCTCGATCAGAGAGTAAAAAAATCGTAAGGTTCACAATGGTGTAAAATTAAAATGGGATATACCGGGCTTGGATTTGAGTTACAGGATCAAGGGCCAAACCAACCACCCAAGAATGGAATCGTCGAGCGAAAACACTTGACAACCTCCTAGAAGCAGCTTTTCTTCCAACTAGACCTTTCTCCATCAATTAAGAATCTGATGCCGTCACTAAACACATTCCTTAAATTGTAGCCATTTGTTGAGTGTTTTTTTTGTGTCTAATCCGCATATATATCACCATTGCCCTTGATTTTCTTCACTGTATATCTCTTAAATGTCAACATATACACGTGTGATTTAGTTTACGAAGATTTTTCAATGCCGAGAACGTCGATCAGAGAGTAAAAAAGGCATAAGATTCACAATGGTGTAAAATTAAAATGGGATATACCGGGCTAACATTCGAGTTATAGGAACAAGGGCCAAACCAAGCACCCAAGAATGGAATCGTAGAGCGAAAACAGTTGACAACCACCTAGAAGCAGCTTTTCTTGCCACCAGACCTTTCTCCATCAACTAGGAATCTGATGTCGTCACTAAACACATTCCTTAAATTGTAGCCATTTGTTGAGTGTTTTTTTTTTTTGGTTTCTAATCCGCATACATATCACCATTGCCCTTGATTTTCTTGACTGTATATCTCTTAAATGTCAACATATACACGTGTGATTTAGTTTACGAAGATTTTTCAATGCCGAGAACCTCGATCAGAGAGTAAAAAAGGCGTAAGGTTCCCAATGGTGTAAAATTAAAATGGGATATACCGGGCTAGGAATCGAGTTACAGGAAGAAGGGCCAAACCAACCACCCAAGAATGGAATCGTCGAGCGAAAACACTTGACAACCTCCTAGAAGCAGCTTTTCTTGCCACCAGACCTTTCTCCATCAATTAGGAATCTGATGCCGTCACTAAACACACTCCTTAAATTGTAGCCATTTGTTGAGGGTTTTTTTATGGTGTCTAATCCGCATATATATCACCATTGCCCTTGATTTTCTTGACTGTATATCTCTTAAAAGTCCACATATACACGTATGATTTAGTTTACGAAGATTTTTCAATGCCGAGAACCTCGATCAGAGAGTAAAAAAGGCGTAAGGTTCACAATGGTGTAAAATTAAAATGGGTTATATACCGGGCTAGGAATCGAGTTACAGGAAGAAGGGCCAAACAAACCACCCAAGAATGGAATCGTCGAGCGAAAACACATGACAACTTCCTAGAAGCAGCTTTTCTTGCCACCAGACCTTTCTCCATCAATTAGGAATCTGATGCCGTCACTAAACACACTCCTTAAATTGTAGCCATTTGTTGAGTGTTTTTTTATGGTGTCTAATCCGCATATATATCACCATTGCCCTTAATTTTCTTGACTACATATCTCTTAAATGTCAACATATACACGTGTAATCTAGTTTACGAAGATTTTTCAATGCCGAGAACCTCGATCAGAGAGTAAAAAAGGCGTAAGGTTCACAATGGTGTAAAATTAAATTGGGATATACCGGGCTAGGATTCGAGTTACAGGAACAAGGGCCAAACCAACCACCCAAGAATGGTATCGTCGAGCGAAAACACTTGACAACCTCCTAGAAGTAGCTTTTTTTGCCACCAGGCCTTTCTCCATCAATTAGGAATCCGATGCCGTCACTAAACACATTCCTTAAATTGTAGCCATTTGTTAAGTGTTTTTTTGTGTCTAATCCACATATATATATCATCATTGCCTTTGATTTTCTTGACTTTAAATCTCTTAGTCAACATATACATGTGGGATTTAGTTAACGAAGATTTTTCAATGCCGAGAACCTCGATCAGAGAGTAAAAAAGACGTAACGTTCCCAATGGTGTAAAATTAAAATGGAATATACCGGGCTAGGATTCGAGTTACAGGAACAAGGGCCAAACCAACCACCCAAGAATGGAATCGTCGAGCGAAAACACTTGACAACCTCCTAGAAGTAGCTTTTTTTGCCACCAGGCCTTTCTCCATCAATTAGGAATCCGATGCCGTCACTAAACACATTCCTTAAATTGTAGCCATTTGTTAAGTGTTTTTTTGTGTCTAATCCACATATATATATCATCATTGCCTTTGATTTTCTTGACTTTAAATCTCTTAGTCAACATATACATGTGGGATTTAGTTAACGAAGATTTTTCAATGCCGAGAACCTCGATCAGAGAGTAAAAAAGGCGTAAGGTTCACAATGGTGTAAAATTAAAATGGGATATACCGGGCTAGGAATCGAGTTACAGGAAGAAGGGCCAAACCAACCACCCAAGAATGGAATCGTCGAGCGAAAACACTTGACAACCTCCTAGAAGCAGCTTTTCTTGCCACCAGACCTTTCTCCATCAATTAGGAATCTGATGCCGTCACTAAACACACTCCTTAAATTGTAGCCATTTGTTGAGGGTTTTTTTATGGTGTCTAATCCGCATATATATCACCATTGCCCTTGATTTTCTTGACTGTATATCTCTTAAATGTCCACATATACACGTATGATTTAGTTTACGAAGATTTTTCAATGCCGAGAACCTCGATCAGAGAGTAAAAAAGGCGTAAGGTTCACAATGGTGTAAAATTAAAATGGGTTATATACCGGGCTAGGAATCGAGTTACAGGAAGAAGGGCCAAACAAACCACCCAAGAATGGAATCGTCGAGCGAAAACACATGACAACTTCCTAGAAGCAGCATTTCTTGCCACCAGACCTTTCTCCATCAATTAGGAATCTGATGCCGTCACTAAACACACTCCTTAAATTGTAGCCATTTGTTGAGTGTTTTTTTATGGTGTCTAATCCGCATATATATCACCATTGCCCTTAATTTTCTTGACTACATATCTCTTAAATGTCAACATATACACGTGTAATTTAGTTTACGAAGATTTTTCAATGCCGAGAACCTCGATCAGAGAGTAAAAAAGGCGTAAGGTTCACAATGGTGTAAAATTAAATTGGGATATACCGGGCTAGGATTCGAGTTACAGGAACAAGGGCCAAACCAACCACCCAAGAATGGAATCGTCGAGCGAAAACACTTGACAACCTCCTAGAAGTAGCTTTTTTTGCCACCAGGCCTTTCTCCATCAATTAGGAATCCGATGCCGTCACTAAACACATTCCTTAAATTGTAGCCATTTGTTAAGTGTTTTTTTGTGTCTAATCCACATATATATATCATCATTGCCTTTGATTTTCTTGACTTTAAATCTCTTAGTCAACATATACATGTGGGATTTAGTTAACGAAGATTTTTCAATGCCGAGAACCTCGATCAGAGAGTAAAAAAGACGTAACGTTCCCAATGGTGTAAAATTAAAATGGGATATACCGGGGTAGGATTCGAGTTACAGTAACAAGGGCCAAACCAACTACCGAAGAATGGAATCGTCGAGCGAAAACACTTGACAACTTCCTAGAAGCAGCTTTTCTTGCCACCAGACCTTTCTCCATCAATTAGGAATCTGATGCCGTCACTAAACACACTCCTTAAATTGTAGCCATTTGTTGAGTGTTTTTTTATGGTGTCTAATCCGCATATATATCACCATTGCCCTTAATTTTCTTGACTACATATCTCTTAAATGTCAACATATACACGTGTAATTTAGTTTACGAAGATTTTTCAATGCCGAGAACCTCGATCAGAGAGTAAAAAAGGAGTAAGGTTCACAATGGTGTAAAATTAAATTGGGATATACCGGGCTAGGATTCGAGTTACAGGAACAAGGGCCAAACCAACCACCCAAGAATGGAATCGTCGAGCGAAAACACTTGACAACCTCCTAGAAGTAGCTTTTTTTGCCACCAGGCCTTTCTCCGTCAATTAGGAATCTGATGCCGTCACTAAACACATTCCTTAAATTGTAGCCATTTGTTAAGTGTTTTTTTGTGTCTGATCCACATATATATCATCATTGCCCTTGATTTTCTTGACTTTATATCTCTTAGTCAACATATACATGTGTGATTTAGTTAACGAAGATTTTTCAATGCCGAGAACCTCGATCCGAGAGTAAAAAAGACGTAACGTTCCCAATGGTGTAAAATTAAAATGGGATATACCGGGGTAGGATTCGAGTTACAGTAACAAGGGCCAAACCAACCACCCAAGAATGGAATCGTCGAGCGAAAACACTTGACAACCTCCTAGAAGCAGCTTTTCTTGCCACCAGACCTTTCTCCATCAATTAGGAATTTGATGACGTCACTAAACACATTCCTTAAATTGTAGCCAGTTGTAGAGTGTTTTTTTTTGTGTCTAATCCGCATATATATAACCATTTCACTTGATTTTCTTGACTGTATATCTCTTAAATGTCAACATATACACTTGTGATTTAGTTTATGAAGATTTTTCAATGCCGAGAACCTTGATCAGAGAGTAAAAAAGGTATAAGGTTCACAATGGTGTAAAATTAAATTGGGATATACCGGGCTAGGATTCGAGTTACAGGAACAAGGGCCAAACCAACCACCCAAGAATGGAATCGTCGAGCGAAAACACTTGACAACCTCCTAGAAGTAGCTTTTTTTGCCACCAAGCCTTTCTCCATCAATTAGGAATCCGATGCCGTCACTAAACACATTCCTTAAATTGTAGCCATTTGTTAAGTGTTTTTTTTGGGTCTAATCCACATATATATCATCATTTCCCTTGATTTTCTTGACTTTAAATCTCTTAGTCAACATATACATGTGTGATTTAGTTAACGAAGATTTTTCAATGCCAAGAACCTCGATCAGAGAGTAAAAAAGACGTAACGTTCCCAATGGTGTAAAATTAAAATGGGATATACCGGGGTAGGATTCGAGTTACAGTAACAAGGGTCAAACCAACCACCCGAGAATGGAATCGTCGAGCGAAAACACTTGACAACTTCCTAGAAGCAGCTTTTCTTGCCACCAGACCTTTCTCCATCAATTAGGAATCTGATGCCGTCACTAAACACACTCCATAAATTGTAGCCATTTGTTGAGTGTTTTTTTATGGTGTCTAATCCGCATATATATCACCATTGCCCTTAATTTTCTTGACTACATATCTCTTAAATGTCAACATTTACACGTGTAATTTAGTTTACGAAGATTTTTCAATGCCGAGAACCTCGATCAGAGAGTAAAAAAGGAGTAAGGTTCACAATGGTGTAAAATTAAATTGGGATATACCGGGCTAGGATTCGAGTTACAGGAACAAGGGCCAAACCAACCACCCAAGAATGGAATCGTCGAGCGAAAACACTTGACAACCTCCTAGAAGTAGGTTTTTTTTGCCACCAGGCCTTTCTCCGTCAATTAGGAATCTGATGCCGTCACTAAACACATTCCTTAAATTATAGCCATTTGTTAAGTGTTTTTTTGTGTCTAATCCACATATATATCATCATTGCCCTTGATTTTCTTGACTTTATATCTCTTAGTCAACATATACATGTGTGATTTAGTTAACGAAGAATTTTCAATGCCGAGAACCTCGATCCGAGAGTAAAAAAGACGTAACGTTCCCAATGGTGTAAAATTAAAATGGGATATACCGGGGTAGGATTCGAGTTACAGTAACAAGGGCCAAACCAACCACCCAAGAATGGAATCGTCGAGCGAAAACACTTGACAACCTCCTAGAAGCAGCTTTTCTTGCCACCAGACCTTTCTCCATCAATTAGGAATTTGATGACGTCACTAAACACATTCCTTAAATTGTAGCCAGTTGTTGAGTGTTTTTTTTTGGTGTCTAATCCGCATATATATAACCATTTCACTTGATTTTCTTGACTGTATATCTCTTAAATGTCAACATATACACTTGTGATTTAGTTTACGAAGATTTTTCAATGCCGAGAACCTTGATCAGAGAGTAAAAAAGGTATAAGGTTCACAATGGTGTAAAATTAAATTGGGATATACCGGGCTAGGATTCGAGTTACAGGAACAAGGGCCAAACCAACCACCCAAGAATGGAATCGTCGAGCGAAAACACTTGACAACCTCCTAGAAGTAGCTTTTTTTGCCACCAGGCCTTTCTCTATCAATTAGGAATCCGATGCCGTCACTAAACACAATCCTTAAATTGTAGCCATTTGTTAAGTGTTTTTTTTTGGGTCTAATCCACATATATATCATCATTTCCCTTGATTTTCTTGACTTTATATCTCTTAGTCAACATATACATGTGTGATTTAGTTAACGAAGATTTTTCAATGCCAAGAACCTCGATCAGAGAGTAAAAAAGACGTAACGTTCCCAATGGTGTAAAATTAAAATGGGATATACCGGGGTAGGATTCGAGTTACAGTAACAAGGGTCAAACCAACCACCCAAGAATGGAATCGTCGAGCGAAAACACATGACAACCTCCTAGAAGCAGCTTTTCTTGCCACCAGACCTTTCTCCATCAATTAGGAATCTGATGCCGTCACTAAACACACTCCTTAAATTGTAGCCATTTGTTGAGTGTTTTTTTATGGTGTCTAATCCGCATATATATCACCATTGCCCTTAATTTTCTTGACTACATATCTCTTAAATGTCAACATATACACGTGTAATTTAGTTTACGAAGATTTTTCAATGCCGAGAACCTCGATCAGAGAGTAAAAAAGGAGTAAGGTTCACAATGGTGTAAAATTAAATTGGGATATACCGGGCTAGGATTCGAGTTTCAGGAACAAGGGCCAAACCAACCACCCAAGAATGGAATCGTCGAGCGAAAACACTTGACAACCTCCTAGAAGTAGCTTTTTTTGCCACCAGGCCTTTCTCCATCAATTAGGAATCCGATGCCGTCACTAAACACATTCCTTAAATTGTAGCCATTTGTTAAGTGTTTTTTTTGTGTCTAATCTACATATATATATCATCATTGCCCTTGATTTTCTTGACTTTAAATCTCTTAGTCAACATATACATGTGGGATTTAGTTAACGAAGATTTTTCAATGCCGAGAACCTCGATCAGAGAGTAAAAAAGACGTAACGTTCCCAATGGTGTAAAATTAAAATGGGATATACCGGGGTAGGATTCGAGTTACAGTAACAAGGGCCAAACCAACTACCGAAGAATGGAATCGTCGAGCGAAAACACTTGACAACCTCCTAGAAGCAGCTTTTCTTGCCACCAGACCTTTCTCAATCAATTAGGAATCTGATGCCGTCACTAAACACACTCCTTAAATTGTAGCCATTTGTTGAGTGTTTTTTTATGGTGTCTAATCCGCATATATATAACCATTTCACTTGATTTTCTTGACTACATATCTCTTAAATGTCAACATATACACGTGTCATTTAGTTTACGAAGATTTTTCAATGCCGAGAACCTCGATCAGAGAGTAAAAAAGGAGTAAGGTTCACAATGGTGTAAAATTAAATTGGGATATACCGGGCTAGGATTCGAGTTACAGGAACAAGGGCCAAACCAACCACCCAAGAATGGAATCGTCGAGCGAAAACACTTGACAACCTCCTAGAAGTAGCTTTTTTTGCCACCAGGCCTTTCTCCGTCAATTAGGAATCTGATGCCGTCACTAAACACATTCCTTAAATTGTAGCCATTTGTTAAGTGTTTTTTTGTGTCTAATCCACATATATATCATCATTGCCATTGATTTTCTTGACTTTATAACTCTTAGTCAACATATACATGTGTGATTTAGTTAACGAAGATTTTTCAATGCCGAGAACCTCGATCCGAGAGTAAAAAAGACGTAACGTTCCCAATGGTGTAAAATTAAAATGGGATATACCAGGGTAGAATTCGAGTTACAGTAACAAGGGCCAAACCAACCACCCAAGAATGTAATCGTCGAGCGAAAACACTTGACAACCTCCTAGAAGCAGCTTTTCTTGCCACCAGACCTTTCTCCATCAATTAGGAATTTGATGACGTCACTAAACACATTCCTTAAATTGTAGCCAGTTGTTGAGGGTTTTTTTTTGGTGTCTAATCCGCATATATATAACCATTTCACTTGATTTTCTTGACTGTATATCTCTTAAATGTCAACATATACACTTGTGATTTAGTTTACGAAGATTTTTCAATGCCGAGAACCTTGATCAGAGAGTAAAAAAGGTATAAGGTTCACAATGGTGTAAAATTAAATTGGGATATACCGGGCTAGGATTCGAGTTACAGGAACAAGGGCCAAACCAACCACCCAAGAATGGAATCGTCGAGCGAAAACACTTGACAACCTCCTAGAAGTAGCTTTTTTTGCCACCAGGCCTTTCTCCATCAATTAGGAATCCGATGCCGTCACTAAACACATTCCTTAAATTGTAGCCATTTGTTAAGTGTTTTTTTTGGGTCTAATCCACATATATATCATCATTTCCCTTGATTTTCTTGACTTTATATCTCTTAGTCAACATATACATGTGTGATTTAGTTAACGAAGATTTTTCAATGCCAAGAACCTCGATCAGAGAGTAAAAAAGACGTAACGTTCCCAATGGTGTAAAATTAAAATGGGATATACCGGGGTAGGATTCGAGTTACAGTAACAAGGGTCAAACCAACCACCCAAGAATAGAATCGTCGAGCGAAAACACTTGACAACCTCCTAGAAGCAGCTTTTCTTGCCACCAGACCTTTCTCCATCAATTAGGAATCTGATGCCGTCACTAAACACATTCCTTAAATTGTAGCCATTTGTTAAGTGTTTTTTTTGGGTCTAATCCACATATATATCATCATTTCCCTTGATTTTCTTGACTTTATATCTCTTAGTCAACATATACATGTGTGATTTAGTTAACGAAGATTTTTCAATGCCAAGAACCTCGATCAGAGAGTAAAAAAGACGTAACGTTCCCAATGGTGTAAAATTAAAATGGGATATACCGGGGTAGGATTCGAGTTACAGTAACAAGGGTCAAACCAACCACCCAAGAATGTAATCGTCGAGCGAAAACACTTGACAACCTCCTAGAAGCAGCTTTTCTTGCCACCAGACCTTTCTCCATCAATTAGGAATCTGATGCCGTCACTAAACACACTCCTTAAATTGTAGCCATTTGTTGAGTGTTTTTTTATGGTGTCTAATCCGCATATATATCACCATTGCCCTTAATTTTCTTGACTACATATCTCTTAAATGTCAACATATACACGTGTAATTTAGTTTACGAAGATTTTTCAATGCCGAGAACCTCGATCAGAGAGTAAAAAAGGAGTAAGGTTCACAATGGTGTAAAATTAAATTGGGATATACCGGGCTAGGATTCGAGTTACAGGAACAAGGGCCAAACCAACCACCCAAGAATGGAATCGTCGAGCGAAAACACTTGACAACCTCCTAGAAGTAGCTTTTTTTGCCACCAGGCCTTTCTCCATCAATTAGGAATCCGATGCCGTCACTAAACACATTCCTTAAATTGTAGCCATTTGTTAAGTGTTTTTTTTGTGTCTAATCCACATATATATATCATCATTGCCCTTGATTTTCTTGACTTTAAATCTCTTAGTCAACATATACATGTGGGATTTAGTTAACGAAGATTTTTCAATGCCGAGAACCTCGATCAGAGAGTAAAAAAGACGTAACGTTCCCAATGGTGTAAAATTAAAATGGGATATACCGGGGTAGGATTCGAGTTACAGTAACAAGGGCCAAACCAACTACCGAAGAATGGAATCGTCGAGCGAAAACACTTGACAACCTCCTAGAAGCAGCTTTTCTTGCCACCAGACCTTTCTCAATCAATTAGGAATCTGATGCCGTCACTAAACACACTCCTTAAATTGTAGCCATTTGTTGAGTGTTTTTTTATGGTGTCTAATCCGCATATATATAACCATTTCACTTGATTTTCTTGACTACATATCTCTTAAATGTCAACATATACACGTGTCATTTAGTTTACGAAGATTTTTCAATGCCGAGAACCTCGATCAGAGAGTAAAAAAGGAGTAAGGTTCACAATGGTGTAAAATTAAATTGGGATATACCGGGCTAGGATTCGAGTTACAGGAACAAGGGCCAAACCAACCACCCAAGAATGGAATCGTCGAGCGAAAACACTTGACAACCTCCTAGAAGTAGCTTTTTTTGCCACCAGGCCTTTCTCCGTCAATTAGGAATCTGATGCCGTCACTAAACACATTCCTTAAATTGTAGCCATTTGTTAAGTGTTTTTTTGTGTCTAATCCACATATATATCATCATTGCCATTGATTTTCTTGACTTTATAACTCTTAGTCAACATATACATGTGTGATTTAGTTAACGAAGATTTTTCAATGCCGAGAACCTCGATCCGAGAGTAAAAAAGACGTAACGTTCCCAATGGTGTAAAATTAAAATGGGATATACCGGGGTAGAATTCGAGTTACAGTAACAAGGGTCAAACATACCACCCAAGAATGGAATCGTCGAGCGAAAACACTTGACAACCTCCTAGAAGCAGCTTTTCTTACCACCAGACCTTTCTCCATCAATTAGGAATCTGATGCCGTCACTAAACACATTCCTTAAATTGTAGCCATTTGTTTAGTGTTTTTTTTTGTGTCTAATCCTCATATATATCACCATTGCCCTTGATTTTCTTGACTGTATATCTCTTAAATGTCAACATATACACGTGTGATTTAGTTTACGAAGATTTTTGAATGCCGAGAACCTCAATCAGAGAGTAAAAAAGGCGTAAGGTTCACAATGGTCTAAAATTAAAATGGGATATTCCGGGCTAGGATTCGAGTCACAGGAACAAGCGCCAAACTAACCACCCAAGAATGGAATCGTCGAGCGAAATCACTTGACAACCTCCTAGAAGTAGCTTTTCTTGCCACCAGACATTTCTCCATCAATTAGGAATCTGATGTCGTCACTAAACACATTCCTTAAATTGTAGCCATTTGTTTAGTGTTTTTTTTTGTGTCTAATCCTCATATATATCACCATTGCCCTTGATTTTCTTGACTGTATATCTCTTAAATGTCAACATATACACGTGTGATTTAGTTTACGAAGATTTTTGAATGCCGAGAACCTCAATCAGAGAGTAAAAAAGGCGTAAGGTTCACAATGGTCTAAAATTAAAATGGGATATTCCGGGCTAGGATTCGAGTCACAGGAACAAGCGCCAAACTAACCACCCAAGAATGGAATCGTCGAGCGAAATCACTTGACAACCTCCTAGAAGTAGCTTTTCTTGCCACCAGACATTTCTCCATCAATTAGGAATCTGATGTCGTCACTAAACACATTCCTTAAATTGTACCCATTTGTTGAGTGTTTTTTTATGGTGTCTAATCCGCATATATATCACCATTGCCCTTGATTTTCTTGACTGTATATCTCTTAAATGTCAACATATACACATGTGATTTAGTTTACGAAGATTTTTCAATGCCGAGAACCTTGATCAGAGAGTAAAAAAGACGTAAGGTTCACAATGGTGTAAAATTAAAATGGGATATACCGGGCTAGGATTCGAGTTACAGGAACATGGGCCAAACCAACCACCCAAGAATGGAATCGTCGAGCGAAAACACTTGACAACCTCCTAGAAGCAGCTTTTCTTGCCACCAGACCTTTCTCCATCAATTAGGAATCTGATGCCGTCACTAAACACATTCCTTAAATTGTAGCCATTTGTTGAGTGTTTCTTTTTTGGTGTCTAATCTGCAAATATATCACCATTGCCCTTGATTTTCTTGACTGTATATCTCTTAAATGTCAACATATACACGTGTTATTTAGTTTACGAAGATTTTTCAATGCCGAGAACCTCGATCAGAGAGTAAAAAAGGCGTAAGGTTCACAATGGTCTAAAATTAAAATGGGATATACCGGGTTAGGATTCGAGTTACAGGAACAATGGCCAAACCAACCACCCAAGAACGGAATCGTCGAGCGAAAACACTTGACAACCTCCTAGAAGCAGCTTTTCTTGCCACCAGACCTTTCTCCATCAATTAGGAATCTGATGCCGTCACTAAACAAATTCCTTAAATTGTAGCCATTTGTTGAGTGTTTTTTTTATGTCTAATCCGCATATATATCACTATTGCCCTTGATTTTCTTGACTGTATATCTCTTAAATGTCAACATATACACGTGTGATTTAATTTACGAATATTTTTGAATACCGAGAACCTCGATCAGAGAGTAAAAAAGGCGTAAGGTTCACAATGGTCTAAAATTAAAATGGGATATACCGGGCTAGGGTTCGAGTTACAGGAACAAGGGCCAAACCAACCACCCAAGAATGGAATCGTCGAGCGAAAACACTTGACAACCTCCTAGAAGTAGCTTTTCTTGCCACCAGACCTTTCTCCATCAATTAGGAATCTGATGTCGTCACTAAACACATTCCTTAAATTGTAGCCATTTGTTGAGTGTTTTTTCATGGTGTCTAATCCGCATATATATCATCATTACCCTTAAGTTTCTTGACTGTATATCTCTTAAATGTCAACATATACACGTGTGATTTAGTTTACCAAGATTTTTCAATGCCGAGAACCTTGATCAGAGAGTAAAAAAGGTGTAAGGTTCACAATGGTGTAAAATTAAAATGGGATATATCGGGCTAAGATTCTAGTTACAGGAACAAGGGCCAAACCAACCACCCAAGAATGGAGTCGTCGAGCGAAAACACTTGACAACCTCCTAAAAAAAGCTTTTCTTGCCCCAGACCTTTCTCCACCAATTAGGAATCTGATGCCGTCACTAAACACATTCCTTAAATTGTAGCCATTTGTGTAGTGTTTTTTTTATGTGTAATCCGCATATATATCACCATTGCCTTTGATTTTGTTGATTGTATATCTCTTAAATGACAACATATACACGTGTGATTTAGTTTACGAAGATTTTTCAATACCAAGAACCTCGATCAGAGAGTAAAAAAGGCGTGAGGTTCACAATGGTGTAAAATTAAAATGGGATATACCGGGCTAGGATTCGAGTTAGAGGAATAAGGGCCAAACCAACCACCCAAGAATGGAATCGTCGAGCAAAAACACTTGACAACCTCCTAGAAGCAGCCTTTCTTTCCACCAGACATTTCTCCATCAATTAGGAATCTGATGCCGTCAGTAAACACATTTCTTAAATTGTAGCCATTTGTTAAGTGTTTTTTTTTTGTGTCTAATCCACATATATATCACCATTGCCCTTGATTTTCTTGACTGTATATCTCTTAAATGTCAACATATACACGTGTGATTTAGTTTACAAAGATTTTTCAATTCCAAGAACCTCGATCAGAGAGTAAAAAAGACGTAAGGTTCACAGTGGTGTAAAATTAAAATGGGATATACCGGGCTAGGATTCGACTTACAGGAACAAGGGCCAAACCAACCACCCAAGAATGGAATCGTCGAGCGAAAACACTTGACAACCTCCTAGAAGTAGCTTTTCTTGCCACCAGACCTTTCTGCATCAATTAGGAATCTGATGCCGTCACTAAACACATTCCTTAAATTGTAGCCATTTGTTGAGTGTTTTTTTATGGTGTCTAATCCGCATTTATATCACCATTGCCCTTGATTTTCTTGACTGTATATCTCTTAAATGTCAACATATACACGTGTGATTTAGTTTACCAAGATTTTTCAATGCCGAGAACCTTGATCAGAGAGTAAAAAAGGCGTAAGGTTCACAATGGTGTAAAATTAAAATGGGTATATCGGGCTTGGATTCTAGTTACAGGAACAAGGGCCAAACCAACCACCCAAGAATGGAATCGTCGAGCGAAAACACTTGACAACCTCCTAGAAGCAGCTTTTCTTGCCCCCAGACCTTTCTCCATCAATTACGAATCTGATGCCGTCACTAAACACATTCCTTAAATTGTAGCCATTTGTTGAGTGTTTTTTTATGTGTCTAATCCACATATATATCACCATTGCCTTTGATTTTGTTGATTGTATATATCTTAAATGTCAACATATACACGTGTGATTTAGTTTACGAAGATTTGTCAATGCCGAGAACCTCGATCAGAGAGTAAAAATGGCGTGAGGTTCACAATGGGGTAAAATTAAAATGGGATATACCGGGCTAGGATTCGAGTTACAGGAACAAGGGCCAAACCAACTACCCAAGAATGGAATCGTCGAGCGAAAATACTTGACAACCTCCTAGAAGCAGCTTTTCTTGCCACCAGACATTTCTCCATCAATTAGGAATCTGATGCCGTCAGTAAACACATTCCTTAAATTGTAGCCATTTGTTGAGTGTTTTTTTTTGGTGTCTAATCCACATATATATCACCATTTCCCTTGATTTTCTTGACTATATATCTCTTAAATGTCAACATATACACGTGTGATTTAGTTTACGAAGATTTTTCAATGCCGAGAACCTCGATCAGAGAGTAAAAAAGAAGTAAGATTCACAATGGTGTAAAATTAAATTGGGATATACCGGGCTAGGATTAGAGTTACAAGAACAAGGGCCAAACCAACCACCCAAGAATGGAATCGTCGAGCGAAAACACTTGACAACCTCCTAGAGGCAGCTTTTCTTGCCACCAGACCTTTCTCCATAAATTAGGAATCTGATGCCGTCACTAAACACATTCCTTAAATTGTAGCCCTTTGTTGAGTGTTTTTTTTGGTGTCTAATCCGCATATATATCACCATTGCCCTTGATTTTCTTGACTGTATATCTCTTAAATGTCAACATATGCACGTGTGATTTAGTTTACGAAGATTTTTCAATGCCGAGAACCTGGATCAGAGAGTAAAAAAAGGCATAAGGTTCACAATGGTGTAAAATTAAAATGGGATATACCGGGCTGGGATTCGAGTTACAGGAACAAGGGCCAAACCAACCACCCAAGAATGGAATCGTCGAGCGAAAAAACTTGACAACCTCCTAGAAGCAGCATTTCTTGCCACCAGACCTTTCTCCATCAATTAGGAATCTGATGCCGTCACTAAACACATTCCTTAAATTGTAGCCATTTGTTGAGTGTTTTTTTTTTGGTGTCTAATCCACATATATAACACCATTTCCCTTGATTTTCTTTACTGTATATCTCTTAAAAGTTAACATATACACGTGTGATTTAGTTTACGAAGATTTTTCAATGCCGAGAACCTCGATCAGAGAGTAAAAAAGAAGTAAGATTCACAATGGTGTAAAATTAAAATGGGATATACCGGGCTAGGATTAGAGTTACAAGAACAAGGGCCAAACAAACGACCCAAGAATGGAATCGTCGAGCGAAAACACTTGACAACCTCCTAGAGGCAGCTTTTCTTGCCACCATACCTTTCTCCATAAATTAGGAATCTGATGCCGTCACTAAACACATTCCTTAAATTGTAGCCATTTGTTAAGTGTTTTTTTGTGTCTAATCCACATATATATCATCATTGCCCTTGATTTTCTTGACTTTATATCTCTTAGTCAACATATACATGTGTGATTTAGTTAACGAAGATTTTTCAATGCCGAGAACCTCGATCCGAGAGTAAAAAAGACGTAACGTTCCCAATGGTGTAAAATTAAAATGGGATATACCGGGGTAGGATTCGAGTTACAGTAACAAGGGCCAAACCAACCACCCAAGAATGGAATCGTCGAGCGAAAACACTTGACAACCTCCTAGAAGCAGCTTTTCTTGCCACCAGACCTTTCTCCATCAATTAGGAATTTGATGACGTCACTAAACACATTCCTTAAATTGTAGCCAGTTGTTGAGTGTTTTTTTTTGGTGTCTAATCCGCATATATATAACCATTTCACTTGATTTTCTTGACTCTATATCTCTTAAATGTCAACATATACACTTATGATTTAGTTTACGAAGATTTTTCAATGCCGAGAACCTTGATCAGAGAGTAAAAAAGGTATAAGGTTCACAATGGTGTAAAATTAAATTGGGATATACCGGGCTAGGATTCGAGTTACAGGAACAAGGGCCAAACCAACCACCCAAGAATGGAATCGTCGAGCGAAAACACTTGACAACCTCCTAGAAGTAGCTTTTTTTGCCACCAGGCCTTTCTCCATCAATTAGGAATCCGATGCCGTCACTAAACACATTCCTTAAATTGTAGCCATTTGTTAAGTGTTTTTTTTGGGTCTAATCCACATATATATCATCATTTCCCTTGATTTTCTTGACTTTATATCTCTTAGTCAACATATACATGTGTGATTTAGTTAACGAAGATTTTTCAATGCCAAGAACCTCGATCAGAGAGTAAAAAAGACGTAACGTTCCCAATGGTGTAAAATTAAAATGGGATATACCGGGGTAGGATTCGAGTTACAGTAACAAGGGTCAAACCAACCACCCAAGAATGGAATCGTCGAGCGAAAACACTTGACAACCTCCTAGAAGCAGCTTTTCTTACCACCAGACCTTTCTCCATCAATTAGGAATCTGATGCCGTCACTAAACACATTCCTTAAATTGTAGCCATTTGTTTAGTGTTTTTTTTTGTGTCTAATCCTCATATATATCACCATTGCCCTTGATTTTCTTGACTGTATATCTCTTAAATGTCAACATATACACGTGTGATTTAGTTTACGAAGATTTTTGAATGCCGAGAACCTCAAACAGAGAGTAAAAAAGGCGTAAGGTTCACAATGGTCTAAAATTAAAATGGGATATTCCGGGCTAGGATTCGAGTCACAGGAACAAGCGCCAAACTAACCACCCAAGAATGGAATCGTCGAGCGAAATCACTTGACAACCTCCTAGAAGTAGCTTTTCTTGCCACCAGACCTTTCTCCATCAATTAGGAATCTGATGTCGTCACTAAACACATTCCTTAAATTGTACCCATTTGTTGAGTGTTTTTTTATGGTGTCTAATCCGCATATATATCACCATTGCCCTTGATTTTCTTGACTGTATATCTCTTAAATGTCAACATATACACATGTGATTTAGTTTACGAAGATTTTTCAATGCCGAGAACCTTGATCAGAGAGTAAAAAAGACGTAAGGTTCACAATGGTGTAAAATTAAAATGGGATATACCGGGCTAGGATTCGAGTTACAGGAACATGGGCCAAACCAACCACCCAAGAATGGAATCGTCGAGCGAAAACACTTGACAACCTCCTAGAAGCAGCTTTTCTTGCCACCAGACCTTTCTCCATCAATTAGGAATCTGATGCCGTCACTAAACACATTCCTTAAATTGTAGCCATTTGTTGAGTGTTTCTTTTTTGGTGTCTAATCTGCAAATATATCACCATTGCTCTTGATTTTCTTGACTGTATATCTCTTAAATGTCAACATATACACGTGTTATTTAGTTTACGAAGATTTTTCAATGCCGAGAACCTCGATCAGAGAGTAAAAAAGGCGTAAGGTTCACAATGGTCTAAAATTAAAATGGGATATACCGGGTTAGGATTCGAGTTACAAGAACAATGGCCAAACCAACCACCCAAGAACGGAATCGTCGAGCGAAAACACTTGACAACCTCCTAGAAGCAGCTTTTTTTGCCACCAGACCTTTCTCCATCAATTAGGAATCTGATGCCGTCACTAAACAAATTCCTTAAATTGTAGCCATTTGTTGAGTGTTTTTTTTATGTCTAATCCACATATATATCACCATTGCCCTTGATTTTCTTGACTGTATATCTCTTAAATGTCAACATATACACGTGTGATTTAGTTTACAAAGATTTTTCAATGCCAAGAACCTCGATCAGAGAGTAAAAAAGACGTAAGGTTCACAGTGGTGTAAAATTAAAATGGGATATACCGGGCTAGGATTCGAGTTACAGGAACAAGGGCCAAACCAACCACCCAAGAATGGAATCGTCGAGCGAAAACACTTGACAACCTCCTAGAAGTAGCTTTTCTTGCCACCAGACCTTTCTGCATCAATTAGGAATCTGATGCCGTCACTAAACACATTCCTTAAATTGTAGCCATTTGTTGAGTGTTTTTTATGGTGTCTAATCCGCATTTATATCACCATTGCCCTTAATTTTCTTGACTGTATATCTCTTAAATGTCAACATATACACGTGTGATTTAGTTTACCAAGATTTTTCAATGCCGAGAACCTTGATCAGAGAGTAAAAAAGGCATAAGGTTCACAATGGTGTAAAATTAAAATGGGTATATCGGGCTAGGATTCTAGTTACAGGAACAAGGGCCAAACCAACCACCCAAGAATGGAATCGTCGAGCGAAAACACTTGACAACCTCCTAGAAGCAGCTTTTCTTGCCCCCTGACCTTTCTCCATCAATTACGAATCTGATGCCGTCACTAAACACATTCCTTAAATTGTAGCCATTTGTTGAGTGTTTATTTATGTGTAATCCGCATATATATCACCATTGCCTTTGATTTTGTTGATTGTATATATCTTAAATGTCAACATATACACGTGTGATTTAGTTTACGAAGATTTGTCAATGCCGAGAACCTCGATCAGAGAGTAAAAATGGCGTGAGGTTCACAATGGGGTAAAATTAAAATGGGATATACCGGGCTAGGATTCGAGTTACAGGAACAAGGGCCAAACCAACTACCCAAGAATGGAATCCTCGAGCGAAAATACTTGACAACCTCCTAGAAGCAGCTTTTCTTGCCACCAGACATTTCTCCATCAATTAGGAATCTGATGCCGTCAGTAAACACATTCCTTAAATTGTAGCCATTTGTTGAGTGTTTTTTTTTTGGTGTCTAATCCGCATATATATCACCATTGCCCTTGATTTTCTTGACTGTATATCTCTTAAATGTCAACATATACACGTGTGATTTAGTTTACGAAGATTTTTCAATGCCGAGAACCTCGATCAGAGAGTAAAAAAGAAGTAAGATTCACAATGGTGTAAAATTAAAATGGGATATACCGGGCTAGGATTAGAGTTACAAGAACAAGGGCCAAACCAACCACCCAAGAATGGAATCGTCGAGCGAAAACACTTGACAACCTCCTAGAGGCAGCTTTTCTTGCCACCAGACCTTTCTCCATAAATTAGGAATCTGATGCCGTCACTAAACACATTCCTTAAATTGTAGCCCTTTGTTGAGTGTTTTTTTTGGTGTCTAATCCGCATATATATCACCATTGCCCTTGATTTTCTTGACTGTATATCTCTTAAATGTCAACATATGCACGTGTGATTTAGTTTACGAAGATTTTTCAATGCCGAGAACCTGGATCAGAGAGTAAAAAAAGGCATAAGGTTCACAATGGTGTAAAATTAAAATGGGATATACCGGGCTGGGATTCGAGTTACAGGAACAAGGGCCAAACCAACCACCCAAGAATGGAATCGTCGAGTGAAAACACTTGACAACCTCCTAGAAGCAGCATTTCTTGCCACCAGACCTTTCTCCATCAATTAGGAATCTGATGCCGTCACTAAACACATTCCTTAAATTGTAGCCATTTGTTGAGTGTTTTTTTTTTGGTGTCTAATCCACATATATAACACCATTGCCCTTGATTTTCTTGACTGTATATCTCTTAAATGTTAACATATACACGTGTGATTTAGTTTACAAAGATTTTTCAATGCCGAGAACCTCGATCAAAGAGTAAAAAAGAAGTAAGATTCACAATGGTGTAAAATTAAAATGGGATATACCGGGCTAGGATTAGAGTTACAAGAACAAGGGCCAAACCAACCACCCAAGAATGGAATCGTCGAGCGAAAACACTTGACAACCTCCTACAGGCAGCTTTTCTTGCCACCAGACCTTTCTCCATAAATTAGGAATCTGATGCCGTCACTAAACACATTCCTTAAATTGTAGCCCTTTGTTGAGTGTTTTTTTTTTTTGGTGTCTAATCCGCATATATATCACCATTGCCCTTGATTTTCTTGACTGTATATCGCTTAAATGTCAACATATACACGTGTGATTTAGTTTACGAAGATTTTTCAATGCCAAGAACCTCGATCAGAGAGTAAAAAAGGCGTAAGGTTCACAATGGTCTAAAATTAAAATGGGATATATCGGGATAGGATTCGAGTTACAGGAACAAGGGCCAAACCAACCACCCAAGAAAGGAATCGTCGAGCGAAAACACTTGACAACCTCCTAGAAGCAGCTTTTCTTGCCACCAGACCTTTCTCCATCAATTAGGAATCTGATGTCGTCACTAAACACATTCCTTAAATTGTAGCCATTTCTTGAGTGTTTTTTATGGTGTCTAATCCGCATATATATCACCATTGCCCTTGATTTTCTTGACTCTATATCTCTAAAATGTCAACATATACACGTGTGATTTAGTTTACCAAGATTTTTCAATGCCGAGAACCTTGATCAGAGAGTAAAAAAGGCGTAAGGTTCACAATGGTGTAAAATTAAAATGAGATATACCGGGCTAGGATTCGAGTTACTGGAACAAGGGCCAAACCAACCACCCAAGAATGGAATCATCTAGCGAAAACACTTGACAACCTCCTAGAAGCAGCTTATTTTGCCCCCAGACCTTTCTCCATCAATTAGGAATCTGATGCCGTCACTAAACACATTCCGTAAATTGTAGCCATTTGTTGAGTGTTTTTTATGTGTAATCCGCATATATATCACCATTGTCTTTGATTTTGTTGATTGTATATCTCTTAAATGTCAACATATACACGTGTGATTTAGTTTACGAAGATTTTTCAATGCCGAGAACCTCGATCAAAGAGTAAAAAAGGCGTAAGGTTCACAATGGTGTAAAATTAAAATGGGATATACCGGGCTAGGATTCGAGTTACAGGAACAAGGGCCAAACCAACCACCCAAGATGGAATCGTCGAGCGAAAACACTTGACAACCTCCTAGAAGTAGCTTTTCTTGCCACCAGACCTTTCTCCATCAATTAGGAATCTGATGTCGTCACTAAACACATTCCTTAAATTGTAGCCATTTGTTAAGTGTTTTTTTATGGTGTCTAATCCGCATATATATCACCATTGCCCTTGATTTTCTTGACTGTATATATCTTAAATGTCAACATATACACGTGTTATTTAGTTTACGAAAATTTTTCAATGCCGGGAACCTTGATCAGAGAGTAAAAAAGGCGTAAGGTTCACAGTGGTGTAAAATTAAAATGGGTTATACCGGGCTAGGATTCGAGTTACAGGAACAAGGACCAAACCAACCACCCAAGAATGGAATCGTCGAGCGAAAACACTTGACAACCTCCTAGAAGCAGCTTTTCTTGCCACCAGACCTTTCTCCATCAATTAGGAATCTGATGACATCACTAAACACATTCCTTAAATTGTAGCCATTTGCTGAGTTTTTTTTTTGGTTTCTAATCAGCATATATATCACCATTGCCCTTGATTTTCTTGACTGTATATCTCTTAAATGTCAACATATACACGTGTGATTTAGTTTACGAAGATTTTTCAATGCCGAGAACCTCGATCAGAGAGTAAAAAAGGCGTAAGGTTCACAATGGTGTTAAATTAAAATGAGATATACCGAGCTAGGATTCAAGTTACTGGAACAAGGGCCAAACCAACCACCCAAGAATGGAATCGTCGAGCGAAAACACTTGACAACCTCCTAGAAGCAGTTTTTCTTGCCACCAGACCTTTCTCCATCAATTAGGAATCTGATGCCGTCACTAAACACATTCCTTAAATTGTAGCCATTTGTTGAGTTTTTTTTTGGTGTCTAATCCGCATATATATCACCATTGCCCTTGATTTTCTTGACTGTATATCTCTTAAATGTCAACATATACACGTGTGATTTAGTTTACGAAGATTTTTCAATGGCGAGAACCTCGATCAGAGAGTAAAAAAGATGTAAGGTTCACAATGGTGTAAAATTAAAATGGGATATACCGGGCTTGGATTCGAGTTACAGGAACAAGGGCCAAACCAACCGCCCAAAAATGGAATCGTCGAGCGAAAACTCTTGACAACCTCCTAGAGGCAGCTTTTCTTGCCACCAGACCTTTCTCCATCAATTAGGAATCGGATGCCGTCACTAAACACATTCCTTAAATTGTAGCCATTTGTTGAGTGTTTTTTTTTTTGTGTCTAATCTGCATATATATCACCATTGCCCTTAATTTTCTTGACTGTATATCTCTTAAATGTCCACATATACACGTGTGATTTAGTTTACAAAGATTTTTCAATGCCGAGAACCTCGATCAGAGAGTAAAAAAGGCGTAAGGTTCACAATGGTCTAAAATTAAAATGGGATATACCGGGCTATGATTCGAGTTACAGGAACTAGGGCCAAACCAACCACCCAAGGATGGAATCGTCGAGCGAAAACACTTGACAACCTCCTAGAAGCAGCTTTTCTTGCCACCAGACCTTTCTCCATCAATTAGGAATCTGATGCCGTTACTAAACACATTCCTTAAATTGTAGCAATTTGTTGAGTGTTTTTTTTGGTGTCTAATCCGCATATATATCACCATTGCCCTTGATTTTCTTGACTGTATATCTCTTAAATGTCAACATATACACGTGTGATTTAGTTTACGAAGATTTTTCAATGCCGAGAACCTCGATCAGAGAGTAAAAAAGGTGTAAGGTTCACAATGGTGTCAATTTAAAATGGGATATACCGGGCTAGGATTCGAGTTACAGTAACAAGGGCCAAACCAACCACCCAAGAATAGAATCGTCGAGCGAAAACACTTGACAACCTCCTAGAAGCAGCTTTTCTTGCCACCAGACCTTTCTCCATCAATTTGGAATCTGATGTCGTCACTAAACACATTTCTTAAATTGTAGCCATTTGTTGAGTGTTTTTTTGGTGTCTAATCCACATATATATCACCATTGCCCTTGATTTTCTTGACTGTATATCTCTTAAATGCCGAGAACCTCGATCAGAGAGTAAAAATGGCGTAAGGTTCGCAATGGTGTAAAATTAAAATGGGATATACCGGGCTAGGATTCAAGTTATAGGAACAAGGGCCAAACCAACAACCCAAGAATGGAATCGTTGAGCGAAAACATTTGATAACCTCCTAAAAGCAGCTTTTCTTGCCACCAGACCTTTCTCCATCAATTAGGAATCTGATGCCGTTACTAAACACATTCCTTAAATTGTAGCAATTTGTTGAGTGTTTTTTTATGTGTAATCCGCATATATATCACCATTGTCTTTGATTTTGTTGATTGTATATCTCTTAAATGTCAACGTATACACGTGTGATTTAGTTTACGAAGATTTTTCGATGCCGAGAACCTCGATCAAAGAGTAAAAAAGGCGTAAGGTTCACAATGGTGTAAAATTAAAATGGGATATACCGGGGCTAGGATTCGAGTTACAGGAACAAGGACCAAACCAACCACCCAAGAATGGAATCGTCGAGCGAAAACACTTGACAACCTCCTAGAAGCAGCTTTTCTTGCCACCAGACCTTTCTCCATCAATTAGGAATCTGATGCCATCACTAAACACATTCCTTAAATTGTAGCCATTTGCTGAGTATTTTTTTGGTGTCTAATCAGCATATATATCATCATTGCCCTTGATTTTCTTGACTGTATATCTCTTTAATGTCAACATATACACGTGTGATTTAGTTTACGAAGATTTTTCAATGCCGAGAACCTCGATCAGAGAGTAAAAAAGGCGTAAGGTTCACAATGGTGAAAAAATAAAATGGGATATATCAGGCTAGGATTCGAGTTCCAGGAACAAGGGCCAAACCAACCACCCAAGAATGGAATCGTCGAGCGAAAACACTTGACAACCTCCTAGAAGCAGCTTTTCTTGCCACCAGACCTTTCTCCATCAATTAGGAATCTGATGCCATCACTAAACACATTCCTTAAATTGTAGCCATTTGTTGAGTTTTTTTTAGTGTCTAATCCGCATATATATCACCATTGCCCTTGATTTTCTTGACTGTATATCTCTTAAATGTCAACATATACACGTGTGATTTAGTTTACGAAGATTTTTCAATGCCGAGAACCTCGATCAGAGAGTAAAAAAGATGTAAGGTTCACAATGGTGTAAAATTAAAATGGGATATACCGGGCTAGGATTCGAGTTACAGGAACAAGGGCCAAACCAACCGCCCAAAAATGGAATCGTCGAGCGAAAACTCTTGACAACCTCCTAGAGGCAGCTTTTCTTCCCACCAGACCTTTCTCCATCAATTAGGAATCGGATGCCGTCACTAAACACATTCCTTAAATTGTAGCCATTTGTTGAGTTTTTTTTTTTTTCTTTTTTGTGTCTAATCCGCATATATATCACCATTGCCCTTAATTTTCTTGACTGTATATCTCTTAAATGTCCACATATACACGTGTGATTTAGTTTACGAAGATTTTTCAATGCCGAGAACCACGACCAGAGAGTAAAAAAGGCGTAAGGTTCACAATGGCCTAAAATTAAAATGGGATATACCGGGCTAGGATTCGAGTTACAGGAACAAGGGCCAAACCAACCACCCAAGATGGAATCGTCGAGCGAAAACACTTGACAACCTCCTAGAAGTAGCTTTTCTTGCCACCAGACCTTTCTCCATCAATTAAGAATCTGATGTCGTCACTAAACACATTCCTTAAATTGTAGCCATTTGTTAAGTGTTTTTTTATGGTGTCTAATCCGCATATATATCACCATTGCCCTTGATTTTCTTGACTGTATATATCTTAAATGTCAACATATACACGTGTGATTTAGTTTACGAAGATTTTTCAATGCCGGGAACCTTGATCAGAGAGTAAAAAAGGCGTAAGGTTCACAGTGGTGTAAAATTAAAATGGGTTATACCGGGCTAGGATTCGAGTTACAGGAACAAGGACCAAACCAACCACCCAAGAATGGAATCGTCGAACGAAAACACTTGACAACCTCCTAGAAGCAGCTTTTCTTGCCACCAGACCTTTCTCCATCAATTAGGAATCTGATGCCATCACTAAACACATTCCTTAAATTGTAGCCATTTGCTGAGTTTTTTTTTTTTTGAATTCTAATCAGCATATATATCACCATTGCCCTTGATTTTCTTGATTGTATATCTCTTAAATGTCAACATATACACGTGTGATTTAGTTTACGTAGATTTTTCAATGCCGAGAACCTCGATCAGAGAGTAAAAAAGGCGTAAGGTTCACAATGGTGTTAAATTAAAATGAGATATACCGAGCTAGGATTCGAGTTACTGGAACAAGGGCCAAACCAACCACCCAAGAATGGAATCGTCGAGCGAAAACACTTGACAACCTCCTAGAAGCAGCTTTTCTTGCCACCAGACCTTTCTCCATCAATTAGGAATCTGATGCCGTCACTAAACACATTCCTTAAATTGTAGCCATTTGTTGAGTTTTTTTTTGGTGTCTAATCCGCATATATATCACCATTGCCCTTGATTTTCTTGACTGTATATCTCTTAAATGTCAACATATACACGTGTGATTTAGTTTACGAAGATTTTTCAATGCCGAGAACCTCGATCAGAGAGTAAAAAAGATGTAAGGTTCACAATGGTGTAAAATTAAAATGGGATATACCGGGCTAGGATTCGAGTTACAGGAACAAGGGCCAAACCAACCCCCCAAAAATGGAATCGTCGAGCGAAAACTCTTGACAACCTCCTAGAGGCAGCTTTTCTTGCCACCAGACCTTTCTCCATCAATTAGGAATCGGATGCCGTCACTAAACACATTCCTTAAATTGTAGCCATTTGTTGAGTGTTTTTTTTTTGTGTCTAATCCGCATATATATCACCATTGCCGTTAATTTTCTTGACTGTATATATCTTAAATGTCAACATATACACGTGTGATTTAGTTTACGAAGATTTTTCAATGCCGGGAACCTTGATCAGAGAGTAAAAAAGGCGTAAGGTTCACAGTGGTGTAAAATTAAAATGGGATATACCGGGCTAGGATTCAAGTTATAGAAACAAGGGCCAAACCAACAACCCAAGAATGGAATCGTCGAGCGAAAACACTTGACAACCTCCTAGAAGCAGCTTTTCTTGCCACCAGACCTTTCTCCATCAATTAGGAATCTGATGCCGTTACTAAACACATTCCTTAAATTGTAGCAATTTGTTGAGTGTTTTTTATGTGTAATCCGCATATATATCACCATTGTCTTTGATTTTCTTGATTGTATATCTCTTAAATGTCAACATATACACGTGTGATTTAGTTTACGAAGATTTTTCAATGCCGAGAACCTCGATCAAAGAGTAAAAAAGGCGTAAGGTTCACAATGGTGTAAAATTAAAATGGGATATACCGGGCTAGGATTCGAGTTACAGGAACAAGGGCCAAACCAACCACCCAAGATGGAATCGTCGAGCGAAAACACTTGACAACCTCCTAGAAGTAGCTTTTCTTGCCACCAGACCTTTCTCCATCAATTAGGAATCTGATGTCGTCACTAAACACATTCCTTAAATTGTAGCCATTTGTTAAGTGTTTTTTATGGTGTCTAATCCGCATATATATCACCATTGCCCTTGATTTTCTTGACTGTATATATCTTAAATGTCAACATATACACGTGTGATTTAGTTTACGAAGATTTATCAATGCCGAGAACCTCGATCAAAGAGTAAAAAAGGCGTAAGGTTCACAGTGGTGTAAAATTAAAATGGGTTATACCGGGGGAGGATTCGAGTTACAGGAACAAGGACCAAACCAACCACCCAAGAATGGAATCGTCGAGCGAAAACACTTGACAACCTCCTAGAAGCAGCTTTTCTTGCCACCAGACCTTTCTCCATCAATTAGGAATCTGATGCCATCACTAAACACATTCCTTAAATTGTAGCCATTTGTTGAGTTTTTTTTGGTGTCTAATCCGCATATATATCACCATTGCCCTTGATTTTCTTGATTGTATATCTCTTAAATGTCAACATATACACGTGTGATTTAGTTTACGAAGATTTTTCAATGCCGAGAACCTCGATCAGAGAGTAAAAAAGATGTAAGGTTCACAATGGTGTAAAATTAAAATGGGATATACCGGGCTAGGATTCGAGTTACAGGAACAAGGGCCAAACCAACCGCCCAAAAATGGAATCGTCGAGCGAAAACTCTTGTCAACCTCCTAGAGGCAGCTTTTCTTGCCACCAGACCTTTCTCCATCAATTAGGAATCGGATGCCGTCACTAAACACATTCCTTAAATTGTAGCCATTTGTTGAGTGTTTTTTTTTTGTGTCTAATCCGCATATATATCACCATTGCCCTTAATTTTCTTGACTGTATATCTCTTAAATGTCCACATATACACGTGTGATTTAGTTTACGAAGATTTTTCAATGCCGAGAACCTCGATCAGAGAGTAAAAAAGGCGTAAGGTTCACAATGGTCTAAAATTAAAATGGGATATACCGGGCTAGGATTCGAGTTACAGGAACTAAGGCCAAACCAACCACCCAAGGATGGAATCGTCGAGCGAAAACACTTGACAACCTCCTAGAAGCAGCTTTTCTTGCCACCAGACCTTTCTCCATCAATTAGGAATCTGATGCCGTTACTAAACACATTCCTTAAATTGTAGCAATTTGTTGAGTGTTTTTTTTTTGTGTCTAATCCGCATATATATCACCATTGCCCTTGATTTTCTTGACGGTATATCTCTTAAATGTCAACATATACACGTGTGATTTAGTTTACGAAGATTTTTCAATGTCGAGAACCTCGATCAGAGAGTAAAAAACGTTTAAGGTTCACAATGGTGTCAATTTAAAATGGGATATACCGGGCTAGGATTCGGGTTACAGTAACAAGGGCCAAACCAACCACCCAAGAATAGAATCGTCGAGCGAAAACACTTGACAACCTCCTAGAAGCAGTTTTTCTTGCCACCAGACCTTTCTCTATCAATTAGGAATCTGATGTCTTCACTAAACACATTTCTTAAATTGTAGCCATTTGTTGAGTGTTTTTTTTTTTTGTGTCTAATCCACATATATATCACCATTGCCCTTAATTTTCTTGACTGTATATCTCTTAAATGCCGAGAACCTCGATCAGAGAGTAAAAAAGGCGTAAGGTTCGCAATGGTGTAAAATTAAAATGGGATGTACCGGGCTAGGATTCAAGTTATAGGAACAAGGGCCAAACCAACAACCCAAGAATGGAATCGTTGAGCGAAAACATTTGATAACCTCCTAAAAGCAGCTTTTCTTGCCACCAGACCTTTCTCCATCAATTAGGAATCTGATGCCGTTACTAAACACATTCCTTAAATTGTAGCAATTTGTTGAGTGTTTTTTATGTGTAATCCGCATATATATCACCATTGTCTTTGATTTTCTTGATTGTATATCTCTTAAATGTCAACATATACACGTGTGATTTAGTTTACGAAGATTTTTCAATGCCGAGAACCTCGATCAAAGAGTAAAAAAGGCGTAAGGTTCACAATGGTGTAAAATTAAAATGGGATATACCGGGCTAGGATTCGAGTTACAGGAACAAGGGCCAAACCAACCACCCAAGATGGAATCGTCGAGCGAAAACACTTGACAACCTCCTAGAAGTAGCTTTTCTTGCCACCAGACCTTTCTCCATCAATTAGGAATCTGATGTCGTCACTAAACACATTCCTTAAATTGTAGCCATTTGTTAAGTGTTTTTTATGGTGTCTAATCCGCATATATATCACCATTGCCCTTGATTTTCTTGACTGTATATATCTTAAATGTCAACATATACACGTGTGATTTAGTTTACGAAGATTTATCAATGCCGAGAACCTCGATCAAAGAGTAAAAAAGGCGTAAGGTTCACAGTGGTGTAAAATTAAAATGGGTTATACCGGGGGAGGATTCGAGTTACAGGAACAAGGACCAAACCAACCACCCAAGAATGGAATCGTCGAGCGAAAACACTTGACAACCTCCTAGAAGCAGCTTTTCTTGCCACCAGACCTTTCTCCATCAATTAGGAATCTGATGCCATCACAAAACACATTCCTTAAATTGTAGCCATTTGTTGAGTTTTTTTTGGTGTCTAATCCGCATATATATCACCATTGCCCTTGATTTTCTTGATTGTATATCTCTTAAATGTCAACATATACACGTGTGATTTAGTTTACGAAGATTTTTCAATGCCGAGAACCTCGATCAGAGAGTAAAAAAGATGTAAGGTTCACAATGGTGTAAAATTAAAATGGGATATACCGGGCTAGGATTCGAGTTACAGGAACAAGGGCCAAACCAACCGCCCAAAAATGGAATCGTCGAGCGAAAACTCTTGTCAACCTCCTAGAGGCAGCTTTTCTTGCCACCAGACCTTTCTCCATCAATTAGGAATCGGATGCCGTCACTAAACACATTCCTTAAATTGTAGCCATTTGTTGAGTGTTTTTTTTTGTGTCTAATCCGCATATATATCACCATTGCCCTTAATTTTCTTGACTGTATATCTCTTAAATGTCCACATATACACGTGTGATTTAGTTTACGAAGATTTTTCAATGCCGAGAACCTCGATCAGAGAGTAAAAAAGGCGTAAGGTTCACAATGGTCTAAAATTAAAATGGGATATACCGGGCTAGGATTCGAGTTACAGGAACTAAGGCCAAACCAACCACCCAAGGATGGAATCGTCGAGCGAAAACACTTGACAACCTCCTAGAAGCAGCTTTTCTTGCCACCAGACCTTTCTCCATCAATTAGGAATCTGATGCCGTTACTAAACACATTCCTTAAATTGTAGCAATTTGTTGAGTGTTTTTTTTTTGTGTCTAATCCGCATATATATCACCATTGCCCTTGATTTTCTTGACTGTATATCTCTTAAATGTCAACATATACACGTGTGATTTAGTTTACGAAAATTTTTCAATGTCGAGAACCTCGATCAGAGAGTAAAAAACGTTTAAGGTTCACAATGGTGTCAATTTAAAATGGGATATACCGGGCTAGGATTCGGGTTACAGTAACAAGGGCCAAACCAACCACCCAAGAATAGAATCGTCGAGCGAAAACACTTGACAACCTCCTAGAAGCAGTTTTTCTTGCCACCAGACCTTTCTCTATCAATTAGGAATCTGATGTCTTCACTAAACACATTTCTTAAATTGTAGCCATTTGTTGAGTGTTTTTTTTTTGTGTCTAATCCACATATATATCACCATTGCCCTTAATTTTCTTGACTGTATATCTCTTAAATGCCGAGAACCTCGATCAGAGAGTAAAAAAGGCGTAAGGTTCGCAATGGTGTAAAATTAAAATGGGATGTACCGGGCTAGGATTCAAGTTATAGGAACAAGGGCCAAACCAACAACCCAAGAATGGAATCGTTGAGCGAAAACATTTGATAACCTCCTAAAAGCAGCTTTTCTTGCCACCAGAACTTTCTCCATCAATTAGGAATGTGATGCCGTCACTAAACACATTCCTTAAATTGTAGTCATTTGTTGAGTGTTTCTTTTTTGGTGTCTAATCCGCAAATATATCACCATTGCCCTTGATTTTCTTGACTGTGTATCTCTTAAATGTCAACATATACATGTGTGATTTAGTTTACGAAGATTTTTCAATGCCGAGAACCTCGATCAGAGAGTAAAAAAGGCGTAAGGTTCACAATGGTGTAAAATTAAAATGGGTTATACCGGGCTAGGATTCTAGTTACAGGAACAAGGGACAAACCAACCACCCAAGAATGGAATCGTCGAGCGAAAACACTTGACAACCTCCTAAAAGCAGCTTTTCTTGCCACCAGACCTTTCTCCATTAATTAGAAATCTGATGTCGTCAATAAACACATTCCTTAAATTGTAGCCATTTGTTGAGTGTTTCTTTTTTTGTGTCTAATCCGTATATATATCACAATTGCCCTTGATTTTCTTGATTGTATATCTCTTAAATGCCAACATATACACGTGTGATTTAGTTTACGAAGATTTTACAATGCCGAGAACCTCGATCAGAGAGTAAAAAAGGCGTAAGGTTCACAATGGTGTAAAATTAAAATGGGATATGCCGGGCTAGTATTCGAGTTACAGGAACAAGGGCCAAACCAACCACCCAAGAATGGAATCGTCGAGCGAAAACACTTGACAACCTCCTAGAAGAAGCTTTTTTTGCCACCAGACCTTTCTCCATCAATTAGGAATCTAATTCCGTCACTAAACACATTCCTTAAATTGTAGCCATTTGTTGAGTGTGTTTTTTTGTGTCTAATCCGCATATATATCACCATTGCCCATGATTTTCTTGACTGTATATCTCTTAAATGTCAACATATACACGTGTGATTTAGTTTACGAAAATTTTTCAATGCCGAGAACCTCGATCAAAGAGTAAAAATGGCGTATGGTTCACAATGGTGTAAAATTAAAATGGGATATACCGAGCTAGGATTCGATTTTCAGGAACAAGGGCCAAACCAACCACCCAAGAATGGAGTCGTCGAGCGAAAACACTTGACAACCTCCTAGAAATAGCTTTACTTGCCACCAGACATTTCTCTATCAATTAGGAATCTGATGCCGTCACTAAACACATTCCTTAAATTGTGGCAATTTGTTGAGTGTTTTTTTGGTGTCTAATCCGCTTATATATCACCAATGCCCTTGATTTTCTTGACTGTATATCTCTTAAATGTCAACATATACACGTGTGATTTAGTTTACGAAAATTTTTCAATGCCGAGAACCTCGATCAAAGAGTAAAAATGGCGTATGGTTCACAATGGTGTAAAATTAAAATGGGATATACCGAGCTAGGATTCGATTTTCAGGAACAAGGGCCAAACCAACCACCCAAGAATGGAGTCGTCGAGCGAAAACACTTGACAACCTCCTAGAAATAGCTTTACTTGCCACCAGACATTTCTCTATCAATTAGGAATCTGATGCCGTCACTAAACACATTCCTTAAATTGTGGCAATTTGTTGAGTGTTTTTTTGGTGTCTAATCCGCTTATATATCACCAATGCCCTTGATTTTCTTGACTGTATATCTCTTAAATGTCAACATATACACGTGTGATTTAGTTTACGAAGATCTTTCAATGTCGAGAACCTCGATCAGAGTGTATAAAAGGCGTAAGGTTCATAATGGTGTAAAATTAAAATGGGATATACCGGGCTAGGATTCGAATTACAGGAACAAGGGCCAAACCAACCACCCCAGAATGGAATCGTCGAGCGAAAACACTTGACAACCTCCTAGAAACAGCTTTTCTTGCCACGAGACCTTTCTCCATCAATTAGGAATCTGATGCCGTCACTAAACACATTCCTTAAATTGTAGCCATTTGTTGAGTCTTTTTTTCGGTGTCTAATCCGCATATATATCACCATTGCCCTTGATTTTCTTAATTGTATATCTCTTAAATGTCAACATATACACGTGTGATTTAGTTTACGAAGATTTTTCCATGTGTTGGTGCATATTCGGTGACAACAGCTTAGTAGTTTGATTATTTAGTCTTTGGATATTTTGTATTGGGCTTAGCTTATTGGTTAGGGAGTTTATTTGTTGTAATGGGCTTGGAAAATGGCCTAGCCTAGTAGGAATCCCAGTTCACAGACATGTGGTATATAAACATGTTTTGTGATTAGGGTTTTTGGAGTTAGAGAATTTTAGAGAGAGAAAGTCTAGAGAGAGAGAGAAATTTCGAATTAGAGTTTTAGAGCAAGATCACAGATAGTGGCTGTGAGGTTGTGAGGTCTTGAATTGATTGTAAAACTTCTAGTTTGGATAATCAACAATAGAAGACCCGTTTAATTTTGAATTTTGTTTGTGTTTCTACTCGTTTTTGTGCAAATCTGATCTAGAGGATTCCGCACTCTAGGTTAGATATACAATACTATGATGATCCGTACGAACCAAGGGATCTACAATTGGTATCAGAGCATTAGGCTCTTGAAGAAGCTCGGTTCACAATTGCAGACTGCAGATTCGGGTGGAAGTTGGTTAAAATTTTTGAAAATTTTAAACCTTATAATTAGGGTTTTCGAATTTTTAAATTTTTGATATAATTCTGCGTATTTGTTTATGTTTGATCTGTCTCTGTTTTTAGTTTTGCTGATTTACAGGTTTTCAGGAGAGTTTTGTTTGATTTCTTGAAGAATTTTGGCTGGAAAGGATTGAAGATTCGAAGATTGTTCTTCGTATATTCTTTGAAAAATTAGACTGATTTGGTTGTTTCGATTTTGCAGGTTCTGTTAGAAAGAGATCTTTTAAAATTCTGAGAAGATTTGTTTCTGGAGGATTTGCTGATTTCGGATAAATACACTAACAAACCAGCGAATTTGTGACCTAGCAACTCAGTGACCGGCGAAATTAAATCCAAAGGCGACTTTGGTAACCGTTTTAATTGTCCCCAGCGACATTATTACGGTGATCGGCGAAATTAATAGTCGTCGTAATAGTGAACTGATCAGCCAACATAATTAACCAGCATATTTATCGGTGAATTTAACAACCAGCATAATTAACCAGTGAATTTTACTTAGCGTAGTTAAACAGCGAAATTGGTTAAACAGCATAATTAACCAGCGAAATTACCTGGAGGAATTAACCAGCATTTTTAGTTTGGCTAAGTGGAGTATTTAATGGAGGAATTAAAAAAGTGGAGTATTTGCTGGAGGAATTAAAAAGTGGAGTATTTATTTTGGTGGAGGAATTAGATACGTATAGAGGATTTAACGTTTTTGTGAATAGAAAGTGATCCGTAGCTCATCTAGACAATCCGTTTGCACGGTTGGATTCGTTGGATTTTAGGACTCTGGAAATTCCCGAAATAGGTGTTTGACATTATATATCATTGGATTCGTTTTTTCGAGACGATTCTAATGGTATAATTTGGTAATCATAGTTTTCGGAAAAAATTGTATGGTTTTATCAGTTCGCTTACGGTAAAAATCCGACAAGGACCAGTAGAGAAGTTATATTTGGATTTTGACACAGGTTATACCAAAATCCAGTTAAACTTTTAAGTTGCGTGATGGCGAAAATGGATAAGGTCAGTGAGACTGTTAAACATTGGCCAAAGCTGATAAACGTTAAACAATATGCTATCTGGAAAGAGGAGTTTGAGGCATTTGTGAAAGTGAAGATATTAGAATGTGGAGCTGTATGATTGATGGATACATTGCTCCTACACGTCGTGTTGAAGGAAGAGTTAAAGTGATTTCTTACGAGAAGATGGATGAATCTGAGAAACTTATAGTTGATGCTGAGAAGAAAGCTTTAGCAGTGATCAAGATGTCCTTGCCAGAGGGAATTAAACATATCTTCAAGAAGTATGGGACTTCTAGAGAGCTGTGGGAAGCTTTGGAAAAACGTTATCAGATTCCTTCAAGATTGAATACATGTGATCAAGCTTGTGTAGCTGAGCTTGCAGCTGTGAAGATTGGTGAGAAAAAAGAGACAGAAGTTTCAAAGGGCTTGACTGATGTGAATGGACTTACAGCAGAGGTGAAGGCATCGTCAGAATCTGTAAGTCATACATGTCATAATTGCACTGAACTACAGGGTAAGGTTAACAGACTATCGAAGCAAAACAAAATTCTATTAGCTTGTGTAGAGAATTTAAAAGAGTTAAATGTTCTTTTGATTGAACGAGAGTCAAATTGTTTAAACAAACTCAAATTAAATGAACAGGAAAACAGCAGTTTAACAAGCAAAGTCAATGAACCGTTACAGGTCATTGAATTGGCTCGTGAAATTGTAAAGGATAAAACTAATGAGTTTTCTGATAAGTGCAGGGAATTGGCCGTTGCATAAGACCAAATTGTTGAACTTAAAGGAAAGTTAGACAAATTTGGAAAATCATCATTAGTTTGGACTCAAATTCAAAAAGGGCTGAAAAGGAGTAATGATAAAACGAGAGTGGGGTTTAGTAAAGCTTCATCTTCTAAGGATCAAGATTACTCATTTTTACCTGATGAGAATGAGCTAACTGATTTTGTGCCTTCTACACCAGCTGTAGTGGATCCGATAGCTGTGGACTTGCCGAATAGTCCAGTTTCTTTGAAAGAATCTGTTGAGTCTAACAGTACACCTCATAAATCGGATGAGGATACTGAAGACGAAAAGAAGAAAACATTTAAAAAGAGATTTCAGAAAAAAAGAGAATTTATAAGACAAATTCTTGTTTTAAATGTCACAACAAATGGCACGTGGCGAGTTGTTGTCCTTTAAAGAAAAATAAGCAAAAACTTGATGAGGTTAAGGAAGGGAATAGGGTTGGTTTGAATAATAATGTTCAACAACATTGTCAATATAATCAACCAAGATTTCAATCTAAAACTTCAACATCAAGACGATTTGATAGACCAAGAAGTAATTCTACACAATTTAGTCATTTTATTGGTAAATCAGATCGGTTTCAAAGTCAAAATATAAATTTTGGAAATCAAAATTGATACCAGAATTCTGGTAATCGGAATTTTCAAAGAAGAAATGAATATAGGGGTTTTAGTAACTCAAATGTTCAACAACATCCAAATTTTTTTCAAAATTCATGGTATGATAATGGGCGAAGAAGGTATCAAGATAATAATTTTCAAAGGTCAGAAAATCCGAGATTATATTGGAACTCTCGTGATCAAAGACCTAGTGGAAGTTATAAATCTTGTTCAACAACAGGGAAAACAACCAAGACACCAGTAAGGCGTGATGGATATTGGTTAGAAGCATCGTATATGGATTTACATGGTCGACCCAAAACCGATAAGGTTTGGGTTGTTAAGTCTAACTGAGTTGTTGAGAATGTGCAGGATGACCAAGAAGGACTGTTTGATGTGTTCAACAGTGGTTGTTCCTGTAAAGTGTCTGAGGTGAATAGTAGGTTAAAACTGGTAACTAACTATTTACTTTAGTGATTGATTGATGATTTATTGGTGAAAAACTTATTGTTAGATTAAAGTGGGAGTCTGTTTGTGTTTAAATTTCTGTTTTTGAAACTTGCTCCATAAAAACAAAAATTTAGGGGGAGAAATTTCCCTAAGCCAAAAAGAGCTTAGTCAGTGCGTGTGTTTAGGGGGAGTAAGTTATAAATAAAAAAATACAAAAACATTGAAAAATGAAAAAACATAAAAAAATGAAAAATTTAAAAAGAGATTTCATGGTGTGAAAAAGAAGAAATGATAGTACATCAGCAAGTTAGACTGTCACACTAAAAATGAATTAAATTGCTTAAGTGTGATAGCAGCTTCATCATATGATGTACCACTAGGCAAAAAGCATGAAATAATCAACTTACCAATGTGATATAAACCTAAATGAACTGTGTATGAGTGGGGAACACATCAGTGGTGTATGGTTTAATGACCTTAAATCTTGCGTTGATAGATTGCCAAAATATGAGGTTTTGGGTCTTTATACTGTTATTTCATCCGGGGTATCAGGGTTGTCCTTCTGCTGCATCCAGATACATGCTGACCTAGGCACAACCAGGATATCTTAAAAGAGCAAAAAAAATGCCAAAACCCATAAATGAAGAAGCTCTCCTAGAGAGTCATTCAAATGTGCAAAATGCATAAATCGTACCAAAAATGGTATTTGTCATAGCCCTCGTTAGATAGTTTGGTCTCTTTGATGTACGAAAGTATTGACCTGATCACCAATTATCTAAACATTGAAAAACAAAAGGGATGAATTCAGTATACTCACCTACTACGAGGAATCTTTGTGCATACCTTGATCGCGGGGGTATATCCTGAAGTGGGACACACTAGTATATCAGTAATAAAATTACCTTAACGTATCATACGGTAATGGTACTTGAAATGTTCATGCATTTTGTTTAAGTGGATAAACATACTTGTAATCGTCTTGGACTGATTTACACGAAAATAAATAAAGAATTAACTGCTTGTGTGAAATAGTTTGATTTTGCTGATATGATCTTCTTGCACATGATTCTCAAAAAAGATGTATTGTTAATATTTTTTGAGTTTTATTTAGTTGTTTCATTTATAAATTGAAAAAAAAAACCAAAAATATTTTCATTTTAAAAGACTTCCATTTTGAACTGACAGGTAGTTGTTTTTGCAAATTAAGATAAAATATTGGTTTATCTTTAATGTGAAAAAAGACTAAAGGTTTTTTGAGATACTTGCTTGTGTTGCTAGACAGATTGATGCAGTTATCAAAATGAATTGCAGAATACAAGTAAAGTGCAGATTGAGAGTGAAGTAAAGAACGTGTGAAGATGCATGGTAGGATCCTTCTACTACATTGCATAGAGAAAGAGATATGGAAGAGTTGGAGTTTACTTGCATAATCAAAGATTGCTAGCTAACTGATCTACAATGAAAGAATGTTTTGGAGATTGGAAGCATCAGCTAAGGGGGAGTCTGTTGATGTCAGAAACTGTGTAGCTGGCGCTATCCAAACACCAGAAGAACACAAGATGTTTGAAGACAAAGTTACACTATGAATCTATTGTCAATGGGGAGTCTGTTGGTGTATATTCGGTGACAACAGCTTAATAGTTTGATTATTTAGTCTTTGGATATTTTGTATTGGGCTTAGCTTATTGGTTAGGGAGTTTATTTGTTGTAATGGGCTTGGAAAATGGCCTAGCCCAGTAGGAAGCCCAGTTCACAGACATGTGGTATATAAACATGTTATGTGATTAGGGTTTTAGGAGTTAGAGAATTTTAGAGAGGGAAAGTCTAGAGAGAGAGAGAGAGAAATTTCGAATTAGAGTTTTAGAGCAAGATCACAGATAGTGGCTGTGAGGTTGTGAGGTCTTGAATTGATTGTAAAACATCTACTTTGGATAATCAATAGAAGACCCGTTTAATTGTGAATTTTGTTTGTGTTTCTACTCGTTTTTGTGCAAATCAGATCTAGAGGATTCCGCACTGTTGGGATTGAACCCTACCAGAGGAACAGATAATGAAAGCCAAAACCGGATCATGATAGTGGATTCACAATAAGCAGTTGTTTACACTAAGTCTTCTCCCTTGACAGTGATTATAACATGTGATGGCCTTATATCCACTGTCCGGATACAACTGCTGCTGCTTTGCATAACCACTGATGAAGCCTAGAAGACTGCTGGAAACTAAGCACTGCTGGTACAAACTGCTGATAACAAAACACTGCCCAATCAAGGACTGATCAACCTTGAGGAAAGCACTGATGAATAGGAAGAGCAGTAGTTTAGTATATCATCTGTTGATGTATAGTCAGTGGTTAGGTTTAGCAGTGTTTGTATAAGAACAGTAGATACAGGTTGTTAGGCTGTTAGACGTCGCTTTCATGGTGACGTCAGCTGAGATGCCTCAGCGGTTTAGCTTGTCTATAAATGGAACAGTACCCTGTACTATTACATTTGAATCGTTTTGAGTGAGTTCTTCTCCTCAATTCAATCCTTTCATCTTGTGCAATCCAACCATGGGGTATCAAGCTGAGGGGGAGCTAAGTTTGTAAGCATGCTTGTAATCTTTTGAATTACTTTGTAATCTTTTGACTGATGAAAGCATTTGTTTATCTAAACTATTTTCTTCCTTGATTGTGTTTATAAAGTTTGTATTCATTTCCGCTGCACTTTACATTGGTTCATATTCATTTAATGTTCAAATTAAGCAAACAAACACAATCATGAGAGCCTTAGATCCTAACAATTGGTATAAGAGCTTGGACAGTCAAATTCGATCTAACAATCAATTTGACATAACAGTTCGGCTCAAAATTCATTGATACTAAGGTGGGTTGTATTTTGTTGAAAAACAGAGTAACGAGTGATAACGCTTAAAGTTGTCATTCAAAAATTCTGTAAAACAAACAAGATGTCATAAGACACACAAATTTCACACTACAAGTGATATCATGCACAAGACACTCATGGTTTTAGATCTGAAAACATATCTGATAAACTATGGGATCAACTCTTATTTTCAAAATTGATTTCAACTGTTGTTATGAATTGTGTGATGTCACTATATTAGATGCTAAAGTATGAACCTCAGATTAACAAGAGCCTATGTTCATAAAACATTAGAGCTTTTGCTAACATATAAAGAGGGACATTAAAACTTTAGTCATTAAGATCTTATGTGTTGAAAACAGGTTGAGATCCTTATAGGGGACAAGTCAACTTTGTTTAAATACATTAAGAAAACAGGGGTCAAGATAGTCCGTATCATATGTAATGTGAGATTGGTCAAAAATTTGTACAAATATGGCTAAACCTCTTAAAGCATTACTGCAAAATGATTCTGGATTAAGTATTCCTTAAATAAAGACCTCCCAGTGAGTATTTCATTACTTCTGAGTGGGAAGGGTAAAAAGGGAAGAAGAAAATTCACAAAAACTCAGTAGTGTGTTTATCTCAAAACTTTTGAAGTCAAAAGAAAAGAATATCAACATAAAACACTTAAGAGTCAAAGGTTGGGATAACAATGGTCATTAAGCAACTGTGTGCATTTATTGGTTCAGGAAAACTCAGGTGATTTTGTGTCCTCATTTTTCTGTTGTCAGTCTGTCAACATGAGAATGGTACCAAACAGTGGTCAAAATGTATTTAATATTTCATACCACGGTTGTCAAAACACTGACCATTCTCATAAGCTTGAGATTGATATGATTGGGAGTTTTAGTGAAAATTATACCTGATTCTTTTGGTGTTGTTTTCAGAAAATCTTTTAATTTTTTAAAAGGGATTTTCTCCAATAAAGCGGGATATATTATTCTTTATTTTTTTTAAGAATAATATATTTTGAACTTTTGCTGGATTTTGATAGTAAAAGTTTCAATCTCCTGTCAGGATGTATAACCTTATTTTTGTTGGTTATATTGTCCTTAAAACAGATAAAAAGGAAATGGTATATCTGTCAAGGTCATGTCAAAATCAAGTTTGTTCTTATACTAAGCAAAAGATTGATTGTCAACAGATCTTAAAATACTTGGGCACTCATGTTTTAATTCAAATATTATAACAAAAATGAGTTGCTTTGGTAAAAAGTCTACATCATCTGGGGTACTAAACCACTGTCAGAAATTTGTATAAGTTTCAAAATTTGTAATTGACATGTGGCATAACCTTGAATGAAAATTCTCAAAACAGCTGCTGACATAATTGTCCTTCAAATCATTACCATCATTTTAACCGTAACCACTGTTTTGCTCAAACGACTGCTTACTAAATACTGTCCACTGCTGAAAGTCAGCCACTGATCCTTCATTTTCTTGACAAGCACTGATGTTCAAAATCAGTGTCTTTACCACTGATATGCTATCCACTGATAGTAAAAATCATCCACTGTTATCACATTATTACCGTTGTAACCACTGATGCTTGTTTCATCAGTGGCTCGTAAAACAACTGTCCTCCACTCTTCATCCATTTCATCAGTAATTGACACGTGGTCAGTTTTTAGCCATCAGATCATAATAACCGCTGCCACATCAGCATTCATTTTTTTCCTAAATAAAACCCTGCCCTAAACCCCCAAACAGGGTTTTACACTGTCGAATTAAATTCTAAAATTCTCTTCACAAAGCAGTTTCTAACCCTTCGTCCCAAATCATTCTCTGTTCTTCTTCTTCATCTTTCAAAATGACGAAATCAAAATCGAAATCAAAACCAAAATCATCATCATCTTCCAAAGAGGTCGCTCAAACGGCCGAAGAAACCATTGAAATCCCATACAAATCACCGCACAACTACTTGGGTCTCCTCATAAAACCCACAAACAACCACACCTTCGATTCCATCATCGACACCATATCTTCATCAAAGTACAAAACTTTGTTGACAGTAGACGCTCCCATTTATTTACAAACCCAGAGAGAGTTCTGGAAAAATGATGTGCTTGAAAAACAAGACAATAAAGCAGTAGCCATCAACTCCTCGATACAGGGTAAAGCGATTCAAATCACTCTGCAGTCAATCTCAGAAGTCTTCAAACTCGATGATCAGAAAGGTAAGACTTCCTTTGATAAAAACGAGTTAAAAGCTGATTTTCTGAAAAGGGGATACGCAGAACAATCAAAGGTAGATACCTTACAAAAAGGATATTTCCCGTCTGCACCCAGATTTTTATTTCACACACTTTTGATGTGTGTTTCAAATAAAACAACAGCGTTTAACGAAATACCATTGAAGATTCAATGCCTGGGCTATGCTATTTTAAATAATAAAGATTACAACTATTCCCAGGAAATCTTCAATGAGTTGGTAAAGAATGTTGATAGCAAATCATTTTTACTCTTTCCAAGGTTTCTAAGTTACTATTTTAAACAAAAATTTTGTAAAAGAAAATGAAAATGTGCCAAAACAAGGTGTTTATTTTCAAATAAAAAGCTTAACACCTGAAACATTCACTAGAATATTGGCACCAATAAAAACAAAAGCAGAGGTGTCCGAGCAGAATCTAGCAGTTACAACTGCTCCTCAGACATCTGCTGCTGAGCCCACTGCTCCAGGTGATCATAGCAGCACTACCACTGCTTTGAAACCCACACCTGACATTACCAAAAAGACCAAAAGAAAATCTTACAAAAAGCCCACCAAACCCAAGAAAAAGGCAACTCTGGAAGATGAGATCCCAGAGCAACTGCCTGTGACAACACAAATGTCACCACAAACCACTGCTACTACTTCCTCACAGCAGTTGGTAGAAAGATCTCCACCATTGGCCAAAACTCCTCCTGCATCCTCACAAAAGGATCGGGTTGTAATCACAGGGACTCCACAATATGAAGCTCTGGATCCACTTGGCTCCATCTGTCACACCCCGAAATATCAGAGCTGGCGTGACTGGACTGGAATCTTCATTGCACAGCGGAAGCAAATAAGCTAAGTCTTTTAGTATGTGAACGCCCATTAAGTACTCGACTCCAGATGGTTCTCCTATTCCAACCGTGCCATGATTTCTGAAATGCAACTTGAGAAAGGAACATGCGAAAAATCAACATAAAGCTGAGCGAGTTCATAGTTTGTTTGTAAAAGATTTGAAATAAATCTTTTTGAATAACCGGTTTTTGAAGTATTGTTGAGAAAACGAATTTAAAATCATTTTCTTGTCAAGTTATACAGAAACTTTGTATGAAAACATGGTATGTATCTTGTTAATTCAAGTATTTATGTATGTATCATGTATTCTTGTATAAATCACGTATTCTTGTATGTATCATGTTTTCTTGTATAAGTCAAGTATTCTTGTATGTATCTTGTTGTTAATGGGTTGCAAGGCCATTAACATGTGACACGACATAGGAAGTCACCAAACCATAGGCATTTTTCTAGTAGTCGATTCACGACTGAGACACAAAAACACTACTCGGTACTAGTTGTCACCAAGAGTGGGGTTGCCCTGACACCCGTTAGATCTAACCTTTTGTTCTGCGGTCTAAGTATGTACACGATTAATGGTGCTTATGGTACCCTATTCGTGACACGATTTCTCGTATCATTCCTCAAAACGCATCATACTTGGTACTAGTTATCACCAAGGGTGCTTCTTGTTTATGTATTCATCATATCAAGTATAATTATATCAAGTATCAATTCTCATGTGTTTGTATACTCTTGTATTTGTATTTTCTCGTAGTTTAGAAAACTAGAATTCGCGTGTAAACGCTTGTTTGAAAAACCGGCATAAAAACATAAGCTTTTCGTAAACCATTTGTGTCAGTTAAAACTTGCTTGGGAAATGGTTTAGAAATATGTATTTCTTGTATGCTTTGCAAAAAGTGCATGTCTTTCCACCCCAAAAACATTTAGAAAAATGTAAAACCGTAAAAAGGTGGGGTTATGAACTCACCTGAATATTCCTGTGCAAAACTAGCTATATACGACTTCGTGATGTCGTTCCAAGACTTGACTTGCTAGCGTACGTTCTACAATATTCCTAACACGGAATATCTTATAAGTTTCTAAGTAATGCGGTAACAAATCTACGTGTTACCGAGCTCTACCGAATCGTTGACGATAAGTTGTTAACTTAATAAAAATGATTAAGTTATACTTGTTAAGTTTTGTCTTTTGTCGGTGGTAACTAATGAGTCTTGAAAAGACTTAATTCTCGAGAGATAAATATTTATATAAAAATATATAAATATATCGTTGTAATTGCGTTAGCCGTCTCGTGTATGTGGCGAGTGTTTTATGAAAAGAATAAACTCATAATGTGTCGTTTAGGCGTCTTGTAATAAATATAAAAATTATATTTATTTTGTAAAAACGAGTTCATGTTGTACGATGTTTGAAATAAATAGATAAGTTATATCTATTTTATAAAAGAATCGTCGTTTTTGTTTGACGTTCGAAATAAATATAATAACTATATTTATTTGTTGTCGAAATAATTTCCTTATCGTTGTTTTCGTAAGTTGTAAGTTGTTGTCGAAAGGAACTTAAAATTTTGTATCTCGTTTTTATAAAAGTCGCTCAAAAGCACGTTTTGTTTTATAATAAAACTCGTTTTATTTTACGGATTTTCTCGAAAAACGGGCAGAGTTTCCTCTGTTTTTGGATGGCCCCGACAACTAAAGTGTCGTTATTTTGTCAAAATTCAGCAATGTAATCAATATCAATATGTAATTTTCGTAAAAACGACAAAATGTAAACTAAATACTATTCCGAATCGGTTCGAGCTCGTTCACGAAATAAGTAAAAATATATAAATTCAAGTTAATTTCGCCGTTAATCTTTACCAATTTCTTCGTGTCGAAAGGCTGAAAGAGGTTGACCGGGTCAACTGAGTTGACTCGGTTTGACCGAGTCGCGAACCCGAACCATTCTGTTGAATGCTTAACCCGAACCTGTTGACCAGCCGTGACTGTTTGACCTGGACCCGAACCGAGCCGTTGACTGAGTTGACTTGAATTCTGACTCGCAGCCGCTTGACCCGGACCGAACCGCTGACCTTGTTGACTGTCTTGACCAGCTCCGACCGGGTTTGACCAACCCGATCTCAAAACCTAAATTCAACCGTGACCCGAACCTGCAACCTAACCCGACCCGATCTGAACCAAAGCTCGAACCTGATCTGAGCTAAACCCGAGACTTCATGAGGCTTGACCGCTGACCGAAATCCACCGCCGCCGCCTCTTCCGCCGCCGTGAGCGGCGTTGGTCGCCGGTGACGTCGCCGGTGACGGCACTTCGCCGTAGATATCTTCCTCTCTCTACTCTCTCTCTCTCCTCCCGAGTTTCTCTCTCCTCTTTCTCTCTGCTCGATTGCCGCACCACCGCTCACTACCACCCGATGATGGTGGTGGTGGTCTGTTCTGTTATCGAGGAAAAAGGGGGGGTGCTGTCATGTGCAACCGGAGAAGAAGGGGGGATCGAGATGGTGCAGGTGAAATGAGTATGATGGATGGCATGAGTGAAGAAGATAAGGTTATTGTTCTATTTGTGTGTATTGTGTATGTAAAGATCGAGAGAGAGGGGGGAGAAGGCAGACTAAAGTCTGTGCTTTCTTTTGTTGTGGGTGTATAAAAGAAATTAGGTGGGCCCTTTTATAAGAAGGTTAAGATCTTTGAATAGATCTTGTGTTGATTGTATAAGGATTTTGCAAGATTTTATAGATTTACTAAGATTTTGGTAGATCTTTTGTATAGATCTTATTGTGATTTTTGTAGAGATTTTGTGATTTGCAGATCTTGTAGGATTCTCTAAATCTAGTAGAGATTTCACAAAGATTTTTATAAGATTTGGAGAGATCTTGCATAGATTTTCAAATCCTGTTGAGATTTGATAATATCTAATATATTATGTGCATGTTTAGGCTGGTGGGTTTTGGGCTTGGGCCCAGGGCCCACAAGCCCATCTCATGTGTAAGTGGCCCGAAATTCCTACGAGACCCGATATCGCGACCCAAACTCCATAAGCATAAAATATTCGTGTAACAATCATCTTTGTCGGCGTTATCAGTATTTCGTACGATTTCAGGTCGTTATCGTTTATCGTTTAGCAGGTTCTTTGTGGACCGTCATGCGCGTACTGTAAAGTCGATCAGGCGTTCCTAGGCACTCCAAAGGCCTAATTAAGTTTATTCGTGTTATAGACACTATTTATTGTCGCGTAAATCGCCTGTTAATCACGTAATTAAGGGCGTAAATTACCGGTTGTCACATTCTCCCCCTGTTAATAAAATTTCGTCCTCGAAATTTAGACTACGTTAACTCCTTAGAGTTACGTTATGCGTAGAAAATACGAACAGTACCAAAGTGAACGATCATGAAGTCGAATCAAGACTTATTCGAATGATGTGAATTCAAGGACGTATCACAAGATGTAAATGAATTCTAGAAATGATTGCATCCAATAAATGAATTTAGATTTCAACAAGCTCAAATGTAATAGTTTGCATGAAACGCTCGATCATGATCAGCCCAAGCTGCAAGTTCTACCAATGCCACCAGGTGTCGTAGTGGATGAAACAATTCAAATATAGCGGTGATCGAACAAGTATCACCTGTGTTTTGCATAAAACGCTCAATCATGATTAGCCCAAGCTACAAGTCTGTACTGACACCAGAAAGTGTCGAAATCAACAAACGACTTAATGGAGTCGTAGACCAAACAAATCTACTACGACTCAGAACAATGAAACGCTTGTTAAAACGAATTCGAATATGATGTTTCCAATACATCATATGATGTCTTGAATTGAATATGTGTAATGAACAAGTTCAAACAATTGAATTTGACTTCGGTGCAAGCCGACAATAAATACATGTATCGACAAGAAAGTTGCATGGTCACAACGAAAAACCATGTATGTAACTTGAAAAGAAAGGAAATTTCAAGAAAATGTGTTGACTTGATAACAAAGAAGCCAAGAATTTCAATAATGCGGGTCATTCGAATCACAAATCACTAATTAGATTTAGCGAAATAATATTTGAGCTTTGATGAAACGCTTATTCGAAACAAAACCACATGCGTAACAAACGATGCATGCGTATCATATGAATTTTCAAGACACGAAACATATGAGTATTCGCTATGCTGAAAGAAATGATCGTGATGCAATGACCATCAAGAGGAGTAGAGATACGAAAATCTACTCAGTAAATGTGAAAGTCGAAATTTCAATAAAAGAAATTTAAGGACTTTACCTGGGGTTGCATGTGACGACCAGTTGTTAGGTGACATTACCATAGAATGTCGAATATAGCGTACTCGTCGTTAATAAGTCAGGGGGAATGCGGAGACATACGTCTTCTTCTTAGCATGACTTGTGTCGTTTGCAGGACCGCGTGCCAACTACCGCTTCCTCGAAACTCGTATGTGACGTACTTCAACCTCCGTTGATGTATAGCTTAAGTCTCACGTATGCCTGTGCGCTAGCGTTTTGTTTTGCGTAGAATGTGATGCACTCCGACATTTGTTGACGTAAAATTTGAGTTCTATGTATTCTCGTGCACTAGCGTTTCGTTATGCGTAGGCTGCCTGCTCGGGAAGTTATAACTTCATAGACAATATGCATAATTGTGTGTGCCCGAATCAATATTTGCAGTTCCTACGTGATGACCTTTAATGAACTTCAACATAAGTTTCCGAAGGTCTTAAATGCATGTTTCCTAAACTCTCAGAGTTTTGTGTACTGTATGCGACTGTTTTTGGGTGCTGTGTGTAAAACACCACTTTAGCGTATGTTTGAAAACAACATTTTGACTGTTTGTTTTTCGGCAACAGTTGGAGACCATATTCAAGTACTATGCGTTGTGTATGTATTCAGGTTTTAATATTCTAAGTTCCCAGAGGAAAGTGAGGTTAGAGCCTAGGTATCTCTACAGAGACCTAATTCACTGTAACCGATAGCTCTGATACCAATCTGTCACACCCCAAAATATCAGAGCTGGCGTGACTGGACTGGTATCTTCATTGCACAGCGGAAGCAAATAAGCTAAGACTTTTAGTATGTAACCTGAGAAAGGAACATGCGAAAAATCAACATAAAGTTGAGCGAGTTCATAGTTTGTTTGTAAAAGATTTGAAATAAATCTTTTTGAATAACCGGTTTTTGAAGTATTGTTGAGAAAACGAATTTAAAATCATTTTCTTGTCAAGTTATACAGAAACTTTGTATGAAAACATGGTATGTATCTTGTTAATTCAAGTATTTCTGTATGTATCATGTATTCTTGTATAAATCACGTATTCTTGTATGTATCATGTTTTCTTGTATAAGTCAAGTATTCTTGTATGTATCTTGTTGTTAATGGGTTGCAAGGCCATTAACATGTGACACGACATAGGAAGTCACCAAACCATAGGCATTTTTCTAATAGTCGATTCACGACTGAGACACAAAAACACTACTCGGTACTAGTTGTCACCAAGAGTGGGGCTGCCCTGACACCCGTTAGATCTAATCTTTTGTTCTGCGGTCTAAGTATGTACACGATTAATGGTGCTTATGGTACCCTATTCGTGACACGATTTCTCGTATCATTCCTCAAAACGCATCATACTTGGTACTAGTTATCACCAAGGGTGCTTCTTGTTTATGTATTCATCATATCAAGTATAATTATATCAAGTATCAATTCTCATGTGTTTGTATACTCTTGTATTTGTATTTTCTCGTAGTTTAGAAAACTAGAATTCGCGTGTAAACGCTTGTTTGAAAAACCGGCATAAAAACATAAGCTTTTCGTAAACCATTTGTGTCAGTTAAAACTTGCTTGGGAAATGGTTTAGAAATATGTATTTCTTGTATGCTTTGCAAAAAGTGAATGTCTTTCCACCCCAAAAACATTTAGAAAAATGTAAAACCATAAAAAGGTGGGGTTATGAACTCACCTGAATATTCCTGTGCAAAACTAGCTATATACGACTTCGTGATGTCGTTCCAAGACTTGACTTGCTAGCGTGCGTTCTACAATATTCCTAACACGGAATATCTTATAAGTTTCTAAGTAATGCGGTAACAAATCTACGTGTTACCGAGCTCTACCGAATCGTTGACGATAAGTTGTTAACTTAATAAAAATGATTAAGTTATACTTGTTAAGTTTTGTCTTTTGTCGGTGGTAACTAATGAGTCTTGAAAAGACTTAATTCTCGAGAGATAAATATTTATATAAAAATATATAAATATATCGTTGTAATTGCGTTAGCCGTCTCGTGTATGTGGCGAGTGTTTTATGAAAAGAATAAACTCATAATGTGTCGTTTAGGCATCTTGTAATAAATATAAAAATCATATTTATTTTATAAGAGAATTTGTGTGTTTGAAATAAATATACCACTATATTTATTTTGTAAAAACGAGTTCATGTTGTACGATGTTTGAAATAAATAGATAAGTTATATCTATTTTATAAAAGAATCGTCGTTTTTGTTTGACGTTCGAAATAAATATAATAACTATATTTATTTGTTGTCGAAATAATTTCCGTATCGTTGTTTTCGTAAGTTGTAAGTTGTTGTCGAAAGGAACTTAAAATTTTGTATCTCGTTTTTATAAAAGTCGCTCAAAAGCACGTTTTGTTTTATAATAAAACTCGTTTTATTTTACGGATTTTCTCGAAAAACGGGCAGAGTTTCCTCTGTTTTTGGATGGCCCCGACAACTAAAGTGTCGTTATTTTGTCAAAAATCAGCAATGTAATCAATATCAATATGTAATTTTCGTAAAAACGACAAAATGTAAACTAAATACTATTCCGAATCGGTTCGAGCTCGTTCACGAAATAAGTAAAAATATATAAAATCAAGTTAAGTTCGCCGTTAATCTTTACCAATTTCTTCGTGTCGAAAGGCTGAAAGAGGTTGACCGGGTCAACTGAGTTGACTCGGTTTGACCGAGCCGCGAACCCGAACCATTCTGTTGACTGCTTAACCCGAACCTGTTGACCAGCCGTGACTGTTTGACCCGGACCCGAACCGAGCCGTTGACTGAGTTGACTGGAATTCTGACTCGCAGCCGCTTGACCCGGACCGAACCACTGACCTTGTTGACTGTCTTGACCAGCTCCGACCGGGTTTGACCAACCCGATCTCGAAACCTGAATTCGACCGTGACCCGAACCTGCAACCCAACCCGACCCGAACTGAACCAAAGCTCGAACCTGATCTGAGCTAAACCCGAGACTTCACGAGGCTTGACCGCTGACCGAAATCCACCGCCGCCGCCTCTTCCGCCGCCGTGAGCGGCGTTGGTCGCCGGTGACGTCGCCGGAGACGGCACTTCGCCGTAGATATCTTCCTCTCTCTACTCTCTCTCTCTCCTCCCGAGTTTCTCTCTCCTCTTTCTCTCTGCTCGATTGCCGCACCACCGCTCACCACCACCCGATGATGGTGGTGGTGGTCTGTTCTGTTATCGAGGAAAAAGGAGGGGGGTGCTGTCGTGTGCAACCGGAGAAGAAGGGGGGATCGAGATGGTGCAGGTGAAATGAGTATGATGGATGGCATGAGTGAAGAAGATAAGGTTATTGTTCTATTTGTGTGTATTGTGTATGTAAAGATCGAGAGAGAGGGGGGAGAAGGCAGACTAAAGTCTGTGCTTTCTTTTGTTGTGGGTGTATAAAAGAAATTAGGTGGGCCCTTTTATAAGAAGGTTAAGATCTTTGAATAGATCTTGTGTTGATTGTATAAGGATTTTGCAAGATTTTATAGATTTAATAAGATTTTGGTAGATCTTTTGTATAGATCTTATTGTGATTTTTGTAGAGATTTTGTGATTTGCAGATCTTGTAGGATTCTCTAAATCTAGTAGAGATTTCACAAAGATTTTTATAAGATTTGGAGAGATCTTGCATAGATTTTCAAATCCTGTAGAGATTTGATAATATCTAATATATTATGTGTATGTTTAGGCTGGTGGGTTTTGGGCTTGGGCCCAGGGCCCACAAGCCCATCTCATGTGTAAGTGGCCCGAAATTCCTACGAGACCCGATATCGCGACCCAAACTCCATAAGCATAAAATATTCGTGTAACATTCATCTTTGTCGGCGTTATCAGTATTTCGTACGATTTCAGGTCGTTATCGTTTATCGTTTAGCAGGTTCTTTGTGGACCGTCATGCGCGTACTGTAAAGTCGATCAGACGTTCCTAGGCACTCCAAAGGCCTAATTAAGTTTATTCGTGTTATAGACACTATTTATTGTCGCGTAAATCGCCTGTTAATCACGTAATTAAGGGCGTAAATTACCGGTTGTCACACCATCTTCCATAGTCCTGATCCCAAGAACATGTCTCTTTCAACTCCCATGCCCTCACCCATCATACTACCACAATCCATGCTACCTTTGTTGCATGCAGTTGATATAGCTCAGACAAATACCAGTTCCTCTCAATCACTCATCAAAGAGAGTATACTCCAACAAGTGACTGGGTCTGATGCTTATACCTCTGCTATCCCAGCAACAACTGAGGAGGTTACACCCCCTGAGTTACAAGTAACTCTCGGTGGTAGTTGAAGTGGAGCAGCAACTACAACTGATGGATCAACAGATCTTCAGTTGGACAGTTGTTTCATCAGTCAGACTCCCTTGAAGGCAATTTCTTCCATAGCACCATCGGTAACCACCAGTGAGTTGATTCTAACCACTGGTACCATCAAAGGTTTATCAAGTGCTGAAGAAAGAAGTCCCAAGTACCAAGAACAAGGGGCATCAATGAGTGATTTTTGGGACTCAGTTCCTAAGTCACACATTGATACAACCAGTACAGGTGGGGATTCAGATGATCCCATTAAAGTGGGTGATGATTCAAAATACCAGGAATTGACGGGAAGAGTTGAAAGACTGGAGACCTCGGTTGCTGAAATAAAGGATATGGTGCAAGAGATTCTGAAAGCTCAAAAAGCACAATCCACTGCTGTTCCACCTCAAGCACCTGCTCCACCACAAGCATTTGCTGCAAATGAGCTCTGGAATATTTTTCAGCCACTACTTGAAAAACAAAAACAGATGGCTGATCAGCAGCATGAAATACATGTGAAAATGCTGACAAACATGGTGGAGTCAAGATTCAAAGACACTCAAGCAGACATCAAGGCTATAAAGGCCAGCATACAAAAGACTGCCCATGGTGAAAAAGTTCCCTCCACTATCCTTTTTATGGATAACCCTCTTGCAGATAATGCCAAAAAGGGGGATAATGTCAAGAAGATGAAGAAAAAGGGAATTGAAGATGGTCTGTATGTTGAACCAGAGCAAGGAAAACAGCCATCTAAAACCTCAAAAGATTCAACATCTGAAACTTCCATCCAAACAGCTGATACAGCAGTGGTTACAAAAACTGCTGTCAGTAGCCAAACAGTTGCTATCTCTTCAACACACACCACTCCATCACACATCACCAAAACACACACCACCAAAACCACTGCCCTCACTTCATCATCATTACCTCCTGCCATAAAGCAGAAGACAGCAGACGTTACAACATATGCTGTAATAACAACAGTGGTTGAATCACCAGTTGTTTCAACTGCTGTTAGTCAATCACAAACCACTGCCATTCATATCACCACTACTGGTCCACCCAAAACATCATCATCCTCTCCTACAACAAAAAGGAGAAGGGTCTTCATACCCTATGACTCACCATCATCATCACCACCATAAAAAACAACCTCCTCATCTTCAACCCCTGCTCAAAAGTAGAAGACATCTACTGATACATCAGTAGTTGTAATGACAACAGATGTTGAGACACCAGTTGTTTCAACAACTGTTAGTCAGCCATCCACCACTATTTTCACCAGTCTCACATCACAACCAGCAAAGCTCTACACCAGAAAGAGAAAACTTACTCAGCCAGATGAGGACCAATATGATCTTACTGCTGCAAGATATCTGTTGGAACTAGAAGCTATAAAAAATGAGATGAGGCAATTCTACACTGATGATGATCCTTCAAACAGAAGATTTTCTTCACTCGTTGGCTTCATGGTTCCAGAAGACATGGATGAGTATCTTCAGCTCAAAACAAGACAGGCTAAGATAAGAGCAAAGGTTGAATGTAAAGGTCAAGGTGATGAAGCCATTGTTGAAAGATTGAAATTTCTACTCACAAAAGTCAAACAAATAAAAGATTTTGCACAAGAGCTGAGCAAAGAAAAGGCAGAACAACGAAAAGAGATGAGAAGAAAACTTCTTGCATACATAATGCAAGAAAAAAAATTTCCTGCTAAAGAAAACCAATTTGAAGAATGGCCAATAATGCTTTTAAAGCATGAAGCTGATAGGATTGATAGAATCAAGAACGATCCTAAAAAGAAGAAAAATGCTCCAAATTGGAGCAAATACAAAAAGTTCATCACTAACCTAACAGCTGAGTACAAAAGAAAGAAACAAGAGTTGGTGGATGCAAAAGTGGACACTGCCAATGCCATATCAAAATGGTCAAAGAAGCAAACTGATGAAGCCTATGAAAGGCTAAAGAAAAAAAGATAATTATTTCAGGCACTTCAAAGAAGCATGAACAAATGATGAAGCTTGAACAGCAGATTGAAAACCTCAAAACACTGTTCAGGTCAATGAACTGAGAAGAAAAAGAACAGCTGACTAGTGAAGAGGTAAAGGAAAAGGAAGTTGAGTACTTCACAGAAACCATCATGAAAATGGGTCTAAAAGAAGAGAACTCGGAAAAACTTCAAAACCTTTTTAAGAAGGTGTTAACTAAGCCTGCATCACCAAATACTTCAGAAGTTTCAGACATCGAGCCAGATCAACAAAAGAGACAGGAGCAGATAGAAAAGGAGACTGCAGAAGACATAGCTGCAGCAAACAATGTTATTGAAATGGCCTTCAAACGAATGTCTGAAAGTCTGCAAGTTTTCACAAGGCCAAAATCTCCCAGCTCATCTGGAAATAAATCTCTCCCAAGAAACCCATTGGGTTTAAAAGTACTAAAGTGGATGTCTGATCAAAAGACCCACGTATTGACTCTAGTCAGATCCAATGGTGAAGTGAAGTACATATCAAGGAAAGAAGCACTAGGCCTTAGTGTTGAAGATTTGCAGGATCTCCTTGAACTTACACTGTGCAGGGATGAGGATGATCTAAGTTCCAAGGAATTTGAAGAAGAATTCAAAAGACAAGCAAAGGAACTTCTGATGAGAAATAAAGATCCAGAATAATGAGGGGTTTTGGCATTATCTGTTCCAGGGGGAGATTGTTGGGATTGAACCCTACCAGATGAACAGATAATGAAAGCCAAAACCAGATCATGACAGTGGATTCATAATAAGCAGCTGTTTACACTAAGTCTTCTCCCTTGACAGTGATTATAACATGTGATGGCCTTATATCCACTGTCCGGATACAACTGTTGCTGCTTTGCATAACCACTGATGAAGCCTAGAAGACTGCTGGAAACTAAGCACTGCTGGTACAAACTGCTGATAACAAAACACTGCCCAATCAAGGACTGATCAACCTTGAGGAAAGCACAGATGAATAGGAAGAGCAGTAGTTTAGTATATCATCTGTTGATGTATAGTCAGTGGTTAGGTTTAGCAGTGTTTGTATAAGAACAGTAGATACAGGTTGTTAGGCTGTTAGACATCTCTTTCATGGTGACGTCAGCTGAGATGCCTCAGCGGTTTAGCTTGTCTATAAATGGAACAGTACCCTGTACTGTTACATTTGATTCGTTTTGAGTGAGTTCTTCTCCTCAATTCAATCCTTTCATCTTGTGCAATCCAACCATGGGTACAAGATGAAGGGGAGCTTAGTTTGTAAGCATGCTTGTAATCTTTTGAATTACTTTGTAATCTTTTAACTGATGAAAAGCATTTGTTTGTCTAAACTATTTTCTTCCTTGATTGTGTTTATAAAGTTTGTATTCATTTCCGTTGCACTTTACATTGGTTCATATTCATTTAATGTTCAAATCAAGCAAACAAACACAATCATGAGAGCCTTAGATCCTAACAATTGGTATCAGAGCTTGGACAGTCCAATTCGATCTAACAATCAATTTGACATAACAGTTCGGCTCAAAATTCATTGATACTATGGTGGGTTGTATTTTGTTGAAAAACAGAGTAACGAGTGATAACGCTTAAAGTTGCCATTAAAAAATTCTGTAAAACAAACAAGATGTCATAAGACACACAAATTTCACACTACAAGTGATATCATGCACAAGACACTCATGGTTTTAGATCTGAAAACATATCTGATAAACTATGGAATCAGCTCTTATTTTCAAAATTGATTTCAACTGTTGTTATGAAATGTGTGATGTCACTATATTAGATGCTAAAGTATGAACCTTAGATTAACAAGAGCCTATGTTCATAAAACATTAGAGCTTTTGCTAACATATAAAGAGGGACATTAAAACTTTAGTCATTAAGATCTTATGTGTTGAAAACAGGTTGAGATCCTTATAAGGGACAAGTCAACTTTGTTTAAATACATTAAGAAAACAGGGGTCAAGATAGTCCGTATCATATGTAATGTGAGATTGGTCAAAAATTTGTACAAATATGGCTAAACCTCTTAAAGCATTACTGCAAAATGATTCTGGATTAAGTATTCCTTAAATAAAGACCTCCCAGTGAGTATTTCATTACTTCTGAGTGGGAAGGGTAAAAAGGGAAGAAGAAAATTCACAAAAACTCAGTAGTGTGTTTATCTCAAAACTTTTGAAGTCAAAAGAAAAGAATATAAACATAAAACACTTAAGAGTCAAAAGTTGGGATAACAATGGTCATTAAGCAACTGTGTGCATTTATTGGTTCAGGAAAACTCAGGTGATTTTGTGTCCTCAATTTTCTGTTGTCAGTCTGTCAACATGAGAATGGTACCAAACAGTGGTCAAAATGTATTTAATATTTCATACCACTGTTGTCAAAACACTGACCATTCTCATAAGCTTAAGATTGATATGATTGGGAGTTTTAGTGAAAATTATACCTGATTCTTTTGGTGATGTTTTCAGAAAATCTTTTAATTTTTTAAAAGGGATTTTCTCCAATAAAGCGGGATATATTATTCTTTATTTTTTTAAGAATAATATATTTTGAACTTTTGCTGGTTTTTGATAGTAAAAGTTTCAATCTCCTGTCAGGATGTGTAACCTTATTTTTGTTGGTTATATTGTCCTTAAAACAGATAAAAAGGAAATGGTATATCTGTCAAGGTCATGTCAAAATCAAGTTTGTTCTTACACTAAGCAAAAGATTGATTGTCAACAGATCTTAAAATACTTGGGCACTCATGTTTTAATTCAAATATTATAACAAAAATGATTTGCTTTGGTAAAAAGTCTACATCATCTGGGGTACTAAACCACTGTCAGAAATTTGTATAAGTTTCAAAATTTGTAATTGACATGTGGCATAACCTTGAATGAAAATTCTCAAAACAGCTGCTGACATAATTGTCCTTCAAATCATTACCATCATTTTAACCGTAACCACTGTTTTGCTCAAACGACTGCTTACTAAATACTGTCCACTGCTGAAAGTCAGCCACTGATCCTTCATTTTCTTGACAAGCACTGATGTTCAAAATCAGTGTCTTTACCACTGATATGCTATCCACTGATAGTAAAAATCATCCAATGTTATCACATTATTACCGTTGTAACCACTGATGCTTGTTTCATCAGTGGCTCGTAAAACAACTGTCCTCCACTCTTCATCCATTTCATCAGTAATTGACACGTGGTCAGTTTTTAGCCATCAGATCATAATAACCGCTGCCACATCAGCATTCATTTTTTCCCTAAATAAAACCCTGCCCTAAACCCCCAAACAGGGTTTTACACTGTCGAATTGAATTCTAAAATTCTATTCTCAAAGCAGTTTCTAACCCTTCGTCCCAAATCATTCTCTGTTCTTCTTCTTCATCTTTCAAAATGACGAAATCAAAATCAAAATCGAAATCAAAACCAAAATCATCATCATCTTCCAAAGAGGTCGCTAAAACGGACGAAGAAACCATTGAAATCCCATACAAATCACCGCACAACTACTTGGGTCTCCTCATAAAACCCACAAACAACCACACCTTCGATTCCATCATCGACACCATATCTTCATCAAAGTACAAAACTTTGTTGACAGTAGACGCTCCCATTTATTTACAAACCCAGAGAGAGTTCTGGAAAAATGCTGTGCTTGAAAAACAAGACAATAAAGCAGTAGCCATCAACTCCTCGATACAGGGTAAAGCGATTCAAATCACTCCGCAGTCAATCCCAGAAGTCTTCAAACTCGATGATCAGAAAGGTAAAACTTCCTTTGATAAAAACGAGTTAAAAGCAGATTTTCTGAAAAGGGGATACGCAGAACAATCAAAGGTAGATACCTTACAAAAAGGATATTTCCCGTCTGCACCCAGATTTTTATTTCACACACTTTTGATGTGTGTTTCAAATAAAACAACAGCGTTTAACGAAATACCATTGAAGATTCAATGCCTGGGCTATGCTATTTTAAATAATAAAGATTACAACTATTCCCAGGAAATCTTCAATGACTTGGTAAAGAATGTTGATAGCAAAGCATTTTTACTCTTTCCAAGGTTTCTAAGTTACCATTTTAAACAAAAATTTGTAAAAGAAAATGAAAATGTGCCAAAACAAGGTGTTTATTTTCAAATAAAAAGCTTAACACCTGAAACATTCACTAGAATGTTGGCACCAATAAAAACAAAATCAGAGGTGTCCGAGCAGAATCTAGCAGTTCTGCTGCTGAGCCCACTGCTCCAGGTGATCATAGCAGCACTACCACTGCTTTGAAACCCACACCTGACATTACCAAAAAGACCAAAAGAAAATCTTACAGAAAGCCCACCAAACCCAAGAAAAAGGCAACTCTGGAAGATGAGATCCTAGAGAAACTGCCTGTGACAACACAAATGTCACCACAAACCACTGCTGCTACTTCCTCACAGCAGTTGGTAGAAAGATCTCCACCATTGGCCAAAACTCCTCCTGGATCCTCACAAAAGGATTAGGTTGTAATCACAGGGACTCCACAATATGAAGCTCTGGATCCACTTGGCTCCATCTTCCACAGTCCTGATCCCAAGGACATGTCTCTTTCAACTCCCATGCCCTCACCCATCATACTACCACAATCCATGCTACCTTTGTTGCATGCAGTTGATATAGCTCAGACAAAAACCAGTTCCTCTCAATCACTCATCAAAGAGAGTATACTCCAACAAGTGACTGGGTCTGATGCTTATACCTCTGCTATCCCAGCAACAACTGAGGAGGTTACACCCCCTGAGTTACAAGTAACTCTCGGTGGTAGTTGAAGTGGAGCAGCAACTACAACTGATGGATCAACAGATCTTCAGTTGGACAGTTGTTTCATCAGTCAGACTCCCTTGAAGGCAATTTCTTCCATAGCACCATCGGTAACCACCAGTGAGTTGATTCTAACCACTGGTACCATCAAAGGTTTATCAAGTGCTGAAGAAAGAAGTCCCAAGTACCAAGAACAAGGGGCATCAATGAGTGATTTTTGGGACTCAGTTCCTAAGTCACACATTGATACAACCAGTACAGGTGGGGATTCAGATGATCCCATTAAAGTGGGTGATGATTCAAAATACCAGGAATTGACGGGAAGAGTTGAAAGACTGGAGACCTCGGTTGCTGAAATAAAGGATATGGTGCAAGAGATTCTGAAAGCTCAAAAAGCACAATCCACTGCTGTTCCACCTCAAGCACCTGCTCCTCCACAAGCATTTGCTGCAAATGAGCTGTGGAATATTTTTCAGCCACTACTTGAAAAACAAAAACAGATGGCTGATCAGCAGCATGAAATACAGGTGAAAATGCTGACAAACATGGTGGAGTCAAGATTCAAAGACACTCAAGCAGACATCAAGGCTATAAATGCCAGCATACAAAAGACTGCCCATGGTGAAAAAGTTCCCTCCACTATCCTTTTTATGGATAACCCTCTTGCAGATAATGCCAAAAAGGGGGAGAATGTCAAGAAGATGAAGAAAAAGGGAATTGAAGATGGTCTGTATGTTGAACCAGAGCAAGGAAAACAGCCATCTAAAACCTCAAAAGATTCAACATCTGAAACTTCCATCCAAACAGCTGATACAGCAGTGGTTACAAAAACTGCTGTCAGTAGCCAAATAGCTGCCATCTCTTCAACACACACCACTCCATCACACATCACCAAAACACACACCACCAAAACCACTGCCCTCACATCATCATCATTACCTCCTGCCATAAAGCAGAAGACAGCAGACGTTACAACATCTGATGTAATGACAACAGTGGTTGAATCACCAGTTGTTTCAACTGCTGTTAGTCCATCACAAACCACTGCCATTCATATCACCACTACTGGTCCACCCAAAACATCATCATCCTCTCCTACAACAAAAAGGAGAAGGGTCTTCATACCCTATGACTCACCATCATCATCACCACCATCAAAAACCAACCACCCAACAATTTAAAAAATTTAAAATGGTGTAAAATTAAAATGGGATATACCGGGCTAGGATTCGAGTTACAGGAACAAGGGCTAAACCAACCACCCAAGAATGGAATCGTCGAGCGAAAACACTTGACAACCTCCTAGAATCAGCTTTTCTTTCCACCAGACCTTTCTACATCAATTAGGAATCTTATGCCGTCACTAAACACAATCCTTAAATTGTAGCCATTTGATGAGTGTTTTTTTAGTCTAATCCGCATATATATCACCATTGCCCTTGATTTTCTTGACTATATATCTCTTAAATGTCAACATATACACATGTGATTTAGTTTACGAAGATTTTTCAATGCCAAGAACCTCGATAAGAGAGTAAAAAATGTGTCAGGTTCACAATGGTGTTAAATTAAAATGGGATATACCTCGCTAGGAATCAAGTTACAGGAACAAGGGCCAAACCAACCACCCAAGAATTGAATCGTCGAGCGAAAACACTTGACAACCTCCTAGAATCAGCTTTTCTTGCCACCAGACCTTTCTCCATCAATTAGGAATCTGATGCCGTTACAAAACACTTTCCTTAAATTGTATCCATTTGTTGAGTGTTTTTTTGGGTGTCTAATCCGCATATATATCCCCATTGCCGTTGATTTTCTTGACTGTATATCTCTTAAATGTTAATATATACACGTGTGATTTAGTTTACGAATATTTTTTAATGCCGAGAACCTCGATCAGAGAGTAAAAAAGGCGTAAGGTTCACAATGGTGTAAAATTAAAATGGGATATACCGGGCTAGGATTCGAGTTACAGGAATAATTGCCAAACTAACCACCCAAGAATGGAATCGTCGAGCGAAAACACTTGACAACCTCCTAGAAGCAGCTTTTCTTGCCACCAGACCTTTCTTCATCAATTAGGAATATGATGCCGTCACTAAACACATTCCTTAAATTGTAGCCATTTGTTGAGTGTTTTTTTTATGTCTAATCCGCATATATATCACCATTGCCCTTGATTTTCTTGACTGTATATCTCTTAAATGTCAACATATACACGTGTGATTTAGTTTACGAAGATGTTTCAATGCCAAGAACCTCGATCAGAGAATAAAAAAGGCGTAAGGTTCACAATGGTGTTAAATTAAAATGGGATATACCTGGCTAGGATTCAAGTTACAGGAACAAGGGCCAAACCAACCACCCAAGAATGGAATCGTCGAGCGAAAACACTTGATAACCTCCTAGAAGCAGCTTTTCTTGCCACCAGACATTTCTCCATCAATTAGGAATTTGATGCCGTCACTAAACACATTCCTTAAGTTGTATCCATTTGTTGAGTGTTTTTTTTTGGTGTCTAATCCGCATATATATATCACCATTGCCCTTGATTTTCTTGACTGTATATCTCTTAAATGTCAACATATACAAGTGTGATTTAGTTTACGAAGATTTTTCAATGCCGAGAACCTCGATTCGAGAGTAAAAAAGGCGTAAGGTTCACAATGGTGTAAAATTAAAATGGGATATACCGGGCTAGGATTCGAGTTACATGAACAAGGGCCAAACTAACCACCCACGAATGGAATCGTCAAGCGAAAACACTTGACAACCTCCTAGAAGCAGCTTTTCTTGCCACCAGACCTTTCTCCATCAATTAGGAATCTGATGCCGTCACTAAACACATTCCTTAAATTGTAGCCATTTGTTGAGTGTTTTTTTTGGTGTCTAATCCGCATATATATCACCATTGCCCTTGAATTTCTTGACTGTATATCTCTTAAATGTCAACATATACACGTGTGATTTAGTTTACGAATATTTTTCAATGCCGAGAACCTCGATCAGAGAGTAAAAAAGGCGTAAGGTTCACAATGGTGTAAAATTAAAATGGGATATACCGGGCTAGGATTCGAGTTATAGCAACAAGGGCCAAACCAACCACCCAAGAATGGAATCGTCGAGGGAAAACACTTGACAACCTCCTAGAAGCAGCTTTTCTTGCCACCAGACCTTTCTCCATCAACTAGGAATCTTATGCCGTCACTAAACACATTCCTTAAATTTTATCCATTTGTTGAGTGTTTTTTTTGGGTGTCTAATCCGCATATATATCACCATTGCCCTTGATTTTCTTGACTGTATATCTCTAAAATGTCAACATATACACGTGTTATTTAGTTTACGAAGATTTTTCAATGCCGAGAACCCCGATCAGAGAGTAAAAAAGGCGTAAGGTTCACAATGGTGTAAAATTAAAATGGGATATATCGGGCTAGGATTCGAGTTACAGGAACAAAGGCCAAACCAACCACCCAAGAATGGAATCGTCGAGCGAAAACACTTGACAACCTCCTAGAAGCAGCTTTTCTTGCGACCAGACCTTTCTCCATCAATTAGGAATCCGATGCCATCACTAAACACATTCCTTAAATTGTAGCCATTTGTTGAGTGTTTTTTTTTGTATCTAATCCGCATATATATCACCATTGCCCTTGATTTTCTTGACTGTATATCTCTTAAATGTCAACATATACATGTGTGATTTAGTTTACGAATATTTTGGAATGCCGAGAACCTCGATCAGAGAGTAAAAAAGGCGTTAGGTTCACAATGGTGTAAAATTAAAATGGGATATACCGGGCTAGGATTCGAGTTACAGGAACAAGGGCCAAACCAACCACCAAGATTGGAATCGTCGAGGGAAAACACTTGACAACCTCCTAGAAGAAGCTTTTCTTGCCACCAGACCTTTCTCCATCAATTAGGAACCTTATGCCGTCACTAAACACATTCCTTAAGTTGTAGCCATTTGTTGAGTGTTTTTTTTGGTTTCTAATCCGCATATATATCATCATTGCCCTTGATTTTCTTGAGTGTATATCTCTTAAATGTCAACATATACACGTGTGATTTAGTTACGAAGATTTTTCAATGCCGAGAACCTCGATCAGAGAGTAAAAAAGGCGTAAGGTTCACAATGGTGTTAAATTAAAATGGGATATACCGGGCTTGGATTCTAGTTACAGTAACAAGGGCCAAACCAACCACCCAAGAATGGAATCGTCGAGCGAAAAACACTTGACAACCTGCTAGACGCAGCTTTTCTTGCCACCGGACCTTTCTCCATCAATTAGGAAACCGATGCCGTCATTAAACACATTCCTTAAATTGTAGCCATTTGTTGAGTTTTTTTTTTTGGTGTCTAATCCGCATATATATATCACCATTGCCCTTGATTTTCTTGACGGTATATCTCTTAAATGTCAACATATACACGTGTGATTTAGTTTACAAAGATTTTTCAATGCCGAGAACCTCGATCAGAGAGTAAAAAAGGCGTAAGGTTCACAATGGTGTAAAATTTAAATGGGATATACCGGGTTAGGATTCGAGTTACAGGAACAAGGGCCAAACCAACCACCCAAGAACGGAATCGTCGAGCGAAAACACTTGACTAGAAGCAGCTTTTCTTGCCACCAGACCTTTCTCCATCAATTAGGAATCTGATGCCGTCACTAAACACATTCCTTAAATTGTAGCCATTTGTTGAGTGTTTTTTTTTGTGTCTAATCCGCATATAAATCACCATTGCCCTTGATTTTCTTGACTGTATATCTCTTAAATGTCAACATATACACGTGTGATTTAGTTTACGAAGATTTTTCAATGCCGAGAAGCTCGATCAGGGAGTAAAAAAGGCGTAAGGTTCACAATGGTGTAAAATTAAAATGGGATATACCGTGCTAGGATTTGAGTTAAAGGAACAAGGGCTAAACTAACCACCCAAGAATGGAATCGTCGAGCGAAAACACTTGAAAACCTCTTAGAAGAAGCTTTTCTTGCCACCAGACCTTTCTCAATCAATTAGGAATCCGATGCCGTCACTAAACACATTCCTAAAATTGTAGCCATTTGTTGAGTGTTATTTTTTTGGTGTCTCATCCGCATATGTATCACCATTGCCCTTGATTTTCTTGACTGCATATCTCTTAAATGTTAACATATACACGTGTGATTTAGTTTACGAAGGTTTTTCAATGCCAATAACTTCGATCAGAGAGTAAAAAAGGCGTAAGGTTCACAATGGTGTAAAATTAAAATGGGATATATCGGGCTAGGATTCGAGTTACAGGAACAAGGACCAAACCAACCACCCAAGAATGGAATCGTTGAGCGAAAACACTTAACAACCTCCTAGAACCAGCTTTTCTTGCCACCAGGCCTTTTGTGACACCCCGCAAAAATGCTCAACCGCACTACCTTCTTCAGCAACTGCTTGCAAAATTTCGAAGCGAAATTTTATTTCAACCTAGGGATGATGTGACAACCCGCGTTTCCGAGGTAATCGTTGTATCTATCGCCACCTTTTTATCATATTCGTTTATTATTATTTGTTCTTTTTATTTAATATTCTTGCGAAATAACTCTTGTAATTTATATAAATTTACGTAACAACTATTTCGTATCTCTACGTTGACTTGTTACAAGTATGAATACGTAATTAGAAATACGTATGACGTGTCAAAACCGAGCCACCCCGTACCCTCTAGCTTGCGGCCATAACCCAAGTGGCCCATCTATTTACCTTCGACCCAAGCCTAATCACAACCCAACTCATTATCTTTTTTTTCTTTAGTCTAATTGATAGGCCAAACCCACTTGAAACCAATTCTCCTATGTACAGCTAATATACGTATGCATATACTTTTGTTCTAATTTATCTAAAAGAAACACTTCAATATATGACCCAACCCCAAGCCCAAGACCCTTGTTGATCGGCCCACATGTACTCCCCAAACCGCCACACCCATGTTACGCTTATTAAAAATACGTAACTTGCATGTGTGATATGAGTTCAAAGCAAAAACCCTACTCTACTTCCCCTTGGTGATTACGGCAACAGCAGCCCCCACCGTCGCACTCTTACCCTCCTCGGTGCTCTCTCTTTCGTTTGAACTATCTCTCTCTCGCACTCCATCTCTTGGTAAGTAGTTATGTTTGATCGGCTTGAAGTTATTCGGGTTACTTGGCTGTGTTTTCTGCTTGGTGTAGAACTTTTGAGGATATGTTTACTATTTGTAGTGAAAGTGGCAGAAACTTATGAGTTAATGATGTTTTGGATCGCTTATGGACTCGTAGTTGCACTAGGGTTTCGTTACGGATCAAATCTTGGATTGTGAGATGATTACAAATGTTCACCCATGATTAATATTAAGGATATTGGCTGCGTTTTGTTATATCTTTGACTATTATGTTGATTATAGTGTTAACTTGAAGAATAGGATGCTTGAGAATCGCATATGGCGTTCGTTTTACCGGTTAGATATGCATAGGCCTATATATGTTAACTAGGGTTTGTCTTCGGTTTGAATCTTTCTGATTTAATACTGTAGATGATGTATGGTGATGATAATCTGCTGTAAATAAACGTTATGGGTCTTTGGGTGCATTAGTTAATCGATTGCGGGGTTCGGGTAATGACTAAAGCTGAAAACAGAAAATTGTTCGGCGTTTACAGCCAACTTCGGTTGGATGTAACCAGGTCATAATATAACAAAAGTTGGGTTTTCTTGAGTCTATAACGTGTTATTTTAAAATATGAATCATATGGCACTGGAATCATAATTTTTCGACACCGTTTGATATGTTTAACGAATTATTTACGAACAAACACTGAAGCTGCGAAAATCTGCAGTAAATGGGTCATATGTTTTGGGTCATAACTTGCTGCGTAATTGGATTTTTGCTACGAAATTTGTACTGTAGATGGACACTGATGTCGTTGTAATTCTTCAACTGGAATTTCGTCAATCGGACTTACAATAAATTTTAAATGAATTTTTCCGTGGACTGCAGTCAGAAAGTGACGAATCTGATTGCAGCCCGGTAAATGAATTTTATAAAATAATTGGTGATGAATTGGATCCTGAGATTTTGACACAGTAATAATTGGATCGTTTAAAACATTCTATAATTTTTTTGGAATTTTGTTGTACACGAACTATTCCGGATAACAATCCAAAAACTGCCGAAAATGCACTATATGGCTGAATTTTTATTGAAGAGTATTTTAAGTCTTTTGTGACACTTGTCTTGTCGCTAAGCTATATCGTGATAAATGCATGCATGATATTGGTATTGTATGATAAAATGTGCTACGTGCTAGATACGTGTAGGATTCGTGTTTCCGCGTGAGCACACCCACTAACCCTTAAACGGTAATCATGTTAGGACGTGATTCACCGGTTCCACCTCACATAATTCTTTCCATAACTTAATCTGCCGAGCTAATCTAAGGTGAGTTCACACTTTCTACAAGGCATGGGATTCCCGGTGGTTGGGAATGGGTAATTGATTGAAAGGAAACATGCGTATTCTTCTTGGGAAGAATACGTACCTCCACCCTCATAATTGAAGGGTGACAACATTGTAACCTGCGTGATCTCCTTGTATGGGACACGTACCTCCACCCTCTTAACTGAAGGGTGATAACATTGATACTAGACCAAAAACTCTATCATTAAGTCCCTCATTTTTATATCGACTTAATCGTCGGGCCAATGGCGAACGGGTCATTAGTTAAATAGCGCTATTAGGTTTGACAAGCCTCAAACCTTGCCGCAGAGGACGGGAGTGGACTAATGGATATAGGCACGTCAATGATGATAGACATTGACTTAGGGCACCCAACTTTCTCAGTCAGTAGTCGATATGGTAACGGGTCTAGTGGGATATTCATGGGGTAGCCCCCACGGCTGGGAGCCAGAGAAAAGGAAAGGATTAATCATGTTTTTAAACTATGGGGTAACCCCCACGGCAAGTAAGCCAGCTAAAGGAAAACTATGTTTTTGAAACAACTTAAAATGAACACCCAACTGTGAACTCGCTCAACTTTGTTGTTGATTTTTTACTATATGCCTTGCAGGTCGTTAGGTGCTTAGATGGAGCTTGCACAGGAGGACGAGGTCGTTGTGGGACATGGACTGTTGAGTTCCATGTTAAACTTATGAACTTTTAAACTTATGTTTTGGGTTTTAAACTTTGTGCTTCCGCTGATAATTTGAACTTGGCTATTTTGTTTTGGAGACCAATTATATTGTTGGCTGGTTTTATATTTACTTTAATATATTGTTCAATATGATTGGTGGCTTGATCCTGGTCATGTCACGCCCCCTACGGTGATACTCCGCGTGTGGAATTTGGGGTGTGACAGATTGGTATCAGAGCCACTGATTATAGTGAACTTGGTTTTAAAAAGGGAAAAACTTTTTGACAAAACCAGACTATAACTTGTACAGTGCTCAACAATCCACAACGATGCTTCACTCCACGTGCAAGGCTCAACACTTTAGGTGATGTGATTTAAGTTTATATTACCTACCTGCTAAATCTCTTTTGTGTAATGTGTTGTTTATGGTAAGTGTATTTAGAGTAGTAGCATGCTGCTTGTTAGCCCTACTGCGTCCTTTATGACACACAATTGTATAATTATTTGACAAGTGGTGGTCAAACCCCTTTCTGATTTCTCATCACCCTGCTATGACAACCGTATACGCGTTCTATCTATTCATACGCTTATCTCGACATGACATCGCCATTTGACCCTCCGTACATTCGGTTTGCACGCCAACATTCACGTAGACCAGAACCGGCTCAAACGAACACGGGTTTAGGAGAACTATACCCACACATCCCTGTTGATGAACCTTATCACCTTCACCTGTCATCGTCGCCAGAAGCGAAGCAGTAACAGTTACACGCATTTGTCGTTTTGCAACACTAAACTTCACCCACCAAGCTCTGTTTTGGACAAATGATACACTCGCGCGACCGCGATGCAACGAACTTCCCTTTTGTGCCATGCCGCCATGCACCACTACTGGAAATTACTTCTAGACAACAGATTAGCTGGTTGAATCCGTCGGTTATTGTTGCACCCTGTTTTCACTCGATTCTTCGTATGAACTTCAATAATTCCCTATTTCTTCGATTGGAAACCGATTTAACAAAATGCCAACAACCATACCACGATTTTCACCAATCACAAGACTACCTTATTACCCTGTTGGACGATTTATCCTTATTTTACTTGTTTAGCTCTCTCGTATACCCAACTTAGCAAATGGATGCCATTATTGGTGAAATAGTCTTCAGGACATTTGGGGACGGAGATATGGATCACTCAACCTATCGGCGAACACGATAATTTATACGTTTACCTGACCCACCTTACACTACAAGAGACGTACTTTAATTTCATGATAGTTTTTTTTCTTGCATATGCGGAATCTTTGCACTAGCTCTTGCATCAACACATGATTATTGATTAATGATATGTCCAGTTTCTACCATTGGCTTAGACCAAACCATCACTCTCTTACCACATTGACATTATGTTCTTACTACTCCATGCTGAGATACTGAAACGAACTTGCTCTAGCTTAGAGAATTTGGAAGGCTCGACTTTCAATCATTGGTGATCACTCCTCGAAACCTTGAGGGTGGCGGTGTATTGTTGATACGACCATACCCCCTTGAACACGTTTTTGCGTTTTTCCTTTGGAACCTCACGACTACGCAGACGTAAGTTGGATTCATTTGCACGACCCAAGGAACTTCCCCTAACTTGGTTGCTAACTTGATGAATCACACACACACACACACACCTAAGTTCATGGGTTCAGGTGAATTGTTCCTCCTTCGCATGTGGGCGAGTCCAACGACTTTTGGTGGAAGTCTCGGTGAATCTTAACACTACCTACTTGTACGATAACCATGCTGCTATGTTGAATTCTTGTTCAGATTGATTTAACCCCGTGACAGCTATATTTGATCAACGACATATTTTATCTTAGCTATACCCAACTTGCGTACAACCAACTGCATTTTCGACATCAGGTAAACCCCTGCTAGGGATTATTAAACGCTTATTCATCGATTGCGGCTACCTTTTCTCATGTTTCCCCACCTATACACGTTACACTTTTGAACCCTATGATCTTAAAAGTGTTCCCCGCAGACGCTCACTTGGACAAGTTACGCTCTATGAACATTACTCAATGAGCATTGGGCCATGAACATGATGATACCCCAGGTACTTTTCCTTGATCTTGATACGTCCGATATGGATCCTCAGACACGATAAGATATGTCCCTTGTTTTTCTTGACGACGTCCGAATCCACTTAAAGAACTAGTAAGGATCCGAGCGACAACCACACCTTACCATGGAGCTCCTACGACACAAACAACCCCACGTTAAGTCTCCAACGTATGACTTTTGATGTCACGAAGCCCGTTTTATTTGATTGTATGCTCAAACCCTCACAACTCTAGCCCAAGGGATTGCTTAGGAATCCCTGTTTCAACAGTGGAAGGTAAAGATCTGTAGCGCTTCCATTCTCTCGCTACCTGAAGGCGCAAATGAATTCGTTGTTTATTGTGATGCGTTTATCCAAGGACTTGGTGGTGTTGAAGCAACGTGAGAAGGTCATTGCTTATGCATCACGCCAACTCAAAATTCACGAAAAGAACTACACTACTCACGACTTGGGGTTGGGAGAAGTGGTGTTTGCTCTTAAGATGTGGAGACATTACTTGTATGGTACCAAGCACACTATTTACACCGATCACAAGAGTCTCCAGCATATCTTCGACCAGAAGGAGTGGAGCATGCGACAGCGACGATGGGTCGAACTCCTTAGCGACTACGAAAGCGCAATCAAGTACCATCAAGGCAAAGCCAATGTTGTGACTGACGTCCTCAGTCGTAAGGAAACCAAACCTAAGCGTGTACGTACGTTACAGTTTACTATTCACTCCAATCTTCCCGCTCAAATTCGTGAAGCTCAGGTTGAAGCTTTAAAGGAAGTGAACCTTTCAGCAGAGTCCCTGCGGGACATAGAAAAGAAACTCGAACACAAGGAAGATGGTATTCACTAATTCATGCAACGTGTCTGGATTCCACTTTTTGGAAACTTGCGAGAACTTGCGATGGACGAAGCACACAAATCTCACTACTCGGTGCATCCTGGCTCTGACAAAATGTACCAAGACCTCAAAACTCTGTACTGGTGGCCCCACATGAAAGCTAACATAGCGACCTATGTTAGTAGATGTTTAACCTGTGCTATGGTCAAGGTCGAATACCAGAAGCCATCAGGCCTACCTTAGCAACCAGAGACCCCGACATGGAAATGGGAGCAAATTTCCATGGACTTCGTTACTGGCTTACCTAGATCTCAGTGAGGAAACGATACCATTTGGGTGATAGTGGATCGATTAACCAAGTTTGCACACTTCCTGGCTATCAAAGAAACAGACAAGTTCTCTACCCTAGCAGACATCTACCTGAAGGAAGTAGTTTCAAGTCACGGGGTGCCAACCCCCATCATTTCTGATCAAGATCCATGTTTTACCTCTGATTTGTGGCAGGCAATGCACAAATCCTTTGGCTCGCGTCTAGACATGAGCACAGCATATCATTCACAGAAGGGTGGGAAGATCGAACGCACCATCCAAACTCTGGAAGACATGCTTCGAGCATGTGTAATCGACTTTGGTAACGGCTGGTAAAAGACACCTACCTTTGGTGGAGATTTCATGTAACAATAGTTACCACACTAACATCCAGACTGCTCCGTTCGAGGAGTTGTATGGACGGAAATGCCGATCACCCTTATACTGGGCAGAAGTTGGTGACAGCCAAATCACTGGCCCAGAACTCGTCATCGACACAACGGAAAAGATTGCCCAAATACAATAACGGATGACCGTCAGAAAAGTTACGCTGATAAGCGCAGGAAACCGCTCGAGTTCCAGGTTGGGGATCGAGTGCTACTTAAAGTCTCACCATGGAAAGGTGTGGTTCACTTCGGAAAACGGGGCAAGCTTAATCCGCATTATGTCAGACCCTTTAAAATCACTGAGAAAATCGGTAATGTGGCTTACAGACTGAAGTTGCCCGAAGAACTCAGTGGTGTTCACAACATCTTTCACGTGTCGAATCTGAAGAAGTGTCTGTTAGATGAGACCCTCATTGTTCCTTTCATGGAACTCACTATCGACGACCAGTTGCGTTTCGTCGAGGAATCGGTGGAAATTATGGATCGGGAAATCAAGACTCTTAAACGAACCAAAATACCTATTGTTCGAGTTCGTTGGACCTCCCGTCGTGGCCCAGAGTTCACTTGGGAACGAGAGGACCAGATGAAACACAAGTATCCTCAGTTGTTTAAGAAAGATGAGTCCACTAATGAAGCTACTGCAAAATTTCGGGACAAAATTCCAAACCAACAGGGGGATGATGTGATACCCCAGGAAAACACACAACACAACTAGCTTCCTCAGTGACTACGTGCTAAATTTCGGGACGAAATTTCTTTCAACTTGGGGATGATGTGACACCCCGCAAAAATGCTCAACCGCACTACCTTCTTCAGCAACTGCTTGCAAAATTTAAAAAAAAAATTATTTCAACCTGGGATGATGTGACAACCCGCGTTTCCGAGGTAATCGTCGTATCTATCGCCACCTTTTTATCATATTTGTTTATTATTATTTATTCTTTTTATTTAATATTCTTGTGAAATAACTCTTGTAATTTATATAAATTTACGTAACAACTATTTCGTATCTCTACGTTGACTTGTTACAAGTATGAATACGTAATTAGAAATACGTATGACGTGTCAAACCCGAGCCATCCCGTACCCTCTAGCTTGCGGCCACAGCCCAAGTGGCCCATCTATTTACCTTCAACCCAAGACTAATCACAACCCAACTCATTATCTTTTTTTCTTTAGTCTAATTGATAGGCCAAACCCCCTTGAAACCAATTCTCCTATGTACAGCTAATATATGTATGTATATATTTTTGTTCTAACTTCTCTAAAAGAAACACTTCAATATATGACCCAACCCCAAGACCCTTTTTGATCGGCCCACATGTACTCCCCAAACCGCCACACCCATGTTACACTTATTAAAAATACGTAACTTGCATGTGTAATATGAGTTCAAAGCAAAAACCCTACTCTACTTCCCCTTGGTGATTACGGCAACAGCAGCCCCCACTGTCGCACTCTTTCCCTCCTCGGTGCTCTCTCTTTCGTTTGAACTATCTCTCTCTCGCACTCCATCTCTTGGTAAGTAGTTATGTTTGAGTTGGCTTGAAGTTATTCGGTGCTCTCTCTTCCGTGGACTACAGTCAGAAAGTGACGAATCTGATTGCAGCCCGGTAAATGAATTTTATAAAATAATTGGTGAGGAATTGGATCCTGAGATTTTGACACAATAATATTTGGATCGTTTAAAACATTCTGTAATTCTTTGGGAATTTTGTTGTACACGAACTATTCCGAATAACAATCCGAAAACTGCCGTAAATGCACTATATGGCTGAATTTTTATTGAAGAGTATTTTAAGTCTTTCGTGACACTTGTGTTGTCACTAAGCTATGTCATGATAAATGCATGCATGATATTGGTATTGTATGATAAAATGTGCTACGTGCCAGATACGTGTAGGATTCGTGTTTCCGCATGAGCACACCCACTAACCCTTAAACGGTAATCATGTTAGGACGTGATTGGCCGGTTCCACCTCACATATTTCTTTCCATAACTTAATCTGCCAAGCTAATCTAATGTGAGTTCACACTTTCTACAAGGCATGGGATTCCCGGTGGTAGGGAATGGGTAATTGATTGAAAGGAAACCTGCGTATTCTTCTTGGGAAGAATACGTACCTCCACCCTCTTAATTGAAGGGTGACAACATTGTAACCTGCGTGATCTCCTTGTATGGGACACATACCTCCACTCTCTTAACTGATGGGTGACAACATTGATACTAGACCAAAAACTCTATCATTAAGTCCCTCGTTTTTATATCAACTTAATCGACGGGCCAATGGCGAACGGGTCATTAGTTAAATAGCGTTATTAGGTTTGACAAGCCTCACACCGTGCCGCAGAGGATGGGAGTGGACTAATGGATCTGGGCACGTCAATGATGATAGACATTGACTTAGGGTACCCAACTTTCTCAGTCAGTAGTCGATATGGTAACGGGTCTAGTGGGATATTCATGGGGTAGCCCCCACGGCTGGGAGCCAGAGAAAAGGAAAGGATTAATCATGTTTTTAAACTATGGGGTAACCCCCACGGCAAGTAAGCCAGCTAAAGGAAAACTATGTTTTTGAAACAACTTAAAATGAACACCCAACTGTGAACTCGCTCAACTTTGTTGTTGATTTTTTACTATATGCCTTGCAGGTCGTTAGGTGCTTAGATGGAGCTTGCACAGGAGGACGAGGTCGTTGTGGGACATGGACTATTGAGTTCCATGTTAAACTTATGAACATTTAAACTTATGTTTTGGGTTTTAAACTTTATGCTTCCACTGATAACTTGAACTTGGCTATTTTGTTTTGGACACCAATTATATTATTGGCTGGTTTTATATTTACTTTAATACATTGTTCAATATGATTGGTGGTTTGATCCTGGTCATGTCACGCTTCCTGCGGTGATACTCCGTGTGTGGAATTTGGGGGTGTGACACCTTTCTCCATGAATCTGATGCCGTCACTAAACACATTCCATAAATTGTAGCCATTTGTTGAGTGTTTTTTTTTTGTGTCTAATCCGCATATATATCACCATTGCCCTTGATTTTCTAGACTGTATATCTCTTAATTGTCAACATATGCACGTGTGATTTAGTTTACGGAGATTTTTCAATGCCGAGAACCTCGATCAGAGAGTAAAAAAGGCGTAAGGTTCACAATGGTGTAAAATTAAGATGGGATATACCGGGCTAGGATTCGAGTTACAGGAACAAGGGCCAAACCAACCACCCAAGAATGGAATCGTCGAGCGAAAACACTTGACAACCTCCTAGAAGCAGCTTTTCTTGCAACCAGACCTTTCACCATCAATTAGGAATCTGATGCCATCCCTAAACACATTCCTTAAATTGTAGCCATTTGTTGAGTGTTTTTTTTGGTGTCTAATCCGCATATATATCACCATAGACCTTGATTTTCTTGACTGTATATCTCTTAAATGTGAACATATAAACGTGTGATTTAGTTGACGAAGATTTTTCAATGCCGAGAACCTCGATCAGAGAGTAAAAAAGGCGTATGGTTCACAATGGTGTAAAATTAAAATGAGATATACCGGGCTAGGATTCGAGTTACAGGAACAAGGGCCAAACCAACCACCCAAGAATGGAATCGTCGAGCGAAAACACTTGACAACCTCCTAGAAGCAGCTTTTCTTGCAACCAGACCTTTCACCATCAATTAGGAATCTGATGTCGTCACTAAACACATTTCTTAAATTATAGGCATTTGTTGAGTGTTTTTTTTTGTCTAATCCGCATATATATCACCATTGCCCTTGATTTTCTTGACTGTATATCTTTTAAATGTCAACATATAAATGTGTGATTTAGTTTACGAAGATTTTTCAAAGCCGAGAACCTCGATCAGAGAGTAAAAACGGCGTAAGGTTCACAATGGTGTAAAATTAAAATGGGATATACCGTGCTAGGATTCGAGTTACAGGAACAAGGGCCAAACCAACCACCCAAGAATGGAATCGTCTTGCGAAAACACTTGACATCCTCCTAGAAGCAGCTTTTATTGCCACCAGACCTTTCTCCATCAATTAGGAATCTGATGCCGTCACTAAACACATTCCTTAAATTGTAGCCATTTGTTGAGTGTTTTTTTTTGTGTCTAATCCGCGTATATATCACCATTGCCCTTGATTTTCTTGACTGTATATCTCTTAATTGTCAACATATACACCTGTGATTTAGTTTACGAAGATTTTTCAATGCCGAGTACCTCGATCAGAGAGTGAAAACGGCGTAAGGTTCACAATGGTGTAAAATTAAAATGGGATATACCGGGCTAGGATTCGAGTTAGAGGAACAAGGGCCAAACCAACCACCCAAAATGGAATCGCCGAGCGAAAACACTTAAAAATCTCCTAGAAGCAGTTTTTCTTGCCACCAGACCTTTCTCCATCAATTAAGAATCTGATGCTGTCACTTAACACATTCCTTAAATTGTAGCCATTTGTTGAGTGTTTTTTTTGTGTCTAATCTGCATATATAACACCATTGCCCTTGATTTTCTTGACTATATATCTCTTACATGTCAACATATGCACGTGTGATTTAGTTTACGAAGATTTTTCAAAGCTGAGACCCTCGACCAGAGAGTAAAAAAGGCGTAAGGTTCACAATGGTGTAAAATTAAAATGGGATATACAGGGCTAGGATTCGAGTTACAGGAACAAGGGCCAAACCAACCACCCAAGATTGGAATTGTCGAGCGAGAACACTTGACAACCTCCTATAGGCAGCTTTTCTTGCAACCAGACCTTTCTCCATCAATTAGGAATCTTATGCCGTCACTAAACACATTCCTTAAATTGTAGCCATTTGTTGAGTGTTTTTTTTTTGGTGTCGAATCCGCATATATATCACCATTGCCCTTGATTTTCTTGACTGTATATCTCTTAAATGTGAACATATAAACGTGTGATTTAGTTGACGAAGATTTTTCAATGCCGAGAACCTCGATCAGAGAGTAAAAAAGGCGTATGGTTCACAATGGTGTAAAATTAAAATGAGATATACCGGGCTAGGATTCGAGTTACAGGAAGAAGGGCCAAACCAACCACCCAAGAATGGAATCGTCGAGCGAAAACACTTGACAACCTCCTACAAGCAGCTTTTCTTGCAACCAGACCTTTCTCCATCAATTAGGAATCTGATGTCGTCACTAAACACATTTCTTAAATTATAGGCATTTGTTGAGTGTTTTTTTTGTCTAATCCGCATATATATAACCATTACCCTTGATTTTCTTAACTGTATATCTTTTAAATGTCAACATATAAATGTGTGATTTAGTTTACGAAGATTTTTCAATGTCGAGAACCTCGATCAGAGGGTAAAAACGGCGTAAGGTTCACAATGGTGTAAAACTAAAATGGGATATACCGGGCTAGGATTCGAGTTACCGGAACAAGGGCGAAACCAACCACCCAAGAATGGAATCGTCTTGCGAAAACACTTGATATCCTCCTAGAAGCAGTTTTTCTTGCCACCAGACCTTTCTCCATCAATTAAGAATCTGATGCTGTCACTTAACACATTCCTTAAATTGTAGCCATTTGTTGAGTGTTTTTTTATTGTGTCTAATCTGCATATATATCACCATTGCCCTTAATTTTCTTTACTGTATATCTCTTAAATGTCAATATATACACGTGTGATTTAGTTTACGAAGATTTTTCAATGCCGAGAACCTCGATCAGAGAGTAAAAGAGGCTTAAGGTTCACAATGGTGTAAAATTAAAAGGGGATATACCGGGATAGAATTCGAGTTACAGGAACAAGGGCCAAACCAACCACCCAAGAATAGAATCGTCGAGTGAAAACACTTGACAACCTTCTAGAAGCAGCTTTTCTTGCCACCAGACCTTTCTCCATCAATTCGGAATCTGATGCTGTCACTTAACACATTCCTTAAATTGTAGCCATTTGTTGAGTGTTTTTTTTTTTGGTGTCTAATCCGCATATATATCACCATTGCCCTTGATTTTCTTGACTGTATATCTCTTAAATGTCAACATATACACGTTTGATTTAGTTTAGAAAGATTTTTCAATGCCAAGAACCTCGATCAGAGAGTAAAAAAGGCGTAAGGTTCACAATGGTGTAAAATTAAAATGGGATATACCAGGCTAAGATTCGAGTTACAGGAACAAGGGCCAAACCAACCACCCAAGAATGGAATCGTCGAGCGAAAACGCTTGACAACCTCTTAGAAGCAGCTTTTCTTGCCACCAGACCTTTCTCCATCAATTAGGAATCTAATGCCGTCACTAAACACATTCCTTAAATTGTAGCCATTTGTTGAATGTTTTTTTTGGTGTTTATTCCGCATATATATCACCATTTCCCTTGATTTTCTTGACTGTATATCTCTTAAATGTCAACATATACACGTGTGATTTAGTATTCGAAGATTTTTCAATGCTGAGAACCTTGATCAGAGAGTAAAAAAGGCGTAAGGTTCACAATGGTGTAAAATTAAAATGGGATATACCGGGCTAGGATTCGAGTTACAGGAACAAAGGCCAAACCAACCACTCAAGAATGGAATCGTCGAGCGAAAACACTTGACAACCTCCTAGAAGCAGCTTTTCTGGCCACCAGACCTTTCTCCATCAATTAGGAATCTGATGGCGCCCCTAAACACATTCCTTAAATTGTAGCCATTTGTTGAGTGTTTTTTTTTGTGTCTAATCAGCATATATATCACCATTGCCCTTGATTTTCTTGACTGTATATCTCTTAAATGTCAACATATACACGTGTGATTTAGTTTACGAAGATTTTTCAATGCCGAGAACCTCGATCAGAGAGTAAAAAAGGCGTAAGGTTCACAATGGTGTAAAATTAAAATGGGATATACCGGGCTACGATTCGAGTTACAGGAACAAGGGCCAAACCAACCACCTAAGATTGGAATCGTCGAGCGAAAACACTTGACAACCTCCTAGAAGCAGCTTTTCTTGCCACCAGACCTTTCTCCATCAATTAGGAATCTGATGCCGTTGTAGGATCGAGATTCGACCTAACGAGTCGTTCAGGAGAGTTCTCGATCAATACGAGAGGCGGAATCAAACGTACTGATGGTGAATCAGCTTGATATACACTAGGAATCACTTTAACTATCTTGTATATTGATTTGAAAGCTTTACAGACCACTTGCCACTTCGGCAGCACCTCTGCTCTGGAATCAGCAACGTTACAAATGAAATCTCAAGACACATATATATAGGCTAGCCACTTCGCACGAAACGGCACATGCCAGTTCGTGCGAACTGGCCACTTCGCATGAAACAGCACAGTCCAGTTCGTACGAACTGGCCAGTTCGTACGAACTGGTCACTTCGCATGAACTTGCTGTTTCAGCTCAGTTTCCCGTTTTCCTCGTACTACGTGTCCTGATCTATCAAACCTATTACAAGACTCGATACAAGACAAAGTCGACAGCCATATGCACCAACAGACTCCCCCTTGGATGTTGACGAAGTCTTCGGTGTCAAGTCTTCAGTATGACGAGTCTTCAGTCTTGATCAGTCTTCTTGCTCTCTTCAAAGTATCTAACACTGTAAGCATCCTTCAATCTTCTCTCTTCTTCTGTCTCTCTTAGAATCTCAACCTGACTCTATCCTCTCTGTAATTTTCTTGATCAGGTCTCTTGATTCCTTAAGCTCTTCAGCATCAGCAGCTTCTATCTCGAGCTTTGTTCCAAGATCTGAATCTGGCTCTTACGTCCTCAGACTCCCCCTTTCGATAAGCTGGGATCGCAGTCTGGAATTCACTATCTGCACAAACTCTACCCAAAAGTAAGATTTTTTATTTTTAACAATTTTAATCTTTGCTTTACCACTTGTATTTGAAACATTCAAATTTGATTTCAAGTTAATGAACCATTTAATCATTTCAAAAACATTTCTTATTTCGAACAAACTTTCCCAACCCTGTTGTTGTTCATCATGTTTAGCACTCGGAATTTTGAAAATCAGCTTTCCAACATCAGTTGTCGAAAATAAGATGAAATAAAATCTTTTTGATTTTTCAAATATTTTATACTAAAACACATTCTTTTTGGGTTTTTGTTTAATGAAAAGCAATAAAGAAATATTTACAGACAATATTTTTGCGAGTATGTGTAAGAGGATCATATCAGTTTCTGAGACAAATCACTAGCAGCGTTGACCTTTTTAGACTTTAAGTTCTAAACAATTCACTTAGATTGTCAGTATACTGATCCACTTAAATTTTCACACAAAGTTCAACTGTTTCGTGATACGAGATTAATGTTTTAAGCACTTAACTTATTCGCGTGTCCCACCTCAGAATATACTCCCGTATCCAGACTTCTATATTCAGTCTTACAGGTGAATGTACACTAATGATATCTGTCAACGGGTAACGGGAGACCATGAGAGCTCAGGTTAGAACTTCCGTTCAGACAAAGAGATGATGGCTCGTCTTTAGGTGTGTCCCGTTTGGGGATCTTTTCTTTAACAGCACATGATTAGCATTTTTTCAATGTTTCATCATTTTTTATGCTGAGGGTGAGCTTTATGATTAAAGCAATGCAAAATATTATACGAGGACTAGGCTATTGCTCCCGCAAAATCAGAAGTCCTAGTATAATACCCCAGATATCACCACGCACAAAGACCTAGTATGTCAGAAATAGAAAGCCCTTCAAACAAGATTTCAGGGGTTACCTATATATCCGATAGATGTTCCCCACGAGATAAGAAAGTATTTATATTTAGGTTTATATCTCGAAAACAATCTACAAAATGTGCAAAAACCTACTGGCACATCCTCAGTGAGACCGTTTATCACATTTTACTTTCCAAATCTTTAGCATGCTGTGATATTCCACTGATGTACTATCATTTCCTCTTTTTCACAACAAAACTCATTTTTGAATTTTTCGATGTTTTTGGCTTTTTAGATTTTATCATGTTTTTCGCTTTTTCAAATTTTCTAAATTTCTAAATTTTTTAATCCCCCTAAAATCAAAAATATGTTTCAATTTTTTGATTTTCCAGGAAAATTTGAAAATAAATGCAATAAACTGTACAAATAAAATGACAAACTGATGTTCAAGCAATTCACATCATTCACTTGGCATAAACAATCAGAACTCCCCCTAACAACAAATTATTTTCCCATTATGATTTCAAACACTTAAGTTTGTTTTAATCAAAATGGTTTTTCCGGAAAATTAGTTTTGTTGATACCACATGTAGAATTAGGGATTAAATTCATCACATTGTTCTTTCAATCACTTGTAAAAATTATCATTTGACATTTTGAAAGATTAATACCACTTGTAAGAAAGTTAAGCCAAGTATAACTTAATGTCCTTGATTAACCACTTGTACGTTTTTTCACGAAAACATTTTTCAAGAATGATGCCGATTCCTGCTCCACGATTACCAACTTGGGAGCTCCGGCAAGTCAGGATTTTTAAGCAAAGAATACAGACACCGAATCCTGACCAGCTTTGGGTGTGACCTTTTCAATTTCACTCGGGGTTTGAACATTCCTTTTTGCTTCATAAAATTCTTTTACCCCTTTTACCTTTCCCTCAACCATCTTATCAAAAATATTTTTCACTTTGCCATTGAACGCTTTTTCGACATCAAATTCTTTCTTTTCAGAATAGAATTGATTCAAAATTTCCACTTTTCCAACTTTTGATTTTAAATTTTCAGCCCGCAATGGTGGAAAGTTTGCGTCATCCAGTGGCGGAGCTGAATTTCTCTTTTTGGTTCAACTTGTAGCTCCTCTGACTTTGACGAGTCAGATTCATCGCCAGATTTCACATCAGATTTCTTAACAACCCACGTTTGGTTGTCAAGATTCACCCTTCTTTTGTAAAACCTTTTTGAACATTCACCAACTTCATATGTAGAATTTTTAAACACTTTGAATTTTTCAGTTGGTGGTTCAGTTTTATCAGCAACTTTTTCTTTTAGTTTAGAAACAACTTCCTGTTTTGTGTTGGTTGCCTTTGGACAGTTCCAGGCGATGTGACCAACTTCTTGACATCGGTAACAGGTTCTTGTCTCTTTTTTCTGATTAGCTCCATTCTTCTCAAACTTTTGTTTTTCTGCAAAGAACGCTTTGTTCGATTGCTTCCAAAATGAGCTCTTTTCTTCTTCTTCTTCAGAACTTGCCCCTGAAACAAATATTGTTTTTGTTTTAGAAATTTTCTCATTTTTATGATTTTCGGGTGGAATAAAACCAAAACCTTTCTTTTTTAAATTACTGTTATGGTTTGGTTTCTTTTGAAAACCAAAACCAGAACTGTAACCTTTTTTCTTGTTCAATCTTTGTTGAACTCTTGAAGTGTATTTTTCAGGTTTATCAGTAAGATTTACATCTTTTATTTTAGAAATATTAATTTCTGTTAATTTGAAAACCTTTTTAATCTTTTTAATTTGAACACTTCTTATTGGAAATTCCTCATCAGAATATAATTTGTCTGAATCATTCAAAGTATATGCCACTTTGATTGGTTCATCATTCAAATTATTTTTTGATAATAGAAATTCTTTATTGTAAACCCGCTTGACCGATGATTTCGCACTGTTGACTGATGAACTTGAACTTTCAGAATCAGACTTTGACTCTGACTCCTCATCCTTATCCAACACCTGATCGACCATTTTCTTTATTAACTCAGACTCATGATCAGTGTCAGACGGTGTAAATGTGACGTCAATGTTGTCTGGTAAATCATCATTTGTTTCGGACTTTAACTTTATATTGACAGCCTTTTTTACTTATTCCTCATTTGGTTTTCTGGGAGAATAACCATCCCAAATCGGAGGCAGACACTTGTTATAATTTGCACTTTGTTTCTTACCATGATCCGTATCATCCTTCTTCTTATCTTGAAATGCTTCAAAACCTGCAATAGTAGGATAAATTCTATCAATCAAATAATCAGAACTTGAGTAACTCAGCAACAATCGTCTGATTCTTTCATTTTCAATCTTTTCAGTCTCCAATTTCTTCTTCAACTCTGCATTCTCTTCAATATAGTAATTGATGGTCTTCTGTTTAGTCATCATTGTTGCATTCATCATAGTCAAAGCATCTTCCCTTTCAGAGTTTGTCTTTTCCAAACTATTCACCGTTCTGTTCAACACATCATACGACTCTTTCACGTACTTAACATCGAACAATAGTTTTTCTTTCATCTCTTCGAGCTCACTATACTTCTTGTCCTTTTCTTCACAATGTTTGCATGGTTCCAAACATTTCAGACAAGGTTTAGTAACCTCTACAATCTTTTCAACAACTTTGACCTCTTTACTCTGTTCATTCATCTCATTCTCAGCAACATTCTCACATTTTACTTCTTTCTTTTCTTTTGCTGCTCGTCTCTCCTTTAGCTTCTCCAATTTATCTGCAAAATAAAATTTGAAACTTTCAGTAGATAGATGAGTTTTACCAATTTTTATTTGTTTAATTTCTTCATCATCATCACTACTATCAGTTGATGATTGATCAAAAACTGGTGTCTTTTCTGAACTATCTTCTGAAGAAACAGACTCTTCATCTTGACTTTTCTCATCATCTGTAAACACATCCATCCACTCCTTCATCAATTTTGGCTCTTGAATGATTTGTGCAATAAATGCTCTAAACTTTGAATCAGCCGGAATATATTTGTCCCAGCTAAAACCCTCTAGCAATCTTTCATCATCTTGATCTGGAATAGTGATACAAGCTTTCTTCTTTCCATCTTCAATCGCACGTGATGATGACGGTTGTTGAGCTACCTGATGATATATTGCTTTCCGATGATAATCATTGTTGCCGAATGGATTTTGAGCTCCACTTACTTCGCGATTTGTACATTCCCTCTTGAAATGTCCTTTTTCCCTGTATCAAAAAACAAGTAACTTTAGACTTATCAAAACCTAAAGTAGAAACATTAGCATCACGGAAATCATCTCTTCTAGTAATCTGCTTAAATTTCTCAACTCTCCTCAACACACTCGCTAAACACCACTTAATATCCATAAGCTCCATTTCCTCAGCGTCAATCTGATCGTAATCCTCTTTTGTCAACATAGGATTTCCGATTCTTCCCGCAACCAAACTCTCATATGATTCTAACACAGTGACTAGTAATTCCATATGACCTTTAGCAACTTCTTCAGAAAAATTCTGACCATTCTGAAGATGCAACGCGATGTTGCATTGAAGCACATGACCATTACCATTGTTTGAGCTCTGAGATTGATAGCTTGTAGTTGACACATTTGGATTAACACTTAGATATGAAGAAAATCCACTGTGGTTGTTTGAACTTTGATTGAGTGATCCAAATGAGTTTTCTACGCTGAAAGCGGTTTGGATCTTCGGACTTGCTTCAACATTCTGAACATTCCCTTTGTAATACATCTTGATGTCTTGTTGACCACTTGAATTGTTCATTCTAGCAATCTTTTGTTGTTCAAGATCTTGTCCTTCAAGATTTTCAATGAACCGAGCAATTGTCAAACCATCATACTCTCTGGTATTTTTCAAGATCATAAGATTTGTACCTCATTCTTTTTGAGGTAAAGCATCGGATAATTTTTCAACCCATTCCTCACGATCCTTTTTGATATCCAACCGGGTCATTGAACGGACTAAATGACAATATCTCTCAATAAGAGTCTTTGTAGTTTCACCTGGCAAACTTGAGAACAAATCGAATTCTTTCTTTAATATAGACTTCTTATTCTTGATCATTTCTGTACTTCCTTCGAATTTTGTACGAACTGCTATCCAAATCGAATATGCACTATCATCATGTTGTAGTAGTATGAAAATGTCTTCTTTCACAGCTTGTTGAAGTAAACTGATCATCATTTTTTCTGCTTTATACATGTCTCTTTCTTTGTCCGTAAATTCAGGTAGTCTTTACAACTCCCATGTTATTTCGAGGACGAACATATTTTTTTCAATACACTCCCAAGACCTTAGATGATTTGCTTGAACCCAATTTTCAAAACGTTCTTGCCAACAGTAATATTCCTCAATGCTCATCAGCTTTGGGGGTTTCTGCAACGTTCCAGTTTCATTTTCCATGGTTACACTCTGAGCAACAGTAACAGGAGTACCCGGAGCCGTAGCAAACGCATTGTAAAACTCATTATCCATGTTTCGATATCGAGAGTTCACAAAAACACAATTTTCAAATGAACTAGACTGTTTTCAAACAAACTTAAATCCTCAAGCGAACTGGAACTAGTACAACCTGATACAATCTCAAATGTCCAGATCACAACTCGTGCGAACTGATTTAAAAAATACGCAACCCGTGCGAACTGAGTGATTTTCCACACGACCTGACAACCTCAAACGAGAAATTGTAAGTTTCAATATGATATCACATGCAAACAGACAATTATCCTTTGATTCACGTGAAAATCTAATATATTCAATTAAAGTGGCCGACAATCAACTTTGAATTCTAAATGCTTGTTTGACCATTTGAATTGTTGTGATTATATCAAAACTATGGCAGACAACCACTTCATTTAGTCAACATTCACATACATACAAAATTAATGGCCGACAAAGATAATACTTCACATGCAAACCTTGAATCAAATCACGAGCAGTATATATATCAATTGATTTCAATTGGACCACAGATTTAAATGTAAAAAGATTATTGGGCCGAGAATCTTTAATACAAGCAATGATCAAATCACGTGACCTTCTGTTGTAATTTATTAATGACTCCAACACTTGTTGACTGACAATTGTTTGGAGAATTTATCACACCATACGAATTGGTAATAAAACCAAACCGTGCGAACTGAAAAGATGTCAAACGACCTGGAACACTATCAATCACTTCGTACGATCTGGAATCTAACTCATACGAACTGAGGTCCAATTCGTGCGACCTGGAGGATATTTGGTGCGAATTGGTGAAATTCAAGCGACTTGGATCCACAGGTCGTGCGAACTGGTATTCATGTCGAACAATCGGACGGTTTTTTGATAAATTGGACAAGTTTTAAGCTGAATCTAGGTCTGATATGTTCACGGATTGATTAAAACCATGTTTCGCAGGTAATATGTGAAAATCAGTTCATTTTAACCGTAAAATCTCGTTTAATTTTGAAAAAATGTGAAGAAAATGAGTAGAAGTGAGATTTTCGGATGAAATCAAGCTAAATCGGTAATAACTCTTCCTCCTGAACTCTGATACCACTTGTAGGATCGAGATTCGACCTAAACGAGTCGTTCAGAAGAGTTCTCGATCAACACGAGAGGCGGAATCAAACGTACTGATGGTGAATCAGCTTGATATACACTAGGAATCACTTTAACTGTCTTGTATATTGATTTGAAAGCTTTAGAGACCACTTGACACTTCGGCAGCACCTTTGCCCCAGAATCAGCAACGTTACAAATGAAATCTCAAGACACATATATATAGGCTAGCCACTTCGCACGAAACGGCACATGCCAGTTCGTACGAACTGGTCACTTCGCATGAACTTGCTGTTTCAGCTCAGTTTCCCGCTTTCCTCGTACTACGTGTCCTGATCTATCAAACCTATTACAAGACTCGATACAAGACGAAGTCGACAGCCATATGCACCAACAACCGTCACTAAACACATTCCTTAAATTGTAGCCATTTGTTGAGTGGTTTTTTTTGTGTCTAATCCACATATATATCACCATTGCCCTTGGTTTTCTTGACTATATATCTCTTAAATGTCAACATATACACGTGTGATTTAGTTTACGAAGATTTTTCAATGCCGAGAACCTCGATCAAAGAGTAAAAAAGGTGTAAGGTTCACAATGGTGTAAAATTAAAATGTGATATACCGGGCTAGTATTCGAGTTACAGGAACAAGGGACAAACCAACCACCCAAGAATGGAATCGTCGAGCGAAAACACTTGACAACCTCCTAGAAGCAACTTTTCTTGCCACCAGACCTTTCTCCATCAATTAGGAATCTGATGCCGTCACTAAACACATTCCTTAAGTTGTAGCCATTTGTTGAGTGTTGTTTTTTTTTGGTGTCTAATCCGCATATATATCACCATTGCCCTTGATTTTCTTGACTATATCTCTCTTAAATGTCAACATATACACGTGTGATTTAGTTTACGAAGATTTGTCAATGCTAAGAACCTCGACCAGAGAGTAAAAAAGGCGTAAGGTTCACAATGGTGTAAAATTAAAATGGGATTTACCGGGCTAGGATTCGAGTTACAGGAACAAGGGCCAAACCAACCACCCAAGAATGGAATCGTCGAGCGAAAACACTTGACAACCTCCAAGAAGTAGCTTTTCTTGCCACCAAACATTTCTCCATCAATTAGAAATCTGATGCCGTCACTAAACACATTCATTAAATTGTAGCCATTTGTTGAGTGTTTTTTTTTTTGGTGTCTAATCCGCATATATTTTACAATTGCCCTTGATTTTCTTGACTGTATATCTCTTAAATGTCAACATATACACGTGTGATTTAGTTTACGAAGATTTTTCAATGCTGAGAACCTCTATCAGAGAGTAAAAAAAAGCGTAAGGTTCACAATGGTGTAAAATTAAAATGGGATATACCGGGCTAGGATTCGAGTTACAGGAACAAGGGCCAAACCAACAACTCAAGAATGGAATCGTCGAGCGAAAACACTTGACAACTCCCTAGAAGCAGCTTTTCTTGCCACCAGACCTTTCTCCATCAATTAGGAATCTGATGTCGTCACTAAACACATTCCTTAAATTGTAGCCATTTGTTGAGTGTCTTTTTTTTTCGTGTCTAATCCGCATATATATCAGCATTGCCCTTGATTTTCTTAACTGTATATCTCTTAAATGTTAACATATACACGTGTGATTTAGTTTACGAAGATTTTTCAATGCCGAGAACCTCGATCAGAGAGTAAAAAATGCGTAAGGTTCACAATGGTGTAAAATTAAAATGGGATATACCGGGTGTAACACCCCGAAAATATAAATCTTTATATTAGAAATTTAAGAATTTCATAAACAAGAATTGACCATCTATAAATTTTAACCTAGTTAAAATTACAAGCCTATAAATAACTAACACTAGGTTAAAAACACTAGTACTTAAAGTTAGATGATAAATGAGGGACTAAGCGTGCCAAAAATGAAAGTTAAATGCTGAATTATAACAAAACTCACCAAACACACCATTTGAGGTGTGTCTGGTCGATCAAGTGAAGCAGGGGGCGATCCCCACTCCTCCAAAACCCTAAAATTTCATTAATCTTGCAAATTGAAGGATTAATCCAAGTTGAAATCGAAAATTGAGCTTAGAATCGTAATCCTCATCACAAGAGGATTGTAAGGTATGTAAAATCTGATGAAATCTCTTAACTTGAATTTCTCATGATTTTGGAAACTCTGAAAATTAGATGTTGCATGTGTGTTATTTGGTTAGAATAGAATTGATATGGTGTTTAGAAATGAAACCTAGCCAATTACATGTGAAATCATGCCCAAATTCAGGAAATTCCATGAACACCTTGAAGGTGGGATGTGGGTTTTACATGATGATGATGAACACTAGGGTTTAGAATGATTGTTCTAGTGTAATTCGATCTTAGAAGGTAATTTCAGAAAAGTATGATGTTTAAATGCTATATGATGGCTTTATTGAAGTTAAGTTAACTAATTAGCAAGCTATAAACATGAATATGAAAGATGTAGAAATTCTGCCCTTATAGTGTTTGTTGAAACGCCTCAAAGAAGGCTTGAAACTGAATTGTTAAGTTAAAAACGCTTAACTATGATGTATGAAAAAGTGTGCGTTATGTAAGTGAAACCAAGAGTTCTAAACATGTCTTGAATTGAACTCTATAGGAAAGGATACCGGAACGTCGAGTGGACAAGCCGGTGGTGAATTGCGGTTGAAGGGCGTACACTAAGGTATGTAACTTGACCCGTTACATTAAGTAAATTTTAATAATTGTAATATGCATAGTTGTAATTTAGAATAAAGGTTGCTAAGAGTTTAAGCGGTGACGTCGCTATATTGAATAATTGGTCAAAAGTTGGTTAGAACTCGTTGGTAGTCGTCATAAGGAAGGAGTTCCGTAGACGAGCCAAACGGGTCGAATAATCAAGTAAGGCATGGTTAATGCTCCGGATTATAACGGATTGATCTTTGTTATAGGTTAATATATATAGCATGTTAGAAATATGAGAATTCAATGTATAGGTTGTTAGAAAAGCGAAATCCGAGGGTTAGGTTTGAGTACAATGTACAAAACAAGCAAATGATGGATTTCCAGCAACTACCGTAAGTTACGGTAGTACCGTAACTTACGGTAGGGATCAAATGTTTACGGTAGTTCTCCCCTGATTTACGGTGACCAAGGAATTCCAAAATCTACGGTAACTTACGGTCACACCGTAAGTTACGGTGGAATCAGAAAACAAAACATTATTTTGTTATTTAGATTTTGATGTTGGATTTTGTATTTATGTGCTATATAACTGTGTCAGATCTAATGTTTTAAAGATTTTGACCATAGGTAACAAGGTGGATCTTACGGATGGCGGTCAAGCGAATGATGAAGAACCGAACACGATTTTTGAAGCTTCCGCAATGTTTTAATCATACTTAGATTTTGTTCATGGGTTGAAAACAATTTCTTAAACAAATTTTGAATGTTCCAACTTAGTCATTAGTTGACTAAGGTTTATGCTACTTATGAAACTTATGTTAATTTAATATCTTTTGGTATAAAATGTATAAAATTTCGTGATTTATTTAAGTAAAAATTTAAGGGTGTTACAAGTTGGTAATCAGAGCTCAAGGTTGTCAATAAGTGTTCGGTTCAAGCTTGATCGATCGTCCAGTAAGAACTAACTTATTTGTTAATAAATTATGTACTACGTAAAGAATGAGAAATGAACAAATATGCATGAAAAGAGTGTGTAAGCTCACTCAAAAACAAGAAATGCATGAAACAAGAATGATTAAATCAAGTTATGAACTTGATTGAATTGAAACAAGAATGATTAAATCAAGTTATGAACTTGATTGAATTGAAACAAGAATGATTAAATCAAGTTATGAACTTGATTGAATTGAAACAAGAATGATTAAATCAAGTTATGAACTTGATTAAATCAAAACAAGTAAAGCATGTGTTATAAATGGAATGTTTAACAACCTATGTAAACATCTCAGAAATAGAGATGGCTGATGGAGGTAATGATAATGCGGTGCCAAGAGTCACCGAACAAATGAGGGAAGTGATTGCCGAAGAGGTTGGAAAGGCGATCGAAAACAGTTTGTCGGGCTTTATTGATAAAATTCAAAACACAGTTTTATCAATAGTAGAAGAGAGAATCAAGAAATTGGAAGATGATTCAAATTCAGCAAAGGAAAAGCATGGTGGACGAAAGCCTTGTTCATACAAGGAATTCATGGCCTGTAAACCACCAATATATAATGGGGAGGTTGACCCAATAGTGTGCCAACGATGGCTAAGTGATATCGAAGGGGTATTCGAGAGGACCCATTGTGACGAAGATGACTACGTAGCCTATGGAACGGGTCAACTAAGGAGTCAAGCGAAAGATTGGTGGGATAACAAAAAGAGAGAGATTGGTATTGAAGCTGCTAAGGTCATGACTTGGGAAGAATTCAAGACGCCATTTCTTAAGTATCATAGCCCCAAAGCGGTTATGAATAAAATCAAGGAGGAGTTCATGCAACTTAGGCACAAGAATGAGACCATAGACAAGATTACGGCAACATTTATGGATAAGATGAAGTTTTGCGATGATCTAGTGACGAATGAAGAACAAAAGATATACTACTACCATAACATGTTGAGTGCTGAGTATAGGGAATTTATCACCCCTTCCAAATACGAGACTCTTACCGAGATCATAAATGCTGCTCGGGAAAGGGAGATCGAACTAAAAAAGAGCATTGAAAGGGGTGAACGGAAAGCACAAGATGTAAACCCAAGCCCTACTAAGAAGGCACGAACAAACGAAAGCGCAAAGAAATCTGATACGAAAGGCGGATCGCCAAGTTGCAGAATCTGCGAGAAGGGTCATAAAGGAGAATGCCGTTACAAGGATAAGCCTTGTCCCATATGTAAGAAAACGGGACATATGGCTATATCGTGCCCGGAGAAAGTGAAGGTTTGTTACAATTGTTATCGAACGGGTCATAAAAAGTCGGAATGCCCGGAACTAGTTGGAAAGAAGGATGAGCAGAACCCAAAAGGTGAAGCTCCTAAAGCAAAGGCAAGATCTTTTCAATTGACCGCCGCAGAAGCAAAGGTTGAACCTGACGTGGTCTCAGGTATATTTGCTGTAAATTCGATTCCTGCACGCGTGTTATTTGATACGGGTGCGAATAAATCCTTTGTTTCATATGGATTTATTCGACATCCTTCATTTGTTCTAACAAAATTACCTGTGCCCTTAGAAGTAGAGATAGGTAATAACAAGAGCTTCATTGTTTGTGATGTATGTAAAAACTGTAAACTGAGCATTGATGACGAAGAATATTTGATAAATCTAATCCCGATGTCAATGGGAGAATTTCAAGTGGTCGTTGGGATGGATTGGCTATCTCAACACCATGCAAAGGTCGTGTGTTTTCGTAAAGAGATAAAACTAAATTCTCCGAGCGGGAAACACGTCACCATTTATGGCGAAAAAGAAGGCAACCCTATAGTATGCTCAATGTTGAAAGCTCACAAGCTTATGAAGCGAGGATGCAAGGCATTCATAATATACGCTAATGAGCCCGAAAAAGAATCACGAAAGATTGGAGAGGTACCGGTAGTACGAGATTATGAAGATGTATTTCCGGAGGATTTACCGGGGATACCGCCTGAACGGGAAGTAGAGTTCGCGATCGAATTGATTCCGGGCGCGAAACCCGTAGCAAAAGCCCCGTACCGACTCGCACCGTCGGAATTACAAGAGCTGATGTCCCAAATTCAAGACCTGCTTGAAAAGGGATTCATAAGGCCGAGTGTGTCTCCTTGGGGCGCACCGGTATTGTTCGTGAGAAAGAAAGACGGGAGCATGCGCATGTGTATCGATTACCGGGAGTTAAACAAACTCACGGTAAAGAACCGATACCCGCTCCCGAGGATAGATGATTTATTCGACCAACTACAAGGTGCGAACTGGTTTTCAAAAATTGACCTTAGATCGGGGTATCACCAACTAAAGGTCAAAGAAGAAGATGTGCCGAAGACGGCTTTCCGCACGAGATACGGACATTACGAATTCCTCGTGATGTCATTTGGACTAACAAACGCACCCGCGGCTTTCATGGCCCTCATGAACCGGGTTTGCAAGCCAATGTTGGATAAGTCGGTTATCGTGTTTATCGATGATATCTTGGTGTATTCGAAAAGTGAAGCTGAACACGCACACCACTTACAAGAAGTGTTAGAGACACTTAGACGAGAGAAGTTGTATGCAAAATTCTCTAAATGTGCCTTTTGGTTATGAGAGGTACAATTTCTTGGCCACGTCATAAGTGCCGACGGAGTATTGGTGGATCCGTCAAAGATAGAGGCTGTGTCAAAATGGAATTTTCCGAAGAACCCTTCGGAAATTAGAAGCTTTTTGGGGCTTGCGGGATATTATAGGAGATTCATTCAAGATTTCTCCAAGATTGCGTCACCGCTAACAAAGCTAACATGGAAGAAAGAAAAGTTCATTTGGGGTGCTGATCAAGAGAAAGCGTTTCAAACACTAAAAGAAAAGTTAACTCAAGCTCCGGTGTTGACATTGCCGGACGGAGTCGAAGACATGGTGGTTTATTCGGATGCTTCATTATCGGGGCTCGGTTGCGTGTTGATGCAACGGGGCAAGGTAATAGCCTATGCCTCGAGACAATTGAAGATACACGAGAAGAAATATCCCACGCACGATCTCGAGTTGGCAGCGGTGGTATTTGCATTAAAAATATGGAGGCATTACTTGTATGGGGTAAAGTGCACCATATTCACCGACCACAAGAGCTTGAAATACTTCTTTGATCAGAAGGAGTTAAATATGCGACAAAGGTGATGGCTGGAAACGGTGAAAGACTACGATTGTGAGATACATTATCACCCCGGAAAGGCAAATGTGGTAGCGGACGCTCTGAGCAGAAAAGCGGACTACGTCCCAATACGAGTGAGGTCGATGCAACTCGTGGTGACCTCGGGTATACTTGAACGCATTCGAGAGGCGCAGTTAGAAGCAGTAAAAGAAGAGAATTGGAAGAAAGAAAGAATAATCGGTCAATTGAAAGATTTGTCGGATGGGAATCACGGGTTGAAGACTCGATCATACTTGTGGAGTGAAGGCGCTTCTACTTAATGAAGCTCATAAATCCCGTTATTCAATTCATCCGGGTGCGACCAAGATGCACAATGATTTGAAACAAAATTATTGGTGGCCCGGAATGAAGAGGGATGTGGCGAAGTATGTGGAAAAATGCTTGACATATTTACAAGTCAAGGCGGAGCATCAGAAACCATATGGCAAACTCCAACCGTTAGAAATTCCTGTTTGGAAATGGGAACATATCACATTGGACCTACTGACCAAGTTGCCTAAAACGAATCGTGGTTTCGATGCCATATGGGTAGTGGTAGATAGATTGACGAAAAGTGCTCACTTCATTCCGATCCGTGAGACTTATACGTCAGAAAAGATGTCAGAGGTTTACACGAATGAAATAATAGCACGTCATGGGGTGCCGGTATCCATTGTGTCTGATAGGGATACCCGGTTTACTTCAAATTTCTGGCGAGATTTCCAAGAGCAAATGGGGACCAAATTGTTCATTAGCACTGCGTACCATCCTCAAACGGATGGACAAAGTGAAAGAACGATACAAACATTGGGGGACATGCTACGGGCGTGTATAATCGACTTTGGAGGCAGTTGGGATGTTCACCTACCGTTAGTCAAGTTTTCGTATAACAACAGTTACCAATCTAGTATTAAGATGGCACCATACGAAATGCTTTACGGTAGGAAGTGTCGAACCCCAGTATGTTGGGGTGAAGTGGGTCCACGTGAACTCGCCCACCAAGATATAGTACGAGCCATGAATGAAAAGATCGATATAGTTCGGGCACACTTGAAAGCGGCTCAAGACAGGCAAAAGGCGTATGCTGATAAAAGGAAAAGGCCAATCGAATTCCAAGTTGGTGACATGGTCATGCTAAAAGTTTCCCCATGGAAGGGCGTTATTAGATTCAGAAAAAGGGGGAAGCTAAGCCCAAGGTTTATTGGGCCATTTAAAATTATCGGAAAGGTTGGCAAGGTAGCTTACCGCCTCGAGTTACCGGAGGAACTAAGTGGGATCCATGGCACGTTCCACGTGTCACAATTAAGAAAGTGCCTGGCAGACGAAACGGCCTATATCCATTACGATGATATTGAAGTGGATAATAGTCTAAATTATGCGGTGAGACCGGTGGAGATTTTAGACCGAAAGATCAAATATTTACGAAATAAACAAATTGACCAAGTCAAAGTCAAATGGGAGCATAGGAAAGGTTCGGACACTACGTGGGAGTCCGAAGAGGAGATGCGACGGCTTTACCCTACTTTGTTTGGTACGTAATTAGGTTTCGGGGACGAAACCCTTTTAAGGGGGGTGGACTTGTAACACCCCGAAAATATAAATCTTTATATTAGAAATTTAAGAATTTCATAAACAAGAATTGACCATCTATAAATTTTAACCTAGTTAAAATTACAAGCCTAGAAATAACTAACACTAGGTTAAAAACACTAGTACTTAAAGTTAGATGATAAATGAGGGACTAAGCTTGCCAAAAATGAAAGTTAAATGCTGAATTATAACAAAACACACCATTTGAGGTGTGTCTGGTCGATCAAGTGAAGCAGGGGGCGATCCCCACTCCTCCAAAACCCTAAAATTTCATTAATCTTGCAAATTGAAGGATTAATCCAAGTTGAAATCGAAAATTGAGCTTAGAATCGTAATCCTCATCACAAGAGGATTGTAAGGTATGTAAAATCTGATGAAATCTCTTAACTTGAATTTCTCATGATTTTGGAAAATCTGAAAATTAGATGTTGCATGTGTGTTATTTGGTTAGAATAGAATTGATATGGTGTTTAGAAGTGAAACCTAGCCAATTACATGTGAAATCATGCCCAAATTCAGGAAATTCCATGAACACCTTGAAGGTGGGATGTGGGTTTTACATGTTGATGATGAACACTAGGGTTTAGAATGATTGTTCTAGTGTAATTCGATCTTAGAAGGTAATTTCAGAAAAGTATGATGTTTAAATGCTATATGATGGCTTTATTGAAGTTAAGTTAACTAATTAGCAAGCTATAAACATGAATATGAAAGATGTAGAAATTCTGCCCTTATAGTGTTTGTTGAAACGCCTCAAAGAAGGCTTGAAACTGAATTGTTAAGTTAAAAACGCATAACTATGATGTATGACAAAGTGTGCGTTATGTAAGTGAAACCAAGAGTTCTAAACATGTCTTGAATTGAACTCTATAGGAAAGGATACCGGAACGTCGAGTGGACAAGCCGGTGGTGAATTGCGGTTGAAGGGCGTACACTAAGGTATGTAACTTGACCCGTTACGTTAAGTAAATTTTAATAATTGTAATATGCATAGTTGTAATTTAGAATAAAGGTTGCTAAGAGTTTAAGCGGTGACGTCGCTATATTGAATAATTGGTCAAAAGTTGGTTAGAACTCGTTGGTAGTCGTCATAAGGAAGGAGTTTCGTAGACGAGCCAAACGGGTCGAATAATCAAGTAAAGCATGGTTAATGCTCCGGATTATAACGGATTGATCTTTTTTATAGGTTAATATATATAGCATGTTAGAAATATGAGAATTCAATGTATAGGTTGTTAGAAAAGCGAAATCCGAGGGTTGGGTTTGAGTACAATGTACAAAACAAGCAAATGATGGATTTCCAGCAACTACCGTAAGTTACGGTAGTACCGTAACTTACGGTAGGGATCAAATGTTTACGGTAGTTCTCCCCTGATTTACGGTGACCAAGGAATTCCAAAATCTACCGTAACTTACGGCCACACCGTAACTTACGGCCACACCGTAAGTTACGGTGGAATCAGAAAACAAAACATTATTTTGTTATTTAGATTTTGATGTTGGATTTTGTATTTATGTGCTATATAACTGTGTCAGATCTAATGTTTTAAAGATTTTGACCATAGGTAACAAGGTGGATCTTACGGATGGCGGTCAAGCGAATGATGAAGAACCGAACACGATTTTTGAAGCTTCCGCAATGTTTTAATCATACTTAGATTTTGTTCATGGGTTGTAAACAATTTCTTAAACAAATTTTGAATGTTCCAACTTAGTCATTAGTTGACTAAGGTTTATGCTACTTATGAAACTTATGTTAATTTAATATCTTTTGGTATAAAATGTATAAAATTTCGTGATTTATTTAAGTAAAAATTTAAGGGTGTTACAAGTTGGTAATCAGAGCTCAAGGTTGTCAATAAGTGTTCGGTTCAAGCTTGATCGATCGTCCGGTAAGAACTAACTTATTTGTTAATAAATTATGTACTACGTAAAGAATGAGAAATGAACAAATATGCATGAAAAGAGTGTGTAAGCTCACTCAAAAACAAGAAATGCATGAAACAAGAATGATTAAATCAAGTTATGAACTTGATTGAATTGAAACAAGAATGATTAAATCAAGTTATGAACTTGATTGAATTGAAACAAGAATGATTAAATCAAGTTATGAACTTGATTGAATTGAAACAAGAATGATTAAATCAAGTTATGAACTTGATTAAATCAAAACAAGTAAAGCATGTGTTATAAATGGAATGTTTAACAACCTATGTAAACATTTCAGAAATAGAGATGGCTGATGGAGGTAATGATAATGCGGTGCCAAGAGTCACCAAACAAATGAGGGAAGTGATTGCCGAAGAGGTTGGAAAGGCGATCGAAAACAGTTTGTCGGGCTTTATTGATAAAATTCAAAACACAGTTTTATCAATAGTAGAAGAGAGAATCAAGAAATTGGAAGATGATTCAAATTCAGCAAAGGAAAAGCATGGTGGACGAAAGCCTTGTTCATACAAGGAATTCATGGCCTGTAAACCACCAATATATAATGGGGAGGTTGACCCAATAGTGTGCCAACGATGGCTAAGTGATATCGAAGGGGTATTAGTTGAGTGTTTTTTTTGGGGTCTAATCCGCATAGGAATCTGATGTCGTCACTAAACACATTCCTTAAATTGTAGCCATTAGTTGAGTGTTTTTTTTTGGGTCTAATCCGCATATATATCACCATTGCCCTTGATTTTCTTAACTGTATATCTCTTAAATGTCAACATATACACGTGTGATTTTGTTTACTAAGATTTTTCAATGCCGAGAACCTCAATCAGAGAGTAAAAAAGGCGTAAGGTTCACAATGGTGTAAAATTAAAATGGAATATACCGGGCTAGGATTCGAGTTACAGGAACATGGGCCAAACCAACCACCCAAAATGGAATCGTCGAGCGAAAAAACTTGACAACCTCCTAGAAGAAGCTTTTCTTGCCAACAGTCCTTTCTCCATCAATTAGGAATCTAATGCCGTCACTAATTCATTCCATAATTTGTAGCCATTTGTTGAGTGTTTTTTTTTTTGTGTCTAATCCGCATATATATCACCATTGCCCTTGATCTTCTTGACTGTGTATCTCTTAAATGTCAACATATAAACGTGTGATTTAGTTTACGATGATTTTTCAATGCCGAGAACCTCGATCAGAAAGTAAAAAAGGCGTAAGGTTCACAATGGTGTAAAATTAAAATGGGATATACTGGACTAGGATTCGAGTTACAGGAACAAGGGCCAAACCAACCACCCAAGAATGGAATCGTCGAGCAAAAACACTTGACAACCTCCTAGAAGCAGCTTTTCTTGCCACCAGACCTTTCTCCATCAATTATGAATCTGATGCCGTCACTAAACACATTCATTAAATTGTAGCCATTTGTTGAGTGTTTTTTTTGGTGTCTAATCCGCATATATATCACCATTGCCCTTGATTTTCTTGACTGTATGTCTTTTAAATGTCAACATATACACGTGTGATTTAGTTTACAAATATTTTTTCAATGCCGAGAACCTCGATCAGAGAGTAAAAAAGGCGTAAGGTTCACAATGGTGTAAAATTAAAATGTGATATACTGGGCTAGGATTCGAGTTACAGGAACAAGGGCCAAACCAACCTCCCAAGAATGGAATCGTCGAGCGAAAACACTTGACAACCTCCTAGATGCAGCTTTTCTTGCCACCAGACCTTTCTCCATCAATTAGGAATCTGATGCCGTCACTAAACAGATTCCTTAAATTGTAGCCATTTGTTGAGTATTTTTTTTTGGGTGTCTAATACGCATATATATCACCATTGCCCTTGGTTTTCTTGACTTTATATCTCTTAAATGTATACATATACACGTGTGATTTCAGTTACGAAGATTTTTCAATGCCGAGAACCTCGATTAGAGAGTAAAAAAGCCGTAAGGTTCACCATGGTGTAAAATTAAATTGGGATATAACGGGCTAGAATTCGAGTTACAGGAACAAGGGCGAAACCCACCACCCAAGAATGGAATCATCGAGCAAAAACACTTGACAACCTCCTAGAAGCAGCTTTTCTTGCCACCAAACCTTTCTCTATCAATTAAGAATCTGATGTCGTCACTACACACATTCCTTAAATTGTAGTCATTTGTTGAGTGTTTTTTTTTTTTTTGTGTCTAATCCGCATATATATCACCATTGCCCTTGATTTTCTTAACTGTATATCTCTTAAATGTCAACATATACACGTGTGATTTAGTTTACGAAGATTTTTCAATGCCGAGAACCTCGTTGAGAGAATAAAAAAGGCGAAAGGTTCACAATGGTATAAAATTAAAATGGGATATACCAGGCTAGGATTCTAGTTACAGGAACAAGGGCAAAACCAACCACCCAAGAATGGAATCGTCGAGCGAAAACACTTAACAACCTACTAGAAGCAGCTTTTCTTGCCACCAGACCTTTCTCCATCAATTAGGAATCTGATGCCGTCACTAAACACATTCCTTAAATTGTAGCCAATTGTTGAGTGTTTTTTTTTTGGTGTTTAATCCGCATATATATCACCATTACCCTTGATTTTCTTGACTGTATATCTCTTAAATGTCAACATATACACGTGTGATTTAGTTTACGAAGATTTTTCATTGCCGAAAACCTCGATTAGAGAGTAAAAAAGGCGTAAGGTTCACAATGGTGTAAAATTAAAATTGGATATTCCGGGCTAGGATTCGAGTTACAGGAACAAGGGCCAAACCAACCACCCAAGAATGGAATTGTCGAGCGAAAACACTTGACAACCACCTAAAAGCAGCTTTTCTTGCCACCAGACCTTTCTCCATCACTTAGAAATCCGATGCCGTCACTAAACACATTCCTTAAATTGTAGCCATTTGTTGAGTGTTTTTTTTTTGTGTCTAATGTGCATATATATCACCATTGCCCATGATTTTCTTGACTGTATGTCTCTTAAATGTCAACATATACATGTGTAATTTAGTTTACGAAGATTTTTCAATGCCGAGAACCTCGATCAGAGAGTAAAAAAGGCGTAAGGTTCACAATGATGTAAAATTAAAATGGGATATACCGAGCTAGGATTCGAGTTACAGGAACATGGGCCAAACCAACCACCCAAGAATGGAATCGTCGAGCGAAAAGACTTGACAACCTCCTAGAATCAGCTTTTCTTGCCCCCAGACCTTTCTCCATCAATTAGGAATCTAATGCCGTCACTAAACACATTCCTTAAATTGTAGCCATTTGTTGAGTGTTTTTTTTGCTGTCTAATCCGCATATATATCACCATTGCCCTTGATTTTCTTGACTGTGTATCTCTTAAATGTCAACATATACACGTGTGATTTAGTTTACGAAGATTTTTCAATGCCGAGAACCTCGATCAGAGAGTAAAAAAGGCGTAAGGTTCACAATCGTGTAAAATTAAAATGTAGGGTGTCTCGATTAGCGTGGTTCTTTGCTGTGTCTGCTAGGTAACCCGAGATGGGTGATTCCGAATATAGCAAGTTTCCGAACTACGTTTCCTAACACGGAACTCCAGTGATGAAGCATGTCTCCTTCTATCTGACCGGTGTCATTTTTAGATATACTGGGCTAGGATTCGAGTTACAGGAACAACGGCCAAACCAACCACCCAAGAATGGAATCGTCGAGCGAAAACACTTGACAACCTCCTAGAAGCAGCTTTTCTTGCCACCAGACCTTTCTCCATCAATTAGGAATCTAATGCCGTCACTAAACACATTCCTTAAATTGTAGCCATTTGTTGAGTGTTTTTTTTTTTTGGCTAATCCACATATATATCACCATTGCCCTTAATTTCTTGACTGTATATCTCTTAAATGTCAACATATAGACGTTTGATTTAGTTTAGGAAGATTTTTCAATGCCGAGAATGTAACAACTCTCATCAAAAGTCCTAATTATTAAATTAATTAGTTCAAAAGGAAACCCTAATTGAGATACCCAAGTGATTCTGATTCAACCCTAAAATTTTCATAATTTTCAGAATCAGGATTAGGGCCCTTAAAACTCAGGGGGGGGTAAACCCCATTCGGTAATATCTAAACAGTTTGTTGTCAAAAACTTAAAAATTTACGAAACCAACTCAGCTAAGCTACTGTGACACGAAGCTACCCTAGTGTAGACTAGGTCCTGTCGCGCCACGCGACAGGAATAGGTGAACCCCTCGCGTGGCGCGAGGGGGTGATTTTCTAGCTATAAATAGGTTGCTGTGGCATTCGAATTCTGAACACTTTTCGACGAAAGAATTCTCACTAATACGTTGAAATACGTTCTCAAAATTACACCCCGGGTATCGAAATTCTGCTACAAAACAGGGTATTAGCACAATCGCTGCTACGATTCAATTATCCGACGATCAATGTATCCAATGCATGTTTAAATGCCGCCCACATTAGGGTTATACTTTATCGTTCGTCATTAATTTGACGGATTGTCGTTAATTCGATAGATAAAGTATTATGCTTTATCGTTCGTTGTTAATTCAACGGATCATCGTTAATTCGATGGGTAAAGTATTATACCTTGTCATTCGTTGTTAATTCAACGGATCATCGTTAATTCGATGGACAAAGTATTGCATTTTATCATTCATTGTGATAATTTGATCTCGTAAATTATCGTAATTGCTGGATTGATTACTAACCCAGTTTTGTGTACATTATATTTATATTAGGTTAACGAGGATAAATCATAGATTAGACTCTGACCATATTAAATCAGCAATGTGAGTCATTCTCTTTTTATCAAATCTATTTACAAAATAATATTTATTTCAAAGTTATAATTACGGGGATTAAGTCTTTGTAATCACCAAGTTATAGCCGGTATGTGGGGTTTTGTATACATTACTTGATAATCGTCACCATTGGGGCAGCCAGTGGGGGATATGACCATAGCCACAGACACCATTGGACGAATGGGCCAATGGGTCGAGTGACAAATACCGTGGGTAGTTGGCTTGATATCAGAAACATTGTAATCGCTCTTAATACTGTAAATTATAACAAACGAGTCATTTTAGTAAATAGAATGATTCACTCAGTATTTCCCGCTGACAAAACCTTTTTCAAACATGTTTCAGGTGATTTGCTGTAATTCAGGAAAAGTGCTGGGGAGCATTTCAAGCTTAAATTAGTGGCTCATTATAAAATAAATAAATAAATTTTGTAATATCATGCTTTTATAGTAAAAACTTATTATTGTAAATTATCGGGGTTTTATCCCGAATTGTGAAATAAAATAATCGGGGAAAAATTTTAGCTTTAAACGATCCTGTTTCCGCTGTTAAACTCTATTAAATCAATACCGCAGTATTTCTGTCCCGCGGCTCCTGAAACGGGTCAAACCGGGTCGGGGGCCGTGACAGAAAAAGGTGGTATCAGAGCCACTGAGTTAAGCTAATTAAGTATTTAGAAATACTTAATTTTTCCTGATTACTATTATGTGATTATTTGTATTATTAACTGATTATTTGATTATTTGGTAGTTACAGTATGGGTAAGAAAAAGCTGTCAAGTATCTATCTTAAATTAGAGAAATCATCTAATGAGAAGGGAAGTTCATCCCGAACCAAATCCTCGAATCAGACTGAAATTCCTGAAGAAGGAATATTCGTGCGAAAAGCACAATACGAGGAATCACTTTCTCCTCAAAGGAGGGAGATGATTATTAAGAAAAGTAAAGAGCAAATTCGACAAAAGAAGATTAAACGGGAAACCCAGGAATTAATTGATAAATCACCTTGGGAAGATAAACTAGATGAGAAATGGGCAAATTTATATATGCTAGCCACAGTAGCAGAAAATATAAATCCTTAGATATTTTAAAGTTTAGCACCCTATTCTCACAATTTAGAAACTTTATATGATAAATAAAATTTAGAAACCTAAGTGTGGTTGTCAGTTATTTTTGTAAATCAACTAGTACACAGTATGTAATAAATTACAAAGTTATTTGTAAATTTTAACTCAGTATTTTATGCATTTTACATATATGCTACATCAGCATGAGCGAGATATCCGAAGATTTCCAGAATCTTAATCTTTATCCCGTAACTATCGAAGCTTCCAAGGAATATACTAGTTACTATCCCGATGTAGAACAACCAGTAGAATTCAAGGTTCCACCTTTGAGCAAGCCAAAACAAAAGAAGAGAACTTATGTAGGATGGAGAAAAATACGTAAGAAGAAGCCAGCTAAGAAACTGCCCAAAATAAATAATCCATTGAAAAAGGGAAAAGAAGTCATAACCGGAGAGAATTCCAAACCACAAGAAATGGAAACTGGAGACAAAAAGAAGGATAAGGAGGTAGAAATACAAATGGAGGAAATTACTAAAGAAGTAATAATGGAAGTTGGGCAAGGGTCTATACCAGCTCAGAGAGAAATCGGGGAGAGTTCCAATCCAACCCAGGAAAGAACTTTTCAAGAGGAAATAGATTTTCTGTTGGAAAACTGTGAGACGATTCAGCCTGTCCAGACAAATCTTTTTACCTATCCTATTGAAAACCAATTCCCTATGAATTGGGAACCAGCAGCAATTCCAGACCCAATAGTTCACTCCCAAACCATAGGAATAGACGAGTGGTGGACAAACGATTGGCAATTCCAAAATATTGTCAACGATCCTTACTCTTTTCTTCCACAATTCGATCCAGAACCCCTACCTAATCCACCCATGAGTAATGAAAACATGGCTGAACTTCGCCACTTTGGTGAAGAATTGTTTGATGCTGGAACTAGAATCAGGGAAATAGGGGGACAGATTGCCTGGAAGTACGATGAGAGGGAACTGCGTTTTTAGAACAGCAAGTGACGAAAGATAGTAGGATGGTAAAAGATGTTTGTATAATAGTACTAGTAAAGTTAGTCTGTAAATAACCAATAAAACTCTGTATGATATCTGTGAGTAATGATGCATACTATAAATAGATATAAAATGAAATCGAGAAATCGATTGTTTTGACTATATCTGTATTATAAAATTTTCTGATTATTTATAATTATTATTTAGCAAATACTAATAAAATTTATATATATATTATCAGATGGCAAACAGTGGTAATGAACCTATAAATGAAGTTAATCATTCTGAGCAACATCCAGGAGATCAATATATGACTCGGCAAGATATCGAAAACATTGTTGCTCAAGGGATAGCTAATGATATTCCAGCATTCGTTGCTGCTATCAAGAATCCACCCGAACCACAACAAATTGTCCCTAGTAAACAGATTACTGAAGACAACTTCAGTAATAGTGTAAATGGAGGCAATAATCATGCTAATCATAATAAGGAACCACATCAAGCTCCATTACTCAAGAAAATGAAAACTGCAACGCCTGGTTGCACTTTCAAAGAATTCCTTGCTTGTAAACCCACTGAATTTGCAGGCAATGAAGGAGCAACTGCATCACTGCGTTGGTTAGAGAAAACCGAAGCAGTCATTGCAATAAGTAAATATGGTAAAGATGATCAGGTCATGTATTCATCCAATCTGTTCAAAGAAGTAGCACTCGAGTGGTGGAATACCGTGTTACAATCAAAAGGAAGAGTAATAGCTTATGCTATGACTTGGGAAGAATTTAAAGGTTTGGTAGAAAGAAAATTCTGTCCTGAGTATGAGAAAGAACAGATGGCGAATAAGTTTTTAAATCATCGGATGATGAGTGTGGACTGTCGCGGTTATACCTCGACATTCTTTGAATATGCAAGAGTGGTACCAACACTGGCTTCGCCAGAACCGGTACTCATTTCTCGCTATATTTGGGGGCTAATTAGCGAAATCCGCAATATTGTTAAAGCTGCGAGACCTCGCACTATTGATGATGCGGTAGAATTAGCCAATACTCTAACTGATGAACTGGTGCGCACAAGAGATGAAGATAGGAAAAAGGCATTAGCTCAGAAAATTACCCAAGGATTTCGTATGGGTAATAATAACAGCTTCAAGAGAAAAGGAACAGGGCAATCTCCAAATCCGTCATTTTGCAGGAAATGCAAAAAGAAGCATTATGGAAGGTGCGATATCACTTGCAATTTTTGCAAAGCTATAGGACATCGTGAAGAAAACTGCAAAAAGAAAACAGTAATCTGTTTTAATTGTGGAGAAGCGGGGCATTATAAAACAGAATGTCCTAAATTGGTCAAACCAGTAGATAACAAACCCAAGACGACCGAAGGAACTACTAAAAAGAATGCCAGGGCATTTCAATTGACCACTCAAGAAGCAGAACTTATTCCAGATGTGTTAGCGGGTACGTTCTTAATTCACAACGTCTACGCAAAAGTATTATTTGACTCTGGTGCAAACCAAAGTTTTATAAATACTTCATTCTGTCAAGCTCTTAGTTTACCTTTAACCAATATTAGGCAGATTTTTACAGTTGAAACAGCAGACGGAAATTCAGTTAAAATAGATAAAGTGTTGCAAGAAGGAAACATAGAACTTTTAGGACATAAATTCTCTGCAAGACTATTGCCGATGAATTTAGCTGAATTTGATGTTGTATTAGGAATGGATTGGTTAGTAGCCAACCATGCTAGAATCCTTTGTGATCAGAATTCCATAGAAATTCAATCACCTACCGGAGAAGTGATTAGGATTACAGGAGATAAACCACGGAAACCCATGAAGTTCATATCAGTAATGAAAGTTGCTAATTATGAACGAAAACAAGGAATAGTGTATATGATTTCAGTAATCATTAGCACTAAGGGAAAAGATCTTAAGGAAATACCAGTAGTATCAGAATATTCTGATATATTTCCAGAAGATTTACCAAGATTACCTCCAGATAGGGAAGTAGAATTTAGGATTCATCTAATTCCAGGAACTACACCGATAGCCAAGGCACCTTATCGGTTAGCACCCACAGAAATGTTAGAACTGAAACAACAATTAGATGAATTACTAAGTAAAGGATTCATACAACCTAGTTCATCCCCTTGGGGAGCGCCAGTGTTGTTTGTGAAGAAAAAGGATGGTTCAATGAGAATGTGTATCGATTATAGGGAATTGAATAAGGTTACAATTAAGAATCGATATCCATTACCTAGGATTGATGATCTTTTTGATCAACTTCAGGGGGCTAGATATTTTTCTAAGATAGATTTACGCTCCGGATACCATCAATTGAAGGTACATGAAGAAGACATACCTAAGACTGCTTTCAGAACTAGGTATGGTCATTACGAGTTTACAGTCATGCCCTTCGGGTTAACAAATGCACCTGCAGCATTCATGGACATGATGAATAGGATCTGTAAACCGTATTTGGATAAATTTGTAATTGTTTTCATAGACGATATACTTATTTATTCCAAAAGTCAGACCGAGCATTGTGAACATCTTCATGCACTCTTAACTTTGTTAAGAAAAGAAAAGTTGTACGCCAAATTCTCGAAATGTGAATTTTGGCTTAAGGAAGTGCAATTTCTAGGACACATGGTGAATCATGAAGGTATTCGTGTAGATCCTGCTAAGATAGAGGCAATTATCAAATGGAAGGTTCCACAAACAGCAACGGAAATAAGAAGTTTTATAGGTTTAGCTGGGTATTATAGACGGTTTATTAAGGATTTTTCTAAGATAGCTGTACCATTAACTAAGCTAACCTGTAAAGCCACTAAGTTTGAATGGGGACCTAAACAAGAAGAAGCTTTTAGAATTTTGAAACATAAATTAACCCATGCACCAATCTTAGCCTTACCAGAAGGAACTGAAGATTTTCAAGTATATTGTGATGCTTCAAAATTAGGATATGGGTGTGTGCTTATGCAACGCAAGAAGGTAATTGCATATGCATCAAGGCAGTTGAAAAAGCACGAAGAGAATTATACGACTCATGATTTAGAATTAGGAGCCATAATTTTTGCCCTTAAGATTTGGAGACACTATCTTTACGGAAGTAAATTTACTGTCTACACAGACCACAAAAGTTTAAAATATATATTTGGGCAAAAAGAGTTAAATATGAGGCAAAGGAGATGGATGGAAATCTTAAGTGACTACGACTGTGATATTCAGTATCACGAAGGAAAGGCGAATGTAGTTGCAGATGCCTTAAGTCGTAAGTATTATGAGAAACAACGAAGAGTTCGTGCTCTCAGATTAAATCTACAAATAGATTTAATGGAACAATTGAAGAATGTTCAAACTAAAGCAATCAAGGATGATGCTGAAGGAATGAAAGGACGAATCAAGGAATTAGAACAAGGAGCAGATGGAATTTGGAGATTCCACAAAAGTAGAATTTGGGTACCTAAGCAGGGAAACTTAAGACCTAAGATTTTAGAAGAAGCTCATAAATCTAGGTACACTATGCACCCAGGAAACAATAAGATGTACCAAGATCTAAGGAAGAACTTTTGGTGGATAGGAATGAAAAAGGACATAGCAAGCTATGTTTCTAAATGTCTTACTTGTTCACAAGTTAAGGCAGAACATCAGAAACCTTCAGGGTTATTACAACAGTTAGAGATGCCAGTATGGAAATGGGAACTTATAACAATGGATTTTGTTACTAAGTTACCCAAAACCAGAAAAGGTAATGATGCGATTTGGGTAATTGTGGATCGATTAACCAAATCAGCACATTTTCTACCTATGAAAGAAACTTTTAGCATGGAAAGACTGGCTAAATTGTATGTAGATGAAGTTGTATCCTTACATGGAGTTCCACTCTCCATTGTGTCGGATAGGGATAGTCGTTTTACTTCCCATTTCTGGAAAAGTTTCCAGCAAGCTATGGGAACTCGACTAAACTTAAGCACTGCATATCATCCCCAAACAGATGGACAAAGTGAAAGGACAATCCAAACTCTAGAAGACATGCTCCGAGCATGTGTAATAGACTTTGGTGGAAGTTGGGATGATCACTTACCATTAATTGAATTCTCCTATAACAATAGTTATCACTCAAGCATTGAAACTGCTCCATTCGAGGCACTTTATGGAAGAAAGTGCAGAACTCCCGTTTGCTGGGCAGAAATAGGAGAAAGTCAGTTATCAGGACCTGAAATAGTGCAAGAAACAACTGATAAGGTTACTCAAATCAAAGAAAGGCTGAAAACGGCTCGAGATCGTCAGAAGAGTTATGCAGATAATAGATGCAAGCAGTTAGAATTTCGAGTTGGAGACAAAGTACTATTGAAAGTTTCTCCTTGGAAAGGAGTAGTCAGATTTGGAAAGAAAGGAAAGCTAAGTCCAAGGTACGTAGGACCATTTCCAGTGATCCAACGTATAGGACCAGTAGCTTATCGTTTACAATTACCAGAAGAATTATCTGGAGTACATAATGTATTACATGTATCCAATCTCAAGAAATGCTTATCAGATGAATCTCTGGTAGTACCTCTTCGAGATATAGAAGTAAACGAAAAGTTGAAATTCGTTGAAAGACCTCTTCAAATTGAGGATCGAAAGATCAAGTTTCTCAAGCACAAACGACTAGTTCTAGTCAAAGTTAGATGGGATTCAAAGAGAGGAGCTGAATATACTTGGGAACTGGAATCAGAAATGAAGAAAAAGTATCCATACTTATTCCAGTAAATCTCGAGGACGAGATTTTTCTTAAGGTGGGTAGAATGTAACAACTCTCATCAAAAGTCCTAATTATTAAATTAATTAGTTCAAAAGGAAACCCTAATTGAGATACCCAAGTGATTCTGATTCAACCCTAAAATTTTCATAATTTTCAGAATCAGGATTAGGGCCCCTAAAACTCAGGGGGGGGGGTAAACCCCATTCGGTAATATCTAAACAGTTTGTTGTCAAAAACTTAAAAATTTACGAAACCAACTCAGCTAAGCTACTGTGACACGAAGCTACCCTAGTGTAGACTAGGTCCTGTCGCGCCACGCGACAGGAATAGGTGAACCCCTCGCGTGGCGCGAGGGGGTGATTTTCTAGCTATAAATAGGTTGCTGTGGCATTCGAATTCTGAACACTTTTCGACGAAAGAATTCTCACTAATACGTTGAAATACGTTCTCAAAATTACACCCCGGGTATCGAAATTCTGCTACAAAACAGGGTATTAGCACAATCGCTGCTACGATTCAATTATCCGACGATCAATGTATCCAATGCATGTTTAAATGCCGCCCACATTAGGGTTATACTTTATCGTTCGTCATTAATTTGACGGATTGTCGTTAATTCGATAGATAAAGTATTATGCTTTATCGTTCGTTGTTAATTCAACGGATCATCGTTAATTCGATGGGTAAAGTATTATACCTTGTCATTCGTTGTTAATTCAACGGATCATCGTTAATTCGATGGACAAAGTATTGCATTTTATCATTCATTGTGATAATTTGATCTCGTAAATTATCGTAATTGCTGGATTGATTACTAACCCAGTTTTGTGTACATTATATTTATATTAGGTTAACGAGGATAAATCATAGATTAGACTCTGACCATATTAAATCAGCAATGTGAGTCATTCTCTTTTTATCAAATCTATTTACAAAATAATATTTATTTCAAAGTTATAATTACGGGGATTAAGTCTTTGTAATCACCAAGTTATAGCCGGTATGTGGGGTTTTGTATACATTACTTGATAATCGTCACCATTGGGGCAGCCAGTGGGGGATATGACCATAGCCACAGACACCATTGGACGAATGGGCCAATGGGTCGAGTGACAAATACCGTGGGTAGTTGGCTTGATATCAGAAACATTGTAATCGCTCTTAATACTGTAAATTATAACAAACGAGTCATTTTAGTAAATAGAATGATTCACTCAGTATTTCCCGCTGACAAAACCTTTTTCAAACATGTTTCAGGTGATTTGCTGTAATTCAGGAAAAGTGCTGGGGAGCATTTCAAGCTTAAATTAGTGGCTCATTATAAAATAAATAAATAAATTTTGTAATATCATGCTTTTATAGTAAAAACTTATTATTGTAAATTATCGGGGTTTTATCCCGAATTGTGAAATAAAATAATCGGGGAAAAATTTTAGCTTTAAACGATCCTGTTTCCGCTGTTAAACTCTATTAAATCAATACCGCAGTATTTCGGTCCCGCGGCTCCTGAAACGGGTCAAACCGGGTCGGGGGCCGTGACAGAGAACCTCGATCAGAGAGTAGAAAAGGCGTAAGGTTCACAATGGTGTAAAATTAAAATAGGATATACCGAGCTAGGATTTGAGTTATAGGAACAAGGGCCAAACCAACCACCCAAGAATGAAATCATCGAGCGAAAAAACTTGACAACCTCACCAGACCTTTTTCCATCAATTAGGAATCTGATGCGGTCACTAAACACAATCCTTAAATTGTAGCCATTTGGTTGAGTGTTTTTTTTGTGTCTAATCCGCATATATATCAACATTGCCCTTGATTTTCTTGACTGTATATATCTCTTAAATATTAACATATACACGTGTGATTTATTTTACGAAGATTTTACAATGCCGAGAACCTCGATTAGAGAGTAAAAAAGGCGTAAGGTTCACAATGGTGTAAAATTAAAATGGGATATACCGGGCTAGGATTCGAGTTACAGGAACAAGGGCCAAACCAACCACCCAAGATTGGAATCGTCGAGCGAAAACACTCGACAACCTCCTAGAAGCAGCTTTTCTTGCCACCAGACCTTTCTCTATCAATTAGGAATCTGATGCCGTCACTAAACACATTCCTTAAATTGTAGCCATTTGTTGAGTGTTTTTTTAGGTGTCTAATCCGCATATATATCACCATTGCCCTTGATTTTCTTGACTGTATATCTCTAAAATGTCAACATATACACATGTTATTTAGTTTACGAAGATTTTTCAATGCCGAGAACCTCGATCAGAGAGTAAAAAAGGCGTAAGGTTCACAATGGTGAAAAATTAAAATGGGATATATCGGGCTAGGATTCGAGTTACAGGAACAAGGGCCAAACCAATCACTCAAGAATGGAATCGTCGAGCGAAAACACTTGACAACCTCCTAGAAGCAGCTTTTCTTGCCTCCAGACCTTTCTCCATCAATTAGGAATCTGATGTCGTCCCTAAACACATTCCTTAAATTGTAGCCATTAGTTGAGTGTTTTTTTTGTGTCTAATCCGCATATATATCACCATTGCCCTTGATTTTCTTAACTGTATATCTCTTAAATGTCAACATATACACGTGTGAGTTAGTTTACGAAGATTTTTCAATGTCGAGAACCTCGATCAGAGAGTAAAAAAGTTTTAAGGTTCACAATGGTGTGCAATTAAAATGGGATATACGGGGCTAGGATTCGAGTTACAGGAACATGGGCCAAACCAACCACCCAAGAATGGAATCGTCGAGCGAAAAGACTTGACAACCTCCTAGAAGAAGCTTTTCTTGCCACCAGACCTTTCTCCATCAATTAGGAATCTAATGCCGTCACTAAACGCATTCCATAAATTGTAGCCATTTGTTGAGTGTTTTTTTTTTTTGTGTTTAATCCGCATATATATCACAATTGCCCTTGATCTTCTTGACTGTGTATCTGTTAAATGTCAACATATATGCGTGTGATTTAGTTTACGATGATTTTTCAATGCCGAGAACCTCGATCAGAGAGTAAAAAAGGCGTAAGGTTCACAATGGTGTAAAATTAAAATGGGATATACTGGGCTAGGATTCGAGTTACAGGAACAAGGGCCAAACCAACCACCCAAGAATGGAATCATCGAGCGAAAACACTTGACAACCTCCAAGAAGCAGCTTTTCTTGCCACCAGACCTTTCTCTATCAATTAGGAATCTGATGCCGTCACTAAACACATTCATTAAATTGTAGCCATTTGTTGAGTGTTTTTTTAGTGTCTAGTCCTCATATATATCACCATTGCCCTTGATTTTCTTGACTGTATGTCTCTTAAATGTCAAGATATACACGTGTGATTTAGTTTACAAATATTTTTCGATTCCGAGAACCTCGATCAGAGAGTAAAAAAGGCGTAAGGTTCACAATGGTGTAAAATTAAAATGGGATATACTGGGCTAGGATTCAAGTTACAGGAACAAGGGCCAAACCAACCACCCAGGAATGGAATCGTCGAGAGAAAACACTTGACAACCTCCTAGAAGCAACTTTTCTTGCCACCAGACATTTCTCCATCAATTAGAAATCTGATGCCGTCACTTAACACATTCTTTAAATTGTAGCCATTTGTTGAGTGTTTTTTTTTTGTGTCTAATCCAGATATATATCACCATTGCCCTTGATTTTCTTGACTGTATATCTCTTAAATGTCAACATATACACGTGTGATTTAGTTTACGAAGATTTTTCATTGCCGAGAACCTCGATCAGAGAGTAAAAAGGCGTAAGGTTCACAGTGGTGTAAAATTAAAATGGGATATATTGGGCTAGGATTCGAGTTACAGGAACAAGGGCCGACCCAACCACCCAAGAATGGAATCGTCAAGCGAAAACACCATTACCCTTGATTTTCTTGACTGTATATCTCTTAAATGTCAACATATACACGTGTGATTTATTTTACGAAGATTTTTCAATGCCGAGAACCTCGATCAGAGAGTAAAAAAGGTGTAAGGTTCACAATGGTGTAAAATTAAAATGGGATACACCGGGCTAGGATTCGAGTTACAGGAACAAGTGCCAAACCAACCACCCAAGATTGGAATCGTCGAGCGAAAACACTCGACAACCTCCTAGAAGCAGATTTTCTTGCCACCAGACCTTTCTCTATTAATTAGGAATCTGATGCCGTCACTAAACAAATTTCTTAAATTGTAGCCATTTGTTGAGTGTTTTTTTTGGGTCTCTAATCCGCATATATATAACCATTGCCCTTTATTTTCTTGACTGTATATCTCTTAAATGTCAACATATACACGTGTGATTTAGTTTACGAAGATTTTTCAATGCCGAGAACCTCGATCAGAGAGTAAAAAAGGCGTAAGGTTCACAATGGTGAAAAATTAAAATGGGATATATCGGGCTAGGATTCGAGTTACAGGAACAAGGGCCAAACCAACCACTCAAGAATGGAATCGTCGAGCGAAAACACTTGACAACCTCCTAGAAGCAGCTTTTCTTGCCTCCAGACCTTTCTCCATCAACTAGGAATCTGATGTCATCACTAAACACATTCCTTAAATTGTAGCTATTAGTTGAGTGTTTTTTTTTGTGTCTAATCCGCATATATATCATCATTGCCCTTGATTTTCTTAACTGTATATCTCTTAAATGTCAACATATACACGTGTGAGTTAGTTTACGAAGATTTTTCAATGCCGAGAACCTCGATCAGAGAGTAAAAAAGGTGTAAGGTTCACAATGGTATAAAATTAAAATGGGATATACGGGGCTAGGATTCGAGTTACAGGAACATGGGCCAAACCAACCACCCAAGAATGGAATCGTCGAGCGAAAAGACTTGACAACCTCCTAGAAGAAGCTTTTCTTGCCACCTGACCTTTCTCCATCAATTAGGAATCTAATGCCGTCACTAAACGCATTCCATAAATTGTAGCCATTTGTTGAGTGTTTTTTTTTGGTGTTTAATCCGAATATATATCACCATTTCCCTTGATCTTCTTGACTGTGTATCTCTTAAATGTCAACATATAAGCGTGTGATTTAGTTTACGATGATTTTTCAATGCCGAGAACCTCAATCAGAGAGTAAAAAAGGCGTAAGTTTCACAATGGTGTAAAATTAAAATGGGATATACTGGGCTAGGATTCGAGTTACAGGAACAAGGGCCAAACCAACCACCCAAGATTGGAATCGTCCAGCGAAAACACTCGATAACCTCCTACAAGCAGCTTTTCTTGCCACCAGACCTTTCTCTATCAATTAGGAATCTGATGCCGTAACTAAACACATTCCTGAAATTGTAGCCATTTGTTGAGTGTTTTTTTTTTTGGGTGTCTAATCCGCATATATATCACCATTGCCCTTGATTTTCTTGACTGTATATCTCTTAAATGTCAACATATACACGTGTGATTTATTTTACGAAGACTTTTCAATGCCGAGAACCTCGATCAGAGAGTAAAAAAGGCGAAAGGTTCACAATGGTATAAAATTAAAATGGGATATAGCAGGATAGGATTCTAGTTACAGGAACAAGGGCCAAACCAACCACCCAAGAATGGAATCGTCGAGCGAAAACACTTGACAACCTACTAGAAGCAGCTTTTCTTACCACCGGATCTTTCTCCATCAATTAGGAATCTGATGCCGTCACTAAGCACATTCCTTAAATTGTAGCCATTTGTTGAGTGTTTTTTTTGTGTGTCTACTCCAGATATATATCACCATTGCCCTTGATTTTCTTGACTGTATATCTCTTAAATGTCAACATATACACGTGTGATTTAGTTTAATAAGATTTTTCAATGCCGAGAACCTCGATCAGAGAGTAAAAAAGGTGTAAGGTTCACAATGGTGTAAAATTAAATTGGGATATAACGGGCTAGAATTCGAGTTACAGGAACAAGGGCGAAACCCACCACCCAAGAATGGAATCATCGAGCAAAAACACTTGACAACCTCCTAGAAGCAGCTTTTCTTGCCACCAAACCTTTCTCCATCAATTAAGAATCTGATGTCGTCACTAAACACATTCATTAAATTGTAGCCATTTGTTGAGTGTTTTTTTTTGTGTCTAATCCGCATATATATCACCATTGCCCTTGATTTTCTTGACTGTATATCTCTTAAATGTCAACATATACACGTGTGATTTAGTTTACGAAGATTTTTCAATGCCGAGAACCTCGATGAGAGAATAAAAAAGGCGAAAGGTTCACAATGGTATAAAATTAAAATGGGATATACCAGGCTAGGATTCTAGTTACAGGAACAAAGGCCAAACCAACCACCCAAGAATGGAATCGTCGAGCGAAAACACTTAACAACCTACTAGAAGCAGCTTTTCTTGCCACCAGACCTTTCTCCATCAATTAGGAATATGATGCCGTCACTAAACACATTCCTTAAATTGTAGCCAATTGTTGAGTGTTATCTTTTGGTGTTTAATCCGCATATATATCACCATTACCCTTGATTTTCTTGACTGTATATCTCTTAAATGTCAACATATACACGTGTGATTTAGTTTACGAAGATTTTTCATTGCCGAAAACCTCGATTAGAGAGTAAAAAAGGCGTAAGGTTCACAATGGTGTAAAATTAAAATTGGATATTCCGGGCTAGGATTCGAGTTACAGGAACAAGTGTCACACCCCGACCGCGTAAAACAACAAATCGCGGCGGAAACATCGGGGCGTGTTGCAACAGAATTAATGTTTCATAACCATGGATATCAAAAGTGTTTCGTTTTATTAAACATTGAGTAATTACATCGTCTGGAAATCTAAATACACTATTTAAACATAGTCTATCATTGTTATTGAGTCACTAAGGCCTTGTCCAGTCCTATGTGAGCATGCATCTTATCAATCGATATCATCCAACAATACCTGAAACATATGTGAAAACGAGGTCAGCAAAGAAATGCTGGCGAATACATTAGTTTTGTTGAAAATAAGTTTCATGACTTCTGTTTGAGTAAAATGTTTTGTCATGAACCTTGTAATTTGCTTTGTCTTTGTAAATCATTTGAAAAATAATAAGTTCGGATGATAAGTATAAATAAGAGAATAATGCATGATTAAATGAATAACCATGTAAAAATGAGTTTGTGTAAGATAAGTTGTTTGTAAATAAATGTCTTGTGAAAAGTATGTTACTTGTATAAAATGTTCTATGTCTCAAACTGAAATGATTCAAATAACGCTACAATATGTAATACCATACAAACACTTATATATATGAAGTACCAGCGGCGTATCCACCATGTTTGTATCATATTACACACGCATCGTTACTTAATCACTTAATCAAACCAAACCAAACAATGTAAAATGTCTATGTTTAAATCAATTGTCAAATGTATTGAATAATATGTCAAAGTATTCATGTCAAGATGTAATTCATGTCAAAATGTCTATGTCAAATATCCATGTCAAATGTCTATCTCAAATATCCATGTATGGCAAGTGAAATGTCTCAACTAAACCATATGCACAACAACAAAGTATTGAAGTAAAACTTGGTTTAAACCAATACTATGTTTCGTGTAAATGCATGATCAAATGTAAATCATGTACAAATGTTTACCCAATCGTTACCCATTCGTTCAAATCGTTCTTGTTTTAATCGTTCTAATCGTTCTTGTTTTAATCGTGAACTACTTTATGATCGATTCTCTAATAACATTCAAACCTTCTTGACGCGTTCCTCGTTCCAACTCGCTCTCGCTCTCGTTCTTAACAAACCCTTACCAAAGGATAAGTTAATAATTACAGATTCAGTCGCTACCCACAACACCCACACATAACAATGGGTGCAGTAAATAACGGGATTTGTCAGATCCTATGGTACCATAACCTAATACTGGTCGGCTTGATCATAGCTAATGAATGTCATCGGTCATGTAAACTACAACCAACAAGTTTGTTCACTTCTTGAAATTTGTTATTAGTTTTTGAAATCATTGTATTCGTTCTTGAAATCATTGTTAGCGTTCTTGAAATAATTGTAATTGTTCTTGAAACCACATTGTAATTGTTCTTGAAACCATTGATAAAACATTTAGCACATATGAGTCACCCCAAAACAGTTGAAAACAGTAAAATAGGGGAATAATGTACTCGCCTGGGAGTGCTTAGGAGTCTTGAACAACTACCAAGAAACCTAGAGGAGTCCCGGAAATCAAACGGTACCTAATATAGGTAACTACATAATTAACCCGGACCTAAATCGGAAGACTGGGTAGCAGGAGGGTTTGTAAACCAAATGAGTGTAGGAACTCATATGATATGGTTTAACAAAGCCTACATACTAAATGAAACTTAACCTAAGTATTATCGACCCATCGCGACCCATTAAGGTAACTTATGCTACTTTAACGCGTCGTGCGCGTGAAACGCGTTCGGACCGTCTAACTAGTCCTATGACAAGTGTTATATGCCTAAACATGTTACATAATCAGTTATGTGACAAAAGTTTAGGTTACATATGCTTAATTACCAATTATACATGAAAAGGGTATTCTGGTAATTTACCTAAGGCATATAAACTACCTATCATACAACTACTTAAACGATGTGACCATAGGGTATAACCTCGGAAGGTTATGCCCTATACTAGGGTCACCTAATGTATTTGGTCGGATCCTAATGATCGACCAAACTGGGTCGGGCTCGAAGGTATAGGCGATTTATTAGATCGCCTACCCTACGACCCTAGACAACGTGGTAATCAGTGGGCATAGTCCCAAGGGACTATGACCAACGTGATTACACTCACGTTGCGAAGTTCAAACGAACTTCGCATTGACCATTACTGGTCAACGCTGAAAGTCAAACAAAGTTTGACTTTCTGACTCGAAAAGCAATAAAATAAGGAAAAGAACGAAAGAATACTTACGAAGGGTCCCCGAATGCTAAACTCGATTCAAAAATCTCAGGTATGAAACAAATGTTTCAACTTAGAGTTTCTCAAATCAAGTTTCTTGTAAGTTTAGCAATGGGGGGTATGGGGTATTTATAGGAATACCCGAACCGTTAAGATCGTTTCATGGAAAACGTGCCTTAATCCCATCCGTACATGTGTTGAAATGTCATGGTGTTTAGGTGTTTAAATTCCATCCATACATGTGTTGAAATGTCATGGTGTTTAGGTGTTTAAATTCCATCCATACATGTGTTGAAATGTCATGGTGTTTAGGTGTTTAAATTCCATCCATACATGTGTTGGAATGTCATGGTGTTTAGGTGTTTAAATTCCATCCTTATCCGCTGACTAAGCATTGTTAGAATGTGTGGTTGTGAATTAAACAACGGCTAATACATCGAATCTGGTCCTGAATGCGAAAAACGATCCAAATGACGTGACGAATGGATTTTTCTTATGGCGAACACTAAAATAAAATATTTTAGTGCTAACATAATTTTTTTGATGTCCGGATGTATTCAGAACGTAAGTTATGCGCGAAAATGCAAACTTGTGCACTTTTTGACACTTTTAGTCCCTGAATGACCCAAAAGTTTATTTTAGCACACCGAACCCCTCAAAGCCTATTTCTAAGCTATGTAAAGGATATTTATGGTATGTTTAACTTATGGTCATGTTCCGGAAGGTCTGTTACAGTTCAAATTGGCATACTTTCGCAGTTTGTCAAATTTAGTCCCTGTAAGCGATTAAACTTTGATTTCACCACACCAAACCTTCCAAAACTTATATCTAAGTTATGTAAAGGTTATTTAAGGTATGTTAAGCCTATGTCACTATTCCGGAGTGTTTGTTGCATTAAACTGGTTATATTTACGCATCAGTGCGCGTATAACCTTCCAGAAAGCGATTTAGAGTTTGAAATCGAACAAAAAAATTGATATGTGCAAATGATACACATATTATTACAAATCCCAAGTATGAAATACAATATTTCATTGGTTTGGTATTTGTTTGATGGTCGTGGAGGCACAGGTGTTACAGTCTCCCCTACTTTAGGAAATTTCGTCCCGAAATTTATTTAGAGGAAACTTGTGAGAGCTTGAAAACATGAAATTGAAAAGATCGAAGAACATTGGTTAGGGTTCTGAACTTCTAGTAACCTTTAATAACATCATGATTACAATGTAAGAGGGATACTTATATACAAGTATATGAAGCGTCATTGGTGCGTCCACCGTACCTCCATTACATCGTTCTCATTTCGTTATTGTTGTCACTATCGGCTCTTACACATAATAAATCTTACTGGGTTTCTGTGCACTAAATTTCATAATTATGTACGCGTCCATAATCAGACAATTCCTTGCACAGTTCACACAGTCTATTTTATAGTGTGTAGGGGAAAACCAAATGAACAATCCTGTGATGAGTGTGACTAGACCGCCTTAGAATCCTTTTAATTAAATCAATAAATGATCTAAATAGACTATCAAGGAGTCTGTCCAGCTACATCACTAGATGTCGTTCTTTAACCAAATCGTGAATCAATCTTTTTGACTAGACCACTAAAGGGTCTCTCATCGAATCATGGAATGGTACTATATAACCCAAGGGTCTTAACTATTACATAGAAGCCCATTAAGGATTGAAGGTAGTACTTTTTGAATATCCTGCTACGAATCCCTCATATGACGATATGAAAGATTCTGCGAGGATTTGGATAACGAATATCCAGAGTATTAAAAACACAAAAATGCATAAAAGAAAACATAAGATGAATAAACACATAGTCACATAATTGTATACTCGTTCAATCGCATAATCGTTCAATTTGACCTATAATTTGTTATCTTTGGACACGGGTATTTAAAGCATACCAGAAACCCAATCAGTGGATTTCCTTTGGCACTTTAAATATTTTCAAGAATCTAACTATGAAGATAGGAAGATCTTAAAAGGCATTCGGTTTGTCCTAATTGAGTTGTTTTGTACATTTTAAAGTGTACAAGGAATTCAATCCGGGCTCCGATGTCAACGAAGGTGTTGATCGTGATCGGCTCAGGACATGAATAGATCAAGGTGTCATCAATAATAACAATGACGATCTGATCCAAATAAGGCTTGCAGACTCTATTTATTAAGTTCTTGAAGATGGCTGGAGTATTTGTCAACCTAAAAGGCATGACTGTAAACTCGTAATGGCCATCCTTCATGCAGAAAACCGTTTTGGGAATATTTTCTTCGAGAATACAAAGTTGATGATACACAAAACGCAAATCGATCTTGGAAAAGCATGAACGCTATGCAGTTGATCGGAGAAATCGTTGATTTAAGGTAGGGGGATATCGATTCTTGATGGTAAGCTTACTAGGCTTACGTTAATCGATACACATTCGAAAAGATCCATTTTTTTTTTCTTTTCGCAAGGAGAACAGGAGTTTCTCCAAGGTGAAAAGTTCGGACGGATGAATCCTTTATCAGACAACTCTTGAAGCTGTTTTGATAATTCTTGCATCTCGAACGGTGCAAGACGATAAAATACTTTAGATTTAAAAGAAACCAGTGTTTGAGGTTCTTAGGGAGATCTCAAGTGATCGTAAAAATGACAGAACCACACGAGTAGTTTTGTCTTTGTGTTGACATCACAAGGTTGAATCAAACATTCATACAATTGCATTAGTTAGAAAATAAAACCACAATTTTTTATTTATATAACAACCGCATTGTCTTTAAATGTTACAAGATACCAACCAGAGGAAAAACAAAATACTAATTGTTCACTCCTTCAACATTGAGTGCCTCATTGATGTTAAACACTCGACCACGTGCTGGATTCACATTGACGTTGACATTCGCATTTGGGTTTGCGTTAGCATTTGCATTTACCAGTCTTGGGCAGTTGTGGCGGAAGTGACCAATCTCTCCGCAGTTGAAACATGAACCCAGTGGAAATCTCGCAGCATTCCCTTGAACCGGAGCTTGAACCTGAGCAGCCTGATTTTGTCCCAAACGACAAATCTTGGCCAAATGCCCAAGTTTACCACACGTCGTGCATTGCCAGCAAGCTTGTTGTACTGCGTGATGACCGTTGCAGCGTGCACAATAAGGTGCGGTACCGGCATATGCTTTCTTTGCAGGTGGCTGAGCTGGTTGGTTCCGCGGGTTCTGTGCAGTCTGTGCTGTAACAGCAAAATTTTGGGCACCCTTTCGCTTCTTTGATTTCTTTGACGTCTCACCTTCCTTACCCTTCTTGTTTTGGCCTTTCTTGCTATCCTCCTTGTCAGCTGACTGTTTCTTGCCCTTGTCACCCTTCCTGTGTAACTTGTTCTTCCGAATCTGCGACTCAGTCAATGTCGCTGATAACTCGATCGCCTGACGGAGTGTGGCAGGGTTACTACCAGTAAGGATGTCTTGTACCGAGTCAGGTAGGCCGTCGATGTACCTTTCGATAGCTATGTCAAGTGGGGTAACCATTGTAGGGCAAAGCAGACTCAGCTCCTCAAACCTATCAGTATACGCCCTGTGCTCACCACTATCTTGCTTCAACTCATCAAATTCCTTCTCCAAAGCTCGCTGCTCATGACGAGGACAGAATTCCCTCATCATCAGAGCCCTAAGTTCAGCCCATGTCTGTGCGAGAGCAACTTCCGCACCTCGGTCTCTCATTACCCCATTCCACCATGTAAGAGCCCTCTTCTGAAACACGCTCGAGGAGAACTCGACCCTGCGATTATCCGGGCACTGCACGTGGCGAAAAGTATTCTCAATGCTTTCGAACCACTGAAGAAGCCCAGTTGCTCCTTCAGAACCACTAAACTTGAGTGGTTTAGCCTGGTTGAAATCCTTGTATTTGCATAGCACATTGTTGTTGTTGTTGGCTTGGTTCCATTGAGCAAAGAGGTTTGGGAATTGAGCAGCCATTTGCTGCGCAATGATTTCTGCCAGCTCGGCAGTCTCTATCTGGCTTTCGCGTCGAGGAGGCATTGTCTAAAAGAGGAAACATGAAAGGAAACGAGTGAGAGAATTTAGACGAAATAATGAGATGAAACAAATCTGATGAAAGCAAGGATAGTGGTCGTTTGTTTGTTACTACAAAGCAACAAACGACCTTGGTGATTAGTCAAAGTAAATAGGTTAAAAATAATGTATCGCGAAGACATGCTCGCCTATAAGTGAACACTCATCCCAAGAATTCCCAGATAAGCACAACTGGTCTCGCGTCTGATGAGATGTATACGAAGTGCTTGCCTAGACAGAAAACCCAGAATACAGGCATTCACCCTTCCAGTTTGCACGTGTTCACATTATTTAAAACCCAAAACCTTGACGAGATTTTGAAAATTCAAAGGGGTTCAAAACCTTACAATAGAGGGTTCAAAACCTAGAAATTAATCATCCTAGAACAGATGATTAGTTTTCAAAGCGGTTTTGAAATTTATGTTCTTGTTGTGGTCGTCACCTAAGGATAGGTGACGGTATTGTTTTATGACTAAACGCAAGTAAACTCGCGTTAGGGTCCTAAGAAGGTTATAGACTAGGTCAAAGCATTACTAATTACTAATAACCTAATTCCCTATAACCATTGGCTCTGATACCATCTTTCTGTCACACCCCGACCGCGTAAAACAACAAATCGCGGCGGAAACATCGGGGCGTGTTGCAACAGAATTAATGTTTCATAACCATGGATATCAAAAGTGTTTCGTTTTATTAAACATTGAGTAATTACATCGTCTGGAAATCTAAATACACTATTTAAACATAGTCTATCATTGTTATTGAGTCACTAAGGCCTTGTCCAGTCCTATGTGAGCATGCATCTTATCAATCGATATCATCCAACAATACCTGAAACATATGTGAAAACGAGGTCAGCAAAGAAATGCTGGCGAATACATTAGTTTTGTTGAAAATAAGTTTCATGACTTCTGTTTGAGAAAATGTTTAGTCATAAACCTTGTAATTTGCTTTGTCTTTGTAAATCATTTGAAAAATAATAAGTTCGGATGATAAGTATAAATAAGAGAATAATGCATGATTAAATGAATAACCATGTAAAAATGAGTTTGTGTAAGATAAGTTGTTTGTAAATAAATGTCTTGTGAAAAGTATGTTACTTGTATAAAATGTTCTATGTCTCAAACTGAAATGATTCAAATAACGCTACAGTATGTAATACCATACAAACACTTATATATAGGAAGTACCAGCGGCGTATCCACCATGTTTGTATCATATTACACACGCATCGTTACTTAATCACTTAATCAAACCAAACCAAACAATGTAAAATGTCTATGTTTAAATCAATTGTCAAATGTATTGAATAATATGTCAAAGTATTCATGTCAAGATGTAATTCATGTCAAAATGTCTATGTCAAATATCCATGTCAAATGTCTATGTCAAATATCCATGTATGGCAAGTGAAATGTCTCAACTAAACCATATGCACAACAACAAAGTATTGAAGTAAAACTTGGTTTAAACCAATACTATGTTTCGTGTAAATGCATGATCAAATGTAAATCATGTACAAATGTTTACCCAATCGTTACCCATTCGTTCAAATCGTTCTTGTTTTAATCGTTCTAATCGTTCTTGTTTTAATCGTTCTAATCGTTCTTGTTTTAATCGTGAACTACTTTATGATCGATTCTCTAATAACATTCAAACCTTCTTGACGCGTTCCTCGTTCCAACTCGCTCTCGCTCTCGTTCTTAACAAACCCTTACCAAAGGATAAGTTAATAATTACAGATTCAGTCGCTACCCACAACACCCACACATAACAATGGGTGCAGTAAATAACGGGATTTGTCAGATCCTATGGTACCATAACCTAATACTGGTCGGCTTGATCATAGCTAATGAATGTCATCGGTCATGTAAACTACAACCAACAAGTTTGTTCACTTCTTGAAATTTGTTATTAGTTTTTGAAATCATTGTATTCGTTCTTGAAATCATTGTTAGCGTTCTTGAAATAATTGTAATTGTTCTTGAAACCACATTGTAATTGTTCTTGAAACCATTGATAAAACATTTAGCACATATGAGTCACCCCAAAACAGTTGAAAACAGTAAAATAGGGGAATAATGTACTCGCCTGGGAGTGCTTAGGAGTCTTGAACAACTACCAAGAAAGCTAGAGGAGTCCCGGAAATCAAACGGTACCTAATATAGGTAACTACATAATTAACCCGGACCTAAATCGGAAGACTGGGTAGCAGGAGGGTTTGTAAACCAAATGAGTGTAGGAACTCATATGATATGGTTTAACAAAGCCTACATACTAAATGAAACTTAACCTAAGTATTATCGACCCATCGCGACCCATTAAGGTAACTTATGCTACTTTAACGCGTCGTGCGCGTGAAACGCGTTCGGACCGTCTAACTAGTCCTATGACAAGTGTTATATGCCTAAACATGTTACATAATCAGTTATGTGACAAAAGTTTAGGTTACATATGCTTAATTACCAATTATACATGAAAAGGGTATTCTGGTAATTTACCTAAGGCATATAAACTACCTATCATACAACTACTTAAACGATGTGACCATAGGGTATAACCTCGGAAGGTTATGCCCTATACTAGGGTCACCTAATGTATTTGGTCGGATCCTAATGATCGACCAAACTGGGTCGGGCTCGAAGGTATAGGCGATTTATTAGATCGCCTACCCTACGACCCTAGACAACGTGGTAATCAGTGGGCATAGTCCCAAGGGACTATGACCAACGTGATTACACTCACGTTGCGAAGTTCAAACGAACTTCGCATTGACCATTACTGGTCAACGCTGAAAGTCAAACAAAGTTTGACTTTCTGACTCGAAAAGCAATAAAATAAGGAAAAGAACGAAAGAATACTTACGAAGGGTCCCCGAATGCTAAACTCGATTCAAAAATCTCAGGTATGAAACAAATGTTTCAACTTAGAGTTTCTCAAATCAAGTTTCTTGTAAGTTTAGCAATGGGGGGTATGGGGTATTTATAGGAATACCCGAACCGTTAAGATCGTTTCATGGAAAACGTGCCTTAATCCCATCCGTACATGTGTTGAAATGTCATGGTGTTTAGGTGTTTAAATTCCATCCATACATGTGTTGAAATGTCATGGTGTTTAGGTGTTTAAATTCCATCCATACATGTGTTGAAATGTCATGGTGTTTAGGTGTTTAAATTCCATCCATACATGTGTTGGAATGTCATGGTGTTTAGGTGTTTAAATTCCATCCATACATGTGTTGGAATGTCATGGTGTTTAGGTGTTTAAATTCCATCCTTATCCGCTGACTAAGCATTGTTAGAATGTGTGGTTGTGAATTAAACAACGGCTAATACATCGAATCTGGTCCTGAATGCGAAAAACGATCCAAATGACGTGACGAATGGATTTTTCTTATGGCGAACACTAAAATAAAATATTTTAGTGCTAACATAATTTTTTTGATGTCCGGATGTATTCAGAACGTAAGTTATGCGCGAAAATGCAAACTTGTGCACTTTTTGACACTTTTAGTCCCTAAATGACCCAAAAGTTTATTTTAGCACACCGAACCCCTCAAAGCCTATTTCTAAGCTATGTAAAGGATATTTATGGTATGTTTAACTTATGGTCATGTTCCGGAAGGTCTGTTACAGTTCAAATTGGCATACTTTCGCAGTTTGTCAAATTTAGTCCCTGTAAGCGATTAAACTTTGATTTCACCACACCAAACCTTCCAAAACTTATATCTAAGTTATGTAAAGGTTATTTAAGGTATGTTAAGCCTATGTCACTATTCCGGAGTGTTTGTTGCATTAAACTGGTTATATTTACGCATCAGTGCGCGTATAACCTTCCAGAAAGCGATTTAGAGTTTGAAATCGAACAAAAAAATTGATATGTGCAAATGATACACATATTCTTACAAATCCCAAGTATGAAATACAATATTTCATTGGTTTGGTATTTGTTTGATGGCCGTGGAGGCACAGGTGTTACAACAAGGGCCAAACCAACCACCCAAGAATGGAATTGTCGAGCGAAAACACTTGACAACCACCTAAAAGCAGCTTTTCTTGCCACCAGACTTTTCTCCATCACTTAGAAATCCGATGCCGTCACTAAACACATTCCTTAAATTGTAGCCATTTGTTGGGCGTTTTTTTTGTGTCTAATCTGCATATATATCACCATTGCCCATGATTTTCTTGACTGTATATCTCTTAAATGTCAACATATACACGTGTAATTTAGTTTACGAAGATTTTTCAATGCCGAGAACCTCGATCAGGGAGTAAAAAAGGCGTAAGGTTCACAATGATGTAAAATTAAAATGGGATATACGGGGCTAGGATTCGAGTTACAGGAACATGGGCCAAACCAACCACCCAAGAATGGAATCGTCGAGCGAAAAGACTTGACAACCTCCTCGAAGAAGCTTTTCTTGCCACCAGACCTTTCTCCATCAATTAGGAATCTAATGCCGTCACTAAACGCATTCCATAAATTGTAGCCATTTGTTGAGTGTTTTTTTTTTGTGTTTAATCCGCATATATATCACCATTGCCCTTGATCTTCTTGACTGTGTATCTGTTAAATGTCAGCATATAAGCGTGTGATTTAGTTTACGATGATTTTTCAATGCCGAGAACCTCAATCAGAGAGTAAAAAAGGCGTAAGGTTCACAATGGTGTAAAATTAAAATGGGATATACTGGGCTAGGATTCGAGTTACAGGAACAAGGGCCAAACCAACCACCCAAGAATGGAATCATCGAGCGAAAACACTTGACAACCTCCAAGAAGCAGCTTTTCTTGCCACCAGACCTTTCTCTATCAATTAGGAATCTGATGCCGTCACTAAACACATTCATTAAATTGTAGCCACTTGTTGAGTGTTTTTTTTAGTGTCTAATCCTCATATATATCACCATTTCCCTTGATTTTCTTGACTGTATGTCTCTTAAATGTCAACATATACACGTGTGATTTAGTTTACAAATATTTTTCAATGCCGAGAACCTCGATCAGAGAGTAAAAAACGCGTAAGGTTCACAATGGTGTAAAATTAAAATGGGATATACTGGGCTAGGATTCAAGTTACAGGAACAAGGGCCAAACCAACCACCCAGGAATGGAATCGTCGAGAGAAAACACTTGACAACCTCCTAGAAGCAACTTTTCTTGCCACCAGACATTTCTCCATCAATTAGGAATCTGATGCCGTCACTTAACACATTCCTTAAATTGTAGCCATTTGTTGAGTGTTTTTTTTTGTGTCTAATCCAGATATATATCACCATTGCCCTTGATTTTCTTGACTGTATATCTCTTAAATGTCAACATATACACGTGTGATTTAGTTTACGAAGATTTTTCAATGCCGAGAACCTCGATCAGAGAGTAAAAAAGGCGTAAGGTTCACAGTGGTGTAAAATTAAAATGGGATATATTGGGCTAGGATTCGAGTTACAGGAACAAGGGCCGACCCAACCTCCCAAGAATGGAATCGTCAAGCGAAAACACCATTGCCCTTGATTTTCTTGACTGTATATCTCTTAAATGTCAACTTATACACGTGTGATTTATTTTACGAAGATTTTTCAATGCCGAGAACCTCGATCAGAGAGTAAAAAAGGTGTAAGGTTCACAATGGTGTAAAATTAAAATGGGATATACCGGGCTAGGATTCGAGTTACAGGAACAAGGGCCAAACCAACCACCCAAGATTGGAATCGTCGAGCGAAAACACTCGACAACCTCCTAGAAGCAGATTTTCTTGCCACCAGACCTTTCTCTATCAATTAGGAATCTGATGCCGTCACTAAACACATTCCTTAAATTGTAGCCATTTGTTGAGTGTTTTTTTTGGGTGTCTAATCCGCATATATATAACCATTGCCCTTGATTTTCTTGACTGTATATCTCTTAAATGTCAACATATACACGTGTGATTTAGTTTACGAAGATTTTTCAATGCCGAGAACCTCGATCAGAGAGTAAAAAAGGCGTAAGGTTCACAATGGTAAAAAATTAAAATGGGATATATCGGGCTAGGATTCGAGTTACAGGAACAAGGGCCAAACCAACCACTCAAGAATGGAATCGTCGAGCGAAAACACTTGACAACCTCCTAGAAGCAGCTTTTCTTGCCTCCAGACCTTTCTCCATCAACAAGGAATCTGATGTCATCACTAAACACATTCCTTAAATTGTAGCCATTAGTTGAGTGTTTTTTTTGTGTCTAATCCGCATATATATCACCATTGCCCTTGATTTTCTTAACTGTATATCTCTTAAATGTCAACATATACACGTGTGAGTTAGTTTACGAAGATTTTTCAATGCCGACAACCTCGAACAGAGAGTAAAAAAGGTGTAAGGTTCACAATGGTATAAAATTAAAATGGGATATACGGGGCTAGGATTCGAGTTACAGGAACATGGGCCAAACCAACCACCCAAGAATGGAATCGTCGAGCGAAAAGACTTGACAACCTCCTAGAAGAAGCTTTTCTTGCCACCTGACCTTTCTCCATCAATTAGGAATCTAATGCCGTCACTAAACGCATTCCATAAATTGTAGCCATTTGTTGAGTGTTTTTTTTTTGTGTTTAATCCGCATATATATCACCATTTCCCTTGATCTTCTTGACTGTGTATCTCTTAAATGTCAACATATAAGCGTGTGATTTAGTTTACGATGATTTTTCAATGCCGAGAACCTCGATCAGAGAGTAAAAAAGGCGTAAGGTTCACAATGGTGTAAAATTAAAATGGGATATACTGGGCTAGTATTCGAGTTACAGGAACAAGGGCCAAACCAACCACCCAAGATTGGAATCGTCGAGCGAAAACACTCGACAACCTCCTACAAGCAGCTTTTCTTGCCACCAGACCTTTCTCTATCAATTAGGAATCTGATGCCGTAACTAAACACATTCCTTAAATTGTAGCCATTTGTTGAGTGTTTTTTTTGGGTGTCTAATCCGCATATATATCACCATTGCCCTTGATTTTCTTGACTGTATATCTCTTAAATGTCAACATATACACGTGTGATTTATTTTACGAAGATTTTTCAATGCCGAGAACCTCGATCAGAGAGTAAAAAAGGTGTAAGGTTCACAATGGTGTAAAATTAAAATGGGATAAACAAGGCTAGGATTCTAGTTACAGGAACAAGGGCCAAACCAACCACCCAAGAATGGAATCGTCGAGCGAAAACACTTGACAACCTACTAGAAGCAGCTTTTCTTACCACCAGACCTTTCTCCATCAATTAGGAATCTGATGCCGTCACTAAACACATTCCTTAAATTTTAGCCATTTGTTGAGTGTTTTTTTTTGTGTCTAGTCCGCATATATATCACCATTGCCCTTGATTTTCTTGACTGTATATCTCTTAAATGTCAACATATACACGTGTGATTTAGTTTAAGAAGATTTTTCAATGCCGAGAACCTCGATCAGAGAGTAAAAAAGGCGTAAGGTTCACAATGGTGTAAAATTAAAATGGGATATACTGGGCTAGGATTCGAGTTACAGGAACAAGGGCCAAACCAACCACGCAAGATTGGAATCGTCGAGCGAAAACACTCGACAACCTCCTACAAGCAGCTTTTCTTGCCACCAGACCTTTCTCTATCAATTAGGAATCTGATGCCGTAACTAAACACATTTCTTAAATTGTAGCCATTTGTTGAGTGTTTTTTTTGGGTGTCTAGTCCGCATATATATCACAATTGCCCTTGATTTTCTTGACTGTATATCTCTTAAATGTCAACATATACACGTGTGATTTATTTTACGAAGATTTTTCAATACCGAGAACCTCGATCAGAGAGTAAAAAAGGCGAAAGGTTCACAATGGTATAAAATTAAAATGGGATATACCAGGCTAGGATTCTAGTTACAGGAACAAGGGCCAAACCAACCACCCAAGAATGGAATCGTCGAGCGAAAACACTTGACAACCTACTAGAAGCAGCTTTTCTTACCACCAGATCTTTCTCCATCAATTAGGAATCTGATGCCGTCACTAAACACATTCCTTAAATTGTAGCCATTTGTTGAGTGTTTTTTTTTGTGTGTCTACTCCAGATATATATCACCATTGCCCTTGATTTTCTTGATTGTATATCTCTTAAATGTCAACATATACACGTGTGATTTAGTTTACGAAGATATTTCAATGCCGAGAACCTCGATCAGAGAGTAAAAAAGGCGTAAGGTTCACAGTGGTGTAAAATTAAAATGGGATATATTGGGCTAGGATTCGAGTTACAGGAACAAGGGCCGACCCAACCACCCAAGAATGGAATCGTCAAGCGAAAACACCATTGCCCTTGATTTTCTTGACTGTATATCTCTTAAATGTCAACATATACACGTGTGATTTATTTTACGAAGATTTTTCAATGCCGAGAACCTCGATCAGAGAGTAAAAAATGTGTAAGGTTCACAATGGTGTAAAATTAAAATGGGATATACCGGGCTAGGATTCGAGTTACAGGAACAAGGGCCAAACCAACCACCCAAGATTGGAATCGTCGAGCGAAAACACTCGACAACCTCCTAGAAGCAGATTTTCTTGCCACCAGACCTTTCTCTATCAATTAGGAATCTGATGCCGTCACTAAACACATTCCTTAAATTGTAGCCATTTGTTGAGGGTTTTTTTGGGTGTCTAATCCGCATATATATAACCATTGCCCTTGATTTTCTTGACTGTATATCTCTTAAATGTCAACATATACACGTGTGATTTAGTTTACGAAGATTTTTCAATGCCGAGAACCTCGATCAGAGAGTAAAAAAGGCGTAAGGTTCACAATGGTAAAAAATTAAAATGGGATATATCGGGCTAGGATTCGAGTTACAGGAACAAGGGCCAAACCAACCACTCAAGAATGGAATCGTCGAGCGAAAACACTTGACAACCTCCTAGAAGCAGCTTTTCTTGCCTCCAGACCTTTCTCCATCAACTAGGAATCTGATGTCATCACTAAACACATTCTTTAAATTGTAGCCATTAGTTGAGTGTTTTTTTTTTGTGTCTAATCCGCATATATATCACCATTGCCCTTGATTTTCTTAACTGTATATCTCTTAAATGTCAACATATACACGTGTGAGTTAGTTTACGAAGATTTTTCAATGCCGACAACCTCGATCAGAGAGTAAAAAAGGTGTAAGGTTCACAATGGTATAAAATTAAAATGGGATATACGGGGCTAGGATTCGAGTTACAGGAACATGGGCCAAACCAACCACCCAAGAATGGAATCGTCGAGCGAAAAGACTTGACAACCTCCTAGAAGAAGCTTTTCTTGCCACCTGACCTTTCTCCATCAATTAGGAATCTAATGCCGTCACTAAACGCATTCCATAAATTGTAGCCATTTGTTGAGTGTTTTTTTTTGTGTTTAATCCGCATATATATCACCATTTCCCTTGATCTTCTTGACTGTGTATCTCTTAAATGTCAACATATAAGCGTGTGATTTAGTTTACGATGATTTTTCAATGCCGAGAACCTCGGTCAGAGAGTAAAAAAGGCGTAAGGTTCACAATGGTGTAAAATTAAAATGGGATATACTGGGCTAGTATTCGAGTTACAGGAACAAGGGCCAAACCAACCACCCAAGATTGGAATCGTCGAGCGAAAACACTCGACAACCTCCTACAAGCAGCTTTTCTTGCCACCAGACCTTTCTCTATCAATTAGGAATCTGATGCCGTAACTAAACACATTCCTTAAATTGTAGCCATTTGATGAGTGTTTTTTTTGGGTGTCTAATCCGCATATATATCACCATTGCCCTTGATTTTCTTGACTGTATATCTCTTAAATGTCAACATATACACGTGTGATTTATTTTACGAAGATTTTTCAATGCCGAGAACCTCGATCAGAGAGTAAAAAAGGTGTAAGGTTCACAATGGTGTAAAATTAAAATGGGATATAACAGGCTAGGATTCTAGTTACAGGAACAAGGGCCAAACCAACCACCCAAGAATGGAATCGTCGAGCGAAAACACTTGACAACCTACTAGAAGCAGCTTTTCTTACCACCAGACCTTTCTCCATCAATTAGGAATCTGATGCCGTCACTAAACACATTCCTTAAATTTTAGCCATTTGTTGAGTGTTTTTTTTTTTTGTGTCTAGTCCGCATATATATCACCATTGCCCTTGATTTTCTTGACTGTATATCTCTTAAATGTCAACATATACACGTGTGATTTAGTTTAAGAAGATTTTTCAATGCCGAGAACCTCGATCAGAGAGTAAAAAAGGCGTAAGGTTCACAATGGTGTAAAATTAAAATGGGATATACTGGGCTAGGATTCGAGTTACAGGAACAAGGGCCAAACCAACCACGCAAGATTGGAATCGTCGAGCGAAAACACTCGACAACCTCCTACAAGCAGCTTTTCTAGCCACCAGACCTTTCTCTTTCAATTAGGAATCTGATGCCGTAACTAAACACATTCCTTAAATTGTAGCCATTTGTTGAGTGTTTTTTTTGGGTGTCTAGTCCGCATATATATCACAATTGCCCTTGATTTTCTTGACTGTATATCTCTTAAATGTCAACATTTACACGTGTGATTTATTTTACGAAGATTTTTCAATGCCGAGAACCTCGATCAGAGAGTAAAAAAGGCGAAAGGTTCACAATGGTATAAAATTAAAATGGGATATACCAGGCTAGGATTCTAGTTACAGGAACAAGGGCCAAACCAACCACCAAAGAATGGAATCGTCGAGCGAAAACACTTGACAACCTACTAGAAGCAGCTTTTCTTACCACCAGATCTTTCTCCATCAATTAGGAATCTGATGCCGTCACTAAACACATTCCTTAAATTGTAGCCATTTGTTGAGTGTTTTTTTTTTGTGTGTCTACACCAGATATATATCACCATTGCCCTTGATTTTCTTGACTGTATATCTCTTAAATGTCAACATATACACGTGTGATTTAGTTTACGAAGATTTTTCAATGCCGAGAACCTCGATCAGAGAGTAAAAAAGGCGTAAGGTTCACAATGGTGTAAAATTAAAATGGGATATACCGGGCTAGGATTCGAGTTACAGGAACAAGGGCCAAACCAACCACCCAAGATTGGAATCTTCGAGCGAAAACACTCGACAACCTCTTACAAGCAGCTTTTCTTGCCACCAGACCTTTCTCTATCAATTAGGAATCTGATGCCGTAACTAAACACATTCCTTAAATTGTAGCCATTTGTTGAGTGTTTTTTGGGTGTCTAATCCGCATATATATCACCATTGCCCTTGATTTTCTTCACTGTATATCTCTTAAATGTCAACATATACACGTGTGTTTTATTTTACGAAGATTTTTCAATGCCGAGAACCTCGATCAGAGAGTAAAAAAGGTGTTAGGTTCACAATGGTGTAAAATTAAAATGGGATATACCGGGCTAGGATTCGAGTTACAGGAACAAGGGCCAAACCAACCACCCAAGATTGGAATCGTCGAGCGAAAACACTTGACAACCTCCTAGAAGCAGCTTTTCTTGCCACCTGACCTTTCTCCATCAATTAGGAATCTGATGCCGTCACTAAACACATTCCTTAAATTGTAGCCATTTGTTAAGTGTTTTTTTTGGGTGTCTAATCCGCATATATATCACCATTGCCCTTGATTTTCTTGACTGTATATCTCTTAAATGTCAACATATACACGTGTGATTTAGTTTACGAAGATTTTTCAATGCCGAGAACCTCGATCAGAGAGTAAAAAAGGCGCAAGGTTCACAGAGGTGTAAAATTAAAATGGGATATATTGGGCTAGGATTCGAGTTACAGGAACAAGGGCCAACCCAACCACCCAAGAATGGAATCGTCGAGCGAAAACACTTGACAACCTCCTAGAAGCAGCTTTTCTTGCCTTCAGACCTTTCTCCATCAACTAGGAATCTGATGTCATCACTAAACACATTCCATAAATTGTAGCCATTAGTTGAGTGTTTTTTTTTGTGTCTAATCCGCATATATATCACCATTGCCCTTGATTTTCTTAACTGTATATCTCTTAAATGTCAACATATACACGTGTGAGTTAGTTTACGAAGATTTTTCAATGCCGAGAACCTCGATCAGAGAGTAAAAAAGGTGTAAGGTTCACAATGGTGTAAAATTAAGATGGGATATACGGGGCTAGGATTCGAGTTACAGGAACATGTGCCAAACCAACCACCCAAGAATGGAATCGTCGAGCGAAAAGACTTGACAACCTCCTAGAAAAAGCCTTTCTTACCACCAGACCTTTCTCCATCAATTAGGAATCTAATGCCGTCACTAAACGCATTCCATAAATTGTAGCCATTTGTTGAGTGTTTTTTTTTTTGGTGTTTAATCCGCATATATATCATCATTGCCCTTGATCTTCTTGACTGTGTATCTCTTAAATGTCAACATATAAGCGTGTGATTTAGTTTACGATGATTTTTCAATGCCGAGAACCTCGATCAGAGAGTAAAAAAGGCGTAAGGTTCACAATGGTGTAAAATTAAAATGGGATATGCTGGGCTAGGATTCGAGTTACAGGAACAAGGGCCAAACCAACCACCCAAGAATGGAATCATCGAGCGAAAACACTTGACAACCTCCTAGAAGCAGTTTTTCTTGCCTCCAGACCTTTCTCTATCAATTAGGAATCTGATGCCGTCACTAAACACATTCATTAAATTGTAGCCATTTGTTGAGTGTTTTTTTTGGTGTCTAATCCGCATATGTATCACCGTTGCCCTTGATTTTCTTGACTGTATGTATCTTAAATGTCAACATATACACGTGTGATTTAGTTTACGAAGATTTTTCAATGCCGAGAACCTCGATCAGAGAGTAAAAAAGGCGCAAGGTTCACAGAGGTGTAAAATTAAAATGGGATATATTGGGCTAGGATTCGAGTTACAGGAACAAGGGCCAACCCAACCACCCAAGAATGGAATCGTCAAGCAAAAACACTTGACAACCTCCTAGAAGCAACTTTTCTTGCCACCAGAACTTTCTCCATCAATTAGGAATCTGATGCCGTCACTAAACACATTCCATAAATTGTAGCCATTTGTTGAGTGTTTTTTTTGGTGTCTATTCCGCATATATATCACCATTGCCCTTGATTTTCTTGACTGAATATCTCTTAAATGTCAACATATACACGTGTGATTTAGTTTACGAAGATTTTTCAATGCCGAGAACATCGATCAGAGAGTAAAAAGACGTAAGGTTCACAATGGTGTAAAATTAAAATGAGATATACCGGGCTAGGATTCGAGTTACAGGAACAAGGGCCAAACCAACCACCCAAGATTGGAATCGTCGAGCGAAAACACTTGACAACCTCCTAGATGCAGCTTTTCTTGCCACCAAACCTTTCTGCATCAATTAGGAATCTGATGCCGTCACTAAACACATTCCTTAAATTGTAGCCATTTGTTGAGTGTTTTTTTTTTTGTGTGTCTACTCCAGATATATATCACCATTGCCCTTGATTTTCTTGACTGTATATCTCTTTAATGTCAACGTATACACGTGTGATTTAGTTTACGAAGATTTTTCAATGCCGAGAACCTCGATCATAGAGTAAAAAAGACGTAAGGTTCACAATGGTGTAAAATTAAAATGGGATATACCGGGCTGGGATTCGAGTTACAGGAACAACGGCCAAACCAACCACCCAAGATTGGAATCTTCGAGCGAAAACACTCGACAACCTCCTACAAGCAGCTTTTCTTGCCACCAGACCTTTCTCTATCAATTAGGAATCTGATGCCGTAACTAAACACGTTCCTTAAATTGTAGCCACTTGTTGAGTGTTTTTTTGGGTGTCTAATCCGCATATATATCACCATTGCCCTTGATTTTCTTGACTGTATATCTCTTAAATGTCAACATATACACGTGTGTTTTATTTTACGAAGATTTTTCAATGCCGAGAACCTCGATCAGAGAGTAAAAAAGGTGTAAGGTTCACAATGGTGTAAAATTAAAATGGGATATACCGGGCTAGGATTCGAGTTACAGGAACAAGGGCCAAACCAACCACCCAAGATTGGAATCGTCGAGGGAAAACACTTGACAACCTCCTAGAAGCAGCTTTTCTTGCCACCTGACCTTTCTCCATCAATTAGGAATCTGATGCCGTCACTAAACACATTCCTTAAATTGTAGCCATTTGTTGAGTGTTTTTTTTGGGTGTCTAATCCGCATATATATCACCATTGCCCTTGATTTTCTTGACTGTATATCTCTTAAATGTCAACATATACACGTGTGATTTAGTTTACGAAGATTTTTCAATGCCGAGAACCTCGATCAGAGAGTAAAAAAGGCGTAAGGTTCACAATGGTGAAAAATTAAAATGGGATATATCGGGCTAGGATTCGAGTTACAGGAACAAGGGCCAAACCAACCACTCAAGAATGGAATCGTCGAGCGAAAACACTTGACAACCTCCTAGAAGTAGCTTTTCTTGCCTCCAGACCTTTCTCCATCAACTAGGAATCTGATGTCATCACTAAACACATTCCATAAATTGTAGCCATTAGTTGAGAGTTTTTTTTTTGTGTCTAATCCGCATATATATCACCATTGCCCTTGATTTTCTTAACTGTATTTCTCTTAAATGTCAACATATACACGTGTGAGTTAGTTTACGAAGATTTTTCAATGCCGAGAACCTCGATCAGAGAGTAAAAAAGGTGTAAGGTTCACAATGGTGTAAAATTAAAATGGGATATACGGGGCTAGGATTCGAGTTACAGGAACATGGGCCAAACCAACCACCCAAGAATGGAATCGTCGAGCGAAAAGACTTGACAACCTCCTAGAAAAAGCCTTTCTTGCCACCAGACCTTTCTCCATCAATTAGGAATCTAATGCCGTCACTAAACGCATTCCATAAATTGTAGCCATTTGTTGAGTGTTTTTTTTTTTTGGTGTTTAATCCGCATATATATCATCATTGCCCTTGATCTTCTTGACTGTGTATCTCTTAAATGTCAACATATAAGCGTGTGATTTAGTTTACGATGATTTTTCAATGCCGAGAATCTCGATCAGAGAGTAAAAAAGGCGTAAGGTTCACAATGGTGTAAAATTAAAATGGGATATGCTGGGCTAGGATTCGAGTTACAGGAACAAGGGCCAAACCAACCACCCAAGAATGGAATCATCGAGCGAAAACACTTGACAACCTCCTAGAAGCAGCTTTTCTTGCCTCCAGACCTTTCTCTATCAATTAGGAATCTGATGCCGTCACTAAACACATTCATTAAATTGTAGCCATATGTTGAGTGTTTTTTTTGGTGTCTAATCCGCATATATATCACCGTTGCCCTTGATTTTCTGGACTGTATGTCTCTTAAATGTCAACATATACACGTGTGATTTAGTTTACGAAGATTTTTCAATGCCGAGAACCTCGATCAGAGAGTAAAAAAGGCGTAAGGTTCACAGAGGTGTAAAATTAAAATGGGATATATTGAGCTAGGATTCGAGTTACAGGAACAAGGGCCAACCCAACCACCCAAGAATGGAATCGTCAAGCAAAAACACTTGACAACCTCCTAGAAGCAACTTTTCTTGCCACCAGAACTTTCTCCATCAATTAGGAATCTGATGCCGTCACTAAACACATTCCATAAATTGTAGCCATTTGTTGAGTGTTTTTTTTTGTTGTCTATTCCGCATATATATCACCAATGCCCATGATTTTCTTGAGTGTATATCTCTTAAATGTCAACATATACACGTGTGATTTAGTTTACGAAGATTTTTCAACGCCGAGAACATCGACCAGAGAGTAAAAAGGCGTAAGGTTCACAATGGTGTAAAATTAAAATGAGATATACCGGGTTAGGATTCGAGTTACAGGAACAAGGGCCAAACCAACCACCCAAGATTGGAATCGTCGAGCGAAAACACTTGACAACCTCCTAGATGCAGCTTTTCTTGCCACCAAACCTTTCTGCATCAATTAGGAATCTGATGCCGTCACTAAACACATTCCTTAAATTGTAGCCATTTGTTGAGTGTTTTTTTTTTGGGTGTCTAATCCGCATATATATCACCATTGCCCTTAATTTTCATGACTGTATATATCTTAAATGTAAACATATACACGTGTGATTTCGATTACGATGATTTTTCAATGCCGAGAACCTCGATCAGAGAGTAAAAAAGGCATAAGGTTCACCAAGGTGTAAAATTAAAATGGGATATACCGGGCTAGAATTCGAGTTACAGGAACAAGGGCGAAACCAACCACCCAAGAGTGGAATCATCGAGAGAAAACACTTGACAACCTCCTAGAAGCAGCTTTTCTTGCCACCAAACCTTTCTCCATCAATTAAGAATCTGATGTAGTCACTAAACACATTCCTTAAATTGTAGCCATTTGTTGAGTGTTTTTTTTGTGTCTAATCCGCATATATATCACCATTGCCCTTGATTTTCTTGACTGTATATCTCTTAAATGTCAACATATACACGTGTGATTTAGTTTACGAAGATTTTTCAATGCCGAGAACCTCGATCAGAGAGTAAAAAAGGCGAAAGGTTCACAATGGTATAAAATTAAAATGGGATATACCATGCTAGGATTCTAGTTACAGGAACAAGGGCCAAACCAACCACCCAAGAATGGAATCGTCGAACGAAAACACTTGACAACCTACTAGAAGCAGCTTTTCTTACCACCAGACCTTTCTCCATCAATTAGGAATCTGATGCCATCACTAAACACATTCCTTAAATTGTAGCCATTTGTTGAGTGTTTTTTTTTTTGTGTGTCTAGTCCGCATATATATCACCATTGCCCTTGATTTTTCTTGACTGTATATCTCTTAAATGTCAACATATACACGTGTGATTTAGTTTACGAAGATTTTTCAATGCCGAAAACCTCGATCAGAGAGTAAAAAAGGCGTAAGGTTCACAATGGTGTAAAATTAAAATGGGATATACCGGGCTAGGATTCGAGTTACAGGAACAAGGGCCAAACCAACCACCCAAGATTGGAATCGTCGAGCGAAAACACTCGACAACCTCCTACAAGCAGCTTTTCTTGCTACCAGACCTTTCTCCATCAATTAGGAATCTGATGCCGTCACTAAACACATTCCTTAAATTGTAGTCAATTGTTGAGTGTTTTTTTTTGTGTCTAATCCGCATATATATCACCGTTGCCCTTGATTTTCTTGACTGTATGTCTCTTAAATGTCAACATATACACGTGTGATTTAGTTTACGAAGATTTTTCAATGCCGAGAACCTCGATCAGAGAGTAAAAAAGGCGTAAGGTTCACAGAGGTGTAAAATTAAAATAGGATATATTGGGCTAGGATTCGAGTTACAGGAACAAGGGCCAACCCAACCACCCAAGAATGGAATCGTCAAGCAAAAACACTTGACAACCTCCTAGAAGCAACTTTTCTTGCCACCAGAACTTTCTCCATCAATTAGGAATCTGATGCCGTCACTAAACACATTCCATAAATTGCAGCCATTTGTTGAGTGTTTTTTTTTTGTGTCTATTCCGCATATATATCACCATTGCCCTTGATTTTCTTGACTGTATATCTCTTAAATGTCAACATATACACGTGTGATTTAGTTTACGAAGATTTTTAAATGCCGAGAACATCGATCAGAGAGTAAAAAGGCGTAAGGTTCACAATGGAGTAAAATTAAAATGAGATATACCGGGCTAGGATTCGAGTTACAGGAACAAGGGCCAAACCAACCACCCAAGATTGGAATCGTCGAGCGAAAACACTTGACAACCTCCTAGATGCAGCTTTTCTTGCCACCAAACCTTTCTGCATCAATTAGGAATCTGATGCCGTCACTAAACACATTCCTTAAATTGTAGCCATTTGTTGAGTGTTTTTTTTTGTGTGTCTACTCCAGATATATATCACCATTGCCCTTGATTTTCTTGACTGTATATCTCTTAAATGTCAACATATACACGTGTGATTTAGTTTACGAAGATTTTTCAATGCCGAGAACCTCGAGCAGAGAGTAAAAAAGGCGTAAGGTTCACAAAGGTGTAAAATTAAAATGGGATATACCGGGCTAGGATTCGAGTTACAGGAACAAGGGCCAAACCAACCACCCAAGATTGGAATCTTCGAGCGAAAACACTCGACAACCTCCTACAAGCAGCTTTTCTTGCCACCAGACCTTTCTCTATCAATTAGGAATCTGATGCCGTAACTAAACACATTCCTTAAATTGTAGCCATTTGTTGAGTGTTTTTTTGGGTGTCTAATCCGCATATATATCACCATTGCCCTTGATTTTCTTGACTGTATATCTCGTAAATGTCAACATATACGCGTGTGTTTTATTTTACGAAGATTTTTCAATGCCGAGAAACTCGATCAGAGAGTAAAAAAGGTGTAAGGTTCACAATTGTGTAAAATTAAAATGGGATATACCGGGCTAGGATTCGAGTTACAGGAACAAGGGCCAAACCAACCACCCAAGATTGGAATCGTCGAGCGAAAACACTTGACAACCTCCTAGAAGCAGCTTTTCTTGCCACCTGACCTTTCTCCATCAATTAGGAATCTGATGCCGTCACTAAACACATTCCTTAAATTGTAGCCATTTGTTGAGTGTTTTTTTGGGTGTCTAATCCGCATATATATCACCATTGCCCTTGATTTTCTTGACTGTATATCTCTTAAATGTCAACATATACACGTGTGATTTAGTTTACGAAGATTTTTCAATGCCGAGAACCTCGATCAGAGAGTAAAAAAGGTGTAAGGTTCACAATGGTGAAAAATTAAAATGGGATATATCGGGCTAGGATTCGAGTTACAGGAACAAGGGCCAAACCAACCACTCAAGAATGGAATCGTCGAGCGAAAACACTTGACAACCTCCTAGAAGCAGCTTTTCTTGCCTCCAGACCTTTCTCCATCAACTAGGAATCTGATGTCATCACTAAACACATTCCATAAATTGTAGCCATTAGTTGAGAGTTTTTTTTTGTGTCTAATCCGCATATATATCACCATTGCCCTTGATTTTCTTAACTGTATTTCTCTTAAATGTCAACATATACACGTGTGAGTTAGTTTACGAAGATTTTTCAATGCCGAGAACCTCGATCAGAGAGTAAAAAAGGTGTAAGGTTCACAATGGTGTAAAATTAAAATGGGATATACGGGGCTAGGATTCGAGTTACAGGAACATGGGCCAAACCAACCACCCAAGAATGGAATCGTCGAGCGAAAAGACTTGACAACCTCCTCGAAAAAGCCTTTCTTGCCACCAGACCTTTCTCCATCAATTAGGAATCTAATGCCGTCACTAAACGCATTCCATAAATTGTAGCCATTTGTTGAGTGTTTTTTTTTTTGGTGTTTAATCCGCATATATATCATCATTGCCCTAGATCTTCTTGACTGTGTATCTCTTAAATGTCAACATATAAGCGTGTGATTTAGTTTACGATGATTTATCAATGCCGAGAATCTCGATCAGAGAGTAAAAAAGGCGTAAGGTTCACAATGGTGTAAAATTAAAATGGGATATGCTGGGCTAGGATTCGAGTTACAAGAACAAGGGCCAAACCAACCACCCAAGAATGGAATCATCGAGCGAAAACACTTGACAACCTCCTAGAAGCAGCTTTTCTTGCCTCCAGACCTTTCTCTATCAATTAGGAATCTGATGCCGTCACTAAACACATTCATTAAATTGTAGCCATTTGTTGAGTGTTTTTTTTGGTGTCTAATCCGCATATATATCACCGTTGCCCTTGATTTTCTTGACTGTATGTCTCTTAGATGTCAACATATACACGTGTGATTTAGTTTACGAAGATTTTTCAATGCCGAGAACCTCGATCAGAGAGTAAAAAAGGCGTAAGGTTCACAGAGGTGTAAAATTAAAATGGGATATATTGGGCTAGGATTCGAGATACAGGAACAAGGGCCAACCCAACCACCCAAGAATGGAATCGTCAAGCAAAAACACTTGACAACCTCCTAGAAGCAACTTTTCTTGCCACCAGAACTTTCTCCATCAATTAGGAATCTGATGCCGTCACTAAACACATTCCATAAATTGTAGCCATTTGTTGAGTGTTTTTTTTTTTTTTGTGTCTATTCCGCATATATATCACCATTGCCCTTGATTTTCTTGACTGTATATCTCTTAAATGTCAACATATACACGTGTGATTTAGTTTACGAAGATTTTTCAATGCCAAGAACATCGATCAGAGAGTAAAAAGGCGTAAGGTTCACAATGGTGTAAAATTAAAATGAGATATACCGGGCTAGGATTCGAGTTACAGGAACAAGGGCCAAACCAACCACCCAAGATTGGAATCGTCGAGCGAAAACACTTGACAACCTCCTAGATGCAGCTTTTCTTGCCACCAAACCTTTCTGCATCAATTAGGAATCTGATGCCGTCACTAAACACATTCCTTAAATTGTAGCCATTTGTTGAGTGTTTTTTTTTGGTGTCTAATCCGCATATATATCACCATTGCCCTTAATTTTCATTACTGTATATATCTTAAATGTAAACATATACACGTGTGATTTCGATTACGAAGATTTTTCAATGCCGAGAACCTCGATCAGAGAGTAAAAAAGGCGTAAGGTTCACCAAGGTGTAAAATTAAAATGGGATATACCGGGCTAGAATTCGAGTTACAGGAACAAGGGCGAAACCAACCACCCAAGAGTGGAATCATCAAGAGAAAACACTTGACAACCTCCTAGAAGCAGCTTTTCTTGCCACCAAACCTTTCTCCATCAATTAAGAATCTGATGTAGTCACTAAACACATTCCTTAAATTGTAGCCATTTGTTGAGTGTTTTTTTTGTGTCTAATCCGCATATATATCACCATTACCCTTGATTTTCTTGACTGTATATCTCTTAAATGTCAACATATACACGTGTGATTTAGTTTACGAAGATTTTTCAATGCCGAGAACCTCGATCAGAGAGTAAAAAAGGCGAAAGGTTCACAATGGTATAAAATTAAAATGGGATATACCAGGCTAGGATTCTAGTTACTGGAACAAGGGCCAAACCAACCACCTAAGAATGGAATCGTCGAGCGAAAACACTTGACAACCTACTAGAAGCAGCTTTTCTTACCACCAGACCTTTCTCCGTCAATTAGGAATCTGATGCCGTCACTAAACACATTCCTTAAATTGTAGCCATTTGTTGAGTGTTTTTTTTTGTGTGTCTAGTCCGCATATATATCACCATTGCCCTTGATTTTTCTTGACTGTATATCTCTTAAATGTCAACATATACACGTGTGATTTAGTTTACGAAGATTTTTCAATGCCGAGAACCTCGATCAGAGAGTAAAAAAGGCGTAAGGTTCACAATGGTGTAAAATTAAAATGGGATATACCGGGCTAGGATTCGAGTTACAGGAACAAGGGCCAAACCAACAACCCAAGATTGGAATCGTCGAGCGAAAACACTCGACAACCTCCTACAAGCAGCTTTTCTTGCTACCAGACCTTTCTCCATCAATTAGGAATCTGATGCCGTCACTAAACACATTCCTTAAATTGTAGTCAATTGTTGAGTGTTTTTTTTTGTGTCTAATCCGCATATATATCACTGTTGCCCTTGATTTTCTTGACTGTATATCTTTTAAATGTCAACATATACACGTGTGATTTAGTTTACGAAGATTTTTCAATGCCGAAAACCTCGATCAGAGAGTAAAAAAGGCGTAAGTTTCACAATGGTGTAAAATTAAAATGGGATATACCAGGCTAGGATTCGCGTTACAGGAACAAGGGCCAAACCAACCACCCAAGAATGGAATCGTCGAGCGAAAGCACTTGACAACCTCCTAGAAGCAGCTTTTCTTGCAACCAGACCTTACTCCATCAATTAGGAATCTGATGCCGTCACTAAACACATTCCTTAAATTGTAGCCATTTGTTGAGTGTTTTTTTTTGTGTCTAATCCGCATATATATCACCATTGCCCATGATTTTCTTGACTGTATATCTCTTAAATGTCAACATATACACGTGTGATTGAGTTTACGAAGATTTTTCAATGCCGAGAACCTCGATCACAGAGTAAAAAGGCGTAAGGTTCACAATGGTGTAAAATTAAAAAGGGATATACCGGGCTAGGATTCGAGTTACAGGAACAAGGGCCAAACCAACCACCCAAGAATGGAATCGTCGAGCGAAAACACTAGATAAACTCCTAGAAGCAGTTTTTTCTTGCCACCAGGCCTTTCTCCATCAATTAGGTTTCTGATGCCGTCACTAAACACATTCCTTAAATTGTAGCCATTTGTTAAGTGGTTTTTTTGTGTCTAATCCGCATATATATCACCATTTCCCTTGATTTTCTTGACTGTATATCTCTTAAATGTCAACATATACACGTGTGATTTAGTTTACGAAGATTTTTCAATGCCGAGAACCTCGATCAGAGAGTAAAAAAGGCGTAAGGTTCACAATGGTGTAAAATTAAAATGTAGGGTGTCTCGATTAGCGTGATTCTTTGCTGTGTCTGCTAGGTAACCCGAGATGGGTGATTCCGAAGATAGCATGTTTCCGAACTAGGTTTCCTAACACAGAACTCTAGTGACGAAGCATGTCTCCTTCTATCTGACCGGTATCATTTTTAGATATACTGGGCTAGGATTCGAGTTACAGTAACTAGGGCCAAACCAACCACCCAAGAATGGAATCGTCGAGCGAAAACACTTGACAACCTCCTAGAAGCAGCTTTTCTTGCCACCAGACCTTTCTCCATCAATTAGGAATCTAATGTCGTCACTAAACACATTCCTTAAATTGTAGCCATTTGTTGAGTGTTTTTTTTTGTGTCTAATCCACATATATATCACCATTGCCTTTGATTTTCTTGATTGTATATCTCTTAAATGTCAACATTGTTAGTGCATACGTTTGTGGACTTCGTCTTGTATCGAGTCTTATACTAGAATTGATAGATCAGGGCACGTTATACGAGAAATAGGGTAGGTTTTAGATGTATTTGAGGCCATTCCGTTTGAGGAGTGCCAGTCCGTTTGAAGAGTGCCAGTCCGTTTGAAGAGTGCCAAAAGTTTGAAGCATGCCATTCCGTTTGATGCATGTCATGCCACTTTCAAACGGAAGGGCTCGGCCTATAAATACTCTTCAAATGAATTCATTTGTAACGTTCTTGATTCCAACGCCGAGGTGCTGTCGAAGTGTCTCCAGCTTGTAAATTGTTCAGAAATCAATATATGAGACAATTAATAGTGAATCCAAGCTAAACGAAGACCGAATCAATGAATTCCGCCTCTGATTCTGTCTGAGCACTCTTCTGATTGACTCGTTAGGTCGTTTCACGATCCTACACCTTCTTTCAAAATTTAACAATTTTTCACGGTTAAAATCGGCTAAAACTTTCACAATGTGTGCGTAATTGTGTTTTAACAAACCCTTGAGAATATCAGACCTAAATTCGAAGTAAAACTGGTAAAAATAGCTTGAAAACTGGTGTCCGTTTGAACGAAGCAGCAACATTCCGTTTGAAACTCGACTGACCGTTTGAAAATACATGGTATTCTGTTTGAAATCAACCGTTCCGTTTGAACTGACCGTTTGAAACTGTCTTTTCCGTTTGAAATTGACCCATTTCGTTTGAAGCTAGCCATCCCGTTTGAAAGTGGTTCAGTAATTCACATGAAAGTACATTGATTTGTGTGAAACATTTAACAAGATCATGTGATATTTCATTAAATTCGAGGTGTCAGTAATTGGAAAAGGAAGTCACGAGTTTGTGTGTCAGTTGGTTTTGTACAAGAAATTGCATGTGATATCAGTTTGTCGGTCATTTGTCAGTGGGTAAAATTGTTGGACATACATGAAGGGATAGCATGTGTATATGATTAAGAATTGAAAAGTCCAATGATAATCCATTGAGTATTGTTTTGATAAGTTGCTGTCAGTCCAAGAAGAAAATCAGCCTAATAGATTTGTGAGATATTAAAGATTGTCGGATAAGTGGATTTGTTTGGCCCAATCATATTTGGCGGTCAAGTAACAAGTGTCTCGACCCATGTGATATTGCATGTGATCAGACATTTGCATGGTTTGCATGTGAAAAGTTTGATCTGATCAATATATTCGGTCCAATCATATTTGAGCTGGGAAATAGTTGTTGGCCATTTATAATTGAAGAAGAAAACTTACAAAGTGATTAAGTGGGCTTGGATTAAAACTTTTGGGCCGAAAATTGATCTGGTGTTTCATTTGAATCGAGATTTTGAGATTGGGTTGCAATTGATTCAAGATAATCATTTGGGCTGATTTTTAAACTTTGGATCGTGGGACGACACAATTTGAAGTTTAAAGTTTTAAACCGTGTTTAATTTGTGAGCCGCTGCTTGTGGATTAAAATTGGGATACAAACGTTTAGTGTGTCTCGTGAAAAGTTGAATTTGAGAAAATTTGAAAATCAAAACATGGATTTTGAAGAATTGTTGGCATATGTGCATTATGAATCTCAGCAGTCTGTTCCAATAAAGCAAGAAGAAAGAATAGTCTCAGCAAAAGAAGTTGTTGAAAAAGTTCCAGTTTTTTATCATTCGTCTGATGAAGAGGGTGACAAGTATGAAGAAGAAATTCAAAGACATGAAAATATTAAACAACAACTTCCATCTGATCAACGTAGTGGAAAGTTATTTTATGCCGATAAAATTGAAAAATTGAAAGAAAAACAAGATGCAAAAAGAAATAATCAAAAGGTAGTTATTGTTAAAGAAGAGATCAGAGCTGAGAAAGAAGTAAACGCAGCAACAACAGAAAAGCAAATCAAACCTAGTGTGAAAAGGCAGGTTGAACAAGTTCCAGCAGTCAAGAATGAGAAAGTAGAATCTGAAAAACCTGTATCTGTGAATCCTGAACCAGTATTAAAGAAAAAGGTTGAAGAAGATGCACCTATCTTTGATCATTCATCAGAAAAAGAGAGTAAGGATGAAAGTGTTCTTGAGGAAAAGAAACAGGTTGAAAATATTTCAGCTTTGAAGGTTGAGACGAAAGTTGATGAGAAACAAATTCCTGGGAAATGCTTAAATTGTGAAAAATCTGAGACAGACAATGCCAAACTCTTGAAGAATGTATAGAGTTTGTCATTAGAAAACAAAAATCTTAAAAAATCAAAAAATGTTTTGAAAAATCAAATACAACATTAAGAAAATGAAAAAGTAAAAATTGAGAAAGATTTTCAAAGTCAAATAAAAATTTTAGAAGATGAGAGAGATTTGTTTGGTAAAAACAATCTTGAAAAACAAATTGCAATCAATTCTCATCTTGAAAAAATTATTCGACTTGAAAAGGAAGCAGAGTGTGCTCAAAAGAAAATCAAGGAATGAGAAGAAAAGTTGAAGGTGTTTGTGAATACTTCAACTATTCCCTGTCCAAAACCTATTAATTCAGTTCCAATAAGTGACAATGTCACAAACTATGACAAAGTCATAGTTGAAGATTGCGATGAAAAATCTGATGATGAAAAAGAAAAAATTAAAAAAAAAAGAATTTGTTTTTGAAATTAAAAGAAAAATTTCAAGAAACTGTTTCACAATCAACTGAAAAGGGAGAATGCTCTAAGCAAAAACCTTTGAAGAAGAAAGTGGAACAAAAACAAAAAGAGAAAATTTTGAAAAATGTTCAAAAAGAAAATAAAAGTTCATCAGATCAATCATCCAATCGCAATCAAAAATTACAAAAAGTAAAAAATGAAAATTCAAAAATTGTTGGTAATGAGTGGCGCAGGTCGGACGACAGAGCTCAAAGGCCAAATCCAGCAAATAAGAGGAGGAAAGATTATCACCAAGCCAAACAGTGCTTTGATCTAAATGTTTGGACTAAAAATGGTGATTGGTACGATAACAGAGTGTGTTACAGATGCGGTTATCAAGGACACATTGCTGTTAACTGCCAGAGTTGGATGTTTGAGTCAAGGAGATGCTTTAACTGCAACATCATTGGCCATATTACTAGAGATTGCTCAATGAGATCAATGAGAAGATCGAGGGCTGAATCTCAGAAGCAGGTGAAGAAACCAGTCAATGTCAAGCCCAAAGAACAGAAGGTTCAAGAACCTAAAGTTCAAGAAAAGAAAGTGAAACTTTCTCAGGGACAAAAAGACAGACTGAGGAAGAAGAGGAAGAAGGCCAGAGAGTATCTGGAGAAGATTTTGTCCTCGGATACAACTGGTAAAACAGATAAAAGTTCTGATAAATCGTCTTGCTCACCAAAGAACAACAAATCAAGCAAAACGCATTCATCAGATACAAATCTGAGGACGAAAGAGGGAAAGAAGAAGAAGAAAGTTTGTGGCAATGAATCTGTTTCTTCGGAAACAAAGGAGCCACATGTCGGCGATGAATCTGGCTCATCAAAGTCAAACAAGCCACATTCAGGCAATGAATCTGGTATGGTAAAACCAGAAGAGCCATGTGTTGAGGTAAAAAATGAGAATTCTGGTCTAACAATGGATGATGCAAATTTTCCACCATTGTTGAACAAGAATTCAAAATCACCCAAGGACCATCAGGCTTGGGTGAATCTGATTAAATGAAAAACCTGACTTGCCGGAGCTCCCAGGTTGGTAAGAGTGGAGCATGAATCGGCATTTTTCTTGAGAAATTCACGTTTGTGATATTTCGACTTACAAGTGGTAAATCAGGGACATTAAGTTGTACTTGATTTTCTACAAGTGATGTTTAAGGATTGATCTTAAAAATGTTAGTTTTTACAAGTGATTGAAGAAGAACAAGGTGATGGATGAAACCCCGAATTTGAGAATTGACACAAAAAACTTATTTTCCGGAAAAACTATTTTGATTAAAGCAAACTTAAGTGTTTTGAAATCACTATGGGAAAATGTTTTGGTGTCAGGGGGAGTTCTGATTGTTTATTCCAAGAGAATGGAGAATTGAAGTGATTCTCATCATGTTGTCACATTTCTTGTACAGTTTATTTTCAAATTTTCCCAGAAAATCAAAATTGAGACATATTTTGATTTTAGGGGGAGTAAAAATTTAAAAAAAAAATTAAAATTAGAAAATTTGAAAAGTCAAAAACATTGAAAAATGCAAAAATGAGTTTTGTTGTCAAAAAGAGGAAATGATAGTAGATCAGTTGGACTGTCACAGCATGCTAAAGAAATGGAAAGATATAACGTGATAAACGATCTTACTAAAGATGTGACGGTAGGCTCAGCTAGACTAGTAGAATTGCGATAACGATACAAACCTAAATGAAAAAGCCTAGTTCTAGTAGGAAACATGATTGAAAGCATAGTACTTAGTTTTGTCCTTCTTGATTGTGTGCCTACCTAGTAATCGCTGATTGTCGAAAGACATAAAATTGGTTAAGTTTGTGAACTTTCACAACTTTGCTAAAAAGTCACTGTGATTGTGCATTTTATTTTGAAAAGATTTAAACTTGTTTTATTTCTTTATTTTGTTTAAGCATTGGACATCCTCTGCGTATACGTGAGTATCGACCTGGATGTTATTGCCTAAACGTTCTGCTTTATTTTCTTTGGTGTTTCGTTTAAGCTTTGGATCACCTCTGCGTATACGGAAGTATCGACCTGGTGGTTAAAGCCTAAACAACTTCAACTTGTTTTATTTTTCTTATTTTGTTTAAACATTGGACTTTCTCTGCGTATACGGAAGTATCGACCTGATTGTTAATGTTTAAACATTCTGCTTTGTTTTTGCACAAATCACAGTCGATAAAAGTTTAAAGGCATTACTTGAGTCAGTGTATTACATGATGAGGGGATATGCTGAGATCGTGGGGTCCATAAGAATTTAGTGCTATCTAAATATACCTTAACGTATCGGTAAGCATTTCGAAAGTTTTTAGATTGAGTTTAAGTGGACAACAATATCGTCAATCAATGTGAATCGTTTAGAACTGAAAATGTTTAAAGCTTAACGGTGCTAGTGATTGGTCACATAATCTTATATGATCCTCTTACACAAGCTCACAAAAATAGTGTCTGTAAATATTTCTTTACTGCATTCCTTTGTTATAAAAAAATCCAAAAAGATTTTAGTGTGTTTTAGCATAAATTTTGAAAAATTCAAAAAGATTTTCGACAACTGATGTTGGAGAGCTGATTTTCAAAATTCCAAGTGCTGAACATGATGAACTGGTTTGGGAGTGTGTGTATTGAATTGAAAATTTTTTATTTGAGAAAGAAGTTGAGATTAGTTAATCAGGATCATTAATTTGAACTTGATGGAACTATTTCTAATAAGTTTTTCTTATTGATTTAAGTAAAAACTTATGTGGTGGTGAGAATTTGTGCAGATGATGAACTGATCAGAGATAAAGCCAGGGATTGATCTCAAGGTGATAGCTAATTCCAGAAGGCAATCCCATCATGATGAGAGGGGGAGTCTGACGAGGTTAGAGCCAAAGAGAAGATCTTGGTACATGCTAAAAAAGAAAGAAGACCGATCAAGATTGAAGAGTCGTTATGATGAAGACTCTCACTGAAGATTCTGTCAACATTCAAGGGGGAGTCTGTTGGTGCAGTTGTCTGTCGACTTCATCTTCGTTCGAGTCTCAGATTGTGAAAGAGCCCGAAGACCGGTAAAGACTGAAGAATGAGAAGACTCGATACTTCAGACTCGTCAACATCCGAGGGGGAGTCTGTTAGTGCATACGTTTGTCGACTTCGTCTTGTATCGAGTCTTATACTAGAATTGATAGATCAGGGCACGTTATACGAGAAATAGGGTAGGTTTCAGATGTATTTGAGGCCATTCCGTTTGAGGAGTGCCAGTCCGTTTGAGGAGTGCCAGTCCGTTTGAGGAGTGCCAGTCCGTTTGAAGAGTGCCAGTCCGTTTGAAGAGTGCCAAAAGTTTGAAGCATGCCATTCCGTTTGAAGCATGTCATGCCACTTTCAAACGGAAGGGCTTGGCCTATAAATACTCTTCAAATGAATTCATTTGTAACGTTCTTGATTCCGACGCCGAGGTGCTGTCGAAGTGTCTCCAGCTTGTAAATTGTTCAGAAATCAATATATGAGACAATTAATAGTGAATCCAAGCTAAACGAAGACCGAATCAATGAATTCCGCCTCTGATTCTGTCTGGGCACTCTTCTGATTGACTCGTTAGGTCATTTCACGATCCTACAAACATATAGATGTGTGATTTAGTTTAGAAGATTTTTCAATGCCGAGAACCTCGATTAGAGAGTAAAAAAGGCGTAAGGTTCACATTGGTGTAAAATTAAAATAAGATATACCGAGCTAGGATTCGAGTTACAGGAACAAGGCAAAACCAACCACCCAAGAATGAAATCGTCGAGCGAAAACACTTGACAACCTCCTATAAGCATCTTTTCTTGCCACCAGACCTTTCTCCATCAATTAGGAATCCGATGCCGTCACTAAACACATTCCTTAAATTGTAGCCATTTGGTTGAGTGTTTTTTTTTGTGTCTAATCCGCATATATATCACCATTGCCCTTAATTTTCTTGAATGTATATCTCTTAAATATTAACATATACACGTGTGATTTATTTTACAAAGATTTTTCAATGCCGAGAACCTCGATCAGAGAGTAAAAAAGGCGTAAGGTTCACAATGGTGTAAAATTAAAATGGGATATACCGGGCTAGGATTCGAGTTACAGGAACAAGGGCCAAATCAACCACCCAAGAATGGAATCGTCGAGCGAAAACATTTGACAACCTCCTAGAAGCAGTTTTTCTTGCCACCAGACCTTTCTCCGTCAATCAGGAATCTGATGCCGTCACTAAACACATTCCTTAAATTGTAGCCATTTGTTGAGTTTTTTTATTTATTGTGTCTAATCCGCATATATATCACCATTGCCCATGATTTTCTTAACTGTATATCTCTTAAATGTCAACATATACACGTGTGATTTAGTTTACGAAGATTTTTCAATGCCGAGATCCTCGATCAGAGAGTAAAAAAGGCGTAAGGTTCACAATGGTGTAAAATTAAAATGGGATATACCGTGCTAGGATTCGAGTTACAGGAACAAGGGCCAAACCAACCACCCAAGATTGGAATCGTCGAGCGAAAACACTCGACAACCTCCTAGAAGCAGCTTTTCTTGCCACCTGACCTTTCTCCATCAATTAGGAATCTGATGTCGTCACTAAACACATTCCTTAAATTGTAGCCATTTGTTGAGTGTTTTTTTTTGGGTGTCTAATCCGCATATATATCACCATTGCCCTTGATTTTTTTTGACTGTATATCTCCTAAATGTCAACATATACACGTGTGATTTCATTTACGAAGATTTTTCAATGCCGAGAACCTCGATCAGAGAGTAAAAAAGGCGTAAGGTTCACAATAGTGCAAAATTAAAATTGGATATACCGGGCTAGAATTCGAGTTACAGGAACAAGGGAGAAACCAACCACCCAAGAATGGACTCGTCGAGCGAAAACACTTGACAACCTCCTAGAAGCAGCTTTTCTTGCCACCAGACCTTTCTCCATCAATTAGGAATCTGATGTCGTCACTAAACACATTCCTTAAATTGTAGCCATTTGTTGAGTGTTTTTTTTTTTTTGGTGTCTAATCCGCATATATATCACCATTGCCCTTGATTTTCTTGACTATATATCTCTTGAATGTCAACATATACATGTGTGATTTAGTTTACGAAGATTTTTCAATGCCGAAAACCTCGATCAGATATTAAAAAAGGCGTAAGGTTCACAATGGTGTAAAAATAAAATGGGATATACCAGGCTAGGATTCTAGTTATAGGAACAAGGGCCAAACCAACCACCCAAGAATGGAATCGTCGAGCGAAAACACTTGACAACCTCCTAGAAGCAGCTTTTCTTGCAACCAGACCTTACTCCATCAATTAGGAATCTGATGCCGTCACTAAACACATTCCTTAAATTGTAGCCATTTGTTGAGTGTTTTATTTGGTGTCTAATCCGCATATATATATCACCATTGCCCTTGATTTTCTTGACTGTATGTCTCTTAAATGTCAACATATACACGTGTGATTTAGTTTACGAAGATTTTTCAATGCCGAGAACCTCGATCAGAGAGTAGAAAAGGCGTAAGGTTCACAATGGCGTAAAATTAAAATGGGATATACCGGGCTAGGATTCGAGTTACAGGAACAAGGGCCAAAACAACCACCCAAGAATGAAATCGTCGAGCGAAAACACTTGATAACCTCCTAGAAACAGCTTTTCTTGCTACCAGACCTTTCTCCATCAATTAGGAATCTGATGCCGTCACTAAACACATTCCTTAAATTGTAGCCATTTGTTGAGTGTTTTATTTGGTGTCTAATCCGCATATATATATCACCATTGCCCTTGATTTTCTTGACTGTATGTCTCTTAAATGTCAACATATACACGTGTGATTTAGTTTACGATGATTTTTCAATGCCGAAAACCTCGATCAGAGAGTAAAAAAGGCGTAAGGTTCACAATGGTGTAAAATTAAAATGGGATATACCAGGCTAGGATTCGAGTTACAGGAACAAGGGCCAAACCAACCACCTAAGAATGGAATCGTCGAGCGAAAACACTTGACAACCTCCTAGAAGCAGCTTTTCTTGCAACCAGACCTTACTCCATCAATTAGGAATCTGATGCCGTCACTAAACACATTCCTTAAATTGTAGCCATTTGTTGAGTGTTTTTTTTGTGTCTAATCCGCATATATATCACCATTGCCCATGATTTTCTTGACTGTATATCTCTTAAATGTCAACATATACACGTGTGATTAAGTTTACGAAGATTTTTCAATGCCGAAAACCTCGATCACAGAGTAAAAAGGTGTAAGGTTCACAATGGTGTAAAATTAAAATGGGATATACCGGGCTAGGATTCGAGTTACAGGAACAAAGGCCAAACCAACCACCCAAGAATGGAATCGTCGAGCGAAAACACTTAACAAACTCCTAGATGCAGTTTTTTCTTGCCACCAGACCTTTCTCCATCAATTAGGATTCTGATGCCGTCACTAAACACATTCCTTAAATTGTAGCCATTTGTTAAGTGGTTTTTTTGTGTCTAATCCGCATATATATCACCATTGCCCTTGATTTTCTTGACTGTATATCTCTTAAATGTCAACATATACACGTGTGATTTAGTTTACGAAGATTTTTCAATGCCGAGAACCTCGATCAGAGAGTAAAAAAGGCGTAAGGTTCACAATTGGTGTAAAATTAAAATGGGATATACCGGGCTAGGATTCGAGTTACAGGATCAAGGGCCAAACCGACCACCCAAGAATGGAATCGTCGAGCGAAAACACTTGAAAACCTCCTAGAAGCAGCTTTTCTTGCCACCGGACCTTTCTCCATCAATTAGGAATCTGATGCTGTCACTAAACACATTCCTTAAATTGTAGCCATTTGTTGAGTTTTTTTTTGTTTTTTTTTGTTTTTTGTGTCTAATCCGCATATATATCACCATTGCCTTGATTTTCTTGACTGTATATCTTTTAAATGTCAACATATACACATGTGATTTAGTTTAAGAAGATTTTTCAACGCCAAGAACCTCGATTAGAGAGTAAAATAGGCGTAAGGTTCACAATGGTGTAAAATTAAAATGGGATATACTGGGCAAAGATTCAAGTTACAGGAACAAGGGCCAAACCAACCACCCAAGAATGGAATCGTCGAACAAAAACACTTTACAACCTCCTAGAAGCAGCTTTTATTGCCACCAGACCTTTCTCCATCAATTAGGAATCTGATGCCGTCACTAAACACATTCCTTAAATTGTAGCCATTTGTTGAGTGTTTTTTTTTGTGTCTAATCCGTATATATATCACCATTGCCCTTGATTTTTTTGACTGTATGTCTCTTAAATGTCAACATATACACGTGTGATTTAGTTTAGGAAGAATTTTCAATGCCAAGAACCTCGATCAGAGAGTAAAAAAGGCGTAAGGTTCACAATGGTGTAAAATTAAAAAGGGATATAACGGGCTAGGATTCGAGTTACAGGAACAGGGGTCAAACCAACCACCCAAGAATGGAATCGTCGAGCGAAAACACTTGACAACCTCCTAGAAGCAGTTTTTCTTGCCACCAGACATTTCTCCATCAATTCGGAATCTGATGCCGTCACTAAACACATTCCTTAAATTGTAGCCATTTGTTGAGTGTTTTTTTTGGTGTCTAATCCGCATATATATCACCACTGCCCATGATTTTCTTGACTTTATATCTCTTAAATGTCTACATATACACGTGTGATTTAGTTTACGGAGATTTTTCAGTGCCAAGAACCTCGATCAGAGAGTAAAAAAGGGCGTAAGGTTCACAATGGTGTAAAATTAAAATGGGATCTACCGGGCTAGGATTCAAGTTACAAGAACAAGAGCCAAACCAACCACCCAAGAATGGAATCGTCGAGCGAAAACACTTGACAACCTCCTAGAAGCTGCTTTTCTTGCCACCAGACCTTTCTCCATCAATTAGGAATCTGATGCTGTCACTAAACACATTCCTTAAATTGTAGCCATTTGTTGAGTGTTTTTTTAGTGTCTAATCCGCATATATATCACCATTGCCCTTGATTTTCTTGACTTTATATCTCTTAAATGTCAACATATACACGTGTGATTTAGTTTACGAAGATTTTTCAGTGCCGAGAACCTCGATCAGAGAGATAAAAAGGCGTAAGGTTCACAATGGTGTAAAATTAAAATGGGATATACCGGGCTAGGATTCGAGTTACAGGAACAAGGGCCAAACCAACCACCCAAGAATGGAATCGTCGAGCGAAAACACTTGACAACCTCCTAGAAGCAGCTTTTCTTGCCACCAGACCTTTCTCCATCAATTAGGAATATGATGCTGTCACTAAACACATTCCTTAAATTGTAGCCATTTGTTGAGTGTCTGTAAACACATTCCTAGAAGCAGCTTTTCTTGCCACCAGACATTTCTCCACCAGACCTTTTTCCATCACTTGACAACCTCCTAGAAGCTCCTGTCCGACAGTTCCTGTAGTTGGTTAAACAGCTCCTGCAGCCCTCCTGGTGCAAGACGGTAAGGAGTACGAGTAGTTTGAACTGCCTCTGGCGTGAGGTCAAACTGGATTCCTACCTAACGGTTGTAGAGATGATCCTTGAAGTTCCTCGAGTAGCACATAGAGGGTAATTACGAACAACTGGTGGATCCTCGATCCTCATTTCCCTAACCTTACGTCAATAACAGTTGTTAACATAGCGGGGTAATCCCTCCGTAGACAATCCTGGCTTTCATTGCTGAAATAACGCTAACCGTTCCGCCTCTCTGACGTGTTAGAACAGATAACAATCCTCCACTAAGGAGAGGGGTACGAAGAATCTTCTCCTTACAGGGTACATCTATCAAGAGCAACAGAAGAAAGGTCGATGTTAGACACTTGTCCCACAAAGTTGAGTTTGCATCCCAACGATCATATGAGGTTTCCATTGTCTTGCCATCAGCCGATTCCACAACAGGTTTGATTTCAAGAAACATCAGGGTTATATAGAACAGAGACGAAGTGATTCGTTACCTAGAACGTGTATGCTACCATGTTATTACAATACTGGCGTCGCCCACGCCAATCCTAAATGCCCCTCCATGAGCATCATTTCCCGTGTGGTTGTACTTGTTGCTAGGATTTCCAGTACGGCCGTCGTTTCCTTGGTTGTTGTCGTTTTGATTTAGCAACAGCCACTCTATGTCGTAGGCACCTTCATTTCTATATTGTTGGTCGCCATTTCAAGTACCTTGATGTTACCGTGACTGTTGCCTCCGATGTTGTTGCTTCGAACGGAGCTCTACGATCTTTCATCAATAGGGTCCGTCTTTTCATATTCTGTGCCATGTTCTAAGGCGCTACTCACTGTGCTGGCAGTTACCTACTCCACGTTCAGTCGATTTTCATTGCTTATGTCTCGATTGATTCGTAAGAGTTGACTCCCATGAGTTGCTGACAAGGGTAAGGATTCGATTGAAGTCTATTCACTGGTGCTCGTTGCCGGTAATCAGGGTCGTCAAAGTACTGAGGTCGGTAAAGTACTACGCTCAACCTCCTGTCCATCGATGTTGCAAGTTGCTTGAGTGATACACAATATGTTGCGAGAGTATTGCAGAAGTGATCGCACTTCGGGATCCAAGGCGTCAATACCTTAAGTTCCAGCAAACGAAGAAAGGTGAGAAAGATATAGACCAATCATTGTCGTTGCAACATCCAACTCGGGGATGTTCGTACAAGCACCTAACATTCTACACAGTTCGCTAGGCGTTCAGATGGGTGTTCAGGTAATACTCGATAGCATCGAGATTCTAAAGGATCCAGAGAAGAATGAAAAGTTCACATTTGAGTAGGGGACAATCACTGCTATGACCCCTATAGGTTTGTTATGTTTCACATCGATCAAATAACGGAACGGAACCCCCTTTTTCACTTGTTAAGCCTCACTGGGACTCGCATGCACCCCACATTATTATTATGTGTGCACCCACAATAATATTGTGATTTGCATGCTCATCTCGGCTCTTCTTAACTCATGTCAAATGGTTCCTCAAACTTGAGTAGCAAACAAAGAGCATCACGAAGCGTAAGTCATGAAGGTTTAGGGAAATACCACCCTATCAGTCACATAACACATGCAAGTAATACATGAATTCATACTGTTGTGCTAAACGTGCATTCACATGTAATATCATATGTAAGTGTTCACTAGTTATGCAGTACAATGAGTATACGAGAGACGAACCTTGCAATCTGGAGCTGAGTGTCATGGTCGTATTCACGTTTTCAGAACTGTTCGGTTATAGTCTGGTTTTACAAAAAAACATTTTTCCCCTTTTTAAAACCAAGTTCACTATAACCGATGGCTCTGATACCAATCTGTCACACACCCAAAATACCACAAGCGGACACCCCCGCGAGGCGTGTGACGTACCAGGATCTAGCCACCAATCACGTTGAACTCATAGGTATATGTAAATAAAACTTTCATTTATTAACATTAAGTGTTACACGTCACAAATAATTCACAGTATTTAGCGGAAGCATAATTCATTCGTTAAGAGTTTATAAACCACATATAAAAACCATTAGTCTTGTGTTGCGATTCCATGTATCTCGACCCATGACCACTCCAACCTCCCAGACAGCAACTTCCAACGATATGCACCTAAAGGCCTGCAAGGCATGTAACAACGAGTCAACAACAAAGTTGAGCGAGTTCACAGTTGGTGTTCGTTTTAAAGTAGTTTCAAAAACCATGAGTTTGTTTGCAAACCATAAGTTAACCAGTTTCCCAAACCATATCCATAACCAGTGGGGGCTTCCCCATGTGAACCACTAGACCCGTTACCATATCGACCACTGACTAAAGTAAGTTGGTGCCCTGACGTCAATGTTTATCATCATTGACTAGTGCCCAGATCCATTAGTTCACGCCTGTCCTCTGCGACACGGTGTGAAGCTTGTCAAACCTAAATAGCGCTATCTAACTAATGACCCGCTCGCCATTGGCCCGGCGATTAAGTCGATATAAAAGGAGGGACTTCATGATAGAGATTTTGGTCTAGTATCCGTGTTGTCACCCTTCAATAAAGAGGGTGTGTACGTAACTCCCAAACCAGGAGATTACGTAGTTTCCAATTATACCATTATCACGTGTTATCACCCTTCAATGAAGAGGGTGTGTACGTGTTCCAAACCAGGAGATCATGCAGTTTTAGTTTCAATCCTTTACCCATTCCCAACCCCTGGGAATCCCATGCCTTGTGGAAAGTGTGAACTCACCTTGGTTTGCTCGGTTAGACTAAATGCTTGTTTAACAGTTGATCAATCAAACCCTATCGTGGTTACCAAAAACAGTCAGTTTACATGCATGTAAATCACGCATTCCACATTCACATTGCACAAGTAGAATTCACACGTCATCATATGAATTACAACAGTCGTTCATGAACTCAGCAGTAACATATGCCATACTATCACATAATTATCACATAACAATCCAAATGTCAAGTGCACAGATACCATAACAGCACATACTCACATACAACCAACATATTCAATCAAGAATAATATTAACACTATCTTTCATGAAACCTCTAGTTTTCTTGCATCATTCAACAACGATACCAACTAATGTTTTGCATGGCATTTATCGAACTCACATATACACAATCATACACATTCAATCAGGACAAGCTACCTAGATCCTACAACATGTATTATGAAACAGCCCAATATAATTAAGAAAATAATACAAGACCTATTGAAGTGCATGGCCCAAATCAATATATCATCTACCCATGTGTGCGGGCCACTCGATCTTAACCCACAACCGATCACAGAACTTCAGTTTAATCCCAATCATAATATAAAACATCACATAAATCGAAATCATGAGCCGACACCATACCAATTACTAATCTTGAAAGAAACAATTCGTCATTATCACCATTGAATTCGATTGATTAGTCCAATCCGATTTCCATGTAATTTACAAACCATCATAACAATAATGTTCGTTATTCCCTAGACTATCACATGGCAACCTCATTAAAAATACCCATGTGCTTTGATTAAGTCAAGATTACATCACATGGCAGCCATTTTTCTTTATTCAAGGTTCTCAAATTTAGTGACCATTTATCTTCCCATCTATTTGACCGTCTCTTTTTCATAACTTTCACAATCAAATTGTTATCATTTAATCACACACCAGATTCTTGCACATCAACATTAATAATCATCTAATTAATATGTGGCTGATGGATTTACTTCCAATGCATGTTCATGGCAATATCACGTAGGGCATGTATACATATAAGATAACAAGAATAAAATACTAACCCGACAAACGAAACAAGGCAAACAGTTAACACCCAAGAAGAAGTTGCGACCAGGCTGGCTCTCCTACTTGTTGTCGTCGACCTCAAAGGGGTGATTAGGGTTTGAGATTAAGTGTATGTTAATATGTGAGGCCATGTACAGGTTACTTATATGCGCGTATAACTATTAGCTCAAGCTAACCGGCCCACTTTCAATATTAACCGGCCCACTTCTAAGTCCTGATTGGGTTTGTTTAGATAGGGCCTAACATGTGTGTGTATATGCGCTAGAATCACTAGCCGGCCCAATTACAATGCTCCACTTGGGCTCTACCAAGCCCAAACGTAATTCCGGTGTGTAAATGTACTCGGGTTGGCTTCGGGTGTGTGTGCGTGGACTCACCAACGTCGGCCCAATGCAAAGTGTGAGCCCAAACATGTGTACACAATGTTACCTTGAAAGTTCGGGTTGTCACAGCTTTTCTTTCCACCAGACCTTTCTCCATCAACTAGGAATCTGATGCCGTCACTAAACACATTCCTTAAATTGTAGCCATTTGTTGAGTGTTTTTTTTGGTGTCTAATCCGCATATATATCACCATTGCCCTTGATTTTCTTGACAGAGTATCTCTTAAATGTCAACATATACACGTGTGATTTAGTTTACGAAGATTTTTCAATGCCGAGAACCTCGATCAGAGAGTAAAAAAGGCGTAAGGTTCACAATAATGTAAAATTAAAATGGGATATACCGAGCTAGGATTCGAGTTACAGAAACAAGGGCCAAACCAACCACCCAAGAATGGAATCGTCGAGTGAAAACACATGACAGCCTCCTAAAAGCAGCTTTTCTTGCCACCAGACCTTTCTCCATTAATTAGGAATCTGATGCCATCACTAAACACATTCCTTAAATTGTAGCCATTTGTTGAGTGTTTTTTTTTTTTTTTGGTGTCTAATCCTCATATATATCACCATTCCCCTTGATTTTCTTGACTGTATATCTCTTAAATGTCAACGTATACACGTGTGATTTAGTTTACGAAGATTTTTCAATGCCGAGAACCTCGATCAGAGAGTAAAAAAGGCTTAAGGTGTACAATGGTGTAAAATTAAAATGGGATATACCAGGCTAGGATTCAAGTTACAGGAACAAGGGCCAAACCAACCACCCAAGAATGGAATCATCGAGCGAAAACACTTGACAACCTCCTAGTAGCAGCTTTTCTTCCCACCAGACCTTTCTCCATCAATTAGGAATCTGATGCCGTCACTAAACACTTTCCTTAAATTGTAGCCATTTGTTGAGTGTTTTTTTTTGTGTCTAATCCGCATATATATCACCATTGCCCTTGATTTTCTTGACTGTATATCTCTTAAATGTCAACATATACACGTGTGATTTAGAATACGAAGATTTTTCAATGCCGAGAACCTCGATCAGAGAGTAAAAAAGGCGTAAGGTTCACAATGGTGTAAAATTAAGATGGGATATACCGGGCTAGGATTCCACTTACAGGAACAAGGCCCAAACCAACCACCCAAGAATTGAATCGTCGGGCAAAAACACCTGGCAACCTCCTAGAAGCAGCTTTTCTTGACACCAGACCTTTCTCCATCAATTAGGAATCTGATGCCGTCACTAAACACATTCCTTAAATTGTAGCCATTTGTTGAGTGTTTTTTTGTGTCTAATCCGCATATATATCACCATTGTCCTTGATTTTCTTGACTGTATATCTCTTGAATGTCAACATATACACGTGTGATTTAGTTTACGAAGATTTTTCAATGCCGAGAACCTCGATCAGAGAGTAAAAAAGGCGTAAGGTTCACAATGGTGTAAAATTAGAATGGAAAATACCGGGCTAGGATTCGAGTTAAAGGAACAAGGACCAAACCAACCACCCAAGAATGGAATCGTCGAGCGAAAACACTTGAAAACCTCCTAGAAGCAGCTTTTCTTGCCACCAGACCTTTCTCCATCAATTAGAAATCTGATGCCGTCACTAAACATATTCCTTTAATTGTAGCCATTTGTTGAGTGTTTTTCTTTGGGTGTCTAATCCGCATATATATCACCATTGCCCTTGATTTTCTTAACTGTAAATCTCTTAAATGTCAACATATACACGTGTGATTTAGTTTACGAAGATTTTTCAATGCCGAGAACCTCGATCAGAGTGTAAAAAAGGCGTAAGGTTCACAATGGTGTAAAATTAAAATGGGATATACCGGGCTAGGATTCGAGTTACAGGAACAAGAACCAAACCAACCACCCAAGAATGGAATTGTCTAGCGAAAACACTTGACAACTTCCTACAAGCAGCTTATCTTGACACCAGACCTTTCTCCATCAATTAGGAATCTGATGTCGTCACTAAACACATTCCTTAAATTGTAGCCATTTGTTGAGTGTTTTTTTTTGTGTTTAATCCGCATATATATCACCATTAGCCTTGATTTTCTTGACTGTACATCTCTTAAATGTCAACATATACACGTGTGATTTAGTTTACGAAGATTTTTCAAATCCGAGAACCTCGATCAGAGAGTAAAAAAGGCGTAAGGTTCACAATAATGTAAAATTAAAATGGGATATACCGAGCTAGGATTCGAGTTACAGAAACAAGGGCCAAACCAACCACCCAAGAATGGAATCGTCGAGTGAAAACACATGACAACCTCCTAAAAGCAGCTTTTCTTGCCACCAGACCTTTCTCCATTAATTAGGAATCTGATGCCATCACTAAACACATTCCTTAAATTGTAGCCATTTGTTGAGTGTTTTTTTTTTGTGTCTAATCCTCATATATATCACCATTCCCCTTGATTTTCTTGACTGTATATCTATTAAATGTCAACGTATACACGTGTGATTTAGTTTACGAAGATTTTTCAATGCCGAGAACCTCGATCAGAGAGTAAAAAAGGCTTAAGGTGTACAATGGTGTAAAATTAAAATGACATATACCAGGCTAGGATTCAAGTTACAGGAACAAGGGCCAAACCAACCACCCAAGAATGGAATCATCGAGCGAAAACACTTGACAACCTCCTAGTAGCAGCTTTTCTTCCCACCAGACCTTTCTCCATCAATTAGGAATCTGATGTCGTCACTAAACACTTTCCTTAAATTGTAGCCATTTGTTGAGTGTTTTTTTTTGTGTCTAATCCGCATATATATCACCATTGCCCTTGATTTTCTTGACTGTATATCTCTTAAATATCAACATATACACGTGTGATTTAGTTTACGAAGATTTTTCAATGCCGAGAACCTCGATCAGAGAGTAAAAAAGGCGTAAGGTTCACAATGGTGTAAAATTAAGATGGGATATACCGGGCTAGGATTCCACTTACAGGAACAAGGCCCAAACCAACCACCCAAGAATTGAATCGTCGAGCAAAAACACCTGGCAACCTCCTAGAAGCGGCTTTTCTTGACACCAGACCTTTCTCCATCAATTAGGAATCTGATGCCGTCACTAAACACATTCCTTAAATTGTAGTCATTTGTTGAGTGTTTTTTTTTTGTGTCTAATCCGCATATATATCACCATTGTCCTTGATTTTCTTGACTGTATATCTCTTGAATGTCAACATATACACGTGTGATTTAGTTTACGAAGATTTTTCAATGCCGAGAACCTCGATCAGAGAGTAAAAAAGGCGTAAGGTTCACAATGGTGTAAAATTAGAATGGAAAATACCGGGCTAGGATTCGAGTTAAAGGAACAAGGACCAAACCAACCACCCAAGAATGGAATCGTCGAGCGAAAACACTTGACAACCTCCTAGAAGCAGCTTTTCTTGCCACCAGACCTTTCTCCATCAATTAGAAATCTGATGCCGTCACTAAACATATTCCTTTAATTGTAGCCATTTGTTGAGTGTTTTTCTTTGGGTGTCTAATCCGCATATATATCACCATTGCCCTTGATTTTCTTGACTGTATATCTCTTAAATGTCAACATATACACGTGTGATTTAGTTTACGATGATTTTTCAATGCCGAGAACCTCGATCAGAGAGTAAAAAAGGCGTAAGGTTCACAATGGTGTAAAATTAAAATGGGATATACCGGGCTAGGATTCGAGTTACAGGAACAAGAACCAAACCAACCACCCAAGAATGGAATTGTCTAGCGAAAACACTTGACAACTTCCTACAAGCAGCTTATCTTGACACCAGACCTTTCTCCATCAATTAGGAATCTGATGTCGTCACTAAACACATTCCTTAAATTGTAGCCATTTGTTGAGTGTTTTTTTTTTGTGTCTAATCCGCATATATATCACCATTAGCCTTGATTTTCTTGACTGTACATCTCTTAAATGTCAACATATACACGTGTGATTTAGTTTACGAAGATTTTTCAATGCCGAGAACCTCGATCAGAGAGTAAAAAAGGCGTAAGGTTCACAATAATGTAAAATTAAAATGGGATATACCGAGCTAGGATTCGAGTTACAGAAACAAGGGCCAAACCAACCACCCAAGAATGGAATCGTCGAGTGAAAACACATGACAACCTCCTAAAAGCAGCTTTTCTTGCCACCAGACCTTTCTCCATTAATTAGGAATCTGATGCCATCACTAAACACATTCCTTAAATTGTAGCCATTTGTTGAGTGTTTTTTTTTGGTGTCTAATCCTCATATATATCACCATTCCCCTTGATTTTCTTGACTGTATATCTCTTACATGTCAACGTATACACGTGTGATTTAGTTTACGAAGATTTTTCAATGCCGAGAACCTCGATCAGAGAGTAAAAAAGGCTTAAGTTGTACAATGGTGTAAAATTAAAATGGGATATACCAGGCTAGGATTCAAGTTACAGGAACAAGGGCCAAACCAACCACCCAAGAATGGAATCATCGAGCGAAAACACTTGACAACCTCCTAGTAGCAGCTTTTCTTCCCACCAGACCTTTCTCCATCAATTAGGAATCTGATGCCGTCACAAAACACTTTCCTTAAATTGTAGCCATTTGTTGAGTGTTTTTTTTTTGTGTCTAATCCGCATATATATCACCATTGCCCTTGATTTTCTTGACTGTATATCTCTTAAATGTCAACATATACACGTGTGATTTAGTTTACGAAGATTTTTCAATGCCGAGAACCTCGATCAGAGAGTAAAAAAGGCGTAAGGTTCACAATGGTGTAAAATTAAAATGGGATATACCGGGCTAGGATTCCACTTACAGGAACAAGGCCCAAACCAACCACCCAAGAATTGAATCGTCGAGCAAAAACACCTGGCAACCTCCTAGAAGCAGCTTTTCTTGACACCAGACCTTTCTCCATCAATTAGGAATCTGATGCCGTCACTAAACACATTCCTTAAATTGTAGCCATTTGTTGAGTGTTTTTTTTTTGTGTCTAATCCGCATATATATCACCATTGTCCTTGATTTTCTTGACTGTATATCTCTTGAATGTCAACATATACACGAGTGATTTAGTTTACAAAGATTTTTCAATGCCGAGAACCTCGATCAGAGAGTAAAAAAGGCGTAAGGTTCACAATGGTGTAAAATTAGAATGGAAAATACCGGGCTAGGATTCGAGTTAAAGGAACAAGGACCAAACCAACCACCCAAGAATGGAATCGTCGAGCGAAAACACTTGACAACCTCCTAGAAGCAGCTTTTCTTGCCACCAGACCTTTCTCCATCAATTAGAAATCTGATGCCGTCACTAAACATATTCCTTTAATTGTAGCCATTTGTTGAGTGTTTTTCTTTGGGTGTCTAATCCGCATATATATCACCATTACCCTTGATTTTCTTGACTGTATATCTCTTAAATGTCAACATATACAGGTGTGATTTAGTTTACGAAGATTTTTCAATGCCGAGAACCTCGATCAGAGAGTAAAAAAGGCGTAAGGTTCACAATGGTGTAAAATTAAAATGGGATATACCGGGCTAGGATTCGAGTTATAGGAACAAGAACCAAACCAACCACCCAAGAATGGAATTGTCTAGCGAAAACACTTGACAACTTCCTACAAGCAGCTTATCTTGACACCAGACCTTTCTCCATCAATTAGGTATCTGATGTCGTCACTAAACACATTCCTTAAATTGTAGCCATTTGTTGAGTGTTTTTTTTTGTGTCTAATCCGCATTTATATCACCATTAGCCTTGATTTTCTTGACTGTACATCTCTTAAATGTCAACATATACAGGTGTGATTTAGTTTACGAAGAATTTTCAATGCCGACAACCTCGATCAGAGAGTAAAAAAGGCGTAAGGTTCACAATAATGTAAAATTAAAATGGGATATACCGAGCTAGGATTCGAGTTACAGAAACAAGGGCCAAACCAACCACCCAAGAATGGAATCGTCGAGTGAAAACACATGACAACCTCCTAAAAGCAGCTTTTCTTGCCACCGGACCTTTCTCCATTAATTAGGAATCTGATGCCATCACTAAACACATTCCTTAAATTGTAGCCATTTGTTGAGTGTTTTTATTTTTTGGTGTCTAATCCTCATATATATCACCATTCCCCTTGATTTTCTTGACTGTATATCTCTTAAATGTCAACGTATACACGTGTGATTTAGTTTACGAATATTTTTCAATGCCGAGAACCTCGATCAGAGAGTAAAAAAGGCTTAAGTTGTACAATGGTGTAAAATTAAAATGGGATATACCAGGCTAGGATTCAAGTTACAGGAACAAGGGCCAAACCAACCACCCAAGAATCGAATCATCGAGCGAAAACACTTGACAACCTCCTAGTAGCAGTTTTTCTTCCCACCAGACCTTTCTCCATCAATTAGGAATCTGATGCCGTCACTAAACACTTTCCTTAAATTGTAGCCATTTGTTGAGTGTTTTTTTTGTGTCTAATCCGCATATATATCACCATTGCCCTTGATTTTCTTGACTGTATATCTCTTAAATGTCAACATATACACGTGTGATTTAGTTTACGAAGATTTTTCAATGCCGAGAACCTCGATCAGAGAGTAAAAAAGGCGTAAGGTTCACAATGGTGTAAAATTAAGATGGGATATACCGGGCTAGGATTCCACTTACAGGAACAAGGCCCAAACCAACCACCCAAGAATTGAATCGTCGAACAAAAACACCTGGCAACCTCCTAGAAGCAGCTTTTCTTGACACCAGACCTTTCTCCATCAATTAGGAATCTGATGCCGTCACTAAACACATTCCTTAAATTGTAGCCATTTGTTGAGTGTTTTTTTTTTGTGTCTAATCCGCATATATATCACCATTGTCCTTGATTTTCTTGACTGTATATCTCTTGAATGTCAACATATACACGAGTGATTTAGTTTACGAAGATTTTTCAATGCCGAGAACCTCGATCAGAGAGTAAAAAAGGCGTAAGGTTCACAATGGTGTAAAATTAGAATGGAAAATACCGGGCTAAGATTCGAGTTAAAGGAACAAGGGCCAAACCAACCACCCAAGAATGGAATCATCGAGCGAAAACACTTGACAACCTCCTAGTAGCATCTTTTCTTCCCACCAGACCTTTCTCCATCAATTAGGAATCTGATGCCGTCACTAAACACTTTCCTTAAATTGTAGCCATTTGTTGAGTGTTTTTTTTTGTGTCTAATCCGCATATATATCACCATTGCCCTTGATTTTCTTGACTGTATATCTCTTAAATGTCAACATATACAGGTGTGATTTAGTTTACGAAGATTTTTCAATGCCGAGAACCTCGATCAGAGAGTAAAAAAGGCGTAAGGTTCACAATGGTGTAAAATTAAAATGGGATATACCGGGCTAGGATTCGAGTTACAGGAACAAGAACCAAACCAACCACCCAAGAATGGAATTGTCTAGCGAAAACACTTAACAACTTCCTACAAGCAGCTTATCTTGATACCAGACCTTTCTCCATCAATTAGGAATCTGATGTCGTCACTAAACACATTCCTTAAATTGTAGCCATTTGTTGAGTGTTTTTTTTTTGTGTCTAATCCGCATATATATCACCATTAGCCTTGATTTTCTTGACTGTACATCTCTTAAATGTCAACATATACAGGTGTGATTTAGTTTACGAAGAATTTTCAATGCCGAGAACCTCGATCAGAGAGTAAAAAAGGCGTAAGGTTCACAATAATGTAAAATTAAAATGGGATATACCGAGCTAGGATTCGAGTTACAGAAACAAGGGCCAAACCAACCACCCAAGAATGGAATCGTCGAGTGAAAACACATGACAACCTCCTAAAAGCAGCTTTTCTTGCCACCGGACATTTCTCCATTAATTAGGAATCTGATGCCATCACTAAACACATTCCTTAAATTGTAGCCATTTGTTGAGTGTTTTTATTTTTTGGTGTCTAATCCTCATATATATCACCATTCCCCTTGATTTTCTTGACTGTATATCTCTTAAATGTCAACGTATACACGTGTGATTTAGTTTACGAAGATTTTTCAATGCCGAGAACCTCGATCAGAGAGTAAAAAAGGCTTAAGTTGTACAATGGTGTAAAATTAAAATGGGATATACCAGGCTAGGATACAAGTTACAGGAACAAGGGCCAAACCAACCACCCAAGAATGGAATCATCGAGCGAAAACACTTGACAACCTCCTAGTAGCATCTTTTCTTCCCACCAGACCTTTCTCCATCAATTAGGAATCTGATGCCGTCACTAAACACTTTCCTTAAATTGTAGCCATTTGTTGAGTGTTTTTTTTTTTGTGTCTAATCCGCATATATATCACCATTGCCCTTGATTTTCTTGACTGTATATCTCTTAAATGTCAACATATACACGTGTGATTTAGTTTACGAAGATTTTTCAATGCCGAGAACCTCGATCAGAGAGTAAAAAAGGCGTAAGGTTCACAATGGTGTAAAATTAAGATGGGATATACCGGGCTAGGATTCCACTTACAGGAACAAGGCCCAAACCAACCACCCAAGAATTGAATCGTCGAGCAAAAACACCTGGCAACATCCTAGAAGCAGCTTTTCTTGACACCAGACCTTTCTCCATCAATTAGGAATCTGATGCCGTCACTAAACACATTCCTTAAATTGTAGCCATTTGTTGAGTGTTTTTTTTTTTTGTGTCTAATCCGCGTATATATTGTTGGTGCACTTGTGTCTGTACTTTGTCTGTATTTCGTCATGATACAAAACGATGTCTTATGTTAGTCTGGGTTACGTCTTAGTTTGTTACGATGTGCGTTCGATGTAAGTTTGACCAAGTCAACCATCCTCCTGGTTTGACTTGACCAAACAGTTAGCACATTGTTTGAAAGATGTTGGGTCGAAGGATAAGTCATCGAAGGATTGTTTTATATCCTTCGATGATGATGAGCTCGAAAGATAGACCACGAAGGATAGACCTCGAAGGATATCATCCTTCGTGGTGAATGTGATCTTTCGATGGGCTTTCTGGTCGACAGATGATCTGTCGATCAATCTGTCTGATCCTTCGACCAGACCTGCTGTGTCGGGTATATATACCCATGTAGTGTGTTGTGTGCAGAGTTAGACATAGTGAGAGAACACAGAAAAGACAGAGAGAGACAGGAGAGCACACACACACTCTGAGAGTTTATAGAACATATCTGTAAACATTGAGCTTGTAACCGGACCCTTCATTCGTATTAATACAAGTGGTGTTAATCGGTGAATCTTGCGTGTTGTGTTTGTGCTTGTTCTCGTATAAAGTCTCGGTTGCATGCTAGCTTGGATTCCGCACTCGCTAGCGTGTTTGATATAACAAGGATAAGGTTTTATCTCATCCTCGAGAGGGACCTACAAGTGGTATCAGAGCTTTGGCTCTTCTCCTTGTTAAAACCGAGTGTTTTCGGGTGTTTTCCGGGTGTTTGTAGTTTATTTTTTCTGGAAAAACTTGTTAAAATCGGGTTTCGGATTGTTGTCGGTTTGCATAAATATTCATATTTCTGGGTTTGTTCTTCTTTTCTTCAACCGATATCTTAAGTGTTCTTGGTATTTTACACTTTTGATCTTAAAAAGTTTAAATTTCAAAGTGTTTGTGTGTTGGGAGTTGTAAACTGATTAAAATATTCGGACCTTACCTGTTTTGGTGAAAGTCTGCATATTCAGACCTGAAAGATATGGTCTGAACATACTTTCTGCCGAAAGTTCTCACCAACCCATCAACTTTTCACCAACCTGTCACCCGTTGTCAACTGTGTCAGAACTGATCGAAAGATATCCTTCGAAGTCGAAAGATCATCTTTCGACCAAAGGAGGTTCGACAGATAGTCATCATTCGAGCATCCTTCGAAGTGTGAGACTTATCTTTCGTTCCAAGGAATATTTTCGAAACATACATCTTTCGGTCTTCTGCTCATTTTCGAAAGACTAGGATCCTTCGATTGGGAAGTCTTTCGAAGTCATCTTTCGTTTCATCTTTCGGTCTACAGTACATTTTCGAAGGATAAGGATCCTTCGTTGGAGAATCTTTCGAAAACATTGTTCGAAACTCAACAGTGATCTTTCGAACCCTGTTGATCTTTCGAACAGGTGTTGATCTTTCGATCCTTTGTCCGTTTGTGTCTAACAAGTTTGTGTTTCAGGTCTTTCGATCAAGGATCCTTCGGCTGGTTGTTATCCTTCGAGATTTTAACATACTTTGTGAAAATTAAATTTTTAAAAGGAGAAAACTTATTTTTCAAATTTTAAATCAATTTTCACTTAATATATTAATTTTCATAAAATGGGAACAAACGGTCAGTGGGATCCAACCGCGTGGACTCAAATAACTTCGACTCCACAATCATCAGCTATGCAATCTACGCAATCTACGTCTGATTTCGACAAAAATGCATGGATGCGAGCTATTGCCCCACCTCAAGCTGCAATGATAACTGCAAATCAATGGGCTTTGGTCACAAATCAAAGCAACAGCATTCAATCTATGATGCAGAATGACAGTGAAACTGGTACAAGCACAAAACCGCCAAAGTTAAATCACATCAATGATTGGGGATGGTGGAAAGAAAGGCTGAGAACTTATGTTCAGGGACAAGGTCAAGATCTATGGATGTGCTTCTTCACAGCTTTTGAAAATGAGTTGGAAGTTGCAGGATCTAATCCACAAACTTACAGCACTTTGTCTGAAGAAGATAAGAAGAAGTTTGAGTTAGAAAAGAAAGCATTCATGATTCTCACACAAGCTCTTCACAAAGACATTTACCACCAGTTTGTTTACTGCACGACTACTAAAAGCTTGTGGGATATGCTTACGTTACGTTGTGAAGGAAATGCTCAATCTAGAAAGATCAAGCAAGATTTACTGAAGAAAGAGTTTGAAGGATTCACGTGTTTGGAGAATGAGACTTTGGCAGATTTATCTACTAGGTTTCATCATTTATTGAGTGAGATGTTTGCTTTTAAAGTCACTGCCACTCCACAAGAATTGGTGAAGAGATTCGCTGATAGCTTACAAGCAAAGTGGAGCAGTTATCTTGAAATTCTCAAAGAAAATGGTGTTTTAGAAACAATCACCGTTTATGAATTAATTCAAAGATTGGAGAATAAGGATGTAGAAGAAAAGCTGAAGGCAAAAAGAACACAAACTCCTCAAAATCCAGAAATGTACTTTGGGATTGCAGGAGGTATCAGTGGAGAAAGACCAGCTTCTCAACACGCGAAGCTTCAAACAGCTTTCGTCTCTAACACCGGACCTTCAACAACAGATCAGTTTGATCCTTCAGCTTACACGATGTTTTCAAGACCGAATGTGCAACCGACAGCTCAGCAGCAACAACCGCAACAGCAAGGGTTTTATGGAAGCTCTTCAAACTTTCAAGCCACTTCCAATCCTAACACAGTCAGATTAGACACTTCCAACTTTTCCAAAGTCAGTGTCGAAGTAGCCAAGGAGCATATGGAGATGTTGAATACCTTGGTTAGTGCTTATTGTGGATTAGTTGCAGGTCAGATTGGGAATATCAATCTAACCAATGAAGACTATCAGCAAGTGGATAAAGAAGAGTTTGAAATGATGGATATCAAATGGGCTCTTGCTAGTGCTATTCGAAGAGCAAAGGAGTTTATGGAAAGGACGGGGAGAACCAACTTGGAAAACAAGAAAGACACCAAGTATGGGTTCGACAAGCAAGCTGTCAAGTGCTTTAACTGTGGCGAACGAGGTCATTTCAAAAGGGAATGCACAAGACCAGCTCAGCATGGAAATCAAAATCCGTTCAGAAATCAAGGCAACCAGAACGGGAACAATGTTCGTACGTTGATACCTGTCAACAACCAAGGCCAAGCAGGGTCATCAAATACCAACCGGGGGCTGTTGGTTCAAATAGATGAGGGTTGTGATTGGTCGCTTCAGCTTGGAGAAGGAGGAAATGGTGGAACAGCATGTTTTGCTGAAGTCGTAAAGGATTTAAAGCACGCCAGTGGTGGAGAATCTTCCACCAATGGTGTCGCATCTTCTGAAGATGAAGACAGTTCTTGTTATAGTGGAAGCTCAGATGAAGAAGCCTCCACTTCAGGCAATGATCATGTGGATGAGACATCTAGTGCGTCATTCGATGCAGATATTGATGAGCTTTTGGAAGAAGCTGCAGCAGGAACTGAAAGAAGATCTAATTTGGTGGATCAAGCTGCTTACTCTTCTTCTTCTCTCCATTCAGCCTTTATGGCTAATGTCGACAGCTCATCAGGTCAGGTATGTGTCGAGGAACCCACTGTAGTTAGCTGTGAAAAGTGTGATAGTTTAAATGTTAAATATGCAGAAAAGGAAAGTCAGTTTGAAATCACACACAAACACAATCAACAATTGATTGTAGATCTTTCTAAAGCAACTGAGGCTAACTTGTTTTTAACCAGAAATGAAAAGGAATTTAAAGCAACAATTGCGTCATTAAAACATGATGTTTCAGAATTACAAAAAGCTGTTTTGCGAAAACAACATGCTAACAATGATCTTATAGACACAATTGAAAAGCAGATGGTAGAGTTGGCAACCGCTCGATGTGAATGTGAAACAATCAAGCAGAAATTGGAAAGTTATTCCAACTCCCGCTATGTATTGGATCACATTATTGATGTTCAAAAGAAAAAGGGGGATAAGAAGGGTATGGGATTCAAATCATGTCCTCCCCCAATGAATCACAATTACTCCAAATCGCCTGATGACGAGGATATGCCCCGTTTTGAACCTACTGTGCCACTCGGTCTAGATGACTTTGCAGCAGGCCTCGGGTTCACAACTGGTACATCATCCTCTGGTCAATCAGAATCTGAGAATGAGACAGATTCATCGAGTGTTAAGGAACAGAGTCCTCCCATTATTGAGGATGCTGATTCTTCTGATGATGAATCTGAAGAAATTGTGAAACAACAGTCTAACTCGGTTACAACAGATATTCCAATTGAGAATCACATCCTGTGTGATCCACCAGTGAAACCGAGTAAGACTGAAATGTCAAAAGCAATGGAGTCCCTTGTTTCTACAAGTAAAGAGAATAACTTGTTGTACACGCTCAAAGGAGATGACAAAATTTACTCTAACAAAGATTTTCCAATTAAAAATGTAAATCAAGATTTAATTGAGCAAATTTTTGAAGGATGCACTGATAAGTTTTTGGGAAACAAAAGTGGTGAAGTTACCGTCACTCAATGTGATCCACTTCCGTGTGAACAAATTAGAAAACAATACGGAAACCAAAAACCACCAATTGAGCGAAAACAACAAGTCAACTCCGGAAAGGGTAAGGGACAGGGAAAGAAGGCTCAGAACAAGAATGTTCAAGCACCTAAGGTTCAACAACAATGGGTGAAAAACAAAAGAGCTCCTGTTAAGAAAAGAGAACCGAAAATGAACTTTGTTGGATCCACAGGTTCAGATAAACTTGAAACATTTCAGGATAAATCTAACATTGATTTTGTAAAACAAGTTAGAATTTTAAAACGAAATGATCAGAATAACTACACCCAACACACCAACGGATGTGATTTAGGTCCAAGCACGTCTAGATCACAAAGTTCATGGTCTGGTTCTTCGTCTGGTAATCAACAGGTTTCTCCGAGGTTTGTAGAGCGGAGAATGTGTTTTGAGTGTGGCACAATTGGGCATATTGTAAGATACTGCCCATACCTGAAAAAGTTGAAGGCAAAAACAAGTGCTCCCCAAGAAACCAATTACCAAAAACGATCATTTTCCCCGAAACAAGACCCACGTGTCTTGAAAGAAAGGGAAAAGAAGTTAAAACAAAAGAATCAAAAGGTAATTGAGAAGGCCTTAAAATCAGAGGTCAAAGAAGAAAAACCTGTTCAAGCAAAATCTAAAACTGTAAAACCAGTAAATGCTAAAACAATTAATGCAAATACTGGTAACGGACAAACAGCTTGGAAACAAAAACATGTAATTCAGTCAGGGGGAGCACCACAGGTTCTTTTTCCTAATCATCAAGTGATTGAAATCACTTTTCTTGATGATCAAGGACGACCCAAGTCCACAAAGGCTTGGGTCCCTCTCTCCAACTAATTTTTGAGTAAGTGTGTAGGATATTCCAGGAGGAACTTTCGATAGTCGTAAGATTGTTGATAGTGGAGCATCCTTGCACAAAATAGGCAACAGAAGAAATTGCTGCCTTTGATGGAGAGAAAAAGTACAGGGAAACAGAAATGTCTGTTGAAAGAGATTGAAAAGCTTCGACAAAATGAAAATCATTTCAAAATGTGAATGTTCAAGGCTTTGATCGGGTCCCCGGGATAGATTCAAATCAAAATGTACGCACCTGCAGCACGTCAGAAGTTCAAAATCAACAAGATGAACGTGCAGTGTACATTTCTTCGCGGTGTGATTGAAGAAAATGTGTTTGTTGAACAAACCAACCGGGTGTGCGGATGCCTTGGCATGGATTGAACAACCGCACACTACTTCTGAAAGAGAAAGACAAAGACCTTCGCTGGTGCAATGTCGAAGACCAGCCGGACCCAAAGGTTCTTGATCTTGTTGCTGTGAAGAGATTTCTAAGTAGCTACAAAAATTGACTTTGAAATCCACACCGGGTGGATATCCAGTTTGGGAGAGCACTCAGTTTCCTGTCAATGCACGAAGCAGTTGAAGGATACGGTTTTAAAATTCTAATCTCTCTTTTACTTGTCGATTATTAAGCTGCTTTGTGAATTTATTATCTCGTTCAGCACTCTTTGGCCAGACAATGCTGTCATGGTCCGCACTGCAAACCGACATGCCAACTGATTTTTCCAAATTTCGCTAAATCATTAATTTTGGTAAACGGCATTGAGGTAAAACATGAGTTAACCAACATCCGAAAATCATTTTTGTAAATACCTTTGTGTTTTAAAATTTATTTTAGTTTGTTGATTTTAGGGGGAGTAAATCCAAATTTGAAAAATCCAAAAACATTAAAAAAATTTCAAAAACGCAAAAACAATAGAAAAACAAAAATGAGTTTCCTGGCGAGAAAAAGAGAAAATGATAGTACATCAGTGGTCTGTCTAAACCTCTTTAAACTTAAACTGAAAAACGATAAGCAGCTCTATATAAGATGTATCGGTAGGCTCACAATCATTTTAAAGTGTGCAGGGTGATATAAACCTTAAATCGACTGAAGACCAGGTGGGAACCATTCATTGGCATATGGTCTTAGTACCGAAATTTCGTTTGAGAGATTGCCGAGGTTCTGAGATATTCGGTCTTTATGCTGCTTATCATCTGGGTATCATGGTTGTATCTTTTACCGAAAAAATAACGGGGACGCAAGTCTAGATCTTCCATGATACCATACATACGTGTACATATTGCATATGACCTCAATAAGTGATCAACAATCACATGTCCAAACAAAATAAGTGATAAAATATCACATTCTTCCGGGAGTCAAGTTCGTCTCTCTGCTGTACGAAAGTACTGACCTGTTCACGGACTTGCTCCTGTGCCCTCATGCATATGAAAATCAAGTTCCTCATCAATAAGTGATTCTATCACATAGGGCTTGTTTTCAATCAAAATAAGTGAGAATCTCACATCATATACGGTCAAACAGATGATAATCGGTATACTCACCGGTAAGATGAATCCTCGTGCATACCTTGATACGGGAATGTGTCGTGATGTGGATGAACACCGGTCGGTAAGTATAAATCATACCTTAACGTATCCCCTCGCCATGATTACAAATGATAAGTTGAGCTTATGTGGACAACAATACCGATAATTGCTATAGGATGCTTATCTTAATGTTAACTAATTGAACAACAAGAGCGTTTTGGACATGACCGTACACTGATATGATTCTCTTACCCTCGAAACTCGCAAAAAGAATGTCTGTAAATATTTATTTAATGTTTCCTGTTTATGCATCTTTGTATATATTTATTTATTGCTTTCCGTCTTTACATTTGAAAAATGAAAATTTCAAAAAGATTTTAGGTGTGTTTTAATTTAAACTTTATAAAATCCAAAAAGATTTTTCTTCTAGTTTATTTTTGATTGACCGATGTTGGAACTCGAGTCTATCCTACCCAAAATCCTGATCGTAAGCTGGAAAACAATTGCATCTTCATAAACAGTCGAAGTTAACGAGTTTTGAAAGTTAAAGGATTAAAATGAATATTTTTCTAAACTTTCAAACTGCTGTCGGTTGGTGTTTGATTGAGATTTGATCTCATATGTGTCGTTAGTTTAAATGTTCACTATATTCCAAGCGGGTGTTCTCATTATGCGTTTAGCTTTCTTGCATGTGCAGATGCTAAAGGCGAGGAGAACATGTTCGATGAAAAGCTTTGGAATGTAGACACGAAGTGGAGGCACTCAAAGGATAAAATGATCGAGTTGCCGCTGTCCATTCATCAACACCACAAGGATCTGAAGAATTGTCAAGTCAAAAGATTCACGAGCATGACTCAATGGAGAGTTCAATCTAAGGGGGAGTTTGTCAACACACTTTCTACATGAAACGGGGAGTTTGTTGATACACTTTCTGCTTACGACGCGTGAAGACTTTGAAGATCCTCCGACATGAAAGACATAGAAGACGAACCATCACGAGTAGCGTCCAAGGGGGAGTTTGTTGATGCACTTTGTGTGGACGCGACTCGGCTCGGTTCGACTCGGCCTTGAAGACTTGAAGACACGAAGATCGAGACAAAGCTACAGCCAAGGGGGAGTTTGTTGGTGCACTTGTGTCTGTACTTTGTCTGTATTTCGTCATGATACAAAACGATGTCTTATGTTAGTCTGGGTTACGTCTTAGTTTGTTACGATGTGCGTTCGATGTAAGTTTGACCAAGTCAACCATCCTCCTGGTTTGACTTGACCAAACAGTTAGCACATTGTTTGAAAGATGTTGGGTCGAAGGATAAGTCATCGAAGGATTGTTTTATATCCTTCGATGATGATGAGCTCGAAAGATAGACCACGAAGGATAGACCTCGAAGGATATCATCCTTCGTGGTGAATGTGATCTTTCGATGGGCTTTCTGGTCGACAGATGATCTGTCGATCAATCTGTCTGATCCTTCGACCAGACCTGCTGTGTCGGGTATATATACCCATGTAGTGTGTTGTGTGCAGAGTTAGACATAGTGAGAGAACACAGAAAAGACAGAGAGAGACAGGAGAGCACACACACACTCTCAGAGTTTATAGAACATATCTGTAAACATTGAGCTTGTAACCGGACCCTTCATTTGTATTAATACAAGTGGTGTTAATCGGTGAATCTTGCGTGTTGTGTTTGTGCTTGTTCTCATATAAAGTCTCGGTTGCATGCTAGCTTGGATTCCGCACTCGCTAGCGTGTTTGATATAACAAGGATAAGGTTTTATCTCATCCTCGAGAGGGACCTACATATATCACCATTGTCCTTGATTTTCTTGACTGTATATCTCTTGAATGTCAACATATACACGTGTGATTTAGTTTACGAAGATTTTTCAATGCCGAGAACCTCGATCAGAGAGTAAAAAAGGCGTAAGGTTCACAATGGTGTAAAATTAGAATGGAAAATAACGGGCTAGGATTCGAGTTAAAGGAACAAGGACCAAACCAACCACCCAAGAATGGAATCGTCGAGCGAAAACACTTGACAACCTCCTAGAAGTAGCTTTTCTTGCCACCAGACCTTTCTCCATCAATTAGAAATCTGATGCCGTCACTAAACATATTCCTTTAATTGTAGCCATTTGTTGAGTGTTTTTCTTTGGGTGTCTAATCCGCATATATATCACCATTGCCCTTGATTTTCTTGACTGTATATCTCTTAAATGTCAACATATACACGTGTGATTTAGTTTACGAAGATTTTTCAATGCCGAGAACCTCGATCAGAGAGTAAAAAAGGCGTAAGGTTCACAATGGTGTAATATTAAAATGGGATATACCGGGCTAGGATTCGAGTTACAGGAACAAGAACCAAACCAACCACCCAAGAATGGAATTGTCTAGCGAAAACACTTGACAACTTTCTACAAGCAGCTTATCTTGACACCAGACCTTTCTCCATCAATTAGGAATCTGATGTCGTCACTAAACACATTCCTTAAATTGTAGCCATTTGTTGAGTGTTTTTTTTTGTGTCTAATCCGCATATATATCACCATTAGCCTTGATTTTCTTGACTGTACATCTCTTAAATGTCAACATATACACGTGTGATTTAGTTTACGAAGATTTTTCAATGCCGAGAACCTCGATCAGAGAGTAAAAAAGGCGTAAGGTTCACAATAATGTAAAATTAAAATGGGATATACCGAGCTAGTATTCGAGTTACAGAAACAAGGGCCAAACCAACCACCCAAGAATGGAATCGTCGAGTGAAAACACATGACAACCTCCTAAAAGCAGCTTTTCTTGCCACCAAACCTTTCTCCATTAATTAGGAATCTGATGCCATCACTAAACACATTCCTTAAATTGTAGCCATTTGTTGAGTGTTTTTTTTTTGGTGTCTAATCCTCATATATATCACCATTCCCCTTGATTTTCTAGACTGTATATCTCTTAAATGTCAACGTATACACGTGTGATTTAGTTTACGAAGATTTTTCAATGCCGAGAACCTCGATCAGAGAGTAAAAAAGGCTTAAGGTGTACAATGGTGTAAAATTAAAATGGGATATACAAGGCTAGGATTCAAGTTACAGGAACAAGGGCCAAACCAACCACCCAAGAATGGAATCATCGAGCGAAAACACTTGACAACCTCCTAGTAGCAGCTTTTCTTCCCACCAGACCTTTCTCCATCAATTAGGAATCTGATGCCGTTACTAAACACTTTCCTTAAATTGTAGCCATTTGTTGAGTGTTTTTTTTTGTGTCTAATCCGCATATATATTACCATTGCCCTTGATTTTCTTGACTGTATATCTCTTAAATGTCAACATATACACGTGTGATTTAGTTTACGAAGATTTTTCAATGCCGAGAACCTCGATCAGAGAGTAAAAAAGGCGTAAGGTTCACAATGGTGTAAAATTAAGATGGGATATACCGGGCTAGGATTCCACTTACAGGAACAAGGCCCAAACCAACCACCCAAGAATTGAATCGTCGAGCAAAAACACCTGGCGACCTCCTAGAAGTAGCTTTTCTTGACACCAGACCTTTCTCCATCAATTAGGTATCTGATGCCGTCACTAAGCACATTCCTTAAATTGTAGTCATTTGTTGAGTGTTTTTTTTTGTGCTAATCCGCATATATATCACCATTGTCCTTGATTTTCTTGACTGTATATCTCTTGAATGTCAACATATACACGTGTGATTTAGTTTACGAAGATTTTTCAATGCCGAGAACCTCGATCAGAGAGTAAAAAAGGCGTAAGGTTCACAATGGTGTAAAATTAGAATGGAAAATACCGGGCTAGGATTCGAGTTAAAGGACCAAACCAACCACCCAAGAATGGAATCGTCAAGCGAAAACACTTGACAACCTCCTAGAAGCAGCTTTTCTTGCCACCAGACCTTTCTCTATCAATTAGAAATCTGATGCCGTCACTAAACATATTCCTTTAATTGTAGCCATTTGTTGAGTGTTTTTCTTTGGGTGTCTAATCCGCATATATATCACCATTGCCCTTGATTTTCTTGACTGTATATCTCTTAAATGTCAACATATACACGTGTGATTTAGTTTACGAAGATTTTTCAATGCCGAGAACCTCGATCAGAGAGTAAAAAAGGCGTAAGGTTCACAATGGTGTAAAATTAAAATGGGATATACCGGGCTAGGATTCGAGTTACAGGAACAAGAACCAAACCAACCACCCAAGAATGGAATTGTCTAGCGAAAACACTTGACAACTTCCTACAAGCAGCTTATCTTGACACCAGACCTTTCTCCATCAATTAGGAATCTGATGTCGTCACTAAACACATTCCTTAAATTGTAGCCATTTGTTGAGTGTTTTTTTTTTGTGTCTAATCCGCATATATATCACCATTAGCCTTGATTTTCTTGACTGTACATCTCTTAAATGTCAACATATACACGTGTGATTTAGTTTACGAAGATTTTTCAATGCCGAGAACCTCGATCAGAGAGTAAAAAAGGCGTAAGTTTCACAATGGTGTAAAATTAAAATGGGATATACCGGGCTAGGATTCGAGTTAGAGGAACATGGGCCAAACCAACCACCCAAGAATGGAATCGTCGACCGAAAACACTTGACAACCTCCTAGAAGCAGCTTTTCTTGCTACCAGACCTTTCTCCATCAATTAGGAATTTGATGTCGTCACTAAACACATTCCTTAAATTGTAGCCATTTGTTGAGTGTTTTTTTTTTTGTGTCTAATCTGTAACACCCTAGTTTCTAATTAACGGTTTTACATGTAAATACCAAGAATTAGAAGTGTAGTTAGGACTACACATACTATAAAAATATGGATTTATTAAAACTTTTCACAAATCATAAGTGATACAACGTAATGTGGTTTAATTCATCGTTTTAGAATAACGACGAAATAACTTGCGGAAGCTTCATTTAACGCGTATTCGGTTCTTGCTCGATGCTTGATCTTCCTCCGGGACTCTTGACATTCACCTGTGATCAAAACCAACTTAAAAGTTAGTTTTGATAATTAAATAACTAGTACAACAATGATTATTTAGTTGAATAATCGTATTAAACAAGGAAATCGAGAAATTCCAACATGGATGTCTTGATTCCAAAAACAAGGATATAAAACTGACCTCCACCGTAACTTACGGTGGCACCGTAAGTTACGGTGGCCCCTGGTATAAAGTGCCCCTACTGTAAATCAGTAGGAAGGTACCGTAAAGCTTTCAGCTCCACCGTAATTTACGGTGGGCACCGTAAGTTACGGTGGCCCCTGTATCAGAACTTCCATTTTACCGTTTTTTGACACGAAAACTTTCGTATCTTTCAATCCGCTCGTCATTTTGACCTACCGTTTCTTCCTACGTAATTGTAATTTGATTCTCCATCTTATGGAGTTAAAATCTAACATCCAACATAATAAAATTTCAGACTTTTAACTCTTCGGCTTATTACCCTTTTTACCAAATTTTGACCCGTTTCATGATTTCATCATCAAACATGTTTATTTGATCTTTAAACTTATGAAATTCATAGTTTCAATGTCTCCTATCAAGTTAATCTCAAATCACAGGTTTCTTACATAATAAAAAAACCCGTTTACGCTCAAGTGCTTATTTTGACCCGTTAAGGGTATTTAAGCACTCTCAAGCCTAAAATCACTTTCAATTGCTTCTAACATTCCATCACCACATTTCTCCTCCTATAATCTTCCACCACAACTGTACTTATGGTGGGTTTAATGTGGTGATCAATATAAACCAAATTTTACCTCTCGAATCATTATTTTATGGCAAAGACTATTATAGAGTCAAATGACTAAGGATTCACATGTTTCGCTTTTATATACTTATTCTAAGTGTTTAATTCTGCATACTACTCTTTTCCGAACAACCTTTGTGGGTCGTTCGCTCGATTTAGCTTACAAGGGTATTTTGGTCCATTTAGTCATTTCGTTAATATAAAGGACCTTTAAAAACATCATCGACCCAAAAGCCCTGTTTTAAACAAAGCATTTGATTCAAAAGTCTTTATGTTTTCAAAACACAACGATCATCATATGAATCATTCGGTTTGCTTATTAAAGTAACCAATTGTCTATATGACTGCATTTAACTATCAAGGAACCTCTAGTTCCTATTGAGTAGTTAATCTATATTACACATACCTGGCTCGGATCAATATTTATATTGACCCGTTATGATACCTTGCCTTAATAACCGCTAAGTAATAGCGATGTAAGTATCCATTTGATATTTATTCCTGAAATCATACAACTCGACTAACCATTAGCTGATATTGTCAAAGGGTGATAATTTCACCTTTTGACCCGTTTGGTCTAAATGACCAATTATTAGCGAGATGACATTTATTAGAATTTACCCTTTTTGGTTATCATGATTTACCTTATATGGTAACCTTTAAAGGTACATCTTTCATTCGTCATAACATGATCGAATTACCAATTTAACTCACTTTTAACCATCAATACGGTTTCTTATCCTATTTGATTATCTTGTTCCGTACGACTACACGTCGGAACATCATATCTCAATTAGGCATTTATCTTATTCGTAATTAATACGACAAAGAATATTCCAACATATATGACTAGTGTAAGCTATACTTACCTTACTTCCAAATTATGCTTTTCGTCATTCTTGCTTCGTTTGACCCACTTTGTTCCCAAGCTTTCACCTAGCTTGTTAATCGTCAAACTATCATTGTAAATTGTAAGATGGTTAGATTAGTCATAATTATCCACGACTATTCCATCTCACTTATTTCATAAGTCGAAACTACTATTCGACTTCATGATTAGTTAACTTAGCTTATTAAAGTTAACTACTTTCGATCACATGATTTACAACATTAGTTCAAATCAACATGATGATTAAAACTCTTCTTGTTTCATATTTCATATAGCTTGCCATATTATTCAAATACACATTTTCACTCTATTTTCAACACTTTAGTTTTCATTTAGGCATTTTAACAAACACGTAATGTGCATACATTTTTTTACACATTTACAACTAGTTCGTAACTAGTTATTTTTACCAAGATTAACATCAAAATTCACCACTATCACTTATGATCAAATACTCAAAATTGCAAATTGTTTAAGTATTTCCCGATTACTTAACATGCATGATGATTCTAATCATAATCATATCATCAATTCCATCTTATGACTAATACCCACTTAGCCTAGTGTGGGAATTCATTCAATCATTCGATTCATAGCATGTTATGTATGATTTTCACTTAGGGTTTCGTTCCTGAGCAAGTATACATCACTAATCTAGCCATAGCTTCTCTAATTCATGCCTAATTCGCGATTAGGATGATTATCAAATTTTTACAACTTCACGAATGTTAGAAATTCAACATACCTCACGATCCCCTTGACTTAGTGATCACGAATTTGTGTTCATGCATTGATTTGGCTCTTGATTTGGGCTTCAATTTGATCAATTTGTTGAAGTTAGGGTTTGAGCTCTCCTGAGCTTTCTCCTGGTCGATCAGTTTATAATTCCATTTTCAAGTTACCCGGCTTTGGTCCCTCGTGTTTGGTTAGTTATTAATTAGGTCACAACCTAATTATTTTCAATAATATTCCCACTTATTAACTAGGTTTAATATTCCTAGTTAACTTAGTGGGTTCGGGAATATTTATGACTAAGTTTATTTTAGGTCCCGTTAACTCGGGCCTTTTACCCTTTTTATTTCCTTAAAAGCTTTTATTCACCTTTTAGCTAATATTAGGATTATTTATTTAAGTCCTAATATTCACCGGGTTAAATTTTACTACTAACGGTATTTTACCAAGTCATTAATATTAACGTGGTTTGATTACCAAACCCGTTTTTGGGGTATTACAAGTCTACCCCCCTTAAAGAGGTTTCGTCCTCGAAACCTTTTCTTACATAATTTATCGAGTTTAACTCCATGCATTTGCTCTCGATAATCAATTGAGCATTGCCCATATTTTAACCAATTGTTAGAATTACCAGAAAAGTATGGTAATATCCTTTTGGTTATTAATCATCTACGTATTTTATATGACATAATGTAAGTTGAAATAGCGTAATCTCGTTATTTCTACTAGTTTAGTTAACTTAGCGATATCCATCGCTTTCATATACTATCGAATTCTTTATGAATCCTTTACTTTGACCCGTTTAAAGGTCTTTAGTGAATTCTTTCACTTTTAGCAACAAATTCTTTTGTCTTCAAATTTATTTATTCGGTTTAGTTATACCGAACCTATCGCTTACAAGCAAACCAAATTTCTTGATTTGAATAGCTGACCTTAACCGGACTCACTAACTAGACTTATTAGTCTAGTTACTTTTATCGCTCGCTTGATTATAATGTTATTCTACCTCACATTGCATTTCTTGAACGTGATCGTGTCTCACCATGTCTAATTCATATCAACCTTTCATTTCGAAAACATCACTTTTTCGAATATATCGTCTTGCGCCTATTAGTGTCAAGACTTGTATCCTTCATGCTTACTATTTAAATTCCTATCAGAATCTATATTTGTAAAAACGTTATTTCTTACTAAAACCGAAGTTTTAGTTTTAGGATCTTCTCTTTAACTTTTGTCAATTGTCCATACCAGGATATTGACAGTACATAATTTTTTTTTTTTACAGTCTTAGTTTTATGCGGGGATTCTCAATTGATTCCCTCGCTTTATCTAATTAACCCGTAGGTTTTATCACTTAGCCTTATGGGCTATTTTGATTAGACTTTCACCTCTTTAGGGCGAAGTCCTTATAATTTCTTTCTAATCATAACCCGTGGGTCGTTTTAGTCTCGTAGACCTTTCCATTGTTTATAACCCCAAAGGTTAGGTTGATCCTGTAGATCATTCCTTACTCATGTCATTATTAAAATACATGTTTGGTGTCAAGGCATCCTGTTTTTGTTTAAAATCATTTATTTTCGCCTTGGTATTTTCTTTAACCTTGACCGTATTCTAAGGCTACATTCGTTTCCTTTCGGACAAGTTTTCCGACTTTATGACTTCTCACGTCATTTATGCGTCGGGTTATCTTATACTCACCATTATCCAGTTTACATACATTCTTATTTGATTATGTCCCATTACCGGGCTCATTATTCTTTTGCTTTTAACGCTACTATTATCCCGCTTGTGTTTACTTATGCCGTCCGACATGATATTATATTCGACCCGTTCAACTTTAAAATAGTTGAACATAATTTATTCACAATTTCTATTTACATTATTTTGTCATCTTTTAGATATGACCCAAAACCCGAGTCTTTTAACTTTCCATCCGAGTTCCCATTTCTCGGTCTACGCATGTGTTTAATTCTTACCCATCATCCGGGTGTTTTACCGAAGTCGTTATTATTGCAACCCTCCCGGTATGCATTAAGACCTCGCTTCATTTTTATATTCCGACTTTGTCCTTGAGTTTGACGTTTTACAAAAACGACCCATTTAGAGGCGTATTCACATTTTTCGGGTTCGAGTGTAAGTACACTCCCTCCCAATGCGTATCTTGATCATTCTACATGTTTATATTCTTCGGGTTCGAGTGTAAGCACATCCCCCCCCCCAATACATGTCTACATCATTTTACATGTTTGCATTTTTCCGGGTTCGAGTGTAAGTACACCCCCTCCCAATGCATACCTTAATTATTTTACATGTTTCTTTGTCCCTTCTTTCGAGCTCATTATCCTAATGTAATACACTTCCGTCACCCGGCTGTGCGTTTACATTATTATCAAAGATTTTGCTCATTTGATTCATTTGGGTACTTTTTAAGTTAGTCCCATTCACTCCGTGCTTACTACATCAGATGTAAATGTGTCCGCTATAAGAAACTCATGGTATCATATGCCACTACTTACTTGGCCAGAGTAAGCGATTAACACATGACATACACGATCTTTTTATAGTTTTCACATCACGCCCTATGTAAGTAACGTCTCTATTTAGTTTTCTTGGAAATAATATCCTGGATATGTATTTCTATTCAGGTTTTCCAAGTTTCTAATTTATCTATGCAACAATCATTCTCTACTTGTTTATTGCATATTGCTATTTATGCGATTATATTTAAAAGCGTGCACCTGGTAATGCTTGCCCCGTCGGGCGTTCCCTGCCATTAACCTTGTTCGCGGTCGTTACGCGATTTAGCCCTTGGTGAGCATGCTCCTCTTGTCATACTTCGGACCGTTCTTCTATCATATCCTTAATTTGTTCAACTCTTGTCATCTTTAAATGCGAGTGTCCTTCAATCAAGACATTCACAAAAGTTAGTAATGTCAACTTTACTAAATGCCCGTATCATAATACAAGGCTTTTATACCATACGCGTCAACGCGCGTATTTTCATCAACCATATCCATCTTTTTAATTGGGGTAACGTGTATCACACGATAGCCCTATGTGTTGTTTACAACACTTTAGCATGCTAAACTATTAACATACATGTACTTACCGGATTTGTGATCAAGCCTCGAACCGAACACCAATCTTTATTAAGAGCATAAGGTTTAAGTCCAAGCATGGTTCTTCCCCACCATACTTGTATCTCTTAAACCAAGGCTCTGATACCAACTTGTAACACCCTAGTTTCAAATTAACGGTTTTACATGTAAATACCAAGAATTAGAAGTGTAGTTAAGTTACGGTGGCCCCTGGTATAAAGTGCCCCTACCGTAAATCAGTAGGAAGGTACCGTAAAGCTTTCAGCTCCACCGTAACTTACGGTGGGCACCGTAAGTTACGGTGGCCCCTGTATCAGAACTTCCATTTTACCGTTTTTGACACGAAAACTTTCGTATCTTTCAATCCGCTCGTCCGTTTGACCTACCGTTTCTTCCTACATAATTGTAATTTGATTCTCCATCTTATGGAGTTAAAATCTAACATCCAACATAATAAAATTTCAGACTTTTAACTCTTCGGCTTATTACCCTTTTTACCAAATTTTGACCCGTTTCATGATTTCATCATCAAACATGTTTATTTGATCTTTAAACTTATGAAATTCATAGTTTCAATGTCTCCTATCAAGTTAATCTCGAATCACGGGTTTCTTACATAATAAAAAAACCCGTTTACGCTCAAGTGCTTATTTTGACCCGTTAAGGGTATTTAAGCACTCTCAAGCCTAAAATCACTTTCAATTGCTTCTAGCATTCCATCACCACATTTCTCCTCCTATAATCTTCCACCACAACTGTACTTATGGTGGGTTTAATGTGGTGATCAATATAAACCAAATTTTACCTCTCGAATCATTATTTTATGGCAAAGACTATTATAGAGTCAAATGACTAAGGATTCACATGTTTCGCTTTTATATACTTATTCTAAGTGTTTAATTCTGCATACTACTCTTTTCCGAACAACCTTTGTGGGTCGTTCGCTCGATTTAGCTTACAAGGGTATTTTGGTCCATTTAGTCATTTCGTTAATATAAAGGACCTTTAAAAACATCATCGACCCAAAAGCCCTGTTTTAAACTATGCATTTGATTCAAAAGTCTTTATGTTTTCAAAACACAACGATCATCATATGAATCATTCGGTTTGCTTATTAAAGTAACCAATTGTCTATATGACTGCATTTAACTATCAAGGAACCTCTAGTTCCTATTGAGTAGTTAATCTATATTACACATACCTGGCTCGGATCAATATTTATATTGACCCGTTATGATACCTTGCCTTAATAACCGCTAAGTAATAGCGATGTAAGTATCCATTTGATATTTATTCCTGAAATCATACAACTCGACTAACCATTAGCTGATATTGTCAAAGGGTGATAATTTCACCTTTTGACCCGTTTGGTCTAAATGACCAATTATTAGCGAGATGACATTTATTAGAATTTACCCTTTTTGGTTATCATGATTTACCTTATATGGTAACCTTTAAAGGTACATCTTTCATTCGTCATAACATGATCGAATTACCAATTTAACACATTTTTAACCATCAATACGGTTTCTTATCCTATTTGATTATCTTGTTCCGTACGACTACACGTCGGAACATCAAATCTCAATTAGGCATTTATCTTATTCGTAATTAATACGACAAAGAATATTCCAACATATATGACTAGTGTAAGCTATACTTATCTTACTTCCAAATTATGCTTTCCGTCATTCTTGCTTCGTTTGACCCACTTCGTTCCCAAGCTTTCACCTAGCTTGTTAATCGTCAAACTATCATTGTAAATTGTAAGATGGTTAGATTAGTCATAATTATCCACGACTATTCCATCTCACTTATTTCATAAGTCGAAACTACTATTCGACTTCATGATTAGTTAACTTAGCTTATTAAAGTTAACTACTTTCGATCACATGATTTACAACATTAGTTCAATTCAACATGATGATTAAAACTCTTCTTGTTTCATATTTCATATAGCTTGCCATATTATTCAAATACACATTTTCACTCTATTTTCAACACTTTAGTTTTCATTTAGGCATTTTAACAAACACCTAATGTGCATACATTTTTTTACACATTTACAACTAGTTCGTAACTAGTTATTTTTACCAAGATTAACATCAAAATTCACCACTATCACTTATGATCAAATACTCAAAATTGCAAATTGTTTTCCCGATTACTTAACATGCATGATGATTCTAATCATAATCATATCATCAATTCCATCTTATAACTAATACCCACTTAGCCTAGTGTGGGAATTCATTCAATCATTCAATTCATAGCATGTTATGTATGATTTTCACTTAGGGTTTCGTTCCTAAGCAAGTATACATCACTAATCTAGCCATAGCTTCTCTAATTCATGCCTAATTCGCGATTAGGATCCCCTTGACTTGGTGATCACGAATTTGTGTTCATGCATTGATTTGGCTCTTGATTTGGGCTTCAATTTGATCAATTTGTTGAAGTTAGGGTTTGAGCTCTCCTGAGCTTTCTCCTGGTCGATCAGAACACGCACACACACTCTTGTGTGTGTGTTGTCTTTTGCTTTTAAGTTTATAATTCCATTTTCAAGTTACCCGACTTTGGTCCCTCGTGTTTGGTTAGTTATTAATTAGGTCACAACCTAATTATTTTCAATAATATTCCCACTTATTAACTAGGTTTAATATTCCTAGTTAACTTAGCGGGTTCGGGAATATTTATGACTAAGTTTATTTTAGGTCCCGTTAACTCGGGCCTTTTACCCTTTTTATTTCCTTAAAAGCTTTTATTCACCTTTTAGCAAATATTAGGATTATTTATTTAAGTCCTAATATTCACCGGGATAAATTTTACCACTAAGGGTATTTTACCAAGTCATTAATATTAACGTGGTTTGATTACCAAACCTGTTTTTTGGGTGTTACAAGTCTACCCTCCTTAAAGAGGTTCCGTCCTCGAAACCTTTTCTTACATAATTTATCGAGAATGGAATTGTCGAGCGAAAACACTTGACAACCTCCTAGAAGCAACTTTTCTTGCCACCAGACCTTTCTCCATCCATTAGGAATCTGATGTCGTCACTAAACACATTCCTTAAATTGTAGCCATTTGTTGAGTGTTTTTTTTTGGTGTCTAATCCGCATATAAATCACCATTGCCCTAGATTTTCTTGACTGTATATCTCTTAAATGTCAACATATACACGTGTGATTTAGTTTACGAAGGTTTTTCAATGCCGAGAACCTCGATCAGAGAGAAAAAAAGGCATAAGGTTCACAATGGTGTAAAATTAAAATGGGATATACCGGGCTAGGATTCGAGTTACAGGAACAAGGGCCAAACCAACCACCCAAGAATGGAATCATCGATCGAAAACACCTGACAACCTCCTAGAAGCAGCTTTTCTTTCCACCAGACCTTTCTCCATCAATTAGGAATCTGATGCCGTCACTAAACACATTCCTTTAATTGTAGCCATTTGTTGAGTGTTTTTCTTTCGGTGTCTAATCCGCATATATATCACCATTGCCCTTGATTTTCCTGACTGTATATCTCTTAAATGTCAACATATACACGTGTGATTTAGTTTACGAAGATTTTTTAATGCCGAGAACCTCGATCAGAGAGTAAAAAAGGCGTAAGGTTCACAATGGTGTAAAATTAAAATGGGATATACCGGGCTAGGATTCGAGTTACAGGAACAAGGGCCAAACCAACCACCCAAGAATGGAATCGTCGAGCGAAAACACTTGACAACCTCCTATAAGCAGCTTATCTTGACACCAGACCTTTCTCCATCAATTAGGAATCTGATGCCGTCACTAAACACATTCCTTAAATTGTAGCCATTTGTTGAGTGTTTTTTTTTGTGTCTAATCCGCATATATATCACCATTGGCCTTGATTTTCTTGACTGTACATCTCTTAAATGTCAACATATACACGTGTGATTTAGTTTACGAAGATTTTTCAATGCCGAGAACCTCGATCAGAGAGTAAAAAAGGCGTAAGGTTCACAATGGTGTAAAATTAAAATGGGATATACCGGGCTAGGATTGAGTTACAGGAACAAGGGCCAAACCAACCACCCAAGAATGGAATCGTCGAGCGAAAACACTTGACAACCTCCTAGAAGCAGCTTTTCTTGCTACCAGACCTTTCTCCATCAATTAGGAATTTGATGTCGTCACTAAACACATTCCTTAAATTGTAGCCATTTGTTGAGTGTTTTTTTTTGTGTCTAATCCGCATATATATCACCATTGCCCTTGATTTTCTTGACTGTATATCTCTTAAATGTCAACATATACACGTGTGATTTAGTTTACGAAGATTTTTTAATGCCGAGAACCTCGATCAGAGAGTAAAAAAGGCGTAAGGTTCACAATGGTGTAAAATTAAAATGGGATATACCGGGCTAGGATTCGAGTTACAGGAACAGGGTCCAAACCAACCACCCAAGAATGGAATTGTCGAGCGAAAACACTTGACAACCTCCTAGAAGCAGCTTTTCTTGCCACCAGACCTTTCTCCATCAATTAGGAATCTGATGCCGTCACTAAACACATTCCTTAAATTGTAGCCATCTGTTGAGTGTTTTTTTTTGTGTCTAATCCGCATATAAATCACCATTGCCCTTGATTTTCTTGACTGTATATCTCTTAAATGTCAACATATACACGTGTGATTTAGTTTACGAAGATTTTTCAATGCCGAGAACCTCGATCAGAGAGTAAAAAAGGTGTAAGGTTCACAATGGTGTAAAATTAAAATGGGATATACCGGGCTAGGATTCGAGTTACAGGAACAAGGGCCAAACCAACCACCCAAGAATGGAATCGTCGATCGAAAACACTTGACAACCTCCCAGAAGCAGCTTTTCTTGCCACCAGACCTTTCTCCATCAATTATGAATCTGATGCCGTCACTAAACACATTCCGTAAATTGTAGCCATTTGTTGAGTGTTTTTTTTTTGTGTCTAATCCGCAAATATATATCACCATTGCCCTAGATTTTCTTGACTGTATATCTCTTAAATGTCAGCATATACACGTGTGATTTAGTTTACGAAGATTTTTCAATGTCGGGAACCTCGATCAGAGAGTAAAAAAGGCGTAGGTTTCACAATGGTGTAAAATTAGAATGTGATATACCGGGCTAGGATTCGAGTTACAGGAACAAGGGCCAAACCAACCACCCAAGAATGGAATCGTCGAGCGAAAACACTTGACAACCTCCTAGAAGCAGCTTTTCTTGCCACCAGACATTTCTCCATCAATTAGGAATCTGATGACGTCACTAAACACATTCCTTAAATTGTAGCCATTTGTGAGTGTTTTTTTTTTGGGTGTCTAATCCGCATATATATCACCATTGCCCTTGATTTTCTTGACTGTACATCTCTTAAATGTCAACATATACACGTGTGATTTAGTTTACGAAGATTTTTCAATGCTCGAACCTCGATCAGAGAGTAAAAAAGGCGTAAGGTTCAGAATGGTGTAAAATTAAAATGGGATATACCGGGCTAGGATTCGAGTTACAGGAACAAGAGCCAAACCAACCACCCAGGAATAGAATCGTCGAGCGAAAACACTTGACAACCTGCTAGAAGCAGCTTTTCTTGCTACCAGACCTTTCTCCATCAACTAGGAATTTGATGTCGTCACTAAACACATTCCTTAAATTGTAGCCATTTGTTGAGTGTTTTTTTTTGTGTCTAATCCGCATATATATCACCATTGCCCTTGATTTTCTTGACTGTATATCTCTTAAATGTCAACATAAACACGTGTGATTTAGTTTACGAAGATTTTTCAATGCCGAGAACCTCGATCAGAGAGTAAAAAAGGCGTAAGGTTCACAATGGTGTAAAATTAAAATGGGATATACCGGGCTAGGATTCGAGTTACAGGAACAGGGTCCAAACCAACCACCCAAGAATGGAATTGTCGAGCGAAAACACTTGACAACCTCCTAGAAGCAGCTTTTCTTGCCACCAGACCTTTCTCCATCAATTAGGAATCTGATGCCGTCACTAAACACATTCCTTAAATTGTAGCCATTTGTTGAGTGTTTTTTTTTGTGTCTAATCCGCATATAAATCACCATTGCCCTTGATTTTCTTGACTGTATATCTCTTAAATGTCAACATATACACGTTTGATTTAGTTTACGAAGGTTTTTCAATGCCGAGAACCTCGATCAGAGAGTAAAAAAGGCGTAAGGTTCACAATGGTGTAAAATTAAAATGGGATATACCGGGTTAGGATTCGAGTTACAGGAACAAGGGCCAAACCAACCACCCAAGAATGGAATCATCGATCGAAAACACCTGAGAACCTCCTAGAAGCAGCTTTTCTTTCCCCAGACCTTTCTCCATCAATTAGGAATCTGATGCCGTCACTAAACACATTCCTTAAATTGTAGCCATTTGTTGAGTGTTTTTTTTTTGTGTCTAATCCGCAAATATATATCACCATTGCCCTTGATTTTTTTGACTGTATATCTCCTAAATGTCAACATATACACGTGTGATTTAGTTTACGAAGATTTTTCAACGCCGAGAACCTCTATCATAGAGTAAAAAGGCGTAAGTTTCACAATGGTGTAAAATTAGAATGTGATATACCGGGCTAGGATTCGAGTTACAGGAACAAGGGCCAAACTAACCACCCAAGAATGGAATTGTCAAGCGAAAACACTTGACAACCTCCTCGAAGCATTTTTTCTTACCACCAGACCTTTCTCCATCAATTAGGAATCTGATGCCGTCACTAAACACATTCCTTAAATTGTAGCCATTTGTGAGTGTTTTTTTGGGTGTCTAATCCGCATATATATCACCATTGCCCTTGATTTTCTTGACTGTACAGCTCTTAAATGTCAACATATACACGTGTGATTTAGTTTGCGAAGATTTTTCAATGCCGAGAACTTCGATCAGAGAGTAAAAAAGGCGTAAGGTTCACAAGGGTGTAAAATTAAAATGGGATATACCGGGCTAGGATTCGAGTTAAAGGAACAAGAGCCAAACCAACCACCCAAGAATGGAATCGTCGAGCGAAAACATTTGAGAACCTCCTAGAAGTAGCTATTCTTGCTACCAGACCTTTCTCCATCAATTAGGAATTTGATGTCGTCACTAAACACATTCCTTAAATTTTAGCCATTTGTTGAGCGTTTTTTTTTTGTGTGTCTAATCCGCATATATATCACCATTGCCCTTGATTTTCTTGACTGTATATCTCATAAATGTCAACATATACACGTGTGATTTAGTTTACGAAGATTTTTCAATGCCGAGAACCTCGATCAGAGAGTAAAAAACGCGTAAGGTTCACAATGGTGTAAAATTAAAATGGGATATACCGGGCTAGGATTCGAGATACAGGAACAAGGGCCAAACCAACCACCCAAGAATGGAATTGTCGAGCGAAAACACTTGACAACCTCCTAGAAGCAGCTTTTCTTGCCACCAAACCTTTCTCCATCAATTAGGAATCTGATGCCGTCACAAAACACATTCCTTAAATTGTAGCCATTTGTTGAGTGTTTTTTTTTTGTGTTTAATCCGCATATAAATCACCATTGCCCTTGATTTTCTTGACTGTATATCTCTTAAATGTCAACATATACACGTGTGATTTAGTTTACGAAGATTTTTCAATGCCGAGAACCTCTATCAAAGAGTAAAAAAGGCGTAAGGTTCACAATGGTGTAAAATTAAAATGGGATATACTGGGCTAGGATTCGAGTTACCGGAACAAGGGCCAAACCAACCACCCAAGAATAGAATCGTCGAGCGAAAACACTTGACAACTCCTAGAAGCAGCCTTTCTTGCCACCATACGTTTCTCCATCAATTAGGAATCTAATGCTGTCACTAAACACATTCCTTAAATTGTAGCCATTTGTTGAGTGTTTTTTTTTTGTGTCTAATCCGCATATATATCACCATTGCCCTTAATTTTCTTGGCTGTATATCTCTTAAATGTCAACATATACATGATGGATTTAGTTTACGAAGATTTTTCAATGCCAAGAACCTCAATCAGAGAGTAAAAAAGGCGTAAGTTTCAAAATGGTGTAAAATTAGAATGGGATATACCGGGCTAGGATTCGAGTTACAGGAACAAGGGCCAAACCAACCACCCAAGTATGGAATCGTCGAGTGAAAACACTTGACAACTTCCTAGAAGCAGCTTTTCTTGCCACCGGACCTATCTCCATCAATTAAGAATCTGATGCCGTCACTAAACATATTCCTTAAATTGTAGCCATTTGTGAGTGTTTTTTTTGGGTGTCTAATCCGCATATATATCACCATTGCCCTTAATTTTCTTGACAGTATATCTCTTAAATGTCAACATATACACGTGTGATTTAGTTTACGAATATTTTTCAATGTCGAGAAGCTCGATCAGAGATTAAAAAAGGAGTATGGTTCACAATGGTGTAAAATTGAAATGGGATATAGCGGGCTAGGATTCGATTTACAGGAACAAGAACCAAACCAACCACCCAAGAATGGAATCGTCGAGCGAAAACACTTGACAACCTCCTACAAGCAGCTTTTCTGCCACCAGACCTTTCTCCATCAATTAGGAATCTGATGCCGTCACTAAACACATTCCTTAAATTGTAGCCATTTGATGAGTGTTTTTTTTTTGTGTCTAATCCGCATATATATCACCATTTCCCTTGATTATCTTGACTGTATATCTCATAAATGTCAACATATACAAGTGTGATTTAGTTTATGAAGATTTTTCAATGCCGAGAACCTCGATCAGAGAGTAAAAAAGGCGTAAGGTTCACAATGGTGTAAAATTAAAATGGGATATACCGGGCTAGGATTCGAGTTACAGGAACAAGGGCCAAACCAACCACCCAAGAATGGAATCGTCGAGTGAAAACACATGACAACCTCCTAGAAGCAGCTTTTCTTGCTACCAGACCTTTCTCCATCAATTAGGAATTTGATATCGTCACTAAACACATTCCTTAAATTGTAGCCATTTGTTGAGTGTTTTTTTTTTGTGTCTAATCCGCATATATCACTGATGACGGGGGTAGCCTAAGATTGAATAAAATGGCTAATTACGTAAATGCTTGAATAGTTAAATGGTTCAAGGCTTAAAAAGCTGTGAGAAAGGAAAAAGCAACACGGAAACAGTAGCCAGTCACATCTGGAGATCGCTTCACCAACCCACAGCCGCAAAGGCAATGCAGGTCTGCACAATGCACGCTATTATCCGGGGGACAAAAGCCTTCAACCCCCAAAAGGGGAAACCCTCCACTGCAAGCGAGGTTGCTAGTCTAATCCATTCCACTTCGGGAGATGCCTTCCCTTATAAAATGACACTTCATTTACTTCAGAGAGGACATCTTGACCAGCTCTGATTCTCCAATCTCTGGTCATTCACATCGAATGCTTGTCTTGCACAAGTCATTCCCTTTCACATCCAACACACACATTCCCTTTGCTTCCACTTCCGAATCTGAGTACAATTCAGAGGAGGATCCATAGCAAAGAACAACAATAAACTAGTAAACCTCCTTCCACGTCTCGCAAACGTGGGGGGACCCCACGACCTGTGATAGGCAAGGTTGAACCCTTCAACCATTCTGCCTAGCCAGTCCAGCTACCACCGTTGGTCTTGTATTTGTTGCATCAACAAGTTGGCGCCCACCGTGGGGCTACGCCACTATTTCTTCTCAAAAAAGACCTAGTAGTGTAGCTCTCTTCACTTAAAACCACCATGTCTGAAAGTGGATCCCCGGGAGAAGTAAATCAGATCCCAAACACTTCTACTCCGGGCAGTAGTCAAGCTCATTTGGCTATACCAACTTCCTTCTCAACTCCGGGGAGTACACCCGAGTTCTTCACCTTCAACACACCAACTCCGTCTAGATCCGGAGCTCCTTCCCCCAATGTCGGTGTCTCTGACACCCCGGCACGTGTTGAACTTACCCCCGAGGGGGTTGCCAACAATTTCCTGGAGTTGAGGTCTCTCCTCAACCAGCACGTGGTTAGAGAAAGGGAAAAGGGGGTGAGAATCCGTCTAGATTATGACGAGCCAGAACCAACGTTGTCTCCTGGACCACCTCCCCCTCCTTTTACAACCCGGAATGAGGCTGGTCCCAGTGATCCTCCCAACCATCACCCTTACCTGTCCACAATGACAAACCCTACGGTGCACCCTATCTTCTCTTCCCAACCAATTACTAGTGGTGCTCCTTTGGGACATGAGCTTACTCTTGACCAGCTCCTACGGTCCCCAGTAACAAGCTTTCCAGCATCCACAACAACTACATGGGAACAAGCTCTGTCAGTGCTTCCTTTGGCACGAAGTGCTGCTATGAGCACTCCCCTCGGAATGAACTGCTCAGTCGCTCCAGGAAGCCTTCAAGGCTTCAACCCCAATCCCGGCATGATGACCCAGATGATGGCCAACTTCCCATGGCAACACTTCATCAATCAAGTGCTTGCCACTCAGGGAAACAACGGCAATGGCAGTGGTGTGGATGCAAGGACAGAAGAAGACTTGGCTAAACCATACAAGCCAAGTAACCTTTCATGCTTTTCAAGGCAGATAGCCGATTATGATTTCCAGTCAAAGATCAAAATGCCGGCCCACATCAGGACATATGATGGGACTGAAGATCCTGAGGACCATCTTCAGATCTTCACCGGTGCAGCTCAGATAGAGAAATGGTCCAACGCTGAGTGTTGCCTAATGTTCATGCAAACTCTTGTTGGATCCGCCAGGGTCTGGTTCAACGATTTGCCTGCTCAAAGCGTTCGAAGCTTTGACGATCTCAGTAAAGGTTTCCTGGCCAATTTCTCCCAACAAAGGCGATATGTCAAAGACGCAACAGTGATCTTTCAGATAAAACAACGTGATGATGAAAGTCTCCGTGCTTTCATTGAACGATACAAGAAGGAAGGTCTGACTTATGTAGGGGCCGATGAGAAAATGAGGGTGGCTGGCTTCATGAATGCCATCACCTCTAAGTACCTTACAAGGGATTTCAACAAATCTCTACCCAAGACCTTAGAAGAAGCTCTTGAAAGGGCTGAAGCCCACATCCGGGGAGAGGAGGCAGTAGACATTAAGGAACAAAGAAAAAGAGGGTCCGGCTGGAGAAGCAACAGTCCAGCCAGAAAAAGAGGAAACTTCAACTCCTATGACAGGCGGTCAAAGGGTTCAGACCCTCGAAGGTCTGAAGGTCGGAACCTTTCAAGCAGGGAAAAAGGCATAAGTTTCACACCCCTCACAAAGACCCCTCAAGAAATCCTTGCAACAGAAGAAGTTAAACAAAACTTTCGGCCTCCTAGACCTCTCCCCAAAAGCAGGAAAAACGAAAACTCCACCCAATACTGCGAGTTTCATAAAGAAAAAGGTCACCACACCAATGATTGCTTCCAACTCAAGAAAAGAATAGAAGAAGCTGTTAAGTCCGGAGAACTCGCTCATTTGGTAAAGGGAGTCCGGGATAAAATGGTTGAAGGAAAGGGTAAGGAAGTCAATATGGTAGATTTCGACGGGAAGGTCCCTCACAAGAGGCAGAGGTTGGAAGCTTGGGAGCTTCAGTGTGTCTGTTTCCCCCCTACGGAGAATAACCCTCTCCCCAGCCCTCTCGTGGTAGAAGCTACCGTGGGAACGTTGCAAACATGCAAGGCATACATAGACACGGGGGCAGCCACTGAAATCATGTTCGAAAAATTCTTCAACCAATTGAGCAATGAAGAACGTTCACGGCTTCAACCCTCTGGGACCTCCATAAAAGGTATCGCTGACATACCCCTCAAGCCTTTAGGGCAACTGACACTTAATGTTCGTTTCGGTGAAGGTTTAAAAGAAAGAACCCAACCACTCACCTTTGTGGTTATCAACATCCCCTCAAGCTATGATGTGATCATCGGAAGACCAGGACAATGTGCATTTTACATGGCGGTGTCTGTTGGCCATGGCACAGTCAAATTTCCCACCGAAAGAGGCATAGCAACCCTTCAACCCTCTCAGGAAGCCTACATGGTTGAAGGTGAAAGTTCAAACAAGGAAGAAGACAGGCAAAGGTTGGTTATAAACCCTAAATACCCTGAACAAAGAATAAGAGTCAACCCGGACCTTTCTCAAGAGACCCTTTCATACCTTAAAAAATTGCTAACACACTACAGCGATGTATTCGCTTGGTGTCCTGAAGATATGACCGGGATCCCCCGGGACATTGCCGAGCATGAGTTGAGAATACCACCAGAGGTCAAGCCTGTGGTCCAGAAGAAAAGAAGCTTGGCACCAGAGAGAAGTCTTGCAGCCTGCCAAGAGGTTGAAAAGCTTGTGTCAGCCGGCATTCTCCGAGAAGTCAAGTACCAGTCATGGGTTGCAAACCCGGTTATGGTCAAGAAACCAGACAACTCTTGGAGAATGTGCATAGACTTCAAGGATCTTAATAAAGCTTGTCCTAAGGATTGCTATCCACTACCAGAAATTGATCTCAAAGTTGACTCCCTCACCGGATACTCGTTCAAATGCTTTCTTGATGCATACAAAGGTTATCACCAAATCCTCATGAAGGAAGAAGATGAGGAAAAAACAGCCTTTCACACGGACAAAGGGATCTTCTACTATCAAAAGATGCCTTTCGGCCTCAAAAATGCAGGAGCAACCTATCAACGGCTCGTTGACAAAGCTTTCGAAAGCCAAATTGGCAAAAACATGGAGGCATACGTCGATGACTTGGTTATTAAAAGCAAGACGGAATATCAAATGCTCGATGATATTCAAGAAACTTTCAAGAACCTCCGAAAGGTTAACATGAAGCTTAATCCGGAAAAGTGTTCATTTGGATTCGAGGAAGGAAAATTTTTGGGCCACATTGTTGGAAAACAAAGCATCAAAGCCAACCCTAACAAAGTAAAAGCCGTCCTTGAAACCAAGCCACCAAAGACCAAGAAGGAGGTTGAAAGCTTGAATGGGAAGCTTGCAGCCTTGAAGCGTTTTACCTCCAAGTTAGCCGAAAGATCTCTGCCCTTCTACAAAACGCTCAAGAACTGCTCAGATAAAAAGGATTTCAAATGGACTGAAGAAGCTGAAGAAGCTTTCAACCAGATGAAGCAACATCTAGCTTCCCTACCAGACATTGCGGCACCAAAAACCGGGGAGTTAATATCGGTGTACCTCTCAATCACGGACGAGGCCATCAGTGCAGTCCTCACCATTGAGCGAGACAAGGCCCAGGTACCCGTTTATTTTTTCTGCAAAACTTTAAAATTAGCTGAAACGAAATACCCTCCCCTTGAAAAACTTGCCCTAGCTTTAGTTCAAACAGCTAGAAGGCTTCGAAGGTATTTCCAAGCACACCCCATACAAGTGGTCACCGACCAACCAATTAAGAGTGTGCTTGAAAAACCTGAAAACTCGGGGCGATTAGCCAAATGGGCCATAGAACTGGGTGAACATAACATCACCTATGTCCCAAGGAAAGCTATCAAGGCTCAAGTCTTGGCCGATTTCATTGTGGAAGTCCCAAACCAAACACTTACTGAAGTAAACACTGCCACCACTGAACCTTCCAACCCTGAAGCCTGGAAGCTTTTTACCGATGGGGCTTCAAGCGTTGAAGGGTCAGGGGCTGGATTAATTTTGATTAACCCAAAAGGTTTGGAGTTCACATATGCTCTTCGTTTTGATTTTCAGACCACCAATAACGAGGCTGAATACGAAGCACTAATAGCCGGCCTAAGGCTGGCCAAAGAAATGAAGGTTGAAAAGCTTGAAGTGTTCACGGATTCGTTGCTGGTCTCAAGCCAAGTGAATGATAGCTACATAGCTAAAGAGCCCAACATGAAAAAATACAGAGAAAAATCCAAGGAACTAATGAGTACCTTCCAAGCATGCAACATCAAACAGATCCCCAGATCTCAAAACAAAAAGGCCGATGCCCTAAGTAAGCTTGCATCTCTCACCTTTACCCACCTCACCAAGAAGGTACTGGTAGAAGTGTTGAAGGCCCCATCCATTAATGAATTGGAGGTTCAAGATGTGGTTACCGAAGAAGAACCAAACTGGATGACTCCCATAAGAAAGTTCCTCAAAAATGGTGAATTACCCAATGATCAAGTGGAAGCTAAAAGGGTTGAAGTCAAGGCAAGACAATACATGCTGCAAGGAGAAACCCTTTACAAAAAGGGTTACCTTGCTCCCTTGTTAAGGTGTGTCGGCCCCGAGCAAAGTAAGTATTTGATCAAGGAAATTCATGAAGGAGTGTGTGGAGCTCACTTTGGAGCTAGGTCGGTAGTTGCAAAGCTCATGAACCTCGGATATTTCTGGCCTTCAATGCATCGCGACACAGCCGAAGAATTGAAGAAATGTGATGCCTGCCAGATCCATGCACCAATCCCAAAAAGTCCCAAGCATGATTTAGTCCCAATAACCCCCGCTTGGCCATTCCATAAGTGGGGAATGGACATTGTTGGTCCATTTCCCCCAAGCAAAGGGGGAGTGAAATTCCTATTGGTGGCGGTAGACTATTTCACCAAGTGGCCCGAGGTCAAACCACTTGCCAAAATCACAGGAAAGCAAGTCATTGACTTTGTCTGGGAAAACATCATTTGCCGTTATGGATTGCCAGGAGTACTTGTCACCGACAACGGAAGGCAATTTGCTGAGAATCCTTTTAGCGTTTGGTGCAAAGAATACAAAATCGATCAGGTTTTCAGCTCAGTGGCTTATCCACAATCAAACGGGCAGGTTGAGAGAACAAATAGAAGCATAGTGGAAGGAATCAAGACAAGATTGGGAAGATATGAAAGCAACTGGCTTGAAGAATTGCCTAGTGTTCTATGGGCAATTAGAACAACGGAAAAAACAAGCCATAAGAAAACACCTTACAACTTGGTATTTGGATCCGAAGCTGTGATCCCTGCCGAAATAGGAGTTGTAACCCAAAGAATTGTCAACATGGATCCCGAAGCAAACCAAAAAGAGACCATGTTGAATTTACAACTCCTAGAGGAAGCAAGAGATCAAGCCGCAATTCAAGAAGCCAAATACAAGCAACAGATGGAAGCTTACTACAACAAAAAAGTCAAAAACGAACGTTTCAAGCCAGGAGACCTAGTCCTCAGAAACAACGAAGCCAGCAAGAAAGAAAATCAAGGAAAGCTTGGCCCAAAGTGGGAGGGTCCATACACCATCCTTGAAGCACACAAAGGTGGATCCTACAAGCTGGCTGATTCAGAAGGCAAAAGGCTTCCAAGGCATTGGAACGGCAAAACTTTGAAAAGGTTCCATGTTTAAACGGAAAGTTTGGTTTGTATCAAAATGTATTTCAAGCAGGATTATGAATACCTTTTGTAAAAAGCAAGTATTGCTTTAATGAATGAAGTTATTTTTATCAAACTTGTCTTTCTATCCTAAAATCAGGTTGAGAACCTAGCAAAAAACTCCATGGCAAGTGCCATGTAAGGGGATGAGCTCCCAGGCCACATCGCTCAATAGGTTCAAGGGTTGAATGAGCCTATATAAGGGGTGAGTTCCTAAATCAATACAACTCCATGAGACTTGTCAAGAAAAAATAAAATTGTCTCATAGACGGGTATAGGCAGCCTACACCAAATGTTCCCTAAGTTTTAGAAATATAGTCTACAAAAAGGCTAAAAAACCAAAAGAAATGATAACAAGGATAGGTGCCATCTCTTCTTATTAAAAATGCCAAGGCTAAGTGTCTGCAGCACTGAACCCTTTTAGGTATAAAAAACATAAGGGCAGTACAAACCCGACAAAGACAAAGTTACAAAAAGAACAAAGTCAATCGGATAAAATCACAAAGGTACAAACCAAGCCAGGACGCAAAACCAAAAAGCCTTCAAGGCTTCAAGCCACCGGGGTAATATCTCAAAACCTTAAAGGCTTCAACCTATTAACAGATAGCCAAAAGGCTTGAACGGTTAAAAGCCAAATAAACTGCCTTGTCCAAAAAGGCACAAGCATAAAACCATAATAAAAGAAAAATAGTTAACACATAACATCATATAAACGAAAGCCCAAAAGACTTCCAAACATAAGTTAAGGCAAGTCCTAGTAACTTGCAAATCTAATCATTGTTCAACGGCCATACAGGCCTTCAGCATAACCAAAAGGAACCTTAGGGGTTCCTGAAAACCTAATATTGTTCAACAGTTACAAACCACGAATTGTTTTAACAAAGTGCTAAGAAAGCTACGAATTTTAGGCATCAGCAGAAGGCTTAGTAGCCTCAGAAATGCTACCCTTGGCCTTCTTAGTCTTCTTAACCTTCTTAGCCTTCGGACCTTGATCATCAACAGTTGAAATTTCCAAACTAGCATCCATCGGAACATCGGCCTCCCCAGGAAAACTATCCTCACTATCCCCCGAAAAGGAACGTTTCCTCGACAGGGAGCCAAGCAGTTCAGCACATAACTTGTCATTCAAACCATCCGGCTTCAGTTCCTGTAAAGCAGAGAGAGGCTTACTATAACAAGAGGAAACTTGACTTACATACGGGTAGGATAACCTCTCCATTTGCTCCACGGAACTCTTAAAGACCTCAGAGGCTTCGGGACGGTATAGAGGAGATTGCTCCAAAGGGTTGCCAGACTCACAAAGCTTATAACCTGCAATAAGGCCTTGGTGTTTTCCCAGGTTGAGCAGCTCAGTGTAGACATCACCGAGAGCGGAGTTAAATTCCTTAGAGTGCAAGAGATAGGTAACCACCTGATGAAACCCATGTTCAATAAGCCATTGGTTATCCCCGGTAGTTTGGGCAACCAAAGCTTTCAAACCATCCTTCTCCTTATCAAAAGCTTTCTTTTGCACAGCCAAGGTTTCCCGGTCAGACTTCAGTTTCAATAAGCTAGCTTCAAAGCTTTTCCTAAGATCACCCATTTCTATGTCATGCCTTTTAGTTAACTCCTCAATCTTCTTGTTCCAACCCAACTCCTTCTCAGAAAAGCTCTCAATTTCCTTCTTCATGGCAGCAATAGAAACCTTCATTTTCTCCTTCTTCTTGGAAGTCTCTTCATATTCCCGCATCCCTTTGGCAAAACGGGTGACACCTTCAGCCAAGAAGGCAGAAAGGTTGCAGGAACTGAGCATCATCCTTGAGATAAGATGATCACCCTCCATCTCAGATATGGCATCTCGAACACCAGGAGGAGCAAAATGAGCCAAAGCTTCAGCACACACAACAGGATCCTTAAAATTATCACCAACCTTAACCTTCCAATTGGGCACATAAATGTCATCCGAACCCTCGAAGCTTTCAACACTCTTGGCCGATGAACCTTCAATAGCAGAAATAGAACCCTTCTTGACCAATTTCTTCTTCTTGCTCGAAACGATCAACTCCTTTTCTTTGCCTTTACCAACATCCACAGCTTGATCCTCTGATGCTTCGATGTCATCACTAACGTCAACAGGCTCTGAGCCAGAGGGCTGCTCAACACCCTTCAGATGACGTTGAGAGCGACGAGTAGAACCTTTGGACACAGTAACTTTGGTGAAGCCTTTGACATTTGGAACATTGACATAACCAGAACCCTCAAACCTATAGTCAGCACCCTTAACAACCGCATTCTCACCAGGGGTAGCAGCAGCATCACCAAAAACAACGTCCGAGGTATCATCACTCTTAATAAAATCCAAGGCGGACATAACTACAATACAAAATATAAAAAATATAAGCAGACAAATAAAAAGAAAAAAAAAGCAGGAAAGGGAAAAAGGCATACCCTTCCCATCTCTAATAAGCACCGGGTCCCGGTTAGCATTTTCCCAAATTTTACTTATACCCAATAACACCAACAGATGCTCAGGAAAGGGACGAAGCCTCGAAGGGCACTCCCTAAGAATTTCTAAAAAAACGGGTGTTTATCTCGGAATCAGAAGGCTCCGGCACGTTCAGAACAGCATCCGGGTGTCTCCAAACAAGTTTGAAAGGAACAATTTCCTCCGACACCCAGAAAAACCGATCCTTCCAAACCCCAAGTGTAGAAACCATGGACGAAATCAAACAAGTATCAACTTGACTGATTTCGAAGGTAAACCAATCACCATTTTTGGCAAGACGAAAGAAACGACGGAATGATAGAAGAGTAGGATCATACCCACAAGCCCGGCACAGAATTTCGAAATGCAAAACCCTAGCCATACCTAGGGGATGAACTTGACCGAAAGACACTCGATAATATTCCAACACATTCAACACAAAGTTTGAAAACGGATAACGGAGGTTTGAAAACTCAAAATGACGACAATACAAGGCAATCATACCAGAAGGACAAGCATTGACAGATTTATCACAAGCCGGTGCAACCGGTCTATACTTTGTCCCTATTCCCCATTCGGCACAAAATAAATCGACTTCCTCCTGGGTCAGTCGAGAGAAGGATTTTGCCATATCCTTCCGAGCACCCATAACTATGAACAATTAAAGAGAAGGATGAGATAAGTGGAACTAACCTGATTTTCGAAGAAAAGGGGGAAAACTTGAGAGGAAAAAGAAAAAAGTGATGTTTATCCAAAGATTAACCGTGTAAATAAGTGAAGATATAACAATATAATAACCTACCAATAGGGGTAATAATGGCAAACAGTAACTGCCATACATCAATCACATCAACCGTCAGTCATTTCAAAATTCAAATATTAACTGAGCACAACCTTTCAAGCCTTCAAGCATGGAACCCTTGAAATTTTTAGGCAGTAAAACACGCGTATAAAGTCAGAAGTCTTTGAGCTCATCTCTCAAAAAACTCTGACTTGGGGGGCTGATGACGGGGGTAGCCTAAGATTGAATAAAATGGCTAATTACGTAAATGCTTAAATAGTTAAATGGTTCAAGGCTTAAAAAGCTGTGAGAAAGGAAAAAGCAACACGGAAACAGTAGCCAGTCACATCTGGAGATCGCTTCACCAACCCACAGCCGCAAAGGCAATGCAGGTCTGCACAATGCACGCTATTATCCGGGGGACAAAAGCCTTCAACCCCCAAAAGGGGAAACCCTCCACTGCAAGTGAGGTTGCTAGTCTAATCCATTCCACTTCGGGAGATGCCTTCCCTTATAAAATGACACTTCATTTACTTCAGAGAGGACATCTTGACCAGCTCTGATTCTCCAATCTCTGGTCATTCACATCGAATGCTTGTCTTGCACAAGTCATTCCCTTTCACATCCAACACACACATTCCCTTTGCTTCCACTTCCGAATCTGAGTACAATTCAGAGGAGGATCCATAGCAAAGAACAACAATAAACTAGTAAACCTCCTTCCACGTCTCGCAAACGTGGGGGGACCCCACGACCTGCGTTAGGCAAGGTTGAACCCTTCAACCATTCTGCCTAGCCAGTCCAGCTACCACCGTTGGTCTTGTATTTGTTGCATCAACAATCACCATTGCCCTTGATTTTCTTGACTGTATATCTCTTAAATGTCAGCATATACACATGTGATTTAGTTTACGAATATTTTTCAATGCCGAGAACCTCGATCAGAGAGTAAAAAAGGCGTAAGGTTCACAATGGTGTAAAAGTAAAATGAAATATACCGGGCTAGGATTCGAGTTACAGGAACAAGGGCCAAACCAACCACCCAAGAATGGAAACGTCGAGCGAAAACACTTGACAATCTCATAGAAGCAGCTTTTCTTGCTACCAGACCTTTCTCCATCAATTAGGAATTTGATGTCGTCACTAAACACATTCCTTAAATTGTAGCCATTTGTTGAGTGTTTTTTTTGTGTCTAATCCGCATATATCACCATTGCCCTTGATTTTCTTGACTGTGTATCTCTTAAATGTCAACATATACACGTGTGATTTAGTTTACGAAGATATTTCAATGCCGAGAACCTCGATCAGAGAGTAAAAAAGGCGTAAGGTTCACAATGGTGTAAAATTAAAATGGGATATACCGGGCTAGGATTCGAGTTACAGGAACAAGGTCCAAAGCAACCATCCAAGAATGGAACTATCGAGCGAAAACACTTGACAACCTCTTAGAAGCAGCTTTTCTTGCCACCAGACCTTTCTCCATCAATTAGGAATCTGATGCCGTCACTAAACACATTCCTTAAATTGTAGCCATTTGTTGAGTTTTTTTTTGGTGTCTAATCCGCATATAAATCACCATTGCCCTTGATTTTCTTGACTGTATATCTCTTAAATGTCAACATATACACGTGTGATTTAGTTTACGAAGATTTTTCATTGCCGAGAACCTCGATCAGAGAGTAAAAAAGGCATAAGGTTCACAATGGTGTAAAATTAAAATGGGATATACCGGGCTAGGATTCGAGTTACAGGAACAAGGGCCAAACCAACCACCCAAGAATGGAATCGTCAAGCGAAAACACTTGACAACCTCCTATAAGCAGCTTTTCTTGCTGCCAGACCTTTCTCCATCAATTAGGAATTTGATGTCGTCACTAAACACATTCCTTAAATTGTAGCCATTTGTTGAGTGTTTTTTTTTTGGTATCTAATCCGCATATATATCACCATTGCCATTGATTTTCTGGACTGTATATCTCTTAAATGTCAACATATACACATGTGATTTAGTTTACGAATATTTTTCAATGCCGAGAACCTCGATCAGAGAGTAAAAAAGGCGTAAGGTTCACAATGGTGTAAAATTGAAATGGGATATACTGGGCTACGATTCGAGTTACACGAACAAGGGCCAAACCAACCACCTAAGAATGGAATTGTCGAGCGAAAACACTTGACAACCTCCTAGAAGCAGCTTTTCTTGCCACCAGACCTTTCTCCATCAATTAAGAATCTGATGCCGTCACTAAACACATTCCTTAAATTGTAGCCATTTGTTGAGTGTTTTTTTTAGTGTCTAATCCGCCTATAAATCACCATTACCCTTGATTTTCTTGACTGTATATCTCTTAAATGTCAACATATACACGTGTGATTTAGTTTACGAAGATTTTTCAATGTCGAGAACCTCGATCAGAGAGTAAAAAATGAGTAAGGTTCACAATGGTGTAAAATTAAAATGGGATATACCGGGCTTGGATTCGAGTTACAGGAACAAGGGCCAAACCAACCACCCAAGAATGGAATCGTCGAGTGAAAACACTTGACAACCTCCTAGAAGCAGCTTTTCTTGCCACCAGACCTTTCTCCATCAATTAAGAATCTGATGCCGTCACTAAACACATTCCTTAAATTGTAGCCATTTGTGAGTGTTTTTTTTGGGTGTCTAATCCGCATATATATCACCATTGCCCTTGATTTTCTTGACAGTATATCTCTTAAATGTCAACATATACACGTGTGATTTAGTTTACGAAGATTTTTCAATGCCGAGAACCTCGATCAGAGAGTAAAAAAGGCGTAAGGTTCATAATGGTGTAAAATTAAAATGGGATATACCGGGCTAGGATTCGATTTACAGGAACAAGAACCAAACCAACCACCCAAGAATGGAATCGTCAGGCGAAAACACTTGACAACCTCCTACAAGCAGCTTTTCTTGCCACTAGACCTTTCTCCATCAACTAGGAATCTGATGCCATCTCCAAACACATTCCTTAAATTGTAGCCATTTATTGAGTGTTTTTTTTTTTGTGTCTAATCCGCATATATATCACCATTTCCCTTTATTTTCTTGACTTTATATCTCTTAAATGTCAACATATACACGTGTGATTTAGTTTACGAAGATTTTTCAATGCCGAGAACCTCGATCAGAGAGTAAAAAGGCGTAAGGTTCACAACGGTGTAAAATTAAAATGGGATATACCGGGCTAGGATTCGAGTTACAGGAACAAGGGCCAAACCAACCACCCAAGAATGGAATCGTCGAGCGAAAACACTTGACAACCTCCTAGAAGCAGCTTTTCTTGCTACCAGACCTTTCTCCATCAATTAGGAATTTGATGTCGTCACTCAACACATTCCTTAAATTGTAGCCATTTGTTGAGTGTTTTTTTTTTGTGTCTAACCCGCATATATATCACTATTGCCCTTGATTTTCTTGACTGTATATCTCTTAAATGTCAGCATATATACATGTGATTTAGTTTACGAAGATTTTTCAATGCCGAGAACCTCGATCAGAGAGTAAAAAAGGCGTAAGGTTCACAATAGTGTAAAATTAAAATGGGATATACCGGGCTAGGATTCGAGTTACAGGAACAAGGGCCAAACCAACCACCCAAGAATGGAATCGTCGAGCGAAAACACTTGACAACCTCCTAGAAGCAGCTTTTCTTGCTACCAGACCTTTCTCCGTCAATTAGGAATCTGATGTCGTCACTAAACACATTCCTTTAATTGTAGCCATTTGTTGAGTGTTTTTTTTTTGTCTAATCCGCATATAAATCACCATTGCCCTTGATTTTCTTGACCGTATATCTCTTAAATGTCAGCATATACACATGTGATTTAGTTTACGAAGATTTTTCAATGCCGAGAACCTCGATCAGAGAGTAAAAAAGGCGTAAGGTTCACAATAGTGTAAAATTGAAATGGGATATACTGCGCTACGATTCGAGTTACACGAACAAGGGCCAAACCAACCTCCTAAGAATGGAATTGTCGAGCGAAAACACTTGACAACCTCCTAGAAGCAGCTTTTCTTGCCACCAGACCTTTCTCCATCAATTAGGAATCTGATGCCGTCACTAAACACATTCCTTAAATTGTAGCCATTTGTTGAGTGTTTTTTTTGGTGTCTAATCCGCCTATAAATCACCATTGCCCTTGATTTTCTTGACTGTATATCTCTTAAATGTCAACATATACACGTGTGATTTAGTTTACGAAGATTTTTCAATGTCGAGAACCTCGATCAGAGAGTAAAAAATGAGTAAGGTTCACAATGGTGTAAAATTAAAATGGGATATACCGGGCTAGGATTCGAGTTATAGGAACAAGGGCCAAACCAACCACCCAAGAATGGAATCGTCGAGTGAAAACACTTGACAACCTCCTAGAAGAAGCTTTTCTTGCCACCTGGCCTTTCTCCATCAATTAGGAATCTGATGCCGTCACTAAACACATTCCTTAAATTGTAGCCATTTGTGAGTGTTTTTTTTTTGGGTGTCTAATCCGCATATATATCACCATTGCCCTTGATTTTCTTGACAGTATATCTCTTAAATGTCAACATATACACGTGTGATTTAGTTTACGAAGATTTTTCAATGCCGAGAACCTCGATCAGAGAGTAAAAAAGGCGTAAGGTTCATAATGGTGTAAAATTAAAATGGGATATACCGGGCTAGGATTCGATTTACACGAACAAGAACCAAACCAACCACCCAAGAATGGAATCGTTAGGCGAAAACACTTGACAACCTCCTACAAGCAGCTTTTCTTGCTACTAGACCTTTCTCCATCAACTAGGAATCTGATGCCATCTCTAAACACATTCCTTAAATTATAGCCATTTGTTGAGTGTTTTTTTTTTGTGTCTAATCCTCATATATATCACCATTTCCCTTTATTTTCTTGATTGTATATCTCTTAAATGTCAACATATACACGTGTGATTTAGTTTACGAAGATTTTTCAATGCCGAGAACCTCGATCAGAGAGTAAAAAGGCGTAAGGTTCACAACGGTGTAAAATTAAAATGGGATATACCGGGCTAGGATTCGAGTTACAGGAACAAGGGCCAAACCAACCACCCAAGAATGGAATCGTCGAGCGAAAACACTTGACAACCTCCTACAAGTAGCTTTTCTTGCTACCAGACCTTTCTCCATCAATTAGGAATTTGATGTCGTCACTAAACACATTCCTTAAATTGTAGCCATTTGTTGAGTGTTTTTTTTTTGTGTCTAATCCGCATATATATCACTATTGCCCTTGATTTTCTTGAGTGTATATCTCTTAAATGTCAGCATATATACATGTGATTTAGTTTACGAAGATTTTTCAATGCCGAGAACCGCGATCAGAGAGTAAAAAAGGCGTAAGGTTCACAATGGTGTAAAATTAAAATGGGATATACCAGGCTAGGATTCGAGTTACAGGAACAAGGGCCAAACCAACCACCCAAGAATGGAATCGCCGAGCGAAAACACTTGACAACCTCCTAGAAGCAGCTTTTCTTGCTACCAGACATTTCTCCGTCAATTAGGAATCTGCTGCCGTCACTAAACACATTCCTTAAATTGTAGCCATTTGTTGAGTGTTTTTTTTTTGTGTCTAATCCGCCTATAAATCACCATTGCCCTTGATTTTCTTGACTGTATATCTCTTAAATGTCAACATATACACGTGTGATTTAGTTTACGAAGATTTTTCAATGTCGAGAACCTAGATCAGAGAGTAAAAAATGAGTAAGGTTCACAACGGTGTAAAATTAAAATGGGATATACCGGGCTAGGATTCGAGTTACAGGAACAAGGGCCAAACCAACCACCCAAGAATGGAATCGTCGAGCGAAAACACTTGACAACCTCCTAGAAGCAGCTTTTCTTGCTACCAGACCTTTCTCCGTCAATTAGGAATCTGATGTCGTCACTAAACACATTCCTTTAATTGTAGCCATTTGTTGAGTGTTTTTTTTTTGTCTAATCCGCATATAAATCACCATTGCCCTTGATTTTCTTGACCGTATATCTCTTAAATGTCAGCATATACACATGTGATTTAGTTTACGAAGATTTTTCAATGCCGAGAACCTCGATCAGAGAGTAAAAAAGGCGTAAGGTTCACAATAGTGTAAAATTGAAATGGGATATACTGCGCTACGATTCGAGTTACACGAACAAGGGCCAAACCAACCTCCTAAGAATGGAATTGTCGAGCGAAAACACTTGACAACCTCCTAGAAGCAGCTTTTCTTGCCACCAGACCTTTCTCCATCAATTAGGAATCTGATGCCGTCACTAAACACATTCCTTAAATTGTAGCCATTTGTTGAGTGTTTTTTTTGGTGTCTAATCCGCCTATAAATCACCATTGCCCTTGATTTTCTTGACTGTATATCTCTTAAATGTCAACATATACACGTGTGATTTAGTTTACGAAGATTTTTCAATGTCGAGAACCTCGATCAGAGAGTAAAAAATGAGTAAGGTTCACAATGGTGTAAAATTAAAATGGGATATACCGGGCTAGGATTCGAGTTATAGGAACAAGGGCCAAACCAACCACCCAAGAATGGAATCGTCGAGTGAAAACACTTGACAACCTCCTAGAAGAAGCTTTTCTTGCCACCTGGCCTTTCTCCATCAATTAGGAATCTGATGCCGTCACTAAACACATTCCTTAAATTGTAGCCATTTGTGAGTGTTTTTTTTTTGGGTGTCTAATCCGCATATATATCACCATTGCCCTTGATTTTCTTGACAGTATATCTCTTAAATGTCAACATATACACGTGTGATTTAGTTTACGAAGATTTTTCAATGCCGAGAACCTCGATCAGAGAGTAAAAAAGGCGTAAGGTTCATAATGGTGTAAAATTAAAATGGGATATACCGGGCTAGGATTCGATTTACACGAACAAGAACCAAACCAACCACCCAAGAATGGAATCGTTAGGCGAAAACACTTGACAACCTCCTACAAGCAGCTTTTCTTGCTACTAGACCTTTCTCCATCAACTAGGAATCTGATGCCATCTCTAAACACATTCCTTAAATTATAGCCATTTGTTGAGTGTTTTTTTTTTGTGTCTAATCCTCATATATATCACCATTTCCCTTTATTTTCTTGATTGTATATCTCTTAAATGTCAACATATACACGTGTGATTTTGTTTACGAAGATTTTTCAATGCCGAGAACCTCGATCAGAGAGTAAAAAGGCGTAAGGTTCACAACGGTGTAAAATTAAAATGGGATATACCGGGCTAGGATTCGAGTTACAGGAACAAGGGCCAAACCAACCACCCAAGAATGGAATCGTCGAGCGAAAACACTTGACAACCTCCTACAAGTAGCTTTTCTTGCTACCAGACCTTTCTCCATCAATTAGGAATTTGATGTCGTCACTAAACACATTCCTTAAATTGTAGCCATTTGTTGAGTGTTTTTTTTTTGTGTCTAATCCGCATATATATCACTATTGCCCTTGATTTTCTTGAGTGTATATCTCTTAAATGTCAGCATATATACATGTGATTTAGTTTACGAAGATTTTTCAATGCCGAGAACCGCGATCAGAGAGTAAAAAAGGCGTAAGGTTCACAATGGTGTAAAATTAAAATGGGATATACCAGGCTAGGATTCGAGTTACAGGAACAAGGGCCAAACCAACCACCCAAGAATGGAATCGCCGAGCGAAAACACTTGACAACCTCCTAGAAGCAGCTTTTCTTGCTACCAGACATTTCTCCGTCAATTAGGAATCTGCTGCCGTCACTAAACACATTCCTTAAATTGTAGCCATTTGTTGAGTGTTTTTTTTTTGTGTCTAATCCGCCTATAAATCACCATTGCCCTTGATTTTCTTGACTGTATATCTCTTAAATGTCAACATATACACGTGTGATTTAGTTTACGAAGATTTTTCAATGTCGAGAACCTAGATCAGAGAGTAAAAAATGAGTAAGGTTCACAATGGTGTAAAATTAAAATGGGATATACCGGGCTATTATTCGAGTTACAGGAACAAGGGCCAAACCAACCACCCAAGAATGGAATCGTCGAGTGAAAACACTTGACAACCTCCTAGAAGCAGCTTTTCTTGCCACCACACATTTCTCCATTAATTAGGAATCTGATGCCGTCACTAAACACATTCCTTAAATTGTAGCAATTTGTGAGTGTTTTTTTTTGGTTGTCTAATCCGCATATATATCACCATTGCCCTTGATTTTCTTGACAGTATATCTCTTAAATGTCAACATATACACGTGTGATTTAGTTTACGAAGATTTTTCAATGCCGAGAACCTCGATCAGAGAGTAAAAAAGGCGTAAGGTTCATAATGGTGTAAAAATAAAATGGGATATACCGGGCTAGGATTCGATTTACAGGAACAAGAACCAAACCAACCACCCAAGAATGGAATCGTCAGGCGAAAACACTTGACAACCTCCTACAAGCAGCTTTTCTTGCCACTAGACCTTTCTCCATCAACTAGGAATCTGATGCCATCTCTAAACACATTCCTTAAATTGTAGCCATTTGTTGAGTGTTTTTTTTTGTGTCTAATCCGCATATATATCACCATTTCCCTTTATTTTCTTGACTGTATATCTCTTAAATGTCAACATATACACGTGTGATTTAGTTTACGAAGATTTTTCAATGCCGAGAACCTCGATCAGAGAGTAAAAAGGCGTATGGTTCACAACGGTGTAAAATTAAAATGGGATATACCGGGCTAGGATTCGAGTTACAGGAACAAGGGCCAAACCAACCATCCAAGAATGGAATCGTCGAGCGAAAACACTTGACAACCTCCTAGAAGCAGCTTTTCTTGCTACCAGACCTTTCTCCATCAATTAGGAATTTGATGTCGTCACTAAACACATTCCTTAAATTGTAGCCATTTGTTGAGTGTTTTTTTTGTGTCTAATCCGCATATATATCACTATTGCCCTTGATTTTCTTGACTGTATATCTCTTAAATGTCAGCATATATACATGTGATTTAGTTTACGAAGATTTTTCAATGCCGAGAACCTCGATCAGAGAGTAAAAAGGCGTAAGGTTCACAATGGTTTAAAATTAAAATGGGATATACTGGGCTAGGATTCGAGTTCAAGAACAAGGGCCAAACCAACCACCCAAGAATGGAATTGTCGAGCGAAAGCACTTGACAACCTCCTAGAAGCAGCTTTTCTTGCCACCAGACCTTTCTCCATCAATTAGGAATCTGATGCCATCACTAAACACATTCCTTAAATTGTAGCCATTTGTTGAGTGTTTTTTTTGGTGTCTAATTCGCATATAAATCACCATTACCCAAGATTTTCTTGACTGTATATCTCTTAAATGTCAACATATACATGTGTGATTTAGTTTACGAAGATTTTTCAATGTCGAGAACCTCGATCAGAGAGTAAAAAAGGCGTAAGGTTCACAATGCTGTAAAATTAAAATGGGATATACCGGGCTAGGATTCGATTTACAGGAACAAGAACCAAACCAACCACCCAAGAATGGAATCGTCAGGCGAAAACACTTGACAACCTCCTACAAGCAGCTTTTCTTGCCACTAGACCTTTCTCCATCAATTAGGAATCCGATGCCATCACTAAACACATTCCTTAAATTGTAGCCATTTGTTGAGTGTTTTTTTTGTGTCTAATCCGCATATATATCACCATTTCCCTTGATTTTCTTGATTGTATATCTCTTAAATATCAACATATACACGTGTGATTTAGTTTACGAAGATTTTTCAATGCCGAGAACCTCGATCAGAGAGTAAAAAAGGCGTAAGGTTCACAATGGGGTAAAATTAAAATGGGATATACCGGGCTAGGATTCGAGTTACAGGAACAAGGGCCAAACCAACCACCCAAGAATGGAATCGTCGAGCGAAAACACTTGACAACCTCCTAGAAGCAGCTTTTCTTGCTACCAGACCTTCTCTATCAATTAGGAATTTGATGTCGTCACTAAATACATTCCTTATATTGTAGCCATTTGTTGAGTGTTTTTTTTTTTGTGTCTAATCCGCATGTATATCCCAATTGCCCTTGATTTTCTTGACTGTATATCTCGTAAATGTCAACATATACACGTGTGATTGAGTTTACGAAGATTTTTCAATGCCGAGAGCATCGATCAGAGAGTAAAAAAGGCGTAAGGTTCACAATGGTGTAAAATTAAAATGAGATATACCTGGCTAGGATTCGAGTTACAAGAACAAGGGCCAAACCAACCACCCAAGAATGGAATTGTCGAGCGAAAACACTTGACAACCTCCTAGAAGCAGCTTTTCTTGCCACCAGACCTTTCTCCATAAATTAGGAATCGGATGCCGTCATTAAACACATTCCTTAAATTGTAGCCATTTGTTGAGTGTTTTTTTTTGTGTCTAATCCGCATATAAATCACCATTGCCCTTGATTTTCTTTACTGTATATCTCTTAAATGTCAACATATACACGTGTGATTTAGCTTACGAAGATTTTTCAATGTCGAGAACCTCGATCTGAGAGTAAAAAAGGCGTATGGTTCTCAATGGTGTAAAATTAAAATGGGATATACCGGGCTAGGATTCGAGTTACAGGAACAGGGGCCAAACCAACCACCCAAGAATGGAATCGTCGAGTGAAAACACTTGACAACCTCCTAGAAGCAGCTTTTCTTGCCACCAGACATTTCTCCATCAATTAGGAATCTGATGCCGTCACTAAACACATTCCTTAAATTGTAGCCATTTGTGAGTGTTTTTTTTTGGGTGTCTAATCCGAATATATATCACCATTGCCCTTGATTTTATTGGCAGTATATCTCTTAAATGTCAACATATACACGTGTCGTTTAGTTTACGAAGATTTTTCAATGTTGAGAACCTCGATCAGAGAGTAAAAAATGCGTAAGGTTCATAATGGTGTAAAATTAAAATGGGATATACCGGGCTAAGATTCGATTTACAGGAACAAGAACGAAACCAACCACCCAAGAATGGAATCGTCGAGCGAAAACACTTGACAACCTCCTACAAGCAGCTTTTCTTGCCAATAGACCATTTCTCCATCAATTAGGAATCTGATGCCGTCACTAAACACATTCCTTAAATTGTAGCCATTTGTTGAGTGTTTTTTTTTGTCTAATCCGCATATATATCACCATTTCCCTTGATTTTCTTGACTGTATATCTCATAAATGTCAACATATACACGTGTGATTTAGTTTATGAAGATTTTTCAATGCCGAGAACCTCGATCAGAGAGTAAAAAAGGCTTAAGGTTCACAATGGTGTAAAATTAAAATGGGATATACCGGGCTAGGATTCGAGTCACAGGAACAAGGGCCAAACCAACCACCCGAGAATGGAATTGTCGAGCGAAAACACTTGACAACCTCCTAGAAGCAACTTTTCTTGCTACAAGACCTTTCTCCATCAATTAGGAATCTGATGCCGTCACTAAACACATTCCTTAAATTGTAGCCATTTGTTGAGTGTTTTTTTTGGTGACAAATCCGCATATATATCACCATTGCCCTTGATTTTCTTGACTGTATGTCTCTTAAATGTCAACATATACACGTGTGATTTAGTTTACGAAGATTTTTCAATGGCGAGAACCTCGATCAGAGATTAAAAATGGTGTAAGGTTCACAATGGTGTAAAATTAAAATGGGATATACTGGGCAAGGATTCGTGTTACAGTAACAAGGACGAAACCAACCACCCAAGAATGGTATCGTCGAGCGAAAACACTTGACAACCTCCGAGAAGCAGTTTTTTCTTGCCACCAGACCTTTCTCCATCAATTAGGAATCTGATGCCGTCACTAAACACATTCCTTAAATTGTAGCCATTTGTTGAGTGTTTTTTTCGGTGTCTAATCCGCATATATATCACCATTGCCCTTGATTTTCTTGACTGTATGTCTCTTAAATGTCAACATATACACGTGTGATTTAGTTTACGAAGATTTTTCAATGCCGAGAACCTCGATCAGAGAGTAAAAAAGGCGTAAGGTTAACAATGATGTAAAATTAAGATGGGATATACCGGGCTAGGATTCGAGTTACAGGAACAAGGGCCTAACCAACCACCCAAGAATGGAATCGTCGAGCGAAAACACTTAACAACCTCCTAGAAACCGCTTTTCTTGCCACAAGACCTTTCTCCATCAATTAGGAATCTGATGCCGTCACTAAACACATTCCTTAAATTGTAGCCATTTGTTGAGTGTTTTTTTCGGTGTCTAATCCGCATATATATCACCATTTCCCTTGATTTTCTTGACTGTATATCTCTTAAATGTCAACATATACACGTGTGATTTAGTTTACGAAGATTTTTCAATGCCGAGAACCTCGATCAGAGAGTAAAAAAGGCGTAAGGTTCACAATGGTGTAAAATTAAAATGGGATATACAGGGCTAGGATTCGAGTTACAGGAACAAGGGCCAAACCAACCACCCAAGAATGGAATCGTCGAGCGAAAACACTTGACAACCTCCTAGAAGCAGCTTTTCTTGCTACCAGACATTTCTCCATCAATTAGGAATTTGATGTCGTCACTAAACACATTCCTTAAATTGTAGCCATTTGTTGAGTGTTTTTTTTGTGTCTAATCCGCATATATCACCATTGCCCTTGATTTTCTTGACTGTATATCTCTTAAATGTCAGCATATACACATGTGATTTAGTTTACGAAGATTTTTCAATGCCGAGAACCTCGATCAGAGAGTAAAAAAGGCGTAAGGTTCACAATGGTGTAAAATTAAAATGGGATATATCGGGCTAAGATTCGAGTTACAGGAACAAGGGCCAAACCAACCACCCAAGAATGGAAACGTGGAGCGAAAACACTTGACAACCTCCTAGAAGTAGCTTTTCTTGCTACCAGACTTTCCTCCATCAATTAGGAATTTAATGTCGTCACTAAACACATTCCTTAAATTGTAGCCATTTGTTGTGTGTTTTTTTTGTGTCTAATCCGCATATATCACCATTACCCTTGATTTTCTTGACTGTGTATCTCTTAAATGTCAACATATACACGTGTGATTTAGTTTACGAAGATATTTCAATGCCGAGAACCTCGATCAGAGAGTAAAAAAGTTGTAAGGTTCACAATGGTGTAAAATTAAAATGGGATATACCGGGCTAGGATTCGAGTTACAGGAACAAGGTCCAAAGCAACCACCCAAAAATGGAATTGTCGAGCGAAAACACTTGAAAACCTCCTAGAAGCAGCTTTTCTTGCCACCAGACCTTTCTCCATCAATTAGGAATCTGATGCCGTCACTAAACACATTCCTTAAATTGTAGCCATTTGTTGAGTGTTTTTTTTTTTGTGTCTAATCCGCATATAAATCACCATTGCCCTTGATTTTCTTGACTGTATTTCTCTTAAATGTCAACATATACACGTGTGATTTAGTTTACGAAGATTTTTCAATGCCGAGAACCTCGATCAGAGAGTAAAAAAGGCGTAAGGTTCACAATGGTGTAAAGTTAAAATGGGATATACCGGGCTAGGATTCGAGTTACAGGAACAAGGGCCAAACCAACCACCCAAGAATGGAATCGTCGAGTGAAAACTCTTGACAACCTCCTACAAGCAACTTTACTTGCCACCAGACATTTCTCCATCAATTAGGAATCTGATGCCGTCACTAAACACATTCCTTAAATTGTAGCCATTTGTTGAGTGTTTTTTGTTTTGGTGTCTAATCCACAAATATATATCACCATTGCCCTTGATTTTCTTGACTGTATATCTCTTAAATGTAAACATATACACATGTGATTTAGTTTACGAAGATTTTTCAATGCAGAGAACCTCGATCAGAGAGTAAAAAAGGCGTAAGGTTCACAATGGTGTAAAATTAAAATGGGATATACCGGGCTAGGATTCGATTTATAGGACCAAGAACCAAACCAACCACCCAAGAATGGAATCGTCAAGCGAAAACACTTGACAACCTCCTACAGGCAGCTTTTCTTGCCACCAGACCTTTCTCCATCAATTAGGAATCTAATGCCGTCACTAAATACATTCCTTATTTTGTAGTCATTTGTTGAGTGTATTTTTTTTGTGTCTAATCCGCATATATATCACCATTTCCCTTGATTTTCTTAACTGTATATCTCTTAAATGTCAGTATATACACGTGTGATTTTGTTTACGAAGATTTTTCAATGCCGAGAACCTCGATCAGAGAGTAAAAAAGGCGTAAGATTCACAATGGTGTAAAATTAAAATGGGATATACCGGGCAAGAATTCGAGTTACAGGAACAAGGGCCAAACCAACCACCCAAGAATGGAAACGTGGAGCGAAAACACTTGACAACCTCCTAGAAGCAGCTTTTCTTGCTACCAGACTTTCCTCCATCAATTAGGAATTTGATGTCGTCACTAAACACATTCCTTAAATTGTAGCCATTTGTTGTGTGTTTTTTTTGTGTCTAATCCGCATATATCACCATTACCCTTGATTTTCTTGACTGTGTATCTCTTAAATGTCAACATATACACGTGTGATTTAGTTTACGAAGATATTTCAATGCCGAGAACCTCGATCAGAGAGTAAAAAAGTTGTAAGGTTCACAATGGTGTAAAATTAAAATGGGATATACCGGGCTAGGATTCGATTTACAGGAACAAGGTCCAAAGCAACCACCCAAGAATGGAATTGTCGAGCGAAAACACTTGAAAACCTCCTAGAAGCAGCTTTTCTTGCCACCAGACCTTTCTCCATCAATTAGGAATCTGATGCCGTCACTAAACACATTCCTTAAATTGTAGCCATTTGTTGAGTGTTTTTTTTTTGTGTCTAATCCGAATATAAATCACCATTGCCCTTGATTTTCTTGACTGTATTTCTCTTAATTGTCAACATATACACGTGTGATTTAGTTTACGAAGATTTTCAATGCCGAGAACCTCGATCAGAGAGTAAAAAAGGCGTAAGGTTCACAATGGTGTAAAGTTAAAATGGGATATACCGGGCTAGGATTCGAGTTACAGGAACAAGGGCCAAACCAACCACCCAAGAATGGAATCGTCGAGTGAAAACTCTTGACAACCTCCTACAAGCAACTTTACTTGCCACCAGACATTTCTCCATCAATTAGGAATCTGATGCCGTCACTAAACACATTCCTTAAATTGTAGCCATTTGTTGAGTGTTTTTTTCGGTGTCTAATCCGCATATATATCACCATTTCCCTTGATTTTCTTGACTGTATATCTCTTAAATGTCAACATATACACGTGTGATTTAGTTTACGAAGATTTTTCAATGCCGAGAACCTCGATCAGAGAGTAAAAAAGGCGTAAGGTTCACAATGGTGTAAAATTAAAATGGGATATACAGGGCTAGGATTCGAGTTACAGGAACAAGGGCCAAACCAACCACCCAAGAATGGAATCGTCGAGCGAAAACACTTGACAACCTCCTAGAAGCAGCTTTTCTTGCTACCAGACATTTCTCCATCAATTAGGAATTTGATGTCGTCACTAAACACATTCCTTAAATTGTAGCCATTTGTTGAGTGTTTTTTTTGTGTCTAATCCGCATATATCACCATTGCCCTTGATTTTCTTGACTGTATATCTCTTAAATGTCAGCATATACACATGTGATTTAGTTTACGAAGATTTTTCAATGCCGAGAACCTCGATCAGAGAGTAAAAAAGGCGTAAGGTTCACAATGGTGTAAAATTAAAATGGGATATATCGGGCTAAGATTCGAGTTACAGGAACAAGGGCCAAACCAACCACCCAAGAATGGAAACGTGGAGCGAAAACACTTGACAACCTCCTAGAAGTAGCTTTTCTTGCTACCAGACTTTCCTCCATCAATTAGGAATTTAATGTCGTCACTAAACACATTCCTTAAATTGTAGCCATTTGTTGTGTGTTTTTTTTGTGTCTAATCCGCATATATCACCATTACCCTTGATTTTCTTGACTGTGTATCTCTTAAATGTCAACATATACACGTGTGATTTAGTTTACGAAGATATTTCAATGCCGAGAACCTCGATCAGAGAGTAAAAAAGTTGTAAGGTTCACAATGGTGTAAAATTAAAATGGGATATACCGGGCTAGGATTCGAGTTACAGGAACAAGGTCCAAAGCAACCACCCAAAAATGGAATTGTCGAGCGAAAACACTTGAAAACCTCCTAGAAGCAGCTTTTCTTGCCACCAGACCTTTCTCCATCAATTAGGAATCTGATGCCGTCACTAAACACATTCCTTAAATTGTAGCCATTTGTTGAGTGTTTTTTTTTTGTGTCTAATCCGCATATAAATCACCATTGCCCTTGATTTTCTTGACTGTATTTCTCTTAAATGTCAACATATACACGTGTGATTTAGTTTACGAAGATTTTTCAATGCCGAGAACCTCGATCAGAGAGTAAAAAAGGCGTAAGGTTCACAATGGTGTAAAGTTAAAATGGGATATACCGGGCTAGGATTCGAGTTACAGGAACAAGGGCCAAACCAACCACCCAAGAATGGAATCGTCGAGTGAAAACTCTTGACAACCTCCTACAAGCAACTTTACTTGCCACCAGACATTTCTCCATCAATTAGGAATCTGATGCCGTCACTAAACACATTCCTTAAATTGTAGCCATTTGTTGAGTGTTTTTTGTTTTGGTGTCTAATCCACAAATATATATCACCATTGCCCTTGATTTTCTTGACTGTATATCTCTTAAATGTAAACATATACACATGTGATTTAGTTTACGAAGATTTTTCAATGCAGAGAACCTCGATCAGAGAGTAAAAAAGGCGTAAGGTTCACAATGGTGTAAAATTAAAATGGGATATACCGGGCTAGGATTCGATTTATAGGACCAAGAACCAAACCAACCACCCAAGAATGGAATCGTCAAGCGAAAACACTTGACAACCTCCTACAGGCAGCTTTTCTTGCCACCAGACCTTTCTCCATCAATTAGGAATCTAATGCCGTCACTAAATACATTCCTTATTTTGTAGTCATTTGTTGAGTGTATTTTTTTTGTGTCTAATCCGCATATATATCACCATTTCCCTTGATTTTCTTAACTGTATATCTCTTAAATGTCAGTATATACACGTGTGATTTTGTTTACGAAGATTTTTCAATGCCGAGAACCTCGATCAGAGAGTAAAAAAGGCGTAAGATTCACAATGGTGTAAAATTAAAATGGGATATACCGGGCAAGAATTCGAGTTACAGGAACAAGGGCCAAACCAACCACCCAAGAATGGAAACGTGGAGCGAAAACACTTGACAACCTCCTAGAAGCAGCTTTTCTTGCTACCAGACTTTCCTCCATCAATTAGGAATTTGATGTCGTCACTAAACACATTCCTTAAATTGTAGCCATTTGTTGTGTGTTTTTTTTGTGTCTAATCCGCATATATCACCATTACCCTTGATTTTCTTGACTGTGTATCTCTTAAATGTCAACATATACACGTGTGATTTAGTTTACGAAGATATTTCAATGCCGAGAACCTCGATCAGAGAGTAAAAAAGTTGTAAGGTTCACAATGGTGTAAAATTAAAATGGGATATACCGGGCTAGGATTCGATTTACAGGAACAAGGTCCAAAGCAACCACCCAAGAATGGAATTGTCGAGCGAAAACACTTGAAAACCTCCTAGAAGCAGCTTTTCTTGCCACCAGACCTTTCTCCATCAATTAGGAATCTGATGCCGTCACTAAACACATTCCTTAAATTGTAGCCATTTGTTGAGTGTTTTTTTTTTTGTGTCTAATCCGAATATAAATCACCATTGCCCTTGATTTTCTTGACTGTATTTCTCTTAATTGTCAACATATACACGTGTGATTTAGTTTACGAAGATTTTCAATGCCGAGAACCTCGATCAGAGAGTAAAAAAGGCGTAAGGTTCACAATGGTGTAAAGTTAAAATGGGATATACCGGGCTAGGATTCGAGTTACAGGAACAAGGGCCAAACCAACCACCCAAGAATGGAATCGTCGAGTGAAAACTCTTGACAACCTCCTACAAGCAACTTTACTTGCCACCAGACATTTCTCCATCAATTAGGAATCTGATGCCGTCACTAAACACATTCCTTAAATTGTAGCCATTTGTTGAGTGTTTTTTGTTTTGGTGTCTAATCCACAAATATATATCACCATTGCCCTTGATTTTCTTGACTGTATATCTCTTAAATGTAAACATATACACATGTGATTTAGTTTACGAAAATTTTTCAATGCAGAGAACCTCGATCAGAGAGTAAAAAAGGCGTAAGGTTCACAATGGTGTAAAATTAAAATGGGATATACCGGGCTAGGATTCGATTTATAGGACCAAGAACCAAACCAACCACCCAAGAATGGAATCGTCAAGCGAAAACACTTGACAACCTCCTACAAGCAGCTTTTCTTGCCACCAGACCTTTCTCCATCAATTAGGAATCTAATGCCGTCACTAAATACATTCCTTATTTTGTAGTCATTTGTTGAGTGTATTTTTTTGTGTCTAATCCGCATATATATCACCATTTCCCTTGATTTTCTTAACTGTATATCTCTTAAATGTCAGTATATACACGTGTGATTTTGTTTACGAAGATTTTTCAATGCCGAGAACCTCGATCAGAGAGTAAAAAAGGCGTAAGATTCACAATGGTGTAAAATTAAAATGGGATATACCGGGCAAGAATTCGAGTTACAGGAACAAGGGCCAAACCAACCACCCAAGAATGGAATCGTCGAGCGAAAACACTTGACAACCTCCTAGAAGCAGCTTTTCTTGCTACCAGACATTTCTCCATCAATTAGGAATTTGATGTCGTCACTAAACACATTCCTTAAATTGTAGCCATTTGTTGAGTGTTTTTTTTGTGTCTAATGGTGTCTAATCCGCATATATATCACCATTGCCCTTTATTTTCTTGACTGTATATCTCTTAAATGTCAGCATATACACGTGTGATTTAGTTTACGAAGATTTTTCTATGTCGAGAACCTCGATCAGAGAGTAAAAAATGAGTAAGGTTCACAATGGTGTTAAATTAAAATGGGATATAACGGGCTAGGATTCGAGTTACAGGAAGAAGGGCCAAACCAACCACCCAAGAATGGAATCGTCGAGTGAAAACACTTGACAACCTCCTAGAAGCAGTTTTTCTTGCCACCAGACCTTTCTCCATCAATTAGGAATCTGATGCCGTCACTAAACACATTCCTTAAATTGTTGCCATTTGTGAGTGTTTTTTTTGGGTGTCTAATCCGCATATATATCACCATTGCCCTTGATTTTCTTGACAGTATATCTCTTAAATGTCAACATATACACGTGTGATTTAGTTTACGAAGATTTTTCAATGCCGAGAACCTCGATCAGAGAGTAAAAAAGGCGTAAGGTTCATAATGGTGTAAAATTAAAATGGGATATACCGGGCTAGGATTCGATTTACAGGAACAAGAACCAAACCGACCACCCAAGAATGGAATCGTCAGGCGAAAACACTTGACAACCTCCTACAAGCAGCTTTTCTTGCCACTAGTACTTTCTCCATCAATTAGGAATCTGATGCCATCTCTAAACACATTCCTTAAATTGTAGCCATTTGTTGAGTGTTTTTTTTTTTTTTTTTGTGTCTAATCCGCATATATATCACCATTTCCCTTGATTTTCTTGACTGTATATCTCTTAAATGTCAACATATACACGTGTGATTTAGTTTACAAAGATTTTTCAATGCCGAGAACCTCGATCAGAGGGTAAAAAGGCGTAAGGTTCACAATGGTGTAAAATAAAAATGGGATATACCGGGCTAGGATTCGAGTTACAGGAACAAGGGCCAAACCAACCACCCAAGAATGGAATCGTCGAGCAAAAACACTTGACAACCTCTTAGAAGCAGCTTTTCTTGCTACCAGACCTTTCTCCATCAATTAGAAATTTGATGTCGTCACTAAACACATTCCTTAAATTGTAGCCATTTGTTGAGTGTTTTTTTTTTGGTGTCTAATCCGCATATATATCACTATTGCCCTTGATTTTCTTGACTGTATATCTCTTAAATGTCAGCATATATACATGTGATTTAGTTTACGAAGATTTTTCAATGCCGATGTAACACCTCGAAAATTCACGTCCTATAATGTGTTGACACGTGTCATAAAGTCTGAACGTGTGAAGGAAATATTATAGAAGGACTAAAGTTGACAAACATGGAAAGTATGTGGAAATACGTATTCTAAGTGTCAACTGTGAATAAATATAATGTACATTAACCCTACATGATGCTCATACCTTCAAACGAATAAATCATGGATCATACGAAGCTAAAAGTGAGATATTACAAACTACAGGGGTTAAATGTGTCAACATGTTTAAAGGTATACCTCTGGATGACCTTTTGACAAACCCGAAGCTTTGTAAATGTTAATTATGCTCACTAGAATGCACGGTTCAAATTTCGTAAAGTTTCGTTAACGTATGAGAAAGTTATGATCGAATTCGTGTGCGAGGGGTTAAAGCGTCAACGTTGAAAATTAGGCCTTTTCGGGTAACAATAAAGTTACCCGGGGACTTAACGAAGTGGGTATATATCTTGAGGCCCTTATAGATCAATATTGAGGGTCCATATCGCAATAAACAAGTGTCTGTACAAAGTTTGAAGAGCCAAGGACTAAAACTGCAATTTATCAAAGTTTTGTTGGAACACCTTAGGGGCTAGCGTAGCGCGAGCGTATGGACTCAGGCAGTCGCGCTACGCGACTGCCATATCTGGACAGAAACATATATTTCTTGATTCTTTGTCTGCCCATTGAACTTGGATGCAATTTTGATCGATTTTTCACATTCATTTGGCCCCTAAAACACCCTCTAGAACAACTAGGACACTTGTTGATTAGTTGTGGTTGGATGATAGACTTAGATGTCAAAGATTTGTGGTGTTTAAACCACTATATAAGAGCCTTAGTAGCAACCATTGTTCCTCACACCTTCATTCTCAAATCTGATCAATTAAGGGGCTTCCAAGCAGATCAAAGGCCTTCCTAATCATCATTCATCACTTGTAAGTATGCTAGACCCTTCTTAATTAAGTCTTGCTTTATATTTAGCTTAAAAGTCAACCTATCGTAATTAACGATTGACTTTGAGATTAGTTATAAACGGCTCAGTCATATCTCGAAGTGAAAGTTGTTATGAGTCGGTAATTATGTGGGTAATAAACCCTCAAAAGGGTTCCCCCTGGTTTCCACTCTAACTAGGTCGTTTGTCGAGTCAAAGGTTGACCGAAAAAGTCAACAGAAGTGGAAAATGTGAATTAATGCACAATCAGCAATCCGAGAGGCGTGTAACCTGTTTTAAACTTAGTAATAAGTATAAAAAACTTGTCTATACTGTCCGACTCGACAAATTTCTGTTTAAACCCGGTTCGGAGCCGAAAGACGCGAAACTTTGACTTTTGCATTGACTTCGGTTCTGACCCGTTTTAGTTTGATTTGGATTTGCCTTAGTGCTTCATTAGGGTTGGGTTACATGATAGTATAAGCCTCTGTACTTGTTCCGTTGATTATCCGATTCATTCGCGCGTTTCCGTTAAATGCTTAAAATGGACCGTAATGCCCTTATGACCATACAACGAGAATTTTGAAAATGTGGAAGTACAATAATCTTAGTTATTGATTATTAAACATGTACGTAAATTTTCACGTCAATCGGAGGTCTAGATTAGGAGATATGCGCATTAGCGTAAATAATAAACTTTTTATTAATTAATCGGCGCGATTAGCGCATAGCCTATCTAAACCCGATTTTCGGCACCAAACCTTTTTACCCACTGATGTTAAATAATATTTTGGGATTTTTTAAGATTTTTAATTATTTTAAACTGATCTTAAGCTAGGCTTATCGCCTTAATTCGGTTAATACGAATTTAACCTTTTCGGTCATAAAATGATTTCTACAAGGAATTTTGATGCGAATCCAATTGCTACTGATTTTAAATAATAAATATAGTGTTTTGAGCCTGATTAACTAATCAGAAAACCCAGAATCATATTCTTGATCGTACGTCGCTTAAAACGGGTTTATACGCGTATTATACGCATAGTTTAGGCTTAAAACCATTTTGACATATAAGGATTATTACCAATTAATATAATCTGTCAAAAATAAGTTGTTTACTGATTACTTCAGTCCCGAACATCAGGGTTACGTTAAATCCCTTTTATAATCGTTAAATTGACCAAAATACCCCTACGGGGCATAATTAAGGATTTAACTCGTTTTGGGCATTATGGAAGGTATCATTATGATATCACAACATATTTTAAGCATACTAACTTTGGAAACCTGTTCGCGACCTATTCGGTTACCCGTTACGCGTTATTCGCCTTCGGATCGGTTTATATAACTAGTTTATATAAGTTAGCCGAAACGGGTCAAAACTTATCGGTTTTATCTCAAAATTCGGAGTGTGTATGAAATACCCATATTAGACAAGTCTTCAAACTTGTCGGGTCTAAAACACGTTCTATTCCGGTCTTCACTTAATCATGCGTTTGAACCGTTTATTCCCTTAAGACTAACCGGGCTAAGCTTAGGCTTACTTAAAGACCCGTTAGCATCCTAATTAATTATTTATACAATCATTCCAGACTAGAGCCTTCTGGTAAATGGTACCTACGCTTACTTAAAGTGAATACGGCTGAGTTATTAAATTCTTACTATTTAAGACAGGAGCTAGCTCAGGTAAATACTCTTAACTTATTTTCCCTATACGGGCTTGGAATACGGTATAAAGATACCGCTTGGTCGGGTATTGAATGTTTAATCGTATTGTGATTAAATTATTGAGGTAACCCGGTTTAATCTGTATTGTTTGAAATAAAAGCCTTTAGGGGTTAATGACCATGTCCCGGATATCCTTGACATCATTGTGTTATAAAATGGCCACGTCTTATGCACGGGGTGTAGGCGTACACCTGACAGTTGCATAAGGGAAACGGTATCTCACTCTCTTGTGGGCCTATACTTGTGGCGTGTCTGTTAATCTTGACTCGGTTTCTATATCGGGCCCTGAACGTACAACGAACATGTAAATCTGTATACAAGGTTATAAATATAATTGTTCCAAGTATAAAAGATTAATTTTGCCTCTGTGCATTTTAATCAAAGTGTCAAAAGGTTTTGTGCCTGGTGCATCTAAATCAATTTTCTTAAAACTCTTTTCAAATGAGTCGGTTGAGTGTATTTACCAGTGAAAACTGACGTATTTTCCAAAGGGGTTAAGTGACAGGTACTGAACGTAATTGGCTGGAAGCACAGGGCGCTAATAAGAAATCTTGCAAGTTCTAGGCGTCTAAAGTCTGTTGAACAAATGATATGTTTAAAAGATCCGCCTGTGGATCCTTTACTTTCCGTTGTAATACTGGATATTACTTTATATTCAGAATGTAATAATATTTATCTTTTGCTTCCGCTGTGCATTATTAAATATTGTGTTGTTTGACTATTACGTTACCAACCACGACGTCACGATACTCCCCCACCGGGCCCACCGGTGACACGTGGAAAGTCGGGGTGTGACAGCCGAGAACCTCGATCATAGAGTAAAAAAGGCGTAAGGTTCACAATGGTGTAAAATTAAAATGGGATATACTGGGCTAGGATTCGAGTTCAAGAACAAGGGCCAAACCAACCACCCAAGAATGAAATTGTCGAGCGAAAGCACTTGACAACCTCCTAGAAGCAGCTTTTCAATTCCACCAGACCTTTCTCCATCAATTCGGAATCTGATGCCGTCACTAAACACATTCCTTAAATTGTAGCCAATTGTGAGTGTTTTTTTTGGGTGTCTAATCCGCATATATATCACCATTGCCCTTGATTTTCTTGACAGTATATCTCTTAAATGTCAACATATACACGTGTGATTTAGTTTACGAAGATTTTTCAATGCCGAGAACCTCGATCAGAGAGTAAAAAAGGCGTAAGGTTCATAATGCTGAAAATTTAAAATGGGATATACCGGGCTAGGATTCGATTTACAGGAACAAGAAACAAACCAGCCACCCAAGAATGGAATCGTCAGGCGAAAACACTTGACAACCTCCTACAAGCAGCTTTTCTTGCCACTAGACCTTTCTCCATCAATTAGGAATCTGATGCCATCACTAAACACATTCCTTAAATTGTAGCCATTTGTTGAGTGTTTTTTTTTTTGTGTCTAATCCGCATATATATCACCATTTCCCTTGATTTTCTTGACTGTATATCTCTTAAATGTCAACATATACACATGTGATTTAGTTTACGAAGATTTTTCAATGCCGAGAACCTCGATCAGAGAGTAAAAAAGGCGTAAGGTTCACAATGGTGTAAAATTAAAATCGGATATACCGGGCTAGGATTCGAGTTACAGGAACAAGAGCCAAACCAACCACCCAAGAATGGAATCGTCGAGCGAAAACACTTGACAACCTCCTAGAAGCAGCTTTTCTTGCTACTAGACCTTCTCTATCAATTAGGAATTTGAAGTCGTCACTAAACTTATTCCTTAAATTGTAGCCATTTGTTGAGTGTTTTTTTTTTGTGTCTAATCCGCATGTATATCACAATTGCCCTTGAATTTCTTGACTGTATATCTCGTAAATGTCAACATATACACGTGTGATTTAGTTTACGAAGATTTTTCAATGCCGAGAGCCTCGATCAGAGAGTAAAAAAGGCGTAAGGTTCACAATGGTGTAAAATTAAAATGAGATATACCGGGCTAGGATTCGAGTTACAAGAACAAGGGCCAAACCAACCACCCAAGAATGGAATTGTCGAGCGAAAACACTTGACAACCTCCTAGAAGCAGGTTTTCTTGCCACCAGACCTTTCTCCATCAATTAGGAATCTGATGCCGTCATTAAACACATTCCTTAAATTGTAGCCATTTGTTGAGTGTTTTTTTTGGTGTCTAATCCGCATATAAATCACCATTGCCCTTGATTTTCTTTACTGTATATCTCTTAAATGTCAACATATACATGTGTGATTTAGTTTACGAAGATTTTTCAATGTCGAGAACCTCGATCTGAGAGTAAAAAAGGCGTATGGTTCTCAATGGTGTAAAATTAAAATGGGATATACCGGGCTAGGATTCGAGTTACAGGAACAAGGGCCAAACCAACCACCCAAGAATGGAATCGTCGAGTGAAAACACTTGACAACCTCCTAGAAGCAGCTTTTCTTGCCACCAGACATTTCTCCATCAATTAGGAATCTGATGCCGTCACTAAACACATTCCTTAAATTGTAGCCATTTATGAGTGTTTTTTTTTTTGTGTCTAATCCGAATATATACATCACCATTGCCCTTGATTTTATTGGCAGTATATCTCTTAAATGTCAACATATACACGTGTGATTTACTTTACGAAGATTTTTCAATGCCGAGAACCTCGATCAGAGAGTAAAAAAGGCGTAAGGTTCATAATGGTGTAAAATTAAAATGGGATATTCCGGGCTAAGATTCGATTTACAGGAACAAGAACGAAACCAACCACCCAAGAATGGAATCGTCGAGCGAAAACACTTGACAACCTCCTACAAGTAGCTTTTCTTGCCAATAGACCTTTCTCCATCAATTAGGAATCTGATGCCGTCACTAAACACATTCCTTAAATTGTAGCCATTTGTTGAGTGTTTTTTTTGTGTCTAATCCGCATATATATCACCATTTCCCTTTATTTTCTTGACTGTATATCTCTTAAATGTCAACATATACATGTGTGATTTAGTTTATGAAGATTTTTCAATGTCGGGAGCCTCGATCAGAGAGTAAAAAAGGCTTAAGGTTCACAATGGTGTAAAATTAAAATGGGATATACCGGGCAAGGATTCGAGTCACATGAACAAGGGCCAAACCAACCACCCGAGAATGGAATTGTCGAGCGAAAACACTTGAAAACCTCCTAGAAGCAGCTTTTCTTGCCACCAGACCTTTCTCCATCAATTAGGAATCTGATGCCGTCACTAAACACATTCCTTAAATTATAGCCATTTGTTGAGTGTTTTTTTTTTTGGTGTCTAATCCGCATATATATCACCATTGCCCTTGATTTTCTTGACTGTATATCTCTTAAATGTCAACATATACACGTTTGATTTAGTTTACGAAGATTTTTCAATGCCGAGAATCTCGATCAGAGAGTAAAAAAGGTGTAAGGTTCACAATGGTGTAAAATTAAAATGGGATATACCGGGCAAGGATTCGAGTTACAGGAACAAGGACCAAACCAACCACCCAAGAATGGAATCGTCGAGCGAAAATACTTGACAACCTCCGAGAAGCAGCTTTTCTTGCCACCAGACCTTTCTCCATCAATTAGGAATCTGATGCCGTCACAAAACACATTCCTTAAATTGTAGCCATTTGTTGAGTGTTTTTTTTGGTGTCTAATCCGCATATATATCACCATTGCCCTTGATTTTCTTGACTGTATTTCTCTTAAATGTCAACATATACACGTGTGATTTAGTTTACAAAGATTTTTCAATGCCGAAAACCTCGATCACAGAGTAAAAAAGGCGTAAGGTTAACAATGATGTAAAATTAAGATGGGATATACCGGGCTAGGATTCGAGTTACAGGAACAAGGGCCAAACCAACCACCCAAGAATGGAATCGACGAGCGAAAACACTTGACAACCTCCTAGAAGCTGCTTTTCTTGCCACCAGACCTTTCTCCATCAATTAGGAATCTGATGCCGTCACTAAACACATTCCTTAAATTGTAGCCACTTGTTGAGTGTTTTTTTTGGTGTCTAATCCGCATATATATCACCATTGCCCTAGATTTTCTTGACTGTATTTCTCTTAAATGTCAACATATACACCTCTGATTTATTTTACGAAGATTTTTCAATGCCGAGAACCTCGATCAGAGATTAAAAAAGGCGTAAGGTTAAAATGGTGTAAAATTAAGCTGGGATATATCGGGCTAGGATTCGAGTTACAGGAACAAGGGCCAAACCAACCACCCGAGAATGGAATCGTCGAGCGAAAACACTTGACAACCTCCTAGAAGCAGCTTTTCTTGCCACCAGACCTTTCTCCATCAATTACGAATCTGATGCCGTCACTAAACACATTCCTTAAATTGTAGCCATTTGTTGAGTGTTTTTTTTTGGTGTCTAATCCGCATATATATCACCATTGCCCTTGATTTTCTTGACTGTATATCTCTTAAATGTCAACATACACACGTGTGATTTAGTTTACGAAGATTTTTCAATGCCGAGAACCTCGATCAGAGAGTAAAAAACGTGTAAGGTTCACAATGGTGTAAAATTAAAATCGGATATACCGGGGAAGTATTCGAGTTACAGGAACAAGGGCCAAACCAACCACCCAAGAATGGAATCGTCGAACGAAAACACTTGACAACCTCCGAGAAGCAGTTTTTCTTGCCACCAGACCTTTCTCCATCAATTAGGAATCTGATGCCGTCACTAAACACATTCCTTAAATTGTAGCCATTTGTTGAGTGTTTTTTTTGGTGTCTAATCCGCATATATATCACCATTGCCCTTGATTTTCTTAACTGTATATCTCTTAAATGTCATCATATGCACGTGTGATTTAGTTTACGAAGATTTTTCAATGCCGAGAACCTCGATCAGAGAGTAAAAAAGGCGTAAGGTTAACAATGATGTAAAATTAAGATGGGATATACCGGGCTAGGATTCGAGTTACAGGAACAAGGGCCTAACCAACCACCCAAGAATGGAATCGTCGAGCGAAAACACTTAACAACCTCCTAGAAACCGCTTTTCTTGCCACAAGACCTTTCTCCATCAATTAGGAATCTGATGCCGTCACTAAACACATTCCTTAAATTGTAGCCATTTGTTGAGTGTTTTTTTTTGTGTCTAATCCGCATATATATCACCATTGCCCTTGATTTTCTTGACTGTATATCTCTTAAATGTCAACATATACATGTGTAATTTAGTTTACGAAAAATTTTCAATGCCGAGAACCTCGATCAGAGAGTAAAAAAGGCGTAAGGTTAACAATGGTGTAAAATTAACATGGTATATACCGGGCTAGGATTCGAGTTACTGGAACAAGGGCCAAACCAACCACCCAAGAATGGAATCGTCGAGCGAAAACACTTGACAACCTCCTAGAAGCTGCTTTTCTTACCACCAGACCTTTCTCCATCAATTAGGAATCTGATGCCGTCACTAAACATATTCCTTAAATTGTAGCCACTTGTTGAGTGTTTTTTTTGGTGTCTAATCCGCATATATATCACCATTGCCCTTGATTTCCTTGACTGTATATCTCTTAAATGTCAACATATACACGTGTGATTTAGTTTACGAAGATTTTTCAATGCCGAGAACCTCGATCAGAGAGTAAAAAAGGCGCAAGGTTCACAATGGTGTAAAATTAAAATGGGATATACCGGGCTAGGATTCGAGTTACAGGAACAAGGGCCAAACCAACCACCCAAGAATGGAATCGTCGAGCGAAAACACTTGACAACCTCCTTGAAGCAGCTTTTCTTGCCACCAGACCTTTCTCCATCAACTAGGAATCTGATGCCGTCACTAAACACATTCCTTAAATTGTAGCCATTTGTTGAGTGTTTTTTTTTGTGTCTAATCCGCATATATATCACCATTGTCCTTTATTTTCTTAACTTTATATCTCTTAAATGTCAAAATATGCACGTGTGATTTAGTTTACGAAGATTTTTTATTGCCGAGAACATCGTTCAGAGAGTAAAAAAGGCGTCAGGTTCACAATGGTGTAAAATTAAAATGGGATATACCGGGCTAGGATTTGAGTTACAGGAACAAGGGCCAAACCAACCACCCAAGAATGGAATCGTCAAGCGAAAACACTTGACAACCTCCTAGAAGCAGCTTTTCTTGCCACCAGACCTTTCTCCATCAATTAGGAATCTGATGTCGTCACTAAACACATTCCTTAAATTGTAGCCATTTGTTGAGTGTTTTTTTTTGTGTCTAATCCGCATATATATCACCATTGCCCTTGATTTTCTTGACAGTATATCTCTTAAATGTCAAGATATACACGTGTGATTTAGTTTACGAAGATTTTTCAATACCGAGAACCACGATCAGAGAGTAAAAAGGGCGTAAGGTTCACAATGGTGTAAAATTAAAATGGGATATACCGGGATAGGATTCGAGTTACAGGAACAAGTAGAGATGTAAAAAAAACTGATTACGCATTCGAAACCGAAAAAAACCTAAACCGGTTTTTTTTAAAACCGGTTTTTTTTTGTAACCGGTTCGGTTACAACCGGTTTGGCCGGTTAATAATCGGTTATACTTTTTCATGGCATGTTCGGTTATAAAACCGGTTTTTTAAAAAACCGGTTATAAACCCGGTTATTAATCGATTACACAAAAAAAACCGGTTATTAATCGGTTAACCGATAACGACTATAAAAAATCGGTTTTAACCGGTTAATTTCGCCCAGCATGTATTAACGATCATATGACCGTTTGGGACCCAAAGTAGCCGTTTTTTTTTTGCCTAAAAATCATCTCCAACTAGTATAAAAGGTTTGTGGGTGTTTAGGTTCAATCACAACACTTGAGAATCTTCAAAAACTCTAAAAAAGTCTCTTATTCTTGTTCGATAACTCTCAAAACGCTATGGCAACCTCTAGTGCCCATGATTCGGTCAATGTTGGCGAGTCTACAACTGACACGATGATTCGTGTTGTTCCAACGAAGCGCAACCCCGAGGTTTGGTCACATTTTGATTTGTGCGAGATGGCCAACGGTAAAAGAAAAGCGCGTTGTCATCATTGTCAAGACTTTTACGCCAAAACCGCAAACTCCACCTTGAAACAACACATTGAAAAACCGTTTTGCAAGGCGTTGAAACAACAACACGTTAGTGGTCAAGCTTCCAAGGCAAGTGATGGCACTAATATTTTCAACTACAATTTCAATATGGCTAAGGAGGAAATGGCGAAGTTTGTAATCCAAGAAAGTTTTCCATTCAACCACTTCGATAACCAATGATATACAAAGATGGTTCAACGAACTCTCCAACCACGATACATCCATGTAAGTCGTGCTACTCTTAGGAGGGATTGTTTAAAATTGTGGAAAAATGCTAAACTAGAATTAATTTCTTATTTTGAAAAATTAGAAACCGGTGTTAACTTGACTTGCGACGTTTGGTCCGCACCGCACGGTTCACCCGATTCGTATATTTGTGTCACCGCCCATTGGATTGAACCGGCGACGTGGCAAATGATGAAACGCACGATTTTGTTTAAATTATTCGATTACCCTCACACCGGTGAAGCTATATATAAAGTAATCGACAAATGTATTACAACATACAAATTGGAAAAAAAAGTTTTTTCAATATCTTTTGATAACGCCTCAAACAATGCGAGTGCGGTAATGCGTTTAAAATTAAAATACAATCCGATTTGTGAGGGTATTTTTTTCCATAGCCGATGTGTTGCACACATCATAAATTCATCCGTTCAAGACGGTTTAAGTGTTATTGAACCACAAAAAGAAGCTTTCAAAAGAATGTTACGAAGTATATTTAGTAACACGCAAAGACATGCAAAATATATTAAAACTTGTAAGGAAGCGGGTTGAATATGCTTAGGACCCAATTGGGACGTTGCTCATAGGTGGAACTCGACTTGCATTATGTTTGAAAAAACTATTTTGCAAAAGGAACGTTTAATAGAATTTCATAAGCTTTTGGCTAGTCGTAGAAAGTGTTCGCCTTACCACCCATCGGGTTGGGATACTATTGAAACGATTACACAATTGCTTCAAGTTTTCAAAACATCAACAAAGACTTTATCGGGGGTTTATTATCCAACAAGTTCATTGGTACTTCACAATTTGTTTAAAATGTGTTTGAAAGTAAACGAGTTGTCGGTTAGAGGTAGACCATATTGTGACATGGCGGATACAATGAAGGAAAAATTAAGAAAATATTTTAAAGAACTACCGGCGGTTTTCACTTGTGCCGCCGCTCTAAACCCTTGTTTTAATATTTTTGGAACCGGGTCTTTGATTGAAAAAATTGCACACCAATTGAATTTAAACACCCCTCAAGAACCAAACTTTGGTGAAGCCGCAAAATCTCGTTTCAACGATCAACTTTCAAAATTGTTTGATGTTTATGTAACAAAATATGGTACAACCTCGTCACACATTCACGAGTCAATGAGAAACGCCGCTTTCAGTGAAGGTTCAAGTATGGAAGATCAAGATTTGTATGTTTATAACCAATTGTATGATGAGTCAAGTCAAATGCATCGTGGTAACACTAGTAGTAGTGAACTCGGTCGGTATGGTGGGTCAAACTTTCTACAAATGATGAGTTCACAAGACTTTAAAATTTTTGATTTGTTGGCTTGGTGGAAAAGTAAGGAAGATCAATTTCCGATGCCACAATGGCCCTAGATTTACTAACAGTCCAAGCTTCCATGGTAGCTTCGGAGAGTGCTTTTTCTATTAGTGGTAGGGTGATTTCGATAAGGAGGACTCGACTAACACCAAAGGCGGTTGAGATGTCGATTTGCTTGAAATATTACTTAGATGCGGCGGAGAGATGTCAAGACACACGCTCACTCGAGGGAGAATTAGAATACGAAGGCGAAGTTTACGAGGACGAGGTCCAAGCCGAATTGACAACCCCAATGACCTATGAAGAAGCCGAATTAGATGAATTCCTACGCAATAGTTCGAGTTCGGGTTCGGGCGAAGAAGATTAAACGAGGCTTCTCAAGATATATTTTAGTATTGTAGTTCCACTAAATATATATATATATATATATATATATATATATATATATAGGGAGAAGATCATGCGAGAACCGCGAGAACCAATGTGAACACACCAAAAATGCCTAAAAATAGCTAAAAATCACACAAAAAAAATTTTTTTTGATTTTTTTAATATTTTTTAGGTTAAAATCGCTACTTTTCGAACCCAAAAAAAAAAAAAAAAAAATTTTTTAAATTTTTTTTTTTTAAAAAAAAAAAAAAAAATTTTTTGCTTCGAAAAGTAGCGATTTTAACCTAAAAAATATTAAAAAAATCAAAAAAAAAATTTGGATTTTTTTTGGATTTTTTTTGGATTTTTTTAGATTTTTTTTAGATTTTTTTAGGTTTTTTGGGGGTTTAGTTTTTTGCATTTTAGCTTGGGGGGGTGGGGGGGGTTTAGGTTTTTTTTGGTGGGGGGGGGGGTGGGGGGTTTAGGTTTTTGGGTGGGGGGGTGGGGGTTAGGTTTTTTTTAGGTTTTTTTAGCTATTTTAGGTTGTCTTCACATTGGTTCTCATGGTTCTCACAATAAGGGTGGTTCTCGCATGAGTTATATATATTAGTGGACGTTCTTGCGGATTAATAGTTTAAATTTACGCATTTCGTTTGTTACGTTTATCGTTCGTATTTCATTGTTATGTACAACCGTTTGTTCCAAGACTAATGATATTATTATGTTTTTAACTTTTTATGAGTTTATTGTTAAGTTTTTGTATAAAAAAACTTCATTTACATTTCAAAAAATAACAAAACTAGCTGAAATGTGAAGAAAACAGCCCAAAAAGCTGAAAAAATGAAAAAAAAAAAACATATTCTGTGAAGTTTCTGCATGTTTTTTTCCGGTTTTTGTTAACCGGTTTGAAATCTCTCGGTTAATAATCGATTACAAAAAAACCGGTTTTTTTATATAACCGGTTACAACCGGTTAGGACCGGTTACAATTTCTTCCTGTTAAAACCGGTTATTAACCGTAAACGGTTTTTAAATAACCGGTTTTTTTTTTTGCAAATTTTAACCGGACCGGTTATTAACCGTAACCGGTTTTCAAAAAAAAAAACCTGATTTGTACACCTCTAGGAACAAGGGCCAAACCAACCACCCAAAAATGGAATCGTCGAGCGAAAACACTTGACAACCTCCTAGAAGCAGCTTTTCTTACCCCCAGACCTTTCTCCATCAATTAGGAATCAGATGCCGTCACTAAACACATTCCTTAAATTGTAGCCATTTGTTGAGTGTTTTTTTTGGTGTCTAATCCGCATATATATCACCATTGCCCTTGATTTTCTTGACTGTATATCTCTTAAATGTCAACATATACACGTGTGATTTAGTTTACGAAGATTTTTCAATGCCGAGAACCTCGATCAGAGAGTAAAAAAGGCGTAAGGTTCACAATGGTGTAAAATTAAAATGGAATATACCGGGCTAGGATTCGAGTTACAGGAACAAGGGCCAAACCAACCACCCAAGAATGGAATCGTCGAGCGAAAACACTTGACAACCTCCTAGAAGCAGCTTTTTTTGCCACCAGACCTTTCTCCATCAATTAGGAATCTGATGCCGTCAATAAACACATTCCTTAAATTCTAGCCATTTGTCGAGTGTTTTTTTTTTGTGTCTAATCCGCATATATATCACCATTGCCCTTGATTTTCTTAACTGTATATCTCTTAAATGTCAACATATACACGTGTGATTTAGTTTACGAAGATTTTTCAATGCCGAGAACCTCGATCAGAGAGTAAAAAAGGCGTAAGGTTCACAATGGTGTAAAATTAAAATGGGATATACCGGGCTAGGATTCGAGTTACAGGAACAAGGACCAAACCAACCACCCAAGAATGGAATCGTCGAGCGAAAACACTTGACAACCTCCTAGAAGCAGCTTTTCTTCCCACCAGACCTTTCTCCATATATTAGGAATCTGATGCCGTCATTAAACACATTCCGTAAATTGTAGCCATTTGTTGAGTGTTTTTTTTTTGTGTCTAATCCGCATATATATCACCATTGCCCTTGATTTTCTTGACCGTATATCTCTTAAATGTCAACATATACATGTGTGATTTAGTTTACGAAGATTTTTCAATGCCGAGAACCTCGATCAGAGAGTAAAAAAGGCGTAAGGTTCACAATGGTGTAAAATTAAAATGGGATATACCGGGTTAGTATTTGAGTTACAAGAACAACGGCCAAACCAACCACCCAAGAATGGAATCGTCGAGCAAAAACACTTGACAACCTCCTAGAAGCAGCTTTTCTTTCCACCAGACATTTCTCCATCAATTAGGAATCTGATGCCATCACTAAACACATTCCTTAAATTGTAGCCATTTGTTGAGTGTTTTTTTGTGTCTAATCCACATATATATCACCATTGCCCTTGATTTTCTTGACTATATATCTCTTAAATGTAAACATATACACGTGTGATTTAGTTTACGAAGTTTTTCAATGCCGAGAAACTCGATCAGAGAGTAAAAACGGCGTAAGGTTCACAATGGTGTAAAATTAAAATGGGATATACCGGGCTTGGATTCGAGTTACAGGAACAAGGGCCAAACCAACCACCCAAGAATGGAATCGTCGAGCGAAAGCACTTGACAACCTCCTAGAAGCAGCTTTTCTTGCCACCAGACCTTTCTCCATCAATTAGGAATCTGATCCCGTCACTAAACACATTCCTTAAATTGTATCCATTTGTTGAGTTTTTTTTTTGTGTCTAATCCGCATATATATCACCATTGCCCTTGATTTTCTTGACTGTATATCTCTTAAATGTCAACATATACACGTGTGATTTAGTTTACAAAATAGCTTTACAAATCAATAGATTCAAGGCTTCAACGCTGAAACAATTACAGATTCAGATTGAAATTAAGTCCAATCAAGGCTTCAACGTTGAAACAATTATGGATTTCATCCGGTTCCCATGCATCTAGGGCACGGTCTCATTGCGGTCGAGAAGTCGACATTGAACATACCTTCGAGCATGGTAGGTTTACACGTGAGATTGTTTGCCGTTAAAAAAATGTAAAAAGGCATCCATCTCAAAACGTTTCAATCAGTCTTAATCAATGTTTTAAAAGCCGATTTTTAAATCATATCGAGTTGGGCTCTGAAATAGTTTAGCCGGTTGAAACGGGTGGTTCAACAGGGTTAGTAGTTAACTCTATTTTTTTTTTAAATTTACTTTCATTAGAAAACACGCACCTCCTCAAGCCGAGGAAGGCGAAACAAACTACAACATATACATAGGATACTCACACCAGTCTTTCCACAACAAAGAACTAAACCTCGACCTTTTTTTGAACCACAGAAAAGCCAAAGACTTGACGCTCCCTACCACCTCTATGGCTTTAGATTCTCTCCCGTTGAACCTTTTGTCGTTTCTCGCCTTCCAAATAACCCAATAAGTAACCAAAATAATGCCGTGGACAATCTTCTTTCTCCTTTTACCTCCCCCAACATTCTGATACAACTTCTTTAAATCGGCAAAGTGGAACGCATATATGGTGTCTAAACGACACCATCTACCAATACGGCTCCAAACTTCAATAGCGAACCAACACCCCGTGAATAAATGTTCCATGGTTTCAACGTTATAATAGTATACGACCCGTATTGGGTGTTTTACGACCCATATAATGTTATACGACCCAAACCTTATATAATGCTATTTGACTCGTATAATGCTATACGACCAGTATAGAATGTTATACGACCTAATATTTTCTCTTTATATACGAGCCGTATAACATTATACGACCAATATTTATCGTGTCAAATTATTCTATACTGGTCGTATAATACAGGGTGTGAAATTAAGATTTTGGGGTGTGAGATTATTTAGACCCTAGAGATAATATATAACTTTTTTAATATTCTATTATTTTAATATTATAATAGTTTATTATTATATGTGTGAGGTTTGGCTACAAAATTCATTTTTTCCTAAAAAGTGTACAAAGTCATAAAACACCACAATTTCAAACATAAAACACACTCAAAACCCACAAATAACAGAGTGAATATTACTAAAAAATTATATTAGGACCCTAACAATCCATAAAAACTTCAAACACACCATTGTAGAACTATGAATATAAAATATAACATGATAATCAACATAAAACACATTAATGTTAATCATTCGATAATCAAAGCCTTATCATCCAAAACACAAAACAAAAACCACAAATATTGTGTTTTAATAACCTCCACGATGTTATTTGTGTGTTTTGAGTGTGTTGTATGGTTGACATTAGGGTGTTTTATGACTTTCTACACTTTGTAGCCAACTCCCACCCATTATTATATATACTTTTAGTATTAAACACATTTTTATTTTTGGTTTTAACTTTTATCGATTTTCTTTTCTTAATATTTAGAGATCATGTCCGAACAATATCGGTATCATTACCGTATAACATCAGTTTAGTTTTTTTTTTTTTTAATAAAATGACATCGATTATCCTTTCGTTTTTATTAATATAATGTAACGTTTTATAAAATTCTGAATATACCATCGTCATGTGCTTATTATTATTATGTACAATTACGATAAAAGTTTTATTCGGATGTGTCATATATAGTTCATTTTCTTATCATCACAAACCGAAACAGCCATGGTATCGACCGGTACCATATTCGCTTTATAGCTTTCCCGACGTTGAACACAGAGTTATATTTGCAATAAAGTATTTTTTTGTTGTCGTAAGCTATATCAAATGTTTGTACGATACCGATACCTTAACGAACTAAAGCGATGCCGACCAAACAACATCAGTACCGGTACCAATACGAGTATTCATTTTTTTGGTTTTCAATTGATGTAAAACAAGTGTCGCTTGCTATGCCGAGTGCCGATATCGTACTGGTAGTGCAATGAACCGGACGACGAATGATCAGAAACCTGCAACGAAGCGCGCGAGAATCTCGTTAGTATTAATTAATGGTCAACAAAACCACTACAAGAGTGAATTTCGTTGTTGCTGGAAGCAGCACCTGTTGTAGCCAATAAACTCAACGATAAGTAATTTCATATGAGACACAAATCTAACGTGAAATTTGAGAGGTTGGGTTTAGTCCAAATAAGGTGGTGACATCAGGTGGTGGTACACGTTAAAATACATTTAGCTAAAGAGTTTGGTTCGATTCAACGTTTAAATCTTTCGTTAAAGAATATTGTTTTGTCATAACTTAAATGATTTGTAATGGCTTTAACATAATTGTTTTATACACATTTGCATTTTTAGCTGAGTATAAGTATATCCTGGGTAAAATTAACAAGAGAATTCGGTTTAAAAGGGTCGTAACCGAGTACATATCTCTTACACATTCACGCTATCTTTAGGTTTGTGCAAAGTTATATTTTGGGTTATTGTCAAGTTCGATTTGTCAACCCATGAATAACATACCAATAATAATTTCAAGCATGCAAGAAACAAAAGAAGGGAGGACTAAGAAAACAATGGAACACAATTGCAAGAAACATAACAATTATTAGAGTTAAATGTCATTATAGTTCCTGAGTTTTTGTTTAAATTGTCATTTTAGTTCAAATAGTTTTTTTTTTCTCCTCTGTGTCCCTGACTTTTCCTTTTTCATGTCATTTTGATCACATTGCCTAACTTAGTATAAAAACAAGGTAATAATCAGAGGTATTTTTGGCATTAAATTATTATGAGGTTTATATATTATGTTGTAAACTACCCCTGGTTATCACTACACAACAGTTATGCCAAAAATACCCATGGTTATAACCAGATTTTTAGACTGAGTTAGGCAATGTGATCAAAATGGCAAGAAAATAGAAAAGTCAGGGACCCAGAGGAGAAAAAAAAACTATTTGAACTAAAATGACAATTTGGACAAAATCTCAGAGACTAAAATGACAATTTACTCCAATTATTACAATATTATTGTTTTACGTGGATTAATGATTCTTACTTAATTTTTTAATTGCTTTTTTTCATAATTTTATTGAGAAAATTCTGTTTTCTTTTATAACTTCTATAACATTTTATATATTGTAAAATCACGAGTACGTCGTTGCGACATACTTTATTTTCATTAATATCTGTGTATGTTTTTTTTTCAAAACCGGGCAAACAAAATTCTGTGAGTAGTAACTTGCAAGTAATCAAAACATAAACGTACATGTTATGAAAGTTGCGGCACATTTTTTTATATAAAGTCACGAAAAAAAAAATTAAAGCCGAGCAAGTCAAACATAATTAATTTTTTTTGTTTTTTACCATGACAAACCGAACAGATACCCTCCGGACAACTTTAATACCAGTACTTTTTGATTTCTGGTACTCATTTCATCGAAAACATAGTTGTATTCGCAATAGAATATATTTTTGAAACCATTATTTGTTTTTACTTTTTTTGGTTGCTATACCGGACATCGGTACCATACCGATATCCTTATGAATTGAATCGATACACCGAATTCTCACCGTAGCACGTGAGAATTGTACCTAGTTATAGATAAAAGACAAAAAAACACGAAAGATATCAGAGAATCAAGAACATACATTGATAGAGATCCTCAGTTATACCTTTTTTCGCAATAGAGTATCATTTTGAAACCCTTATTTGTTTGTATTTCTTTTCGGTTGCTATACCAGGTATCAGTACCATACCGCTATCGTAATGAATTTTGAATCGATACACACTGAATTCTCAACGTCGCATGAGGATTGTACCTAGTTACAGTGGCGGACCCAAGATTTTTTTCTATTGGGGTCCATTTTTTTTGTGTTAGAATTTTTCACAACCAAACATTAAAATTTTCGGGTCGGTCATCATTGTCAGGTCGGGTTGGGGCTAGGAAATAATGTAGAAGCATTTATTGGACATGAAATCACTACATTATTAAGAATCAAGTTATCAAATTGTGGTGATTAATAAGTTGATTGAAACCAATAGCTACCTAAACAACACAACTATTTCACATAACTTCAAAATTTTGTTTAAGCTTTTTTTGAACGCCACTATATGTTGGAAGTCTTATTTGGTAATCAAATGTGAAATAAAATCATTCGGAGACATTAAATTTATCATTTTAAAGAAGCAAATTAGAGAGTTAATGGGTAGTTGTGCTGTTTTAAAACAATTGTTTAATTTTGATAGAAAAAAATAAACTAAAAGACAAGAGGTGTAAGACTTGAACTTGAGACTTATTTGTTGGAACTCGGAAGGTTTACCACCATACCATCTTTGCTTTTAGTACTACGAGGTCCAACTAATTTATTTTATAGGGTCCTTAAAAAATTTAACAAACCGCTTCTACTATTTTTTTAAAAAACGTCCGTAGACCCTGATCCTCACCATATGGGCCCACACTTGCCTAGTTATTAATAAAGGGTCATGGTATCTAGACACCCCCCAAAAATCAGTATACATCCCTCAATATGAAGTGTATAGCACAATACGCTTCCTATAGGTTTAAAAGCAATAAATGCTAAACCAATAGGAACCGTATAGACCAATACGCTTCCTATTCGCTTGCTGAAACCACCTGCCCTCTGCCATGCAGAAAGTACAAAGAGTCAGACCTAAAAAGTACCGTCAACTTTTGAAAACTGAGTTCAACAGGAGGTGTATTGGCCAATACGCTTCCCATCGGATTTGCAAGAGTCAACGATCCTGATGCTTTGTTTTCATTGGGTAAAAGGATTTCACACGGATCACACAGATTTGTTTCCCATGTGTATAGGGCTATATAGTTCAACAGGAGGTGTATTGGCCAATACGCTTCCATATGCTGCTTTTGAAAAAAAAATCTATAGGAAGCGTATAGGGCTATATAGGGCAATATGTTTCCCATGTGAGTAAAGTAAGTAAAGTATAGGAAGCGTATAGGGCAATATGGTTCGTCTTGGATGGGAGGCGAGGTTTTACCGATTATTCCACTGCCATTCCTTCGGGCGGGTAGAGGTCGGGTTTCCGCGTATTTGGGAGAGCCAAGAGGCTAGTGGCGGTTGAGTAGTCGATCTTGGCCACAGCGCCCGGTGTCACGGTGGTTGACACTCGTTCCTTTCCGTTCAAAAAAAAAAAAAAGATGATAAGAGCCATATGCTGCTTTTGAAAAAAAAAATCTATAGGAAGCGTATAAGGCTATACGGTTCCTCTGGTCCCATAATCATTACATGAAAAGTGTCTGAAAAGTGTCTGAAAAGTTGTACTTCAAGTACACGTATAGGAAGCGTATTGATCAATACGCTTTGACCCAGAGGAACCGTATAGCCCAATACACTTCCTATAGGGTTTGGGATGTGCAAATAAAAAGAGGGGATGTGTGGATACCGAGAGCCTTAATAAAAGACCAAAAAAAAAAAAAACACACACAAGATATCAGTGATAATGGTGAACTGTTTTTTATTGTTTACCCACTAGTTAACAAAATAGGTAACTTCTTTTACCTTTTTGCCCTCTCGTTTTGTGGTATCCAGGATACACCCGGTCAACTACCATCATCCTTGGGTCATATCATACCACGAGCCTAGTCTACTTACTATACAGTCTGTTTCATGTTGTACTTTTTTATTTTTGTTATATATAAACTTATGTATTTTACTTTATTACTATGCATAATTTATTTGTTTACAAAGTTAATGTTCGTTTAACTATTTATTTGTATACAAATCAATTAATATTTCACAAAGAAAATATTAACCCCTTGTTTTATTTAATTAATAAATTGTTTTAAAAATAATTTCACAAATTAATTTTTTAAAAAGAAAACATCTACTACATGACTCCGTAAACTAAAGTTTAATTGACAAAAGCTATAATTTTAGAAAATGATTAAATTGCTAAAATCGTCCATGAGGTTTGGACATTTTGTCATTTTCATCCAAAACAACATTTTTGTACAATATAGTCCTTTACTTTTGGGATTTTTTGTCATTTTCATCCAAACGTCTGATTTTTTTGCCAAAATCGTCCTTGAGATATGTGATTTGTCGCCATTTTCATTCAAATGTTTGATAGAAAAAATAAAGCAAATTAGACGTTTGGATGAAAATAGAAAAAGTCTAAAAAATGGAGGACTATATTGGATAAAAAAAATTGTTTTGGATAAAAATCATAAACATGACCAAATCTTAGGGACGATTTTAACAATTTACTATTAGAAAATTGATTATATATCACTCTCAACTTTTTTTTTTACAGCTATTGTATTGACAATACTTCCACGGTACTTTTGATCGATCATTTTCATTAAAAGAAAAAAAAGAAACAGAAAACACATATTAAATTTTACTCTACAAATAAAGCACCCTTTCCCTCTTTGCCTCAATCGTATCATCACTGTTCTCTCTACTCTGAAAAATTTGGATCTACATGTGGTTCCTCCACCGTTAAGAGACAGCTGCAACACCAAAGGTATACCGCTGACTTTTTTTTTTTTTTTGAGTTGAACATCAGATCCCTCTGTTTGGTACGTACCATCTTTCTTGTTTTCTCTAGTATTCTCGTTGCTTTTAGCACTTGATACGTTCTGGGTTTTCCTTAAAACTATTGATGAGTTTGAACGGCCGATAGATCTATATAATTACTTCTATATTTGGGTCTTCTTTTTAAACTTTGTTGAACGGTTTCTCAATCCGTTGAACGGTTTCTCCGGCTCCGGCGGTGTTCCTATACAACTTTTAAATAATAATTAGTAAACAATAATACGAAACTATATAAGAATATGGGGTATGGGGCGTGGGTTGGGTACAAACGCCCAAGTCACCACCCGGGTGAGCTTGGGTTTCAGCGTGGCCCGTTTGGCGTGGGATTCAGCCCTGGCGTTAGGCGGGGCTACCCACATGACATTGCGGAACCTCATTGGCCAAGAGCACTAGTAATGGCAGAACCTCATTGGCCAAGAGCACTAGTAATGGCAGAACCTCATTATGATGTGGCTTGGCCACGCCACCCCAGCCACGCCCTACCATACCCTTTTAAAATTGGTTTTTGGTCTTGGGTGCCCTATACTCCACGTGTCGCACCATACCCCCAACCCATGCCCCACCATACCTCACGGTCTAAGTCAAAGTAACACACTTAATACGGCACAAAAAAAATGTAAAACTTTATTAGAATTTGGTCTTGCTTAAATAATTCTAATTTTGTTATAATATTTGATTTTAGTTTTGAGTTTGGAAAATTGGACACCCCTAAATCAAAACACAATTGTTTGGCTATGTTAATGTTGCTTGAATAAGGAAACATACCAAGACAGTTAGTTTAGTTTGGCATGAACAATTAAAAAAAAGGTAAATTACACTTTTCGTCATTTATGTTTGTATCAGATTGCAATGGATAGCCTTTAACTTCAATAATTACAGTCACAGTCATGTATATGAAAAACCCGTTACACTCTACGTTCTTTAGCACTAACCGGATTAAATTTTTCAGTTAAGTTTATTCACTTAAGGGTATTCTGGTCAATTCATGCTTTTATTTAAATGTTTAATAAATAAAACCAAAAAAAATTCATATACACATCATCTTTCCCAATTTCTTAACCCTGAAACCTTAACCACCACATCTCGCCACCACCACTTATCCTGCCGCCACCACCACATTCTGCCGCCACCATCATCTTCCCCGTAGAGGTTTTTTCCTTAATCATCATTTTATAGCCCAGATTCCAAACAAATAATAATCCAATTTACAAAACTATTTCAAAAACTTCTGTCACCGATCAACAAACAAATTCAAACAATACACACAAAACACATATAAAATTAAAACCTTTATGTACCAAAATTTGCTTCTGAATCAAACCACAGGCACACTCATATTTCAATTTTTAAAAACTCTGTTTCAAAACTTCTGTTTCTAAGATACTCTAATCACCAATCAAAAACCAAATTCAACAAATACCCACATAAAACTTTCAAATTCAGCAGTTGATGCACGACGAAAAGCTTGATTAACAGACACAACTCTACAGATCTCTTGTGGGTTTAAGTAGACAAGAACAAAACCCACCACACTTTCCGGTAAATCACCGAGATTTGACTCCGGTGGTACCGATGAAACAGAGGCTGTTTAGATTCTGATTGCCAGAGACGAATTCCGAATTAGATTGGAGTCTGTACACATAACAGGAAACTCGAACTCCTGTTCGTCTTCATCTTCAATCAGATTTACCGACGATATTTGCGATTGTGTTAGAAGAATTTGTGTAGATTATTGAAGTGGGCTCCATGTTTGTGATGAACTTTTATTAGGTTTTTGTTGAAGTTGCAGGTGATTTGATTATTGTAGAGAGAGACATGAGAGAGAAGAAAGAGAAAAGGGAATAGGTCTGGTCATATGTGGGTATGTGTTTATGAAAATGAATGAAAAAAAAGATCTTTTATATATAAAGGGAAAATTACTAACATATCATCATGTGCAAAGCACATGTAATATTTGTAACGCCCCAAAATCCAAATGTTATATACTCGAAATATGCCCTTATGCGTTATATTATGAAATAAATAACTAGGCCATTTAACCTAGTTAAATGCCCGGTTTAGACTATTGAAAGAGAAAAATAGTGCACGTTATGTTTTAAAGGCAAACCCGAGGGACTAAAGAGGGATAAAATGAAAGTTTAATTATGAACTTAAAAGAATATATCCACACACATTACACACACTTCGTGTGTGAATGTTCTGGATCGATCAAGAGCTCCCCAAAGGAGCCAAACCCTAAACTCAACCAAAGCATCAAATTGAAGGGCGAATCGAAGCTCAAATTCACAACCGAACACGAATAAATGATCACCTTCACGAGGGGATCATAAGGTATGTTAAATTTTGATGTTTAATGAAGTTGAGAAATCTTGATAATCATCACTAGTGGTGATTTAGGTATGAATCATGAAGGTTATGGCCAAATTAGTGATGTATGCATGTTTAGGAACAAACCCTAAGCGAAGACTCTGAGTAAATTGCTAGAATTTAGGTGTTTGGATCAATTACCACAATTAGTTAAGTGGGTTTATGTTTAATCCATGAAATGGTATGAACTTGATTAGGAATATGTGTATATGTGATGTGTATTTGTATATAGAGTGATTATGGTATGTAATTTGTATGATGTTTACTTGAGATGATAAATGAAAGTGATAATTAGGAAGAAACACATGAAATACTTGTACATCATGCTTAGGAAGCAGTACGCACACCAAGTGTTTGATGAAATGTCTAAAAGACAGTAATATGTGAAATTGTATGCAATTAATGGGTAAACATGTATAGAGTGTGGTAATAATGAAATTGATAGTAAACTAACATGAGGAATGCATTTTAGATATAGTTCATGAGAAGGTTATGTTAGGTCGATGTTGAGTATGCTTCATGCTTGTTTGAATTGACTAATGAAAGTCATACATGAGATATGAATTTGAGATGATCGTTCATACGTACTATCATGTATGCTAACAAGAATGTGAATGTAATGACATGTACGGATAGGAGTCATGTCAACGCGGACATAAGCATGGAAGGGCAACGGGTCAAGGATAAACACGGAAGCTATGCTTGAACTCGGACGCACAAGGTAAGTGATTTCCGTAATCACTTCTTAGTTTGTTTAAGTAATATAGTGTTTTAATTAAATTAAACATGATGTTGAAGTTAAATATATGCTGAAGTCTTTCGTCGTAAATGATGGGATTAGAGTTGACCAAAACGCCCTTGATGGGAGTTTTGGGGCATATGATCTTAAAAGTAGTTTTAGGAACAAGTTATTCGATTAGCGTAATGTTTTGGTCGAGTATGAAAGTGGAGAGTATGGTTTGTTAGTCATAAACCATTTAATGCGCAATTACCCTTAACGGGTCAAAAATAAGCTTTTGAGCGTAAAACGAGTGGAATGAGATGTAAGATATCCGGGAATGAATTCTCATGATAAATGACCTTGAAATTATCTAGTTATATGAAGTTAAGGTCAAACAAATAAGTTATGTGGGTAAATGCATGAACGGGTCAAAATTATGGAAAAGGGTAATAAGTCGAGGGCTTAAAAGTTATAAATTTCGGTAGTTCAAATACTGGATTTTTACTCCATGTGATGGAGAATTAAATTACGATCACGTAGGAAAAAGAATCGGGTAAAACGGATCAAAGATGAGGAAGTTATGCTCGTTTCCGTAAAATCCGGACGTGCAGGGAATATGCTGCAACAGCTGCAATCTTTCTGTCTTTTTAGGGGGGTCGCGTAGCGCGACGGCCCGTCGCGTCGCGCGACGGGTGCAGTTTCTCCGAAATTTGTTTTTGAGCCTCGTTTTGGTTTGGGAACTCGTTTAAACGCGTTTCAAGTTACGAATGACTAATTTAACTTACGTTTTATGAGCGATAGGGTAAGCACACTTGTAGGCAGATATGTACGATGGTATGTATGTATGTATGTATGTATGTATGTATTAAAATGCGTATGTATGATTATATGGGTGTAAGTAAGTATATTCGGACGTATGCGTGTAAGTAAGTATGTACTAGGGTAAATACGAATGGATTCGATATGTGGGTAGGCATGTACGTGGGTAGTCATGTATGTATGTATGTAGGTAGGTAGGTAGGTAGGTAGGTAGGTGTGTGTGTGTGTGTGTGTGTGTGTGAGAGAGTACAATGGTATAATTGTAGGGGTGTATGCAGGTTGTTAATATGATTGACTACTAATGTTATTAATGATGTACCTTGAGTATAAAATATAATGCAGGCATGGGTCGAAATATCACCAGGAATTGATGGTCAGATGGAATGTTTGAAAGTAAAGAGATAACGGAACGAAGAATGTATAAGGATAAATCTTGTCTTTATTTCTGATATGTACTAATGTTACGACCATTTATGGTGAGTGCAGGTTGTACAAGACATGGGGAATCATCGAAGAGCGGAGATCGAAGATCGAGTCACTTAACGGATTGTACGGAAGTTTTTGAGGGTGTAGTTAATAAGTATAAATTATGTTTTCTTATTGTAGATGAGTGTAATAAACCTATTTAAATAAAAAGGTTTAACCTTAGAATTGATTTCAAGCGCGTCAAGGTGTTGTCATGCAAAGAAAATTTTATGGTACGATTTTCCGCTGCGACTTTAGTCATATATGAATTAGGGTCTTACAATATTTAACTGAAAATTTTAACCAGGTTATGGTTAAAGGACGTATGCCGTAACGAGTTTTCCAAATAAAGGACTGTGACTGTAATTATTGAAGTTAAAAGGCTATCCATTGCAATCCGGTACAAACATAAAGGACGAAAAGTGTAATTTACCCTTAAAAAAATTATAAACCCTAACTGAAAATGGTTTATTAAACCTTGATTTTAAAATTTCTCAATAATTTCAGCATGCAGATAACTGAGATTACATTCTCCATAATACAAGGGATGCTTACAACTCAAGATGAGGAATATGGAATGTTTTACAAACCATATGCGACTTCAATTGTACAATTTCTAAAGATAGCAATACGTACTACGAGTGGCCTAGACTACATTCATAATAAGAGGTAAACAGATGTTGGTCATTACATTTCATTTCATTTAGGGGTGAGCAAAAGGAAAAACCCTACCCGACCCGACCCGAGAACCGATCAAACATAAAATAAAGAACCGATTCACTACCCTAAATATAGGGTCGGTTCCGGTCCATAGGTACAAGTCGGGTTTCACCATGAAAAGAACCGAGAACCGACCCGACCCGACCCTATTTTATATGAAAAATTGAAACCGATCTAAATACCTAGGTACTTGGGTTCGGGTCGGGTTGGGTATATTTTCAGTTCGGTTCTTGATTATTTTCGGTCCGGACCTAAACTTGCTCACCCCTAATTTCATTGGTTATTAAGACGAATGTTTAATTCGTTATGGTAATGATCTTTAATATTATGCACACAAACAAATAGTTTTTGGAATTGGGTTTAAAGTTTGTTCTTAGAGCATTTACATCCAGCCTACCATATTTTTATCCTAAATTACATTAAAAAACACTACATTTTCTCTCTCTTTTTCAAATAATATTTTTTTATACTTTTATCATTACGTTTTCTCTCTCCTCCACTCACAACCACTTTCAAAATATATTAAAAAATTATATGGGGTGAACATTGTCCCCTCAAATATACAGACGAACAATAACATTTTCTCTCTTCTCCACTCACAACCACTTTTTATACTCTTTATATTATAAAAATTCCACACATGATTTGATGGAATGAATGTGAATGCTCTTATACGATGACCAAATTCAACATGAGTTAGCCTACGTTTCGACGTAAATTTTATTCAACATGAGTTAGCCTACGTTTCGACGTAAATTTTATTCGGGACCGAGTCCGGTTAGGTAACATGTGTTTCTTACTACTTTTTTTACATGCTTTCGTATGTATGAACTCTCATTTTTATTACGACATAACTTTCTCTTGATATGATATTCATAATCGAGTCGTCGCAACATCATACGCTTTTATTTACATGCTTAATCACGTCATTGTCATGACCACAACGGCCGACACTTTTGAAAATTATATGTTATTTTTTACTCATTTTAATAATTTTAGCATAGTTAATTTCACACACATTTAGTTTTTCCCTCATAACTTTTAAAATATAATATATTTTTTTCTATAATCCGGTATGATATTGTGGCATGTCTATTTTTATGTACGTTTTGGAAAAAAAAATATTCAAAACGAGTTAGCCTACGTTTCAACGTAAATGTATTCGGGACCAACTCCGGTTAGGTAGCATGTGTTTTTTACGTCTTTTTTTACATGCTTTGGTATTTATGAACTCTCGTTTTTATTACGATTTAACTTTTTCTTGATATAATACTCTAGTCATAATCGAGTCTACGCAACTTCATACGCTTTTATTTACATACTTAGTCACGTCATTGTCACCCCTACAACGACTAGTACTTTTGAAAAGTTAAACTTGAGTAGGCTGTGGTTTTTTCAAGTTTTCCATTACGGTTATTTAATTTATATGGATTCGTGTTTTCGTGTTTTTAATGCTCATTTTTACAATTGACATTTATTTTAGATTAATTAAAAAATCGGCTCGCTTTCCGGCGCGAAGCGCGGGTATAACACTAGTTAATATATACTTATATGTTATCAAGGTTTAAAAAAATGGAATCGAGTTTCGAGGCGTTTTCCCTTTGCCTCATGAGACGTAAGTCTCGAGGCGAAACGAGGCTTAAGTCCGAGGCGTAATTAAATAATAAAAATAAAAATTATAGATCTTATAAAAATAAAATAATACTTCGAAATTCTAATAAATACTTTTAGAATTCATTGGGCTAAGTCAAAATTTCTTTATAGAAATGAGCCCAAGTTTAAAGAAAGAGCCCAACTTTATAAAAGCTCACATCATCTTCTTCAAACTTGTCGTCATCTAAAAACTTCACCCTCCATCCGAAACCCTAATAGTTGATACAACCGTCATTTCATATGCTTTGTTTCTTCTTGATCGTCCACGCTACATGTCCATATACTGTGGTTCTTCTTCAGTACCGCACCTGCTAAGCATCATTTGTTGTTATAGCCGTCTTCTCCAATGGACAAAACCCTAATTCTCCAGTTACCATCAGGAATGTACGCCTCTTCATAAAGGACCGCATGCGTACGTATAATAATAGTCAGTAAGGCGCCGCCTCAAAAACGATTTCTTCCCGTATCGCCTCCTCAAACGTTTTTTTAAGCCATGTATCTTATGAATCGTTGTTAGATTATCATGTACTAAAATATATTTTGTTGTGCAGATTCGTGCTGGGCGTATGCCACTATCGCTTCTATTGAAGCGATGAACCAAATTTTGAATCCTTCGCAAGAGTTTACTCCACTGAGTATCCAACAACTCGTGGACTGTTATGACGAATACAAAGATGACTTTACAAGTTGGGGTGGAGCAAGACGTGCCTTTGGGAGCATTCATATGAGCGGGGGAGGAGTATAGAGTGAGAGGGATTATCCGAGTAGGGGTGACCATATCAGGAGGGGACCTTGTGCAATCGGAGATGTTAGTAAAAATTGATTTTCATTTTAGTTGAATAAGCTCTTATTTAATTTGGTTTGTTGGCAGTTAAACCCAACGGTAGTGATTGACTCTTTCAACAAAGTTGGCCACAACGAGAGAGCCATTGCAGAAGTGGTAAGGCGACAACCCGTGACCGCTGTTGTGGGGGCTCTACCATTGAGAGAGAGATTTTATACACCGGTAAAAAAAAGTTTAGCATTTGTTGTTTTAATTGTTGTTTTTTTTCTAAACTTTTTTCTTTCTTTCATGGTCGAATAATCCGTTATTCCGAAGCCGATGGTGACACTCGTTTGGATCATACTGTTTTGATCGTCGGATTCGGAAAAAAAAAAGACGGATTGAACTATTGGAGATGTCTTAATTTTTTCGGGTGCAACTTTTGGTGGCAATGGGACCTTTTACTTGGAGAGGAATACGAATCATTCCCGTCGTAACGGAATAGCAGGCATCGCTAGACTATGTTGTTACCCGATGAAAGAAGGTTTTAACATGTGACTGTTGCTATTTTCGAACTTCTTTTGAAACTAGATTAAATGACGCTTTTTGAGCTTTTTTAGAACTTTTGAAATACAACTACCGATGCTTTTGAGCTCTTTTAGAACTTCTTTTGAACTACTCATGCTAATTGAATGTGTTTTGGACGACCCATTTTTTGGCCTATCATACGGCCCGTGTCTCTCATATGGTCCGTATAATGTGACAGAGACACCAGTATGCCTTAGAGGTGCACAAAAACCGGTTTGAGAACCATACCCGGTTTTAAACCCAAACCAGACTCGGCGTAATCAATAATTGTGATCAACCTCTAATGATTATATATTTTCATGATTATACAAGATAAACAACCATATAGGAAATAATTAAAGGATAAAGTTTCGTAAGATGTAACACCAAGTTGATAGATGTTTTGAAGCATCTAGATCCATAATTACACAACAATTCTTTAGCTACATGTTCCATTTTAGCATCAATCATGCTAATATTATATGGTCAACAAAAAGTGAATAAACTATAGCTGAGCATCTGTTATTCATCTGCTTAAGTTGAGGTTTTCCTATATTCGATTAAGCAAAGAAAATCGTTGCACCGTCCTCTATTATCCTACCATTACCATCTACACCGCAAAGAAAACACAAGTATACTATCGGTATGTTAAGATTACCAAATAATGAGAATTCAATATAAAAAAAACCTCAGCCAATTCATACATCCACATGAATACATAAATTAAGTGTAAATCGATCAGATTCAGAAGCTTTGTATAAGAAAAACATAAGTATAAGATCAGTTTTAGAACTACTACCACAACAGTTTCCGGCCATAAATTTATCACAACCGACCACCAATTACGCTCTAAGTCCACTGCACCCGAAGAATCATATGATCGAGTGTTTAGGAAACAACCACCAACATAACCATCAGACCAGAAACATCTTTTCTTTTAAAATCCACACCAAATTCATTATATCATTAATCCGATGAAATATAATATTTTTAAAATATTGTTCATGAATGTGGCTTATCTTTGAAACATTATACAACATTAACTAGGTTTATTCACTCAATCGGGCTGAGACACATACGTTTCCGTCAAACACCCTAAACATCAATAATACCGTCTACACATCACAAAACTATAATTTGTTTTCAATCAAAATGAATGAAATGTGAAGTTCTAATACCATTCAAGCTTCATCTCAAAGAATAATGTTTCATAATCTGTATTCAAAATTTAGGAGCTTTAACCACCAATATGAAACTCATTTCTTCATTTTACAACATATCAAAACCAAAACAAAATTCATCACCTAACATTCTCTTTCCTTGGAAGCAACCAAACCACCGCAGACACACACACTCTCTCTCTTTTCACTCTACGTATATAAGCTCCTTCTTCCCACTGCCGTACAATCAAAGCCAGTTGGAGGTTCGCACCGACACCTAAGACCATCTACAGTATAAATTTCATGGTCTAACTCTAAATATTTCCCAACTTATGACTTAAAACATAACACGTAAAATCTGCAGAAAAACGCAACTTTAATTGCTGAAAGAGAAAAATGCCCGGATAGTCCCTGTGGTTTCGCCTTTTTTCACCTATAGTCCCTAACTTTCTAAAACTACTTGAATAGTCCCCAAATTTTCGACTTTTGTTCCCGGATAGTCCCTGGCGTGGATGGAGGTTAGTTTTCTCAGTTAAGTGGGTGTTGAAATGACTAAAATGCCCTTTCCTTAAAAGGCCAAACCATAGGGACTATCCGGGCATCTTCTCTTTATAAAACCCATCCACCCTTCATCTTCAACATTAAGAAACCCTAATACCCACACCCTGCTTCTCTTTAAATCCACTACCAAACACCCCCTACCTCTTGTTTTCCCTACCGACGAGCACAAGGGAGTCCGACTGGACTCCGGTGACGGGTCTAACTAGTTAATCGGCTGGCAAGACACCCCAAACTCCTCCCCTCGTCGACAAAACGGACCACCACCGTCCGGTGGTGGTGAGCGATGGCTGTGGAACCAGAGAGACAGAGAGGAAGAGGGAGAGAGAGACCGAGGAGAGGGAGAGAGATGGCGGAGGTTGGTGAGTGGCGGCGGGTCGCGGCGGTGGTGACGTCGATGGCGGATGAAGAAAATTGCGACCCCCCCCCCCCTCGTTGCGGCGCCGCTGGAAGTGGTGGCGGTAGAAATCGGCAGCTCCGGCAGTGGTGATCGGGTAAATCTTCAACAACATCCTCTGTTTCTAATTTCTTTTCTTTCGGATCACATCTTTACGACAGTGGTGATCGAGTCCTTTGTTTTGATCGGTTGTTGTTACAGGTTGTTTGAGATAAGTGAAAAAAGAATTGTTTCAAATCAAATTTTGATCTGTTCGTTGTACCGTGTGTGCACTTCGGACATTTATCATTGAATTCGAACTGATTTCACAAACACAATCGGACCAAGAACTGAGTACTTTGTTTGAAACATATTATTGATAGAAATCGATGTGTGTGGCTGGGTTGAATTGATAGTTGCAACTGGTTATAATGAAAGGAAATACGATTTTTATGATAGTTGTAGTGTGGTAAAAAAAATATAATAGAAGCCAGATAAGGTTTCTTGGAAGCCGGAGGCACTGGATGACCGGCAACCGGCGATGGTGGAGGGTGGAGGAGGGTGATGGTGGGTGGAGGTTGAAGATGAAGTGTGGTGGTGGGGTTTTATAAATAAAAATGAAAAAAGTGCCCGGATAGTCCCTATGGTTTGGCCTTTTAAGGAAAGGGTATTTTTGTCATTTCACATCATTTTAACAGAGAAAAGTAACTGAAGTTAGACCCAGGGACTATCCGAGAAAAAAAATCAAAAACTTGGGGACTATTCAAGTAGTTTTAGAAAGTTAGGGACTATAGGTGAAAAAAGGTGAAACCACAGGGACTATCCGGGCATTTTTCTGTTGCTGAAATGAACTAATTCATTTAAAACAGGAAATGACCTCTAAAAATTATGATTCCGGCGCCATTAGAAGCGTTTTTCGAAATGCCACATTTTAGACTCCAGAAAATCCAGTTTTCGTTATATTATGACCCGGACAAATTGCTTTTTTTCGCATATACATTACGAAAACGAGTTTCCGGGTTTCTCTATCATGATTTACCATCATATAAACATCTCTACATTATTCATAGTAGGTCATAGATTGTTTTAAATCAGATTTATCATACACTATCATCAATATCATCAAGCATGACAACCCTAATCAAACTATACGTGTCCATACCTAATTAAACCGTAATACAAATCCTCATATACGTTTTTCATAGTTTCTTGTCTGCCAATTAACATCATAACATCAAGTTCATCAACGACTAATACCAACACCGCCATGTATTTGCAGAATTTAAAAATCAAAACACATAATCGATCAATGAAGATGCGAGAGAGAGAGAGAGAGAGTTCGAGCGAGGGAGGGAGCACCGAGAGGTAGAGAGGTCGCGACTAGGGGGAGGGGTCCTTGCTGCAGCCGTGGATCACTAGGGGAAGGAGAGGGTAGGGTTTGTGTTGGTGTGTTATGAAAACCTCATGCATGTAACTGTACGTACGTATAAATTAAATGGGACAATGGATGGGGTTTTTATGTGGGCTAAGGGATCCAAGAGGGTGAGTTGGGATTGAATTTGGGCTGCACAATAATTCGTGGGCTGCCAAAGAAAAGAACACACGGGGAGTGGAGGTGAGGAGGGTGTGGCCGATTTGTGATATACATAATAATATATATTATTTTTTTACTAATCACTAATATTAATCATTTTAATCCACTAAACTAAAATAATGTCTAATAATCAAGTTACGGTTCGGGTTCATAAGTTCCGAGCTACGCGAGTGGGTTCCAATAGTTCGGGAAACCTGAAATTTGAAATGTCAGGAAGGATGGCAAAATGGGCAGTCAAGCTTAGTGCATATGACATTAAGTATGAACCTAGGACTACCATCAAATCCCAAGCCTTAGCTGACTTTGTGGCTGATTTCAACAGTGATCTACAAAGGGAAGCTGAAGTTCAACAACTTGAAGAGACTAAGGATCCTTGGACACTCTTCAAAGATGGGGCTTCAAATTTCAAGGGAACTGGACTAGGCATACTACTAAAATCTCCACAGGGGGACATTATACCCCAATCAATTGCTTGTGAGTTTCAAACCACTAATAATGAGGCTGAGTATGAGGCCTTGATAGCAGGTTTGCAATTAGCCAAGCATATGAGGATCAAGTATCTTGAGGTACATGTAGATTCTTTATTAATTACTAACCACTATAATGGTTCTTATGCTGTCAAAGGTGAAAGGCTAACCAAGAATCTAGAGATAGTCTAGAAATTGGCAGACTCTTTTGCTTCTTTTAGTTTAACACAGGTACCTAGGGAAGAAAATGCAGAAGCTAATGCCTTAGCTAACCTTGGATCATCATTGAAGATTCCAGAGGATGTTAAGATACCCATCATCCACATCTTAACCCCTGCTATTGAGGATAACATAGCCATGGAAATAGTGGAGGATTCTGCAATTGTATCTAGTGATGGTACACAGTCGAATTCAGGATCCTGGATCCTTCCAATTTTGAGATATATACTAAATGGAGATATTCCTACTGGAGAAAATCCTAGAGCCTTCAAAATTAAGGTATCTCAATTTACATTACTAAATAACATCTTGTATAAACGGTCTCTTGCAGGTCCATATTTAAGATGCATTGAGGATCCAGAAATTCAAGAAGTTTTAAAGGATTTTCATGAAAGAGATTGTGAGAACCACACTGGGGGCAGAGCACTATTCTCGAGGATCCTTAGAACAGGATATTATTGGCTGACAATAAAGAAGGATGCTGTGGAATATGCAAAGAAGTGTGATGCTTGTCAGAGACATAGTAATATCCTTCATCAACCAGCGGAGCCTCTGCATCCTATATCCTCTTCTTGGCCATTAATGATATGGGGAATAGACATAGTTGGCAAACTTCCTAAGGCATCAGGAGGAAAAGTATTTATGTTGACCATGACTGATTACTTCTCCAAATGGATAGAAGCTGAAGCCTTTGCACAAGTTAGAGAGAAAGAAGTTATATCTTTTATCAAAAGAAACATTATTACTAGATTTAGCATACATTCTAAAATTGTTTGTGATAATAGATCCCAATTCATTGGGACTCGAACTACTAACTTTTGTGACAGTTGGGGGATTAGGATGATAACATCAACAGTCCACCCATAAGCTGATGGTCAAGCAGAATCATCTAACAAGATCATCATCAACAACTTGAAGAAGAAGCTTAGATCCAAAAAAAGGAAATGGGCAGAAGAGCTACCATATGTGTTATGGGTTGATAGAACAACTCCCAAGAAGGCTACTGGTCAAACTCCATTCTCTTTGGTCTTTGGAGTTGAATATGTGATCCCTACAGAGATGATAGTCCCTACTGCAAGAACAAGCATTGATGTGTGTAAAATGCAACATATTAATTACATCAAATAAGGTATAAAACTAACCATTTTTTAGTACTAATGTTGGAAAAAGTGTGTTTTTGTCTTCCTTTTGAATTTACAGGATCAAATGAGCTTAAACGAACAAAAGGAACAAATATACAGCTAAAACCAACATAAATACAAAGAAAAGGAAGAAACGTGGCATGCCCGACCCCTCGACAGCATCTCCCAAAGCAAAAAACAAGAAGAAATATGAGCATGGGGCTGTGCCCAGCTCACCACGGGGCGTGCCCAGCGGACACGGGGGCGTGGTCAGTTGTCTGCAGAAAAGACAAAGTTATAGAAGCTTCTATTCCCGACACGGGGGCGTGCCCAGCTCAACACGGGGCCGTGGTCAACGCTAAGATTCGCAGAATCTTGCAAATCTTGATAGTACAGATACGCTTCTGCACACGGGGTCATGCCCAGCGGACACGGGGGCGTGTGGAGCTAATGCAGACAAATTGTAATTAATGAAAAAAGGGTGGACACGGGGCCGTGTCCAGCGGACACGGGGCCGTGTCCAGGCTTCTGTGCAGGCTATAAATAGGGGTGCTTGGTTCACTTCAAAGGCATCCCTTGGCAAACCGCCTTTCTCCCACTTTACCCACACTCCACCACCACTACAAACCACATCTACCACCATCATCCATCATCCATCTTAGAGTGTGTGTAGTAGTCTCGGGATCCAAGATTGATAGTAAGAGTTCTTGACAATCAAAGGCCATGTTTGCCTTAGTCTCTTACATCACTTGGTGAAGACAAGCAATTAGTGTAATACTTTTGATTTTTAATCTTTTCGCACTTTCTATTTGGTTTTGTATTAATGACTTTAATAACTAGTTTCTTATGTTGAAGGTGAAACTTCCTTATCATTTGTCCGTGGTGTCTTGGCGTTATTTTACTGTCTATATAAAATAAAAGATTTACTCCATTCATATCTCTACGGTCTATATAGAGATATGTTGGCTACCTGGTCGGGGGTTAAGGGAATGGTTTGTTAAGGTTCTTGCCTTGTTCAGTGTATAGATCCTGCAAGGACCTGGGTCAAGCTTACTAGGACCTCCTTCAATACCCACTGGCATTGGATGGCAGGGGTGCGAATGGCTTGATCCCCTCATATGTAAACTATTATTAATACATTAATCCGGCTATTTGGAATTTTATCCCTGCTGACTCAAACCATTTAGCCGAGGGTAACGTCACCTTCAAAAGAGGGGCCTACCACATTACGCATTAATTAGGATTGTATTCCGACCCTTTAGGATTGTATCTTTCAATATTCCGACCCTTTAGGATTGTATCCTTGCTGACTCAAACTACTGGGTTGAGGGTAACGTCGTCACCTTCAAAAGAGGGGCCTACTACTATAACTAAAATAATCTCTTAAAAAGTGCAAAAGTGCGGAAATCATCAAAGGTTACACTAAAGGCGAGTCGGATCCAAGTAATTCATCTTGTCTATCTGTTTTATTTTTATTTTTATTTTCAGCATTTTTAGTTTTTATTTTCATGTTTAAAACATTTTCTAAACTTTTGATTTGATTAGACGTTGAGGATAAACCGGTATTAAAAGCTCTTGTGTCCTTGGACGACCTCGGTATCTTACCAACGCTATACTACGCTCACGATGCACTTGCCCATATGTGTGTTTAGCGTTAGTAGAATATCGTGTTTTATAAATTTAAAACTTGACTAAAGTGTTAAAAAGGGCTTAAAATATAACTAAAAACCTATCACTCACTACACACATCAAGTTTTTGACGCCGTTGCCGGGGACACAAGTATTTTAAGAAAGCTTAAAATCAACGGCCAAATCAGTTTTCCAATTTTTTTTTAAATCGCGCGCACATTTTCTTCATTTTAGTTAGATTCTGCATTACAGTAGACTGAACACAGGGCCGTGTTCACTGAACACGGGGCCGTGCTACATATTTTTTTCAAAACTCTCAGATACAGAGTCTAAACACGGGGTCGTGCTCACTGAACACGCCCCCGTGCTGCACAAAACCAGTCATTTTTAATAAAACGCCCAGATACAGAACCTGAACATGGGGTCGTGCTCATTGAACACGGGGCCGTGCTCATTGAACACGGGGCCGTGTCCAGCCTCTGTTTCCGTTTTTATTTTTATTTACTGGTCCCGAGACTCTGTTGTGGTCTACTGAGTGATTATTATGGATCCATACTCAGGAGATTACAGATACCACTATGAAGAGGATGATTATAGGGGAAGACTATTGCACCATTTGTGGTAACCCTCACTCGGTACAATATTGTGACCTTTTTGAACCATCCACTTCATGCAACTACTATGAGGAGCCCAGGTACGAGCCATCAACTTCATACACACCCTATGAAGAGCCAAGGTATGAACCTTCTCCCTCATACTCATATTTTGATGAACCAAGGTATGAGCCTTCAAACTCATACTTTGAGGAACCAAGATATGAGCCTCAATCTTCATATACTTACTATGAGAAACCATGGCGTGAACAACCCACCTCATATGAGTACTATGAAGAACCTGTTGGGATTGAACCCTACCAAAGGAACAATTGATAAAGCCAAAACTGGATCAGATAAGTGGATTCAGAATAAGCAATTGTTTGCAACAGTTTTCCTGCTTGAATGTGGCCTAACATCTGATGACCTCTATCTACTGCTCTTCTACAACAATTGCTGATCTTCAACAACTGATGATACCTAAAGACTGTTGAAGTACAAGCACTGATGCTCAATCTATTGTCATGGTTCAAGTACTGCTGAAGACACAAAGCACTGCTAGGAGTATAACAGTGGAATGAGAAGTAGTAGTTTAGTTTGTCTTTTGTATTCATTGTAATCAGTAGTTTGTAAAGCAGTAGTTGTATAGATCAGTGGTTATAGGTTGTTAGGAGGTTAGGAGGTTAGATGTCACTTTCATGGTGACGTCAGCAAAGATGCTTCAGTGGTTTGTTCTGTACTATAAATAGAACAGTACCCTGTACTGTTCTATTAGCTCTCTTCTTCGACAAGTCGTTCTGTACGAACAAACCATCTGTGAGCTCAGGCTGAGGGGGAGACTTTGTGCATGCATATGTAATCGAAGATTGTAATAAATATAATCATCGAGTCTATGATAAACATGTTTGCTTAAAATTGTTCTCTCTTTGATTGTGTTGAAAGTTTATTCATACATTTCTGCTGCAATTGTTTATCATTCATCTTCATTTTAGTTAAACAAACACAATCTTATCAAACTCAGATCCTAACAATTGGTATCAGAGCTTGGACAGTCAAACTTGATCTAACAATCATTTTGACGTAAAAGTTCAGCTCACAATCGTTGATACTTTTAATTGTTCGTTTCGTTGTAAAACAGAATAAGGACTAATCACGTACAAAGTTGATTATTCAGTACCTGAAAAACAACCAGAATGACGTCACAATCACAGGATGTCAATAACAACATTGGGTCACTCTTCAAACCACCTATGTTGAAGAGATCTGAATACAACATCTGGGAGCGAAGGATGGGTCACATCCTAGCTCAACAGAATACCGGATGTTGGAAGTCGGTTATCTATGGACCACATGTTCCAATGGTGCCGAGTGCTGAGGATCTAAAGGTCATGGTTCCTAAGAAAATTGAGAACTATACTGAACAGGATTTTCAGAAAATTGAACTGGATGCCAAGGCATTTAGCATCGTTGCATCTGCACTACCAAATGAGATCTATGTTGGGCTGTTACATTGTAACAGTGCCAAGGAATTGTTGGATGCACTTAAGGAACAGTTTGGGGGGACTGAAGAAGTGATTGAAAATAACAGGGAAATTTTAAACCAACAGTATGAAACCTTTTGTCACATTAAGGGTGAATCATTAACACAACAGTTTGAGTGATTTAGTTGTCTCATAAGTGAACTAACACTTGTTAAGGTTGAATTTGCTAATGCAACACAAAATAGCAGGTTTCTTAGGTCACTTCCTGATAAATGGGACACAATTGCTTTTATAACCCGGAATTCAGTTGGGTTCAAAGATCTGACCCTAACCCAGCTTCATGGTAGACTCCTGACCTATGAAAGGGAGTTAAACCAGAAAAAGAAGTTACAAGAGTCTAGGAAAGTTGCAGATGACTATTCATTTGGCAACACAACTCTTTTGGGTCAGGAAGAGTCTGGCAGTAGTAAGGATCAGAGTTATGATCACTTTATTGACATAACAGCTGGTGGAAATTTTAACTCTGATTCTCACTCATCCAATTATACTTTTACAGCTAATGGAGAAAGCCAGAACTCTGATAATCTGTGCTTTGAACTTAATGATCTCCAGCATTTTGATCCAACTGATTTAGAGGAAATGGACATATTACACCAACTTACACTGCTGAGTGTTAGAACCAGCAAGTTTTACAAAAGGACAGGGAGAAAATTTCCAGGGTTGCATGGGAATTTAAAAGTTGGGTTGGATAAATCAAAGATAAAATGCTACAAGTGCAATAGGTTGGGTCATTTTGCTAGAGAGTGTAGGAGTCAAAATAGTAGACCAATCATCACACATCCTAACTCTAACCCAACACCACAAAATAACCAAAGCACTGTGCAGTATTCCCAATATACCCCTGCTGCCCATGTAAACACTGCTCATTATGCACATCCTGCAACCCCTGTCCTGTGCACTATGTCCAAACCACTGTTCCTCAAATTCAGTATGTCCAAGCCCCTGTCCCTCAGGTTCAAGTGCAACCAGTTGCACCTCAACAAGCTACACCAGCAGTGGTTCAACCAGATCAGCAAAGCTTTTTTCACCCAAGGCTTTGTTGACTGGAGTAGCTTACCTGATGAGCTAGGTGATGAAAATTTTGCACTCTATGCTACCAATGATGCTTCTAATGATAATTACTGTTTTATGGCATTAGAGTTAATACCAGAAGGGCTGGAAACGGAAGAAGGACAGTCAAATGCTGAAACAGTGGATGAAATTGCTGAAGTAGTGGTTACTGCTGTTGCTGGTGAAATACTATTGGGAGAAAATTCAGAACCCCTGTTGGAACCACTGTCTTACCCTTGGTCTGAAGAAGAGGAGAAGAAACAAGGTGAAAAAGAAGAGAAAGTGCCAGTTGAAGAAGAACATGTCTGTGATTGTGCCATGATGGCTGCATCTAAGGTATCACCCCAGGTTCTTAAAAACCTTTGTTCAGACAAATGCATCATAGCATTTGCAAACATTAAGGAGGTAAATGAAAACCTTAGAGATAGATTGTTAACAAATGAAGTACAATTTGAAAAATCTTTAAAAGAATTGTAAATCAAATTGTCAGAAAAGGATAATGAGATCTGTAGCCTCAAACAAGAGCATAACATAACCAAGGACCAACTTCAAACCGTGAAGGAAATCAATGGTGTTTTCGGGTTATCCCCTCGGCAAAAAGCTGTTTTTGATTGTTTACGAGCCCCCCACGCTCAAGATTTCCTTACTGTTATCCCGATCGAGGGCTTGGGGCAATGTATGTCGGCAGTAGAATATCGGTCTATCCTCAAATATCGTTTGATGATACCGTTGTACCCTGAGGATGAACCGTGCCCTGTTTGTCGGAAGGTGTGTCTTGATAGCTTCGGGGAACATGCCCTTCACTGCAAAGAGCTTCCTGGCTTCAAGTACAGACACGATCTGGTTAGAGATGTGTTGTTTGACGTTCTCAAGCGAGCTGGTATCGCTGCTAAAAAAGAGGCTCCGGTTAATTTCCTAACGGACCCGAAGGAGGGGAGGTCTTCCCTTCGACCAGCCGATGTGTTGGTTTTTAGATGGTCCGGGGGTAAGCATGCTTGCATTGATCTCACGGGGGTGTCGCCTCTTGCCGGTTTCAGGGGCAGTGGTTTTGTTTTAGGGCAAGCGACGCTGAAGGCTGAGGCGGGGAAAATATCCAAGCACGAGCAGGCCTGCATAGATAATCAACATGCCTTCCTTCCTTTCGCGTTCGATACCTTTGGTGGTCTGGCCCCTGTGGCGTCCGGTTTCTTGAAGCGGGTTCAAAAGGCAGCACTTGCGCATGCGACTGTGTCTGTAGGCCATAGTTATGTGTTTAGCCGAGTAGGATTTGCAATTCAAAAGGGGGTGGCGGCGCAGCTTGTTGCCCGTCTACCAACCCATGATTTGTAATTTGCATCTATTATATCTAGTAAATTTTTTATTAAAAAAAACATCAAACCATGATAGAAAAATATCAGGTTTGCAAAAAGGAGTTGGAGTCCACCCAAATCACTTGTGAGAAATGGGTGGAATCCTGCAAAGGTTATGAGATTAAGCTTGAGAAACAGCTTGAAAGCAATGTAAAATTTGGCATAGGGTTTAGAAAAAATGACCAAGTTGAAAACACTGCTGCAAATCAAACTGGTTCTGTTGAAATCATACCCACCAACAATGATGGCCAAGAGGTTAAAATAACTGATAAACTTGGTAACAAGATCACTTTGGAAATATCTGTGGGGTCCTCAACTTTTTAGGAGATTGAGAAATACCAATTTAAACCCACATGGTCTGATGAGTGTGACATCCTTGAAAATTTCAAACCGATGGACTTCACAACTATAGATGGTGTCAAAGCTCCAAAGGCAAAGGTAATTCCTCTTAAGGACATCCCAACATGTGACAACTGTGCTCTGTAATCAATGTACAATGTAAAACAATGTTAATTATCAATAAAAGAATGTGTTTTGGAGTTATTATGTGTGTATTTGTGTTTGGTGATTTTAAGATTTGATTCGAGTTTGGTTTCAAGCTTTAAATCGCTTTCTGGAAGGTTATACGCAAACTGGTGCGTAAACATAATCAGTTTAATGCGAAAAACACTCCGGGATAGGGACATAGTCTTAACATACCTTAAATAACCTCCACATAACTTAGAAATAAGTTTTGGATGGTTTGGTGTGTTGAAATCAAGTTTATTCGATCGCAGGGACTAATTGTGTCAAACTGCGAAAGTATGTCGATTCGTGTGTTAACAAACATTCCGGAACTTGATCATAAGTTAAAAATACCTTAAATATCCTTTACGTAGCTTAGAAATAGGCTTTGAGGGGTTTGGTATGCGAAAATAAACTTATTTGATCAATAGGGACTAAAGGCGTCAAAAAGTGCATAAGTTTGCATTTTCGCGCATATCTTACGTTCTGAATATATCCGGACATCCAAAAATTTTTGTAATCATTAAAATATGTTATTTTGGTGATTGGAAGGCTAAAACTTCATTTGTTTCGCAATTTGAATCGTACACGCGTTCGTTACGATTTCCGTCGTAATTAACCGAACAACGCAACCGTACGACCAAACGAACCGACACCCGAGATGTTTTCAAGCATATTTCAAGTTCCCTATGTTTTAACATCCTTGTGTAGCTTGAAAATGGGCTTGACGGGTGTTAGAAGTGCCAAAACGCGACGAAACAAGGTGCAGGGGCTAAACTACAAATAACTGAAAGTTGCTGGTCTGTAGGGGGTCCTTACGGACCGTATATGAGACCCCTTGCAGTCCGTATAACTTGTCCAGATAAGCAGATTCATTGAATCTGCAATACAACCTATTCTCATGGGTTTTAACCCCTGATTTTGGATACTATGGACTTGTTTTTGATGTCCCATTGTATTAGAAACCTTGTGCCCACGTGTATGGCCAAGATCAAAGCACGATTTACGAGGAACGATCCTAACGGTTGTGGGAATTCTATAAATACCCACAAGTTCTCATTCATTCCTCACACCTTGATTCATTCTCTGCTCTAAGTTGAGGTTTAAACACTTCATACCTGAGCAAATTGAATCAAGACTTCCTAGCTTGGACCCTTTGTAAGTTTCTTTCATGCTTTTATCGTTTTTCAAGCGAAAGTCAAACAGTGTTTGACTTTCTGCTTTGACCAGTCTTTGGTCAACACCAAATTTGTTTGAACTTTGCAACGTGAGCGTAATCACGATGGTTATAGTCCCTTGTGACTATACCTACTGATTACCACGTTGATTAGGTGTAGTGACGAGTCATAGTTTCGGTCAAAATGCGTATTTATGCGTACTTTGCAACCAAACTATTCTTGGGTATCAAAACCCTTTGTTTTGATATCAAAACCTATTTTCTAACTTAGTTAAACATGTTTCAACATGTTTAGCTCGTCACTTTTAGTCTAGTGCTTGTGTAGAGTCGTAAGTCAAGCGGTCTAAACCACCGCTTAGACTTTCGAACTCGACCCGTTTGGTCGATCATTAGGATCCGACCAAGCACATTTAGTGACCATAGTTGTGTTGGGAATAACCTTCCGAGGTTATACCTTATGGTCACTTAGTTTAATTAGTTGTATGATAGGTAGTTTATATGCCTTAGGAAAATGACCAAAATGTCCTTTTCATGCATAATTGAATTTTAAGCATATGTAACCTAACTTTTGTCACTTAAACCAATTATGCAACATATTTAGGCATATAATACTTGTCATAGGACTAGTTAGGCGTCTCTAACGCGCTTTTGCGCGCACGACGCGTTAAAGTAGCGTAAGCTACCTTAATGGGTCGCGACGGGTCGAAAGCACTTAGGTTAGGTTCCGTTTTAGGATGTAGGCTTTGTTAAACCATATCACACGAGTTCCAATTCTCATTTGGTTTACAAGACCTCATTCTATCCGATCTTCCGATTTAGGTGTCGATTTATTTAACTAGTAATCCGATTACTAGGTGCTACTTGATTTCCTTGTTTTGCTTGAGCTTGTTGAATTCTTTGGATTGAGGATACTTAGCACTTCGATGTGAGTACATAGTTACCCTATTTTACTGTTTTCGATTGTTTTGGGGTGATTCATATGTGTTAAATGTTTTCAATGTTTATTTTAACGATGGTTTCAAAAACGATTAAAATGGTTTATATTAAACTAATAACGATTTCAATAATGTGAACAAACTTGTTGGACGTAGTTACATAACGAATAACATTCATTAATTTTGGCCGAACCGACCAGTATTAGGTTATGGTACCATAGGATCTGACAAATCCCGTTATCAGACTGCACCCATGGTTATGTGTGGGGGTTATGTGGGTAACGACTGAATCTGTGATTGTTAACTTACCCTTTGGTGGTTTGTTAATACGAGAATAGCGATGGACGAGTTACGAAGGTTTGGATGTTATTAGCAAGGCGACCAAAAGTAGTATTCACAATTAAAACGAGAGCGATTTTGGAACAATTAAACGATTTTGGAACGAGTTAAACGAATTGAACAAACGATTGGTTTTTGGTTAGTGTTTAGATAGCGGGACGGGTGTAATGTGATGAAAACATGGTAGATACACCGCTGGTACTTCTTATATATAAGTGTTTTCATCTTGTTACATACCGTGGCGTTATTTAGTTCACTTGGGTAAACGATTTTGAAACGATGTCACACAATGATGTTTTCTAAGTAATGTAAACCATACGAGTTTTAGTAACGAGATTATTTACAATTTGGTTTACTTAAACAAATGTTTTTGGGTTAAGAATCATGGCTACGAGATTTTATAAACTATAACCAACTGGTTTTGAGTTGGTTAATCATGTTGCAATACTATATGCTTTTCAAAACAAGGTTTTCAACTGTTGACTCTTGTAGTCTAACGAGGTATTGCAATATGTAAACGAGCCATGAATCCGATACTCTCATAAAACCTATGTGCTCGCCAGCATTTCTTTGTTGACTTTGTTTTTACATATGTTTCAGGTGGTGTTGAATGATGTTGATTGCTAGGATGCATGTTCACATAGGATCTGGACGAGGCCTTAGTTACATAATAATAATGATAGTCGATATGTAACTTGTTTGTTTTGTTTTTAAGACAATGTAAATTATCTAATGAATCAATAAAACGAAACTTTTGAATCCATGGTTGTGAAACAATGATTCTGTTACGACACTCCCCGACGTTTCCGCCGCGGTTTCGTTGTTTTGACGCGGTCGGGGTGTGACACAACAGTAGTTCAAAACTCTGTTGCAAAGGAGTCTGAAAAGAAGAAGAAAAGAGAAAAGATTAAAAACATGTTTTGTGACTTTTGTGAAAAGAAAAATCACCTGACCAAAGATTGTTTTCACTTAAAAGCTTATGATCTTAACAAAACAAGTACCATTGTGCCTTCAAATAGCTGCACCATCTGTGGTAAAACAAACCATTCTACTCAGCAGTGTGTGTACCTGAAATCCTTTGAGGTCAAAAATGAATAGTACATTTCAAAAACACCAATGAGTTCATCAAAACCACAAGTCAAGAAACAACCACTGTTTGTGCCAGTTTAAACAGCTGTTACAAAACAGCTAAACCAAACCTCTATTAAAAGAGAAGTTCAGGTGACTGATGCATCCCCTGCTAACCAATTCCATCAAAGAGGTAAAGGTCAACCTTCATACCCAAGGGTCCCACATGTTTATGAGGGTTACAAAAAGCCTTCTAAACCAAGAGTGAACAGGCATCCCTTTGGGTATCAACAGCTGATAGGACAGGACCCCCAACAGTGGTTAGAGAAAAACAGTTCCAAAACTGTCCAAACACTTGAGCTAACCACTGTCCATCCACCTGAACTTAACACAGACACTGTTGAGACCCCATCCAAAGCCTTATTGGCTTTGGAGACCCTCATGAACTAACCTTTTACTTGATGTGCAGGGAGCTTCTGCAAGCTTAGATAGTCTTTGGTATGTAGATAGTGGAGGCTCCAGGAACATGACTGGATGTAGAGACCTACTCAAGGAATTCAAAACTCATGGAGGGGGTGATATATCTTTTGGTAATAATAGTAAAGGGAAGGTAATGGGTTCTGGTATAGTACAGTCTGGAAATGTTAAGTTTGAAAATGTCAATCTAATAGACAATCTAAAATTCAACCTTCTTAGTGTCTCACAAATGAGTGATAAGGGCTATGGCTCATTCTTTACTAAGGAGTGTTGTAGGATTGTTGGACCAGAATTGGTTAAAAAGATTGAAGAAAAAATGGAAAAACCCAATGTTAGGATTGAACCCTACCAGAGGAACAGATAATGTAAAGCCAAAACTGGATCTAAGCAGTGGATTCAGAATAAGCAGACGTTTACAGTTGGTTCATGCAAATCTCTCCCCTTGAAAGTGATTTCATATCTACTGACCTCCTATCTGCTGATCATACTAAATGCTGACCTACAACTGCTGCTTTATATCTACTGGCCAAAGTCAAAGACTGATGGAAGACCAAAGCTCTGTTGACTCTATCTACTGCTTTGGGTCAAGTACTGCTGATCCGGACAAGCACTGCTGGGTTCACAGCAGTGGAAGGATGCAGCAGCAGTTTAAGTGTCTTTTATGTAATGTAATGTAATAGCAGTAGTTTAGTACATCAGTGTTTATAGATCAGTAGTTAGAGTTTGTTAGGAGGTTAGATGTCACTTTCATGGTGACGTCAGCTAAGATGCTCAGTGGTTTGCAAGTGCCTATAAATAGCTCAGTACTTTGTACTGTTCTATTAGCTCTTTCACCACATCGTCTTCTTTGCACGAACAAACTATTGAGCTCTGGCTGAGGGGGAGTTTGCATTCTTACATCAATCATTGTAATCGTTATTGAAACAAATTCAATCTTTCGATTCTATGTGTAAAGATGTTTGATAAAAGTTTTACTCCCGTTTGATTGTATGCAAAGTTTGCTTTCATCTTATTTCCGCTGCACAACTCTTTCATTTCCATCTTAATTTCAAACGTAAAATACAATCAAAAAGAAACTCAGATCCAACAATTGGTATCAGAGCTTGGACAGTCAAATTTGATTTAACAATCATTTTGACGTAAATAGTTCAGCTCATAACAGTTGATACTGATCGTTTGTTCGTCCGTTGAAAAACAGAGCAAGGATAAATCATCATTAAAGTTGATTTCTCAGTGTCTGTAAAACAACAAGAATGACGTCACAATCTCAGGATGACAAAAACAACATCGGCTCACTTTTTAAACCACCTATGCTAAAAAGAAATGAGTACAACATCTGGCAGAGGAGGATGGGTCACATCCTCGCTCAACAAAGCACAGGTTGTTGGAGGTCTGTCACCTTTGGTCCTCATGTTCCTTCAGTGCCAAGCGCTGAAGATGTTAAAAAGTTCGTTCCAAAACCAGTTGAAAATTACACCGAAACCGATTTTCAAAAGATCGAACTAGATGCTAAAGCGTTTAGCATCATAGCATCAGCGCTGCCCAATGAAATATATGCTGGACTGTTACACTGTAACAGTGCCAAAGAATTGTGGGACGCACTTAAGGAACAGTTTGGAGGTACTGAAGAGGTCATAGAAAACAATAGGGAAATCCTGAACCAACAGTATGAAACATTTTGTCACGTTAGAGGTGAATCACTGACTCGACAATTTGAGCGGTTTAGTTGTCTCATCAGTGAACTGAGGCTTGTTAATACCACTTTTACAAACTCTACTCAAAACAGCAGGTTCCTCAGGTCACTGCCCGAAAAATGGGACACTATAGCCTTTGTCACCAGAAATTCACCTGAGTTCAAGGATCTGACCTTGACCCAACTCCATGGTCGACTCCTGACCTACGAAAGGGAGTTGAACCAAAAAAAGGAAGTTACAAGAGTCAGGAAAAGCCGTTGATGATTACACATTCGGTAATACTGCTCTTCTGGGTCAAGAAGAATCTGGGAGCAGTGGTAAGGACCAGGGTTATGATCATTTCATTGACATCACTGCTGGTGCAAATTTTAACAACCCTGATCCTCACTCTGCAAGTTATGCATTCACTGCTAACGAAAACCAGATGTCAGATAATTTAAGCTTTGAACTAAATGATTTACAACATTTTGATCCCACTGATTTAGAGGAAATGGACATCCTGCACCAACTGGCTTTGCTAAGTGTTAGAACTAGCAAGTTCTACAAAAGAACAGGGAGAAAATTCCCAGGTTTGCATGGGAATCTAAGGGTTGGGTTGGATAAATCGAAAATCAAGTGCTATAAGTGTAATTGGTTGGGACATTTCGCTAGGGAATGTAGGAGTCAAACCGCTGGTCCCATAATTACTCATCCTAGCTCAAATCCTCGACCTCAACACCAAAACACTGTGCACTATGCCCAATATGCCCCAGCAGCACAAGTGAACACTGCTCACTATGCTGCTGCCCCTGTGCCAGTACATTATGTCCAAACTACTGTTCCACAAATCCAATATGTTCAAACCCCTGTTCCACAGGTACAAATGCAACCTGTTGCACCTCAAACCACTGCTCCAGCAGCAGCACAACCAGATCAACAAAGTTTTTTCACTCAAGGGTTTGTTGACTGGAGCAGTATGCCTGAAGACCTTAATGATGAAAATTTTGCACTCTATGCTTCTAATGAGTCTTCTCATGATGAGTTTTGTTTGATGGCATTAGAGTCAATACAGGAGGGGGTTGAAACTGAGGAGGAACAGCAGTGCTTTGAAACAGTGGAAGAGGTGATTGAAGCAGTGATTACTGCTGTGGCTGATGAAGTACTGTTGGAAGAAAGTTCAGGTACTCTGATTGAACCAATGACAGATCCATGGTCCGTAGAGGACAAAGAAGAAGAGAAAGAAGAAAAGGCTGGTGAAAAGAAGGTAAGAGATGATGATGATAAAGATCATCAATGTGATTGTGCAATGATGGCAGCTGCCAAGGTATCTCCTCAAGTTCTTGAAAAACTGTGTTCAGATAATTGCATAATTGCTTTTGCTAACATCAAAGAGGTGAATGAAAACCTTCGGGATAAAATCTTAACTGATGAGGTCAAATTTGAAAGCTCTTTAAAAGAACTTAAAAACAAATTGACTGAAAAAGAAAAAGAAATCAGCTGTTTAAAAGAAGAGCAAAGTATAACCAAAACCCAACTTCAAACTATGGTAGAAAAATACCAAGTTTGCAAAAAGGAGTTGGAGTCTGCCCAGATTACTTGTGAAAGATGGGTGGAATCCTGTAAAGGATATGAGGTTATGCTTGAAAAACAGAGAAAAAGCAATGTGAAGTTTGGGGTTGGGTATAGAAAATATGATGATGAAAACATTGCTTTTGAAAACTCTGTTCAAACCACTGATGAAGCTACTGAGCTTATCCCCACAAACAAGAATGGCCAAGAAGTGAAAATCACTGACAAACTTGGTAACAAAATCACACTTAACAGACCAATGAGCTCCTCCATTTTCAAGGAGCTTGAAGATCATCAGTTTAAGCCAAAATGGTCTGATGAGTGTGATATTCTTGAAAATTTCAAGCCAATGGACTTTACATCAATTGATGGTGCTAAAGCTCCAAAAGCTAAAGTCATACCTCTCAAAGATATCCCAGCAGTGGTTAAAACCTCTGCTGCAAAGGAATCTAAAAAGAGAAAGAAGAAAGAAAAAATTGATAACTTGTTTTGTGAATTCTGTGAGAAAAGGAATCATCTAACAAAAGACTGTTTTCACTTAAAAGCTTATGATCTAAACAAAACAAGTGTCATTGTTTCAGCAGAAAGCTGCATTGTTTGTGGGAAAACAAACCACAAAACTCAAGCATGTGTGTATCTCAAAAACTTTGATGTGAAAAAGAATGAGTACATGGCCAAAGCATCCTTGAGTCCACCATCATCCTCATCATCTGTCAAATTCACCAAGAAACAACCACTGTTTGTGCCAGTACAAACAGCTGTCACAAAACAGCTGAACCAAACATCTGTCAAAAGAGATGTTCAGGTTACTGATGCACCCCCTGCCAATCAGTTCAAAAACCGCAGAGAAAAACAGTCTTACCAAAGGATTCCACACGTTTATGAGGCCTACAAAAGGCCCTCTAAACCCAAAGTGAACAGGCATCCTTTTGGTTACCAGCAGATGATTGGTCAGGACCCACAACAGTGGTTAGAGAAACACTGTCCTAAAACAGTTCAAACCCCTGATCTAACCACTGTCCATCATCCTGCATCCATCCCAGACACTGTTGAGACCCCATCCAAAGCCTTGTTGGCTTTGGAGACCTTAATGAACTAATCCTTTTACTTCATGTGCAGGGAGCTTCTGCATGCTTTGATAGTCTTTGGTATGTAGATAGTGGAGGCTCCAGGCACATGACAGGATGTAAAGCCCTCCTCAAAGACTTTAAAATCCATGGTGGGGGTGATATATCCTTTGGGAATAATAGTAAAGGGAAGGTTCTGGGGTCTGGAACAGTGCAATCTGGAAATGTAAAATTTGAAAATGTCAATCTAATAGACAATCTAAAATTCAACCTTCTGAGTGTGTCCCAAATGAGTGACAGGGGATTTGGGTCATTCTTCACAAAAGACTGTTGTAGGATTGTTGGACCAGAAATGGTCAAAAAGATTGAAGCAATAATCAAAACTGGTCAAACTAAACTTGTTGCTCAAAGAAGTGGCAATGTTTATGTTGTTGACATGTCAAAAGAGTGTCCCAGAGCTGATGCCTGTCTGTTCTCAGCTGCCTCTAACAAAGAGACAGAACTTTGGCACAGAAGGCTGGGACACACAAATCTTAAGACAATCACAGAAATTTCAAAAAATGGTTTGGTGAGAGGCCTACCACAAAAATTGTTTTCATGTCCTGAACATTGCATTTCCTGTTTAAAAGGAAAACAGCATAAAAGTTCTTATAAGTCCATTGAAGAGTCCAAAACAACCCAGTGTCTACAAATGCTACACATGGATTTGTTTGGCCCAGTTCAAGTCATGAGCCTTAAAAAGAAAAGATATTGTTTGGTTATTGTTGATGACTTTTCTAGGTTCACATGGACTTTCTTCTTGCACTCAAAAGATGAAACTGCAGGCATTTTGCAAGACTTTGTAATACAGGTTGAAAAGCAATTTGACCTTCCAGTAAAAAGCTTCAGGAGTGACAATGGCACAGAATTCAAAAATAGGGAGTTGGATGCCTTCTGTGTGAAGAAAGGGATTGTAAGGCAGTACAGCATCCCAAGAACACCAGAGCAGAATGGGGTAGTGGAAAGGAAGAACAGAACTCTGATTGAGGCTGCCAGAACCATGCTTGCAGATTCAGGTTTGCCTTTAACTTTCTGGGCAGAGGCAGTAAACACTGCTTGCTATGTTCAGAACAGAGTTTTAATAAACCCCAGGCACAAAAAGACTGCCTATGAAATTCTGTATAAAATTAAACCACTGATCTCATATTTCAAAGTGTTTGGCTGCCCATGCTTTATTTTGAATTTAAAAGATTCCATTTCAAAATTTGCAGCCAAAATTGAATGTGGTTATCATCTGGGATACTCAACCACTGCCAAGGCCTACAAAGTGTTTAATACACGGACCAAGGCAGTGGAGGAGACTTTGAATGTTAAATTCAATGAACTTTCATCAATGAAAATCCCAGCAAATCCTGCAGATTTGTTTGATCTTGAAAAATTTACTTTTGAAAATACTGCTGTCAAGACTAACAGTGCAGGTCCATCAGAGGATACAACACCAGACTATGGGTATGAAATCATCATCCCTCAAAGGTCTGCCACAAAGGGAAAAGCATCAGCTGTTCAAAACAGTTGTCAAAGCTCTACCACTGCTACCTCAATAATTGTTGACCAAAGTAGCCCATCATCCACTGCTTCCACATCCTCAAACACTGCTGACACAAGTCCTCAAACAGTGGATAAAGGCCAGCAGTTGTCCACACCATTACCTCCAATTCCACCACCTTTTGAAGCCACTGTTGGATCATCAAAGTCCCCAGCAGTGGTTAGCTCAGATGATACACATTTGCAGCCTTCACCAACCAATGCCATCATACCATACCAAGGAGATTTAATCTTCTTGAGATCTCATCCACCTGATCAAATCATTGGCAACATAAATGAAGGGGTGCTCACAAGAAGCCAAACCCAAAACATTTGTCTTTTTGCTGGTTTTCTATCACTCCATCAGCCAGTCAAGTACCAAGAGGCACTGAAAGACAACAGCTGGGTAGAAGCCATGCAAGAGGAGCTCCAACAGTTTAAAAGACAACAAGTATGGGAGCTTGTACCACTGCCAGAAGAGGTTAGTCCCATTGGCACAAAGTGGGTCTTCAAGAACAAAACTGATGAAAGGGGTATTGTTGTCAAGAATAAAGCCAGGCTTGTGGTTCAAGGTTACAGACAGGAAGAGGGGATTGATTATGATGAAACATTTGCCCCTGTTGCAAGATTAGAAGCAATCAGACTGTTCCTGGCCTTTGCTGTCAACCACAATATGAAGGTGTTTCAAATGGATATCAAAAGTGCTTTCCTCTATGGTACAATTCAAGAAGAGGTGTATGTTTGTCAGCCTCCAGGTTTTGAGGATCCATTTTATCCAGATCATGTCTACAGGCTAAACAAAGCCTTGTATGGTTTGAAACAAGCACCAAGGGCCTGGTATGAAACTCTTTCCAACTTCCTACTCTCAAATGGTTTCAAAAGAGGTACCATTGATAAAACACTGTTTTTAAAATGGAGAGGGAAGGATTTAATGATTGTCCAGATTTATGTGGATGACATTATTTTTGGAAGCACATGTAACTCAATGTGTGAAGAGTTTAGGGAACTCATGACAGCTGAGTTTGAAATGAGTGCAATGGGTGAGCTGCAATGCTTTCTCGGTCTCCAAGTACAGCAATTGCAAAATGGAACTTTCATTCATCAAAGCAAATATGCTAAAGAACTTTTAACCAAATTTGATATGAATGATTGTAAACCATGCAGCACACCCATGGCAACAAATAAGCTGGTCATGTCTGATGAAAAAGATGAGCTGATTGACCAAACACTTTATAGAAGCATGATTGGGTCTTTATTGTACCTAACTGCATCTCGACCAGACATCATGTTTGCAACATGTGTCTGTGCAAGAAGTCAATCAGCTCCCAGAAAATCAAATCTCATTGCTGTAAAAAGGATCTTCAGATACATAAAAGGTGCTCCCACACTTGGTATCTGGTATCCAGCTAATGGGAACATCAAGCTTTCAGGTTTCTCAGACAGTGACTTTGCTGGATGTCACACCACAAGGAAGTCCACATCAGGAGGGTGCCAGTTTCTAGGTGACTGCTTAGTTTCTTGGCAAAGCAAAAAGCAAGCAGCTGTTTCAACATCCACTGCTGAAGCTGAATACATTGCTGCTGCAAGCTGTACAGCCCAACTTCTGTGGCTTCAAAATCAGTTGCTGGATTTTGGTATCACTGCCTTAAAAACACCACTCATGTTGGACAGTCAGGCAGCAGAAAATATCATCAAAAATCCAGTTTCCCACTCAACCACCAAACATATCGACATCAGACATCACTTTGTGAGGGACTGCTATGAAAAAGGTTTGATTTCTCTGCATCATGTCCCAACTAAAGACCAGCTGGCTGATGTGCTCACAAAAGCACTTGATACAGCCACTTTTGAAAGTTTGGTCTCAAGGATTGGGATGCTGAACATGGAATAACAAGCAACAGCTTGTTTTTCTATGAATAAAAGCAACAAAATGTTTTCAGAAAATCAAAACTCCATCCTTAAAAATAGTTAAAAATGAAAATTTTTCATTAAGTTCTTAAAAGTCTGCCATTCACCACTGATTGTTCAAAAGTCTGCTATACTTCAAAAGTCTGTCCACTGCCGAAAGTCAACCCCTGCTCTCTCATTATTTTGATAAACTCTGTTGTTCAAAAGCAGTGTCTTATCCACTGATATGCTATCCACTGATAGTAAAAATCATCCACTGCTTTCATACCACTGCCTTCATCAGTCACTTTCAACAAAAGTACTGTCCTTCACTTTCAACAGGGGTTGTCACGTGGGCAGTACATACTGCTCAGACCTTTTGTAACGGCTGCCACCTCAGCATTCATTTTTTTTTTCCTATAAAATCCCCCACTCACCATCAAAACAGGGTTTTACTGTCGAATTGAATTCTTAAAAATTCTCTTCTCAAAGCAGTTTTCTATCTCATTTCTTCACAATTTCTTCGATCAATCATCATCAAAATGACAAAATCAAAGAAATCTTCAAAACCCTCATCCAAATCATCATCGAAAACAGCCTCCCAAAAGGCAATCTCCACTGAAATTCCACACAAACCATCTCACAATCTTCTTGGTCTTCTTACAAAACCAAGTTCCACAAAGGAGTTCGATTCCATCATTGATATCATCACCGCCTCAAAGTACAAAACTTTGTTGACAGCGGATGCACCAATTTACTTGGCAACCCAAAGGGAGTTTTGGAAGAATGCAATCCTTGAAACACTAGGAGAAGCTGTAATAGCCATTCACTCTACTTTAAAGGGAAAAGAAGTCAAGATTACACCACAAACAATTTCAGAGGTCTTTCAACTCGACGATCAAGAAGGTAAAATTACTTTCCCTAAAAACGAGTTAAAAAATGATTTTCTGGAAAGGGGGTACAATGCAGAGGTCAAAAAGGACACTTTAGAAAAAGGTTACTTTCCTCCTGCCACAAGATTTTTATTTCACACCCTCTTAAAATGTGTTTCAAACAAAACCACTTCTTTCAATGAGATACCATTAAAAATTCAAAAACTGGGATTTGCAATTCTTCAAGATGAAAATTTTAACTACTCCCAGGTAATTTTTAATGATTTGGTTAACAATGTTGAAACAAAATCATTCCTACTTTTTCCAAGATTTTTAAGTTATTATTTTGAAATGAAACTTGGAAAGAAGGATGCTGCTGCAATAAAACAAGGTGATTCCATTCAAACAAATTGCTTAACTGCTGAAACTTTTACAAGAATGTCCACACCTTGCAAAACACAAGCAGAGGTGCCTGAGCAGATTTTAGCAGTTACAACTGCTCCTCAGGTATCTGCTGCTGAGCCCACTGCTCAAGGTGATCAGAGCAGCAGCACAACTGCTTTGAAACCCACACCTACAATCACCAAAAAGCCAATAAAAAGAAAAACACAAAAAACCCCCAAAACCCTCAAAAAGGCATCTCTGGAGGATGAGATACCAGAGCTTCTGCCAGTGACAACACAAAAGTCACAAGAAACCACTGCTGCTACTTCCTCACAACAGATGGTACAAATATCTCAAACCATAACCGAAACTCCTCCTGTTTCTTCACAAAAAGAACAGGTTGTACAAATAGGGTCTCCACATCATGATGCTCTGGAAACACTCGTTTCTATCATCCACAGTCCACTGCCCGGGACACATCCTATTTCTACACCAACCATCACATCCTCAATTCCTTCACCAATAAAACCACTGTTGGATGCAATTGATTTGAACCAGGCATTATCCAGTCCTTTTCAATCACCTATTAATGAGAATATACCTCAACAACTGACTGGGTCTGATGTATCAATCTTTGCTAACCCACCAACACAACCTGAGGAGGTTACACCCCTTGAGTTACAAGTAACTCTTGGTGGTAATCCAAGTGAAGCAGCCACTACAAGTGTTACACCCACTGGGTTATACTTGGGCAGTGGTTACATTAATAAGACTTCCTTGGAGGCAATTCCTTTGATAGCACCTCTGACAACCACCAGTGGATTTATTTATCCTACTGGCAACATCAAAAGGTTGTCAAGTGTTGAAGGAAGAAGACCCCAGTACCAAGAAAAAGGGGCATCAGTGGTTAATGTTTGGAGTATATTCCCTACATCTACCACTGATAAAACCACTGCTAGTGGGAAATCAGATGATCCCATTAACTTGGGTGATGGTTTAAAGTACCAGAAATTGACGGATCGTATTGCAAAACTTGATAACTCTGTTGCTGAACTCAAAGATATGTTACAACAGGTGTTACAAGTTCAGAAGGTACAATCAACTGCTGTTCCACCTCAAGCACCTGCTCCACAAAGGACATCTGCTACAAATGAGCTCTGGAATAAATTTCAATCTTTTCTCCAACAACAAGCACAATTAGCAGATCAGCAACATGAAAAACATGTCCAACAGCTGAGAAATGCAATGGAGTCAAGGTTCAAAAATACTCAGGCTGATTTAAAGGCTCTCAAAACTCAGATCTTGCACACCACTGGCACTGCTCCTCCACCTGTACGTTTCATGTATGATCTCCCAGAAGATAATGCCAAAAAGGGGGAGAAAATTAAGGAGTGGAAAAGGAAGGGTATAGAAGATGGTCTTTATCTTGAACCAGAAAATTCAAACATGACCAAAAAGATCCCTTTGCCAGATGGCAGCAAGAAGATTGATGTGACAACAAATGCACTAGCAGAAGCAGTTGCAAGTGTGAAAAGAGATAGAGAGGCCAAAAGGAAAGCCAGGGTGGACAGGATGGATCATCCAGAACAGGGTACTTCTGGGTCAAGGGATCATGAAAATCCTGTTGAGGAAAAGAAGAAGCCTACTAGAAAAGTAAGGCAACCCAAATCCATTCCTATCAGACGTTCAAAGTCTGCTCAAAAACCATCATACAAAACAGCTGATGCAACAGGAGTTACAAAAACTAATGCTTGCCAAACAGCTGCTTCATCAACACACACCACTTCAACACACACAACATCCACTGCTTTACCATTATCACCACCAAAAACAACACCTGCTGACACACAGCAGAAGACAGCAGATGTTATAACATCTGTTGTAATGACAACAGTGGTTGAAGTACCAGTTGTTTCAACAGCTGTTAGTCAATCACAATCCACTACCACTTCATCTACAACCACTATTCCATTCAAAACATCATCAGTCTCTCCTAAACCAAAAAGGAGAAGGCTAATTTTAAAAGATGATGACACACCTCCATCACCAACATCTTCAAAATCCCTATCACTTGTCACTATTCCTAAACCCATTCCTCTTTCTTCAGCTCAAAGTATACAATCACTACCTCCTGCTGGTGTCTCATTTCCTCTGGAACTCATTGCAGTAAGAGAAGAAATCAAATCATTTTATTATGAAGATGACCCAGCCAAAAGGAGTTTGCCATCAATTGCAAATTATCCCAGGCCTAACAACATTGAAGAATATTTGAAGCTCAAAGCCAAACAAGCAGAGGATATTGCAATCAAAAACAGAAAAGGGAAATCTGATAGAGAATTTCAACAAAACTATCAGTTTTTACTCTCACAGGTCAATGCTATGGAGCGTTTTGCTAAACATGTATGTCAGAAAATTTCAGAAAGGGCAGATGAGTCCTTAAGAAAAGACTACATTGAAAACATCATGACCTACAAGAAATACAAGGGGGAGAAACACATGTACAAGAACTGGACCATCCCTGAGCTTGAAAAAGAAGCAGCCAGGATTCAAGACATGATCAAAAATAAGGTCAAGCAGACTCCTCCTGAAAAATTCAAACAATTTGAAGCTGAAAAGATGATAGAGCTGAGGAGAATGAAAGAGGAGCTGATTATAGCTGATTATGGGTCAAAGAACTCGGTGACAAAGTGGGGAGAAGATAGAGTCAGGGCAACCTATAAAAGATTAGAGGAACTTAGAAAGAAAGATCCAAGAGTTCCACAAAAGCCTGACTATTCCAAAGCAGCGGTTTCAAAAGGACCACCAAAGCTGCAAGTCAAAAGAACCACTGCTCCAGCTGGTGCTGCCATCTACAAAAGAAGGAGCAAAAACCAGTTTAGCATGGAAACAATTCAAGATCTTTTAGCTGGAGATGCCATTGTAAAAGCTGGCACAGAAGTAATGATAAAGGAAGATCTTGAATTGGAACAATCTGCAACTGCTGCTCAGCCAGCTATGAACAGGCCAGCCTCACCAAATACTTCCGCAAATAAACATCTCCCAAGAAACCCACCAGGCTCAAAAATACAAAAGTGGGAAACTGACAAACAGACCTGCGTATTGACTTTGCTCAGGTCTGGTGGAGGAGTGGAGAAAATATCAAGGGAACAAGCTCTTGGCCTGAGTCTTGAAGATTTGCAGGATCTCCTTGATCTTCCACTCAGCAGGGATGATGAAGATACAGATGCCCTAGACTTTGAATTACAATTTAAAGGTCAGATAAGGGAGCTGTTGTTGAGGCAATAAAGTTTTCCACTAATAATGAAGAGTTTTGGCATTATCTGTTCCAGGGGGAGATTGTTAGGATTGAACCCTACCAGAGGAACAGATAATGTAAAGCCAAAACTGGATCTAAGCAGTGGATTCAGAATAAGCAGACGTTTACAGTTGGTTCATGCAAATCTCTCCCCTTGAAAGTGATTTCATATCTACTGACCTCCTATCTGCTGATCATACTAAATGCTGACCTACAACTGCTGCTTTATATCTACTGGCCAAAGTCAAAGACTGATGGAAGACCAAAGCTCTGTTGACTCTATCTACTGCTTTGGGTCAAGTACTGCTGATCCGGACAAGCACTGCTGGGTTCACAGCAGTGGAAGGATGCAGCAGCAGTTTAAGTGTCTTTTATGTAATGTAATGTAATAGCAGTAGTTTAGTACATCAGTGTTTATAGATCAGTAGTTAGAGTTTGTTAGGAGGTTAGATGTCACTTTCATGGTGACGTCAGCTAAGATGCTCAGTGGTTTGCAAGTGCCTATAAATAGCTCAGTACTTTGTACTGTTCTATTAGCTCTTTCACCACATCGTCTTCTTTGCACGAACAAACTATTGAGCTCTGGCTGAGGGGGAGTTTGCATTCTTACATCAATCATTGTAATCGTTATTGAAACAAATTCAATCTTTCGATTCTATGTGTAAATATGTTTGATAAAAGTTTTACTCCCGTTTGATTGTATGCAAAGTTTGCTTTCATCTTATTTCCGCTGCACAACTCTTTCATTTCCATCTTAATTTCAAACGTAAAATACAATCAAAAAGAAACTCAGATCCAACACCCAACTTGTTGCTCAAAGGAGTGGCAATGTTTATGTAGTTGATTTGTCAAAAGAGAGCCCCAGGACTGATGCATGTCTGTTCTCAGCTGCCTCTAACAAAGGGACAGAACTTTGGCACAGGAGATTGGGGCACACAAATCTCAAGACAATCACTGCTGTGTCAAAACAGGGGTTAGTAAGAGGTCTACCTCAAAAACTATTCACCCGTCCTGAGCATTGTGTTTCTTGCTTAAAAGGAAAACAACATAAAAGCTCATTTAAGTCCATTGAAGAGTCCAAAACAACCAAGTGCCTGCAAATGCTACACATGGATCTGTTTGGCCCAGTAAAAGTCATGAGTCTTAAAAAGAAAAGATATTGTTTGGTAATTGTAGATGACTTTTCTAGGTTCACATGGACTTATTTCTTACATTCCAAAGATGAGACTGCAGGCATTCTGCAAGACTTTGTCAAACACGTTGAAAAGCAGTTTGACTTGCCAGTAAAAATCTTCAAGAGTGATAATGGCACAGAGTTCAGAAATAGGGAGTTGGATGAGTTTTGTGTGTCAAAAGGAATAGTAAGGCAGTACAGCATTCCAAGGACACCAGAGCAAAATGGGGTTGTTGAGAGAAAGAGCAGGACACTGATTGAGGCTGCCAGAACCATGCTTGTTGATTCAGGTTTGCCATTAACTTTCTGGGTTGAGGCAGTAAACACTGCTTGCTATGTCCAGAACAGAGTTTTAATCAACCCCAGACATCAAAAGACTGCCTATGAACTTCTGTATAAAATCAAACCACTGATCTCATACTTTAAAGTATTTGGCTGTCCATGCTTTAATTTGAACTTAAAAGACTCAATTTCAAAATTTGCAGCCAAAGTAGATAGTGGATATCATTTAGGATACTCAACCACTGCTAAGGCCTACAAAGTGTTTAACACAAGGACCAAAACAGTGGAAGAGACTTTGAATGTAAAGTTCAATGAACTTTCTTCAATGAAAATCCCTGCAAACCCTGCAGATTTGTTTGATCTTGATAAATTTACTTTTGAAAATGTTTCTGTCGAGACTAACAGTGCAGGTCCATCTCAAAATCCTCCATCAGACAATGGGAGACAATGGGTATGAAGTGATCATTCCACAACAAACCTTCAAATCCATTGCCAGAGCAGCAGATGTTCAAAACAGCTGTCAAAGCTCAACCACTGCTAACTGAACAGTGGTTGACCAAAGTAGCCCTTTAACCCCTACTTCCACATCATCAAACACTGTTGATAAAAGTCCTCAAACAGTGGATAAAAGTCAACATGTTTTCACACCAATTCCACCTATTCCTCCACCTCCATTTCAAGACACTGTTGGATCATCAAAGTCACCAACAGTTGTTAGCTCAGATGATTCACATCTGCAGCCCTTACCATTAAATGCCATTATTCCATACAAAGGAGATCTAATCTTCTTGAAGTCTCATCCACCAGACTAAATCATTGGCAACATCAGTTAAGGGGTGCTTACAAGAAGCCAATCCCAAAACATCTGTCTTTTTGCTGGTTTTCTATCTCTCCATCAGCCAGTCAAGTACCAAGAGGCACTGAAAGACAACAGCTGAGTAGAGGCCATGCAAGAGGAGCTCCAACAGTTTAAAAGACAACAAGTATGGGAGCTTGTACCACTGCCAGAAGGTGTGAGTCCTATTGGCACAAAGTGGGACTTCAAAAATAAAACTGATGAAAGAGGCATTGTTGTCAAGAATAAAGCAAGGCTAGTGGTTCAAGGTTTCAGACAGGAAGAGGGCATTGATTATGATGAAACTTTTGCCCCTGTAGCAAGATTGGAAGTTATTAGACTGTTCTTGGCCTTTGCTGTCAACCACAACATAGAGGTGTTTCAAATGGATATCAAATGTGCATTCCTCTATGGTAAAATTCAAGAAGAGGTATATGTTTGTCAACCTCCTGGTTTTGAGGATTCATTTAATCCAAATCATGTCTACAAGCTAAACAAAGCTTTGTATGGCTTGAAACAAGCACCTAGAGTCTGGTATGAAACTCTTTCCACCTTTCTTCTTTCCATTGGCTTCACAAGAGGTAAAATTGACAAAACACTGTTTTTAAAATGGAGAGGGAAAGACTTGATGATTGTCCAAATTTATGTGGATGACATCATTTTTGGAAGCACATGTTCTAAAATGTGTGAAGAGTTTAGACAACTCATGACAGCCGAGTTTGAGATGAGTGTAATGGGTGAACTACAGTGTTTTCTTGGTCTTCAAGTAAAGCAACTGCAAAATGGTACTTTTATTAATCAAGGCAAATATGCCAAAGAACTTTTAACAAAATTTGATATGAATGATTGCAAACCATGTAGTACACCCATAGCAACCACCAAGCTGGTCATGTCTGATGAAAAGGATGATTTGGTTTATCAAACTCTGTATAGAAGCATGATTGGGTCTTTATTGTACATAACTGCATCTAGGCCAGACATCATGTTTGCAACATGTGTTTGTGCAAGATCCCAATCAGCCCCTAGAAAGTCAAATCTTATTGCTGTAAAAAGGATATTCAGATACCTCAAAGGTGCTCCCACACTTTGTATCTGGTATCCAGCTGATGGAAATATCAAGCTTTCAGGTTTCTCAGATAGTAACTTTGCTGGATGTAATACAACAAGGAAGTCCACTTCATGAGGGTGCCAATTCCTAGGCAATTGCTTAGTGTCTTGGCAAAGCAAAAAGCAAGCAGTTGTTTCAACATCCACTGCTGAGGCAGAGTATATAGCTGCGGCAAGCTGTACAGCCCAACTGTTATGGCTTCAAAATCAACTGCTGGATTTTGGTATCACTGCCTTAAAGACACCCCTCATGTTGGACAGTCAGGCAGCAAAAAATATCATCAAAAATCCAGTCTCTCATTCAACCACCAAGCACATTGATATCAGACATCACTTTGTGAGGGATTGCTATGAAAAAGGTTTGATTCTCTGCACCATGTTCCAACTAAAGATCAGCTGGCAGATGTGCTAACAAAAGCTTTAGACACATCCACCTTTGAAAGCTTGATCTCTAGGATTGGCATGCTGAACATGGAATAACAGGCAAAATCCTGTTTTTCTATGAATAAAAGCATTAAAATATTTTCAGAAAATCAAAAATCCATCCTTAAAAATAGTTAAAAAATGAAAATTTTCATTAATCCTTAAAAGTCTGCCATAACCATTGATTTGGTTCAAACATCTGTTCTTCTAAATGTTGTCCACTGCTGAAAGTCAACCTCTGTTCTTCCATGTTCTTGTTAATCACTGTTGATTAAACAATCAGTGTTTTAATCCACTGATAGGCTATCCACTAATAGTTAAAAGTCAGCCACTGTTTTTATTTTAACCGTTGTAAACCACTGATATTGCTCCATCAGTGGTTTCCTAAACAACTGTCATCCATTATTCATCAGAGGTTGTCATGTGGACAGTACTTAGCCGTCAGATCTTTTGTAACCGCTGCCACGTCAGCATTCACTTTTTCCACCTATAAAACCCTGATCAAAACCCCAAACAGGGTTTTCACTGTCGAATCGAATTCAAAATTCCCTTCACAAAGCAGTTTCTCCCAAATTCTCTCACAAATCATTCATCTTCTTCATTCGTTCTTACCCATTTTCACATCGCCATGGCTCTCCAATTCAAAACCCCACACAACTACCTGTGTACCCTTGCAAAACCAAGTCACACCACAACTTTCAACTCCGTAATTGATGCTCTTTCATCTTTAAAGTACAAAACTTTGTTGACCTGTGATGCTACGATTTACCTGGAAACCCAACAAGAATTTTGGAAAAATGCTAAACTTGAAACTAAGGACAAAAAGCCCTTAGCCATTACTTCATCAATAAAGGGTATTTCAGTCACCATCACACCTCAAAGCATTTCGGAGGTCTTTGAACTCGATGATCTTACAGGTAAAAACTCTTTCTTAAAAACAGAGTAGCAAACTGATTTCATTGAGAGAGGGTATGAAGATGAAATGAAAAAAGATACTTTACAAAAAGACAGTTTTCCACCTGCCACAAGGTTTTTATTTCATACCCTCCTAATGTGTGTGTCCAATAAAACCACTGCTTTCAATGAGATACCATTGAAAATCCAATACCTGGGTTATGCTATATTGAATACAGAAAATTTTAACAACTCTCAGGAGATTTTCAATGATCTGGTAAAAAATGTTAATAAAAAATCATTTGTATTGCTTCCAAGATTTCTAAGTTTTTACTTACAAAAGAAATTTTCAAAGGATAATGCACATGTGCTTATCCAAGGAAACCCTATTCAAATGAACAGCCTATCTTCTGAAACATTTACAAGGCTTTCAAAACCTTCAAAAACACAAACAGAGATTCCTGAGCAGAATTTAGCAGCAACCAGTGCTCCTCAGGCTCCTGCTGTTGAGCCTACTGCTCAAGGTGATCACAACAGCACAACCACTGCTGTGAAACCCTCACCTAAACCCACCAAAAAGCCCAAAAAGAAAAATATCCAAAAGCTCCCCAAACCCACTAAAAAGGTAACTCTGGAAGATGAGATCCCAGAGGTTATACCAGTGACAAAACAAAAGTCACCAACAACCACTGCTGCTACTTCCTCACAGCAGTTGGTAGAGAGATCTCAACCCGAGCCTAAAATGTGACAACCCGCACTAAACCAGGTATCCGTACAACTTAATTGATGATTAATTACTACTTGATTACTGTGCTTGATTGAACTAGCTGATAAACTGCTACCTGCATACTGATACATGCACTTACTTGCATCATACTTTATTTGCTGTCACTACATTAATTACATACTGAACCCTAGTGACAAACATGATGCACAAAAAGCACAGTAGCACTAAACGGATATACGGCAAACATGCTGATATGACCAGCATCAGGCAGACACTGCCTCTAAGGCCTGTTAAGAGCCTCATATATTTTGGCTACACTGGTAGTGAGTGTAGGAATATAAGGGTTGTGGTACCGCGTCTCTAGGGATAAGATACACTGATTCGGATGTGCCAAGAACGTACTTTAAGTACCAAACACAGCACTTTAATAAATAAACCAGCTTCTAGCTGACTAGTAAAGTGCCAGAAAATGAGAAAATAACACTAGACACTTTCTAAAGTGTTGGAAACAGAATGTGTCACTAAAAACAACAATAACGACACTTTAAAGCCTTTTATAATGCTTTAACGGATTAATATCCAACCGGACACCCGGACTTTACCCGGAACACGAAAATATTAATATTTTCACTAACTATATTTTTCTGAGCCAGTTAGGGTCCCTGATTACCCTAACACCCGCCATAACGTGTAACATACAACTAACTAAGTTAGATACTTAGTTAACCTACTTAACTAAACTAATTATCCTAACCACCTACTTAAAATCGAACCAAGGACCCCCCCCCCCCAAACCGAATCGGTTACCTAGGGGGCACCCCTTGTACTTGTGATCTTGCTCAATCTTAATTGTCTAGTATCTTGAAGACACCTTAACCATTGGATAATAACACCTCTAAATTGCCTATAAATAACACACTAACACTAGAGATAATTACCACTTAACATCACCAACTCACTCACACTCTCTTCTCTTCTCTACCTCTCGGCCGAACACCCCACCCCCCTTACCCACCATTTTCGATCTTGTTCACTCCATTCCATCATCATGCAAACATCCAAGGTCGCGTATTAGGAGCTTTGGTGCAAGCGGAACACGAAGGACCTCCACCGTTAGCTTTTATCCACGCGTTTTTCATCAAAGATCTTCCCTAGCCTTGAGCTAGAGGTATATCACTTAAAACTTGTTTTTACACATATCTAAAGTGGGTAAAAGGAATATTGTCGGTTAAATATCGAAAACATAAGTTTTGATGCATTAAAGTCTAGTAAAATCACAAAAATGGTGGATAATAACATATAACTTGTGTAAAAGTCGTAGGACTTGAAATTTGTGTTTAACTAGACCCGATCTATGATGTGGTAGCTCGGATCTTCGTTTAACCCGACTTTGTAAGATCATGTATCTTCACATAAGCTCGTTTTTTACTAAATACAAGGGTTAAAGGCGAAACTCTACCACACAAGATACATGAACTTGTGTGAAAATATTTTACATGTGTAAAAGTGATTTAACCGGTAAAATGGTGTTTAAAACTAGCGGATCTACGTATCCGCAAGTGGTATTTTTGAAGAACCACACATTTAAGAAATCATGTTTTTCTAAAGATGGATCTTACACTAATAAATATGATTTTATAAACCACAAGTGTGTAGACACTTGTGAAATGAAAAGATCCGACAAATAACTATTTTTGGGAAAAGTGACTAGAAGTTGTAAAGACGGATTTCTCTAGTCACAGGGTGTTTATGAGATTAAAACTACTTTATATAAAGATCTACATATACAAAGGGGATTTACACTATAGATTCGGAAAAACTGCAAGTTCATGCGATTATACAAAATTACATACTTGTCGACTAGTTTGATGTGTCGGAAATTGTTTGATTGGATAAAGAAATTGTTGAATTGATTTGTTAAAAGAAAATGATACGCTTAAAAACGTGGCCACCTCCAGTTACAGAGGAAACTCTGGCGAAATTTTCTAAAAACCTAACACTTAGAATTATTTACACAACAAGTGTTAGAACTATTTTGGACATATTTTCGAAACATAAAATTTCGCCATGACTTTAATTACTAAATATTCGGAGGTGGGATTTTCACAAAGATTAACGTGATAAATATATTTGTCACAACACTGTTTATGATTATTTTGTGAAATACATAAATATTATTTTAGAGTGAAAATAATATTTACAAGCGTTAATGATTCCAAAACTTTACGAACGCTTCCACAAACATATAAGTTACACCGGTAATTACATTACCACAAGATTGATAAAACGTAACTTACGCACATGTATTGTATCCCCCATCCTTGGGAAGAAGAATAACTACCAAGTGTATACGGAACATAAACACGAAATAGTTGCCTAACTATTTCCCAAAGACATAAACTGTAAAGCTAAGGCACGGCCGTCCGTCTAATAGAATTAGCACTTGTAGGTCGTTGCACAGCTTACTGTATTGGAGACACTTGGTAGAGACGCGCATTCACTGTGAGTTCATGTCCCCCTTTTCTCTAACTGTTTTCAGTTTACTTAACCGCGGGGGTGAAATACATGTTACTATGATTTACGAGTACTTTACAACGGTATGTTTAACGTAAGGAGGTGTTATACGATCATGTGAGTGGATAGGAACAACATGGGGCCATTAGTCCTCATGGAGGGACCGAGGGACAGGAGCGGTAGATCTATCTGGGTGTAGCGAGCCCAGCCCCCGGCCAAACTAGAAACGGACCGTGGGGTGACTTTGTCCACATACTTTGCCGTGGCGAAATCTGCTAGGTTTGAGTCTCCCTATTTGCACTTCACATATGTCAGTGGCCTTGCAAACCATTGGTGATCACAAGTCCTCTTACAACTGCTACATACCACAACTATTTTTATATTCACAAGTGTTTTACATACTCACTTACACATGAACTCGCTCAACATTATTGTTGATTTTTCAACTCACATGTATTTCAGGAAATTAAACGGATCTGGCACGGTATGAAACGTTTTCCGCTGCACTTGTCATGAAGTCATCAGGGTTTAGGGGATGTGTCTCTTTCCTGGACAAGACACAGTCCTTAAACCACGTTTATGTTATGTTTTAATTTGTAAGGTTGTTGAACAAGGTTATGGTTGTTGGTTAAAACAATGGTACTGTATTTTGTTTTCAAAACTTAACAGATGACTTGCATGGTTTTTAAATTCATATAGCTTGTTATGGTTAAGCTATGGTATTAAGAAGTCACACCAAACCACGCTTCCGCAAAGCCAGGGTGTGACAGCTTGGTATCAGAGCTCTGATCATAGCGAACTAGGATTCTTTCTCGAGTCTAGACTATGATCACTAGGGCTCTCACGAAAACATTTTTCTGCATACCACTTATGTCCAGATCCACACTTTTTACAAATAAATGTTGAGCACATTTTATTAATTATAGGCTCAGCTTGGAGGGCTGAGGATCGGTCTGGAGGATCGAGGTGATTAAGGTAGTTGAGCACGTTGGTTTGTTATAGGATCGATCTGGAGGATCGAGGCTCGGTCTAGGTGACCGAGGTAGTGGGCTAGCAAGGCTAGGAAGAAAAGGCTCAGCTTGGAGGGCTAAGGATCGATCTGGAGGATCGAGGTTTGGTTTAAGTGAAGGATAGAGCAGTCTTGTAGACTGGATGAAATTGGCTAGTAAGACTAGGAGGATTATGTGATGCCTTACTTTGATGACTTATGTGATTACTTGATTTATGATTGACTACTTGTGCATATTTGTGTATATGTTACAGACACATGGATTCTGCAGACACTGGTGGTTCAGGCACCACAGGCCCGAGGCCTATTGTTTCAGACGACATTGAGTCATCGGAGCACGAGGTTTATACGTCAGACTTCACCAGCACGGATGATGATGACTTTCAGCCATTCGCCTTACCCGACGGCGTTGATGAGCTCCCAGTTGATCTCCCAGCCGGGGATCTACCACTCGTTGTGATCCCTGCTCCAGTACCCCTTGCAGCATACCCTGTTTTACCCATCGACGACGAGGAGGACGACGTCGATATGTTTGAGGAGGAGCCTTTGGAGGATGCTCAGGGCGAGGCCCTACCTGCTGTTGCTCCCTTACTGATCGCAGATGCTCCGGCTGCGGAGTCACCTGCTCATTCCCCAGTCGCGGACTCCTTTGAGTCTGTGGCCTCTGTACCCACACATGCTCATAGTGCGCAGCACTTCTCCCATGGGTCCGATTCTGACCAGGCTTTTTCTGTTGCTTCCATACCTGGACTTGTTTTTGACCATGATGACGAGGGGGATTCAGATCCTATGTTTCCACCAGGATTTGATCCTGACCGTGATTTAGAGTTTGTCCCGATGGACGAGTTGATGGAGGATCCAGCAGATCCTATTGATCCTTTTGATCCGATTGATCCCGATTTTGATGTTGACATGGCATTTGATGACTTTGAGCCTGCCATTGCTCCTGAGCAGGCAGCTGCCCTTGACCCTTTACCAGAGCATGACCCTGTGCATGCTGATGTACCTGTTGAGCCCATTGCTGATGATCACCACATAGATGTTCCTGTTGATCCCATTGGTCCTTTACCCGTTATTGCTGTACCAGTTGACCCTCCTTTCGAGCACTTGGCACCCGTTCACCCTGTTGTTGCTCCCTTATTTGATCCCGTTCCCCTAGAGCCCGGACATGCACCGTTCGCGGCACATATGGATCCACCGGATGAGTCTGCACAGCATGGCTGGATACCGGCAGACGAGGACGTTCCCCCATTCCCTCCACAGATTCCTGTTGCACCACATGTTGACTTTTCATTTCAGGTTCCTATGTTTATACCTCCAGCAGGGCCTGGAGAGGGTTCGTCAGCCCACCCATCAGGGCATGTACCGATGCCCATGCCTTTCATGCCTCAGATGCCGTTTGTTCCACCTACTACAGCTCCTTTTGGTGTGGCACCCTTTGACCCCACACGTGAGCCACTGCTGTGGTCACCGTTTTCCCCCATGCCACCCACTGATCCATACCACAGGTTCCACGTGGGACATACCATTGAGGATGTATTGATGTCCTTTGTATACCAGCATGAGTCGCATGAGCAGCGACTACAGGAGTTGGAGAGAGCCCATCTGCAGCCATGTCAGTGCCATGGCCGGGTACCCTCTCCGTTACAGCCGTTTCGACCTTTACCCCCTGACCATGCTGCTCGTCTTACTACTTTGGAGCAGCAGATTGCTTCCATTATTCGCACACAGCAGGCGATGGAGGCAGACTGGTTACAGTTGCGCCGTTTGTTTTATACCCATTTTCCTCCTCCACCACCATCTGCTTAGAGCTCATCGGTGCCACTTGGGTAGGCGAAGTGAGAAGGCGGCGATTGCTTTTTGACTGCACAGCTTTTTGGGGAGACTACGTTATGACTTGACTTTTGTTATGTACTTGATGTTGTATTGATACTGATGTAGCTTTTGACAGGGGTGATGTAGCCCCTAGTGATTGATGATTGTATGTATACACTTACGATGTGGTCTCATTTATATGGCAATCGCAGTTTTCTCACCATATTTGGATACGTTTGATTACTTGTTTATATTTTATGACATGGAATGTTGTGTGATTGATGATTGTGATGTGTGATAACATGAGATGTTATGTGATTATACTATTACTACCGTTATATACGTACACTATATTACAAACTGATTTACGTATCATAACAACGGAGCCTTACTATGGCCTAACCAACTTAAACCATCTTTTAGAAGATGCCGCCAAGACGCGAACCAAACATGCCAACAAACGAGGCAGAACTCCAGCAGATTATTGCTGCTGCCATAGCACAGTACGCAGCATCTCAGCCGGGAGCAAGCGGAAGTGTTAACCAAGGCAATAACAATCCACCTCACGGTAATACCACGCCATTCGAACCTACCATGAACTAGTTGGAGATTTTAGCGGTGATGCTAATGCCAAACACCTGTTTTAACATACGTGCAGGATGCACCTACAAGCAGTTCTTAGACTGCAAACCAGTTAACTTCGATGGCACAGGAGGTGCAGTTGCCTTTACCCGCTGGGCTGAGAAAACCGATTCTGTGTTACGCATGAGCAAGTGTGCAGAGGATCAGCAAGTCACATACATTTCAGGGTTGTTTCTAGACGGAGCCCTATCTTGGTGGAACTTACAAGTCCAAACACTAGGCGAAGCTGCCGCCTACGCCCTGACTTGGGCCGAATTGAAAGAACTAATGCGCAAAAAGTACTGTTCACGCGCAGAAATTCAAAGGTTGGAGACTGAATTTTGGCACTTAAAGATGGATGGACCGAAGGTAGCAGAGTACGTCCAGAGGTTTCATGACCTGTCTCAAGTGGTTCCTTATATGGTCACGCCAGAATACAAGCGAATCGAGCGCTTCATTTGGGGTTTGGCTCCCCAAATAATAAGCATGGTAACCTCCTCCAAACCAGCGACTATCACCGAAGCCATCGATTTGAGCGTGGCTCTCACCGAGGAGGCGATTCGTCTAAACAAGTTTGATGAAGTCAAGGCAAGGAAAACAGAGACTCACGTTGAGTCCTCAGGAGATAACAAAAGGAAGTTTTCCAACTTCAAACAAGGCGTCAGTATGGCCGTAAAGAAAGGAAAATCAGCTGGCAGTACCAAGAGAGGAAAAGGGTACCAGGGCACCCAGCCCAGATGCAACAACTGCCAACGCCACCATACTGGCCCTTGTAACATGAGAGTTTGTGAATCTTGTGGAAAACCGGGCCACACAAAGGAATCATGTTGGGCTAGTGCAGGCCGCGGAGGCCAGGGAGGATATGGAAATAGGAATGATAACCGTGGTGGAAGTGGAAGCCGCCTACAAGGAAATTTTGGAGGAAACAGAAACCGAGGCAACAATGCCAACCAGAACAACACCCCAGCTGGAAACGGGGATGGAAACGGGCAGAGGCTCGGATGTTATAACTGCGGGGAAATCGGGCATTTTAAGAAGAATTGCCCAACACTGAATCAAGCCCGTGGTAGAGTGTTCCAGCTCGAAGCTAGAGAAGCACGCCAAGATCCAAATGTTGTTACGGGTACGTTCCCTATCAATCAACGCTATGCATCCGTTTTATTTGATACTGGTGCCGATTATAGCTTCGTATCGTTAGAATTTAAAAATATGCTTGGGTTAGCTGCTACTAAGTTAGACATTCCCTACTCGATCGAATTAGCTAATGGAAAGTTAGTTGGAGCCGACGAAGTAATCAGAGGTTGTGTGATAGAATTGGGAGAACGCGAGTTCACTCTGGATCTACTACCAGTCCAATTGGGAAGTTTCGACGTGGTGGTAGGAATGGATTGGTTATCCGGAAACAAGGCTGAGATAGTATGTCACGAGAAAGTTGTTCGCATCCCAACTGATGATGGTGAGACGATTGTGGTTCACGGAGAGAAGCGTGACACACCGCTAAGATTTATCAGCTGCTTGAAAGCAAGGAAGTGTTTACAGAAAGGATGTGTTGCTTTTCTGGCACACATCGTAGACAAGAAGGCTGCTGAGCCAACAATCGAGGACATCCCTGTCGTAAGGGAATATCCAGAAGTCTTCCCAGAAGACTTACCCGGACTGCCACCTCAGAGGCAAGTGGAGTTTCACATTGACTTAGTTCCAGGCGCCGCGCCTGTGGCTAAGGCACCGTACAGACTTGCTCCGTCTGAGATGCAGGAATTGTCGACACAACTTCAAGAGTTGTTAGACAAGAGTTTTATCCGACCAAGTTTCTCGCCTTGGGGAGCTCCGGTCTTGTTTGTCAAGAAGAAGGACGGAAGTTTCCGCATGTGTATTGACTACAGAGAATTGAACAAACTGACGATCAAGAACAGGTATCCCCTGCCAAGAATCGATGATCTGTTCGACCAACTTCAAGGTTCAAGCTGTTACTCTAAGATCGATCTTCGATCTGGATACCATCAACTAAGGATACAGGAGGAAAGTATCCCGAAAACAGCCTTCCGAACTCGTTATGGACACTACGAGTTCCTCGTTATGCCATTTGGTTTGACAAACGCGCCTGCGGTATTCATGGATCTAATGAATAGGGTTTGCAAGCCATACCTGGACAAGTTCGTGATTGTATTCATCGACGACATCTTGATTTACTCAAAGACGAAGGCTGAACACGAACAACATCTTAGAACCATATTGGAGCTGCTAAGGAAGGAACAGCTGTACGCCAAATTCTCCAAGTGCGAGTTTTGGCTACGCGAAGTCCAGTTTCTTGGACATGTGGTTAATGGGGATGGAATTCATGTTGATCCCACCAAGATCGAGGCAATCAAGAATTGGGAAACGCCTACAACGCCAACCGAGATTCGACAATTCTTGGGCTTGGCTGGCTACTATCGAAGGTTCATCGAGGATTTTTCAAAAATCGCTCAACCATTGACGCTCCTGACCCAGAAGGATAAGACGTTTGATTGGGGAATCAAACAGGATGAAGCATTTCAGATACTGAAGGATAAGCTTTGTAACGCGCCGATCTTAGCTCTACCAGAAGGTACTGATGACTTTGTGGTATACTGCGACGCATCGCGTCAGGGATTGGGTTGTGTGTTGATGCAACGCCAAAAGGTCATTGCTTACGCATCACGCCAACTGAAGGTGCATGAAAGGAACTATACCACACACGATTTAGAGCTTGGCGCAGTGGTTTTCGCTTTAAAGATCTGGAGACACTACCTGTATGGTACGAAGTGCACAATCTTCACAGACCACAAAAGCCTACAACATATATTTAACCAGAAGGAGTTAAATATGAGGCAAAGACGATGGGTTGAATTGTTAAACGACTACGACTGCGAGATAAAGTATCACCCAGGGAAGGCGAATGTAGTTGCCGATGCCCTAAGTCGTAAAGAAAGAATCAAGCCCATAAGGGTCAGAGCTTTGGAAATGATTATACGAACCGATCTTTCCTTGCGCATTCGTGCTGCACAAAAGGAAGCTCTCAAGGAGGGAAACCTTGAGGAAGAATATCTCCGTGGAATGGAGAAGCTTTTGGTACCAAACAAGGAAGGGACGTTATGTTTTGAGAAAAGGATTTGGGTTCCTCTGTTTGGTGGATTAAGGGAAGTTATTTTCGACGAAGCGCACAAGTCACGGTACTCTATCCACCCTGGATCGGATAAGATGTACAAGGATCTCAAAGATTACTATTGGTGGCCTAGGATAAAAGGCAACGTTGCTGTTTACGTGAGCAAATGTTTAACGTGCGCTAAGGTCAAGGCGGAATACCAGAAGCCTTCGGGACTTCTGCAACAACCTGAGATTCCCAAGTGGAAATGGGAACAAATCTCAATGGATTTTGTTACAAAACTGCCAAGAACGCCAAGAGGCCATGATATGATTTGGGTGATTGTTGACCGCCTAACAAAGTCCGCACACTTTCTGCCAATCAAGGGGAAAGACAGTACTAGTAAACTTGCGGAAATTTACATGAGAGAGATCGTAGCACGTCATGGAGTACCTCTCTCGATCATCTCTGATAGAGACGGAAGGTTTGTGTCAAGGATATGGCAATCTTTCCAAGAATCTTTTGGCTCACAATTGAATCTGAGCACTGCGTTCCATCCGCAAACTGACGGCCAGAGCGAGCGAACGATACAAACTTTGGAAGACATGCTGAGGGCATGTGTTATGGATTTAGGCAGTAGCTGGGATAAACACTTACCTTTGGTCGAATTTTCATACAACAACAGCTACCACACCAGTATTGGTGTCGCGCCATTTGAGGCCCTATACGGACGCAAGTGCCGATCACCACTATGTTGGTCTGACGCAGGTGATAGGCAGCTTGCTGGTCCCGAGATCGTCCAAGAGACGACAGACAAGATCGCGCAAATTCTTAAACGCATCGAAGCCGCTCGCCACAGACAAAAGGCCTATGCGGATCCAAACCGAAAACATATGGATTTTCAAGTTGGAGAAATGGTTTTACTGAAGGTATCACCCTGGAAAGGGGTGGCGCGCTTTGGAAAGCGTGGGAAGTTAAATCCGCGCTACATTGGTCCTTTCAGAATTCTGGAAAGAATTGGGACAGTAGCATACAAGTTGGACCTACCTGCTGAACTAAATGGTGTTCACGATACATTTCATGTATCCAATCTAAAGAAAAGTCCAACTCAAGTTGACGTTGCCATTCCTATCGACGAGATTCATATTGACGACACGCTCCACTTCGTTGAAGAACCTGTTGAGGTCACGGATTGGAAAGTTAACAAGACCCGCCGGAGCAGTGTCAAGCTCGTCAAAGTACGTTGGAATGCCAGACATGGTCCTGAATTTACCTGGGAACGTGAGGACCGGATGAAAGAGAAATACCCCCACTTATTTCCTAAGAACCCTGCTTCTACAAGCAGAACTTAAATTTCGGGACGAAATTTATTTAACGGGGGGAGAATGTGACAACCCGCACTAAACCAGGTATCCGTACAACTTAATTGATGATTAATTACTACTTGATTACTGTGCTTGATTGAACTAGCTGATAAACTGCTACCTGCATACTGATACATGCACTTACTTGCATCATACTTTATTTGCTGTCACTACATTAATTACATACTGAACCCTAGTGACAAACATGATGCACAAAAACCACAGTAGCACTAAACGGATATACGGCAAACATGCTGATATGACCAGCATCAGGCAGACACTGCCTCTAAGGCCTGTTAAGAGCCTCATATATTTTGGCTACACTGGTAGTGAGTGTAGGAATATAAGGGTTGTGGTACCGCGTCTCTAGGGATAAGATACACTGATTCGGATGTGCCAAGAACGTACTTTAAGTACCAAACACAGCACTTTAATAAATAAACCAGCTTCTAGCTGACTAGTAAAGTGCCAGAAAATGAGAAAATAACACTAGACACTTTCTAAAGTGTTGGAAACAGAATGTGTCACTAAAAACAACAATAACGACACTTTAAAGCCTTTTATAATGCTTTAACGGATTAATATCCAACCGGACACCCGGACTTTACCCGGAACACGAAAATATTAATATTTTCACTAACTATATTTTTCTGAGCCAGTTAGGGTCCCTGATTACCCTAACACCCGCCATAACGTGTAACATACAACTAACTAAGTTAGATACTTAGTTAACCTACTTAACTAAACTAATTATCCTAACCACCTACTTAAAATCGAACCAAGGACCCCCCCCCCCCCCAAACCGAATCGGTTACCTAGGGGGCACCCCTTGTACTTGTGATCTTGCTCAATCTTAATTGTCTAGTATCTTGAAGACACCTTAACCATTGGATAATAACACCTCTAAATTGCCTATAAATAACACACTAACACTAGAGATAATTACCACTTAACATCACCAACTCACTCACACTCTCTTCTCTTCTCTACCTCTCGGCCGAACACCCCACCCCCCTTACCCACCATTTTCGATCTTGTTCACTCCATTCCATCATCATGCAAACATCCAAGGTCGCTTATTAGGAGCTTTGGTGCAAGCGGAACACGAAGGACCTCCACCGTTAGCTTTTATCCACGCGTTTTTCATCAAAGATCTTCCCTAGCCTTGAGCTAGAGGTATATCACTTAAAACTTGTTTTTACACATATCTAAAGTGGGTAAAAGGAATATTGTCGGTTAAATATCGAAAACATAAGTTTTGATGCATTAAAGTCTAGTAAAATCACAAAAATGGTGGATAATAACATATAACTTGTGTAAAAGTCGTAGGACTTGAAATTTGTGTTTAACTAGACCCGATCTATGATGTGGTAGCTCGAATCTTCGTTTAACCCGACTTTGTAAGATCATGTATCTTCACATAAGCTCGTTTTTGACTAAATACAAGGGTTAAAGGCGAAACTCTACCACACAAGATACATGAACTTGTGTGAAAATATTTTACATGTGTAAAAGTGATTTAACCGGTAAAATGGTGTTTAAAACTAGCGGATCTACGTATCCGCAAGTGGTATTTTTGAAGAACCACACATTTAAGAAATCATGTTTTTCTAAAGATGGATCTTACACTAATAAATATGATTTTATAAACCACAAGTGTGTAGACACTTGTGAAATGAAAAGATCCGACAAATAACTATTTTTGGGAAAAGTGACTAGAAGTTGTAAAGACGGATTTCTCTAGTCACAGGGTGTTTATGAGATTAAAACTACTTTATATAAAGATCTACATATACAAAGGGGATTTACACTATAGATTCGGAAAAACTGCAAGTTCATGCGATTATACAAAATTACATACTTGTCGACTAGTTTGATGTGTCGGAAATTGTTTGATTGGATAAAGAAATTGTTGAATTGATTTGTTAAAAGAAAATGATACGCTTAAAAACGTGGCCACCTCCAGTTACAGAGGAAACTCTGGCGAAATTTTCTAAAAACCTAACACTTAGAATTATTTACACAACAAGTGTTAGAACTATTTTGGACATATTTTCGAAACATAAAATTTCGCCATGACTTTAATTACTAAATATTCGGAGGTGGGATTTTCACAAAGATTAACGTGATAAATATATTTGTCACAACACTGTTTATGATTATTTTGTGAAATACATAAATATTATTTTAGAGTGAAAATAATATTTACAAGCGTTAATGATTCCAAAACTTTACGAACGCTTCCACAAACATATAAGTTACACCGGTAATTACATTACCACAAGATTGATAAAACGTAACTTACGCACATGTATTGTATCCCCCATCCTTGGGAAGAAGAATAACTACCAAGTGTATACGGAACATAAACACGAAATAGTTGCCTAACTATTTCCCAAAGACATAAACTGTAAAGCTAAGGCACGGCCGTCCGTCTAATAGAATTAGCACTTGTAGGTCGTTGCACAGCTTACTGTATTGGAGACACTTGGTAGAGACGCGCATTCACTGTGAGTTCATGTCCCCCTTTTCTCTAACTGTTTTCAGTTTACTTAACCGCGGGGGTGAAATACATGTTACTATGATTTACGAGTACTTTACAACGGTATGTTTAACGTAAGGAGGTGTTATACGATCATGTGAGTGGATAGGAACAACATGGGGCCATTAGTCCTCATGGAGGGACCGAGGGACAGGAGCGGTAGATCTATCTGGGTGTAGCGAGCCCAGCCCCCGGCCAAACTAGAAACGGACCGTGGGGTGACTTTGTCCACATACTTTGCCGTGGCGAAATCTGCTAGGTTTGAGTCTCCCTATTTGCACTTCACATATGTCAGTGGCCTTGCAAACCATTGGTGATCACAAGTCCTCTTACAACTGCTACATACCACAACTATTTTTATATTCACAAGTGTTTTACATACTCACTTACACATGAACTCGCTCAACATTATTGTTGATTTTTCAACTCACATGTATTTCAGGAAATTAAACGGATCTGGCACGGTATGGAACGTTTTCCGCTGCACTTGTCATGAAGTCATCAGGGTTTAGGGGATGTGTCTCTTTCCTGGACAAGACACAGTCCTTAAACCACGTTTATGTTATGTTTTAATTTGTAAGGTTGTTGAACAAGGTTATGGTTGTTGGTTAAAACAATGGTACTGTATTTTGTTTTCAAAACTTAACAGATGACTTGCATGGTTTTTAAATTCATATAGCTTGTTATGGTTAAGCTATGGTATTAAGAAGTCACACCAAACCACGCTTCCGCAAAGCCAGGGTGTGACATAAAACTCCTCCTGCATCCTCTCAAAAGGATCAGGTTGTATCCACAGGGACACCACGTTATGATGCTCTGGAATCACTTGATTCCATCATCCACAACCCTCCTCCCGGGGCAAATTCTCTTTCTACCCCTATCCTCACTGCACAAATTCCACCACAAATAATACCCTTGTTGGATGCACTTGATATAGCCCAGGCACAAATCAGTTCTTCTCAATCACCTGTCAATGAGAATATGCCACAACAAGTGACTGAGTCTGGTGTCTCTATCATTGCTAACCCACCAACAACTGAGGAGGTTACATTGCAGGAATTACAAGTAATTCCTGTCAGTAGTTCAAGTGGAGCAGCTACTACAGGTGTTGAACCCACTGGTTTACACCTGGACAGTAGTTTCATAAGTGAGACTCCCTTGAAGGCAATTTCTTCTTTGAGAACCAGAGTGTTTCCATTATTCACTGGACACTTAAAATGGTTACCTCTACTAAAGAAAGAAGTCTCCAGTTCCAAGAAAAAGGAGCATCAGTGGATGATTTCTGGAAATCTTTCCCTAAGTTAACCACTGATACAACCACCACTGGTGGGAAATCAGATGATCCTATTAACTTGGGTGATGGTTTGCAATACAGAGAATTGACGGAGAGGGTTGACAAACTTGACACATCTGTTGCAGATATCAAGTCTATGCTGCAACAGTTGTTACAAGCTCAAATGGCACCACCCGCTGCTGCAACATATGCAACATCGGCTCCATCCTCTGCTGAGCTCTGGATGTTATTTCAACCTATGCCTCATCAACAAAGACAATATGCTGATCAACAACATGAAGTTCAAATTCAAAAGATCAGAAATCTGATGGAAGCTAGGTTCAAGGATACATAAGCAGATATCAAGGCAATTAAGGCCCATTTACTACAAACCACTGGCACTGCTCCTCCTTCAATCATCTTTGTTGACAATCCACCTGATGATGCCAAAAGGGGGGAGAAAAAGAAGAAGGGATATGAAGATGACCTATACATTAAACCAGGTCCATTGTCTAAACTGGTTGTTGAAATCCCAAGGACAGATGGTTCCAAAAAGGTTGATGAGACTCAAAATGCCTTTGCTAATCTAAAAGCAAACAGGAAAGAGTCAATGGAAATAAAAGGGGCAAAAAGATTTGAGCAAGAGAAGAAAGTATTGATGGAAAAGGAAGAGCAGGGTACTCCTAAACCAAAAAGAAGACAGCCTAACAGAAAAGTAAGCCAACCCAAAACCACACCTTCCAAAACCACCAAACATACTCATCAAACTCCCAAAAGTTCTTCTCATCAAACCTCCAAACCAACAGATGTTGAGATACCTGTTGTATCAACAGTTGTTGGTACTTCAGTTGTTTCAACAGATGTTAACCCAACATCTGCCATCACTACTACATCAACTCACATTCATTCCACTGCCATACCAAAAACAACATCACCACCAACACCACCTGCCAAAAAGCAGAAGACAATAGTTAACACATCAAGTGTTGTAGTGACAACAGTGGTTGAAACACCAGTTGTTTCAACAGCTGTTAATCAGACACCTACCACCTCAATCACCACCAATCAACCCACAAACACTCCACCAACTTCTCCAAAACCCAAAAAGAGAAGGGTAACCAACATTGTACTGGAAGATGACACCTCCCTAACTCCAAAAGCTACACAACCACTGACCCTTGCCACCATTCCAAACCCTGTTCCATTATCTTCAGCTCAAGTTCTGATTTCAAACACTGCTATTGTTCCTGTAGGATTACAATACCCATTGGATCTTCCAGCAGTCAAAGAGGAGATAAAATCATTCTACTCTGAAGATGACCCTGCAAAAAGGAAACTTCCTTCCATTCAAGGTTATCCTTTCCCAAGAAACATTGAAGAGTATCTCAAAATAAAAGCTCAACAAGCAGAAGATATATCTAAAAGAGATACAGAGGGAAATTCTGACAAAGAGATTCAGAGAAATCTACAATACCTGCTCACCAAGGTCAGAACTCTAGAACAGTTCTCCAAAGACCTTTGTCAAAAACTGTCTGAAAGAGATGATGAAAGTATGAGGAAAGACTATCTTGATTATATCATGGCTTAAAGAATTAAGGGCAGAAAAGCACCAGTACAAGGAATAGACCGTCAGTGAGCTAGTGTTAGGATCGGAGGCTCTCATGATAGTGTTTGTTTGTTTAAAATGAATGATCAATGAATATGAAAACATGTTAGGTGCAGCGGAAATGAAAACAAACTTTGTAAACACAATCAAATGGAGAAAATAGTTTGATAAACAATTGCTTCTCATAGAGTCAAAAGATTTACAAATCAAAGCAAAAGATTACAGATATGCTTACAAACTAAACTCCCCCTCAGCCTAATGCCCCAAGGATGGTTGCACACAAGATGAAAGGATTGGACTAGGGGAGAAGAACTCTCTCAGTCAATCAAATGTAACAGTACAGGGTGCTGTTACATTTATAGGCAAACCAAACCACTGAGGATCTCAGCTGACGTCACCATGAAAGCGACGTCTAACAACCTAACAACCTTTAACAACTGATCAATGACTACTGACCATACAGACACTGATTACATTCTAACTACTGATGTATAAACACTGATTCTTCATTCCACTGATGTAGTCAACCACTGATGTCTAGTATCAGTGCTTTCTTCAAAGGGTGATCAGACCTTGAATGGGCAGTGCTTTAATCCTTCAGCAGTGCTAGAGTTCCGTCAGTAGATTGAGCTTCAGCCTTTAAACTTCATCAATACTTTAGAGTGGTCAGCAGTTGCAAGGCAGCAGTTGTATATGGACAGTGGATAGGGACTATCAGTTGTTATAAATCACTTTCAAGGGGAAAGCAAAGTGTAAACTGCTGCTTATTATGAATCCTCTGTTGTGACCTGGTTTTGGCTTTACATTATCTGTTCCTCTGGTAGGGTTCAATCCCAACAATCTCCCCCTGGAACAGATAATGCCAAAACCTTTCATTATTCAGGACCTTTATTACTCATCAAGAGTGCCTTAGCTTGTTCTTTGAATTCAGCTTCAAAATCCTTTGCACTCTGGTCATCCTCATCCCTACACAGTGAAAGTTTAAGGAGATCCTGCAAATCTTGAACACTAAGGCCTAGTGCTTCTTTCCTTGATATGTACTTCACATCGCCATTGGCTCTGACCAGGGTCAATACGTGAGTCTTTTGATCAGACATCCACTTTAGTATTTTTAAGCCAAGTGGGTTTCTTGGGAGAGACTTATTTGAAGATGAGTTGAGGGATAATGGCCTTGAAAACATATGCAGACTTTCAGACATTCTTTTAAAAGCTTCTTCAATGACTTTGTCTGCTGCAGCTATGTCTTCTGCAGTTTCTTGCTCAATAAGCTCTTGTCTTTCAGCTTCTGTCTTGTCTTTTGCAGTGTTTGGAGACGCAGGTTTGTTTAATGCCTTAAAAAGGCTTTGAAGCTTTGTTGAATTTTCTTCTTTTAGACCCATTTTCGTGATGGTATCTTTGAAGTACTCTGCTTCCTTTTCTATTACCTCTTCTTCAGTCTGCTGTTCTCCCTCTTCTTGATTTGTTACAAAAGTAGACCGGAACAGTGTGTCGAGGTTTCCTATCTTCTGTTCAAGCTTCATCATTTGTTCTTGCTTCTTAGAAGTGCCTGAAACAGTTATCTTTCTTTTCTTCAGCCTTTCGTAGGCTTCATCGGTTTGCTGTTTTGACCATTTTGATATGGCTTCAGCAGTATCCATCTTTGCATCCACCAGCTCCTTTTTCTTTCTTTTATACTCAGCAGTGAAGTCAGCAATGAGCTTTTTGAATTTGTTCCAGTTTGGAGCATTTTTCTTCTTTGTAGGATCATTCTTAATTCTGTCAATCCTCTCAGCCTCATGCTTTAGAGCGATTATTGGCCATTCTTCAAACTGTTTTTCTTCAGCAGGGTAGAATTTTTCTTTCATAATGTAGGCAAGATATTGTTTTCTTAGCTCTTTGCGTTGTTCAGCCTTTTCTTTGATTAGTTCCTGTGCGAATTCTTCCATCTGCTTTACCTTTTCAAGGAAGAAATCCAGTCTTTTAGCAATGCCTTCTTCGCTTAGACTTTCACGTTCACTTTCAAATTTAGCTCTTGCTTTAGCCTGCCTTGCCTTGAGTTTGAGGTAATCATCCATATCCTCTGGTGGCATGTAGCCTATGAGTGAGGAGAATCTCCTTTTTGAAGGATCTTCTTCTGTATAGAATTGTCTCATCTCATTTTTGATGGCTTCAAGCTCCAGTGGATATTGTGCAGCATTAGGATCATGTATACCCTCCTCAGCAGGTATTGGCTTTCTTTTTCTGTTGAAGAGCTTTGGCTGTGAAGTAGGAGAAATGAGAGCAATGGTGGATGACTGACTAACAGCTGTTGAGACAACTGGTGTCTCAACATCTGCTGTCATTACAACTGCTGATATGTCAGCAGTTGTCTTCTGCTTTTGAGCAGGGGATGGAAGTGGTGAGGTAGTTTTTGATGGTGGTGATGGTGGTGGTGAATCATCATCTGATATGAGATTCCTTCTCCTTTTTAACGAAGAAGGGGCAGATGATGTTTTGGGTGGATCAGTGGTGGTAGAATGGATAGCAGTGGTTTGTGACAGTGATTGACTGACAGTGGTTGAAACAACTGGTGTTTCAATCACTGTTGTCATTACAACAGATGTTGTAACATCTGTTGTCTTCTGTTTTATAACAGGAGGCAGTGGTGATGGTGTGATTGTAGATGATGATGGTAGAGCAGTAGTTGTGGTGGTGTGTGTTGAAAGTGTGTGTGTTGATGTCATGGCAGCTGTTTGGCTACTGACAGCAGTTTTTGAAACTACTGGTGTATCAGCTGTTTGACTAACAGGTTTTGAGACCTGCTTTTCTTTTTCTTTTTCTTTTTTAGGCTCAATATGAATGCCATGTTCTATTCCCTTCTTCTTTATTTGCTTCAATATCTCCCCCTTTTTGGCATTATCTGCAAGGGGGTCATCAAAGAATAGTAAAGTTGAAGGAGCCTTGCCGGTGGCAATTTGGATACTGGCCTTAATAGCCTTGATATCTGCTTGAGTATCCTTGAACCTTGATTCCATCATGTTGGACAACAATTGTACTTGAATAGCATGCTTTTGATCAGCCATTTGTTGCTGTTTTTCAAGCATGGGATGGAAAATATTCCAAAGCTCATTTGCAGCAGGTGCTTATTGTGGAGCAGGTGCTTGAGCAGGAACAGCAGAGGATTGTGCTTTCTGAGCTTTTAAAATCCCTTACACCATCTCCTTTATTTCAGAAACTGATTCTTCTAGTTTTTCAACTCTGTCCGTCAATTCCTGATATTTTGAATCATCACCTACTTTAGTAGGATCATCTGAATCCCCACCAGCAGTGGTTATGTCAATGTTTGACTTAGGAACAGAGTCCCAAAAATCATTCATTGATGCCCCTTGTTCTCGGTACTGGGGACTTCTTTCTTCAGCACTCGATAAACCTTTGATGGTACCAGTGGTTAGATCCAACTCACTGGTGGTTACCGAAGTTGCCATGGAAGAAATTGCCTTCAAGGGAGTCTTACTTATGAAACAACTGTCCAACTGAGGATCTGTTGATCCACCAGTTGTAGTTGCTGCTCCACTTGAACTACTGACAAGAGTTACTTGTAACTCCTGCAGTGTAACCTCCTCAACTGTTGCTGGGATAGCAGAGGTATAAGCATCAGACCCAGTCACTTGTGGGGGTATACTCTCAGTGATAGGTGATAGAGAGGAACTGGTTTGTGTCTGTGCAATAGCAGCTGCATGCAACAGAGGTAGCATGGATTGTGGCATTATTATTGGTGAGGGGATGGGAGTTGAAAGAGACATATCCTTGGGATCAGGACTGAGGAAGATGGATCCGAGTGGATTCAGAGCTTCATATTGTGGTGTCCATGTGCTTACAACCTGATCCTTTTGTGAGGATGCAGGAGGAGTTTTAGGCATAGGTTGAGATCTTTCTTCCAACTGCTGTGAGGAAGTAGCAGCAGTGGTTTGTGGTGACTTTTGTGTTGTCACAGGCATTTCCTCTGGGATCTCATCTTCCATAGTTGCCTTTGTTTTGGGTTTGGTGGGTTTTCTGGTTGTTTTTCTTTTGGTCTTTTTGGTTATGTCAGGTGTGGGTTTCAAGGCAGTGGTTGTGCTGCTATGATCACCTGGAGCAGTGGGTTCAGCAGCTGATACCTGAGGAGCAGTTGTAACCGCTAAAATCTGCTCAGATACCCCTGCTTTTGTTTTTATTGGTGCCATCATTCTGGAAAATGTTTCTTTTGTTAAGCCTTTTATTTGACAATGAACACCTTGTTTTAGCAAATTTACATTTTCCTTTTCAAATTTTTGTTCAAAATAGTAACTCAAAAATCTTGGAAAAAGTAAAAATGCATTACTTTCAACGTTTTTCACCATGTCATTGAAAATCTCCTGGGAATAGTTGTAATTCTTATTATTCAAAATAGCATAACCCAGGCATTGAATTTTCAGTGGTATTTCGTTGAAAGATGTTGTTTTATTCGAAACACACATCAGAAGTGTGTGAAATAAAAACCTAGGTGCAGAAGGGAAATAACCTTTTTGTAAGGTATCTACCTTTGTTTCTTCTGCATATCCCCTTTTTTACGAAATCAGTTTTCATCTCGGCTTTATCAAAAGAGATTTTACCTTCCTGATCATCAAGATTAAAGACTTCGGAGATTGATTGTGTTGTGATTCGAATCACTTTACCCTGTAACGAGGAGTTAATGGCTATGACTTTATCGTCTTGTTTTTCAAGCGTCGCCTTTTTCCAAAACTCTCTCTGGGTTTGAAGATAGATGGGAGCATTAGCTGTTAACAAAGTTTTGTACTTTGATGCAGATAATGTATCAATGATGGTGTCAAAGGTGTGATTATCAGTAGGTTTTGTGAGTAAACCCAGATAGTTGTGAGATTGTTTAAATGGTATTTCGATGGGTTCTTCGGCCGTTTGAGCGACCTCTTTGGAAGGTGATGGTGATTTAGGTTTTGATTTTGATTTTGACTTTGATTTTGTCATTTTTGCGGAGAAGAACGAAGGAGGATTTTGGAGATTTTGAGAAGAAGGGTTGGAAACTGCTATGAGAAGAGAATTTTGGAATTCAATTCGACAGTGTAAAACCCTGTTTGGGGGTTTAGGGTAGGGTTTTATTTTTAAAAAAATGATCGCTGATGTGGCAGCGGTTATTAAGATCTGAGGGCTAAAAAACTGACCACGTGTCAAACACTGATGAAGTGGATGAAGGATGGAAGACAGTTGTTTTAAGGGCCACTGATGTATCAAGCATCAGTGATTACAACGGTACAAATTATGGCAGTGGATGATTTTTACTATCAGTGGATAGCATATCAGTGGATAAGACACTGATTTTGAGTATCAGTGCTTTTCAAGAAAATGAGGGATCAGTGGTTAACTTTCAGCAGTGGACAGTGTTTAGGGATCAGACGTTGAAACAAAACAGTGGTTAGGATAAATGGTACAGATCTTGAAGGACATGTGTTTCAGCAACAGTTTTGAAGATTTTCATTCAAGGTTCTTGCCACATGTCAATTTTGAAAGACAGTGGTTTAGTACCCCAGATGATGAAAACTTTTTGCTAAGGCAACTCATTTTTGTTTAATATTTAATTAAAACATGAGTACCCTAGTAATTCAAGCACAATTTGCAATCAATTTGATGAAAATTTAACAGCAAACCTGAGTATGACATGATCATGACATATGTACCATTTCCTTTTGACCCATTTATGAGGACACTAATACCATCAAAAATAAGGTATTACATCCTGACAGGAACTGAAACCAATTGCCAACAAAAACAAGCAACAGTTTCAAATATATTATTCCAAAAAAATGAATAATATATCCTGATTATTCGAGAAAATCCTTTGAAAAAAAATGGTTAAGGATTTTCTGAGAACAGCATCAAAAAGGATCTGGTATATTTTCAAAAGAAAACATAATCATATCATTCTCAAGTCATTTAAAATGGTCAGTGGTTTGAGATATTGAATACATATTGACCACTGTTTGGTACCATTTTCTTTGTCAGTTGATTGCAAACATGATCCTCTTTGTAATTCATTCACTGGAATCAAAAACCCTTTTCTGAACAGGTGAATGCACATAGTTGCTTAATGACCATTATTACCCTACACTTTGACTCTTCAGTGTTTTATGTTTATACTCTTTTCTTCTGACATCAGAAGTTTTGAGATGAACACACTTCGGAGTTTTTGTGAATTTTCTTAATGTATTTTAACATAGTTGATTTTGTCCTTTTGAGGAACTCAACCTGTTTTCAACACATAAGATCTAAATAACTAAAGTTTTAATTTCCCTCTTTTTATGTTAGCAAAACATCAATGTTTTATGAACATAGGTTTTGTTAATCTGAGGTTCATACTTTAGTATTTATGAAAACATCACAAATTACACATCAACTTTTGAAATCAATTTTGAAAATATGAAGTGATCCCACAGTTTATCAGATATGTTTTCAGATCTGAAAACTATGAGTGACTTATGCATGATATCACTTGTTGTGTGAGATTTGTGTGTCATATGACATCTTGGTTGATTTACAGAGTTTTTGAAAAACCATTTTGATCATGATTTACACGTTACTCTGTTTTTCAACTAAATACAACCAACCTTAGTATCAATGAATTTTGAGCCGAACTGTTATGTCAATTTGACTGTTAAATCGAAATTGACTGCCCAAGCTCTGATACCAATTGTTAGGATCGGAGGCTCTCATGATAGTGTTTGTTTGTTTAAAATGAATGATCAATGAATATGAAAACATGTTAGGTGCAGCGGAAATGAAAACAAACTTTGTAAACACAATCAAATGGAGAAAATAGTTTGATAAACAATTGCTTCTCATAGAGTCAAAAGATTTACAAATCAAAGCAAAAGATTACAGATATGCTTACAAACTAAACTCCCCCTCAGCCTGATGCCCCAAGGATGGTTGCACACAAGATGAAAGGATTGGACTAGGGGAGAAGAACTCTCTCAGTCAATCAAATGTAACAGTACAGGGTGCTGTTACATTTATAGGCAAACCAAACCACTGAGGATCTCAGCTGACGTCACCATGAAAGCGACGTCTAACAACCTAACAACCTTTAACAACTGATCAATGACTACTGACCATACAGACACTGATTACATTCTAACTACTGATGTATAAACACTGATTCTTCATTCCACTGATGTAGTCAACCACTGATGTCTAGTATCAGTGCTTTCTTCAAAGGGTGATCAGACCTTGAATGGGCAGTGCTTTAATCCTTCAGCAGTGCTAGAGTTCCGTCAGTAGATTGAGCTTCAGCCTTTAAACTTCATCAATACTTTAGAGTGGTCAGCAGTTGCAAGGCAGCAGTTGTATATGGACAGTGGATAGGGACTATCAGTTGTTATAAATCACTTTCAAGGGGAAAGCAAAGTGTAAACTGCTGCTTATTGTGAATCCTCTGTTGTGACCTGGTTTTGGCTTTACATTATCTGTTCCTCTGGTAGGGTTCAATCCCAACAGCTAGAACAGGAGACAGCCAGAATTCAAGAAATGATTAAAAACAAGGTAAAGCAGACTCCTCCAGTATGGGCCAAGTACAAGAAAAATGTACCAGAAAGGATCCTAAAGCTGAAAAGAATGAAAGAAGAGCTGATAAGTGTTGATTATGGGTCAAGGAACTAGGTAACAAGGTGGTCAGAGGATAAAGTGTTAGCCACTTAAAAAAGTTGGAAGAGTTGAGGAAAAGGGATCCCACTGCTCCTCAAAAGCCTGTTTATCCTGAAGCAGTGGTTCCAGTCAAGCCACAAAAGTTACCAATCAGGAAACCCACTGTTCCACCTCCTGCCATCCTTTATCAAAGAAGGAAAGAAAAGCAGACGTATGCAGAAGTTTCAAAAGAAGACCAAGCTTCAGAAGAATATATCATGAAGATGGTTCTTCAGACACTTAGAGCAGAACAACAAGAATCAGCAAAATCTCATGACCCTGCCCAAGGTGTCATCACCAGGCCTCAATCTCCAAACTCATCTACAATAAAAACTCTCCCAAGAAACCCAAAGGATTCAAAAATACTAAAGTGGAAGTCTGATCAAAAGACCCACGTAATCACTTTGCTCAGATCCAATGGTGAGGTGAAGCACATATCAAGGGAACAAGCACTTGGCCTGGGTGAAAAAGATCTTCAAGATCTCCTTGAGCTTCCACTGTGTAGGATGAGAATGATACAGATTCCATGGACTTTGAATTACAATTCAAAGGACAAGTGAGGGAATTTTTGATGAGGCAATAAAAATCCAAAATAATGAAGAGTTTTGGCATCATCTGTTCCAGGGGGAGATTGTTGGGATTGAACCCTACCAAAGGAACAGTTGATAAAGCCAAAAATGGATCAGATCAGTGGATTCAGAATAAGCAGTTATTTGCAACAGTTTTCCTCCTTGAATGTGGCCAAACATCTGATGACCTCTATCTACTGCTCTTTTACAACAACTGCTGATCTTCAACAACTGATGATACCTAAAGACAGTTGAAGTACAAGCACTGATGCTCAATCTACTGTCATGGTTCAAGTACTGCTGAAGACACAAAGCACTGCTAGGAGTATAACAGTGGAATGAGAGGCAGTAGTTTAGTTTGTCATTTGTATTCATTGTAATCAGTAGTTTATAAAGCAGTAGTTGTATAGATCAGTGGTTATAGGTTGTTAGGAGGTTAGATGTCACTTTCATGGTGACGTCAGCAAAGATGCTTCAGTGGTTTGTTCTATACTATAAATAGAACAGTACCCTGTACTGTTCTATTAGCTCTCTTCTTCCACAAGTCATTCTGTACGAACAAACCATCTGTGAGCTCAGGCTGAGGGAGAGACTTTGTGCATGCATGCATATGTAATTAAAGATTGTAATAAATATAATCATTCGATTCTATGATAAACATGTTTGCTTAAAATTTTTCTCTCTTTGATTGTGTTGAAAGTTTATTCATACATTTACGCAGCAATTGTTTATCATTCATCTTCATTTTAGTTAAACAAACACAATCTTATCAAGCTCAGATCCTAACAGAACCAAGTTACGACCTTTATCCATCATATACTTATAATGAGGAACAATGGTGTGAACCACCTACCTTATATAAGTATTATGAGGAACCAAGGATCGAACTTCCGAATTCAAGCTTTGAAGATCCTTATTCCATCACACCCATAGCCGATAAGATAATAGAACACCTTAAAACTATCGAGCGCTGTATAAAAGAAGCCCGCGCAAGGGAAGAGGAATCCCGCTCAAGGGAAGAACTAACTTGTAATAAAGAAGAGATAGTTGAAAAGGTAAAAATGTAAGAACAAGTAAGTGAAAAACCGACACATGAGTTAAAAAAGGAAAAAGGCGAGTCCGATAACGTTAAAATTCAAGAAGAGTCTAATTTTAAATAAATTAATCTCTTGTCACCTTGTTTCGAAAATCATTGTTTAGTACCCACTCATGCTAAGTTTTTAAAAGAGTTAAACACTAACACTAAAATTGACGAAACGGTAAGCATTAAATTAACAAATGATCAAACTACGCTAATAAAAGAAGATCCATTTAAAATTAACATTGCACCGGTTCCATGTTTCTATCAAAATTTCTTTATTAGTAATATTACAGTTGATAAAGATCTTTGTGTTAATATAATGCCAAACTACATTTTCGAAAAATTAAGTATTGGTGATTTTTCTCCACTTCAAATACCCATTTTTCTATCTAATCGGAAAACAATAAAATCAATGGGAGTAGTTGAAGATGTGTTAGTCCAAACAAATCAAATGGTAATCCCAACCGACTTCGTCATCCTTGATGACGCTCCACTAATGTTGGGACGACCTTTTGTAAAAACCCACGAAGCTTTGAAAAATCGGAAGCATAACAATCTACCCATTCAATTAGGGGCATTCAAAAGAAGTGTCGATCTTAAGCGTTCAATGAAATATCCAATCGGCAATGATGACCCCCTAATTGAAGATGAGCCAGAACCACCCGATAAGGTGGGTCTAGCCAAGGACCCTTATAAACGTGGCGCACCACGGAGGCATTCGGCGGAACTATCCTAAGTTTTAGTTTAGATTAACTTTTACGTTTTCTAGTTTAGCTTTATTTTTCAGGAATAAAACACACTCGAAATGGTGGAAGTTACCAAGAGAAAGAATAACCCACACCCCATACACAAAAACAGAGCCACCCAACAATTTTCTTTCATTACAGCAAGTTCAGCACGGGGCCGTGCTCAGCCCAACACGCCCCCATGCCCGAGGATCTGCAGAAAATGCCCAGTTCAGGTAACTGGACACGGGGCCGTGCTCACTGACCACGCCCCCGTGCCCAGTCTTCTGTTTACTTTTGGTACTGGCAGTCTGACCACGGGGTCGTGCTCAGCCCACCACACCCCGTGTTCAGCTACCCAATAACATAAAATCTTGTTTTTAACCCACTTTTACACATGTTAATCAACCGAAAAACTTATTTTTGGGACACATTGAGGACAATGTGTAATTTAAGTGTGGGGGGATGCTAAAACCTTGAATTTTGCAATTCCTAATAACATGCCTTACACAAAACTCTATTTGAACCGCTAATCACCCCAAATTTTTTCAAAAACTTGTAATTTTTTTTTACTTGTCTTGGTTTAATTTGGGAATAACAAGTTCTAAAAGGGTTATATTTGTACACATTTACAACCGATAGCGTCGTGATAAAAAGAACCAACATAAGAAAATTATGAAACGGCATGACAAATCTAATTAAAATTTGATTATATATACTTGATCACATTATAAACCCATTCCCACAAACAAGTGAGTTTTGAGCCTTTATTGAGCATACAAGCATACATCTTTAAACTAAATGCTCATTTTTCGTTTGCCGCTTGGTTCTTACGACTCTAGAACTTGCCACGACGATATATTCCCAGTCCATACCAACTTAAACCCAAGTAATTAAATGATGGAGGCATTAGGACTAACCCATTTTCCTTTCAACACCATTATTTTTCATTTTCTTTATCACCTACCCAAGATCCCCCTAGTTAACCCCTTTGAGCCTAAACCTTAAACGAACAAAAGGAACAAATATACAGCAAAAACCAACATAAATACAAAGAAAAGAAAGAAACGTGGCATGCCCGACCCCTCAACAGCATCTCCCAAAGCAAAAGTCAAGAAGAAAGCTGAGCATGGGGTTGTGCCCAGCTGAGCATGGGGCTGTGCCCAGCTGAGCATGGGGCTGTGCCCAGCTCACCACGGGGCGTGACCAGCTCACCACGAGGCATGCCCAGCGGACACGGGGGTGTGGCCAGTTGTCTGCAGAAAAGACAAGGCTATAGAAGCTTCTATTCCCGACACGGGGGCGTGCCCAGCTCAACACGGGGCCGTGGTCAACGCTAAGATTTGCAAAATCTTGCAAATCTTGATAGTATAGATACGCTTCTGCACACAGGGTCGTGCCCAGCAAACACGAGGGCATGTGGAGCTAATGCAGACAAATTGTAATTAATGAAGAAAGAGAAAAAGGGTGGACACGGGGCCATGTCCAGCGGACACGGGGCCGTGTCCAGGCTTCTGTGCAGGCTATAAATAGGAGTGCTTGGTTCACTTCATAGGCATCCCTTGGCAAACCACCTCTCTCCCACTTCACCCACACTCCACCACCACTACAAACCACATCCACCACCATCATCCATCATCCATCTTAGAGTGTGTGTAGTAGTCTCGGGATCCAAGATTGATAGTAAGAGTTCTTGACAATCAAAGGCCATGTTTGCCTAAGTCTCTTACATCACTTGGTGAAGACAAACATTTAGTGTAATACTTCTGATTTTTAATCTTTTCGCACTTTCTATTTGGTTTTGTATTAATGACTTTAATAACTAGTTTCTTATGTTGAAGGTGAAACTTCCTTATCATTTGTCCGTGGTGTCTTGGCGTTATTTTACTGTCTATATAAAATAAAAGATTTACACAATTTATATCTCTACGGTCTATATAGAGATATGTTGGCTACCTGGTCGGGGGTTAAGGGATTGGTTTGGTAAGGTTCTTGCCTTACTCAGTGTATAGATCCTGCAAGGACCTGGGTCAAGCTTACTAGGACCTCCTTCAATACCCACTGGTATTGGATGGCGGGGGTGCGAATGGCTTGATCCCCTTATATGTAAACTACTATAAATACATTAACCCGGCTATTTGGGATTGTATCCCTGCTGACTTAAACCACTTAGCCGAGGGTAACATCACCTTCAAAAGAGGGGCCTACCACATTATGCGTTAATAACTTAATTAATTATCTTTCAATATTCCGAACCTTTAGGATTGTATCCTTGCTGACTCAAACTACTGGGCTGAGAGTAACGTCACCTTCAAAAGAGGGGCCTGCTACTATAACTAAGATAATCTCTTAAAAAGTGAAAAAGTGCGGAAATCATCAAAGGTTACACTAAAGGCGAGTCGGATCCAAGTGATTCATCTTGTCTATATGTTTTTTTTTTATTTTTTTTTTCAGCATTTTTAGTTTTTATTTTAATTTTTAAAACATTTTCTAAACTTTTGATTTGATTAGACGTTGAGGATAAACCGGTATTAAACGCTCTTGTGTCCTTGGACGACCTTGGTATCTTACCAACGCTATACTACGCTCACTATGGGTGCACTTGCCCATATGTGTGTTTAGCGTTAGTAGAATATCATGTTTTATAAATTTAAAACTTGACTAAAGTATTAAAAAGGGCTTAAAATATAACTAAAAACCTAGCATGCACTACGCACATCAAGTTTTTGGCATCGTTGCCGGGGACACAGGGATTTTAAGAAAGCTTAAAATCAACAGCCTAATCAGTTTTTCAATTTTTTTTTTCAAATCGCGCGCACATTTTCTGGATTTTAGTTAGATTTTGCATTACAGTAGACTGAACATGGGGCCGTGCAGCATATTTTTTCAAAACTCCCATATACAGAGTCTGAACATGGGGTCATGCTCACTGAACACGCCCCCGTGCTGCACAAAACCAGCCACTTTTATTAAAACACCCAGATACAGAACCTGAACACGGGGCCGTGCTCATTGAACACGGGGCCGTGTCCAACCTCTGTTTCCGTTTTTATTTTTGTTTACTGGTCCCGAGACTCTTTTGTAGTCTGCTGAGTGATTCTTATGGATCAATACTCAGGAGATTACAGCTACCACTATGAAAAGGATGATTATAGGGAAGACTATTGCACCATTTGTGGTAACCTCACTCGGTACAATATTGTGACATTTTTGAACCATCCACTTCATGCAACTACTATGAGGAGCCCAGGTACGAGCCATCAACTTCATACACACCCTATGAAGAGCCAAGGTATGAACCTTCTCCCCCATACTCATATTTTGATGAACCAAGGTATGAGCCTTCAAACTCATACTTTGAGGAACCAAGATATGAGCCTCAATCTTCATATACTTACTATGAGGAACCATGGCATGAACAACCCACCTCATATGAGTACTATGAAGAACCAAGTTACTACCCTTATCCATCATATACTTACAATGAGGAACAATGGTGTGAACCACCTACCTCATATGAGTATTATGAGGAACCAAGGATCGAACTTCCGAATTCAAGCTTTGAAGATCCTTATTCCATCACACCCATAGCCGATAAGATAATAGAACACCTTAAAACTATCGAGCGCTGTATAAAAGAAGCCCGCGCAAGGGAAGAGGAATCCCGCGCAAGGGAATAATTAACTTGTAATAAAGAAGAGATAGTTGAAAAGGTAAAAATGTAAAAATGTAAGAACAAGTAAGTGAAAAACCGACACATGAGTTAAAAAATGAAAAAGGCGAGTCTGATAACGTTAAAATTCAAGAAGAGTCTAATTTTATAGAAATTAATCTCTTGTCACCTTTTTTTCAAAAATCATTGTTTCGTACCCACTCATGCTAAGTTTTTAAAAGAGTTAAACACTAACACTAAAATTGACGAAACGGTAAGCATAAAGTTAACAAATGATCAAACTACGCTAATAAAAGAAGATCCATTTGAAATTAACATTACACCGGCTCCATGTTTCTGTCAAAATTTCTTTATTAGTAATATTACAGTTGATAAAGATGTTTGTGTTAATATAATGCCAAACTACATTTTCGAAAAATTAAGTATTGGTGATTTTTCTCCACTTCAAATACCCATTTTTCTATCTAATCGGAAAACAATAAAATCAATGGGAGTAGTTGAAGATGTGTTAGTCCAAACAAATCAAATGGTAATCTCAACCGACTTCGTCATCCTTGATGACGCTTCACTAATCTTGGGACGACCTTTTGTAAAAACCCACGAAGCTTTGAAAAATCGGAAGCATAACAATCTACCCATTCCATTAGGGGCATTCAAAAGAAGTGTCGATCTTGAGCGTTCAATGAAATATCCAATCGGCAATGATGACCCTAATTGAAGATGAACCAGAACCACCCGATAAGGTGGGTCTAGCCAAGGACCCTTATAAACGTGGCGCACCATGGAGGCATTCCGCGGAACTATCCTTAGTTTTAGTTTAGATTAACTTTTATGCTTTCTAGTTTAGCTTTATTTTTCAGGAATAAAACACACTCGAAATGGTGGAAGTTACCAAGAGAAGGAATAACCCACATCCCATACACAAAAACAGAGTCTCCCGACAATTTTCTTTCATTACAGCAAGTTCAGCACGGGGCCGTGCTCAGCCCAACACGCCCCCGTGCCCGAGGATCTGCAAAAAATGCCCAGTTCAGGTAACTGGACACGCCCCCGTGCCCAGCCTTCTGTTTACTTTTGGTACTGGCAGTCTGACCACGGGGTCGTGCTCAGCCCACCACACCCCGTGTTCAGCTACCTAGTAACATAAAATCTTGTTTTTAACCCTCTTTTACACATTTTGATCTACCGAAAAACTTATTTTTGGGACACATTGAGGACAATGTGTAATTTAAGTGTGGGGGGATGCTAAAACCTTGAATTTTGCAAGTCCTAATAAGAAGCATTACACCAAACTCTATTGGAACCGCTAATCACCCCAATTTTTTTCAAAAACTTCTCTTTTTTTTTTACTTGTCTTGGTTTAATTTGAGAATAACAAGTTCTAAAAAGGTTATATTTTTACAAATTTACAACCGATAGCGTCGTGATAAAAAGAACCAACATAAGAAAATTATGAAACGGCATGACAAATCTAATTAAAATTTGATTATATATACTTGATCACATTATAAACCCATTCCCACAAACAAGTGAGTTTTGAGCCTTTATTGAGCATACAAGCATACATCTTTAAACTAAAAGCTCATTTTTCGTTTGCCGCTTGGTTCTTACGACACTAGATCTTGCCATGACGATACATTCCCGGTCCCTACCAACTTAAACCCAAGTAATTAAATGATGGAGGCATTAGGACTAACACATTTTCCTTTCAACACCATTATTTTTCATTTTCTTTATCACCTACCCAAGATCCCCCTAGTTAACCCATTTGAGCCTAAACCTTTTCGTTTCAAAACCCACAAAACAAACACCCTTTATCCACCAAAATCTTGTTCTTTTCAAACCCCTTTTGTTTTAGTAAAAAGCTCGGTTATCTTGTGACCACAAAAAAAAGAGAGAGAATTTTGCAATAACCAAACAAGTTCCTCAAAAATCTTGTTTGAATATGCTTAGTTTGAATAATTGTCAAAAAAAAAGGGGGTTCACGACAACCGACGCTTTTTACGCTTTTAGCCCTTTTTACTAACCAAAACCACCTACCTTTAGCCCAAGCCTAACCCTTTACCAAGTCCTCTTGATATTTACAAAGGTTCATAGTTAAAAAGGAGGAGGATTGATTGCTTGGCAAGCTTATGGTAGAAGTAAGTTCCATGCCGGTCTCGAGTGTTTCACAAAAATACATTTTCGACCGAGTGTTGAGTGATCTCACGTGATGTATGTGAACTTGTATATAAATGGAATTTTTTTTTTTTAAAAAGGCATGTTATGCCCAAATAAGTAATTTCTCTTATGAAACGTTCTAAATAAATCATAACGAATAGGATTGTAAATAGCATAAAAATAAAACCCAATAAAGATCTTGGATTCCCGACACTCAAGACAAGCCCAAAATTTTCTCTTCTACCCATTCCATTTGGGTGTGTAAGCCGCATAATAAAGAGTTTTGCTTGAGGACAACATATTAATTACATCAAATAAGGCATAAAACTAACCATTTTTAGTACTAATGTTGGAAAAGTGTATTTTTGTCTTCCTTTTGAATTTACAGGATCAAATGAGCTTAAACGAACAAAAGGAACAAGTATACAGCCAAAACCAACATAAATACAAAGAAAAGGAAGAAACGTGGCATGCCCGACCCCTCGACAGCATCTCTCAAACCAAAAAACAAGAAGAAAGTTGAGCATGGGGCAGTGCCCAGCTGAGCATGGGGTTGTGCCCAGCTCACCACGAGGCGTGCCCAGCGAACACGGGGGCGTGGCCAGTTGTCTGCAGAAAAGACAAAGCTATAGAAGCTTCTATTCCCGACACGGGGGCGTGCCCGGCTCAACATGGGGTCGTGCTCAACGCTAAGATTCGCAGAATCTTGCAAATCTTGATAGTACATATACGTTTCTGCACACGGGGCCGTGCCCAGCGGACACGGGGGCGTGTGGAGCTAATGTAGACAAATTGTAATTAATGAAGAAAGAGAAAAAGGGTGGACACGGGGCCGTATCCAAGCTTCTGTGCAGGCTATAAATAGGGGTGCTTGGTTCACTTCAAAGGCATCCCTTGGCAAACCACCTCTCTCCCACTTCACCCACACTCCACCACCACTACAAACCACATCCACCACCATCATCCATCATCCATTTTAGAGTGTGTGTAGTAGTCTCGGGATCCAAGATTGATAGTAAGAGTTCTTGACAATCAAAGGCCATGTTTGCCTAAGTCTCTTACATCACTTGGTGAATACAAGCATTTAGTGTAATACTTTTGATTTTTAATCTTTTCGCACTTTTTATTTGGTTTTGTATTAATGACTTTAATAACTAGTTTCTTATGTTGAAGATGAAACTTCCTTATCATTTGCCCGTGGTGTCTTGGCGTTATTTTACTGTCTATATAAAATAAAAGATTTACACCATTCATATCTCTACGGTCTATATAGAGATATGTTGGCTCCCTGGTCGGGGGTTAAGGGAATAGTTTGGTAAGGTTCTTGCCTTGTTCAGTGTATAGATCCTGCAAGGATCTGGGTCAAGCTTACTAGGACCTCCTTCAATACCCACTGGTATTGGATGGCGGGGGTGTGAATGGCTTGATCCCCTCATATGTAAACTACTATTAATACATTAACCCGGTTATTTGGGATTGTATCCCTGCTGACTCAAACCACTTAGCCGAGTGTAACGTCACCTTCAAAAGAGGGGCCTACCACATTACGCATTAATAACTTAATTAATTATCTTTCAATATTCCGACCCTTTAGGATTGTATCCTTGTTGACTCAAACTACTGGGTTGAGGGTAAGGTCACCTTTAAAAGAGGGGCCTACTACTATAACTAAGATAATCTCTTAAAAAGTGAAAAAGTGCGGAAATCATCAAAGGTTACACTAAAGGCGAGTCGGATCCAAGTGATTTATCTTGTCTATCTGTTTTATTTTTATTTTTATTTTCAGCATTTTTAGTTTTTATTTTCATGTTTAAAACCTTTTCTAAACTTTTTATTTGATTAGACGTTGAGGATAAACCGGTATTAAAAGCTCTTGTGTCCTTGGACGACCTCGGTATCTTACCTACGCTATACTACGCTCACGATGGGTGCACTTGCCCATATGTGTGTTTAGCGTTAGTAGAATATCGTGTTTTATAAATTTAAAACCTGACTAAAGTGTTAAAAAGGGCTTAAAATATAACTAAAAATATATCACGCTAAACACGCATCAAGCATCCGTGATCCTGAAGGAAATGCTGAAAACTTGACTCAAGATCTGGATACCATAGAAGAACTCAGGGATTTAGCAAGGATAAGGTTGGCTAGCTATCAACAACGAATGGCTGGAGCCTACAACAAGAATGTTAGGACCAGGAAATTTCAAGTTAGTGATATGGTGTTGAGGAAGGCATTCCAAAATACCACAAATCCTGCTGATGGCAAGCTAGCACCAAAATGGGAGGCCCCTATCTAATTGATGCTGAGGCAGGAAAGGGGGCATATCGTTTGTTAACAATGGATGGTGATCTCTTACCAAGGGCTTGGAATGTTGTTCATTTGAAGAAGTACTTCATGTAAGAAGGATCCAGGATCCTTGGATGTCCTGATATTTAGTTCATGGTGAGGATCCTTAGAGGATATATGATCCTCATTCTAGTAATGACTTACTTATAATTTCATAAGTTCATTAATTTATTTGATTATAAGGAGAGGGTTTTAGAATCCTTTATCCTTTTTCATCAAGTTTTAAGTTTTGCAGAATTATATACATCTTTGACAAAGGATCAAGTGATTGGTCAAGTCTCCAAAGTTCTTGGGCTTATCACCCGTCTATGGGCTTGTCCCCAGTCTAAGGTATGTATTACCTTCAACGAACTGGGTTTCAACACCTTCGCTAGTTGCGCACGATTATCCTAGTATAGTTCAAGGAAATGGGAACATTACCCGCTTTAGGGGCTGACAATTTAATTGTTGTTCGCTATATCTAGTATCCTAAGTATAATGGTAGACGTACCATACATCTGGTTCTAAGGTTTCTAACGTTTTCACCTTAGCTAAGGTTTTGGCATTTTCATGTCACTCACGTTGGGATAGTCGGCAGTTTGGGCCATACTCCAGTTTACACAAGAATATTTGGGCTTGTCCCCAGTTATTGGGCTTGTCCCCAGTTTTTGGGCTTGTCCCCAGTTTTTGGGCTTGTCCCCAGTTTATTGGGCTTGCCCCCAGCTTGTTGGGCTTGTCCCCAGTTGCTAATGATTCTTTTCCGTGAAAATTGGCTTAGTCCCAAGTCGTATGTTGTTACAGGTTTCCAAAGCCAAAACAGTTAAGGATCCAGGATCCTAGCTTCCTACTGGTTCTTGTCTCTTGTTAGCATAGTTGTAAGTGTTGAGGATATAGAATCCTAACTTGTTTTCTCTAGTATGATCCTTATTTGCCTTTGTTTTATTCCTGATTTATTAATGTTACCCTTATCCTTTGACAATATAATATGTGATCCTTAATCATATAATTTTCAATCTTTTAACAATGAACTGGTTTTGACATGTGTTTGTTATTCTTTCTGATAACTTGTAAATTCTAGAGATTAATTGCTATAAAATTGGCGAATAGACGTAAACAGGATAACACACAAGAGTAACACCAACCATAGCCAAAAGTTTAATATTATTTAAACCCGTTCATATATACCAAAATCGTACGGCCTGGATTTCACCAGCAAACCGTGGACCATCCACCCAGGCCGGATAGGGCTGTCTAACAGTTAAAGTTTTCATGCAGAAATTAAAGTGCAGGAAAGTAAAGACGACAGGATAACAGTGACTTCAGCCCCAAAACAGAGGATCCCTCCACCAACTGTCATCCTACCTATTGTTTAAAGGATCATCGATCCTTAAGCCTAGCATGTCACACCCCAACCGATGGCAGAAACATCGGGGTGCGGCACTAAGCGTTCAGATTGCTCATGAGATTCCATAACGCTAGATATTTCGATATAAATTAGATTGATTCAAACATTGTCTAATAGCATCCACAACCAAACACAATATCAAATACAAATCACCATAATTGTTTCAAAGTTTCTAGATTTAACTAAGATGTGTTTCTAAGCAGCATCCTAGCATATTCTTGGTTCACAGCATCCTATCAGCCTGCAACATATATTAAAATACAGTCAGTATAAAAACGTACTGGCGAGTATAAAAGTTTGAGTAAATAGCATAGTAGATTAAAAGTCTCATATCCATCATGTAAACGTATAAAAAATAGTTTCAGCCATGCTAGTGTTCGCAGTCCAAGTGATAGTGATGTGTGCAAAATGCAACATGTAAATTACATCAATAATGGCATAAAACTAACCCTTTTTAGTACTAATGTTGGAAAAAGTGTGTTTTTGTCTTCCTTTTGCATTTTAAGGCAGCTAAATCTAACATAAATACAAGAAAAGGAACAAACGTGGCATGCTCGACCTCCCCGAAAGCATCTTCCCAAGCAAAACAAGAGAACAGAAGGCTGAACACGCCCCGTGCTCAGTGAGCACGGGGGCGTGCCCAAGTGTCAGCATAAAAGAGAAAGTTGTAGAAGCTTCCATCGCCCACCACGGGGCCGTGCTCAGCGGACACGGGGCCGTGGTCAACTATTAGATTCGCAGAATCCAGGCAAATCTTGATAGTACATATATGCTTTTGCACACGGGGTCGTGCCCAGCAGACACGGGGTCGTGGTCAACTAATAAAGACAAACGCAATTAATGAAGACAGAGAAGGATGTGGACACGGGGCCGTGCCCGAGCTTTTGTTCAGCCTATAAATAGGAGTGCTTGGCTCAAGCTCAAACCATCCCTTGGCACACCACCTCTCTCACACTTCACCCACCACCCACCACCACCATAACACCATCATCCACCACCATCATCCATTGTCCATCATAGAGTGTGTGAGTCATCTCAGGATCCAAGATTGATCGTAAGAGTTCTTGACAATCAAGGCCATGTTTGCCTAAGTCTCTTACATCACTTGGTGAAGACAAAGTGTCTAGTATAATACTTTTTATTTTTCATCTTTTCGCACTTTTTAATTGGTTATGTATTAATGACTTTAATAACTAGTTTCTTATGTTGAAGGTGATTCTTCCTTATCGTTTGTCAGTGGTGTCTTGGCATTATTTTACTGTCTATATAAAATAAAAGATTTTCACCATTCATATCTCCACGGTCTATATGGAGGTATGTTGGCTACCTGGTCGGGGGTTAAGGGAACGGTTTGGTAAGAGTCTTGCCATTGTTCAGTGTATAGATCCTGCAAAGGACCTGGGTCAAATTTAGTAGGTACTCCTTCAATACTTAACGGTATTGGATGGCGGGGGTCCAAAATCTTTGATCCCCTCATAAGTTAAACTACTATTAAAACTTTAACCCGGCTACTTAGGACTGTATCCCTGCTGACTCAGACTACTTAGCCGAGAGTAACGTCGCGTTCAAAAGAGGGGCCTACCACAATATGCATTAATAACTTAATTAATTATCTTTCAATAATCCGACCCTTTAGGATTGTATCCTTGCTGACTCAAACTACTGGGTTGAGGGTAACGTCACCTCAAAAAGAGGGGCCTACTACAATAACTAAGATAATCTCTTAAATAGTGCAAAAGTGCGGAAATAATCAAAGGTTACACTAAACACGAGTCGGAGCCAAGTGATTCATCTTGTCTATCTGTTTGTCTTTTATTTTTATTTTTCAGCATTTTAGTTAGTTTTTATTTTCTTAGTTTAAAACATTTTTCTAAACTTTTGATTTTATTAGACGTTGAGGATAAACCGGTACTAAAAGCTCTTGTGTCCTTAGACGACCTCGGTATCTTACCAACACTATACTACGCTCACGATGGGTGCACTTGCCCATATGTGTGTTTAGTGTTAGTAAATATCGTGTTTTATAAATTTAAAACTTGGCTAAAGAAAGTGTAAAAGGGCTTAAAATATACTTAAACTTATATACACACTTCACACGCATCAGATAGCCCAAGTGTCCCGATGCTTTGGTGTTTTCCCAAGACTCAAGAAAAACTAGAATCCTCCTAACAATACCCCCAAGAATAATGGGGAGGTGCATCTTCCTATAGCGCTACTATTGTTAAGGCGGAACTACACACTCTGGATTAAATGTTCACTTAGCATAAAGAATCAAGAATCACAAGTATCACATTCACATAGGATAGAGTTTAGATTCCAAAAGTTTCAAGTATCAAGTTTCATAGAATACATGTTGCATCCCAAAAGTTTAAAACGAAAAGGGATCGAGTATACTTACAGTGATTGCTTAACAGTTAAGATGTTATTGGATCAAAGGGAGCTCTTAGAATTAGCCTGATAAGATTACAATAGATAAGCGTCAGACATAATAACAAGATTCGTGCAAGTGTCAGATCAGTCACCTGATCGGATGGCCATCCGATCGGATGGTCATCCAGTCGAATGACACATGTGAGTTGGGACGGATCACCATCCGATCGGATGGTCATCCGTACGGATGGCCATTCGATCGAATGGTCATTCGATCCAATGTGAGTTTCCAAAATGATTAACCTAGTGTTCATATCAGGTCACTTCGATCGGATGGTCATCCGATCGGATGACCGTTTGGTCGAATGACCCTTCGTTGTGCAAGTTTCAAGATTCCCAGTTTCTTATTAAAAATAGTTTAAGTGTGTGAAGGTTATGAGGTACATGCCACTTCGATCGGATGGTCGTTCGATCGGACGGCAGTCCGATCAGATTGCCATTCGATTGAGAGAGGACCTTGTCCCGTTTCACAACCTTGTAAGGTTTCTAAGTTTCAAGCTCAACGGTGACGACCTGATACGTATCGAGACAACAGAAGACCTCATCGAAGCTCAGCCTGCCTGATCGGAGTTTATGTCAGAATCCGTACTCCGGCCATCTTCTCTAGTGATAATCCATCTCTTAAGCCGACTACAGACTAATCATTAAGTTTACAGTCCGTTTAGATCCGGATTCCACCGTTTTAAGTAAATTTTTAAGAAAAGATGAAGGAAAAACATGAGTTTTAGCTGAAAAGTCTAGATTTAGTAAAGATTCTGTGTATTAACACATGAAATTCCTTAGATCTGAGCTAGATCTGGACTAGTATGACATCACACAACAGTTTGTACCAACTGCCATGATGACGTCACCCTCAAGAGCTCAAATCTCAGAGATTTCACGGTGAAAAGTGTGATTTCAAAGAACAATCGTGTAGAGAACAGTGTATAGATCAAAGATGTACAACAATCTAGTGTAAAACATACCGAAGTCGCCGGGAAATGGAAGAAATGTGAGAGGGCGTGCGTCTGGTCGAGTGAGGCTGTCACATCAGTGAGGAATGATGTGACAGGCCTATTTGTAGTGCAAAGAGAGAGTGTGAGGTGGTGTGTCAGTGGATCGGATGGCAATTCGATCGAGTGGCCCTCTGATCGGATGGTCATCCGATCGGATTGCCATTCGGTAAATCCATCCTTTCCACTTTCCGTCTTTGATTCGTTTTGCGAGTTAGATTAAGCGTTGCGTATTTTTGGGTAATAGTATCACATAACTAGATTATATAATAAACACAAAAGTTTCCAAGTTTCATAGTTTCCACCAGTGACAAGTCTCCAATCTCTCGTTCAACCAAGTCTCAAGAGTCAAGCACCAAGTATCAAGAGTCAAGAATCAAGAATCTAGCTTCCAAGTATCAAGTATCAAGTCTTAAGAATCAAGTATCAAGTGTCAAGTGTCAAGAGTCTAGAATCATAGCATTAAGTATCAAGCATCAAGAATCAAATGTCAAGAATCAAGCATCAAGAATCATAGTTTCATAGTATTAATAATCAAGAATCATATTTTCATAGTATTAAGAATCAAGAATCATAGTTTCATAGTATTAAGAATCAAGAATCATAGTGTTAAATATCAAGTATAAAGAACCTAGTATTAAGAATCAAGTATCATAGCATTAAGATTCAAAGTATCAAAAGTATCAAGAACCACATAGTTTAGGGACTAAAGTTGACAATAGCTAAAAGTTCAAGGACGTAGACGTTACATAGCAACTATTGTTCAAGATTATTACAGACCAAATGTTTGAAACTTAAAAACATCATCAAATCAAAAACCACAAACCATAAAAAATTGGCTCCAGCCACGTATAGAAATTTCCATCATCGCACATTTGTGCGGCTTACTCCTTCACCGCATCATCCACCTCAGCTCCACCAGCCTCTGCCACATCCACAGGATCCTTGCTGCCACTCCCACCAACTTCGATGGTCAGCACCTCTTCAGGCTACTCATCATCTCCAAGCTCTTGCAACCTCTGCTTCCAAGCGGCCACGTCCCGCTCAGCTCTGTCGAATGAAGGATCAGCAGCTTCCTTGGCCATCTGGAGCCTGATCTTCAGCATCACAATAGCAGTAGAATTCTTAGCTCCGTCGATGATCTCCATCCGCTCCTTGTTGGCAGTTATCTCAGCAACAAGGATCTGCTTCTGCAAAACCTTGTTTTCCTTCTCAAGATTGGCAGTCTTCTTGTCCTTGGCAGCTATGATGGTTTGGAGGTCCAGGATACGCTGCTATGCATCAGCTAAATGTTGGCCTTGAAGGATTTGAATCTCAGCAAATTTCTACAACAAAGAATCAGCATTCAGGATCCTTTATCCTTGGATAAGACACAAATACTAGGATATGTGATCCTTACCTCAGAGACCGCATCATGGAGTTGCTGCTCGATCAGAGGGAGACCTTCAGAGGATTCATAGAGTTTCTTTCTTTTGCTCCCACCTTTGGCCCTGGTGCTCATACCCTTGCTCTCCGGGATGCTGTGGCTTGCAGCCAGCTCCTTCTTAATTGATCTTGGAGAGACAATATCATGGATGTCACTGATGCCAAACTTGGAGGCAGACTTTGAAGAATTCGCAGCGCCTACACACACAAAAAACAGATAAGTATTCATTATTCATTTTTTAAATACATATTTACAAAAACAGATACTTACTTGACATGGTGTAGGAGGTTGAAGAGATTTCTTGTGAATCCTTTATCCTTGGTGGAAATGTTCTGACAGTAGGATCGAGGTTCCAGAAAGCACTCACTCTCTCAGTAGTAACAGGTGAACCTTGTATGTGTGACAGAGAAATAGCTGTATAGACAAAAGAAGAAGGATCAGTCATCCTCTTGAAAAAAGGGAGATCTTACCGCGGTTCTAACCTAAAGATCCTATATCCTACCCTGGGTGTTCCATTTATTAGGAAAATGATTCCCATTTGGTATGGAATCTCTCCTCACGAAGAAAAACTGGTTTCTCCAGTTACTATCATTCTTGGTGACCTTTAGCAACAGATGGGGGTTTTGTGGCTTGTGCTTAAAAAGGAAACGGTGAGACCCGTGACTGACCAAGTTGTACAGTCGGCTTAACTTAGATAGACCTATGTATATTCACTCGTTCTCTATGATGTGCTCAAGTGAATACAGAACTCTCCACACTATTGGCATGGCCTGAATATAGCACAAACCAGTCAAGGTGAAAAAGCTCTGTGTGAACGCCAAGAAAGGATAGCTGAAACCTATTTGGAATGGAGCGCCAGGGAAGGTGATCCAAACTTATGATAGACAATCACTCTTCATCGAACAGTCAAAAGGCCGGAAGATTGTTCCATCCGGGAAGCAGTGACGCAACTGATCAACTTCAGGATCAATGAAACGACAAAGCTCCATAGAAGGATTCTTGGTGAGGCACTGACTCTTCGGAGGGATCTTATGTTTAGGATCCTTAGCAGGAGAGGATCGAGTGGTCATCTAAGCCATGGGAGTCTTGAAGAAACAGAAATTTAGAAAAGAGAAAATTAGAGAGAAGGAAAGATGAGATACCTGTTGAAATCTTCAAATGAGGATTTAAAGGGGAAGGATCTCGAATATAAATGCGATTTTCATACTTATCTCTAATCTTATTTATAATGATGATTGTTGCAGGAAGTCTTATCGCTGATGTCACCCTCGCAACGGCTAGTTCTGATGTAACGGCTAGTTTTTCGCTAACAACTCGTCCGAAATCAAGCAAAAAATATGACTCATTCAGTTGCATTTAATTCTTCATATTTTGGGGTCAATTGTTAGGGCATAGATTTTATACTAAGGATTATCTATCCTGAGATTGGGCCTGGATCACGGATCCTTAACGGATAATGCGGGGAGTCTAAGGATCCTTACTATTGTTTATGTTACTAACAATTGTCTTTCGTGTTTTCAGTTTATGATTGCAGGCACTTGTGGACTGAGTCTTGGAGAGAATCTCGGAGGAATATGTTATTTTAAACTATTAGTACCTAAGTATGTTATTTTATGCAAACCATAGGGACTAATTATGTAATTAACTCTTCTAAAAAATCAAAAAAATCTAAAAAATCAAAAAATTACAAAAAATCAAAAAAAATTAAAAAAAAATCTAAAAAAAACCAAAAAAAATCTAAAAACTCAAACAAACATATTTTAAAGTTTCAAATTCAAAAAATGATGATATATTCCTCGTTCAGACGAATATATTTTCAAGTTTTATCTATTTTGTTGAGTGAATGAGTGGTCATTATGAGATATAACCATTTATCCATTTAAAAAAAATTCATTTTAAGTTGACATCTTTCACAAACATTCTTACATATCATCATTTTTTGAATTTGAAACTTTAAAATATGTTTGTTTGAGTTTTTAGATTTTTTTTATTTTTTAGATTTTTTTTTTTTTAGAATTTTTTTGATTTTTTAGAATTTTTATGATTTTTTTTTTACTTTTTAGAATTTTTATGGTTTTTTAGAAATTTTTTGATTTTTTAGAATTTTTATGATTTTTAGAATTTTTTTGATTTTTAAGAATTTTTTCGATTTTTAGAATTTTAGATTTTTATGATTTTTTTATTTTTTAGATTTTTTTGGATTTTTTATATTTTTTTAGATTTTTTAGAATTGGATCAAAATGTCAATTGAAAAGATTTAAAATGAAAATCCCCAAAATACCCCTGAGTAAAAATGAGGTTTTTGGATTGAGTTAGGGTATGTGATCAAAATGATAACAAAAGGGAAAAGTCAGGGATCCAGAGACAAAAAAAACTACTTGAACTAAAATGACAAATTTAAACAAACCTTAAGGACTAAAATTGCAATTAACTCAATCCAATAACTCAAATTTAAAATTATGTACTTTCAGCAAAGAAAGTTATTTTCATTGCAAGTGAGGACAAAAGGAGGTCTCTGGTCCATCACCTTCAAAGTTTGTTTAGTTTGACAAAGACAATGCAAATCTCTTCTTTTTAATAAAATAATATTTTTTTATATTTTTATGGTTACTTTTTCTCTACTCATAACCATCTTTAGAAAATATTACAAAATTATAGAGATGAACAATATCTTCTCTAATTACTAATGAACAGTAACTTTTTCTGTTTTTCTCTCTTCCACTCACAAAAATTTACAACCATTATCACAAATATAAGACTACTCGCTATGATGAAAAAAGTTTCACAACCAGTTGCAAGGTGACCAATGAGACAAAAAAACAGGCAAGTATTTTAATAAAAAAAATCACCTTGCTGCACGACCAGGTTGTGTACACAACCAAGGTTTGCAACCACTTATATTAATATTTAATTGTTTTGTTTTCTTTTTCCTTATAAACAATAACTATAAATCATTTTGGGTTGGGTTGGGTTGTGAATGTAGGTGAAAATTTGAATTGGGTTGTATAGGTGGAAGATAGAGAAATTAGCATTTTAATAAAAGATTGGGTTGGGTTGAGTTTTGAGAGTGGTTAGTAAGGCTACACTCACATATATAATAAGTCTTGTGAATGCTCTAACCCCTCGTCTCCTTCACATTTCACTCCGTTTCTCAACCCTAAAATGATAGCAGTCGTTATTGGTTTTGGTTTTGAAAAAGGATTCTTCAATCTTTTTACTAGAAACCCATGTTATTTGTTGCATTAGTCAGCAAGCTATTGGGGTATTATCACATTTTTGGTCTATGCTCTGCTCAACTGCAATCTTGTGAATAAAACTTTCATCCACTCCACCCCTCTTCGAATTTAGGCTATTTGATTTTGTTTAGGGTTTTGTTTTGTTGTTAAAATCGCCATTTTGTTATTTTACAGTTCTACAATAAAACTCGTGCTCCTTTTTTTGGATTCTCACCTTCAACAGTTGAACACTTGACCTTAATTTTTATTTAGACATTAGCCACAAAATTTAGAAAGTCTATATTTATATCTATTCTGACTTTTATTAGCTTTAAACTCTATAGAAACTTTTAGTTTTAAACTCGTATACTACGTAAAAACTATCAGATAATATAAAAAAAAAACTTTCATAATTGACTTTAGAGTTTAGACATTAGCCACAAAATTTACCAACTATCAGAAGATAATATAAAGTATACGAGTTTCAAAGTTTACACTTTGCCTAAATCGTTTGTTGTTAAACAAACGTGTCGAATGTGAAAAAGGTTCGTTAATCTCTGATCCTTTGCAAATACATTGACCGGTAGGCTGGTGCTAGTTTAAAACTAATGAGCATATTTTTTATTTAATATAAAATGTATTAGTTTAAAACTAAAAGACCAATTATGGTATCATGACACAAATTAAAATTTAAATAATTATTATTAAAACCTTATTAAAAAGCAACAACTTCAAGCTAAGGGTAGTTGTACCCTTAGCTTTGGGTGTGTTTCAAAAAAAATTTGGATATGTGATCCTGCTGCACGTGCCAAACATTGTATCATCTCTCTTTCTTCCCCAAAACACAAACACATCACCTCTTCTTCCTCCCAAAACCCTTTTCTATTCTCTCTGTCAAGCTATAGACATCCATCGTTGCCGACATGAGAGAGATGAAGTCGGTTGAAGAGGCTCGAAACAAACTTCAGGGTTTCCAATGAAGACAACGATTGGAGAAAAAAAAAAGAGAAAGCCCAACGACGAGCGGCGGAACCACGGCGGTACGCCGTCGCTTGCGTCGTCCCTATGAATATGAGTTGCCATAACGTTTTGTCAAGCTCCAGGGCATAAGGTTGGGCCAAGCAAGTTCGAACCACAATACACTGTATTGGCCAAACAAAAGATTAAGAAGGGGGATAAGAAAGTTGAAAGGTAATACATATATATATTCATGTAAGATTAAATATTTTAGCATTAGTCTTTTTCTATTATTTTGCTTTAGGATTCAACAAAGATTATTGTCATCACAAAGCACAGTAGTCAGCTGATGCAATCCCCAAACTGGATGATGATATATGATATTCCTAAACTGCAAAAAAAAAAAATATCGGAGGATGATGATAAAATATTGGAGGAAATTACGAATAGCTCCAAATGTATTCTCTTATGCTCACACACAAAGTAAAATACTGAATATTAGAAAGGTGATTCAAGATTTAGATACTACGTACCCTGATAATAAATTGGTAGGTAATTTTGTTATAGTTTAAATTAAAATGATTATGCATCAGCTCTATCACCTTTAACAGTTGAAACCGAGGCATTACGTTCCGAGGTTGCCAAAGTTTGTACTGAACAAAAGCTCTGGGTAGAAAAACTAATTGAGCACCAAGGAAAACTTGAAGTTGCATCTACCGGAAAACAACTTCTATATGAGAAGGTGAGAGGCATTTATTTTTAGCTCTCTGCTTTAGAAGTAAAATACGTAAAGTTTTACTGATTTGTTTTTTATGTTTACATAGACAACGTATTCTATGTTTTTATTTTCTGGTTTCTTCTTCAAATATGAATGTTATTAATAATTGACTTCAATTGCGTATTCAAATGGTCAGGAACAATTGGATGAGATACAAAAGAGAATTGTAACAAATACTTCTACAATACAGGACATAAAAACCGGATTAAAGAAAAACGAGTTTGAATCATCAAAAGCTTACAAAATAAAATCTGAACCACGCCCCGAGGAAGACGATGATATCAACTTAGACGAAACGTGACAAATGGCTCAGACAAACGTGACAGATCGCATGAATATTTTAAAGGTAGTGGTTTATGTTATAAGCTTTTCTAATCTAATTTTATGATATGTGATTTACACAAAATGCATATGTGTTTGCCTTCTTTTCAAATACAGATTTATTCCAGTACCGAAAGACATAGGGTCGTTCAACTGTGGTGCCTTTGTTGCTGGGACAGTAAGGGTATGTGGTTAACTTTAGTTCACCATGTTTATACAATTTCAATATAAATTTTTACTTGCGTTGTTTTTTAGGGTGTTTTAGACAATGCGGGATTCCCGACTGTTGCGGCTACTCATTTTGTTCCGGTGGACGGTCAACAACGACATCGGACAACTATTTTGATAAAGTTTGCTGAGGAGGTAAGATACTATGCCATTTGCCATTGTTAAATATGCTTTCTTTGATTTCAAAGGTGTTGGTGACTGTCTTCTGTTTTGACTTTCAATGGATTTGTTTTTCAAGTATGACCATCTTACTCCAACATAATAGGTAGCCGGCTCACTGGAAGAGGGTATTGAACATTAATATGTGTATATACGATTGGTGAACGGTAGCTTCTGGTCAACAGGTACCCATGGTTTACATTATAAATTTATTTATTTGATTTTATGATACATGATTTACACTAATTGCATACGCGTTTGTCTTCTTTTTTCAAATACAAATTTATTTAAAGGTGACATTTTGATATGAAGAATGGGGCTTTGGGCGACAAGCCTTTTTTTAACTAATTTCTTCTTACCCTTGCCACAACATAATCAAGCCGCACCAAAAAGAAGGCGCACCAGGAATGATCGCACAGAAAACCGCTTTTTGGAAGGCGCACATCACAAAAAAAACCTCTGTAAGGAACTTTTTGGATGGCTACAGATGATGAAGTCTAGGCAACCAAAACCCGAAAGAAGCCATCGCTGTACAGAACCTTAAATAGAAGCATACCATTTGTACAAGTTATCTACATAGCACGCTAGGTGTTAGTAAGGTAAGTTATGATCAACTTTCTGCAGTTAACATTTTGTATTTCCATGATACGTAGGCTTGGTGATGTGACTATGGAATGTACATCTAACAAACACTTGGGTTTTAATAACTATGATACATATGAAATGGATCACCACCGCATTGCAACGGGTGATATTGTACTGTACAAATCGTTTATGCTACTTTTGTCCATCTGCTGCCACGTTTCTTTGTCAGTGCACCACCCTTTTTCTTATTTTTTGTTTTCATTTTACTCACACAACTCAAAACCCTAGAGAGAGATATAGACAGATAAAGGGGGTGTTGGAAGATGATCAACCAATTGCTGGGAAAAGATAGATTTGAAAGAAGAAATCAAACAACTTAACTGAGAACTCACCTTACAGAAGGACACATCCGAGCGATTACGAATGGAAACCGAATAATCCATTTCATCATGGAGCGCGAAACAAATGGGATTCATAAGTTGTAAACATAACACATATGAAGAAAACGCCTCGCTCACACGCAGGAAAATTTACAAGGCCCCGCGGGGCAACGCCCGCGGGTCTAAATTCTAGTTAATACATATTTGTATTATTCATTTATATATTATTATTTAACGATAACTGAATATATATATATATATACAGGGGCGTACCCACCCTATGCCAAGGGTGGGCGGGCGCACCTCATGAAAAAATATTTTTTAGTGTTATTTTTCGCCGGAAATTCCGATCGCACCCCTTGGAATTTTTCACCCGCACCCCTTGAAAATTTTCAACCGCCCCACTTAGAAAAAAAAATAATTACTAACCACTTATTCACTTAATTATTTAATCCAATCAAAGCCCAATCTGCAATTAATTTTTATTAATACAAGATCAAACCCAACCTAAAGAAATTTGAACTAAATAAAATAACCCAAACCCATCCACCCATTCCATTTCCAAATCCCGCCACCAAAAAAACTCCCAGCGACTTGACGCCACTGCTCACGACCTGGTGGCTTTTTTTACCGGAAAAACCAAAATTCCAGTTGGACCGACCAATATTACGTCAGAATTCCAATATAGAACTAGTATGGTTTATTTATTTATTTATTTTGTTTTATGTGATGATTAGAAAAAAATATAGATGTGTAAGGGTTTAATCTTTTTATTTTTATTTTTTTTATTTTTTTGTTGTTCTAGACTTGTAGTTAAATGATTTTGTTGTTTTATTTATAGCTTTGTTAGTTTAAATGATTAGTTACAAGTAATCAACATTTAATATTAGGGCTTGATTGTTTAAAAATATAATTGAAAATTATGGGCTATGGTTGAACATGATTGTTTATTTTGTTTAAGTGTTTAGTGTTGTTTTATGAACTTATGGAGCAAATTATATGTGTTAGGAACAATGAGTAAGAATGTAATGAACTTATGGCGTGTTTAGTATCTTTAAATGATATTTTGGATATGTTTCAAAAAAAAAACCTATAGGGCACAATTTTAAATACGTTTGTAATTTGTAATGACGTTTGACGAGTTTTTGATCATTTATAAATTTTAGTTTGATGTTCTTTTGTCTTACATGATCCGACCTGACTCGCTATGAACTGATATTTTTATACAACTAGGGGCCTAAAATCTTTGAAAATATTTCGCACCCCCAGGAAAAAATTCTTGGGTCCGCCACTGTATATATATATATATATATATAGGTAGAGGATCCTGTATAACGAGCGTTTTTTTATCTTTAATATGAGTACCATATTGCTATACTTATATAGAGAAAAAAATATGTTTCGATCAGATGTTTAGTCAATGAATGGTGTTATATACTTGCTGAATGGTGTTATATACTTGCCGAATGGTTTATATACTTACTGAATGGTGTTATATACTTACTGAACGCTGAATGGTGTTATATACTTGCTGAATGGTGTTATATACTTGCTAAATGGTGTTATATACTTACTGAATGGTGTTATATATTTGTTGAATGCTGAATGGTGTTATATACTTGCTGAATGGTGTTATATACTTGCTGAATGGTGTTATACACTTCATATAATTAAGGTGGCGGTTATGAGAAGTTTTTAATTAATTGAATTAATGATAAAATTACTTGTTTACCCTTTTCAATTAATTTGGATCTAATGGCTGAGATTATTTCTTACCTTTCTCACACTTTTGGTCTTTTTTACAATAACCTTACCCTATATATATATATATATATAGGATAAAGATCCGTTAGGAACCACCTCTTATTGCGAGAACCGCGAGAACCAATGTGAACGCAACCAAAAATGCCTAAAAATAGCTAAAAATCACACAAAAATTTTTTTTTTTTTTTTTTTAAAAAATTTTTATAACAAAATCGCTACTTTTCGCATCCAAAAAAAAAAAAAAAAAAAAATTTTTTTTTTTAAATTTTTTTTTTTTTTTTTTTTAAAAAAAAAATTTTTTTTTTTTTTTGGATACGAAAAGTAGCGATTTTAACATAAAAAATATTAAAAAAATCAAAAAAAAATTTTTAGATTTTTTTTTGATTTTTTTAGATTTTTTTTAGATTTTTTTAGGTTTTTTAGGGGTTTAGTTTTTAGCTTTTTAGCTTGGGGGGGGGGGGGGGGGTTTAGGTTTTTGGGGGGGGGGGGAGGGGGGTTTAGGTTTTTGGGGGGGGGGGGGGGGGAGGGGGGTTTAGGTTTTTGGGGGGGGGGGGGGGGGGGTTAGGTTTTTTTTTAGGTTTTTTGGGGGGTTTAGTTTTTAGCATTTAGCTTTGGGGGGGGGGGGGGGGGGTTAGGTTTTTTTTGGGGGGGGGGGGGGGGTGGGGGGGTTTAGGTTTTTTTGGGGGGGGGAGGGTGGGGGTTAGGTTTTTTTTAGGTTTTTTTAGCTATTTTAGGTTGTGTTCACATTGGTTCTCGCAATAAAGGTGGTTCTCGCATGAACCTTACCCTATATATATATATATATATATATATATGTAGAGGATCCTGTACAAAGTGAGACTTTTGTGAGAAGTGTAAGAAATAATCTGGGAATGACAAGTGTCATTTATCTTAATTAATTCAAAAGGGTGTATTAGTAATTTTCCATTATTATCAATTAATTGATTTCCAAATATAACTGCCAAAAACTGGCGGTGAGATATATCACGCGATATATCAGGGATTTGATTTGATTAGAATTTGAATTGTTCTATACATTTAATTTTTTACGGTAAGTTCTTGTTGTAGTGTTATATTCCCCAGTCAATAGTGTTATATTATGTACAGGCATCTTTAATCTCCTTTTCATAGTGTTTTATCCCCATCAATAGTGTTTTATTCTATATAGTGTCTTACAGTAAACATATAGTGTTATATCTTTCTATAGTATTTTATCATGTAATATACTGTTCCTTTCATAGTGTTTTATCCCCATCAATAGTGTTTTATTCTGTATAGTGTCTTACAGCAAACAGATAGTGTTATATCTTCCTATAGTGTTTTTATCATGTAATATACTATTCCTTTTCATAGTGTTTTATCCCCCATCAACAGTGTTTTATTTATGTATAGTGTCTTACAGTAAACAGATAGTGTTATATCTTCCTATAGTGTTTTATCATGTAATATATTGTTCTTATAGTGTTATAAAAGTTGTTGTGAAGGAAATCGAAGAATTTATTCAGTACGAGAAATTCGCTAATTTTTTAGGAGATTGATGGGGGATTTGAAACAGTTACCATAAATTCGCTGATTTATAGGAGATTGATGGGGGTTTTGAAACGGTTACCATATTTAAAACGTTGGAAAAGTCACTATTGCCCTTCAATTTTACATAAGGTCCTTCTAATTAAAACACAATTTACATTTTTATACCCTATTGATCTCAACCATTAGATCAAATATCCAATGGTTTAAAACACTTCTTACCCTTCTCACATTTTAGACACTTTTTACCATATCCCTACCCTATATATATATATATATATATATATATATATATATATATAGGGTGGGAGTTGGCTACAAAGTCCATTTTTCCAACAAAGTGTAAAAAGTCATAAAACACCATCATGTCAACCATAAAACACACTCAAAACCCACAAATAACAAAGTGAAGATTACTAAAATGCCATATTTGTGGGTTTTGTGTTGTGTTTTGGATGACAAGGCTTTGATTAGCGAATAACTAACATTAGTGTGTTTTATGTTGATTATCATGTTGTGTTTTATATTCATAGTTCTATGATGGTGTGTTTGAAGTTTTTATAGACTGTTAGGGTTTGGATACTGTGTTTTACTGATCTTCACTCTGTTATTTATGGGTTTTGAGTGTGTTTTATGGCTGAAATTGTAGTGTTTTATGACTTTGTAGGAAAAATGGACTTTGTAGCCGAACCTCACCTTATATATATATATATATATATATATATTATAGTTTAAGCAATAATTCTATATTAAGTTTATCGAAAACATTATAGAAGTATTGTCAAGATTGTTATACATTTACATTTATTGTTATAAAAATTATTTGAATCCGATACGTTATCATTAGTGGCTCGACTATAAAAATATTAACTAATACGAAACAATAAAATTTATATTTTCTTTATAAAAATATTAGAACTTCGATAGGTTTCGTTTTATAGCATTAACTCGTTTCGTTTTACGGAATTTTACGAAAAACGGGCTGAGTTTCCTCTGTTTTTGGGCGATCCCGACAACTCCAAGCGTCGATTTATATGCTCAAAATTCAACAATTAATCACATTATATATAAAATTATCGTCAATGTCAAACGTAAATAATCACTACATATAACGGTTCGATTTCGTTTTTAAAACAATACTGTTTATCTAAATAATAATAACAAAAATTGCGTCATTAAGATTATACCAAGTCGTGTGTTGACTGAGTTTGACCTCAGTTGACTAAAGTTGACCGAGTTGACGGAAGTTGACCGAGTTGACGGAAGTTGACCGAGTTGACGGAAGTTGACTGAGTTGACACGAACAAAACTCGATCCACTGGAATTTGACGTGAACCCGAGCTAAACCAAACCGTTTACCACTGTTGACCCAACCCGGAACCAAGTTTGACTATATGTGCCGCTTGACCTGTTTGACCTGGTGTTGACCCGAACATGACTCGAATCTGACCCGGAACCCAACCCAGATCTGGAACGGAGGGTGAATCCTAATCGTCACCACCTCCATCCGCCATTCTCCGACGGCCGGAGCTCGTCTCCGTCGTCTGTGTCCACCACCACCTTATCCACCATCACCAACCCAACCCAACCTGAAGCAAACCACCCACACTTCCGTCGACCTTCTGTGTTCGCCGTTGCCACCGAGAAGCTGGTGCCGCCGCCACCCGGAGTGGTGTCGGCCACCTGCTGAAGAGAGAGAGGGAGATGAGCGAGATGTGGAGGGTGTCTGTGTGTAGTCGGGGAGAAGGGGACGCTGGAGAGTCGCCGAAAAACGATCGGCGGTGGTCTTCATCGGAGTAGGAGCGAGAGAGAGGTGAGGGAGATAGGGGATGCTTGTCTAGGGTTTGTGGTGTGGATGTTGATGTGAACGAGAGGGAAGGGAGTGTTGGCTGCTTTATTTTTGTTGTAGGGTTTTAATAATGCCCCAAAGAGATGGTTATATAAATAACTTAGTTAACTAACTAGGTTATTATTATTATTATTTTATTTATTTATTTATTTATCTTTTTTTAAACCCAAGACTTTTATTATTAATTAATTTAATTAACCGAACAAATAAAATAAATAACCACATTTATAACTGACCTAAGATAAAATATTCCAACGATTATTTATTTCGTGAAAAATTTCTGTGGTTTCAAATGTTAGGATTCGGATCTTTCAAAACGGTTCGGATTTAGGGAATCTATTTTGACGGATGTTACAGTCCATCTCTCACTTTACTCTCTCTCTCTCTCTCTCTCTCTCTCTCTCTCTATCATCATTCATCAGATACATCTCTGCAACTTCTGCAACTTCAACTGACAATAGAATCCAACCTCTGCAACTTCAACTGATCCTTGAACTTGTTAATGAAATCATCAACCTTAGCATCAACTTCCACGTCGTCATCCTCTGCCGCCCTCCGCTCTCTCACGATGGCCGGTCGGCGAGCCTCCACAATCTTATCCTCCTCAAAATGTGCAAATGCAGATTTCAAACTCGCTGGTTTCTTCATCTTCGCCGGTAACTTCACCGGACGCCGGTAAAGTATCCGATTTTGTCCTGTTAACATGCACACTGGTAATCTTGCTGTAAACCTCATCCAAACTGTCAAAATTATCAGTTTCTTCATCATGGGTCTCCACAAAATCCACATCAAACTCCGGCGGGGATTCATTTTCCATCTGGGTCGGGTCAAACTCGAATCTTTTTAAGTTTGCAGAAACCGGTTGTGAATCTTGATCAGTGAAAGTTTCCTCATCCACCGGCGGGGTGCCCTTTTCAATATGGGTCAGGCAATTAACTGAAGTTGTAGAGGTTGGATTCTATTGTCAGGTATAAGGATGGTATAAGTGGTGATGGCAGTGGTGATAGTGGTGGTGGTTGAGTGGTGATGGCGTTGGTGGAGGTGGTTGTGGTGGTGGCTTTTTAAAGGAGAGAGAGAGTAGAGAAAGAGAGATGTGTCTGATGGAGAGAGAGAGAGAGAGTAAAGAGAGAGATGGACCAAGGGTATTTGTGTAATTTTACATCCACTTAACTGAATTATTTAACGCCCATCCATTACAGGGACTATCCGAGTAACAGTTTGTTAAACCACAAGTACTATACATGCCATTTTAAAAAGGTGAGGACTAAAGGTGAAAAAATGACAAACCACAGGGGCTATTCGGGCAATTAACTCTAATAAGACTATCTCCAATGCTAAGGAGGCCCTTAGACGCCCTTACCTGCCTAGTCAGCTGCCACATAATATCCTTACAAATCCTTAAAACCATGCAAACATCTTTACAAATCCTTATATTTTCCACATCATCATTCATTTTTCTTTAAATTTAATTACTTAAATTATTAACATATATCTAAACAATAACTGATTAAATAATTAGTATAAGTAAAATAAGTAATAGCTAATTCAAAAGGAAACCAGATTTTAAACATAGAAACATATGCATCGAAAATTTTTCTTAATTGAATTTTTTTGGGTGTACCTATTTGCACACTCATTTGCCTATTGGCACACCAAAAAGGTATTTTTTTGTCTTATATGCACACCCTGCAGTGTTGAGCTGTGGTCAAAGCACGGCGTTTTGGTCCAGTCAACCAGACAAAGACTGACGGGTGTCTGACGGGTCTGTTAACCGGACCAAAACGCCGAGCTTTGGCCGCGTGTTGGTCCTGTCAACCAGACAAAAGACTGACACCCGGTCTGGTTGACAGGACCAAAACGCGGCCAAAGCTCGGCGTTTTGGTCCGGTCAACAGACCCGTCAGACACCCGTCAGTCTTTGTCTGGTTGACCGGACCAAAACGCCGCGCTTTGACCACAGCTCGACACTGCATGGTATGCACATAGGACAAAAAACACCTTTTTGGGTTGGCTATCTACACACTTGGTGTGTGTAGATAGTTTGAACCTTTTTTTAATCTACTTTGATTATAAAGGGTTAATGCAGATCTTTTAATATTATTATATAAAAAACTTCTTACATACTTTACATTTTCTATCTTCTCCAATTATACAAATTTCACTTGTCTACGACCAGATCTTTATGAAAGATACATCAATGGCGTTTTAACCATCAAAAATTCATTTTCTCCATTAAATTCTATTGAAGCTTTCTAAACTCCAACTTCCTTTTGGTAAACTTCATCGGAGCAGAACAAATCGAAGTCGAAATCGTCGTCGGAGTTGGGGTAGAAATTTTGTTCCCACTGTCACACCCCAACCGATGGCGAAACATTGGAGTGAGACGAAATAGATTGCAAGAGACTTCATAACACTATTTGTGACAAGTATTTAAATAATAAATTTCCATCTCATTTCTAAAGAGTCAATTACAAAGATTTGAAATAAAATACAGCATGAGTAACGAAATACAATACAATGAGAATACAAATTTAAAGTGTGTATCTAAGCATCCTACTAGATTCCATGCATCACCAACATTATCGCTAAACCTGCAACATGTTTTAAAAGTATAGTTCAATACAAAAAGTATTGGCGAGCATACAAGTTTGGTGCGAAGTATATAAGTATAAAAGTGATAAGGAACAATCCACATGGCAAACCTAGTTATCAAGATTAACGTATAAACTGGCATGCGATTTACAAGTCAACCCTCTGTTTAGGCAAGTATGTATGAATAAACCTAACATGACCACTAGTTTACGGGCGGTGCGTTACTCCTATAGCGCTATACATGTTAAGTGGAGGCTTGTACGAAGCTAATGACAAGTTCATCACATAAGTATGGTCCAGGAAACACGAATCAAGCATAACAAATAGTAAGCATGTATTGGATTGTTTGTTTATTTATTTGCATAAGAATATGTATACTAAGTGTGTTTTGTATATAAAAACATGTTACACCCAAAAGTGTGAAAACGATAAAATGGGTCAAGTATACTCACAAAATTTGCTTATGCTTTCCGATTATCCAAGAGTGACGAGTTTTCTTGTGAGTGAGGATTTGATGGTAGGGTTACGTGATGTGTAGGGAGTGGTAAGATTTGGAATTTAGAAATTAAAGTAGTAAAAGTATGTATATATGAAAGTAATATCTAAGCCCTAAGAGTTTGCTTATGACACCATAATTAGTGGTTTCATGGGTCCCAAATTGCCCATTGGAATCATAACAAGAACTCAACAATCTTTGATATGATAACTTAGGTTTATGATGGTTAATCATGGTATGATTAACACCACAAACTCAACCATGTTTTTATATATTTATGTATAGTTTATATAGTAGTAATACATCCTAAAACTAAGTCCAATCAAGTATTGTCATATAACATCATGTATATCAAGCATGGAGGGTAGAAAACCTCATTATAAGATTCATCACTACACACACCATTATGAAGATGGTGGGAGGATCATGAATAACAATAAAGTAAATCTAATCTAACAAGTTACAAAATGTTCAAATGAAGGAGTAGAACTTAGTTTGGAAAGCCAAAGCTTCCATTTGTTCACACTTCAAAGTCACAAGTTCATCATATAAAAGATGATGTCTTGTGCTTGTTTTCATCATTGATTTGTTATGTATAAACAGAAATAAAAGGGGTGTTTGAACCCAAAACTTTGATGGAAATCCCCTAAACACAAACCCACAACCATAGACTAAGTTGTGAGCTTGGTGGGAACAAGATTCCACCAAGTTTTCTATCAAAATATGAACATAAAAAGAAATAAAAATGAGCAGAATTTTATATACACTTTGGACCTAAAAAATGGTGAGGTTTCACCTTAATTTGCCCAAGCAAACTTGTGAAAACCTTGCTAGAGATTATCCAAGTGTTTTAGAAAAAGAAACAAGAAGAAAATAGTTGAAGTGAGCTAGAACTCACTTTGAATGACTTAAACTTTCTGTTCAAAGCTGAGAATTTTTGGAGTGATTAGAGAGTGATTTTGGAGTGATTAAAAGGTTTGTAAAGTGGAAAAGGGGTTGGATATAAGTTGGTATTTATAGGGAATGATTTAGGGTTTAAGTGGGTGAGCATTTAACATAGTTAGTTGGTTGTTTATCATAAAAACAATCACATATAGTTGCGGCCGCACATGCCAGCCATCTTTATATATATATATATATATATATATATATATATAGGATTAGGTTCAAGAGTGAACACTAGTGTAGTTTGCGAACTGAGCGAATTAATCCTGGCCATACATGTGTGTAGATCAATGGTCAGGATTTGATGATGAAATACACTAGTGTATTTTACGATTTGATGATTAAATCCTATCCATTCATGTGTGTAAATCAATGGCCAAGATTTGTTCACTCAGTTCGTAAATACATTAGTGTTCACTCTAGAACCCCACCCTATATATATATATATATATATTTGCTGTTGTTTAATGACAACATAGGTTATGTAGGTGGTGCACATTATTAATCATTCTAACCTAAGGCATATTATGAGTAGTTGGTTACTTAAATAATTAAAACAAGACCAACAAAACCCCTTGGCAGCTGCGATCGCAGACATGCCATCTCCATTTCTTTTTTTTTTTTTTTTTACTAGGTAAGTGGTGTATAAGACATATTATAGTATACTTAATCTAGTTCAATTGTGGCATGATATTTTTAAGGCATAATCTAATGGTTCTATATGTAAAAAAAATAACAAAACAAGGACTTAGTGGCAGCCCCTAATTCTGATCGCAAGGTTGTTAAGGTTTTATATTTGTTTTCCTTTTTACATATAAGTTAGGTAATGTGTATATTATTTTATGTTTGGTTAGGGAATTATATTACTAACCATTAAAACCACATGTGAAATAGGTGTTTTAAAAAAATAACAAAAAGGTTTTTATATGATATAACATAAGCCCACCACTTGTGAAATAAATAAAACTAGGGTTAAGACCCGCCCGCGTTGCGGCGCGGGTACATCGTAAACATTGAATGGATTAGTCCAAACGTTATATGATGCATTAACCATATGAAAGCACACATTTCGACGTATCCACTTGAACTCAATGTAACATGTATAAGCATTGTGATTGGATCAAACGTAAAGTAAAACAAATTCATATCGAACAATCACAACGTATTATATGTGACCCAACTCATACATAAAAAACGTAACGGTATGAAGAAAAATATGCACATGTAATCGAAATGGATTAATTAGAGCTTTCGGAAAAAAGGAAGAAAAAGAAACCATAATTTGACTCCACTCGGTTCGAAATAACTTTACGAAACATACATAAAATAAGCACGAAAACATATTATATTTGACGTGAATCATTTCCCAAAAAAGTTTACGTCGAAACATAGAACAACTTGAATTTATACCAAAACGTACATAAAAATATGCACATAAAAATGGTTTCTTTAAACGAAAACGTATTATGTTTAACTTTGTAGGTCCCTCGGAGGATGAGGTCAAACCTTATCCTTGTTATGTCTAACACACTAGCAAGTGCGGAATCCAAGCTAGAATGCAAACCGGTAGTTTATATGAGAACACAAGCTACAAAGAGAAGGGTAGACACACGAGATATCAAAGTTTTCTCTTGTATTTCAGTGGACACGGTTACAGCCCTTGACCACAGAAAATATGCTCTCTACAAGACTCACTTCTCACCCCTAATGAAGTGAACACATTACATAGGTATATATACCCATCACAGCTCGTCTGGTCGAAGGATCAGATAGACTGATCGAAGGATCATCTATCGATCTGAAACCTATCGAAGGATCCACATATCCCTCGAAGGATGATATCCTTCGAGGTTCATCAACATCCATCGAAGGTTTATCTTTCGAGCTCATCGAAGGATCTAAACAATCCTTCGATGACTCATCCTTCGACACAAACATGTTACAACAATGTTTCAACTGTTTGGCCAAGTCAAACCAGGAGGATGGTTGACTTGGTCAAACTTACATCAACCTTACATCAAAGACATCGTTTTACATCATGACAAAATACAGACAAAGTACAGACACAAGTGCACCAACAAACTCCCCCTTGGCTGTAGCTTTGTCTCGATCTTCGTGTCTTCAAGTCTTTGACGTCTTTTCAAGTCTTCAATGTCGGAGGATCTTTAAATTCTTCACGTCTTGAAAGCAGAAAGTGTACCAACAAACTCCCCGTTTCATGTAGGAAGTGTGTTGACAAACTCCCCCTTAACATAAGCTCCCCCTTGAGTTATGCTCGTGAAAGTCTTGATCTTTACAACTTGAGATCCTTGTGGTGTTGATGATGGTCAGCGGCAACTCGATCATCTTCATCATTTGAGTGCCTTCACGTCGTGTCTTCATTCCAAAGCTTGTCATCGACCATGTTCTCCTTGCCTTTAGAATCTGCACATGCAAGAAATCTAAACGCGTAATGAGAACAACTGCCTGGAATATCATAAGCAAATGACACACATGTGACCATTGTTCAATCAAACACCGTCCGACAGTTTGAAAGTTTAACAAGTTTATCAATTTTAGTTTTTAACTTTCAAAACTTGCAAATTCTGACCATTTATGAAGATTTAGTCGATTCGGTTTTCAATCAGGTTTCAGGTAACGAAGACTCGAGCTCCAACATCGTACGATCGAAAATAAAATAGAAATAAAATCTTTTTGGCTTTTAGAAAGTTTATATTAAAACACACCTAAAATCTTTTTGGTATTTTTGAATATTTCAAATGTAAAGACTGAAAGCAGTAAATAAATATATACACAGATGCAGAAACTGAAAGCATTAAATAAATATATACAGACATTCTTTTTGCGAGTTTCGAGGGTAAGAGAATCATATCAGTGTACGGTCATGCCAAAACGCTCTTGTTGTTCAGTTATTTAACATTAAGATAAGCATCCTATAACAATTATCGGTATTGTTGTCCACATAAGCTCAACTTATCAGATGTAATCATGGCGAGGGGATACGTTAAGGTAGAATTTATACTTACCGACCGGTGTTCATCCACATCACGACACATTCCCGTATCAAGGTATGCACGAGGGTTCATCTTACCGGTGAGTATACCGATTATCATCTGTTTGACCGTATATGATGTGAGATTCTCACTTATTTTGATTGAAGACAAGCCCTATGTGATAGAATCACTTATTGATGAGGAACTTGATTTTCATATGCATGAGGGCACAGGAGCAAGTCCGTGAACAGGTCAGTACTTTCGTACAGCAGAGAGACGAACTTGACTCCCGGATAAATGTGATATATTATCACTTATTTGTTGGACATGTGATTGTTGATCACTTATTGAGGTCGTATGCAGTATGTACACGTATGTATAGTATCATGGAAGATCTAGACTTGCGTCCCCGTTATTTTTCGGTAAAAGATACAACCATGATACCCAGATGATAAGCAGCATAAAGACCGAATATCTCAGAACCTCGGCAATCTCTCAAACGAAATTTCGGTACTAAGACCATATGCCAATGAATGGTTCCCACCTGGTCTTCAGTCGATTTAAGTTTATATCACCCTGCACACTTTAAAATGATTGTGAGCCTACCGATACATCTTATATAGAGCTGCTTATCGTTTTTCATTTTGCATTTCAGTTTAAAGAGGTTTGGACAGACCACTGATGTACTATCATTTTCTCTTTTGCTCGCCAGGAAACTCATTTTTGTTTTTCTATTGTTTTTGTGTTTTTGAAATTTTTCGATGTTTTTGGATTTTCAATTTTTTTTTTTTTTTTTTTTGGATTTACTCCCCCTAAAATCAACAAACTAAGATAAATTTAAAACACAAAGGTATTTACAAAAATGATTTTCCGATGTTGGTTTTACTCTTGCTTGACCTTAATGCCCTTTACCAATAATAAATAGTCAAATCTTGATTTGTCAAATTCTTTGGTAAAAAGGTCGGCACGTTGGTCATCGGTGTGGACGTAAGCAACATCGATTAGCCTTTTCTCAAAGCAATCACGTATAAAGTGATACTTAATTTCGATGTGCTTAGTCTTTGAATGCTGCACATGATTTCTAGTGATCTGTAATGCAGCAGAATTATCAACGTAAATAGGAGTAGTTAGGAATTCAAAACCGTAGTCGCGCATTTGTTGTTGGATCCATAGGACTTGGGAGCAACAACTTGAGGCAGCAATGTATTCAGCTTCGCATGTGGATGTAGCGACGCACGTCTGCTTCTTGCACTGCCATGTGACTAGGCGATTTCCCAAAAACTGACATCCAGCCGTTGTGGATTTGCCGTCGATTTTGCATCCGCCAAAATCAGAATCACTGAAAGCGATCAAGTCAAAGTTATTATCCCTAGGGTACCATAGACCGGTGTCAGGGTAACCCTTCAAATAACGAAAAATCCTTTTTACAGCTGCAAGATGTGAGGCCTTCGGGTTGACTTGATATCTGGCAAGCAGGCACGTTGGGTACATTATATCTGGTCTTGATGCTGTGAGGTACATAAGAGATCCGATCATCGCGCGGTAGTATGAGGGGCTAACAGCTTCACCCTTCAAGTCTGGAGTAATTCCGTGATTTTGCGGCAATGGGGTACCGATGGGCGTTGCATCAGACATCTGGAACCGGCTCAAGATGTCACCAACATATTTAGTCTGATGGATGAATATCCCAGACTCAGTTTGTTGCACTTGTAGGCCCAAAAAGAAAGTCATTTCCCCCATAGCACTCATCTCGAATTTATCCTGCATGATGCGCTCGAAATTCCTACACAAAACATCATTAGTAGAACCAAATATAATATCATCAACGTATACCTGTACCAGTAGAAGATCTCCATCTTGTTCTTTGATGAAAAGAGTACAATCGATAAGACCTCTGCGAAATCCATTCTCCAGCAAATAATTAGATAAGGTTGCATACCAAGCTCGCGGTGCTTGATGTAGACCATATAGAGCTTTGTTGAGCAACCAAACCCGATCGGGATGGATAGGATCTTCAAAACCTGGAGGCTGTTCGACGTACACCTCTTCTTCCACCACACCATGTAAGAATGCACTTTTCACGTCCATCTGGTATACCTTGAAACCTTTGAATGAGGCATAAGCCAGAAAGATTCGAATTGCTTCTAGACGTGCAACAGGTGCATACACTTCGTTGTAGTCGATCCCTTCTATCTGACGAAAACCTTGAACGACTAGCCTTGCTTTGTTTCGAATAACGACTCCACGGTCATCCTTTTTGCATTTAAACACCCAACGGGTACCAATCTTCTTATAACCAGCAGGTTTCTCTACGAGTTTCCAGACACCAAGCTTCTGGAATTGTTGCAGTTCTTCCTGCATTGCTTCAACCCAAGAGTTATCTTTCAAAGCTTCTTTCCAAGTTCTTGGCTCTTCCTGTGAGACATAACACGCGAAAGACCAATCATTTTGTTGACCAGATTCTCGGATAGTTGCATACAAGCCTGCATTGTTGTTGTTCCGTAACATGTTTCTTGTTTGAACGCCACTTTGTACATTTCCGATGATGTTTTGTTGAGGATGGGTATTGTGAATCCTTGTTTCTGGATTATCTTGAACTGGAATGTTTGTACCCAGATTGTTGAGATTGAGATCAACAACCAATTCAATACCCGGAATTGACGAAGAGGATGATGCAGTAGCTTCAGCTGTTCTAGGGACATCCACTAGAGGTGTACCCTCTGAAGTACCATGTACTGCTGTTGTTGGAGCTTCTTGATCTGCATCTAGAAATTCATCATCCTCTGAAGATTCGTTCAATTCAGTAGCATCGTGAAAATCCTCATTATCGAGAGCATTATTGTTCACTGAAGATGGTTCTTGATTGACAATAATTGGACGAACCAACGGTGAATCTGTTGCATTGTCACTCTCGAAAAACATCCTTGCTGCAACATTTTCTTCAACTGCTTCAACATTGATCGAATTGAAAAAGTCATCGTACTCAAACATCCAAGGCTGACCAGGATTTCTAACTGGCAAACTGTGCCTTTGTACTCTGACTTCAGACCATTCCTCGACCCTTTTAGTCTCTAGATTCCAGACTCTTAAGTTCGGGGTGGAATACCCAAGAAAGTATCCTTCAATGGCTCTTGCCCCAAACTTTCCATTAGGATCGATTAGTGTGCACGGAGCTCCAAACGGTTCAAGATATGACAAATCTGGTTTTCGTTTGTTAAGAAGCTCAAAGCAGGTCTTGTTGTGCCTTTTGACTGTAAGGACTCGGTTCAACGTGTAACATGCAGAGGACACAGCTTCAGTCTAGAATGGAATGGGCAACTGCGATTCTACCAACATAGTCCTAGCAGTCTCGATCAATGTGCGGTTCTTACGTTCAGCGACGCCATTCTGTTGAGGAGTATAAGCTGCACTAAATTCATGAAGAATACCTTTTGAAGTGCAAAACTCCGCCATGGCATGATTTTTAAATTCAGTACCATTGTCGCTACGTATCCGCCTAACCTTCAACTTATATAGGTTCTCAATCTGAATGATCAAGTTTTTGATAATACCGAAGGTTTCACTCTTATGTGCCATGAACGCCACCCAAGAAAATCTTGAATAATCATCAGTTATCACGAGGCAATATTGATCATTCCTAATACTTTTGTGCTTGACAGGACCGAACAAATCCATGTGCAAACGTTCAAGAGGAACAACCACCGTGTTGATTTTCTTTGTAGGGTGTCGCTTCTTCGTTTGTTTTCCTTTCTGGCACGAGACACAGACGTCTTGAAGATGGAAGTTTTTAAGAGGAACACCATTCACCAATTCATTTGACACCAAATGATTCATTTTGCGTAAGTGAATGTGACCCATTCGTCTGTGCCAAGAGATTGTGTCTTTTTCTGTGGCTTTGGAAACGAAACAGGTTGCTTGTGCAGACATTGTAATAGCTTGGCTCATATCAAGGACATACAGATCGTTTATCCTTGGAGCAGACAAGAGAATCCATTCTTTTGGAATTTTGAAGCCGGGTTTCAGCACATAACATCCATTTGCATCAAAGTGTACTGAGAACTGCTTATCACAAATTTGAGAAACACTAAGAAGATTGTGATCAAGTTGTTGTACGAAGTTGATCTTATCAAAGCTAACAACCCCGTTGGAAATCATTCCTTCACCCGTAATATATCCGCCTTTATCTCCAGCAAAAGTAACATAACCTCCTCTAATAGATTTGACGTCGTAGAGAAGCTTCATGTCGCCTGTCATGTGCCTGGATGCCCCACTATCAACAATCCAATGACTACTGATAGTTCCTCCTGGAACACCCTGCACATGAACACACATGATTAGTTGGAGATAGGGACCCAAGCCATTGTGGTCTTGGGTCTTCCATTTTCATCAACAACAATAACTTCTATTCTTTGATGATTCATAAATTGTGATGGTCCCTCTGAACTTGTGGTCAATTTAGGTTGTCTGTTGAGTTTTACCAGTTTGATTGTTTGACAATTTAACTTCGTGATTGTTTGAAGTTTTTGAAAATTTTGAGTTTTCTGGCTTAATTGAAACAGATTGTTTTCGAACCACATCAGTTTTAAGTGCCTTTTCAATCACCTTGACTTGTTGACATTTCTGTTTCTTTTCCCTTTCTCTTACAAGTCGGGGATCTTGTTTTACAGAAACAGATCGCTTTTGGTGATTGCGTTCACGGGGATCATCATCCTTTCCTTTCAACTTATGAAGATACGGACAATTTCGAATTACATGTCCAATTGTACCACATTCGAAACATGATCTTCGTTCAACAAACCCCGAAGTATCATGTGATCGTCTTGCCGATGATGAACTTTGTGATCCCGAGGTACTAGGTTTTGAACTATTTGGTTCATTCCTTTTCATCACTGTTGCTTTCTTGACAAAATCTAAGTTAGATTGATTTTCAAACGTTTCAATTTTGTCCGTTCCCTTAGATTTCACAAAGTTCACATTCTTGTTCTTCTTCTTATTCGGCTTCCTTTGACTTTCAGTCGGTGTTTTACCTCTTGGTTTGGTATGATTTTGCTGCGTGTTCACTGTTGGTAATTTTTGATTGCCAAATTGTTTTCTAACTTCAGCCTTTGGGATAGGAGGGCACTGTGTTACCACAACGTGTGATCCTTTCTTTCCCAGAAATTTACTTGTCGAATTCTCAAAAACTTTACTGATTAGGGATTGATTAACATTCTTTATAGGAAAATCTTTGTCTGAGTAAATTTTATCATCACCAACAAGAGTGTACAACAAATCCACACTATCCGACTCTTTTGCAGACGAGGACTCGATTGCAACAGGCTTAGCGGGTTTTGCAGGAGGATCACACAGAATATGATTCTCAAGAGGTATGTCCTCTTCTTTTATCACCGCATCAGAGTTTGCTGAATCAGTATCATCAGATTCATCATCAGAAGAATCAGCATCCTCAACAACAACTGGAGGATCCTGATTCTGTTCAGCAGAGGACACACATGTATCTGCTGACACATCCGAATCTGATGATCCTTCTTTCTTGTATCCGAGTCCTGCTGCAAATTCATTAACATCTAGAGGAACAGATGGTTCAAAGAAAGTTCTATCCTCCTCGTCAGGCATGGCATCATAATTGTGTCTCACAGGTGGTGGACATTTCTTGTAGCCTAGGCATGTGACATCCCGTTTCTCTTTCTGTACGTCAATGATGTGATCCAACACATAGCTAGAGCTCAAATAACTGTCTAGCTTAAGTTGGATCGCCTCACTTTCAGTTTTGACACAAGCCATTTCCTTTTGCATTACCTCAAGACGAGTTATATACAAATTAATGTCAGTTTGTTTTCTGGAAACCATTTTAGTTAACTCGGTTTTATCTTTCTTTAATTTTTCAATTACCGATTTAAACTCCTTTTCATGGTTTTCATAAAACATGTTGGCTTCAGTGCACTTCGAGAGATCCACGGTCAATTTCTGATTGTGGATGAATGTCACATCATATTTCTCTTGCAAAGCCTCGTGTTTGCTTTGCAATTCACACCACTTATCTTTCAATGAAACATGTTTGTCTTGCAAGTCAAACAAACTAGCTTGTAAAGCATCATGTTTGCCTTGCAACTCAGACATGTTTGCCTCTAAATCAGCACATTTAACATTTAAACTATCACAGTTATCACAACTAACAGCAATGGGTTCATCGACACATACCTGACTTGATGAACTGTCGACATTAGCCATAAAGGCTGAATGGAGAGAAGACGAAGAATAAGCAGCTTGATCCACCAAAATAGATCTTCTTTCAATTCCTGCTGTAGCTTCTTCCAAAAGCTCATCAATATCTGCATTAACTGACGCACTTGATGTGTCATCTTCCTGATCATTCCCTGAACTCGAGGACTCTTCATCTGAACTTCCACTGTAACCGGAGCTGTCTTCATCTTCAGAAGATTCATCACCATTGGTGGAAGATTCTCCACCACTGGCGTGTTTAAGATCCTTGACAACTTCAGCAAAACAAGCTGTTCCATCTGGAGCATCATTTCCCAACTGAAGCGACCAATCACAACCTTCATCTACTTGAACCACAAGTGCCTGGTTGGCATTAGATGGTCCTGCTTGACTCTGGTTGTTGACAGGCACCAATGTGCGCTCATTGTTCCTTACTTGGTTCTGATTTGCCCTGTTGCCTTGACCTCTGAAAGGATTTTGGTTTCCATGTTGAGATGGCCTCGTACATTCACGTTTGAAATGACCACGTTCACCACAATTGAAGCACTTAACAGCCTGCTTATCAAACCCATACTTGGTGTCTTTCTTGCTTTCCAAGCTGGTTCTGCCAGTTCTTTCCATGAAATCCTTTGCTCGCCTAACAGCACTGGCAAAGGCCCACTTGATGTCCATCATCTCCATCTCCTTTTTATCGATCTGCTGATAGTCTTCTTGTGTCAGATTAATGTTACCAATCTGACCTTCCACTAATCCACAGTATGCGCTCACCAAAGTGTTTAGCAGCTCCATGTGTTCCTTTGCTACTTCCACACTGACTTTAGAAAAGCTTGAGGTGTCGAGCCGTACTGTATTTGGCTTTGATTGTTGACCAGCAGATGATGTGCTTCCATAACATGCTTGCTTTTGAGGAGGAAGTGGATTCCCGTATAAATCTGTTGGTCCGGTAGATCGAACAGGTAATGGATTTCCGAACATATCAGTTGCTCTGATAGGTCGTTGGCTTGGCTGTTGTGGTACTGGTTGAGGGACTGGTTCAAGCGGATTTCCATACATGTCTGTTGTTGGAGGAGGATTGCCATACAAGCTAGTGCTAGACACAAACGCTGTTTGAATTGGAGCGTGTGAAGAAGGTTTTGTAGAAGTGCTAGAAGTTCCATAATACATTTCAGGATTTTGTGGCACTGGAACTCTTTTTGCCTTGAGAGTTTCTTCCTGATTCTTGTTTTCCAGGAGTTGAGCAAAGTCATTGAAGTTTGTTGTAGCTAAAGTGCCATTGTACTTCATGATTTCCAAGAAAGTATTCCATTGAGGCGGCAGTGCATCTGCAAACTTTTTCACTACCTCTGCTGAAATTGTTACAACCCCAATATTTGCCAATTCAGTCAGCAAATGATTAAATCGACTTGTCAAATCTCCTAAAGATTCATTCTCCATACAAGTAAAACCATCAAACTCTTTCTTTAGCAGGTCTCTTCTCAATTGACGTGTCGCTTCATTTCCTACGCCCCTTATCTTCAATGCGTCCCACAACTTCTTCGTTGTCTTGAAACTGACAAATTGATGATAAATATCTTTGCTTAACGCCTGAGTAAGAATGGCATACGCTTTCTTCTCTAAGTCATAGACCTTCTTCTGATCTTCCGTAAGATCGGCAAACGTAGCAGCAGATGAAGCGGCAACCTCTATTGTTTCATCAAAATCTGTGATGAAACGCAACCACAATTCTGTATTTTGACCAAGGACGTATGTATGAAATCTATCAAACCATCCCGGATATTCACTTAAGTGCATCAACTTTGGAGGCCTATTCAAACTTCCCGTTTCACTCTCGCTTAACAAAATGCTTTGAATACTTGGAGTTTGATTTGATACGAATGCCCATTGACCGGTAGATATAGCATTAGCTTGCGAAGACACAGGTACGGGAGATTCGGCCCATGCAGGAGGTAAACGGGTATTTGTATACTTTCCCGAATCCGGAGTCGGAGTACCATAATACATTTCTGTATTTATCGGAACACCCCACATCGAATTCATTTTTGATGAAGAAAAATTGTTACACTAGTTCCAGCCGAAGGATCCCTGATCGAAAGACGAGAAAAACACAAACTTGTTAAACTTAAACAGACTAGGATCGAAGGATCAATACTTATTCGAAGGATTAACAGTGTTCGAAAGATTCTCCAACCGAAAGATCCTTATCTTTCGAACCACAACTGCAGATCGATAAATGTATCCTTCGAAAAGATTCCTTGGATCGAAGGATAAGACACAGACTTCGAAGGATGTTCGAAGGATGATTATCTATCGAACTTCCTTTGATCGAAAGATGATCATTCGACTTCGAAGGATATCCTTCGACCAGCACTGACACAGTTGACAAAAGTGACAGGTTGGTGAAAAGGTGATGGGTTGGTAGAAAGCTTTCGGCAGAAAGGTATGGTCAGACCATACTTTCACCAAAACAAGATTTGAACAATAAAATATTACCTAAAAAGGACGGTTCTTATCCAGAAACCGGTCACCGGAGTAAGCCGGAATTTGGCCGGAAGTTACCAAACTTCTCAAAAACAAGTTTTTAAGATACCCAACCCGTCCTTTAACACACCCGGTTAGTTTAGAACACGTTTTTAAGTCAAGAAATGCGAGAAAAACACGAAAAACGGGTGCTAAACCATGTGAGTTTTGTCCAAACACTCCAAAGTCTTGTATAAACTCGGTTTTTAACAAGGAAAAGAGCCACGGCTCTGATACCACTTGTAGGTCCCTCGGAGGATGAGGTCAAACCTTATCCTTGTTATGTCTAACACACTAGCAAGTGCGGAATCCAAGCTAGAATGCAAACCGGTAGTTTATATGAGAACACAAGCTACAAAGAGAAGGGTAGACACACGAGATATCAAAGTTTTCTCTTGTATTTCAGTGGACACGGTTACAGCCCTTGACCACAGAAAATATGCTCTCTACAAGACTCACTTCTCACCCCTAATGAAGTGAACACATTACATAGGTATATATACCCATCACAGCTCGTCTGGTCGAAGGATCAGATAGACTGATCGAAGGATCATCTATCGATCTGAAACCTATCGAAGGATCCACATATCCCTCGAAGGATGATATCCTTCGAGGTTCATCAACATCCATCGAAGGTTTATCTTTCGAGCTCATCGAAGGATCTAAACAATCCTTCGATGACTCATCCTTCGACACAAACATGTTACAACAATGTTTCAACTGTTTGGCCAAGTCAAACCAGGAGGATGGTTGACTTGGTCAAACTTACATCAACCTTACATCAAAGACATCGTTTTACATCATGACAAAATACAGACAAAGTACAGACACAAGTGCACCAACAAACTTGACTCGTCTAAAAAAAGTTTACGTCGGAATGTGACCCGTCGCAATGCGGCGGGGATTCTTTAGTTATAACTAAGTCGATCTAGGACCCGCACGTTATGTTAAACCTGTCAAACGGGAAAAAATAGACGATGTAAAGACGTTCACCCACACACGCACGTTGCGTCGTGTTAACTCGCAAAATTTAGAATGAAACGTAAAAACGTTAAACCAAAGACGCACGTTACGAAGTGTTAAGTCACAAAATTTAGAACCAAGCATAAAGCGAAAAATTTACGGAAAATGAAAACTATAAAGGACCAAAGTTGAAAGTAAAAAAAGTTGTGAGGATAGATTGCAAAAGATAAAAAGTTATAGGTTAAAAGTATAAAAAAAAAACAAATAGTTTTGGGTTAAAAGTAATTTATGAAATACTTTTGGGTGAAAAGTAAAAAAAATCTATTTTTTTTTTGGAAAACCCCCAAAGCCAAGGCTACGACAACCATATGCATAACCATTTTTTCTTTGAAAAACCCCCAAAGCACACCCCGCGTTGCGGCGGGGCGTAAAATGGTGTCAAATAGTACTAATGTCACACAACCGTCATCGACCACCAACACTGACTCGACCTAGGATCTGCGTGTTGCGACGAATCTGTCAAACATGAAAAAATAGAGGTAAAAACGTTGAACCACACATGCACGTTGCGCCGTGTTAGCTTGCAAATTTCGAAACAAAACATAAAAAAGTTGAAGCACACTCGTACGTTGCGTCGTATTAACTCGAAAAATTTAGAACTATACGTAAAACAAAAATTTGCGAATGATGAAAACTATAAGTGACAAAAGTTGTGAAGTTAAATTGAAAATAATGAAAAGTTTTGGGTTAAAGTTAAAAAAACAAATTATATAGGGTTAAAATTGCAAAAGGTAAAATCCTTTGGATTAAAAGTAAAAAATCAAATTTTTTTTTGAAAAATACCCAAAGCACAAGTTACAAGTTCTTATGCAAAAAAAACTTACTAAGTTATATATGTAATAATGGGCAAGATCAATAGGTGTGGCCAATTCTGCCTTGCTGGCGTGAATGGACTAGCTTAATAATTTTAGTTTTTTTTGTTAGTTTAGTCAACTACATTAATATCATAACTAATTTGATTAAATAATATATTACGACTATATAATTACTAATGCTAATTTAATATTTAATTAACAGTATTTCAAGGTACATTAGGTACTATAACATATAATTTTGGTAACAATTACATGACATGTTTTAAGTATTAATCCAACATAAGAAGCGAGTAAATGTATGAACCAAGTATGTATGTATGGATTGTGAAACGCGTAACAATGTAATTATAAGTATAGCATTTTTTTATTAAGGTCATGCATTCATGATAATTATTTGTAGATTAGACACGCCTTTACGAGACACATGAATACGTATGGAATGATTGTACGAATTTAATTGTATAAAAAATTGGCACATGAATAATCTTTCTAGTTAAAGTAAGTTTTGAAAAGCGAGGCGTTACACCCACAAGCTCTCGGTGGAAAAACGTTTCCTTCCCTTCAATATTCGCTGGAGTTGGGCCCACCCCATGGTTTGGACAGAGGAAAAATCAAGCCCTTCTGCACGGGCTCCTCATCTTCGGACATAATCGGACGCCAATCTCCAACGCAAAGGGCAGATCCAGCGTGGGACGGGCAAAGAGATTATGAACGCATTGGAGATAGTCTAATTAACAAAAGCAAAATTCACTATATGTCACTTTCAACTTTTTTTACAACCATTCTATTGACCGTACTTACACGGTACTTTATGTCTGATTGGTCATTTTCATTAAAAAAACATAAAATACAAATTAAATTTTAAATATCAGATTAACATTTTTCTTTACAAATAAAGAACAACCCTTTCCTTCTTTGTGTGGGTGTTTGGGATCCTTATTTTGCACAAACTTTTAATTTATTGACTTGTTGAAAGTTAATAAGTTAAAAATAATGTTTGGCAATTGCATAAGGATTTTTTTTTAACGGCTAACTGCTTTCTACGTGTAAACATACCTTTTAGGAGCTATGTCCAAAGGCCGACTACTCGACCACTGCTAGAAAGCGTAGCACACCCCTGATGCGCGGGAACCCCGTGAAATGGGTAAATCCTCGCCCTCCGTTGGACTCGAACCCAGATTGAATCCCGAGCCGAGCCTTCACCCGGATGTCAGAAATAGTGCCCTGCAGATGGAAGTAGGGATGAGCTCGGTATCGACCGGTACCGAAAATCCTCAATACCGGTACCGAATATATCCGGTACGGTTCGGTACCGGTACGGTACCGGTATTTGAGGGTAAAAACCGGTACCGAACCGGTACCGTACCGGACCGGTACCGAAAATGTTAAAAGTCGGTACCGAATCAGTATCGAAAAGGTACCCGGTTCGGTAAATTCGATACCGGTACCGGTTCAGCACCGGTACCGGGTCCATTTTGCTCATCCCTAGATGGAAGGATGCGTAAGGGCTTTTATTTTAACTTTTTTGAGAAAAGGCTTTTTAACTCATCAAAAATATAAAACCCAAAAGTCTTCTGGAACAAATTCCCATTATAAACCATCTGCTGCTGCCTTCAATACTGCCTTCAATACTCCAACTACCTACCGCCTTCATCAAAACCCTAAAGATCATCATCTTCCGTAACTGCTGGTTTGACGCCGGAGACAGATCAACGCTCACTCTACTCACCATTCTTCCGTAAAACCCTAAAGATCATCATCATCATCTGCAAAAGGTAATAATGCTTGTTGCTGCTGTTGATGTTTTTTATAAAAATTTCAATCCTTGTTGCTGCTGTTTCTAGTTGGTTACTTCAACCTTCTTTTGCTGCCTGATTGTTACTTTTTTTGGTGTTTATGATCTGATCATATATCTTATCGTTGTATTATATACCTAATTGTATACGAGTAGATAATCTAGTATTACTTTAATATGCTGTAGACTTGTGGTATATCTTCTGTTGAAAGTTTGAATTTCATATTTTCATAGGTGAAATGCTTTATATATATATATATATATATATTTATATATATATATATATATTTAGGTAAAGAGTATGGTACAAATATGGTTATCCTACATTACGTACGCTACATTGTGAGCCGTACACGTGTCCTGATTCAGTTGTGTTTTAAGAAGGTTAAATCAGACAATTAACCTAACCATCAGAGGGCAAATTCGTCTCTTCATTCATTCAGCGAGAAGTTCGTTACACTGATATCCCGGTAATTATTTTTCAAATCAGGACATGTAGTGTATGCAATGTAAAAGGTCATGACATTCGGACTTGCGAGGAGCTGAAAGGCAAACAACAAGGTAAACAGCAAAAAAAGAAGAATAAGGTTGTCCAGATTGAAGAAGGTTTGAGAGACAAAGACAATGAGGGAGAAGACGACGAAGAGGAAGATGACTTTGAAGATTACATTAGTGATGATGGATCCGATGAAGATCAGTGGGAAGAGGTGTCTGGAGATGAAGATGACGAGGATGAGTAATGGTTTTTTAAATGTAAATGCGAATTTACATCGGAACACATGCGATTTTATATTCATTTATGTATATCATTTTTCACATGCGATTATAGTAGTATAAACATGCGATTTTATATGCATCACCTTATATTTATTTATATGATTTTTCACATGCGATTTCTCCTCTAATACATGCGATTTTGAGTTATCTTGTATTTTTTATGTTATTCTGGCAAAGATCCCTAATTCATTCATGCGATTTTAAATTATATTAAAGCATAAGATTTGTACAAAACATATATCCAAAATAATAGTTATTGTCTAAAACAGCCACAACCACAAAAGGATTAAAAATATAGATTAGTTACTTGAAGAGAATGATTTTGTCACGTGCAGAAGAGCTGAACTTCATCTTCTCCTTCACAGTGTTCAGAGCATCTGTTAGGAAAGAGAAGGCCAAGTCATCAGATCGAGATTGCTCCTTTAGGTGATCCAAAGCTCTGTCTCTGAATGTTGATGGTGGTTCTTGAAGTAGCTTTTCCAATACTTCTTGATTTTTTTTTATTTGTTCAAGGATTTTGCCCTGCACATCAAGAATCAGATGAGAAGAGGTGACATCAGTGCTTGGAAATAGCTCTTTGATTGCAATGGTTTTGATTTTTTCTATATCTTCAGATGCCATTTTTTGTTTGTCTGTGTTGGTGTGTTTGTTTCTTTGGTCTTCTATGTCTTAATATGCAAGGTAGTTATCAATGTTTTTTATATTAATATAGTAAATTTATTATATAGGTAGGGTGGTAAGTTCAGTAGTATTAATTGTAAAATTCATCATTACATGACAAATTATAGTCACATCATTAATAAATTAAGTTTTTGTATATAAAATAATTTCATTGTTAGTTTTTTAAGTTTGGTAGTTTTTTTTTTTTTTTTTGTATTTTTTATTACAAAGTTTTTTTTTATAAGTTTTTTTTTTTTTTGCACTCTTCTTATTCGAAGTCGCACTTGATTCGAAAGTAATTCGCAAACCTTTAAAACATTCATTTAAATATCATTTTCTATGATATCGCATGTGTAAGTTATCTAAAATCGCAAACTATATGAAGATATTTTTTATGTGTTTGAAATCGCATGTGCATTATCTGAAATTCGCAAACTATATGAAATCTTAAAGAATTCTTAACTTTTTACTAATATCGCACATGCATAACATGGAATTCGCAAACTATATGAAATGTCAAAGAATTCATTTTTTATACAGAATTCGCATTTGTATTGTCGACGTTTTCGCAAATGATTTGTCAAACTGCATCATCTTCTTCGATAGTCAGTGCATACAGAGTTTCTAAATTCATCAGAAGTTCATTTTATCAGAAGAATTTGATGAATAGGAATCGATCGATTTTTTGTTAATTGTTTTAATTTCGTATTTGGTTTTGATTTTTAGGATCTTTCGTTATGATTTTTGAGGGTTTGTTTGCCGTTATCAGGTGTTTTGATCTTAAATTTGACGTTTTTAACCTTGGCGGTTTCTTTTTTATGAATTATATGTTGATAAATTTAATAGTAAAAGGCGCTGTTTAAGGAAGATGATCTGACGGTTGTAGACGACGCGTACATAATGTACGATTAGAGGATTTGTATGATAACCGGCCTCTATATATTTATATATATATATATATATATATATATATATATGTGTGTGTGTGTGTGTGTGTGTGTGTGCATATGCACTTTATAAGATGTAACCTAGGGGAACTGGGAAGTTGTTTGGAGTTCTTGGGTCAAGTTTGAAATACATCTGTTTTTGTATTTTGTTAATCGGATAGAAAAGTCACCTTAGGTTAGTATTGTGATGAGAGATTATCTATGCAAACAAAGTGTAGGTTGTACTACAGGGCAAGGTTTAAAAGAACGGAAACGAGTTTCGAGGCGTTTTCCCTTCGCCTCACGAGGCGTAAGCCTCGAGGCGAAACGAGGCGTAAGGCCGAGGCGGTATTAATAAATAAATATAAAATTATATATTATAAAAATAATAGTACTAACTAATTCCATCATCAGATTCATCAAAAACACACTTAAAAAAGACATGCAATGCTTGAAATTGACACAAAAAGTCAAAAACAACTATCAAAATCCCCTGAGGCGCAACTTTCTTAGCGCCTCAGCCCCTCTGAGGCGCATATACATTAAAAACACCATGAGGCGCGCCTCAGACTCGTTTTTTGGCCGTTTCGCCTCAAGGCGCACGCCTCAAACGTTTTTTAAAACCATGCTACAAGGACACTAATAAGTTTTGATTTAAGTAGGATGTGTGATTCCTATAGTTGCTATAACCTAGAAACAAATAGGCATGCTGATTATATTGTGCCGGTTGGTGAATTTGGAAATGTAAATTATGAGACTGTATTGGCTTTCTACGAACTTATATGCCTTGCTGGTGAGTATATGGTGGATTGGTGTCTAGAGAGAAAAAAATTATATGAGCTAAACCAAACACTTTTTAAAGGGATGTCCTTTTTGGTCATTTTACATGAATAAGCTAAACCAAACACTTTTTTGGAGATTCCTTTTCGAAAAGTCATAAGTTAATAAGTCCTTTTAACAAACGTCCCTTTAAACTAAAATAAGCTAACCCAAACACACCCTTTGTTCTCTGCCCAGAAAAACTTGGATCTCCATGTGGTTCCTCCACCGTTATGAGACAGCTGCAACACCAAAGGTAAACCCCTGACTTTGTTTTTACTTTTTACTTAATCGTAAGTGAATAAATGAGTATCAAAGTTTTGAGTTCAAATTGCAGAATTTGTTTAAAAAAACAAACTTTAAAGTTAACAAATTTAACCTGTCTATTTTGAAAAACATTCAAACAAGTTCTGTATCATATTAAATTAAAGTTTCAAAACAATACAACTCATGAAATTTACTGTTCCTTTTTTGGATTCTCACCTTGAACACTTGACCTTAATATTTATTTAGACATTAGCCACAAAATTTAGGAAGTTTCTATATTAATATCTATTTTGACTTTTATATACAAGTCTCAAATTATTTTAAACATTTTTTCACTCTAAATCAGAATTTACCAACTATCAGAGGATATAAATCTAAAGTATACTTAAATAATTTAAACAGGTTTCAAAGTTTACACGTTGTCTAAATCGTTTGTCGTTAAACAAACGAATGTGAAAAAGGTTCATTAATCTCTAATTTTGCAAATACATTGACCAGTAGGGTGGTGCTAGAGTTCATTGAAGATATAACTCTAGTGAGCATATTTTTTATTTAATATAAAATGTATTAGTTTAAAACTAAAAGACCAATTATGGTATCATGATACAAATTAAAATTTAAATAATTATAATTTATTACATATTCGTATTATTCATTTATGTATTATTATTTAACGATAACTGAATATATATATAATAATTTAGCTTCAGACTCGGTAAAATACAATTCGAGTTTTGATGCTTTTTATGTTTTTTTATACAAGTTTTAAATAATTAGTAAACAATAATACGAAACCATACAAGTCAAAGTAACACACTTCATACTACACAAAAAATGGTTTTTTAACCCTTGATTTTGAAATTTCTCAATAATTTCAGCATGCAGATAACTATAACTGAGATTACATTCTCCATAATACAAGGGATACTTACGACTGGAGATGAGGAATATGGAAAGTTTTACAAACCGTATGCTACTTCAATTGTACAATTTCTAAAGATAGCAATATGTGCTACGAGTGGCCTAGACTACTTTCATAATAAGAGGTAAACACATGTTGGTCATTACATTTCAATTGATTATTAAGACGAGTGTTTAATTCGTTATGGTAATGATCTTTAATATTATGCACACAAACAAATAGTTCTTGGAATCGGGTTTAAAGCTTGTTCTTATACAATGACCAAATTCAACAACCCCCTTTTTCCCTTTAAGAGATGAATATGGTAATCATAAACTAAAGTCATGTGTTTTTTGCAGAATGGATTGATACAACCGTCAACCACGAGTACTTGCTGATGTACGGAGGCAATATACGGGTAAGTTAAAAACCATATCTAATCTAGTTTTACACTCAACGGTCACACGGTCATGGGCTGTTGGTTTTGGATATGGGTCAGTTATAGCTCCAAACTTGCAGCAGAAGAAATTCGATACTATTCTTATTTACTTGGTTTATTAGAATTTAATTAATGTGTGAATTGGTAAAGGGTTTGACCGAGTTTACTGAAGGCGCACGTGGTTAGGGGTGTTCTTCAGGTTTTTTTATCGGGTTTCGGGTTTATCGGGTTTTCAAAGGTGGAAAAATAACCCGATAACCGAACCATTCTAGATTCGAGTTTTATGGTTCTCGGGATTATTGGGTCGGGTTTTATTGGGCCGGGTTCTTCGGATTTTGGGTTAAGTATATTCTTTTCTTAACTATATGCGAAAGGGCTAAATAAATATTAAAAGGCTGTATGTATATTTACAATCGGTCATGAACTTTAGGGCTGCATTTTTGCTGGTATTAAAATTAAACACAACCATTTGTTTACTTTGAAATTCAAATTAGAAACCATGTGAATTACAAAGTCAGTCAACAATTTTTCCAATCTTATTCTTATATGAAAATTCTAAAACTATTTAACAATGTGATCCACAAACCCTTTGATAACCCCATCGTTTACTGTTACAACTAAGTTAGCTTATAAATATTACCTTAATTCAATCTTTATTATGATCAATATGGAAACACATACTTCTTGGTGGGTAGTGATAAACTTTTAGGAAAAAACGGGGTTTTATTTTAGCAATATAGATCGGGTTATTGTCATATGGGTTAACCCGAATTCCCGAAAACTAACCCAATTACTGAATTAATTAACTGTCTTGGGGTTCGGGTATATATGTTAATCGGGTTTTACGGGTTCGTAGTTAACCAAGTCAGGTGTTTTCGGGTCAGGTTCGGTGGTCGGGTCTCGGTTAAAAAGTACGTGGTAGAAAAGTTAGTCACTACCATGTCTTCAGGAGAAATTATTTATTTTATTGTTTTTCATGTAACCATGTTGCTTTGTACATGCTATTTATAGCGTTTTGCATATTAACCATTTTTCCATTTGAAACAGTAGCTTTCTTTGTTTTTTCCATATTTGAGAATTGAAGCAGTAACATATTCATGAGTTTGAATGCTTTGTATTGCATTATGGAATACTTTATTATATCTCGTACTTATCCATATTTCATTGTGTAGGGTGTTGTTGGACCTATGCAACCATTGGTTGTATAGAGGCATTAATGCACATAATGAATCCTACACAAGCTTTTACTCCTTTAAGCATTCAACAAATAGTTCATTGCTATGACATGTATAAAAATAAGTTAGCAGAAGGGGGCAGACCAAAGCGTGCCTTTCGGTACATAGCCTATACTAATCAAGGAAGAGTTTACAGTAAAGCTGGTTATCCGATTAGGGAGGGATGGTAACTATATCCGTAAGGGGGAATGTGCAACTGAAACGGTTTGTAGAAACTGATTTACGTTTTAGTATAATAAAACTAATAACACTCCTAACTTAATTTTGTTTGTTGAGTAACTATATCCGTAAGGGGGAATGTGCAACTGAAACGGTTTGTAGAAACTGATTTACGTTTTAGTATAATAAAACTAATAACACTCCTAACTTAATTTTGTTTGTTTGTTGACAGTTACAATCAACGTTTATAATTGACGGATTCGATATAATTGAGGATGGCGAGAAGTACCTTGAAAAAACCGTACGGAAACTACCTGTGACCGCACATGTCTCGTCTAGCATCTTAGTAAAGACACGTGATCAGGCGGTAAAAAAAGTTTATCAATAATTTGTTTTTAATTGTTGTTTTTTTCTAATTTTCTTTTTCTTTCTTTCAGAATCATATTATCCGTTATGCTGATGTGGACGGGAATCGTAAACTTGATCATGTCGTTTTGATAGTTGGGTACGGGACGAGAGATGGTGTAGATTACTGGAAAATCCTCAATTCTTGGGGTCCAAATGTGGGTACAAATGGATGTTTTTACTTAGAATCCTACACAAGCTTTTACTCCTTTAAGCATTCAACAAATAGTTGATTGCTATGACATGTATAAAAATGAGTTAGCAGAAGGGGGCAGACCAAAGCGTGCCTTTCGGTACATAGCCTATACTAATCAAGGAAGAGTTGTAAGGGGGAATGTGCAACTGAAACGGTTTGTAGAAACTGATTTACGTTTTAGTATAATAAAACTAATAACACTCCTAACATAATTTTGTTTGTTGACAGTTACAACCAACGTTTACAATTGACGGATTCGATATGATTGAGGATGACGAGGAGTACCTTAAAAAAACCGTACGGAAACTACCTGTGACCGCACATGTCTCATCTAGCATCTTAGTAAAGACACGTGATCAGGCGGTAAAAAAAGTTTATCAATAATTTGTTTTTAATTGTTGTTTATTTCTAATTTTCTTTTTCTTTCTTTCAGAGTCATATTATCCGTTATGCTGATGTGGATGAGAATCGTAAACTTGATCATGTCGTTTTGATAGTTGGGTACGGGACGAGAGATGATGTAGATTACTGGAAAATCCTCAATTCTTGGGGTCCGAATGTGGGTACAAATGGATGTTTCTACTTAGAATGGAACACAGACGATCCTAGCGGAACGGCTGGTATTGCAAGGCAATGTTGTTACTCGTTAAAGCAAGGTTTCAACTGATTACTTAGTTTGAACCCATGAACGGATGATTTTTGAACTTTTAAACTGATGGTTTTAGACGATGATGTAGTGATGCACTATCTAATTGTTTTTTGGAAGTACATTTAAATGATTAGATGCAACCTTTGTTTGGCCTATCATACGGTTCGTGTCTTTTATATGGTCGGTACACCGGTATGCCTAGTGCACAAAAACCGGGTTGGGAACCATAAGGTTGAATATGAGTTGTAACTAGGGGTGTTTTTCAGGTTTTTTTATCGGGTCGGGTTCTTCGGGTTTTCGAAGATGGAAATATAACCCGATAACCGAACCATTCTAGATTTGGGTTTTATGGTTCTCGGGTTTATTGGGTCGGGTTTTATCGGGCTGGGTTCTTCGGATTTCAGGTTAAGTATATTCTTTTTTTAACTATATGCGAAAGGGCAAGGCTGCATATTTAATATGTGAAATAATATCCATGCACAGAATGAATCGGCTTAATAGGTATCTCCATAAGCTAAAGCACACAGATACCCCACTCAAAAGATATCCAAAATAAGTTGTTTCTTGTGTTTAATACAATACGTTGATCAAGTCGATTATAAATCTTCTCGAAGGATTTGAGATATCATTACCCAACATCACCAGCATAGGATGAACCTCTAAATGGTGGTGCGGAGCAAATGAAATATAAGGGAATTTGTGGTCTGGTTTAACGTTGGATGAATACCCATTTTAATAAGCTCGTCATGGTGGTCAGTAGCAACTGTCTCCTTGGAAATTTGGCATCTTGGGTGGATAATGAGCAAGAGTACCTTGGAAATAAGCTCCCACTATAGCCCTGCAATAAGGCTTCTTGGTTGAGAGCAAATAATAATCATAAAATATTTGAGTGGATAATCCTTTCTGATGAGCAAGAATACCTGTCTTTTGACATCAATCGACCCACGCAAACAGCGATGAGGAGCGCAAAACCAACACAACCGGCGACCAAAAAGAATTAACATGCGTTTGCCAACAACCTGATTCAACTCCAATTTTCAAAATTAAACAAACTCACGGAGCATTTTTTATGAACATCAAAGTAAACAATATCACTCGAAATGCTTATACAGGCAACAAAAAAACAACCACAATTATAAACAGAAATTGGTACCTTAAGAATGATTTGAAATGGAAGCCATGGATGGAACTTGGTGGGTTTTGTGTGTGTTTTTTTATTTGAATGAGAGAGAGAGACCCGTTAAGGAAACTACATTGATAAAAATCAGTTTGTACATAACAATCCCATAACATTTTCTCAAAACATGTTTAAAGTTTATTTTTATTTTTTTAACGTATTTTTTTGGATTATGGAACACCTTTTCAGCCCCCTAACTCCCCAACCATCATGCTAATTATATATCTGAAACCTGCAAATAGTGAAATAAAGCTTATCATATCAGTCATCCATAACAAATTACATCTCCTTTTCTTATTTAGATGAAGAGCAATGTTTACCTAATTCAGTAGCGCTCATTTGTATGGATACATCTTGCCCATTGTAAGTTTGGAAGTATTCTCACATTTATCAATTTGGTGTACCATATCAAACAGCCACTACCTTGTTTAATGTCCAAAGTCGCATAAGCCGGACAATTACACCGCGTTGTGCATTTCATCCTATATTGATTCAAACTCATATTATCAAAACAATGTTCAAAAGTCAACTGAGATGAGATATTGAGGTGGAAGGGGATGGTGATGTGGACTTAGGGGAAGGGGAACCACACCCCATAGTCTAATAACAATAATACAATGTAAAAGTGTTAGCGTAATCGTGTAAGCATAAGAGATTAAACTAAAGTTGAAACATGCGTAAGAGTTAAAACATCTCGGCGTATATTGTCGGTATAGCACAAAAAATAAAAATACCGGACTAAACTGAAATAAAACGAAGTGAGAAATCTAAAAAATAAAAATACTCATACCTTTGAAGCACTCTTGAACCTTGAGAACCAGAATCAAATGGTTTAATTAGGATCCAAATAAATGAAAATTAGCTGATGTAAACATCATACACAATCAAATTTCTATACAACATGTGTAAATTCAGCATAATGATATAAAAAAAAATTCAAATTTCTTAACTCATGTAAGTCATAAATTAAAAATCAGTAAAAAAATGAAAGTGCACATATGTATCAATGGATATAGCTATTTACAATAACTGCAACAACTACAACAAATAAAGTTCGAACAAAATCACATAATGTATTTCCAATTTTTTAGAGAAAAGTGCACGGATAGTCCATGTGGTTTGCTCAATTTTCACCTTTAGTCCTTAACTTTTGCAATTTCGTTCCCGGATAGTCCCTAGTGTGGATGAGGGTTAGTTCTTGGTGTTAAGTGGTGTGAAATGACATAAATACCCTTACTATTAAAAACTAATAAAGAAAACATTAAAATAATATGTTGGCCCCACCATCTACCAACCCACCCACCCCCTTTTCCCCCTCTTGATCTCAAACGCCACCGCCGCCACAACGTTTGAAGCAGCCTTGCCGGAAAAATAAGCCAACAACGTCCAGCGATAGAGAGAGAAAGTGAGAGGAAAGAGAGAGAGAGAGATCAGAGATGGCAAAAGGGACCGCCAGCCGGTCTATTCTATCACTCATGTCTCCTCACTATGTCTTTATTTGCATTTCTATAATCTTTTAGCATTGCCCCCTTTTGCAGAAATATGCTCTCTTATCTAGTGGCAGATCTAAGAACTTTTTTTACTGGGTTCCTTTTGGTAGATTCTCACGAATTCTCACTATTTTTTTCCAAATCATAAGAGGTTCTCACTATTTTTTTCCATTTTTTTCAAATCGAATGGGTTCTTGGGAACCCACAAAAGTGACCTAGATCCGCCCCTGCTCTTATCCAAGTAAAGCATGTATGGGTTTTAAATATCTTTAATACTTTTAAAAATGGTTCAGCATCAAAGAAAGCATCAAAGAAACCACCGGAACCTGTGATGCTTGGGGATAGGCGGAATCTGTGATGATCGATGATCGGTAATTGTAAAAGATCGAATATGGCGGTTTCCATAGTGCTGTGATCGAAAAATATATTTTCCAGGGGGTATTTGGGATTCCTTTTAACTTCTGACTTATAACTTCTAAGAAGTCCTAAGTGAGAAGTTAGAATTTCTTACTTCTCAATTTCTCCTTCTTCAAGCCATTTCAAACCATAAAAGTCTTTCTCAGAGGGTGTTTGAGATTCGTTTTAGCCATAAAAGTCCTTCTCAGAGGATGTTTGGGATTCCTTTTAACTAAGAAGAAGTCAATAAGTTAAAAGTTGGTGCAAAATAAAGAACCCCAAACACCCACGCAATAGTCGATTAGGGGGAGAGTGTGGAGAGCTAAGAGCAAACACTTAAGGTAGATGATAGGGTTTGGGATAAGTGAGAAGATTAGGGGAGGGAAGTAGATTTGAATTTAAGAAGAATAGGAGGGAGCAGGAATCAAATTAGGATGGGGATTTTTAACAAATATTCACATTTTCAAAAATTTTAAGATTTCAAAATCCTTATCATTTTTATCAAAAATTTATAAATAGTTTTAATGTAACTAACATCTATTTAAACTTTAGATTTATTACTTTATGTATATAAAACGAGTCGACGTCAGCCCGCGCGTTGCAGCAGGATGATGATTGTGAATGTATTTAATGTCACTATGTAAGAAGCGAGAATTTTTTATTTTATGCAAATCATTATTTTCATTAGCTTTATCCTTATTCTACAACAGCATACTAAAACATTTTACTCACTAAAACATTTTACTTTAAAATATAGATAAAAGTGTTTTAAGGAATAGCCCAATTCCAAAACCAAATGAAATTTAGAAATTACCTTTGACATGGGACCAGGGATGAGCATTTGGTACCGGGTACCGGTACTGAACCGGTATATTCGGTACCGATACCACTTTTCACCGTATTTCGGTATCGAATGGGTACCGTGCTCATCCCAACACGGGACTTCTAATTGGAAAGAAACCTAGTTTCATTAAATATTGTAAAAGACATTGTTGCACCATCACTTTTATCCGTAAACCCCCCTTTTTCCCCAAAGCTTAGACCACACGGTGTGAAGAGGCTTGAAGAAAGGGCATGGAGCGACACGTGGCAATCACATCAGTATGGTGGCGTGGAGAAAAAAGCACGAGTGGAGGGGCTTGAAGAGAGAGCGTAGAGCGACACGTGGCAATCACATCAGTATGGTGGCGTGGAGAAAAAAAGCACGGGGTGGAAAAGTGGTGTGGAAGAGAATAAAAAATTAAAAATATATATATATCAACCGATCAAAACAAACCTAACCCACCAATCAAAATCCTCCACCTCACTTCCACGTTTATCCCACGCCGATGGAAATCCTCAAATCCAACCCACAATGCCGCCTTCCACGCCATACGCGGATGGTGTTCCCAGCTTGCAGGGGCTTCCACGCCAAGACCATATGGTATTATGGTTTTAAACCGCAACTGCAGACCGAACCATCGGAATCTTACAGATGACAACCAAACAACGCCAAACTGACGCACCCCATTTACATGCGTAACCGTCGCTCATCGTCTCCGGAGGCCGGCATAATTGAATTTAAAGGATTTGGCAATTTGGTTGTTATTGATTAAAAAATGACATGCGGCAAAATGGAAATTTTGGTGTGCATTGCATACAACCTTGGTTGCTTTCGATCCTTTATAATTGATTGATGTTGGCATCGAGTATGTATTATCGATGTAGATTTGGGTATTAAATTAATTAATTCGCAAAACAGGGGATTACATTGAATTGAAAAGGTAGCATAACAACGAAACGGTGGAACGGTGCTAATGAAAAGGTATGTGTACGTTGTATGTTTGAAACGGTGTGGGTGCTTCGGTTCAACGTGAAAGGTGAAAATGAAAGGGTGTGACTAAGGGTGTCCGGGGCACTCCCCTAAGAGGGGAGTCCCCTCTTTTACGCATAACCAATCCTCGTGTGCCACGTCAACTCCCCTCTTAAACTCCCCTAACACCCCAATTTGATGGCGCCACTCCCCTCTTAGGGGAATTGCTTTTTTTATTCAAAAAAAAAAAAAAAATTCATTGGCTGAAATTGCGGCTGGCCCCACCTCCTCTCTCCTTCTTCTTCGGTGACTTCCCCCCGGTTTCACCTCCTCTCTCCTCCCCGATTTCACTCCCCTCTTGGTTGGCAGCCCCCTTCCCGATCGGCAACCCCCTCCACGTCAACTCCCCGTTCCCCTTTCGGTATGCGCCCCGACCACCCTAAATAAGCTAAAGGGTGTGACTTTTAAAAAATTGGGGCATAACCTAAGTTTAAATAAAAGGGTGTGAGTAAAAGGGTGTGAGTAAAAGGGTGCAACTTTTAAACAAATTGGACATAACCCAAGTTGCTTAATTAAATGAAAGGGTGTGAGTAAAATAAACTAAAAGGTGTGACTTTTAAATAAATGAGACATAACCTAAGTTGGTAAATGTATAAGGGTATAATTACCATGGTTGTAAAACAAGGTCTCGGAGGCCGAGTACTCCCCGAGTACTCGCTACAAGGTAGGTTGCCGAGGCACGAGTACTCTTCCTCTAGGCCAATTACTCCCCGAGTACTCTCCGCCTACGCCGAGTACTTCCCGAGTATACCCGACTCCGACTAGGAAGCGCCTAGCGACTTTTGCGACCATGAAAATTACATAAAATAAAGTTAAATTTTTATAGAAAATATATTGTTTTATTTTTCAATGGAAATATTAAAATTAAAACAACATTTAAATTTTTAGTAAATTAAAACATGTTACAAAATAATAAGTATATGGGCATAAATCAGTGGTATTCAACGGTTCCGTTAACGGTTAATTAAGTTAATTCGGTTTTTATATCCGAACTGAATTCAAGAATTGTTAAGCAAAATCGAACAAATAAATATGAATTGGGTTTGGTTTTCGGTTAAAAACCAAAGTCAACCAGATCAAGTTTTCCCTTGTATTGGATCTAGTTTATGGCTCAACACACCTACAAACACTTCAATGAGTTCACCATTTAACACGAACAAAAACCAAGAGTTTGAAGCCACGCTAAGACGTACACAGTCTGAAGTAGTCTAAAACGAAAAATACAAACTTGAAAACCGAACCGAATAACTGAATATGTATTCAGTTATTCGTTACAAACTGAACCAAATAAAAATAACTGAACAACCCTTGTTAACTGTAACACCTCGAAAATTCACGTCCTATAATGTGTTGACACGTGTCATAATGTTTAAACGTGTGAAAGAAATATTATAGAAGGACTAAAGTTGACAAACGTGGAAAGTATGTGAATATACGTATTCTAAGTGTCAACTGTGAATAATTATATAATATATTACCCCTACACGATGCTCATACCTTCAAACGAATAAATCATGGATCATACGAAGCTAAAAGTGAGAGATTTCAAACTACAGGGACCAAATGTGTCAACATGTTTAAATATTACCTCTGAGTGACCTTTTGACAAACCCGAAGCTTTGTAAATATTAATTATGCTCACGAGAATACACGATTTAAATTTCATAAAGTTTCGTTAACGTATGAGAAAGATATGATCAAATTCGTGTGCGAAGCGTTAAAGCGTAAACGTCGAAAGATAGGACTTTTCGGGTGAAGATAAAGTTACCCGGGGGCTTGGCAAAGTGGGTGTATGTTTTAAGGCCTTAGTAGATCAATTATAAGGGTTTAACATACAAGAAATCAGTGCCTATTCGAGTTTTGAAGAGCCAGGGACTGATTAGCAAACAAAATCAAAAATCTGATCTGCAGGGGGGCTCGCGCCACGCGAGGGTGTGCCCAGCTCCGAAAAATTCGCTGATGGTCTGCCATTGCGTATTTTCGCGACCTCTACTCGTTTTTCCACTTCTCATGGCCCCTAAAACATCCCCTAAGCCCCTAGGACACATGTCAATCGATTGTGGGCACTCATAGACTTAGTTGTCAATGATTTGTGGTGATTGAAACCATTATAAATAGCCCTTCAAAGTCACAAACATTCTCACACCTTCATTTGATCATTTGGAGCCTTTCTGGAGCTAAGGAACTCTCCCAACTGATCATAAGTCGTGCATAGGACCCTTGTAAGTGTTCTAATCCTTTCTTGTTTGAGTTTAGCTTAGTTAATTAGCTAAAAGTCAAACCGTCGTAATTACGGTTTGACTTCGAGATTAGTCAATAATGGCTCAGTCAAATATCGAATTAAAAGTAGTTATAAGTTGGTATTTATGTGGGTAATAAAACCCCAAAAGGGTTTCCCCTGATCACCACTTTAACTAGTTCAAAAGTCGGGTCAAACATATACTTAAAAAGTCAACAGAATTCTTAAAAGGTCATTTATGCATAATTAGCTATCTAGACCATGCATAACCTGTTTGATTATTGTTATAACTTAGTAATTAATGTAAGAACATGTCCAAACCTGTTCAACCCGACTATCTCCTGTTTAGACCCGGTTCGGAACCGAAAGTCACATAGTTTGACTTTCACTTTGACTTTCAGTTCTGACCCGTTTAGGCATATTTTAGAAATGCCACAGAGCTTAAATTGGACTAGGTTACATGTTAGAACAACCCTCTGTGATTATGCACCTCGGTTCATTAGTTATCCGATTAATATGCAAGTTTCCGTTAATTGTTCATATGTTGACCGTTATGCCCTTATTACCTTAAAACATGATTAATAAAAATGTAAAAGTGTAGAAACCTTGAATATTGATATATAAACTTGTATGCAAAATTTGACATCAGTTTGACTTGTAGATTAAGAGTTATGCTCATTAGCGTAATTACGATGCTTTATGTTAATAAAATAGCGTAATTAGCGTATAGCCTAATTAAACATACTTTTTGATATCAAACGAATTACCCACTGATGTAATATATTATTTTGGGAATTTTAAAGATTTTTAATTAATTTTAGGCTGAGCATAACTCATAGTCGTAGGCTTAATTCGGTAATTGTCGGTTTTGCCCTTACGGGCCATAAAATGAGTTTTACATATCTAAACGACTCCAAACCTTTTACTACCGATTAGTTATGATAAATAAATTATTTTAAGCCTTCTGGAAATATAAAAATATCAGATTTAAGTATCAAACCCGGTAATGGCCTTGAATCGCCTTAATTAGCGTTTTTAGCGCATAGTATGTTTTAAAATCATATTGGACATACCCGGGTTGATACCTACTGATATAAGAAGCAAATTATAATATTTTAACAGTAAGCAAAGGTTGATAAACTCAGACTTCAGTTTTGAGCTTTTCGGCTTATGTGAAATTACCAAAATACCCCTACGGGGACTAGTTTGGTTAAAAATGATAAGTTTCACATACATGCTTTAGCCTACTGTTAAAACTCATCAAATTGAGTATGTTTTCTGTTTACATCAGGCCTGTAACTCAGTTAGACATTTAAACTCTTTTACAAACTTTAAAATGACCAAACTACCCCTACGGGGCATAGTTTGTGTTTAAATTAGTTTCGGGCATAACGAAAGACACCTTACTGATGTCACAACATATTTGAGACATAATTAACTTAGGAAATCTGTATATAGCTCTCATGACTACCCGTCACGCTTATTACGCGTACGGTTCGGTTTATGTAACAAGTTTACATAAATTAGCCGAAATGGGTCAAACCTTAACGGTTTTATCTCAAAATCCAGAATGTGAATAATAAACCCATATTAAACAAGTCTTCAAACTTGTCGGGTCTGAATCACATTCTATCCGGTCTTCGCTTAATTGTGCGTACGAACCGTATCTTGAAACTAGCCGGTCTAAGCTTAAGCTTAATAAAAGACCCGTTAGAATTCTAATAGGTTATATTAAACCTTCGTTCCAGATTAGGAGAGACAGTAAAAGCTACGTGCATTCTACTTATTGTGAATTATACTTGCATCAGGTAAATACTTTTAACTTATTTTCCCTATACGGGCTTGGGTTACGGTACATAGCGTACCGCTTGATCGGGCATCAAATCTCCACGCTTAGTGGGTAGTTGAATAATTTGATCGGCTCATTTTAAACAGATTTGTTTACTTTACATCCTTTGGGGGGTTAATGACCATGTCCCAGATATCCCTGGCATCATCTTACGAGATGGCCACGACCTGAGCACGGGGTGTAGGCGTACTCCCGTGTATAACTCACTTAAAGTGGTGTGTCTATTGATCTTTAACCCGGATACGTTCCGGGCTACTGAACGCATAAGTAACATGTAATTCGTTCACAAGATTATAATATTAAATAATTCTCCCAAGTTAAATAAAAATGTTTATGCCATGTGCATCCAAACCAATTTTCAATCATTTTCCAAAATGAGTCAGTTGAATGTATTTACCAGTGTAAACTGACGTATTTTCCCAAAAAAGACTGAATGCAGGTACTAAACGAAATTTGGCTGGATTGTCTCCTAAGCATCAATAAAAGTCTCGCAAGCTTAGGATGCCAGAAGTCTGTTGAACCATAAATGTTATTTTGTTTCGATCCGTTCTGTGGATAAACACCGGATATTGTGACCTTGATTACAATAAATAAATTCGGTTGTATCTTATTTTAAATTGCTTCCGCTGTGCATTATTATATTGTGTTGTTCGACTATTATGTTGCCAACCACGTCACGATACTCCCCCACCGGGCCCACCGGTGACACGTGGAAATCGGGGTGTGACAGGTTGGTATCAGAGCCAACACTGAGCGAATTAAACACTAGCCTTTTGTGTTTAATCTCAGTTACACAATTGCACATATCTAAACCTTCGAGTCTAGACTTATAACCTAGGACAAATTCCACCTTATTCGGTTTTTGTTTTGTCCTTTAAATTTTATATTTTTGTTATTGTTATTGTTATCTCATGCTTTATTGACAGGAATAACAAAGAACATCTTCATGAACATCTTCATCGGCGCAGGATGCAACGGCAGGTGGGACGAGCCTACCTGGTGTCATTTTTTCCCCAGACCCTCACGGGTCTGGCGAGGGCTTGGTTCGATTCTCTGCCAGTGGGATCACTGGCTTCATTTGAGGACTTACAAGCAAAGTTCCTCGCGTATTTTTGCCAGCAACGACGTCATGAACGTGATTCTATGGACGTCATGAACATCTGGCGCAGAGACAACGAATCGCTTGAGGCGTTCGTTGTCCGTTACAATAAAGAATGCCTGGAGATAGGAGACGTGGCAGACCAAATGGCACGCAACCATTTCATTGTTGCCGTCAAGGACGAACAAATGGTTATGACTATCTCCGGCAAGGAAGGCTTGCCCAAAAAATGGGAAGATGTCATGGTTGCGGTCAAGACATACGCCCAGACTCAGCGGTCCCTCAAACCGCACGTCTCAAAGGCACAGCCCCAAACGGATGGCCAGTCCTCCCACCAAGAACACAAGCGCAACAACAAGCGCAACCGGGACACATGGAATCACGGCAGCGATCCCAGACCGACGCAAGGGCAACAATCAACTCCCAACGTGAAAACCGGGCGTCGAAGAAGGAGTCTCGGGACCGTAACTGGACCGAGATCAACCAGTCGCCAAGCGACGTCCTCCTTACGGACGCGCAATTCCTGCGACCGGCCCAACCAATGAAGTCCAAGAAAAACCAGGATCTCGCACTCTACTGCGAGTATCACAAGGACTCGGGCCACACAACGAACAACTACATCAGTCTCCGATTGGAGATTGAGCGAGCCCTAAAGGAGGGGAAGCTGCAACATCTGTTGCCAGCTGCGAAAAGCAAACTAAGCGCATCACCCCCCACAACGAGGGCACCTCCACGGGTAAGAGGACCATGTACGTGGCCTCAACCCACATGATCAATGGAGGACGAGGAAGGTCGCGCAAGGCGGCAAGAAGACCGGACAATGACTGGAAAGACGAGCAAGTGGTCTTTCCAAAAGTCTGAGGCGGACCGCGCGACAGGCGCGCCGTCGTTATCACAGGCTACCTGGCTCACTACTGCACCGAGCGACTATTCATCGACCCGGGCAGTACGTCTGACATTATATATGAGAAGTGCTTCAACCAGTTCGATCAAGAAGACAAGGATCGGTTGCAGCCGGTAGACTACCCTTTGGCTGGGTTTGCGGGGGAAACTGTATTCCCCCTGGGCCAAATCACTTTTCCTGTGCGCCTCACCAATGGAAGGCACACACGAACGGAGGTAAACTTCATGGTTCTACCTCACACCTCCAAATACGACGTACTTCTGGGGAGGGAATCCCAGGGCGACTTCAACAAGATCACATCCGTCCCCCACTCTACCATCGGTTACCCAACCGAGATGGGGATTGCGATAATATACGCCCGCAGAGAAGTTATGTCCTCGGACGAGCTGCGTCCGGCCAAGGTAGCAAGGCCTACCCCCAACACGCAACTAGAAAAATGGGGTTTTAACGTAAGACACCCAGAGCAAACGGTCATGTTGGGCCACGCCTTGTCCCCCACCATCAGAGCGCGCCTGAAGCAGCTCCTCTTCAGGAACCAAGATATTTTTGCGTGGACACCCGCTGACATGACAGGGGTACCACGTGAAATTGCGCAGCATTTCTTGAATACCATGCCAGGTATCAAGTCGGTTATCCAAGGCCAACGCCACCTTGGATCAGCAAAGAACGAGGCGATGAATGAGTAGGTCCAAGAACTGCTCTCCGCAGGCATCCTGCGGGAAGTCAAATACCAGACTTGGTTATCCAACCCAGTCATGGTAGAAAAACCAAGTGGGGGCTGGCGCATGTGCGTCGATTATAAAGATCTCAACAAAGCCTTCCCCAAGGATTGTTACGCACTTCCGGAGATTGACGAGAAGGTCGATAACCTTGCACCATTTCGATGGAAGTGTTTCCTCGATTGTTACAAAGGCTACCACCAGGTACAGATGGCAATCGAGGACGAACATAAAACGGCATTCCGCACGCCTACCGGAAATTACTGCTATACGAAAATGCCGTTTGGATTGCGCAATGCGGGTGCAACCTATCAAAAGTTGATGAATGACACTTTTCGAGGGCAAATCAGCAAAAGTGTCGAAATCTATATGGATGACCTGGTCGTCATGAGCATGGAGGAAGATACCATGCTCAACGATGTTGAAAGAACATTCCAAACTCTGCGAAGCGTCAATATGAAGCTAAATCCAGGGAAATGCTCGTTTGGAATGGAAGAAGGCAAGTTCCTTGGATTCATCGTAACCAAAGATGGATTCAAGGTGAACCCGGAAAAAGTGCAGGCGATCGAGCGCATGCCATCGCCTTCTACGATGAAAGAAATGCAACGACTAGCCGGTAGGCTAGCCGCACTGAATAGATTCTTAGCCAACCATGCAGCTAAGTCTTATCCTTTCATCAAGACCCTGCGGAGCTGCTTAAAAAAGGAACAATTCCAATGGACCGCAGAGGCCGAAAAAGCTTTCCGGGAGATGAAGGAGTGTTTGATTCAACTCCCAACTCTAATCGCACCACGCAAGGATGAGCCACTTATTTTGTACCTATCTGCCGCGGACAACGCGGTAGGCGCGGTACTCATAGTGGAATGAGAAGGAGTTCAAACACCCATCTACTATATCAGCAAAATGCTCAACGACCCAGAGACGAGGCACTCCATCATGGAGAAGTTGGTATTGGCACTAGTACACGCGTCAAGACGGTTGCGACGTTACTTTGCAAACCACGCCATTACAGTGTTAACCAACTACAGGATCGGCCCGATCCTATCAAAACCCGACATCTCTGGTAGGTTAGCAAAATGGGCAATTGAGCTGGGCGCACTTACACTGAATTATAAGCCGCGCCCCGCAATCAAAGGCCAGGTCTTGGCTGATTTCGTCGCCGAAGTACCAGCAAATCGCATTCAGGAATGCGAACAAGAACAAAACCCTACGCCACCACCGTCCTCCTCAGAAACATGGGCACTATTTACCGATGGTGCATCCAACGAGGACGGTGCAGGTGCGGGTCTGCGACTCGTCAGCCCAGATGGCCAAGAGCTTACCTATGCAATTCGCCTCGACTTCAAAAGCACAAATAACGAGGCAGAGTACGAGGCTCTACTGGCAGGACTGCGTCTGGCAGTCAAACTCGGCGTCCAACATTTGGAAGCACACGTCGACTCACTATTGGTTGCAGGGCAGATACGCGGCGACTATGCCGCAAAAGGGGATATCATGATCCTCTACCTCGAACAAGCCCTGCAAGTGAAATCAAAGTTCACTTCCTTCAATATCCGCCATATCAACAGAAGCGATAACAAACCCGCGGATGCACTATCAAAACTTGCATCCACCAGCTTCCAACACCTGGCAAAGGAGGTACGCATCGAGATTTTGCAAAATCCCTCGGTACCCCTGCGCCAAGTCAATGTCATCCAGTACGGTACAACATCCTGGATGATACCAATCATTTCATACTTGCAATCAGGTGTTACTCCCGAAAGCAAGGCAGAGGCACATAAGTTGCAACACAAAGCGTGTCATTATCAGATGGGAGACGGTATCTTATACCGAAAATCATACCTGGGGCCACTCCTACGATGCGTCCACCCCCAAGATGCCACATACCTTATTAGAGAAATACACGAGGGAATGTGTGGCATACACGCAGGCCCACGCATGGTGGTGGCCAAAATCATGAATGCCGGGTACTACTGGCCCGACATGCACCTAGATGCGGTCAAAGTCTTGCGCAAGTGTTTCAATTGTCAGCGGCATGCTCCCAAGACCTTGCGCCCCAAGAACAACCTGATCCCAGTCACCACTGCATGGCCATTCCAAAAATGGGCAATCGATGTGGTGGGACCATTTCCAGACGCACCGGGTGCAGTAAAGTTTATCATAGTAGCTGTCGATTACTTTACAAAATGGGTAGAGGCAAAACCGCTCGCCTCAACCACCGCTATGATAACAAGGAAATTCGTCTGGGAACATATCATCTGCCGTTTCGGTCTACCAATGTGCATTGTTACCGACAACGGTACCAACTTCACTGCGGATGACTTTCAAAAATGGCTAAAGGAGCTTAACATTGAACACATATTCTCCTCAGTGGCGCATCCACAAGGGAATGGCCAAGTCGAGAGTATCAATAAAATTTTAGTCGAAGGCATCAAAGCACGGTTGGGAACAGCCAGACGCGGCTGGGTTGATGAACTCCCAAGTATCTTATGGGCCCACAGGACAAGCCCAAAGACAAGTAACGGTGAGACACCATTCAGCCTGGTCTATGGCACTGAAGCGGTGATCCCCACTTCAAGTAGGCCTCCCCTCACCTAGAATGTTGGCTATCAACAAGATAGACAACAATGAGGAACGCAGGGTTGACTTGGACCTCCTGGAAGAAAGGCGTGAAAACGCTGCCATCAATGAGGCCAAGTACAAAACCAAACTTGAAAAGTACTACAATGCACGCGTCCGCGTTTGTACCTTCAACCCGGGAGACTACGTCCTTCGTGACAATGAAGCATCTAACGCGGAACGCCCAGGGAAACTTGCCCCAAGTGGGAAGGACCCTACCTCATCCAAGAGGTCCTGGGCAAAGGCGCGTATAAACTGCAAACATTAGAGGGCGAAACTATCGCACGCACATGGAATGCACAACAGCTTCGACGCTGTTACATGTAAGCCATGTTTTTTACATTCATCATGTAACCTATCGGGCCGTGGGCCATTTTCAAATAAATAAATGAACGATTCAATGCAATATTGTTTATTTACTTCTATTACAAATACGTGTTCCACTCTGCGGTATCTGCAAAAACAGATTGGCAAAATCTTCATTTGCGATACCCACATAGAGTGGTGACCACACGCAAGTATTGTAATAGGCCAGCAATGACAAAACATCAACTGTCTATCCGTCTGGTTATGCAAATACGATTTTCACAAAACCTATACAATTCCTAAACCCTAACGGGATAAAAACAGGAATTGACTAATTCTCATACGACATGGGTATAGAGTATACTTAACCGCGCTTTATAGCGGGTAAAAGTTCATCATACTTGCATATCACCTAGATATGCAAAAGGCAAATACAAACTTAGTGTTATTCACAATAACATTAACTCATACAAGTTCACACATGCAAGTAGTGAAAACACTTGTATAACTTGAACGAAACGGTTAAAACTTTATATTCAAAAAATGTCTACACCCACGCGAAGTACAAGATATTTACATAAAGTTTCTAACATTTACATTGAGGAAACAAAAAAGGGCACGCAGGACATCCTAGTCTTTCTTTGAACCACTGGTACCCGCATCACCCTTGCCACCACCAGCAGTCTCTTCCTCTTCATCTTCCTCATCAGCATATAATAACCGCAAGCGGTCTACATAGTCTTCTGCGTCCAGGCATTCGTCAAGTTTCTCAAGGGCGGAAATGGATGTATCGTTATATGCCGAAAGAGCGGCAACAAGAAGCGCTTCAGTATCCACGCCATGGAAACCGGACCTTTCATCGGTATATTTGCCCTGGGCCAAAACATTCATATGACTGATGCACCGGTTATAGCCAGCTTTAAAACCAGCGTCACGCGCACGCAGCCTAATCTGATCTACACCAGCTGCGTTCTCAGGCGCGTCAAGGATAGCCCGAACAATCTGCAGAACACAAGTAATAAGGTTATCAAATGGCAAACCTAAAAACATAGCAAAGGCAACGGGTACTTACATGCCCGATACCATGGATACGCATCCATTCGCGATCTTCCTTGAGCTGATCGAATGAAGAAACAAGGCTATCCCTAGCCTCAGCAGCCTCCATTGCCCGCGCTTCAGCTTCAGCAGCACGGGCAGAGACCTCCTCAATAATGGCCACCCGGCTCCACACTTCAGCCTTTTAACAAGGAGAACACAAATACACAAAGATAATCAACATATCTCTGAGATATATATATGCAAATTCAAGAGCAAAAGAAATTCATACCTGGAGGCCTTGAACAGTTTTGTTTAAGTTGGTGCGATCAGCATTTGCCTTTTCAAGAGCCTTGGCAGCACGGGCCTCCGCTTCCTTGGCCTCTTCAAAAGCCTTGGCAGCGCGAGCTTCCGCCTCCTTGGCCTCTTTGGCAACCGCATCAGTAGCGGTTTTCTCCTTGACCAAAGCAGCATTCGCTGCCTTGACGTTAGCAAGCTCCTGACGAACACAAAAGAGAGTTTCATTCTGTTTGTCCCAAGATTCTTTCCAAGTCTTGCGCTCATCAGAAAGTGTCCTGCGCTCATTAGAAAGAGATTCTTTCCAACTCTTGCGCTCATCAGAGAGCAGTTTGGCAAGGGTACGAACCTGTTTGAGCTCAGCAGTTGCAGCCCACTCCTCAGTCTGCTTATGCTTCTCAAAGGCAACCTTATCCCTTTCAAGCTGCTCTGCACCCTCACGTGCAGCCTTCACCAACTCTTCAGCCTCAGCCCGCAAGTGAGCAGTTTCCTCCTCCTTGCGCCCCAGCACCTTGTAGTCTTCCATAATGGCATTCGCCATTATGGAACTCCCCACAAGCATGGAGGAGAGCTGATTGATCCGGAGCTCACGTGGCAAACCGCGAGCCTGGTTAACTTCAAACGGGGTGCCTAAACCACCCAAAATCTCCTTGCACGCGGAGGGATCAGCAGAAATATCATCCCCTTGCATAACAGTCCAAGGGGGACGGTGATAGTTCACAGCCCGGTCTTCAGTATAGGTGCGGTAATAGAACTCCAGTTCAGACTCTTCAGGCTGAATAGAAGTCCCTTTAAAACCCGCACCCCCAGAAGCGGAACCATAAGCTTTTTCAGCAACGGGAGATTTCTTCCTCTCAGTTTAAGCAAACTTCAAGTTCAGATCATCAGTGTCCTGCGGGGAGATCAGATTATCATGGGAGTCCACCGTGTCATAGATCTGAGCCGCAGGCCCCTTCCCAGTATCCTCCGCCCGCGCAGAGGGCTCAGGCACCACTTTAATCGAAGGTTCAGTGGTAACATCTTTATTAACCCCCGCATCCGCAGCTGTATCATGCAGGGGGGAATGAGGAGCATCAAACATAGAGAAACCTTCATCTTGCGGTTCTGCGAATAAAGCAAAAACACTTATCAATTACAAGTACAAAGACAAACACTTGTAAAAGTGATGAATTACTTACCAGACACAACCGCAGGCTTCACAACAGTGGTCCGTTTGGTCGATATCCTCGGACGCTTCTTCTCACCGGCATCAGCAGCCTTATCATCTATCTTTCTCTTCTTCTTCTCATTAGTAGGCTGCGAACCCGCAGAGGATCCACCTGCTGCCGCCCCACCACCTGGAACACCCAATCCCTCAAGGGTGTCAGATACTACCACGTAATCGGTATATCTGCGGAAACGAGAACGAGAGATACCTGCTGCTTGCGTCACCAACGGAGGAACAACGGAAGCCTCAGTCTTTTTCTTGCCGCGACCCCGCACAACCCTCTCCACATGCTTCTTCTCGGCATGCTTCTTGGGGGCACCTTTCATCTCAAATTTACCCAGGGCCCTAAGAGTACCTGCTTTACATCATCAAACAAGCAAGTAAGAGAGGTGAACTTTACAAAGTAAGAAGATTATAGAATATACCTTGGCCTTGCGGCTGGGGTGCATTCAGTTCCTCGCGTTTAGCAACGCGGAAGTTGTTGACAATAATCACATTAAAACCTTTTTCACCTTCCGCAAGCGGAATTAACTCAACCTTGCCCATGAAGGTCGGATCAAACATCCTCCACAAAGCAGCATCCGCTGATAGCACAATTGCAAATCAGTAACAAATAAGGAAACAAGGAAACCGCACAAGAGTAAGAATACTTACCACCACTCTTTTCCCGCAAAACGGGCCTTGACTTCCTATCGGGCCTGGTCAACATCAGCCGCAGCACCCACAGCTGCGAGTTGCCCAACTTCTTATGCTCAACGGTTTTCAACCGTGGAAACCACTCTACCGTATCCGCACTAGGAAGATCAATATCCTCCGCAGGGATCACCTCGTTCACGTTGCGGAAGGTCATCCTGGCAGCGACCGCGGCTGCTTTAATGTAGAAGAACTTTGTCTTCCACTTTGAAATACCCTTCGGAGGGGTCATCATCTTGGGGCTCCCGTACCGTTGGCTAAAAGAGAAAAACCCAGTATTTACAGTTAACTGGTAAAACCGCCGGAAGTTTTCAACAGAAATTTCCAGACCAAGAACACGGAAAGTGTACTCGAAATTTCTAATCCGAATCATCCCAAACGGACTCATTTGGGAGATATGAAGCTGGTAATACTCCAGAACCTCAGCAACAAAAACGGTTAATGGTAAACGAAGGTTACCATCAATGAAGGAATCGGCCCACATGGTGACATAACCGGCCGGAGCATCTGCACCGGTGTCACCCTCCTGGGGATAAACAACCCCAAACTCCTGGGGCATCTGTATACTGGTCATCAGATTGTTAAACTGACTCTGGGACCACTTCAAAACTGGTAGGCCACCACCGGGGGCACTACCACCGTCTTCCTCCTCTTCAGCCACCACCGGTGAAGAATGCTCAGGGTTTTCACCCTCAGCAGTGTGTGGATTGGATGGTTCAGCCATCAAGAAATGTAATAAAGAAGATAGAAGAATGAGTTTACAAAAAAACTCAGAAACTTGACCGGAATTTCAGATAAAGCTTATCGGAGAAGACAAAGAGAGCACCCTCTTTCACCGGAAAAATTTCGAAAATTTTGAACAAGTAAGGAAAACACAAACGGTTTCCCCTTATATACTCATCGCAATTATTGCGATGCAGTAGCTGAATCATCACTTTCAAAAATGGGCGAATTACGCGACGTTACGTGTTCAGTTATGGTTCCGCTGACGGTTATCACGCGCGCGTGGCCGCTCACGCGCCTGACAAAAGAGACTTTTACACTACTTGCTACAGTGCATTTATGACCTCGGGCAGTGCAAACGTCCTTTCGGTTCAGCACATGACAGAATCCTACCAACTTTCACCAACCCACACGTGCGTTTAGCAACGTACGCAGCGCAAAAGCGACAACATTATCCAAACATAAGCGGCATGCGGTTTCTCTGGTTTACCGCACCATAACCCATACCGCATGTCGTTTTTTACATACCCCTCAAAAAAGGCAAAAATATATATCTCTACATTATGTAAAGGGGTATAACCAATAACCGCACATACCCACGAGCACACGTGGAATATGCGGAGAAGACACACACGAACCCGCACGAGTGTGGCAGAGACTCAGAACCAGCGTTGTTCTTTGGACTGCGAAAACCGCTTCTCAGAATGCGGCAGACCGCATTCCATATAACCTTCTTCAAGGTTCAAATCCCTAGTGTCCGGTTCACAACCACAAAGGGAACGCAAACAACTTCTCCTTAGGATAAAGGACAGGTACGCTGAGTAACCGCACATCAGCAACCCTGACTCCTGATCCTTCAAGAGCCACATCCAAGCTTCAAACTCTCTAGAAGCGAGTTCTTTGATGCAAACCGCAGACACTCACGAGTAGCTGCGACGGAATATAATTACCCTAACGGTAGCTACGGAAGAGCCACAACTAAACCGCCACGCGGTTGCTCAAAGCTACTTCCAGGAAAACTGCTTTCCAACTAAGCGTTGTCACACCCCGATTTCCACGAGTCACCGGTGGGCCCGGTGGGGAGTATCGTGACGTGGTTGGCAACGTAATAGTCAAACAACACAATATTTAATATGCACAGCGGAAGCAATTGAAAGATACAATTCAACTTTTATAATTTGTAATATCAAGTATCACAATAGTCGAATGTTTATCCACAGACGGATCGAAATAAATAAGAAACAGTAGTTCAACAGACGATAGGCATCTTAAGTTTGCGAGACTCTTTATTGATGCTAAGGAGAGAATCCAGCCTATTACGCTTAGTACCTGCATTTAATCTTTTTGGGAAAATACGTCAGTTTACACTGGTAAATACAATCAACCGACTCATTTTAAAAATGATTAAAAATTGATTTGGATGCACATGGCACAAACATTTTATAACTTGGGATAATTATTTAAATATATAATCTTGTAAATGAATTACATGTTCCTTATGCGTTCAGTAGCCCGGATCGTGTCCGGGTTAAAGATCAATAGACACACCACAATATTCTTTTGTGCACTGACGGGTGTACGCCTACACCCCGCGCTTAAGTCGTGGCCATTGCGTAAAATGATGCCAAGGATATCCGGGACATGGTCATTAACCCCCCAAAGGCTTTAAGTAAACAAACTGATTTAAACGGGCCGATTAAATTATTCAATTAACCACCAAACGATGGAAGATTTAATGCCCGACCAAGCGGTATTTTATATACCGTAACCCAAGCCCGTATAGGGGAAAATAAGTTAAAAGTATTTACCTGAGCAAAGTAATAATCACAATAAGCAAATGCAAGTAGCTTTTACTGGTCCTCCTATTCTGGAACGAAGGTTTATAATAACCTATTAGAATCCTAACGGGTCTTAAATTAAGCTTAAGCTTAGACCGGTTAGTTTCAAAGATACGGTTCATACGCACGATTAAGCGAAGACCGGGATAGAATGTGATTTAGACCCGACATGTTCAGAGACTTGTCTTATATGGGTAATCTAAACACATTCTGGATTTTGAGATAAAACCGATAAGGTTTGACCCGTTTCGGCTAATTTATGTAAACTAGTTACATAAACCGAACCAAACGCGTAATAAGCGTAACGGGTATCCGTAAGAGCCATATACAGGTTTCCTAAGTTAATATGCCTCAAATATGTTGTGACATCAGTAAGATGTCTTCTATTATGCCCGAAACGAGTTTGAACACAAACTATGCCCCGTAGGGGTAGTTTGGTCATTTACAAGGTTATAAAAGAGTTTAAGTATTAACCTGAGTTACAGGTCTGCTATAATCAGAAAAATACTTATTTTACTAAGTTATAACAGTAGGGTAAAGTATATATGTGAAATTTATCAATTATAACCAAACTATGCACCGTAGGGGCATTTTGGTAATTTCACATAAGCCGAAAAGCTCAAAACTGAAGTCTGAGTTTAACAACTTTTGCTTACTGTTAAAATATTATAATTTACCTAAAATATCAGTAGGTATCAACCCTTGTATGTTTAAAATAGTTCTAGTACATACTATGCGTTAAAAACGCTTAAAAAGGCGATTAGAAGCCATTTCCGGGTTTTATACATAAAGCTGATATTTTTATTATTCCAGAAGGCTTAAAATAATTTATTTATCATATCCAATCAGTAGCAAAAGGTTTGGAGTCGATTAGATATGTAAAACTCATTTTATAGTCCGTAAGGGCAAAACCGACAATTACCGGATTAAGCCTGTGACTATAAGTTATGCTCAGCCTAAAATTAATTAAAAATCTTCAAAAATCCCAAAATAATATATTACATCAGTGGGTAAAGATTTTGATATCGAAAAGTAGGCTTAACTAGGCTATATGCTAATTACGTCGTTTATTCGCTAAAGAAGCTTTATAATTACGCTAATGAGCATAACTCTCAATCTACACCTCAAACTGATGTCAAACTTTGGGTACAAGTTTATATATCAGTAATTAAGGCTTCTACTCTTTTACATTTTCAAAAATCACGTTTTAAGGTGAAAAGGGCATAATGGTCAACATATGAGCAATTAACGGAATCATGCATATTAATTGGTTAACTAATGAACCATGGTGTATAATCACAGAGGGTTATACTAGCATGTAACCTGGTCCAATTAAAGCTCTAAGGTATTTCTAAATCATACCAAAACGGGTCAGAACTGAAGTCAAAGCAAAAGTCAAAGCTTTGCGACTTTCGGTTCCGAACCGGGTCTAAACATAAAATTGTCGGGTTGAACATGTTTAGACATGTTCTTACTCTAATTACCAAGTTATATTAATGATCAAACATGTTGTATGTGTTCTACATTGCTAATTATGCATAAATTAGAAATTAAGTATCATGTTGACTTTTTAATAACAAGTTTGACCCGACATTCGACCTAGTTAGAGTGGGAATCAGGGGGAACCCTTTTAAGGGTTTATTACCCACATAATTACCAACTTATAACTACTTTCAATTCTACTAATCACTGAACCATTAGTGATTAATCGTTAAGTCAACCGTTAATTACGACGGTTTGACTTTTAAGCTAAAACTAAGCAAGAACTTAACTAAGAAAGGTTAAGCATACTTACCAAGGTCCTAAGCACGATTAGTGATCACTTGAGAGAAGTCTTGAGCTCCAGAAATGACCAGGAATGCAAGAGAAAGGTGTGAAGAACTTGTTGCAACTTAGTGGCTTTATATAGTGATTAAGAACCCACTAGATTGTTGACATGCAAGTCTACAACTGACCACAACTCATCCACAAGTGTCCCTAAGTGTCTAGGGGTTGCCTAGGGGTCATGCAAGATGAGGAAAATCGAGTTAAAGTCGTCTACAAGGCTATGGCAGACAAGAATCCAGCCAAATCGGAGCAGGCTTATCAGATAAGGCCGTCGCGTAGCGCGACGGCAAAGTGTCTAGTGCTCGCGCTACGCGAGCATGTGTGGTTCAGCCAAACCAATTTTCCATTATTTGCAGTTTTGGCCCCCGGTCCTTCTAAAGGTCGCTTTCACGTCTTGTTTTGCACAATGAACCCTCTAAATTGACTTATAAGGGCCTTAAGACATTTACCCACTTTGTTTAGTCCTCGGTTAACTTTATTGTTACCCGAAAAGTCATAAACTTCAACGTTGACGCTTTTAACCCTTCGCATACGAATTTGATCATAACTTTCTCATACGATAACGAAACTTTATGAAATTTATATCATGCATTCTAGTGAGCATAATTAACCGTTACAAAGCTTCGGGTTTGTCAAAAGGTCACTCAGAGGTACAACTTAAACATGTTGACACATTTAACCCCTGTAGTTTGTAATCTCTCACTTTCATTCACAATTAGCTTCGTATGATCCATGATTTATTCGTTTGAAGGTATGAGCATCATGTAGTGTTAATGTACAATATATTTATTCACTGTTGACATTTAGAACTCGTATATTCACATACTTTCCATGATTGTCAACTTTAATCCTTTTATAACATTCTTTCACACGTTCAAACATATGACACGTGTCAACACATTATAGGACGTGAATTTTCGAGGTGTTACATCCTCACCCCCTTAAAAGAAATCTCGACCTCGAGATTTACTGAAATAAATAAGGGTACTTTTCTTTCATCGCGGACTCAACCTCCCACGTATACTCGGGACCTCTACGGGCATCCCATTTGACCTTTACAATAGGCACATGCTTCCTTCGAAGCTTCTTAACCTGTCGATCTTCAATCGACAATGGTTTTTCCACAAATTTTAAGCTCTCATCTATATGCACATCTGTATGTGGTATGACCAGTGATTCGTCAGCGAAACACTTCTTCAGATTGCAGATGTGGAATACATTATGAATACCACTGAGCTCTTCAGGTAAGTTTAGCTTATAGGCAACTGACCCGACACGTTCGATAACCTCGAAAGGTCCTATGTATCTCAGGCTTAACTTGCCTTTCTTACCAAATCGCATCACTCCCTTCCAGGGTGATACTTTAAGCAACACCTTGTCACCAACTTCAAATTTCATAGGTTTACGCTTTGGATCTGCGTAACTCTTCTGCCTATCACGGGCAGCTTTGAGACGGTCACGAATCTGGACAATCTTGTCCGTCGTTTCAAAGACTATCTCTGGTCCTGATAATTGGACATCTCCAACTTCCGCCCAACAAACGGGCGTTCTACACTTTCTACCGTATAAGGCCTCAAAAGGCGCAGCTTTAATGCTGGTATGGTAGCTATTGTTGTAGGAGAATTCGATTAACGGCAGGTGGTTATCCCAACTACCACCTAAATCAATCACGCATGCTCGAAGCATGTCTTCCAAAGTTTGAATAGTACGCTCACTCTGACCGTCCGTCTGAGGATGCTAAGCCGTACTAAAATTCAAACGCGTGCCCAAAGATTGCTGGAAACTTTTCCAAAAATGTGACGTGTATCTAGTATCTCTGTCAGAGATAATAGACACAGGTATGCCATGTAAGGCTACAATCTTATCCACGTACAAATGGGCTAACATGTCGGAGCTATAAGTCTCCTTGATGGGCAAGAAATGTGCTGACTTAGTCAGTCTATCAACTATCACCCATATTGTATCATTGCCTTTCCTTGTCTTTGGCAAGTTGGTGATGAAATCCATCGTCACCATCTCCCACTTCCAAGTGGGAAGTTCAGGCTGTTGTAGCAAACCTGACGGCTTTTGATGTTCTTCTTTTACTTGTGCACACGTCAAGCATTTAGCTACATAGGTAGCTACAGGCTTCTTTAAGCCTATCCACCAATAGTTTGCCCTTAGATCCTGGTACATCTTATCAGCTCCAGGATGAACGGAATATTTAGAACTATGGGCTTCCTGGAGGATAACATCTCGAAGTCCTCCATAAATTGGAACCCATATTCGTCCATTAAATCTCATAATTCCGTCATTGCCAAGAGATAACTGCTCCTCAGTTACCCCTAGCTTTTCATTAGGATAGTTAGCTTCCAACACAGCTTTCTTCTGTGCAGCTAACAACCTTTCATTCAAACTGTTCTTTATTTCAATGCTCTTGGCATTGATTCGGATGGGTTTCACCCTTTCCTTTCGACTTAAGGCATCAGCGACTACATTCGCCTTGCCGGGATGGTATCTGATTTCACAATCATAATCATTTAAAGTCTCCATCCAATGGCGCTGCCTCATGTTTAATTCCTTCTGATTAAACAGGTGCTGAAGGCTCTTGTGATCTGAATAGATCACACACTTGATTCCATATAAATAATGCCTCCAGAGTTTCAGTGCAAATACAACGGCACCCAACTCGAAGTCATGGGTGGTGTAATTCTTTTCATGCACCTTTAACTGCCGTGAAGCATAGGCAATAACCTTGCCTTTCTGCATAAGCACACATCACATGCCGGTGTGTGATGCATCGCAGTAAACTACGAATTCTTCGGTACCTTCAGGCAATGTCAGTACAGGAGCGTTGCTCAACTTTTGCTTAAGGACATCAAAGGATTCTTGCTGTTTAGGCCCCCAGTCGAACTTAATCTTCTTCCTAGTTAAGGAAGTTAGGGGTGCAGCAATCCTTGAAAATTTTTCAATGAAACGCCTATAATATCCTGCTAAGCCTAGGAAGCTACGAATCTCTGTAGACGTCTTCGGCTCTTTCCAGTTCATAACTGCTTCGACCTTAGCGGGATCCACTTGGATACCACGCTCACTAACCACATGTCCAAGGAATTGGACTTCTCGAAGCCAGAATTCACACTTTGAAAATTTGGCGTAGAGTTTCTCATGGTGTAGGAGTTTAAGAATACAGCGAAGGTATTTCTCATGGTCAGCTTGGTTCTTCGAGTAAATGAGAATGTCGTCAATGAAAACGATGATGAATTTATCTAAGTACGGCTTGCAAACGCGATTCATGAGATCCATGAATTCGGCCGGTGCATTAGTGAGCCCAAAAGGCATCACTAGGAACTCGTAATGACCATAACGAGTCCTAAATGCAGTTTTGTGTACGTCTTCATCTCTAACCTTCAGTTGGTGGTAGCCTGACCTCAAGTCAATCTTCGAGAAATAACTTGCCCCTTGCAATTGATCGAACAAATCGTCGATCCTAGGCAAAGGATACCTATTCGTTATTGTGACCTTATTAAGCTCACGATAATCGATGCACAGACGCATCGATCCATCCTTCTTCTTGACAAACAAGACTGGTGCTCCTCAAGGAGACGAACTAAGTTTAATGAAACCTTTAGCTAGTAATTCATCTAGTTATGCTCTTAATTCCTTCATCTCTGTTGGTGCCAACCTGTAAGGCGCTCTAGCAACAGGTGCTGCTCCAGGGATGATGTCGATTCTGAATTCCACTTGCCTATCTGGTGGTAAGCCAGGTAGTTCTTCAGGAAACACATCAGGGTATTCAGAAATGATAGGAATGTCTTCAATCTTGGGTTTCGGCTCATCAAAAGTCACTTGTGCCATGTAGATGACACAACCCTTCTTCAAGCACTTAGAGGCCTTGAGCATAGTCACTTGCTCAGGCAGTCCATACCGGGTATCTCCCCGAATGGTAAGTGATTCACCAGACGGAGTCTTGATCACCACCTGCTTTTTATTGCAGACAATCTGGGCCTGGTTATGAGATAACCAGTCCATACCCAATACTATGTCAAAACCGGCTAACTTAAAGGGAAGTAGAGACAGAGGAAAAGAGTGTTTCTTAATGGATACAACACATCCATCTAACACAGTTGAGACAGTTTCTATGGTGCCATCTGTTAACTCCACCTCATAACTCACACTTAGGGTTTTGACAGGTAAATTCATCAATTTGCAAAACTTATCATCTACAAATGATTTATCTGCGCCTGAATCAAAAAGTACTCTTGCATAGACATCATTTACAAGGAAAGTACCTGTGATCACGTTATCGTCTTGCACAGCTTCTTTCGCATTCGTCCTGAAGACTCTAGCATTGGTCTTCTTGGTCTCTTTAGGCTTCTTGGCGTATTTAGGGCAGTTGGTTTTAATGTGCCCTTTCTCATTGCAACTGTAGCACGTTGCATCCTTGAGCTTTTTGCAATCCAAGGTCTTGTGCTCCTTGGACTTGCATATCCCGCAAGCAAAAGTTCTTGACTGAGTCTGCGAGTTTGATTCGAGCCTGCACTTTCCGAAGTGATGTCTCTTGCAGATTTTGCATTTGGGCTTCTCACCAGACTGATGCCCATCTTTCTTTGACTCAGACCCCTTCTTGTTGTCACCGTTTCCTCGGTGCTTCTTGTTTGACCTCCGTGAATTATCATCTTCACGTCTTCTCTTCTCAGCATCTTTGTTCCTCAACGATCTTTGTTTGACCGCATCCAGAGTGAGGGACAAAGATATGTCAGCTACTGATCTGAAAGTAGCTGGCCGAGAGGCCTTCACGCTTGCCTTTATCTCGGGGGCTAAACCCCCAATAAAACGAGCGATTCGTTTGGGTTCCGGGGTCACCAAATATGGAACCAACCTCGACATGGTATTAAAGCTCGTGAGGTAAGCTTGGCAATCTAGATTGGTCATTACCAATGAAAGGAAGTCTGACTCAATCTTTTCGACCTCATGCTGAGGACAGTAATTATCCCTGATGAGGGCAATGAATTGTTCCCAAGACATGTTGTACAATGGGATCTTCCCAGTGGCTTGAATCAGTGATCTCCACCAGGCTAAGGCTTCGCCTTTAAAAGATTGCGACATAAACTTGACTACATCCCTCTCAGCGCACCCGCTGATATCCACTACTGTGTCCATCTCATCTAACCACGTCATGCAGTCAATGGCTCCCTTTTCCCCAGTGAAATCCCTGGGCTTGCATGAAACAAAGTATTTATAGGAGCAACCCTTATTACGGGGTTCTTGATTTAGTACAATCTGTTGAGATGGAGCACTGTGGTGGTTTGAGGAGAGTCGATCATCATCTTTCTTCAGTTCTTCCTTCTTGGAAGGTGGCTTCGAATGCGGTGTAGATAGGGTCCTACTCCGAGTCCCACTATATTCTTCATACTGCCGCTCCAAGGCCTTTGTAACAGCGTCGTCTACTAACGCTTTCAATTCAGCACCCGTTAGATTAATTCGGGCGTTATCATTATTCTCCACTGGGTGACTATTAATTTCATCAGAGTCAGCCACTTTAATTGAACTGTTACAGAAAACAAGGACAATAGTTTATTTGGGAGTTTATTATAGAATTGTCTTTTATGGCAATTCATTAACCATGGTATACATAAACCATATTGGGTTAATTTATTAATCATATTTATTTAGGATTTCTATTATAATTTATCCTAATTACAAAAACAATAACAGTTTTATTAGTGGCACAAAAGGCCTAGTCACATGGACATTTTAAATCATAAGCCATGATTTCAGAGAATCATGGCTTTAAGGTTTGAATCATAGTTCATTACCTTCTCTGACAGGGAGTCATAGCTACCACTGTCTTTAGTCTTAGAGGTCATTAACTATAGCCCGTAGGCACTTCCCTTCTGAGGGATGTTTATAATATGATCATCTTATAGGATGATATAAGCCATGATTTCAGAGAATCGAGGCATTAAGGTTTGAATCAAAGTTCATTACCTTTTTCGGACAGGGAGTCATAGCTACCACTGTCTTTTGTCTCATGTAGAAATGAGCAAGGCCCGTAGGCATTATATTGCCAATGTATGGTCAAAATATGATCCTCTTAATTGATGATCTAACCCATGATTCAGAGATCATTAAGTTGGGTTAGGAATCTTCTAAAGAATCCTTTTACAAAGATGACGTGTGTGATTTTAATGAATCACGTCTGCCAGGAGCGTTAACATGTTTACAGGTGTTAACAAGGATTCAAATCTTTTAAACAGGTCTTACCATCATGGCCAGGTCTTCACAATTACACTCAGGCTAGGTTTCACTCTTAAGATTCTTATTCAATATTTATATAGGCAGATTATTTTAAAAGGAATATTTGATTTATTTATTCCATATAATATATTTATGCATATAATAGCAAAAATGAGATTTATAAACACAACATTCCATTAATTATTAATAGGTTACACGTCGCCCTAAACGGGACTTTTTAGACAAACAGGTTACCCACGCAGGGGTCAAGCAACATACTAGTCCACGCAGGGACTTAAACAAACATCATACCCTCGTAGGGGTTAACAGAAAGATAGACCCACGCAGGGGTCAAAACAAACAAACATACATACCCACACAGGGGTTAATACAGGAAGACAGGCCCACTCAGGGGCTCAACTGATACAAGGAATTACAACAATAGTGGAAGGATTCAATGGTCCTTCTTGCTCTTCCCTTTTATTAGGCTTGTCAATCCTTGGAAGAACGTTTGTCGCTCCCTGCGATCTCGGTGAAAGTCTCGCTCAACCTGATCCAGTCTCTGAAGAATTTCCTCCCGTTCTGGGGGAGAAAACCGTGGCGGCTGCGATTGTGTCCGAACTATAGGTCTGGCAGGTATCTGGTACCCATGAGTCGGGTATCCTACTCCCCAAGGAGCTCCATACTGTCCTTCAGGATGAAGGGCGTTATAATTGGCTGCTACCATGTATGGGTCGGCTTCAGCGTAACCATAGTGGGTGTGAGCCGGTTGCTCAAACGGGTTGTACGCCATCGAACCCGTGTATGCTGGAATCGGGTTATCAAAACCCATCGGTGGTGGTTGCGGTGCAACTGGGTGTGAAGGTCCACCCATGTGGATCTTCCGGAAGTGGCGGATAGTGACTGCCACTTGATTGTCGAGGAGAGCTGAAATGAAAATCTCTTCCTCGCGCGGACATCCGCGCTCCGGTTCTCCTACGCCTCGGCGGTTGCGGAGGTGCCGGCTGAACTGGTGGCGGTGATGCTGCTGCTGCTGATGTGGCGACGAATGGTGCGAGGGTGTAAAATACCACTCGTGCTGGGTAAATCGCGCCTGGTAACTATCCGGACCATGGTAGGGTGATCCGTGAAAAGATGAACCATCTGAGACCTCGATAGGATGGTTCGGAGTTCCGGTTGCAGGCTCGACTGGATCGGTGTCCTCGTCCATATCTTCCGCATGATCGCCGGAGAAATGGTCCTCCGGGCCCAATGGGTTAAAACCCACTGGTTCTTGTATGTAATTGGCCGGGTTAAACCGGCCCCTGAAAACAGGTGTGGGGTCACCAAAAGAATGGTGCGATAGAGATCGTTGAAGAGGTATGTAAGACGGTTGAGGGTTGTCGGGCTCATTTTCCGAATGTGGCCCATATGAGTGGTGAATAGGAGGTGTCGAACTGTGCGATACTGATCGTCTTGCAGGTTTGAAGAGGTTCCTCCGGTTTTCTCGCGGGTCGGCACTCGCGGTGGTAGATGGAGCTCGCATGTGTGAAGGTCCTGCCTCGTCGTCATTGGGAGCGGTGATTGGCCCCTTGCCTCGTCCTCTATGTCTAAAGAATCTTGGCGGCATTTTTAATCCTGTCAATATAGCATGAGATAACAACAAACATATATAAAATAAAATAAAGGACAACAAAACCAAACAAAGTGGAATTTGTCCTATATTATTTGTCTAGACTCGAAAGTTTAGATATGTGCAATTGTGTAACTGAGATCAAACACAAAAGGCTAGTGTTTAATTCACTCAGTGTTGGCTCTGATACCAACCTGTCACACCCCGATTTCCACGAGTCACCGGTGGGCCCGGTGGGGAGTATCGTGACGTGGTTGGCAACGTAATAGTCAAACAACACAATATTTAATATGCACAACGGAAGCAATTGAAAGATACAATTCAACTTTTATAATATGTAATATCAAGTTTCACAATAGTCGAATGTTTATCCACAGATGGATTGAAATAAATAAGAAACAGTAGTTCAACAGGCGATAGGCATCTTAAGTTTGCGAGACTCTTTATTGATGCTAAGGAGAGAATCCAGCCTATTACGCTTAGTACCTGCATTTAATCTTTTTGGGAAAATACGTCAGTTTACACTGGTAAATACAATCAACTGACTCATTTTAAAAATGATTAAAAATTGATTTGGATGCACATGGCCAAAACATTTTATAACTTGGGATAATTATTTAAATATATAATCTTGTAAATGAAGTACATGTTCCTTATGCGTTCAGTAGCCCGGATCATGTCCGGGTTAAAGATCAATAGACACACCACATTATTCTTTTGTGCACTGACGGGTGTACGCCTACACCCCGCGCTTAAGTCGTGGCCATTTCGTAAAATGATGCCAAGGATATCCGGGACATGGTCATTAACCCCCCAAATGCTTTAAGTAAACAAAACGATTTAAACGGGCCGATTAAATTATTCAATTAACCACCAAACGATGGAAGATTTAATGCCCGACCAAGCGGTATTTTATATACGGTAACCCAAGCCCGTATAGGGGAAAATAAGTTAAAAGTATTTACCTGAGCAAAGTAATAATCACAATAAGCAAATGCAAGTAGCTTTTACTGGTCCTCCTATTCTGGAACGAAGGTTTATAATAACCTATTAGAATCCTAACGGGTCTTTAATTAAGCTTAAGCTTAGACCGGTTAATTTCAAAGATACGGTTCATACGCACGATTAAGCGAAGACCGGGATAGAATGTGATTTAGACCCGACATGTTCGGAGACTTGTCTTATATGGGTAATCTAAACACATTCTGGATTTTGAGATAAAACCGATAAGGTTTGACCCGTTTCGGCTAATTTATGTAAACTAGTTACATAAACCGAACCGAACGCGTAATAAGCGTAACGGGTATCCGTAAGAGCCATATACAGGTTTCCTAAGTTAATATGCCTCAAATATGTTGTGACATCAGTAAGATGTCTTCTATTATGCCCGAAACGAGTTTGAACACAAACTATGCCCCGTAGGGGTAGTTTGGTCATTTACAAGGTTATAAAAGAGTTTAAGTATTAACCTGAGTTACAGGTCTGCTATAATCAGCAAAAATACTTATTTTACTAAGTTATAACAGTAGGGTAAAGTATATATGTGAAATTTATCAATTATAACCAAACTATGCACCGTAGGGGCATTTTGGTAATTTCACATAAGCCGAAAAGCTCAAAACTGAAGTCTGAGTTTAACAACTTTTGCTTACTGTTAAAATATTATAATTTACCTAAAATATCAGTAGGTATCAACCCTTGTATGTTTAAAATAGTTCTAACTATGCGTTAAAAACGCTTAAAAAGGCGATTAGAAGCCATTTCCGGGTTCTATACATAAAGCTGATATTTTTATTATTCCAGAAGGCTTAAAATAATTTATTTATCATATCTAATCAGTAGCAAAAGGTTTGGAGTCGATTAGATATGTAAAACTCATTTTATAGCCCGTAAGGGCAAAACCGACAATTACCGGATTAAGCCTATGACTATAAGTTATGCTCAGCCTAAAATTAATTAAAAATCTTCAAAAATCCCAAAATAATATATTACATCAGTGGGTAAAGATTTTGATATCGAAAAGTAGGCTTAACTAGGCTATATGCTAATTACGTCGTTTATTCGCTAAAGAAGCTTTATAATTACGCTAATGAGCATAACTCTCAATCTACACCTCAAACTGATGTCAAACTTTGGGTACAAGTTTATATATCAGTAATTAAGGCTTCTACTCTTTTACATTTTCAAAAATCACATTTTAAGGTGAAAAGGGCATAATGGTCAACATATGAGCAATTAACGGAATCATGCATATTAATTGGTTAACTAATGAACCATGGTGTATAATCACAGAGGGTTATACTAGCATGTAACCTGGTCCAATTAAAGCTCTAAGGTATTTCTAAATCATACCAAAACGGGTCAGAACTGAAGTCAAAGCAAAAGTCAAAGCTTTGCGACTTTCGGTTCCGAACCGGGTCTAAACATAAAATTGTCGGGTTGAACATGTTTAGACATGTTCTTACTCTAATTACCAAGTTATATTAATGATCAAACAGGTTGTATGTGTTCTACATTTCTAATTATGCATAAATTAGAAATTAAGTATCCTGTTGACTTTTTAATAACAAGTTTGACCCGACATTCGACCTAGTTAGAGTGGGAATCAGGGGGAACCCTTTTAAGGGTTTATTACTCACATAATTACCAACTTATAACTACTTTAAATTCGACTAATCACTGAACCATTAGTGATTAATCGTTAAGTCAACCGTTAATTACGACAGTTTGACTTTTAAGCTAAAACTAAGCAAGAACTTAACTAAGAAAGGTTAAGCATACTTACTAAGGTCCTAAGCACGATTAGTGATCACTTGAGAGAAGTCTTGAGCTCCAGAAATGATCAGGAATGCAAGAGAAAGGTGTGAAGAACTTGTTGCAACTTAGTGGATTTATATAGTGATCAAGAACCCACTAGATTGTTGACATGCAAGTCTACAACTGACCACAACTCATCCACAAGTGTCCCTAAGTGTCTAGGGGTTGCCTAGGGGTCATGCAAGATGAGGAAAATCGAGTTAAAGTCGTCTACAAGGCTATGGCAGACAAGAATCCAGCCAAATCGGAGCAGGCTGATCAGATAAGGTCGTCGCGTAGCGCGACGGCAAAGTGTCTAGTGCTCGCGCTACGCGAGCATGTGTGGTTCAGCCAAACCAATTTTCCATTATTTGCAGTTTTGGCCCCCGGTCCTTCTAAAGGTCGCTTTCACGTCTTGTATTGCACAATGAACCCTCTAAATTGACTTATAAGGGCCTTAAGACATTTACCCACTTCGTTTAGTCCTCGGTTAACTTTATTGTTACCCGAAAAGTCATAAACTTCAACGTTGATGCTTTTAACCCTTCGCATACGAATTTGATCATAACTTTCTCATACGATAACGAAACTTTATGAAATTTATATCATGCATTCTAGTGAGCATAATTAACCGTTACAATGCTTCGGGTTTTTCAAAAGGTCACTCAGAGGTATAACTTAAACATGTTGACACATTTAACCCCTGTAGTTTGTAATCTCTCACTTTCATTCACAATTAGCTTCGTATGATCCACGATTTATTCGTTTGAAGGTATGAGCATCATGTAGGGTTAATGTACAATATATTTATTCACTGTTGACATTTAGAACTCGTATATTCACATACTTTCCATGATTGTCAACTTTAATCCTTTTATAACATTCTTTCACACGTTCAAACATATGACACGTGTCAACACATTATAGGACGTGAATTTTCGAGGTGTTACAAGCGTGAAGGAAAGTGGTTACAGAATGAATGCAGACGAGTTTCACCCAGATTCCCAAGTATCTGCGGCGACCTCCTTCGACAACACTACTTCAAGGAAAACTACTTTCCACCAAAGCGTGAAGGAAAGTAGCTAAGGAACAGCGGTAACAAGTCTGCTTATGACTGTTTGCCAACCTATGGACCGCATAGAATAGACAATGGTAGGCACTACCATGCCTATGACCATGTTTATTTGCCCATAGTCCAGATTCACATTGTTCGACCAAACACGGCCAACAATGATGCAAGTATCCCACATAGTTCGACCACACATGGCCAACGATGTGTAGCAACGAGGTAACCGCAAAGGACGTACGGTTACTTGAGAGCTAAACCGCAGAGGACGTGCGGTTACTAGTGAGCTAAACTGGAAAACACGAACACCCCACAAAGCAGGGATCATCGTTGAATGTCCAGTTGCTGAACATAAAGCTTGAGCAAAGCACTTACAGCATTACCTAAGCTGCCGCAGAGGTTACAACTATAGTTGCGATAACGGACATCTCCCGTCACCATCTCAAAGGTTTGTTCGAACCCTGCTAACACCTCCAGTCACCGTTACAAAGGTTGGTTCGAAACACCAACAGGTGGCTGATGACATCAGAAAAAGGTTGACCATATTACCGGATCAAATCCTTGGCTGAGAATTCCGCATCAGACGGAACTTGCTCACCGGTACGGAAGAGACGTCACCGGACTCACAGCCTGATTTACTGAAAGTAGGAGCCATCTGCATGGCCCATATTCTACCTTCTAGACACCATAGTCAAGTATCCCTCCCACATGCAACTTGCATAAGGAAGGAACACTAGACTGGGGGGACTTGAAGGGATTTGGACAACAATAACAGTCACCAAGCGGCGATGCGGCACAGCACCGCATCCCGCATACATCTTGGCCAGAACAAGATCGCGGGAACAACATCAGTTACCACAACAGCGATGCGGCCCAGCACCGCATCCTGCCTACGATGCAAGTGGGTCTGACACCACAATGCAAGTGGCACTCAGAACAGTCACCTGTCAGCCCACATGTATGCAACAGTCTGACACCACAGCAGGACGTGGCATCACCACCGTAACCGACAGGTCTGACACACCTGCAGGAGACTGTGCGATGTCAGACTAACTACTCAACTACCATCATTCACTCCTCGGCTATAAATACCCATCCCAAACCAGGTTTGAGGTATCACTTCTCAACTCTCTCACTACTACTACTATCATACTTTGCTTCCCAAGCAAACTACTGATTCTCACGCCGGAGAGTGGTAACAAGGAGCACCCCCCACCCCATCCTCCTTGTTACGAGTCACGGCTTGTTTCCTTGTGCAGGAAACCAACCAGCGGACGATCCAGCCAGCGATCCTCGGAAAGAAGGGATTAACCCTACTTGACGAGACCAGTGAGTTAACCCCACCCGGTTAACCATTGTTTCATCAGGATGCTAACTATATCCGTAAGGGGGAATGTACTACTGAAACGGTTTGTATAAACTGATTTACGTTTTAGTATAATAAAACTAATAACACTCCAACTTAATTTTGTTTGTTGACAGCTACAACCAATGTTTACAATTGATGGATTCGATGTGATTGAGGATGACGAGCCGACCCTTAAAGCCACCGTACGGTTACAACCCGAGCGAGACCCGACATAATTCTGCATCCAGTTTAGATAACCCCATTTAAACATGGCCCGACCCATAAGGTTGAATATGAGTTGTAACTACGGGTGTTTTTCAAGTTTTTTATCGGGTCGGGTTTTCGAAGATGGAAATATAACCCGATAACCGAACCATTCTAGATTTGGGTTTTCTGGTTCTCGGGTTTATTGGGTCAGTTTTTATCGGGCTGGGTTCTTCGGATTTCGGGTTATGTATATTCTTTTTTTAACTATATGCGAAAGGGCTAAATAAATATTACAAGGCTGGATATCTAATAGGTGAAATAATATCGCACAGAACCAAGTTGATGAATCAGCTTACTAGGTATCTCCATAACCTAAAGCACACAGATACCCCACTCAAAAGATATCCAAAATCAGTTGTTTCTTGTGTTTAATACAATACCTTGAACGACTCGATTATAAATCTTCTCGAAGGATTTGACATATCATTACCCGACATCACCAGCATAGGCTGAACCTCTAGATGGTGGTGCAGAGTAAATGAAATAAGGGAATTTGTGGTCCTGTTTAACGTTGGATGAATACTGTAGGATCGTTTTCACGACCGAAACGAGTCGTTCAGAAGAGTTCTTGTCAATACGAGTGGCGGAAACAAACGTATCGAAGTCATTTCAGCTGAATTGCACAGAAAATCACTTTAAACTGTCTCTGTATTGATATCAAGTCGTTTTACAATGCTGGAGACACTTCGGCAGAGCTTCGCTACCGGAATCGAATTGTTACAAATGATTTGGCACGAACTACTATTTATAGGCAACTGATTTCGCACGAAATGGCTCGAACGAAATGACCAGTTCATTTCGTGCGAAATGACCAACATGTCATTTCGTGCGAAATAGCCATAAACACATATTTCTCGTATTTCGTGCCCTGAATTAACTAGACTAATACAAGACTCGATACAAGACGAAGTCGACAGACATATGCACCAACAAATACCCATTTTAATAAGCTCGTCATGGTGGTCAGTAGCAACCGTCTCCTTGGAAATTTGGCATCTTGGGTGGATAATCCTTTCTGATGAACAAGAATACCTTGGAAATAAGCTCCCACCATTGCCCTGAATAGTAATATTATTTTTATAATAATATATAGTTTTTCTTAATATTTTAAATATTGTAAAAGTTTATTATTATCTATACTTTTAATCTTAAACACATTCTTACTTTTATTTTCGAGTAAACTACTTTTTGAGTCCCAGTGTTTTTCTGGTTTTAACCACTTGAGTTCAAAATCAAAAAGTTTAACACCCTGAGTCCCTATCCACTCATTTTATAACATTTTAAGTCCAACTTTTAACACTTGTACTTTTGATTTTGGACTCAAGTAGTTAAAACCACTAAAACATAGGGGCTCAAAACATTATAAAATGAACGGTTAGGGACTCGAGACGTTAAACTTTTTTATTTTTGACTCAAATGGTTAAAACCACTAAAACACAGGGACTGAAAAAGTAATTTACTCTTTATTTTCACTTTTATCGATTTTCTTTTCTTAATATTACTGATATCGTACGGACAATATCGGTACCAGTACCGTATGACGTCAGTTTAGTTTTTTTTTCTAAATGACGTCGATTATCCTTTTCGTTCTTTTATTGGTTTCATTTGTATAATAACTAGGGTCGTAGTTACACAGTTGGAATTCAGAACGTATAACACATTATGACAACCGATAAATAAATTCGTAAAATTAAATAAAATGATATCTAAATGTATTATGCTATTTGCGTCGTAACTCGGCTCTGGACATTAAAATAGTAAGAAAAGGTAAAATAGTATAGTAAATAATAAAGGTAAAAAAGGTAAACGAAAAAAAAACGATAGAAATTCGGTCGACTTGATGCAATCGTTATAGCAAAGAAAAAGAAAAGTTAAAATATATGTTCAAAAGAGTATCGATGGGTTCGTTTAAAAAAAAACTAAACTATAAAAAAAAGCCTTCGCCACACTCGTTAGTTAAAAAATATGTCTAAAACGGTATTAACGTGTTAGTTAAAAAAACTATTTAGTTGTAGAAAAATAATTTGGTTAAAGTAAAAGAAAAAGAATAAAATGATTAAACCAAATGGGTTGCAAACGAAAGTTTACAGTAAATGACGAAATAGATTAAAGGACGAAAAAAGTCACTATTTATCTTTTCTTAATTTATATAGAAATAAGCACTCACTACTCTCACTAGGGGTGTTCAAAAATATCCGTATTCCGAAAATCCGATCCGAATTTTCGGATTTGGATAGTGTGATTTATCCGAAATATCCAAAAATTTAATTTTTATTTTTTCGGATATCCGAAATATCCAAAGTATCCGAAAAATATCCGAAATACCCAAAAATATCCGAAAAATATCCGAAATATCCGAAAATTTATATTTGGATATCCGAAACTATCCAAAATATCCGGTCCCGAATATTAAAAAATGATAAAAAAAATAAAATTAAATAAAAAATGGATATTCGGATATCCGAAATTTCGGATACGGATAATGAAATATGGTATCCGAAAATTTCGGATATCTGAAATTCGGTTATCCGAATTTTCGTATATCCGGTTTCTCACACCCCTAAAATCTTATTCACACCCCTACGTGTATACGTTATACGGGTCGTAAAACTGATTGTTGCACAAAAAAAATGTTAGAGAATGTTTTTTTGTCCATGTATACAAGCCTTATAATAGTATACGACCCGTATAGGATGTTATACTACCCATATAATGTTATACGACCCAAACCTTATATAATGCTATACGACTCGTATAATGCTATACGACCCGTATAGAATGTTATACGACCTAATATTTTCTCTTTTTATATGAGACGTATAACATTATACGAGTTGTATAACATTATACGACCAATATTTATTTTGTCAAATTATTTTATACGAGCCGTATAATACATGGTGTGAAATTAAGATTTTGGGGTGTGAGATTATTTGGTCCCTAGAGATAATATTTGGTCCCTAGAAGTTAATACCTCCAAACGTTACAAAATGAAAAGTCAATACCTTAGAAGGTGATTTTAAACTATTAGTACCTAAGTATGTTAATTTATGCAAACCACAGAGACTAACTATGTAATTAACTCGATAATATATAACCTTTTTAATATTCTATTATTTTAATATTATAATAGTTTATTATTATATATACTTTTAGTATTAAACACATTTTTATTTTTGGTTTTAACTTTTATCGATTTTCTTTTCTTAATATTTAGAGATCATGTCCGAACAATATCGGTACCAGTACTGTATAACATCAGTTTAGCTTTTTTTTTTATAGAATGACATCGATTATCCTTTCGTTTTATTAATATAATGTAACGTTTTATAAAATTCTGAATATACCATCGTCATGTGCTTAACATTATGTACAATTACGATAAAAATTTTATTCGAATGTGTCATATATAGTTCATTTTTTTATCATCACAAACCGAAACAACCATGATATCGTTCAGTACCATATTCGGTTTATAGTTTTCCCGACGTTGAACACAGAGTTATATTTATATTTGCAATAAAGTATTTTTTTTGTTGTCGTAAGCTATATCAAATGTCTGTACGATATCGATACGTTAACGAACTAAAGCGATACTGACCGAACAACACCAGTACCGGTACCAGTATGAGTATTCATTTTTATGGTTTTCAATTGATGTAAAACAAGTGTCGCTTGCTATGCCGAGTGCCGATATCGTACTGGTAGTGCAATGGACCGGACGACCATTGATCAGAAACCCGCAACGAAGCGTGCGAGAATCCCGCTAGTATTGATTAATGCTCAACAAAACCACTACAAGAGTGAATTTCGCTGTTGCTGGAAGAAGTACATGTTGCAGCCAATAAACTCAACGATAAGTAATTTCATACGAGACACGAATCTAACTTGAAATTTGAGAGGTTGGGTTTAGTCCAAATAAGGTAGTGTCATCACGAGGTAGTACACGTTAAAATACATTTAGCTAAACAGTTTGGTTCGATTCAACATGCTTGTTTAAATCTTTCGTTAAAGAATATTGTTTTGTCATAACTTAAATGATTTGTAATGGCTTTAAAATAATTGTTTTATATTTTTAGCTGTGTATAAGTATGTCCTGGGTAAAATTAACAAGAGAATTCGGTTTAAAAGGGTCGTAACCGAGTGCATATGTCTTACACATTCACGCTATCTTTAAGTTTGTGCAAAGTTATATTTTGGGTTATTGTCTAGTTAGATTTGTCAACCCACACACCAATAATAATTTGAACCATGCAAGAAACAATGGAAGAAGGGAGGACTAAGGCTAGACGGTATGGGGACCGTCCCCCACCCGTCCAGCCCTGTCACCGAACCCAACATCGTGCCGCCCCCGTCCTCGTCGAGACCGTCGAGAGCTAGACGTTTGAGACGGGCCATGTCAAGACAAAAAAAACTCCCCTTTTGATGCATGTTACCGTTTAAAAAAATAAAATAAATTTCCAAATTCAAATTCAAAACAAACGGTTATATTCCAATTTTTTCACCAAAATATCCCCTAAAACTATATAAAACCCATTTTTTTACACAATTTTTCTCACTTTTCATCTACCACAACTCATCTCTCTCTCTCATTTTTTATAAACATCTTCCCCTTTTTATAAAATTATATTCTAGAATGGATCCCTTCAACAACCCGAACTATCCGAACGTCCCGAACAACCCGACCCAACCGAACATCCCGAATGTTTTCTCGGTTCCGGGATACTATCCGACGATAGAACCGAACCAATTCTCTCAATATTCCTCAAACGCCTTTGCCGAATTCCAAAACGCACCGAACGTTTTTGCTCAACCGCAACAAAGTCAAGCCATACAACAATTGATGATGCGGAGTGCTTTTAATATCCAACCCGAACCGAACCCGACACAACCCACCCGATCCGAACCCGACGAGGATGTCGAAGTTGTTCCCGAGACCCAACCGCAAAAAGGCAAACAAAGAAAAGGCAAGCAAGTTATGGGTGAGCAACCGTCCAAAGCAAAGGCGAATTTGTGGACGCAACTAGAGGAAGAAGCCTTAGCGAAGGCACGTTGACACACCCGATAAAAGGTTCGTAAAAATAACTTTTTTTTTAAGTTTATATTTTGTAGTATTAGTTTTATATTTTGTTGTAATGTTAAAAATAGTGGAAGATTAAAAAAAATAAAAAAATAAAAAAGTGGTTAAAAATAGTGGAAGATTAAAAAGTTTTATATCATGTATTGTTTTTTAATATTAATGAAAATATTTTCTTAATTTATTTGTTAAATGTTAAAAATAGTGGAAGATTAAAAAAATACAAATAAAAAAAGTGGTGGGATAAGATCATCCTCCCATTTCCACTAGTTTTGTGAGATTGACCATCCTCCCAAGGATGATGATGTGGCGATGACGTGGCGGATTCATCCCATGTAGCCTAATAAAACAATGGAACACAATTGCAAGAAGTCCATCCCTCTAGCTCAGCTGGTTGTTGGACCGGTTGTTTCCTTGTGAGACTCCGGTTTGATTCCCGGCAAAGGCATATGGGTGTGACATGTGCGCTATGATGGTGAAAAACCCACCGAGGAGGGTTTGATCCTGAGTTTCACTCCGGTTTTCATCCGGCTGTTACTCCAGCGAGTAAAATCGTGTGGAGGCAGTACGGTTTCCGAGCGAAAGCCTTCGACCCAAGACTGGTTAACCCAGCGCTGGCCCCGCTATCCGGGCCCACGTTCATGGAGAGGGTCCGCGATGTGCGGATGTGACAATGGTCACCATTAAGAAGTTCACCTTTAAAAAAAATTGCAAGAAACATAACAATTATTACAATATAACTGTTTTACGTGGATTAATGATTCTTACTTAATTTTTTAATTGCTTTTTTTTCATAATTTTATTGAGAAAATTCTGTTTTCTTTTATAACTTCTATAACATTCTATATATTGTAAAATTATGAGTACCTTATTTTCATTAACATCTCGGTATGGTTTTTTTTTTTTTTTTCAAAACTGAGTAAACAAAATTATGTGAGTAGTAACTTGCAAGTAATCAAAACATAAAAGTACATGTTATGAAAGCTGCTGCACATTTTTATATAAAGTCACGGATTTTTTTTTTCAAAAGTCGAACAAGTTAAACATAATTATTTTTTTTTTGTTTTTTATCGTGACAAACCGAACATATATCCTCCGGACAACTTTAATACCAGTACTAGTATTCGTATTTTTTGATTTTCGGTACTCATTTTTTTTTTGGGTAAAGGGTTACCCCGATGAATTTTATAAATAACCAATAAAGAACAAGGATGTGTCAAAGCAACACACCAACTAGACTTGGCATACCAAGACTAGGACATCAAACGACAAGACCAAGAAAAAACAACCAACTAAAAAAGTTATCAAACAAAAACATAGTTGTATTCGCAATCAGGGGCGATGCTTTGAAGGGGCCGGGAGGGGCGCCCGACCCCCCGAACTTTTCGGCCAGTAGTGTTATAACTTATATATGTAGTTTTCGTATAGAAATTTTTGGGTATATATGTTTTCAACTCCCCGGTTCTATAGAAATTTTTAGGTATATACGTTTTCGACCCCCCCGTAAAAAATTTCAAGCTTCACCACTGTTCGCAATAGAATATCTTTTGGAACCGTTATTTGTTTTTATCTTTTTTGGTTGTTATACTGGACATCGGCACCATACCGCTATCCTTATGAATTGACTCGATACACCGAATTCTCACCGTAGCGCGTGAGAATTGTACCTAGTTATAGATAAAAAACAAAAAAAACACAAAAGATATCAGAGAATCAAGAACATACATTGATAGAGATCCTCAATTGTACCTTTGCTATCGCACTAGTGTATCAATTTGGAACCGCTATTTGATTGTATTTTTTTCATGTGCTATACCAGGTATCAGTACCATACCGCTATCATAATGAATTTTGAATTGATACAGACCGAATTCTCAACATCGCATGAGGATTGTACCTAGAGATGTACAAATCGGTTTTTTTAAGAAACCGGTTTCGGTTTTTTAACCGAACCGGTTTTTTTTGCACAATCGTAAACCGGTTTTTTTTTAAACCGTAACCGGTTTTAACCGGTTTCAAAAACTCGAAAACCATAACCGGTACCAACCGGTTCTGACCGGTTTATAACCGGTTTATATATTAACCGGTTTTGATAACTGATTATAAAAACTGATTAAAAAAACCGGTTGTTGTAACTGGTTAAAAAAACCGGAAAAAAAACCGGTCTGCGCAGCAGAATGCTGTTTTTTGGGCCTTTTTTTAAAAAAAAACTGCAGTTTTTTTAACTGTTTTTGTGGGCTTTTTTTAAAAAAAAAAACAGCAGTTTTTTAACTGTTTTGTGGGCTTTTTTTTTGTAAAAAAACAGCAGTTTTTTAAACTGTTTTCTGGGCTTTTTTTTGTAAAAAAACAGCCGCTTTTTTAACTGTTTTTTTTTTGTATAAAAACAGCAGTTTTTTTGTAAAAAAACAATGCAAGTGTAAAAAGTCAAAACATAATATCATTAAGTCTACGAACAAACGGTTTTACATAACATACGGAAATAAGAACGCTACGAACGCTAAAGCGTAACAACGAAAAATACTTAAACTTCAAATATTAATCCGCAAGAAGGTCCACACTAGTATATATATTTTTTTTGTGGGACGAGAATAGTAATATATCTTGAACCGCGTCTAATCTTCTTCGGCCGAACCCGCGTCTAATCTTCTTCGGACGAGAATAGTAATATATCTTGAACGGCAAACTTTCTTGGATTACAAACTTCGCCATTTCCTCCCTTGCCATATCGAAATTGTAGGCGAACAAAGTAGCGTCGCTTGCCATGGAAGCTTGACCACTAGCGGTTTGTTGTTTCAACGCCCTACAAAACGGTTTTTCGATGTGTTGTTTCAAGGTGGTGTTTGCCCCAACGGCGTAAAAACCATTACAATGATGACAACGCGCTTTTTTCGGTCCGCTCGCCATCTCGCACAAATCGAAATGTGACCAAACTTCGGGGTTGCGCTTCGTTGGAAGAACACGAACAACCGTGTCGGTTGTAGACTCGCCAACATTGACCGAATCATGAGCACTAGAGCTTGCCATGTTTTTTTTCACAATTATCGAATAAGAAAAGTGAGCGTTTTTATGAGATTTAGGAGATTAGAGAATGGTGTGATTGAACCAAAACACCCAACACCCTTTTATAGTAATTGGAGATGAATTTTTGGCAAAAAAAAAAAACAAAAAAAACGGCTAGTTTTGAGTCCCAACGGTCACATGACCGTTTTCTGCAGATCTGGCCCATTAACCGGTTTTAACCGGTTTTTATAACCGGTTTATATATAGCCGTTTACAGTTAACCGGTTCTAACCGGTTTTTATGTCTAACCAGTTTTTAAACCGGTTTTGTGTATAACCGGTTTTATAACCGATATTTAAGCCCAACTCGATAACCGATCCATAACCGGTCTAACCGGTTTGTAACCGAGCCGGTTACAAAAAAACCGGTTTTTCCAACAACCGGTTTCGGTTAATTTTTCGGTTTCAGTTGCGTAATCAGTTTTTTTGTACACCTCTAATTGTACCTAGTTATTAATAAAAGAAAAAACACACACACACAAAACATATCAGTAAAAAATGGTGAACTGTTTTTTAGTGTTTACCACTAGTTAGACCAAGGGGTATGGGGGCCGGCTTAGGCCCGGCGAAGCCCGGCGCCGGTCCCCCACACCGCCCCCCTTGGCCCGTCCTGTTAAACCCGGCGTCCCAAAGACGATGATCACGGGCCCATGTTTTCAAATATTAGCCGTTGGTAAACGGCTATAATATTAAAAAAAAAAAAAAAAAAAAAACTTTTCCACTTTAAATATAACCTACTTTTCATCCATTTTTTATACCATTTCAACAATACTTCTCACATTTTTCTCTCATTCTCATCAATTTTTATAAAAAAACCACTCTCCTTTTTTTTATACAAATCATGAATCCATTCAACCCAAACAACCCCAACCCGAACAACCCCAACCCGAACAATCCCAACCCGAACCAACCTAACTTTTTTTCGAGTCCCACTTACACTCCGACTATGGATTCTTCGTGGGGGTCTCCACAATTTACGTTTTCGGGTTTCCAACAATCACCCAACGCCTTCTCACAAATGTCCCAACTTCAACAAATGCAACAATTTCAAGCACTCCAACAATTCATGCAACGCAACTCGTTTCAAGTTGAACAATCCCAACCGCAACCCCCGGTTCAACTTGATGATGATGATGATGAAGAAGTCGTCCCCGAATCGCCACCAAAAGAACTCAAGCGCAAAAAAAACACGGGGAAGGCGGTTGAAACCGACACCGCAAAAAAAAAACGGGGCGAGAGGGAAGCAGAGACAACAGTGGACAAAAGTAGAGGAGGAGACGCTAGCAATTGCGTATGTTAAGTCCTCGACTTGCCCGATTGTCGGTATGAACCAAAGTTAATTTTTTTAAATTTAAATTTAAAAAGATTTATTTTTTAGTTTTACTAATGCATTTTTTTTTATTTTAGGGAACAATCAAACGGGTTCTAGTTTTTGGCAGGCGACAACGTATAGATTTAACGACCTTATGGGGCAAGGCCCGATACGTGATCTCGATTCCGTATCGGGCAAGTGGCGGAAAATGAACAAGGCCGTGAATGATTTTATTGGGTATTATAACCCACTTTACATCAATCGTCCTAGTGGGAGTAGCGACGATGACGTTCTTAACCTTGCGATGGCGAAATGGGAAGCAAAAAATCCGGCGCCTTTCTCGCACCTCCGCGCATGGAACATTTTAAAGAAAGAACCAAAATGGGCGCCGGTTCCAAATGAGGTCGCAACCGACAAACGGACTAAAACTTCCGAGTCCGGAAGTTATAGTGCGGGAGTCTCCACCGCTAGTTGTCAAATCGACATAAACGACGACCCGATATATGACGAGGATGTGTTGCCCGTTCACGAGATCGAACGTCCCACCGGAAGGGACAAAGCAAAAAAAGAGGCGGCCGGAAAGCGCAAAGGGGCCGGCTCGAGTGGAGGGGGCGGCTCGGGTGGAGGGGGCGGCTCGGGGGCGGCTCGAAGGCGTCTTCGAAAATGGACGAGTTGATTTCCGAATTCCGTTCGTTCAAAGACTTTGCGGCCGAAAAACATTTTCACAAGAAAAACGTGTCGGCCGACTATGCTCGAGCGGATGATTTTAGAATAATGAGGTTGGATCTCGACTCGGTTCCGGAGGACGAACGTGAGGTTTATCGGAGGATGAAGGAAGAGGTGAAGAAAAAATGGACGTCGTAGGTTTTTTTTTATTTTTAGGAAATGTAATTTTTTTTTTCGGAAATGTATTTTTATTTTTATTTTTAGGAAATATAATTTTTTTATGTTATGAAATGAATTTATTTATGTTGTATTTTTTAAATTTTATAAAATTTTATTAATTTAATAAAAAAAACTTAGAAAAGTATTAAAATTTAGGTGGGGTGACCCCATCCTCCACCCCCCTCAAAAGTGAAGGAGGTTCATCCTCCATAAAACGGTGATGTGACGCCTACGTGACGGCCCATCTTCATGATGATGGAACTCCCCATACCCTCTACTCTAGTCTTAACAATAGGTAACTTGTTTTACCTTTTTTTAATCATCCCTCTTGTTTTGTGGCATCCAGGATGCACCCGGTCAAATACCATCATCCCTGGGTCATATCATACCACGAGGCCTAGTCTACTCACTATAGAGTCTGTTTCATGTTGTACTTTTTTATTTTTGTTAGATAAGGGTATACGGGGCACCAGCGGGGAGGGGGATAGGTGACCAAATTCCCCTAGCGGGAACACCGCCGCCATCCCTGCGGTGAGGCAAATCGGGGAGGGGGATCGGGGAGGAGTCACCACATGAAGGAGGGGAGTGCAGCCATCAAAACATTTTTTTTTCTTTTTGAATAAAAAAAGCAAGTTCCCTAAGAGGGGAGTGCAGCCATCAAATTGAGGGTGTTAGGGGAGTTTAAGAGGGGAGTTGACGTGGCATAACCTGATTGGGTGTGCGTAAGAGATGAGACTCCCCTAAGAGGGGAGTGCCCCTCTCACCCTAAAAGCTTATGTATTTTACTTTATTATTATGCATAATTTTATTTGTTTACAAAGTTAATGTTCGTTTAACTATTTATTTGTATATAAATCAATTAATATTTCACAAAGAAAATATTAACTCCTTATTTTATTTAAATAATAAATTGTTTTAAAAAAAATCACAAATTAATTTTTTAAAAAGAAAACATCTACTACATGACTCCGTAAACTAAAGTTTAATTAACAAAAGCTATAATTTTACAAAATGAGTAAATTGCCAAAATCGTCCCTGAGGTTTGGGCATGTTTGTCATTTTTATCCAAAACACCATTTTTGTACCATAGAGTTATTCACTTTTGGGATTTTTTGTCATTTTCATCCAAACGTCTGACTTTTTTGCCAAAATCGTCCATGAGATTTGTGATTTTTTGCCATTTTCATCTAAATGTTTGACGTAAAACATAAAGAAAATTAGACGTTTGGATGAAAATGACAAAAAATCCCAAAAGTAAAGGACTATATTGTACAAAAAAGTTTTTTTAGATGAAAATAACAAACATGGCCAAACCTTAGGGACGATTATGACACTTTACTCTTAGGCTAGACGGTATGGAGGGCGCCATCCCTCCACCTCATCCATGTATAGCGTCACAGGGGCTCCATCACCACACCCAGGGGCGGACCTACCTTATGCTAGGGTGGGCGGCCGCACCCCTTGAAAAAAAATTAGTGTATATTTTAGGCAAAAAACCCGACTGCACCCCTTGAAAATATTGTTGAACACCTCATCCGCACCCCCAGCAAATAATTTATAGGTCCGCCACTGACCACACCCAGGATTTTAAGAGGGGGGTGCCATCATTTCTCTGCTACCATGGTAACGCCAAGAATGAGATGTTCAGGTGGGGCCCACTTGATTTAATCCAATGAAATCTTTATTTTATTTTTAATTTTGTTCAATAAGGGGTTTTATACCATATCATGCAAGTTAAGGGAGGTCGTGATAAAGCCCACTGACTAACGTGGATCCTACGTGGCGCTAAGGTGTCCTGATAAAGCCCCTAAAGGCTCCATCCCACACCCTCCGACCTTAGACCATGTGTAGTGGTTTGGGTGAATAATGCCCTTACCCTAGGGCGTTTTCCGCCATGTGACAGTACAGTCAGCAAGGGGCATTATTGGACGTTTTTCTAAAATGGGTGTAGTGGGGATGTGGGCATTATGTTAAAGGGTGTAAATAATTAAATAAAAATAAAAAAATCAACAAAAAAACCTATTGGATTAAAAAAAGGAAGAGTTAATGCTGATTGGTTGGTCAACATGTACAAAGCGTTGTTTTAACAACGCCAAACCAATTTTTTTTTTCAAAAATAATGCCCAAAAACGCCCAATGTAATCGGGGGGGGGGGGGGGGGGGCGTTTTTTTTTTTTAAATAATGCCCCACTACGGGTGGTCTTAGAAAATTGACTATATGTCACTCTCAACTTTTTTTACAGCTATTGTATTGACCGTACTTCTACAGTACTTTATGATCAGTCATTATCATTAAAAAAAGAGTTAACTGCCATTTTCGTCCCTGTGGTTTGGTCACTTTGGCCATTTCAGTCCATTTCTCAAAAATGCGCCATTTTCGTCCCCCACGTTCTGGAAAGGTGCCATTTCAGTCCAAAAATCATAACCCAGTTAAGTCAGTTTGTAAATAAGGACTGATTGTGTAAATTTGAAAAATGGACTGAAATGGCAGTTAACACCACCACCACTAGCCCTGCCACCACCACCACTCCGCTGCCACCACCACCACCACCACCACCACTCCGCTGCCACCACCACTCCGCTGCCACCACCACCACTCCGCTGCCACCACCACCACCACTCCGCTGCCACCGCCACCACCACCACTCCGCTGCCACCACCACCACTCCGCTGCCACCGCCACCACCCCCACGTGTTAATCTTCTGTTTCTGTCGATCTGGGTCGAATTGAACGGACATCTGAAGTTCCTTAGATCCCCACAAACATTTTACACCCCTCACAATGGTCACAGCCACACCGCCACCACAGCCACTGCCACCACCGCCACCACCACTGACTACGGGAGCTCTTGTGCGATTATCTTTGGCTTGTGCGATCACTCACTGCTGGCCTTTAATTCATTTGCTGAAGAGAATGTTGACAGTGCAATTGAAACAGAGTTTTAATTGGGTTAAAAATTTAAACAGCCCATGTGTTTTATTGTTGTATTTCTGAATGGAAACTTGGAATGTCCTTAAATGAAACAACTACTTAGGATGTCATTACTTTTTATAACCGAACTGTTGATTCTATTTCAGTTCTTTGAAATGGAACCATTACTTGCTGTGATTCTTGTAACAACTATGAATACACATCTATTCTGTTTAAATGACCTTAAACATAATGTTTGTTTGTTTTGCTGCAATTTGAACCTGCTTGTGTAATTAAGGTTTAAAAGAGAAGATGGTTATCAGTTTTCAGTTAGAGACTGTAACTATCAGGGCACTTCACCTGAACAATTTACATGGTATGTTTCCTAATAAAATTAGTAGCTGTGTTGAACTCAGAGCCATCTAAGTCAAATTGTGAAATTGTTATCTTCTATATTTCGTTCGTGTACATCGTCGTCATGATGACCGGAGAAGGACGGAGACGAAAGTGGTCGGAGAAGGAGGTCGATGTTGAAACCGATGAGAAACAGTGATGACGACGATGATGAACAGTGGCGGATGTTGCAGGTTGGTCGGAGATGATGACCGGAGACTTGCAAGTGATAACGATGAAGGTCGCGGGTGTTTATGGAGGTCCGTACGAAGGTGGTGGTGAAGATGTAGTGTGACGGAGAATGATGAAGAAACGAAGTGACGAAGACAGTTGCAGGTTGTGATGTTGTATGGTGGTGGTTCCGGCGAAGTGACCACCGGAGCTCCCGTAGTCAGTGGTGGTGGCGGTGGTGGCAGTGGCTGTGGTGGCGGTGTGGCTGTGGTGGCGGTGGTGGTGGTGGTGGCAGTGGCTGTGGTGGCGGTGGTGGCAGCGGAGTGGTGGTGGTGGCAGAGCTAGTGGTGGTGGTGTTTCAAATTTACACAATCAGTCCTTTATGTTACAAATTTACACAATCAGTCCTTATTTACAAACTGACTTAACTGGGTTATGATTTTTGGACTGAAATGGCACCTTTCCAGAACGTGGGGGACGAAAATGGCGCATTTTTGAGAAATGGACTGAAATGGCCAAAGTGACCAAACCACAGGGACGAAAATGGCAGTTAACTCTTAAAAAAAGGCAGAAAAAACATTTTAAATTTTACTCTACAAATAAAGAAGCACCCTTTCCCTCTTTGCCTCAATCCCATCATCACCGTTCTCAGCCTAGAAAAACTTGGATCTTCATGTGGTTCCTCCACCGTTAAGAGACAACTGCAACACCAAAGGTAAACCCCTGACTTTGTTTTACTTAATCGTCATTGAATAAGTAGGTGTTCGGGATTCTTTATTTTACACCAACTTTTAACTTATTCACTTGATAAAAGTTAATAAGTTAAAAAAATAATGTTTTGGCAAATGCAAGACTTTTAGTATCACTTCTAATTTACACTTGATAAAAGGGTTTTTTAAAAGTAAAAAATTCTAAGGGGCTGTTTGGTAGCCTCTTAATCCATTCAGAGGCTGTCTCTTAATGAAATCATTTGTGGCCCTTATGTCTGAATGAATAAGAGGTAACCTTATGTCTGACTGGATAAGAGGTAACATCTGAATGGTAAACCATCACATGTCACATTCTTCTACATTATCTTTATTAAACTCTTAAATGATTTCATTAAGAGGTAGCCTCTTAATGTCATTCAGATGCTACCAAACAGCCCCTAATTTCTTCAAACCCAAAAGTCCTTTTGGAATAAATTTCCCATTAAAACCCTGCCACCATTCCTCCAACTATCTGCAGCCTTCATCAATTAAACTCCCCCATCTACCAGCTTCATTAATCACCCCCATCTGCCGCCTTCATCAATCAACTCCCCCATCTACCATACTGTCAATATACCAGCTTCAATTAAACCCTTACTTACATCAGACGACTTACCTGACCACTATTGTGTATGTAAATTTTGGTAGTATAAAAAGCTTCTGATATCAATATTAGGTTATGACCGAGTGTTTGATATTTCGGATACTTATTGTTGTTTGGAATTCTTCCTAACAGTTAGCTGAAGAAGAAGAAGCAGGTTCAAGCAGTAGTAAGGTAATAAAAATTTTATAGACTACTTTCATCGCCTATTTTATTATAGTGATTGGCTTCATATAATAACTCTTTTGATCTGATTGATAGCTTTTGAGATATGTGAAGTTTTATAACAGTTTCTTTAAGATAATGAAGAGCTTTAAAATAATAATAATAATAATAATAAAACCTAGTGCATCAATATCTTGCTTTTCACAGTGACATAGACATCATACTCAGTAAATCCCACCAATAGCAAAGCAAAGGTAGGGTCTGAGGAGGGTAAGATGTAGACAGCCTTACCTCTACCCCGTAGGAATAGAGAGGCTGCTTCCAGTGAGACCCCCGACTCGATAGTAGTTTTGCATCAAGCCTTGGACATAAGGCACATAACACTCAGCAATCGGGACAAAGACCGATTAGTGCATTTACCCTTTTGTCTTTCAGCTATCAACGCCACCACATGATGCATGATTAACCGTCCTCAGCTTTTAACGTTATTTTCACGAAATTAGTAAAATAACGTTAAAATTAGTGCACTTTCACTTTTGCCCCCCTGATGGCCCACACATATATACATTATACATATATACATCTTGCTTTTCACAGTGTTTTGATTAATTAGTTAGATTTGAATTTGTGAATTTGACCATGTTATGTTTGAACTGGTAACATGTTATTTTATCAAGATTATTTGGGGATTACTAATTACTTATTGAATGGACCAATTTTCAAATGTAATCTCCACTGTTGATTTGTTATATGATGGTTGTGCCCATTTTAGCTCATATTATGGTAATTGGTCTCATATATTAGCTTCTCTTGAGCAATGTTAGATGAGTGAATTTAGCTTTTTAAGTCCATAATAACTTCATTAATCTGATTTTGACTATACAAATGGTGCATCAAGAATGTATAAAAAATGCAGCTGACCTGATTAACTCAAAAAATAAACTTTAAGGTACACAGTTTTGACTTGTTTGTTTGAAAAACATTCAAACAAGTTAATATAAAGTTTCAAAACAACTTCATTGATGAATAGCTTATAACTAATTCTTAAATTTTTTTTGGACGGCAAACAACAAAACTACATTACACCCAAAAAAATATGTGCACCAAAACTGAAAATAATATTAATCAATTTTCCGGAAATCTAAAGGACACCCAATTCTCTCACTCGAGTTGGTTTCGCCTCGCCCTTCTTTTGACCCATAAGAATGTCATTGCTTGCACTTGGCTAAAGATCCCATCGATGCTCACCCTTTTCCCCGGCAAAAATCACCTCATTGCGAGCCTTCCAAATCGTCCAACAAGTATCACAGCTCTCACCATTTTTCTTTTGAGTGCTGATACATTGAGGAACCTGTGAAAAGATCTTTTCCCAGATTACAAATGCCGTTCCAAGATCCGGAGACAACCGCCTTAATCGGTAGAAAGGACCACGAACTTTCTTGGGTGTGAATGGATGGATGATACAACTCTACTCCACACGGCATTCTTTTCTTGTTTGAGCCTCTGCCACCACTTCAAAACAAGACTTAAATTCATCACTTTAAGCGAACCCTGCCCCAAACCACCTTTTTCGGGGGGAGGCCCGATCACTCTTTCCCAACACACCCAACTTGTTTTAGCCTTCTCTTCATCCCCGCCCCAGAAAAACCGACGTCTAACCGCTTCCAAAGTATCTAAAACGCCATTTTTAAATCACTAATTGAGGTCAACGTAAGTTAGAATCGCCATTTTGTTGTTTTACAGTTCTACAATAAAACTCATGTTCCTTTTTTGGATTCTCACCTTCAACAGTTGAACACTTGACCTTAATTTTTATTTAGACATTACTACATTAGCCACAAAATTTAGAAAGTTTCTATATTTATTCTATTTTGACTTTTATTGGCTTTAAACTCTGTAGAAACTTTTAGTATTAAACTACAATTTTTAAATAATTAGTAAACAATAATACTAAACCATACAAGTCAAAGTAACACACTTAATACGACACAAAAAATGTAAAACTTATTGGAATTTGGTCTGGTTTAAATAATTCTAATTTTGTTATATTATTTGATTTTAGTTTTGAGTTTGGTAAATTGGACACCCCTAAATCCAAACACAATTGTTTGGCTATGTTAAGGTTGCTTGATTAAGGAAACATACCAAGACAACTAGTTTAGTTTGGCATGAACAATTAAAAAATTATAAACCCTAACTGAAAATGTTTTTTTAAACTTTGATTTTGAAATTTCTCAATAATTTTAGCATGCAGATAACTGAGATTACATTCTCCATAATACAAGGGATACTTACGACTGGAGATGAGGAATATGGAAAGTTTTACAAACCGTATGCTACTTCAATTGTACAATTTCTAAAGATAGCAATATGTGCTACGAGTGGCCTAGACTACTTTCATAATAAGAGGTAAACACATGTTGGTCATTACATTTCAATTGGTTATTAAGACGAGTGTTTAATTCGTTATGGTAATGATCTTTAATATTATGTACAAAAAAAATAGTTCTTGAAGTATCTCGTGATCAGTTCGTTCATAAACTAGACGAGGTAATCTACTAATATCTGTATACACATTATTTATTAATAGTTATCTAGCACTAATTATTTGCATATTGTCCTTTATAGGCCTTACATAAAGATTATGGCTTCATGTTTTCACATGAAGAACCAAATGTCCACCAGGTAATCCTATACTTTTATAAATGTCTATGTATACATAAAATTCATCTGAATTTAAACAATCACAGGTAATCATTTACCTTATGTATGTTAATGTAAAATGTGTCATTGAAACATGATCTTTGCATTCAGGAACAAAATGCTATCACCATAAATGAGGGACTTGGAGAACCAAGTAAGGGTAAACAACATGACGTTGATTGCACTTCCAAGGGATTTATAGCTGAAGGATCCCCATCTCTCACAAAAGATGTAAGTTTATCAATTTATACAAATAATCTTCATTTGTTAACAATAATATGGTATCGTTTTGAAAACAACAACTTTTTCAATCATAAAGGTAAAGAAAAATGTAAGCTCGGTTGGTACTTCCAAGTCTAAGAAGCGTTTACCTGGAAAGAAATCTGAAAAACACACTATTCCTGAAGATCCGGAGTTTTGTAACTTTACACGTAGAGGGGAATACAGGCTGGTATGATTTTTGCTCAATCAATCTTTAAATTTACATTGTTTGTCGTTATTATTTGATGTTTAAAATTTATGCTTTTTAATCCACGTTGTTACATGTAGCGTCTTCCGGTCCTGGTATCAAACCGCGCAGGGTTTACAAAGAAGCTTCATACACTGAAGTTTGAAAACCTACAGGGGCAGGTTAGTATTTATGAAGTCAAACCAGAAAAAAATGGAAGTGCGTTACGCTATTCAGTCATAAACTGGCCTAGATTTATGGCGGAAAATAATTTGAATGATGGCGTCATGCTTGATTTCACTTATGTGACTTCAAAAAAAACCGTCATCTTAAAAAATGTCCGCTCTGTCTAAAGCCAAAGGGCACCTATCTTTTATAAGCTGTCTTTTGAACAACTGTTTGGTCTTTGTTTTGTTAACTATCTTTTGAACATGTACCTTTATCGACTTTTTTGATAATAGACTTTTGTATGCTACTTAACTTTTGTGTATATCTTGAATGTTTATGTTTATTACAACTAAAAATTTCTATCAAAATTGCAGTTGACTTTATGACTAAAGATAACATTTAGTGTCAACTTTTGTATAGACATTTGTGTGCTACTTAATTTCATGCAGTATCTTATTTATCAAAATAAACATTAAATTAAACGCATATTAGTATTCCATTTAATCTAGAATAACAAATTAACTTGGGTTGTTTTTGTAAATAAATTTAATACATATACTATACATATGGACATGTTAAATATAAAAAAAAATTCAAAATTTATTAGCAAACGAGTAGAAAATCAAATCTATATAATTATTAAAACAAACAATTTCAAAATAAAATTCTAACTAAGGTCAACTTTTTTAGTTTATTAAATTTTGTAAATTTTTTAAATCAAAGAATATATATGTTCAAGGAATTGACTTTGTGAATAGAGTAACTATTAATAAGGTATATATTATCGTGAGTTACTTTTGATATTAAAATCAAAGAATACCAGATTTTTAAAGAGTTGACTTTCTTAAGAGAATAACGATTAATAAAGGTGCTTTTGAAATCAAAATCAAAGAATACCAAATTTTCAAGGAATTGACTATCTTAATATAGTAACGACTAATTACTTTCTTAATGGAGTAACGATTAATAAGGTATATGTTATCATTAATTATTTTTTTTCCTTATTTAATCTAACATCTTAAATAGAACAAACTATTTTCAAACAAATTATAGAAGATAAAACTTTGTATTCATATGTTTAAATTTAGGCAAACTTTCTTAATTTAAAATATATAGTTTATATGGAAATTGCACAATCACATACAATTAGTTACAATTATTTATTTATTTTAATGAATGTCGAATTTAAAATTATAATTAGCTACATCATTTTGCAAACTTTCTTACTTTACAATATATAGTTTATATGGAAATATGGAAATTGGTCAATCACATACAATTAGTTACACTTATTTATCTATTTTAATAAATGTCGAATTTAAAATTATAATTAGGTACATCATTTCCAAACTTACATGGCCACATCTATTATAAATACCCTTCTCCTACCTTTTATTTCATACACATCCAACCTTCTTACCTTCTTTCATCGATACACACACAGAGGTATGAGTATTATGGATGTTATTATAATTCATCATTATATATTATTGTCTAAGTAATATAATATGTATTTCTTTATCATTGTTATTGCATTTTGTTTTAATAATAATGAAATTGTTTCTACTGATATTATAGTATTGAATGTTCATAGTTGTATTCTTTTCTGTTGCATAATTGCTAATTCAAAGTTGTATATGTTAATCTTATTTAATGTTAATATGAATCTAAATTAAATGATAGTGTAGTAATCAGTTTATATAAAATTAATATATTTCAACGTCACTTATTTTTTGTTCAATATGTAGATGTAGATATGCTGAATTCTCTTAGTCACCCATTCTAAAATTACTATACGTATACTAATATCTTTTATATATACAAATATATATATATATTTTTATTTTTATGTTGATCCATTATAATCAATTAAGTTATACGTTGTTAGATTTTAGATGTTAGGTTTTTACATTGTTAGACAATAATATAAATGTTTTCATTATTTAACGTAGTAAATCGTTAATTTTTATTTTATATAATCTAAAATAAACAAATACTCACTGTATAGTTCTATATCATTAAAATATATATACAATTTATTATTGCTAGATCCTATTGTTCAATATGAAGTTACAATTTAAATATATGTATCCTTTTAATTTTAACTAATTGTGTAATATTAAATTGATTTCAATCTTAATACAATTTTTAATTTCTCTTGGTGTGTATGCTATCAACCTTATGTGAACTTATTTTTTCAAATATCCCAACTGTATTTTTAATTTTCAATATATTCTTATATAGTAATACTTATTTCTTTTTTATAAACATTTACATACATCAATTGTATTTCATTTGTTAGGTTTTATATTCTAGCACAATAGATCGTAAAATGGAAAAGATTGGCATGGAAATGGTTGTCGACGAGATTTTCACAAGGCTCCCTGCCAAAGCTATAGATCGTTTCAAAAGTGTTTCGAAATATTTTTGTAAGGAACTATCAACTCATAATTTTGAGTTGAAGCATTCTCGGCGGACTGGAAATTCACTACAAAAGAAACTACTCTCCTTGAAACATAAGTCGATAGTCGTTGACGACATAGTAGGTGGGAATTTGGAAGTCGATACAAGCAAAACCATAACTTTTCCATACAATATCCATCCTTCCTTCTTACGTATTATATCTTCTTTTAACGGACTGCTGTTAGTTTGCAATGAAAGGATTTTCTGTGAGCTCATCCTTTGGAATCCAACAACGAGGCGCTTTAAATTGATATCCGACGACTACTTTAATCATCGTTTTGATCGAAACTCCGATACCGGTGGAATGTACTTTGACGAGTTCAACGATCTCAAAGTGCTTCACATCAAGTGTTACTGTAACGTCGCTACTGCCCGTGTTTATTCACGACGTCTTGAGTCATGGAGAAAAATAAATTTCGTCAACGGATCTAAATTTGCTTCATCGTCTTATTCATGGTCTCCTGGAACTTATTCCGGCAAAACCATATATTTCATGGTTTCAAATTATTGGTTTCCACCTGGCGAGAGGAACATAGTTATTTTCATCAACGGATCTAAATTTGCTTCATCGTCTTATTCATGGTCTCCTGGAACTTATTCCGGCAAAACCACATATTTCATGGTTTCAAATTATTGGTTTCCACCTGGCGAGAGGAACATAGTTATTTTCGATGTTCTTTCTGAATCTTTCAGTGGCATGACAAAAGTTTGAAATAATATCATTCCATAAGACCAAACTGAAATATAAGTTACTGCATACATTTATTATACATATGGAAAAATGCAATAGAATAAGAAGTTATTTTATTATTAACCATACAAAAGCAAATAACATCAGATACTTGAAACAAATAATAAAGTTCGAGAACCAAAACACAAAAAAGTATAAAATACAATCATAATTTCGATTCGATAGGCGAAACAGTGGTCTCGATAAATAAGGCTCCTTTCGGACCGTTGTAGTTGTCAACGTCAATCCTTGCCAAGGACATTTTCTAACCATTTCGAACAAGCTGCATGTGATTGTCGTTAGACGGGCTGATGAACTAATTGCTGATTTGTTCAAATTTGAACATGATGACTGGGTCAATGTGTTTTCTTTCGATAAGCCTCACATAGTTGATTATCAGGCAAGGCAACAAAGGACAAATATAATTCAAGACAACAAGTGGCCGATAACAAGTATTTGGGGTGATATTGTTGAAGTTGACTTGTGCAATGAATCTTTCAACTACCGCCAACATGTTGAGAACTACAACGGTCCGAAAGGAGCCTTATTTATCGAGACCACTGTTTCGCCTATCGAATCGAAATTATGATTGTATTTTATACTTTTTTGTGTTTTGGTTCTCGAACTTTATTATTTGTTTCAAGTATCTGATGTTATTTGCTTTTGTATAGTTAATAATAAAATAACTTCTTATTCTATTGCATTTTTCCATATGTATAATAAATGTATGCAGTAACTTATATTTCAGTTTGGTCTTATGGAATGATATTATTTCAAACTTTTGTCATGCTACTATTGTTTCATTGTATAATGCTATTTTAGGATAACATAAGCTACATATGAATTAGTATCTTAAGCTTAATTTCGACAATCTGATCCTTAATTTCAATTAAAATGGAGTGAAATTTTGGATTGTCGTATTCTTACATCGTACCAGAATTTCAGGAATGTCTAAAAGAAAAAATTACGACTCTTCATCTGTATCTAATAACACCGGAAAGGAAAACATTTCAAGCGGTAATGTCGTAAATTTAACACTTCTGTACAACTTTATATTATGAATAAAAACCATAATTATCTAGAATGTGTTGGATGTAGGATGTTTAATGGGTGGACCATTGAGGAGATTGCTGGAATGGGGGGAATGTTGATTTCGGTGCTTGGAATGATTGGGATAACAATGTGTGCAGAAATCACGCGTCTGATAATGGAGATTGCTGGGCTGGTTGGGATGATGATAGTTATTAGAGTCATATGTTTGAATTTAGTGTTTTTCCTTTTCTTTAATAATTTTTGCGTGCTTTAATTTCAATAATAACGTTATTTTATTTGCTGTTAGATTGAAAACTCAATTTGACGTTATTAAATCTCTCCATATATATTTGAATGTTTTTTTTCACAGTTTAAAAATTTTATATATGTATTTGTAATTAATTACCTCTATTTAATAATTCTAATCATCATTGCTGTTGTTCGTAAATAAGTATTATTTTTTGTCGTTGGATTGTACAAATATGACTATACAATTCATCACATCGTGTTCATGTTACTTGATTTTCTCATAGTATTTTTACATTGCTTATAAGAAACAAAACACTAATATGAAATATAGTATTTATCAAAGTATAGTTCGTGTTCATTATTTTTTTGTAATATCTTTATCATAAAGTAATATAGGAACTCAATCAGCCGATAAAATCGTTAGTATATTGAAAAAATTCATATTATTTACATTTTATTAAAGCCATTTACAGCAGTACATTTCTTATTTAAACACTCTTCCTAATAAATTTTATTTCAATCAATTGATTTATTCGTTATCCATACACAACATTAGAAATAAAACAACTAATATGGTTTATAGAGAGATTTTCAACGATTTGTGATTGTTGCATATTCATGTATTTCAATTTGTGGTTGTAATCTTATATATTTGTTCGTGTTTTAACGTGTATGAAATTATAATATTTATGTTAACGGTGATATTAAAGATATTTTGTTTTCGCAACCCGTGAAATTCACGGGTACTTAAACTAGTTTTTAAATAATTAGTAAACAATAATACTAAACCATACAAGTCAAAGTAACACACTTAATACGACACAAAAAATGTAAAACTTATTAGAATTTGGTCTGGTTTAAATAATTCTAATTTTGTTATATTATTTGATTTTAGTTTTGAGTTTGGTAAATTGGACACCCCTAAATCCAAACACAATTGTTTGGCTATGTTAAGGTTGCTTGATTAAGGAAACATACCAAGACAACTAGTTTAGTTTGGCATGAACAATTAAAAAATTATAAACCCTAACTGAAAATGTTTTTTTAAACCTTGATTTTGAAATTTCTCAATAATTTTAGCATGCAGATAACTGAGATTACATTCTCCATAATACAAGGGATACTTACGACTGGAGATGAGGAATATGGAAAGTTTTACAAACCGTATGCTACTTCAACTGTACAATTTCTAAATATAGCAATATGTGCTACGAGTGGCCTAGACTACTTTCATAATAAGAGGTAAACACATGTTGGTTATTACATTTCAATTGGTTATTAAGACGAGTGTTTAATTCGTTATGGTAATGATCTTTAATATTATGTACAAAAAAATAGTTCTTGGAATCGGGTTTAAAGCTTGTTCTTATACAATGACGAAATTCAACAACCCCCTTTTTCCCTTTAAGAGATGACAATGTTTTTTTTTTTTTTTTTTTTTTTTTGAGATAGTATGCGAAACCTATGCGTATGGTAATCATAAAATAAAGTCATGTGTTTGCAGAATGGATTTAAGTTTTAGTATAATAAAACTAATAACACCCCTAACTTAATTTTGTTTGTTGACAGCTACAACCAACGTTTACGATCGACAGATTCGATGCGATTGAGAAAGATGAGCGGTCCCTTGAAGCCACCGTACGGTTACACCCTGTGACCGCAAGGGTCGCGTCTAAAATCTTAATAGAGACACATGATTAGGCGGTATGAAAAGTTTATCAGTAATTTGTTTTTAATTGTTGTTTATTCTGATTCTTTTTCTTTCTTTCAGAATCATATTATTCGTTATACTGATGTCGACAAGAATCGTAAACTTGATCATAGCGTTTTGGTTTTACGGGTTCGTAGATAATCAAGTCAGGTCTTTTTGGGTCGGATTCGGTGATCGGGTCTCAGTTAAAAAGTACATGGTAGAAGATTTAGTCACTATGTCTTTAGGAGAAATTATTTATTTTATTGTTTTTCATGTAACCATGTTGCTTTGTAAATGCTATTTATAGCCATTTGCATAGTAACCATTTATCCATTCGAAAGAGTAGCTTTCTTCCATATTTGAGAATTGAAGCAGTAACATATTCGTGAGTTTGAGTGCTTTGTATCTGGCTATTTACAGCCTTTCATTGTGTAGGATCTTGTTGTTGGGCATACTCAACCATTGGTTGTATAATGCACATAATGAATCGTTCACAAACTTTTACTCCTTTAAGCTTTCAACAAATAGTTGATTGCTATGACTAGTACGGAAATGAGTTAGCAGAAGGGGGTAGACCACACCGTGCCTTTCGGTACATAGCCTATACGAATCAAGGAAGAGTTTATAGTGAAGCCGATTATCCGAGTAGGGATAGTAACTATATCCGTAAGGGGGAATGTACAACTGAAACAGTTTGTAGAAACTGATTTACGTTTTAGTATAATTAAACTAATAACACTCCTAACTTAATTTTGTTTGTTGACAGCTACAACCAACGTTTACAATTGATGGATTCGATGTGATTGAGGATGACAAGCCGACCCTTGAAGCCACCGTACGATTACAACCCGAGCGAGACCCGACACAATTCTGCATCCAGTTTAGATAACCCCATTTAAATGTGGCCCGACCCATAAGGTTGAATATGAGTTGTAACTAGGGATGTTTTTCAGGTTTTTTATTGGGTCGGGTTCTTCGAAGATGGAAATATAACCCGATAACCGAACTATTCTAGATTTGGGTTTTATGGTTCTCGGGTTTGATGGAAATTTTAACTAAGTCAGTGTTAAAGGACGTATGGTGTAATGTGTTTTATGAATAAAGAACTGTAACTCTAATTATTGAAGTTAAAGGGTATCCATTGCAACCCGATACAAACATAAAGGATGAAAAGTGTAATTTACTCTTTAGAATAATAAGTGTTTTTGGGTTCTCAAATGAGATAAGTTATGGGATTACATGTTTTTTTTTAATTCTCAAGTTGATATTTTAGTGATCAATAAGGTTTGTTAACTTTGCTTTTTGGATGGGTGCAAGTCTGTATCAATGATCACTAATTCATATTCAATTTGTAGAAATTGGAACAAAACAGAGGACATAGTTTGAAGGTAAATGGGTTAATTGTGTTAAATTTGAGAAACTTTTGAAAATTGTTATCGGTTGACCCGTTTGAATTTCAAAAGGTTATCGGTCGGCCAGTCTATTCAAGCGAAGAAGAGAGAAGACGTAGACGGGGTGTCGTCGTCGGTCATTGATGGTGGTTCGATTGTTGCAGGTTGCCGTTTGAAGATGATATGGTGGTTGAAAAAGAGGATATGAGGGTGGGGTAGGGCTCACAAGTTGTTTTTAAATAATTTATTTAGGTGACTCCACTTAAGTAGACAGTGTTTTTAGTTTTTATAGTAAGGGTGTTTTGGTAATTTCACACCCACTTAACACTAAAAACTAACTCTCATCCACGCTAGGGACTATCCATGAACGGAATTACAAAAGTTGGGGACTATAGCTGTAATTTTAGAAAGTTAGGGACTAAAGGTGAAAATAGAGCAAACCACAGGGACTATCCGGGCATTTTTTTCAAATTTTTATTATAACCAAGCTACGGTTACAGAGATTGCTCTTCTGAAAAACCCACGGAGATAATTCAAAAAACCCAATAACAATCGCAAAAAGTTAAGCACATTGCGAGCAATAACGTACTGGAAAACGCTGGGGTAAGAAAAAACCAAACAATTTCGCTAAACCCTAAAAAAACAACAAATTAATGAGCAAACAAACAATTAAACGCATCGATTGGATAAACAAAAACCTAATTAACAGCCAGATTTTCAAATAACGATCAAGGGAGTTGGAGAGGAACATGCAGTCGAATGGGAAAAGGCTTATAAGGCTAAGGGGTATTAGGGGTGGGATGGGGTCATCTAGGATGAACTACCATAGTTCTCACGGATTAAACCACAACAACCATACATCTCATTTTCCTTAATTATTTAAATATATTTTACACAAAATAAATTTAAAAAAAATGAGGATGGTGGTTTGGGTCATGACTACAACATATAGGATGGTGGATTTGGATGGTAGATGAAAGTGGGGTGCCATGACGCTGATATGGAGGGTAATGGTGGCCTTGAAGGTCATGACCACACCCTATAGCCTAAGGGTAAAAGGTGTGTGAGGCTGGTTGGAACATGATTTGCCATGTAGGAACTGACGATTTCTGCAACATCCCTCTCAATGATTCATGGTGGTTAGTGTGGATTGAACCACGATAGCCACGGGCCACCTTTTCTATTTTCCTAGATTTTGACACTTTAAATAATAAATTAAAATAATAAAGGGGATAGTGGTTTGGGGTCATGACCACACCTTTAAGGTAGTGGTTTTGGGGTGGATTAGACGTGGGTGATATTACGTCTATACGGAGGGTCATAGTGGTCATTAGAGTCATGACCACACCCTTTAGCTTAAGGGGAAGATGGACATGTCATAAGCCACGTGTAGCAAACCCAAAGCTCTACAAAACCCTTTAACACCAAGTACAACCCAATTAAGTATATACCACAAAGGTAGCCTAAGGTACAACTCAATAAGCATAAACTCAATAAGCATACAAATGTTACAAACTAGTGTTATATTTTTTTGATATCCGCTCTCCAGATCAAAAACTTACAAACTAGTGTTATATAAATATAAACATTACTAATTAGTATTTATATAAATATAAATTTGCTATGATCTTCCTGACCTTCAAATCAAATAAAATTAAAAAAAGAAAAGAAATAGAAAGGGAAATTAAACCCTCAAGGAGCAAACTGATTTATCAAATAAACCAGCGAACTTGCTACGCTTTAGACAGTTAGGTCAGTTCAACTATTTATGAATGCCCTTGCCCTAAAAAACCACATGTGTGCTCTTTAAAGAACTAATTTCATGTACCAGAATTCATATAAAAATAGTTGCTCAAAGAAACTGTAGAATAAACTCATGAAAGATTAAACGAATTGGATTTTTATGAAATTACCATAAGTTTCCCATGATCCCACGTTAACAATATTCCACCCACATCCACAAAAGCACTTAAATTATAAAAAAAAATTGTGAGAATATAATCCAGTAAAAAAACATAACACATAAATAAAAACAGAGCTAAACCATACACTCTTTGGTTAAAAATAGAGTAAACTACAGTTTTATAGTTTTATACACTGGGGTATGAGGGCACTGACTATATAAAAGCCATAGAACAGTAAACAATTGCAAATTGTGATCCCAAACACAAACACCCTTAATGTTGTTTGGCCTTGTTTTTTTGACACCTACCTATTTGAAATATTACCTAGCTAGTGAGAAAATTGGACGCAGAAACTTTAGAAATGTATAGTGAAAACGATATCACTATAACTAACAATTTCAACCCTTTCATTAAGTTGTATTTATCATTAAGGTACATTACTTTTTAATCCCTGTATTTTATGGGTTTTAACTAGTTGAGTCCAAAAGCAAAAAGTTTAACGACTTGACTCCCCATAAGCATTTTCTTTAACCATTTGAGTCCAAATTTCTAACTCCATCCACCAAGTCTGTTAACTATGAGGGTAATATCGTCATTTACACACCAAGTACAAGTCTTATATGCACATAAGTACAAGAACAAGTCTTTAATGCATAAACTTTTAATATAGAGTAAACTGCCATTTTGGTCCCTGTGGTTTGGGCACTTTTGCCATTTTAGTCCAAATCTCAAACTTTTTAAATCTGGGTCCCTGTGGTTTCAGTTTTATTACCATTTTGGTCCAAATCTCAAATCAGGTCAGATTTCTAAAAAAAACCTGGTTTTTGTCCTTTTCCTCAGGGGTAATTTGGTCATTTATTTTATTGTTTTAACAAATTATTAATTAAAATAATTAAATTAATTAATTCTAAAATTATAAAAGAAACTCAGCAGCAGATATCATCCCCCAACCCAACATCATCTTCTCCAACCAGAGAGAGAGAGAGAGAGAGTGACGGTTCTGGCGATGAAAACGTCATTTCCAGCGACGGAAACCCTAACGGAACCCTACCGGATGTTGTTTCACCGGAAAACTGTCGGAAATTAGCGGATTACTTGTGGCGAACAGGAGAAGAAGAAGACCGTGGTGACTGGTGGTGATATCGATGATGATTGGGAAGGTGTGGAGACGATAGAGTTAGATGCGGCGTTTTGTGCGGCGACGGAGTTTGTGGCGGCGATTGCAGCGGATTGGTCGGTGCAGAAGGTTTCGAATTTAGGGTTTTGATTTTGGGGCGTATTTGGTTGATAGAAGGTTGAATTTAGGATTTTGATTTTGGGGGAAAATGGGGATGATGATGATGATGGTGATTAATGGGGATGATGATGATGATGATGATGATGGTGATTAGGTGATGTTGAGAAGGGGAACGGTGGTCCTGGTGAGAAGAAGGAGATGGTTCCTGTGGTAAGAAGGAGGTGGTGGTGGCAGCTGTGGTGAGAAGGGGGGATGAGGTGGCGGTGGTGCAGTTGGAGACTTGGAGGTGGTTGTGGTTTCATCATCTGTCATCAGCGGGTTTTGCAATGGGGGGAGTAGGTGCGGTGATGGGGATTTTGAAGCGGGGTTGGAGGTGCGGTGATGGGGGTTCTGCTCGTGGAGCTTGGGGAAGATCATGGTTGGAGAAGATGATGTTGGAGAAGATGATGTTGGGTTGGGGGATGTTATAATAAACAGGTCTGATTTGTTAAAATAATTAAAAAAATGACCAAATTACCCTAGAAAGAAAAGGACAAAAACCAGGGTTTTTTTTAGAAATCTGACCTGATTTGAGATTTGGACCAAAATGGCAATAAAAGTGAAACCACAGGGACCCAGATTTAAAAAGTTTGAGATTTGGACTAAAATGGTAAAAGTGCCCAAACCACAGGGACCAAAATGACAGTTTACTCTTTAATATATAATAAACACCACCGCACAGCCACCACTGCCCCACCACCATCCCCGCCACTGCCACCACCATCCCCACCACCGCCACCACCAAACACCCACCACCACCGTCATGTCCCTAACAATCAAATCACAAAAGCTCAATAATCTGTTTTTTCACTCATCTAAACACCCTAATTAACATCTAATTTCACATACATTCCTAAACATTTCACAATCAAATCAGAATAAAGAAACATAATTGTTTGTACTACTAACCAATATCACATTCACTTCCAATAGCAAGCACAGTAGATCCATCTTCAGCATACACTCTCATATCAATCAATTCATCAAACCAAATCAAGCATCCAGAGTTCCTGTACTAATATTCAAACTGGCATAAGCTATACAGTTACACTTCCTCAAACATTCACTCTCACACTCCTCAAGATTCATACTCGCGTTAAACCAACTTCTCCTCGTATCTGGAACCTTCACACCCGACTGCTTCACAAACCCGTCTCCACCCGCCGCACAATCCAACTCCACTTTCCTCACACACCCGTTATCCCAATCCGCCCGTCTCCATTCCTCAGGGAATCGCGGCTCAAACCCACGCAAACACCCACAAGGAGGGGAATCGTTAATGCTACAAATGCCATATGCGCCACATAACCCGTAACGATCAGAACTATCCATTTGTCCTGTCACATAAATCTCCCATCTCATGCTTCTTTCGATCCATGTATACCGCTCTAAAATACCATCCACACTTAGAATAAATTTGAGTTATGAACTGATTTACGATAAATTTGAGTAGGGGTAAATTACACTTTTCGTCCTTTATGTTTGTAGCGGGTTGCAATGGATAACCTTTAACTTCAATAATTACAGTCACAATCCTTTATTTGGAAAACTCATAACACTTTACGTCCTTTGACCCTAACTTGGTTAAATTTTTTTAGTTAACTTTCTACCAATTTTTTAGTTAACACTTTACGTCCTTTGACCCTAACTTGGTTAAATTTTTTAGTTAAAATTATTTATTATTATAAATAAAACTCATAACCCTTATGTGATTAAAGTTAACTAAAAAATTTAACCAAGTTAGGATCAAAGGACGTAAGGTGCAATGAGTTTTTTAAATAAAGGATTATGACTGTAATTATTGAACTTAAAGACTATCCATTGCAACCCGCTAGAAACATAAAGGACGAAAAGTGTAATTTACCCTTTGAGTAGATTGTGATGAATTTGAATGATTGATAGGATTTGGGGATCTGGGGATATATAAAAGAGAGAGAGAGAGAGCTATCTACGGATACTTCATATGTTTTATGGGTAAATTACTTTTTAAGGGTATTTTGGTCATTTAACAATGAATGGTTAACCAAAAAATTCTAACAGTGTTAGAAATTTGGACTTAAATGGTTAAAGAAAATGCTTATAGTGTTAAACTTTTTGCTTTTGAACTCAACTAGTTAAAATCCATAAAACACAGGTACTCAAAAAGTAATTTACCCTTATCATTAATAAGTTATGTTATAAGACCTTTAATATTAGCTGAAATTCAAACTTTTTGTAAAAAATACTTTTGTGCATGCCTGTGTACTAGAAAGGCGATGAAACATAAATGCATAACACATAATATTCCTAATAAGGTTCAAAACATAGTCTATTAGGGTTTAAAGTTGCAACCCCTTGGTTAACAACCCCTTTTGAAACACACAGTTAGCCTAGGCAATCTAATAATCTATATCTATATCTATATCTATATCTATACTATCTATATCTATATCTATATCTATATCTATATCTATACTATATATAAAAGCATATCCAAAGGACTTCTTAAAGTCATAAAATTTCCCTTAAAACACCCATAAAGCATGATGTACAACCCTCTAAAGCACAATATAATTTACAATCCCAATTATGCCCTTCACTAAAAAAAAACACACGGGGTACAACATCAGATGCATAATGTACTGCTCATTAAAAAAAACACGGTATCACTATCTCATTAGGGTTTCAGATGTCTCATCTCATTCCTATCCGCCTCCCCCTCTCTCTCTCTCGGCGATTCAGAAACCCCAAGCTCTCTCTCTCGGCGATTCAGAGGCGATTCAGAAACCCCAAGCTCTCTCTCTCGGCGATTCAGAAACCCCAAGCATTCCTACCACTCGACAATCGTCAGGTAAGCTTAAATTGTTGATTGTGCAACTGAGCTTTTAGATCTAGACTTTCTCTGTGACACCAGATCGATGATTATCTCTCTATCCGACACCGGATCTGTGTAGTATTTCAGACATGCGCTGGGTTCGTCAACGATGGTGGCTATGGGTGGAAGATGATGACGTTGGTTGGTGGCCAGATTGGTACCATCCTTACCAGATCTACCTTTTTGTTTGGCAGATTGGTACCATCCTTACCAGATCTACCTTTTTGTTTGGTATTTGTGTAGTTTATGTTTATATGCTGTTAAATTTCATGTGTTATAAGTTGTTTTAAACAGTTTTGCTACTGTTTTTGGATGTATTTATGTTAGATCTGCGTAAAATTTTCAGATCTGTGTTGGTTCTGGGTTTTTATAATGTTTTGTGAACTGATAATGTGAATGGAGAAATAGCTGAAGCATGATTGAGAAAACAGTTTAATGTAGAATGTTGTATGTTGTATTTGGTTTACACATCAGCTATTATGCTTCTTGAAAATATATGTAAAGTTTTAATTTTTGTTTGCAGTAAATAGTGGAAAATAAGTATAAAATCTGAAAATATATGTAAAGTTTTGTGAAATCTAAAGAAGTTTTTATTTTTTTGAACTTTCTGGTTCTGAAACAATATTGGTATTTTCGATGCTTTAAGGTGGATGAGGGTTTCTTGATAGTTTGTACAGTTTGTATTATTTATATGGAAAACAAAAAGAAGGTTTATAATATTAATCCTCAATCATGTACCTGAAAAAGTTCAAATTTGTCACTTATTTAATGGTTATTGTGGTCTGTTATTCTATCAGCTGCCATCTGGCTGGTGGTGGTTTTCTTATCTTGCTTGTTGATAGTATATAGTATCTTGACTTTGACTGACTTACTGACTGATCTTTTGACTTTGGTTTTTGTTGCTGATGAATCTTTCATGTGTTGGCACTGTTAGGAGCAAACTTGACAAGGGACTTTATTCGAATCAGGAAGAATTGGAGGTTAGTCATTCGTCGTTGGTTATTTTTTATATGAATTTCTGGTTTATTTTTCAATCTTCCAAACGAGTCAAAGACTGGCTTTTTGTACGGTTGCTCTAAGTTCAGGGGCTCGAGGCCGGCCTCATGTGCTTTTGTGTCGAAATTGGTCAAAGTTATGGTCTGTTGGTGGCTGATATGTAAAAACAACCAAGGGGTTGAAGAAATTATGAAAATTTTTCTTGATAAAAAGATTGATATGTAAAACAGATGGAAGGGAAGTATAAGTTTACTTGGTTGTACATAGAGCAATGCCTCGCGCGTACGTGATGCGTGACCCTTGGATTTCGAGACCTAAACGCTTCTGAGCGCCTCGCGCTTTTTTAAACCACGCTAATAGTCCATCATTTGATTTGAGCTAAATGTTGTGTTTACAGTTTACGTCATCTTGTTTTCTTTTTTATGTATACAGGCGGACGGGTACTTGACATGTTCAAATGCAATGCAGTATAACTCATCTGACACTGTTTTCTTTCGCCAGGTGTGCTTTACCTTCTTGTTTCCGATCTAACATTCTTTATATAAACCTTTGGATTAAAGTCGCAAAACTGGCCAAACCTCATGGACAAAAATGGCATTTTACTCTTTTTCATAATCAACTCAATAATTTTTTTTATAGAATTATAAATAAAATAAACAAAAATTGGTATGCGGGTCAATTTAGCTTGGTCCGGTAAGTTTGGATTCATACTAATAGATGCGTTACACAGTTTTTCTACCCGACAAGTTTTGATTTTTCCCATATTAATGCAGGTAGGTGTGCATGCTGAACATGGTTACTAGAGAAGCCTGGCTCGATTTGCCGCTAATATGGGCCCCATTGTCTGGGAAATCGCGTCAAAGAAAATCAGAAAAGCTTTACCGCCAGGTGTCACGTTCGATCCTGGTGTTGTTGGTGAACCTGAACCTCCAGCCCCATCTATATCATTTTTGCCATCTGAAAATTACAGTTATACCCCCATGTTAGCCAGTAACGATATTCTAAACAAACCCGAAACCCCATCCACTTCAGGACCAAAAGCTGAAGACTCTGAGGTAAAAAGTAACAAAACCATACCCCACAGTGGTAAAAATGGTTTTAATGATGACCCAAGGAGTCATCTTTCGAAACGTGGTACAATTGATGAATGAAGTGAAGTTTTCATTTGTTAATATTAAGATACGGTTGTATGATAATGTTTCGGGTGTTTATTTTTCTTCGCTAATGGATCAACGGTTTAATATTAAGATACTGTCATGTTACTTTTGATTATTATTCTAGGTTTTTATAATAGCAGCTGTCTCGAAACGACAGTCGCTTCTATTTTCAGCCACTGTCCCACCTGAGGTTTCTTTCTTTCTTAAGTGTTATCATTATGGTTGTGACATGGTTTCTTTCCGTTCAAGTAAATCTTATGAAAGTTTCTTCGGATGTGAAGGTTCGTCAAATGTGTCATATTGCTTTGAAAAGAGATCAGGAATATATTAAAACGGTTGAAGAAGGAAGCGAAGACACACACACACAGGTAAGATCCTTTATCACACTTATGGAAATGTAATTAATCCGTCTAATTTACTAAAACTGGCATTTGTTAATGGTTTTTAAGGTCCAACAAAAGTCTATGATTGCTCCATTAGACACGCAATTTTCCCTGGTCTATACGCTTTTAAAGGATCATATCGCCAATGATGCTGATTACAAGGTCTGTTTTCATGTTCTCTAGCTTACATCATATATTTTTTTTTCTTTTAGTGATTAGTTGATGGTATGTTTTGTAGGTTCTCATGTTTTGTACAACTGCGATGGTCACAAAATTGGTGGCAGACCTACTTGGTCAAATGAGGTTAAATGTTCGCGAAATACATTTGAGGAAGTCCCAAAGCTTTTTTCGAGGTTTTATGCATTTTAGTGTGGCCTATTTGACCTGTTTTCTTAATGCAAGCAACACCTGAGTTGGATTACGGCCGCATGAACATCGGGAGTCGTCCTTCAAAACGAAAGCCGAGTGGTGGGATTGAATCACTCAAGCAGAAACCAAAGCACATGAAAAAGGTAGGTACAATAGATAGAAAAAGAGTTGCTGGTGAAAAACATAAAAGAAGTATTTAGTAATTCTATACAGCTACAACTTTTGACATTTTAAGTCAAAACATTACAACAGAGAAGAGAGGGTCACAATCAAAAAAATAATAATCCAAAATTTTATCAAATTTTTTTACATTTTAAGTCATGTATGTTTAGGAAGATTATATGTTTGGATAATAATCTGAATTTTTATTAAAATTATTTTAGAGGTTTATGCATTCAGGGATTGCACTTTAAGTGACTTCCAAGTTCAGCTCATTTGACCATTTCCCTTTTAACTATTATTTTAGTTTATCTGAGTGAATTCAGTTTCAACAAACAGTTGGGCGTTTCAATTCCAACATAGTGAGTGTCCACAATTGTTTCCTATTGGAATTTGTCCTTTTATGATGGGTGACCAATTTGAATGGTATCACTTAGACATAATGTTGGCCATTTGAAAACAAAAATCAAACGTCTTTGACATGATATAGATTTGAGGCAATACTATAACATAATCGAATAACTAACCCATCGTTTCAAGGGGTTCTTCTTTTCGAGGTATGTTTTTTGTTTAATTTATTATATTTATTTATATGAAACATAAGTACATAACCATCTAATGTTGTAATTTAACAGTTATATTGCACAAGTAGTTCAGTAGAAGAAAAGAATGCAACCATGTGTAGCCTTAGACACCGCGTCTTTCCACCTCACTTCTTATTCAAGTGGTCTAAAGAAGCCTTGTTTTGCTTGTGGACTGTGGTTACTGCATCCCGAGCCTGCTAGCAGGCCGAAAATTGAGTGAGTTCCGTTAATCTCTTTTTAGTTTCTCTTTTGAACAACCCGTTTTGTGGTTCTAAATTCTAATGTTGTAATGGTAATTTGGTCTTGTTTGTTATCAGTGAGGTGCTGAAAAGTGAATTCCTTAATGAACCGAGAGACGACTTAGTTGAGCGTGAAGCGTTTATAGAGCTTAAAGAAAAGATCGAGGAGCAAGAGCTATTGCTGGAGTTTCTTCTAACGCTGCAACAACGAAAACAGGAGGCTGCAGACAGCTTGCGGAGGACCGTTTCGTTTGTATCTTCCAATTTGCAATAGCAAGAGCTATTGTTTTTCTTACAATTGTTGCTACTGCAGAGAAATTGTTTTGTCGTTATACCAATAGCAGTAGTGACATCGATCACAATCGGATAATTTTTTTTTGCTGCATTTGGGACTACAAAAGCTTCCTACTTGCCAGAGATGATTTATCTCCCAGATTATGTTGAGTACAAAATTGTTCCTGGGCATTTTTATAAAAGCGAATTTATTTAGTTTTACCTATTTCATTTACTATAGATGAAATATAACGCAGATTGGTATTGAAGTTGGTTTGGTTTTAAAAAATCATGAGACGGACCGAGTCTTCTTAGTCGAGGCGCAAAGCGTAAAAACGAACTGACCGTAGTGTGTGTGTCTTTCAATTTTTTTTAGCTAAAAAGGAAATCTCGAGTCGCAAAGCGCAAAAGGAACTGACCGTAGTGTGTGTGTCTTTCAATTTTTTAGCTCAAAAGGAAATCTCAGATCTTTCATTAGTGTTATCTATTTCTCACTAACACCATGGCAAATTAGATAAAACGAATAAAAGTTTTGCTTCTCTTTGGCTCTAGATTAACGTTGGTATCTATTAAATGAATTTAAATGTTTTTCTATTTGCCTATACTTGAGATTAATCATACAAGTCCTTGTGAAACGTGATGGCAAGGGTTTCTTCTATTTTGACCCATATAAGGTACTTTTCAAAATATTTCTAACGATTGGTCCATGTAAACAAACAAATCTGGCTAATGATCTAAAAACTTATATTGTCGTTTACTTAATCAAATATATGTTAGACTACTGTAATTCAAAAGAAAAAAAACGGTTTACTCTCACCTTTTGGTACTGTAGCATTTTTACAAGAATTATTAAGATTTAGAGATCCAAAATTCTACACCTGGTAGACATAAAAGCAACAGATAATGGTTGTAGTATATTAGTAAATCACACATCTTTAACACATCGAGATTGATGTCATAGTGGCGCACTAACATAAATATTACACGATACATCATGAGAGGATTAATAAACTAACAGAAAACGAGTACTGGGAAAGTCACAACTGAACCGAACCTTCTCATGCACACCCTTAGAATTACTAACAAGTGTTGTGTTTTCCTTTGCATCGCGAATTTGGTTTTGGTTATGGCACAAAACCGAACTGCCTCGTACATAGCCCTAAACTCACCAACCTAAGTGATATGTTTCCCGCCGCATCGCGCGGGTAAACGACTAGTTACTTAATTACACACCACACCACACCACACCATAACATGATCTATCTAGTCTATACAACTGCGTTCTTTACCCATGAGTTCATTTTGGCTTTAGTTTCGAAGAAGTGGTTGATTAGATTCTCTCCAACAAGATGCAACACAACCACACACCTTTTAGCCTTTTTAGATTGTTCTTGTGCATCCGTGAGCTCTGCACGTCTCTTTCTCAAATTGATTTGGGCAATGGTAAATGAATAGCTAGTATAGTACGATAAAATTACCCTGTTGTAACGTTTTTTTAGAAATTTCAACTATTCTTCTAGTCGTAACATTGTTGGTTCTTTGTTTTTTAAATAAACTGGCGTTAAAAAGTATGTATAGAACAACTAAAATACCCTTCTTAGACCATGTGTAGTGGGGCGTTTTTAAAAAAAATTCAAAAAAAACGCCGAATCACGCCCCTATCCCATCACATACCGGCGTTATCGGGCGTTTTTGGGGAAAAAATTCGATTGGTGTGATTTGAAAAACGCTGGAACTCTATTTCTTTGCCCAATTGAACCTTGCCATGTGTGTATACTTAGTTTTAATTAAAAAAACAAAGGAAATTAGTTTTAGTTAGTTTTAATTGAAGGTGGTTTAAAAAGAAAAGTTGCAGGTTTTGCAGGTTGTGGTTTAAAAGGAAGAAGAAGCTTTTTCATTTTAGTCTCTGCATTTTGATTATATTTAAAAAAAAGATTTAAATTTCAAAAGTCTTTAAAAAAGGATTTTGCATTTCAGTCCCTAAAGTTTTAATTAGTTTTGCATTTCGGTCCCTAAAGTTTTAATTAGTTTTTTTTTTACTTTTGAATAGGTTTTTTTATTTCTAGTATTGTATTTTTTTTTAATTTAATAAAGTATTTTAAGTTTTTAATTAAAAATAATAATTGGAAGGGACGTTATTGGGCATTATTCCCACTACGGCACTTTTGCAATAACGCCCAACAATGCCCCCATGCTGACTGGACTGCCACATGACAGAAAACGCCCCATGGTGGGGGTATTATTGAGCTAACCACGGTGTTATTGAAAAAAACAATAAAATACCAAACACCCCCACCCCCACCCCCACCCAGCGAGTTATGACGATTGGACATCTTCTTCTCATCGTTCCGACAATCACCACCATTTAGATTATCACAACCCTCATCTTTGGGACTGTGATTCATCCCTAAAAACCGCCTAGCACTAAGGAGTAAGAACCACCACCACCACCTATGGGTTATAGACCTTTAGGGCCTTATATTACTTCAAGTACGACATGTGATTCATGGGTTTGTCGTTGCCAACAAGAAGCACCACACCTTGTCCCAAGCACTTGAGTAGATCACTACTTGCTAGTACCACCAAAATCGCCATGGATTTAAAAAGGGTCGTAATGTAATAAGGGTCCTAATAATCCCACACTTCAAATCTTAATTTCACACCCTGTATACGGGCCATATAACGTTATATGGTCCGTATAAAATAATTTTACATGACAAACATTGGGTCGTATAATGTTATATGGCCCGTATAATGTTATACGGCTCGTATACATTGAGAAAATATTAGGTCGTATAACATTCTATATGGGTCGTATAACATTATACGGGTCATATAGCATTATATGAGACTTGGGTCGTATAACATTATATGGGACGTATAACATTCTATAGGGGTCGTATAATGTTATACGACCCGTATACATGGACAAAAAAACATTCTCTGACATTATTTTTTGTGCAACAATCAGTTATACGGCCCGTATAACTATATACGTACCGTATAGATGTAGGGGTGTGAAAATAAGATTTTAGGGGTGTGGAAATAATGGGAGCCTTTAAAAACTATACATATTCATGACGTGCATCCATACTAACAGATTATGTTTTATTTCGTTCAAGATCTTAGGGTTAATACACAATTAATTAGCAGTGGCGGACCCAGGAATTTTTTCCTGGGGGTGCGAAATATTTTCAAAGATTTTAGGCCCCTAGTTGTATAAAAATATCAGTTCATAGCGAGTCAGGTCGGATCATGTAAGACAAAAGAACATCAAACTAAAATTTATAAATGATCAAAAACTCGTCAAACGTCATTACAAATTACAAACGTATTTAAAATTGTGCCCTATAGGTTTTTTTTTTGAAACATATCCAAAATATCATTTAAAGATACTAAACACGCCATAAGTTCATTACATTCTTACTCATTGTTCCTAACACATATAATTTGCTCCATAAGTTCATAAAACAACACTAAACACTTAAACAAAATAAACAATCATGTTCAACCATAGCCCATAATTTTCAATTATATTTTTAAACAATCAAGCCCTAATATTAAATGTTGATTACTTGTAACTAATCATTTAAACTAACAAAGCTATAAATAAAACAACAAAATCATTTAACTACAAGTCTAGAACAACAAAAAAATAAAAAAAATAAAAATAAAAAGATTAAACCCTTACACATCTATATTTTTTTCTAATCATCACATAAAACAAAATAAATAAATAAATAAACCATACTAGTTCTATATTGGAATTCTGACGTAATATTGGTCGGTCCAACTGGAATTTTGGTTTTTCCGGTAAAAAAAGCCACCAGGTCGTGAGCAGTGGCGTCAAGTCGCTGGGAGTTTTTTTGGTGGCGGGATTTGGAAATGGAATGGGTGGATGGGTTTGGGTTATTTTATTTAGTTCAAATTTCTTTAGGTTGGGTTTGATCTTGTATTAATAAAAATTAATTGCAGATTGGGCTTTGATTGGATTAAATAATTAAGTGAATAAGTGGTTAGTAATTATTTTTTTTTCTAAGTGGGGCGGTTGAAAATTTTCAAGGGGTGCGGGTGAAAAATTCCAAGGGGTGCGATCGGAATTTCCGGCGAAAAATAACACTAAAAAATATTTTTTCATGAGGTGCGCCCGCCCACCCTTGGCATAGGGTGGGTACGCCCCTGTTAATTAGAACAAAAAGTTGACAGGTTATAACTTATTTGGATGAATAAACCATTATAGAAAGTAACTGGAAAAATCGATCGTCATGTTGGAGATTGACTTACACAAATGTGTTAAAATCTACTATATATTGTAAAGAACAATAGCATCACAAGATTCGTAAAAGTGAAAAAATATGAGTAACACCATCTGTGCAGATAAAATTTTCACTTAAACACTCTCCCTTCATCTTGCTTCAATCATGCAGTTAACAAACTTTTTTTTTTGAACGGTGAACTTCATTAAAATGGCTAGTCCTCAAAACAAGGACCGCCAAAAAAACGATTACAACATATACAATGGGAAAACAGCCCAATCCTTCCACATAATAGAGTTAAACCTAGATCGATTCTTAAGCCATAAAAAAGAAAGGGATTTAACTAAAGCCACAACATCGGCTACCTTAGGCGAAGTGTTGTCGAAGACCTTTTTATTTCTAGCATTCCAAATCGCCCAACATGTCGTCATTACAATCCCCCTTATAACTTTCTTCGCCCACTTTGGCCCTTGCACATACTTGTAAAACTTGAGCAAATCTTTAATGTCAACAATCATAACATAGTCGAGTTTACACCATTTCCGAATAAGGCTCCAAACTCCAAACGCAAAACCACAATTTACGAACACATGGGCACAGTCTTCATCATCCACATCACATAAAGAACATGTTGTAGCCGACCAACATGCACATATTACTCAAATACTTAACTTTAGATAAAATTCTATTTCTTTTGGCGAAAATATTATCTTACACCGGTTCAGGTCGATCTATACAGTCCAGGACCGAATGTCGGAACCCGAGACTGAAATCTCTTGTTTTTGAGATTAGCGTGTCATTGTCGGTACAAATCAACAGTTAATTAATTGAGTACTAGAGAATATTCATTCATAATAAAGTTCAAAACAGTCTATGAACTACCAATACTTGCACACACCTGCTGTCTCTATCAGGCTTCGAACTTGCAGCCTCTTAGTTAACAATCCCTCTTGACCAAAATACACAGTTAGCCTAGACAATCTTCTAATAATTAGTTATTTACACACCACACCATAACATAGCATTCCGCGAGCTCTGCACGTCTCTTTCTGAGATTGATTTGGGCAGCATTTTTAGCCGAAACCATTTCCATAAGCAAACTGTACTCTTCGATTGCCTCCTTTCTTTTGCGAATGGCTTCAATGTGAGCTTGAACCTTTGCATCTGACACCGGTTTCTCAATAACATCACTGGCTTAAATCCGCTTGGCAACTTCACAAAAAGCCTCAAGAATTGGTGATATCAAAGAATCAGTTTTGAATACACATTTAGCTGTAATGTCACCGTGTTTATTGAAAATGGCTTCATTTCAGTTAGAAATGCCAGTGTGGAAATGAGAATTGATAACAATGGATTTTGTTACCAAATTACCTAAAACAAGGAAAGATAATGATACAATCTGGGTAATTGTAGATAGACTAACCAAGTCAGCTCATTTCCTACCAATGAAGGAAACTTTCAGTATGGAGCAGTTAGCTAAATTATATGTAAATGAAATAGTTTCATTAAATGGAATTTCTTTATCAATTGTTTCTGACAGAGATAGCCGTTTTATGTCACGGCCCCCGACCCGGTTTGACCCGTTTCAGGAGCCGCGGGACAGAAAATCCCGTGGTATTTATTTAACAGCGGAAGTTTTCATCAGGATCTTTTTAAAACTGCAATTTCCCGGTTATTTTTATTTCACAACTCGGGATAAAACCCCGGTAATTTACAATTATAAGATTTCATAGAGAAATCTTTATTTTTACAAAACATGTTTCCTTATTTTATATTGAGCCACTTCCTTAAGCTTGTAGTGCTTCTCGGCACTTTTCTTGGATCACAATAGATCACCTGAAACATGTTTGAAAAAGGTTTTGTCAGCGGGAAATACTGGTGAATCATTCTTTTTAGTAAAACGACCCATTTATAATTTACAGTATTAAGAGAGATTACAATGTTTCAGATATCAACCAACTACCCACAGTATTTGTCACTCGACCACACATTGGCTAACTCGTTGTCCAATGGTGTCTGTGACTATGGTCATATCACCCCTTGGCTAACCCGTTGTCCAAGTGTGACGATTATCAAGTATTGTATACAAAACCCCACATACTAGCTATAGTTTGGTGATTACATAAACTTAATCACTGTAATTATAACTTTGAAAATAAACATGATTTTAAAAGTAATTTGATAAAAAGAGAATGACTCACATTGCAGATTTAATTTGAGCAGAGCCTAGCCTACTGATTAGCCTTTTAACCTAAATTAATAACATGCACACAACTCGGTTAGTAACTTAATACAACATTTACGATAACTCACGAGATTAAAACCTTCACAACGAATGACAAAGTGCGATACTTAAACATCCATTGAATTAACAACGAATGACAAAGCATAAACCCTAATGTGGGCAGCACTTAAACATCCATTGGATAGTTTAATCAATCGGACATTGAATCGTATCAGCGATCGAGTTATTCCCCTGTTTTGCGGCAGCAATTAGTGATCGTGTGTGTTTTTATAGTAATTCTACAATATCTCAGCGTATATTTTGAGTTTTAACGTCGTTTCAGTGCCCAAAATCAAGTCCCAGACTCTACTATTTATACACAATTTTTGACCCCCCTCGCGTGACGCGAGGGGTACCCCTCTGGGCGTCGTGTGGCGCGAGGGGTCACCTATTTTCTATAGGTAGCCACGTCCCTAACTAGGCTTGCTGAGTTGACGAAATCGTAAAATTCGTTTTTGACAGATAGTTATTTAGATAATCGTAACTAGGGTTTTACCCCCCCTGAGTTTTAGGGGCCCTGATCCTGATTCTAAAAATTCTGAAAATTTTAGGGTTTATACAGAATCACTTGGGTGTCTCAATTAGGGTTTCCTATTGGACAAATTAATTTAATAAATATGACTTTTGATGAGAGTGGTTACATCCTCCCCACCTTAATAAAAATCTCGTCCTCGAGATTTACTGGAATAATTGAGGATACTTTCGCTTCATCTCTGATTCCAGCTCCCAAGTGTATTCAGCTCCTCTCTGTGAATCCCACTTTACTTTAACTAACACTAGTCGTTTGTGCTTGAGAAACTTCACTTTTCTGTCTTCTATCTGAAGAGGTTTCTCAACAAATTTTAACTTTTCGTTTACCTCTATATCTTGGAGAGGTACTACCAAAGATTCGTCAGATAGACATTTCTTGAGATTGGATACATGAAATACATCATGTACTCCAGCTAGTTCTTCTGGTAGTTGTAAACGATAAGCAACTGGTCCTATACGTTGGATCACTGGAAATGGTCCTACGTATCTTGGACTTAGCTTTCCTTTCTTACCGAATCGAACAACTCCTTTCCAAGGAGAAACTTTCAACAATACTTTTTCTCCAACTTGAAATTCTAACGGCTTACGTCGATTATCGGCATAGCTCTTTTGACGATCTCGAGCTGTCTTCAGTCTTTCCTTGATTTGTGTAATCTTGTCGGTTGTCTCTTGCACTATTTCAGGACCTGACAATTGACTTTCTCCTATTTCTGCCCAACAAACTGGAGTTCTGCACTTTCTTCCATATAGTGCTTCGAATGGGGCAGTTTCGATACTTGAATGATAACTATTGTTATAGGAGAATTCAATCAAAGGTAAGTGATCGTCCCAATTTCCACCAAAATCTATCACACATGCTCTGAGCATGTCTTCTAGAGTTTGGATCGTCCTTTCACTTTGCCCGTCTGTTTGAGGATGATATGCAGTACTCAGATTTAGTCGAGTTCCCATTGCTTCTTGGAAACTTGTCCAAAAATGAGAAGTAAAACGACTATCCCTATCTGATACAATGGAGAGTGGAACTCCATGTAAGGATACTACTTCATCTACATACAATTTAGCCAACCTTTCCATGCTAAAGGTTTCTTTCATTGGTAGAAAGTGAGCAGATTTGGTTAATCGATCCACAATTACCCAAATCGCATCATTACCTTTTCTGGTTTTGGGTAACTTAGTAACAAAATCGATTCTTATGAGTTCCCATTTCCATACAGGCATTTCTAGTTGTTGTAGTAAACCTGAAGGTTTCTGGTGTTCTGCCTTAACTTGTGAACAAGTAAGACACTTAGAAACATATCTAGCTATATCCTTTTTCATGCCTATCCACCAAAAGTTATTTCTTAAATCTTGGTAAATCTTATTGTTTCCCGGGTGCATTGTATACCAAGATTTATGGGCTTCTTCTAAAATCTTATTTCTTAATTCCCCATGCTTAGGTACCCAAATTCTACTTTTGTGGAATCTCCAAATTCCATCAGCTCCTTATTCTAATTCTTTTAAGTATCCTTTCATTCCTTTATCATCATCCTTAATTGCTACTTCTTGAACATTCTTCAGTTGTTACATTAAATCTAATTGTAGATTTAATCTAAGAGCACGAACCCGTCGTTGTTTCTCATGGAACTTACGACTTAAGGCGTCTGCAACTACATTTGCCTTTCCTTCGTGATACTGAATATCACAGTCGTAATCACTTAGGATTTCCATCCATCTTCTTTGCCTCATATTTAACTCTTTTTGCCCAAATATATATCTTAAATTTTTATGATCTGTACAGATGGTAAACTTACTTCCGTACAGATAATGTCTCCAGATCTTCAGGGCAAAAATTACGGCTCCTAATTCTAAGTCATGAGTCGTATAGTTTTCTTCGTGCTTTTTCAATTGTCTTGAGGCATACGCAATTACCTTCTTGCGTTGTATTAACACACATCCAAATCCTAATTTTGAAGCATCACAATATACTTCAAAATCTTCAGTTCCTTCTGGTAAAGCTAGGATTGGTTAATTTCTGTTTCAAAATTCTAAAGGCTTCTTCTTGTTTAGGTCCCCATTCAAACTTAACTGCTTTACAGGTTAGCTTAGTTAATGGTACTGCAATTTTGGAAAAATCCTTAATAAACCGTCTATAGTATCCGGCTACACCTATAAAACTTCTAATTTCCATTGCGGATTGTGGAACCTTCCATTTGGTAATTGCCTCTATCTTAGCAGGATCTACGTGAATACCTTCATGATTTACCATGTGTCCTAAAAATTGCACTTCTTGTAGCCAAAATTCACACTTTGAGAATTTGGCGTAAAGCTTTTCTTTTCTTAACAAAGTTAAGAGTGCATGCAAGTGCTGACAATGTTCGTCTTGACTTTTGGAATAAATAAGTATATCGTCGATGAAGACAATTACAAATTTATCCAAGTATGGTTTACAGATTCTATTCATCATGTCCATGAATGCTGCAGGTGCATTCGTTAACCCAAAGGGCATGACTGTAAACTCATAATGACCATACCTAGTTCTGAAAGCAGTCTTAGGTATGTCTTCTTCTTGTACTTTCAACTGATGATATCCTGAGCGTAAGTCTATCTTGGAAAAATATCTAGCTCCTTGAAGTTGATCGAATAAATCATCAATCCTAGGTAATGGGTATCGATTCTTAATTGTAACCTTATTCAATTCTCTATAATCAATACACATTCTCATGGAACCATCCTTTTTCTTTACAAACAACACTGGCGCTCCCCACGGGGATGAACTAGGTTGTATGAATCCTTTACTTAGTAATTCATCTAATTGCTTTTTCAGTTCTAACATTTCTGTGGGTGCTAACCGATAAGGTGCCTTGGCTATCGGTGTAGTTCGTGGAATTAAATGAATTCTAAATTCTACCTCCCTATCTGGTGGTAATCCTGGTAATTCTTCTTGGAATACTTCTGGGTATTCTGAGACTACAGGAATCTCCTTAAGTTCTTTACCCTTAGTATTAATGATTACTGAAATCATATATACTATTCCTTGCTTCCGTTCATAACTAGCAACTTTCATTACTGATATGAACTTCATGGGCTTACGCGGCTTATCTCCTGTAATAATGATTACTTCTCCGGTAGGTGCCTGAATTTCTATGGAATTCTTATCACAAAGAATTCGAGCATGGTTGGCTACTAACCAATCCATTCCTAACACAACATCAAATTTGGCTAATTTCATAGGTAATAGGTTTGCAAAGAATTTATGACCTGAGAGTTCTATTTTTACATTTTGCAAAACCTTATCTATTTTAACTGAATTCCCATTAGCCGTTTCAACTGTAAAAATCTGCCTAATGTTGATTAAGGGTATATTTAGAGTTTGGCAGAATGAAATATTTATAAAACTTTGGTTTGCACCAGAGTCAAATAATACTTTTGCATACACGTTGTGAACTAGAAACGTACCAGCTATCACATCTGGAATGAGTTCAGCTTCCTGAGTAGTTAACTGAAAGGCTCGAACATTCTTCTTAGTAGCTCCATCGGCTGTCTTTGCTTTGTTGTCTGCTGGTTTAACTAGTTTTGGGCAATCTGGCCTGAAATGCCCAGTTTCTCCACAATTGTAACAAATTGTGGATTTCTTCCTGCAATTTTCTTCACGATGTCCTACAACTTTACAAAAGTTGCAGGTTATATTGCATTTTCCAAAATGTTTCCTTCTGCAATTCTTGCAGAAAGGAGGAATTGAGGATTGCCCTGTTCCTCTTCTCTTGAAACTACTATTATTACCCGTACGAACTCCTTGGGTAATTTTCTGAGCTAGTTCCTTCTTCCTGTTTTCATCCCTAGTGCGTACCAATTCATCAGTTAGGGTATTAGCTAATTCCACAGCATCGTCAATAGTGCGAGGTCTCGCAGCTTTAACGATGTTACGGATTTCACTAATTAGTCCCCAAATATAGCGAGAAATGAGTACTGGTTCTGGCGAAGCCAGTGTTGGTACCACTCTAGCATATTCAAAGAATGTAGAAGTATAACCGCGATAATCTACACCCGTCATTCGATGATTTAAAAACTTATTTGCCATTTGATCTTTTTCATATTCGGGACAGAATTTTCTTTCTACAAGACTCTTAAATTCTTCCCAGTTCATAGCATATGCCATCATCCTTCCTTTTGCTTGTAACACCGTGTTCCACCATTCTAGCTCCCCTTCTTTAAAAAGATAAAGATTTGACGCGTACATGACCTGATCATCCTTGTCACATTTACTTATGGTAATTACTACCTCGGTTTTCTCTAACCAACGCAGTGCCGCAGTCGCTCCTTCATTGCCTGCAAATTCAGTGGGTTTGCAAGCAAGAAATTCTTTGTAAGTGCAACCAGGCGTTGCAGCTTTCATTTTCTTAGGGAGCGGAGCTTGCCGTGGATTATTATCATGATTAATATGATCATTGCCTCCATTTACGCTATTACTGAAATTATCTTCAGAAATACGTTTGCTCGGAATGATTTGTTGAGGTTCGATTGGATTTTTAACAGCAGCAACTATTGCTGGAATAACATTGGCTATCCCTTGAGCAACAATATTTTCTATATCTTGTCTATTTAGAAATTGATCCTCTGGGTGTTGCTCAGATTGATTAACCTCATTAACCGGTTCGTTATTAGCGTTTTCCATCTGATAATATATATATAATTTTATTAGTATTGAATATATAACAATTATACACAAAATAATCATATAAATTTCACCATACACATATAGCCAAAACTATTGATTTCTCGATTTCCATTTATATTTTATAGTATGCTTCAATACACACCATTATCTTACACAAGTTTTATTTTAGGTTATTTCACAAAACTATATTATTATTGCTATTATACAATCACAGTCTCATAAACCCCTTCTCCCTCGTCAGTTGATATTTTAGTAACGGCGTTCCCTCTCATCGTACTTCCAGGAGATCTGTTCTCCTACTTCCCTGATCCTATTTCTGGCATCCACCAGCTCCTCGCCAAAGTGGCGGAGTTCAGCTAAATTCTCATTACTCATTGGTGGGTTAGGTAATGGTTCAGGGTCGAACTGAGGAAGAAATGAATAAGGAGTGTTGAGCAGGTTTTGGAATTGCCAATCATTCGTCCACCACTCGTCCATTCCTAAAGGTTGGGTGTGGATTATAGGTTCTGGGATTGCTGGTTCCAAATTTATAGGGAGTTGAGTTTCAATAGGATGAGTAAAAACATTTGTATTGACAGGCTTAATAGTATCACAGCTTGCCAATATAAAATCTAGCTCCTCTTGTAATGTCATTTCCTGGTTTTGTTTAGAGCTTTCTCCCATTTCTATTTGGGTTTGTTTAGAACCTCCTCCAATCTCCATTTCTATTTGCTTAGAATATTCTTCAAACTGTATTCCCATCTGCCTAGACTCTTCCCCGACTTCAATCCCCTTCCCTTTGTCTAAGGGATTTTCTATTTTAGGCATCTTTCTAGTGACAGGTTTCCTCCTACGCACACGCCTCCATCCTACAAACCTCCTCCTTTTCTTGGGCTTGGGTTTCTCCGAAAGTGGAGCATTGAACTTAATAGGTTCTTCTATATCTGGTATATACCTATTGAAATCTCTGGAAACCTCTATTTTTACCGGATAGAGATTTAGGTTCTGAAGGGCGTCAGACAAGTCACTCATGCTGTTATGCAAAATACACACAATTACTAATTTAAAAATTATAACAAAATTTCATAGATAACCTTTAATATTATTTCAGACTGAGTAACTACAAAACAATTGAAAATTAAAACACACTAGGTTTTATTGTAAATTTATTTATTTACTGAAATAAAGTTTCTGAACTGTAGTTGATAAAGGTGCTAAGACTTGGGTAAAATTATTAAAGATTTGCATTAACTGCTACAATAGCTAGCATATAAAGATCTGCCCATTTCTCATCTAACTTGTCCTCCCAAGGTGTTTTACTGGTTAATTCCTGGGTTTCCTGTTTAATCTTCTTTTCTCGAAATTTCTTTATTTTCTCTTTACTTTTCCTAATAATTAGACTTCTTTTACTAGGAGAAAGTGGTTCCTCATATTGTGACTTTCGCACAAATATTCCTTCATCAGGAATTACAGACTGATTTGAGAATTTTGTTTGGGACGAACTTCCATTCTCGTTTGATGACCTATCTAATTTAAGATAGATATTTGACAGCTTTTGCTTACCCATACTGTACACAAATATTCAATTAATAAAACACATAATCACAAAATGACAAATAGAAAAATTAAGTATTTCTAAATACTTAATTGGCTTAAATCAGTGGCTCTGATACCACCTTTTTCTGTCACGGCGCCCGACTCGGTTTGACCCGTTTCAGGAGCCGCGGGACAGAAAATCCCGTGGTATTTATTTAACAGCGGAAGTTTTCATCAGGATCTTTTTAAAACTGCAATTTCCCGGTTATTTTTATTTCACAACTCGGGATAAAACCCCGGTAATTTACAATTATAAGATTTTACAGAGAAATCTTTATTTTTACAAAACATGTTTCCTTATTTTATATTGAGCCACTTCCTTAAGCTTGTAATGCTTCTCGGCACTTTTCTTGGATTACAATAGATCACCTGAAACATGTTTGAAAAAGGTTTTGTCAGCGGGAAATACTGGTGAATCATTCTTTTTAGTAAAACGACCCATTTATAATTTACAGTATTAAGAGAGATTACAATGTTTCAGATATCAACCAACTACCCACAGTATTTGTCACTCGACCACACATTGGCTATCTCGTTGTCCAATGGTGTCTGTGACTATGGTCATATCACCCCTTGGCTAACCCGTTGTCCAAGTGTGACGATTATCAAGTAATGTATACAAAACCCCACATACTAGTTGTACTTTGGTGATTACATAAACTTAATCACTGTAATTATAACTTTGAAAATAAACATGATTTTAAAAGTAATTTGATAAAAAGAGAATAACTCACATTGCAGATTTAATTTGAGCAGAGCCTAGCCTACTGATTAGCCTTTTAACCTAAATTAATAACATGCAAACAACTCGGTTAGTAACTTAATACAGCATTTATGATAACTCACGAGATTAAAACCTTCACAACGAATGACAAAGTGTGATACTTAAACATCCATTGAATTAACAACGAATGACAAAGCATAAACCCTAATGTGGGCAGCACTTAAACAGCCATTGGATAGTTTAATCAATCGGACATTGAATCGTATCAACGATCGAGTTATTACCCTGTTTTGCGGCAGCAATTAGTGATCGTGTGTGTTTTTATAGTAATTCTACAATATCTCAGCGTATATTTTGAGTTTTAACGTCGTTTCAGTGCCCAAAATCAAGTCCCAGACTCTACTATTTATACACAATTTTTGACCCCCCTCGCGTGACGCGAGGGGTACCCCTCTGGGCGTCGCGTGGCGCGAGGGGTCACCTATTTTCTATAGGTAGCCACGTCCCTAACTAGGCTTGCAGAGTTGACGAAATCGTAAAATTCGTTTTTGACAGATAGTTATTTAGATAATCGTAACTAGGGTTTTACCCCCCTGAGTTTTAGGGGCCCTGATCCTGATTCTGAAAATTCTGAAAATTTTAGGGTTTATACAAAATCACTTGGGTGTCTCAATTAGGGTTTCCTATTGGACAAATTAATTTAATAAATATGACTTTTGATGAGAGTTGTTACATCCTCCCCACCTTAATAAAAATCTCGTCCTCGAGATTTACTGGAATAATTGAGGATACTTTCGCTTCATCTCTGATTCCAGCTCCCAAGTGTATTCAGCTCCTCTATGTGAATCCCACTTTACTTTAACTAACACTAGTCGTTTATGCTTGAGAAACTTCACTTTTCTGTCTTCTATCTGAAGAGGTTTCTCAACAAATTTTAACTTTTCATTTACCTCTATATCTTGGAGAGGTACTACCAAAGATTCGTCAGATAGACATTTCTTGAGATTGGATACATGAAATACATCATGTACTCCAGCTAGTTATTCTAGTAGTTGTAAACGATAAGCAACTGGTCCTATACGTTGGATCACTGGAAATGGTCCTACGTATCTTGGACTTAGCTTTACTTTCTTACCGAATCGAACAACTCCTTTCCAAGGAGAAACTTTCAACAATACTTTTTCTCCAACTTAAAATTCTAACGGCTTACATCGATTATCGGCATAGCTCTTTTGACGATCTCGAGCTGCCACGTGGCCCAACACCCGTCGACCCTATACGCTGACCCGGACAAGCTAAACCCTACCCGGACTACCAGGCGGGCCGCGTAACCTCTTGCTACGTTTTACGCGGGCCGCGTAAAACCCGAAGTGAGGCCCTATAAGTAGAGGGTATTGGATCTTCAGTCTGCTCGTTCATTTCTTTTCTAAATCTCGAATTTTCTGAAGTATAGGCATAATCTCGGGTATAAAACCCCCCTAATTAATGAAGTTCTGCTCCGTTGTAAGTATCATAACCCCTGGATACGTATTAGATACGCTGCCCGATTTATCTAGGGTTCCGTAATGGCTGTCGTGGTTCTGCCCGACGTAGTCGTTGGAATGCCGTCTCGGGGAGGGTATTACTAATGTTAAAATGGGTTATTATACTAACACGTGTGCATTTGTGTAAATTATAGATTATCACCAGGAAACCCTAAAGGATAATCTAAGACAGCAATGTGAGTAATCTCCTTTTTGCAAATTGTTTTTATAAAACCTCACACAATTAATTATATATTAAACAATTATTGAGTATTTGAAAGGATACAATTATCGTCGGTATATTGGGGTTTTGTATACAAAATTATGTTACTGCCTTGCGAGGGTAACATTTCCACAAGTCGGGTTTGACAGTACCGTGGGTGGTAATTGGTATGACTTGGAAACAAATGTAATTGCGAGACCGCCCTCAATACTGTACAATGGTTTTTTTTTAAACTTGATTAAACTGGGATTCACTCACCAGTATTTCCCACTGACAAAATATTTTTAAACGCGTTTCAGGTAACAAAATGTGAAAGCCAAATAGAAGCCAGCTGGACAGCACTGAAGGCTTGGAAAAGTGGCAATAAAGTTACCTAAAATACATGTTTTTATTAAATAAAATAGGGTTTTATCCCTATGAACATGTGTGTATTTGAAACTTGGGAATTTCCCACGTATTTAATATATTAAAAGTGTGGTGTTTTATTCTGATAAAATATTTTCTAACTACGATCCTGATGTAAATTCCGCTGCAAAAAATTGACTAAACACGTGATACCACCAAAACTGGCTCGCGGCCGCCCATTCCCGAGGCATTAGGGATTGGGGGTTGCGACAGAGAGGGCAGCGGCGCAGGGGGTTGTGGAGAAGAAAGAGGATCAGAGGTTTGATACGATGTTGTTTATGGTGCGGATTTTGCGTTCCGCCTTACCATTTTGGGAGGAGGTGTAGGGGCAAGAGAAGCGGAATTGCATGCCATTATGATTGCAAAGATTATAAAAGTTTTGATTTGCATATTCTTTTCCATTGTCATATTGAAACTGTTTGATTTTACATTTTGTTATTGGACTGTATTATTAGACTAGAGTTTATTAATGTAAGCCCACATGCTCGGTTAGGTTTCTAGGGTTCCTTGTGATATCTATATATTGTAACCAAACACATCAATAAGATCAACAAGTCTTTTACCATTCTTACATGGTATCAGAGCTTTTTTTAGGCTCTATATCGTTTCCGCCACGTCACACATAAATAACAAAACCCTAGTCGTCACTACTTGAGAAAAACTCTAGACAGGGCGGCGTGCCGCCACTGCCGCCGCCCTGTCCGGCCTCTGTTCGTTTCTTTTCATTCTTTTTTTTTTTCTTATTTCACGTTCTATATAAAGTCTCAATTACGGTTTCAAACAATATCCCTTGTCCGCCCTGTCCACCACACTGATCTGAAAATTGAATGTGCTTGCTCCGCTGTGTAGTCTCGGTCATCCCTTTGTTTTCATTTTGAGGATGCAAAGTAGGTGTCATTCAAAATAAAACAAAAGAAAGATAGTTTTTCTTTTGGTGACATGTTGCTGACATCACATTATAACTTTCATGCACAACTTTTGTGTTAAAATTTCGTTTTGTGATTCAGTATTATCAAGCCAAATAAAGAAAACAATTGGTTTTATTATCGAGTAAGAATTTTTGAATTGATTTTATGGTCGTCGATTCTGTCGCGAGCCCCGTACAGGACTATAGTCCCATGCCGCCGCCGGTTTTTCTTGAGCCGCTACGCCGCGCCATTCTTTTGCAGGACTACGGTCCTCTGGCGCCGTCGTTTAGTTGAGCCGCTCTTTCTAGTAGGACTATGGTCCACTAGCCACCAGTCGCGTTGCCGCACCGCTTGCTGGACTACGCTCCGTAGCCGTGCTGTTCCTTGTCACCGCGACCATCGGTCTAAACCACGGTTTGATCACTTAAATCTACGGATCTCCCTTCTCTCTCTTGTCACCTCTTGACCATGATCATCGGCCTTCTCCTCCTCTGACAACGGTCAACGGTGTTTGGTTTGACACACCGTCGCACGACCACGGTCGCCGGGTGTCTATTTGTTTCATTTCTTTCTTTTGTTCTCACCGGACCACTGTCCAGCCTATCAACCCATGGTTTGTTCAGATCTCTTTCTTTGATCTACGGATCTCACTTCTTTTTGAAGCTGCGCCTGACCACGATCACGGCCTTCACCATCTCTCTTAGATACACCGCGCTCGACCCTGGTCGCCAATTGTCTTATGCAGCCTTTCTTCCTTGTTCATCTTGCCATGGCCGATTGGGATCTTGCTTGTCTTGTGTTATTTTTCCGGGAATTAATAAACTAAAGCAGTGGAAGCCTTACACCGATTTAATGTGAAGTATTGAAGAATACGGATTGTTATTTGTTTTGGCAAAATCATGCAACTTGTGATTTTTTTGGCAGAAATTTGGACCTACAAGTCAAGAACCGAGATTGAGACTAGTTTAGTTTTATTGTTTTGTTTGTTTTTTTTTTCAGTCTAAGCATCCGATTTTCTACCGCTCTGACTGCGGGGAAGTATTGGACTGTATTATTAGACTAGAGTTTATTAATGTAAGCCCACGGGCTCGGTTAGGTTTCTAGGGTTTCTTGTGATCTCTATATATTGTAACCAAACACATCAATAAGATCAACAAGTCTTTTACCATTCTTACATCAAAGAATTTGTTTTGATTACACATTTGTCTACAATGCCACCGTGTTTCTCGAAAATAGCTTCAAGAATTTTTGCAACATCCCGCTTCACTGTGTAGCCTTAGACACAAACTATGTCACTTCGATGAGATGAGAACTCTCCCACCTATGCAAGAAATAGATGCAGATTAGAGGTGACAAAATTAGCGGGTCGTCGGGTAATGGGTCAAACAGGCTGGGTTAACACTTTAGTTTTTTTATATCCTTTGAAATCTGTAATAACTAATATATGGAATGCAATCTTACAATTTATTACCAAACATTAATAAACTGTGGCATCAAAAGATTTAACGGAGATTACAGCAGTAACATTCTAGTTATAACTTTTTTTTAAGAAAAACAACAAAGAACCAGACCCAACCCATTTTGACCCTTAAATTATTAAGCACTTCCTTTATTCCAACCTGTTTGGAAGCATTGTTTCACCATAAAGACTAACAAAAAGCCAAAATTCAACCATCTTTTTTTTTTGTCCATTTGAGGCTATATCGTATTACGTCTTGCATTTTCCAATATTAGTGAAAACGGTTTTTTAAATACTAATCGTTGAAATGTATAACATAATTGATAGGTAGGGAGATACATACCAGCTCACATTGTTCCTCCTTAGGGTCTAAGATAATTACATCTTCATCAAGTAACTACAAAGATAACTAAAGATGTGTTAGTCTACATATAAAGTATAATTAAAATAAAGAGTTGTTGATGTTGTTTTACTTTTGATTTTAAACTGGGTTTGTTCTTCATCTATTTTCTTATTGACATTTTCTTTTGTGTTCTTATTTGAGTTAGAAATCAGGCTATGTAGAAATTGTTTAAAAATAAGCAGATTATAGCAAAGAAATAGGGTGCATGACTTACTATCACATCTTTAGGCGGTTCAGATCGGTTATAATGGCTAAGATTAGCTGATAATCCAGACAGTGACCGAGCACCCGATGTGCCAATGGGCATGTTCACATTTTGGTCAATATCAGCTTGAACTTCATAATTGATGCGAGAAATTTATGATTAACGGTTGAATTCTTGGTACATTCACCAATGATCGAGTTGAAGACTATTAAGTATAGGTTTTGTGATGAAAATGTACAGTGTTCTCATTGATGTACATAGATTATATACAGACTACAAGCTCCAATTTAGGAGAGATGCAAGCTAATTGACCTTGACCAAAGACTAAGAGATAACTACCTAAAATACTATGTAACATAAATACAATAATCACAAGGCATAAATCATGGCATGGATCATGTATGGTTAACACGCCCCCGCAAGATGGAGGCTCCGTTGGAGACTCTAATCATGGATCAGATTGAGAGAAATGGCATCCGTGGTAGTGGCTTCGTAAGAACATCCGCGAGCTGATCTTTAGAGTTAATATGTAAAACTTGTAGCTTGCCTGTATTGACTTATTCTCTAACAAAATGGTAGTCCAAGGCAACATGTTTCATTCTAGAGTGATATACCGGGTTGGCGCATAGGTATGTGGCGCCGGTGTTGTCACAAAACAGTTGAGGAGTGTGTTGTGATTGGATTCCTAGTTCATGAAGAAGATTCTGCACCCAAGCAATTTCTCCAGCTGCATTAGCTGCAGCTTTGTACTCGGCCTCGGTAGATGAACGTGAGACAATCTTTTGACGAGAAGAGCGCCAAGAGATAATCTTGGCACCAAGGTATAAGATGTAAGCTGTAGTAGACCTGCCACCATCGTTGACCCCTCCCTAATCCGAATAAGAGAAGGCATGAAGTGTAAGGGGAGAGTTACGATGCAAATAAAGCCCGTGGTGTACCGTTCCTTTCAAATAGCGGAGAACCCATTTGAGGGATTGCCAATGAGATTGTCTAGGCGTGTGCATGAATTGTGAGAGTTTGTTGACAACAAATGTGATGTCTGGGCGAATGAATGCAAGGTATTGTAAGGAACCAACAAGTTTGTGGTATTGGGTGGGATCAACGGTGGGAGTGGAGCCAACGGGTACAAGAAGATCTGATACACTCATGGGAGTGAGAACATCCTTGGCGCCATCCATTTTGAAGGCGGTAAGAATGTCATGGATGTGACGATGTTGGGACAGGAAGAGACCTCGAGGGGTAGGAATAACCTTAATACCTAAGACGTGGTTAAAAGGACCAAGGTCCTTAATTGAGAATTTGTGACCGAAGGAGGTGATGAAGTTTTCTAGTAAAGTGTTGTCACTGCCGGTTATGACGATGCCATCGACATAGACAAGTAAATAACACGTGACACCACGGTGATTGTAGATAAAAAGAGATGGATCGGATAAGGATTTTCGAAAACCGAATTGTATCAGGAAGGTAGTGAGCTCATTGTACCAGGCCTGCGGGGCTTGTTTGAGGCCATATAGAGATTTTCGAAGTTTGTAGATATGGTTCAGAAACTCGAAGTGGGCAAATCCCGGTGGTTGAACCATGAAGACATCCTCATGCAAGGTACCGTGGAAAAATGCATTGTTAACATCAAGTTGACGTATGGCCCATTGTTTGGATAGAGCAATGGACAAGACGGTGCGGATCGTAACCGGTTTGGTTACTGGACTGAAGGTTTTGAAATAATCCTTGTCAAACTGTTGATGGAATCCTTTCGTAACTAGGCGAGCTTTGTACTTGTCAATGGTGCCATCGGCCTTTCGCTTGATTCGAAAGATCCATTTGCCACTTATGACATGTTGGTTGGTTCGCAGAATGAGCTTCCATGTTTGATTATGAAGTAACGCATTAAACTCAAGATCCATAGCGTGACGCCATTGAGGATCTTTCATAGCTTGGGTGTGGGTTGTGGGTTTAAGTGTGGGCGGTATAGGGTGGAGTGAGGTGGAGTTGATGAGGTTGGAGTTGAAGTACTTTCGGTTAGGTTTGGGATGTCGTTTGGTTGGAGATAGTGAGGGTGGTGTGGTAGTAGGGGATTGTTCAGTGAGGGAAATCGGAGATGGCTGCGTAGGAGTGGAACTGTTATGAGAAGAGGACGCTGCAATGGAGGAATACTCGGGAGAAGAATGATTCGATGGTGTTTGAGGAGGGTTGGTCTGGTCAGTGGATAGAGGGGTGGAGGTATGAGATGTGTTAGATTGCGAAGGTTGAGGTAAGTTCAGTGGGTCCGGGAAAGAAACATGAGTAGGTTCGGGTTGTGCGTTAGTGTTGGGTGGAGAGGTGGAAATATGAGTGGTGGAGTTGGGAACGGTAGTAGAAGGAATAGAGGGTGATGGAGCAGAAGAGGTGTTTGGTGATTTATCAGGAAATAAAGTTGAGGGGTGATTTAGGTGAGGTATGGGAAAAGAATAAGTTTGAGGAGGGTTAGACTTTGGATGTTCAGTGGGATAGGCAGGTGAAGGGGCATGGTCCCAAAGACCTCGCGCAGGTCCATTGGACCATACCACAACTTCACCACAATAAACCTTCTTTAAGAGAACCCTGCGCAGTTGTGCACTGGTTCTAAAAGAAAGAAACTAAAAAGAAAGCAGCCTTTAACATCTGCGCGCTGAGATAAAACCAAAAACACACCTTTACGCAAGCCCATGCAAAGGAATAGTTAAGTTGAGAACAAAACCCTAGAACATCTCTGCGGAAATTGCAACCAAGACTTAAACAAAAGTGACCCTTTTGTTACAACATAATTAACATGTGGTCGAAGCATAGAGGATTACAGTTGTAAACCTTCTAGAAGGCTCCATCGTGCACAACCATTCGGTTATAACTGAATGGTGATGTGGCTTCATCCTAAACACTCATCAAAGTCACGATGATGGCACTAATTTAGAGAAGGATCCACACATACCCACTTTCCACGTGGCGTCTCCCCAACCGCTGATCATGCTCACGATCCGTGTGTATAAACATCACGTTAGTGATTAACGGCAAATGAGGTAACCGCTTACGGAAAATGCTTTATGTTATCTCCTCCGTCAACAAACTTTCCCGCCCAAATCAAGTTATAAATATGACAATTCAGGTATAATCTCTCAAGTTACATTCACTTCACTTTCACTATTACTTCTTCTTCATCATTGAAACCTGTACTTATTCTCACGCCGGACGGTGGTCACGGAGCCCATTCTCCCCGTGGAGAGTCTAATGGCTGTTCGTTTTGCAGTTATCATTCGAAGAAGGAGCTTACCCAAACCCTGGATTAAACGAGAGGACTCACCCCTTTTATGCAGAACTAAACCCCTGGTCCGACCGATTCCGGTCATTCGAACCATTGTTTCTTCAGCAGGGAAGATGGTGGTGATGAATTCAACATGTCTTTAGTGATATAATTTTGATGTGGTTGGGTTAAAGCATTTAAAGGCTGATTTAGATGTCGAGTAGCCAAGGAAAATGAAAGATTGAGATCGATGTTGAAGTTTGGAAGTGGTGTAAGGACGCAACCATGGGTAGCAAAGACACCCGAATGGCTTGAGTTTCATGTGGTCGGGTGGTGTTCCAAATAACATATCATATGGAGTTTTGTTGTGAAGTATTGGAGTAGGAAGGCGGTTGATAAGGTAGACGTCGGTTTGGAATGCATGGGACCAAAATTTTTGAGGAAGGTTGGCATAGTGAAGTAAGGCAAGACCCGTCCCGACAACATGACGATGGCGTCTTTCGGCAACACCATTTTGTTCGGGTGTATGAGGTGGTGTAGTGAAGTGAGAGATACCATTTGAGTTTAGATAATTTTTGAGACCAATGTATTCACCGCTGTTGTCAGTAATAAGAGACACGAGAGGTGTCTTGAAGAAACGCTCAACAAGAGTTATAGCCACACATAATTGGAGAAAAAATCGACAAAGATGAAATAGTAGTTAAACACGTCAATAGAGGTTTGCACCGGTCCCCATACGTCCGAATAAATAAGTTCTAGAGGTCTGTGAACAATAAATGAATTGGAGCCAAATGGAAGTTTGTGGCTTTTATTTAACGAACAAGATGTATAGTGAAACGTTGTAGTCCTAATTTAGTAATTAAAGACCAAAGCACTCGGTATGATGGATGCCCAAGAGTATGGTGCCACGCAAGTAGAGATCTTGTTCGAGTTGCATTAACTTGATGAGAAGAAGAAAATGGTCCGTAGTAAACATCATTGACGTTTACTCCCCGCATGAGATGCGCCCTCGTGCGTAGGTCCTTAACCAATAAATGGAATGGAAAAAATTCAGCAGAGACACGGTTAGTACGACATATTTTTGCCATGGAAATGAGATGATTTCCTAAATGAGGGACGACAAGGACATTATCTAATAAAATAGGTCGTGAGTTGGTAGGAATTTTTGTATGACCAATGTGAGTAATGGGTAGAGATTTACCATCGCCTAAGACAATCTCATCCGGGCATCCATATTCGGAAAGAACGGGCAACGAGTTTTGATTTGGGGCCATATGGCCAGATGCTCCGGTATCCCACATCCATGGTGGTGTCGAACCTGTAGTAGGATAAGCAGAAGTATAGTTAACTGAGGGTGCCAAACCTGTGGGACCCTGACCCGGGTAGTTGTAGTCGCATAGGAAGCGTCCTAGTTTGCGACAGTCCTTAGTCTCATGACCAGGGATGTTACAGAAGTGGCAAAAGGTGTTGTTGCGGTTGGGGCGGTTCTTATTTGAATGGGCAGGTTTGTCTCGGTTATTCCAGGAGGGTCGAGGGTTAGGTGTCATGGTGGCTATTGTGGTATGTGAAAAAAGAAGGTGATAGGGATCGTGAATCTCAGAGGAGATATTGGGAGGCTCCTAATACCGTATTAAGTATAGGTTTTGTGATGAAAAGGTACAATGTTCTCATTGATGTACATAGATTATATACAGACTACAAGCTCCAATTTAGGAGAGAAGCAAGCTAATTGACCTTGACTAAAGACTAAGAGATAACTACCTAAAATACTATGTAACATAAATATAATAATCACAAGGCATAAATCATGGCATAGATCATGTATGGTTAACAAAGACAACAAGGAATTTAAGCTTGAAAAGTGTGACACCTGTGTCACCTCAATCATCATACAAATACTAAACCAATGAAATGTTGTATTTCATACTTGGGATTTGTATAAATATGTGTATCGTTTGCACATATCAATTGTTGTTCAATTTCGAGCTTTAAATCGCTTTCTGGGAAGTTATACGGGAACTGGTGCGTAAACATTATCAATTTAACGCGACAAACACTCAGGGACAGCAATATAAGCTTAACATACCTTAAATAACCTTTACATAACTTAGAAATAAGTTTTGAAGGCTTTGGTATAGCAAAAACAAGTTTATTCGCTCACAGGGACTATTTGCATCAAACTGCAAAAGTATGCCGTTTCGTAAGGCAACGTATAGTCCAGAACTTGATCATAAGCTAAACATACCATAAATAACCTAAACATAGCTTAGAAATAAGCTTTGAGTGGTTCGGTGTGTGAAAATATGCTTATTTGATCTTACAGGGACTAAAAGTGTCAAAAACGGCGTAAGTTTGCATTTTCGCGCATATCTTACGTTCTGACCACATCTGGACATCCAAAATTTTTGTACACACTAATTTTTTTTTATTTTTAGTGATCGGCATGCAAAAATACCGTTCATCGCTTAATTTGGTTCGTTTTCGCGTCCGTTTGAGTTTCGTCGTAATTTAACGAATAACGTGACCGTACAACCAAACGAGCTGACATCCGAGAGTTTTCCGAGCACATTTTGAGTCCTCTAAACTTTATTGACCTTGTAGAGCCTTGAAAATGGCTTAACGGGGGTCAAAAGGGCCTGAAATTAGCTTAAACCAAGTGCAGGGACCTAAACTGCAATTATATCAAACTTTGCTGAACTGGGGAAGCCATACGGGCCGCGTAAGCTCACCCCACATACTTACGCGGGCTTCCTGACTAGCCCAGCGACCAGAAATGTGTTTTCAGCAACACTTTGCTATTCAGGGGCTGTTTGTGCAATTTCCTTGTGTGGAGGCCAAGTTTAAGTGTTCTCCAAGGTCCCTAATCAGTTCCTAACACATGTAGGGCTATGATTTAATCCTTGTTGGCCACAAAAACACATGGAATGATCTTGTGATCCCATGATCACTATAAATAGCCAAGCTATTTCATTCATTCTTTCCTCATTCTTCTCATCTCTCCTCTACAATCTGAATTGGGAGCCCTCTCATCTGATTGGGAGCTTATTCTTTGTAGAAAAGATAGCAAGGACCTTTAGTGAGCATTCTTTCATTCTTTTATTTATGTTAGTGCAGAAAGTCAAACAGTTTGGCCAACAGTTTGACTTTCGATTTTGACCATCAATAGGTCAAGTCAAGGTTCAATTGAACTTTGCAACGTGATTGTAATCACGATGGTTATAATCCTTGGCGATTATACCTATTGATTACCACGTTAACTAGGCGTAGTGACGAGTCAAAGTTTCGGTCAAAATGCGTTTTAGCACGCATTTTGCAACGGAACTATTTTCGGGTATCAAAACCCATTGTTTTGATACCAAATCAGTTTTGTAAGCTAGTTAAACGTGTTTTGACATGTTTAACTCGTCACTATTAGTTTAGTGCTTGATTAGGGTCGTAAGATAAGCGGTCTAAACAACCGCTTAGACTTTCGAACCGGCCCGTTTGGTCGATCATTTGGATCCGACCAAGCTTGCTTAATGATCATAGTTGCATAGGGAATAACCCCTGAGGTTATACCTTATGATCACATAGGATTGGTTAACTATTCGTTAATTGGTTTACATGCCCATATGAAATGACCAAAATGCCCTTTTATAGCATAAATCTGTAATGTGCATATGTGAACATATTTTTGACATCTAATCTGAATTAGTAACATGTTAGGGTATAATTGGGCATGTAAGACTTGACATAGCTCATAGATAACCATCCGAACATAGTTTTGCACAACCGACACGTTATAGTAGCTTATGCTACCATAATGGGTCGAAACGGGTCAAAAGCACTTAGGTAGACTTTCAAATCAGGATGTTAGCTCTATTAAATCATACCATATGAGTTCAATTACTCATTTGATTTATAGAACATCATTCTATCCTATCTCCCGGTTTAGGAGCCGTTTAATAACATAGTTACCTATATTAGGTGCCGTTTGATTTCGTACTCCCTCTAGCTTTGCTTGGTTGTTGTTCAAGACTTCTAAGCACCCTCAAGTGAGTACATAGTCCCTTCTTTTAATGTTTTAAATGTTTTGGGGTGAAATATGTGTACCTATCTGTTATGTTTATGATTTCAAAGTATAATTGATTATACATATTAGTACTTATCTTTTGACAAACCGAATGATTATTTATGATCTAAACACTGATTTTTCAATGATTATAAAATAAATTGTTGGATAGTACATATTTTGTTCACCAGACCGATTGGTAGTATGATATAGCGCTATAGGATTTGACACCCCATTCCTGTTGTCATGGAATGTCTGAAACCAATTTGTTTCTCCATCCAAATAGGGATTGCCTTTGTGGTATCCCTATCGTCTCAAAGGTGTATTTTGATGCACTAGGTCTGATTGAATTCTTAAATCACATTTTTATTGTATATTTTATTATACTCCCAAAAGTATAGTTTGATATACTCTCATGTGTGATATTGTACAAAACAACATATATTTTAGAGTGAATTGCAAGTTTTGTCCTTTATCTTTAGGCCATTTTGCAAGTTTTGTCCTTTATGTTTAAAGTTGACGAGTTTTGTACTTTATGTTTGAAATAAAGCACGTTTTACCCTTTGGGCCTTAAAAATCAAGCACGTTTTGTCCTTTATGTTTAAAAATCAAGCACGTTTTGTCCTTTATGTTTAAAGAATCAAGCACGTTTTGTCCTTAAAAATCAGGCACGTTTTGCCCCAAAGGACAAAACGTGCTTGATTTTCAAACATAAAGGACAAAACTCGTCAACTTTAAACATAAAGGACAAAACTTGCAAAATGCCCAAAGATAAAGGACAAAACTTGCAATTCACTCTATATTTTATTAAACTACCAAAACATATTTTAAATATGTTATTTATTCAACCAAAACATAGTTTAATATGTTATTTATTCAACCAAAACATAGTTTAATATGTTATTCATAAATCCAAAGTATATTTTTGATATACTATCAAAAACGACTATTTTGACAACTAAAGTATATTTAATATACTATCTGTTTAACGATGTTGGAACCGAAATATATTTTGATATATTACCTAATCGACTTTCTTAAACCAAAGTATATTTCTATATATACTACAAACATTTCATTCAAAACATTATTTTATGAACTCATTTTACTTGATTATTTATTTTGCATCATTCTTTTATATCATCAAATTTCTCATAAGTTTTCACATGATTTTTTAAAGAAAACATTTTTAGGTTCATGACTACTTTTTGTTAAAAACATTATTTTAAACTTATAAGTCATGAATCATGCATAAACAAAACCTATGTATCTCACATGCATTTTTATGCTGACGTACCTATTTTTACACATGTTTCAGGTACTGCTTTACGATGATTGTTGATACATGCTATACATAGGATGGACTCGTGCCTTAGCGACTTTAAAACTTGAAAGATAATAATTGTATTTGTTTGAATTGTAATAAACAATGAATTCAATAATTCAATAAAACGAAATTATTTAATCCATGGTTGTGAAACAATGATTCTGTTACAACACTCCCCGACGTTTCCGCCTCGTTTTGTTGTTTTACGTGGTCGGGGTGTGACAGAAAAGTTGGTATCAGAGCCAATGGTTATAGGGAATTAGGTTATTAGTAATGTTTTGACCTAGACTATAACCTTCCTAGGAACCTAACACAAGTTATTTTGTGTTTAGATCTAAAACAATACCGTCACTTACCCTTAGGTGACAACCACAATAAGAACACAAATCTTGAATCCGCTTTTAAAACCAATCATCTGTTCTAGGATGATTGATTACTAGGTTTTGAACCCTCTTAGTTTTCAAAATCTCATCAAAGTTTGGGTCTAAATAATGTGAACACATGCAAACTGGAAGGGTGAATGCATGTACCCTGAGTTTTCTGTCTAAGGCTAGAGTGTTCGTACAAATCCGCAGTATCGGACCAGTCACTCTTACCTGGGAACTCTTGGGGTGAGTGTTCATTTATAGGCGAGCATGTCTTCGGTGATACATTATAATGATCCATTTACTTTGATTAGTCTCTGCGTGTCGTTTGTTTGTTCGAGGTAAAGAACGAATGATCGCCTTCCTTATGTTTTGGTCGATGTTTTCAATACCTCTTTTGTTTTCCAATCATCGACCTCACTCGTTTCTCATGTTCCCTTGTTCCTTTTAGACAATGCCTCCTCGACGTGATGCTCAAACTTTTACTGCTGAGGAAGGCGCAGCCCTTGTTGCTCAACAAATGGCTGCAGGGCTTCCAGGCGTAGTAACTCAGATTCATGAGTTATATAACAATAACAACAACAACACCCAATGTAATTTCAAGACCTTCAACTCTGCCAAACCTTTGAAGTTTTCTGGATCTCAAGGAGCAACCGCGCTCCTTCAATGGTTCGAAAGTTTGGAAAGCACATTCAGGCATGTGCAATGCCCGAATGAGCGTAAGGTTGAGTTTGCATCCAGTGCATTCGAGAAGCGTGCTCTTACATGGTGGAACGGTGTGATGCGTGATAGAGGTGCCGATGTGGAAATGGCACAAACCTGGGAAGAGCTTCGGGCTCTAATGATGAAGGAATTCTGTCCTCGTCATGAGCTCAGGGCTTTGGAACGGGAATTTGATGATCTTAAATAAGACAGCGGTGAACATCGAGCCTATACTGACCGTTATGAGGAATTGAGCCTGTTATGTCCTGCCATGGTCACGCCTGTGGATAAGGCGATTGAGAAGTACGTTGATGGTCTTCCTGACTTAGTTCAGGATATCGTTACTGGCAGCAACCCTACTACTGTCAGACAGGCCATTGAATTGTCTGCCACCCTAACTGAATCCCATATCAGGAAGGGTAAGCTTTTTCGAAAAGGCGACCCAAGACCATCTGAAAAGGCTGCTCAGGTTGAACCAAAGGAAAAACAGGCCGAGGTATCCAAGAAGAAGAAGCGTAAGGCTTCTCAAAACTGTGCCATAACTACTCAGGATGATCAGGTTGCACCAAACCAACCAGCACAACCTCGTAAGAGGAAAAATTATGTTGGTACTGCACCTTTGTGCAACAAATGCAACCGTCATCATTTGGAGCAAGAGCAGTGTCACAAATGTACCCATTGTGGAAGATTGGGACATTTGGTCGATACCTGCCGTTATGCAAATCCTGCTGCTGTTCAAGCACGGTTCCCACCTGGGTCGTGTTATAACTGTGGTGACCTTACTCACTACAGAAACAATTGCCCAAGACTTGTTAACGCAAATCCAGCGCGTGGATGAGTGTTTAACATAAATGAGGCAAACGCGAACAATGATGCAGCAATGAACAATTAGTCTTTTGTATTTCTTTGTCTGTTATCTTTTGACGATGGAACAATTCAGTTGTTATATAAATAAAATTTGATGTTTCAATTTTATTTTACAAAACTGATACAATTGTGTGAATATTTGATCCAACCCTTCGATGCCGACAAACTACTCGTGTGGTTCAGTCATTTCAAGATCACTTGTGATCTCCCCGAAAATGTTAAATACACGTTTCTTTTTAAGAAACAAAGACAAATCTCTATCAAGACCTTCCTATCTTCATAGTTAGATTCTTGAAGGTATTTAAAGTGCCAAACGGAATTCATGGATTGAATTCCTAGTGTGCTTTGAATACTCGTGTACTCAATTAACAAGAAAATTAACAAAATGAAGATCAAGATAAACAATTATATGATTATGTGCTTATGTGTTTTCTTATATGTTCCACGATTTTATGTGATTCAACCAAATCCTAATAGAATCTTCCATATCTCTATATGAGGGATTCATAGTAGGATAACAAAAGGTACTATCTTAAATCCTTAATGGACTTCTACATCGTAGTTAAGTCCCATGGATTATAAAGTACTATTCTATAATTAGACCCCTTGAGTGGTCTGGTTAAATAGATTAATTAGAAAATCTGGTTAGAAATATCATGTGATGATATAATTGAAAAGATCCCTTAAGTGATCAATTTAAAGAGATCGTACGACGATCTAGTTAAGAAGATCATGTGTTGATCTAATTAAAAAGATTGTTCGTTGATCTACTTAAAAAGATCCTTTGGTGGTCTAGTCAAACCGCTTCATGTGTATTCGATTGATTTTCCCCTACACATTATGAAATGAACTATGCGGACTGTGCAAGGAATTACGTAATTATGGATGCATACATAATTATGGAAATCAGTGCACAGAAACCACAGCAAATTTTGTCATGTGTTACGACCTATAGTGATGAGAATAACGATACGGGAACAATGTAGAAAGGAGCATGGTGGATACGCCGCTGGTACTTCCTATATATAAGTGTTCCTTATTATATTGCGAACGTAGAGTTATTCAAGTTACTAGAAGTCCTGGACTTTGACCAATGACATTTTATCTTACAGTCTCCAATTCTGATTTCAAGCACACACAAGTTTCCTATGATAGTCTTCATAAGAAACGTTCTTATGTCCGTAGTTCGAAACTCCATGTTTTGTTACTACAAGGACTTCACTTTGAGAGTTGACAATTTCGCTAAGAATCCTAACATGGCCCAGAGTTTTACTTAGGGTTCGAGGGATTCATTCGAAAGCGAAACAATCACAGTCGTATTCACAGGTTTCCTCTAAAATTAAATTTCGGGACGAAATTTTCTAAAGTAGGGGAGACTGTGACACCTGTGTCACCTCAATCATCATACAAATACCAAACCAATGAAATGTTGTATTTCATACTTGGGATTTGTATAAATATGTGTATCGTTTGCACATATCAATTCTTGTTCAATTTCGAGCTTTAAATCGCTTTCTGGGAAGTTATACGCGAACTGGTGCGTAAACGTTATCAGTTTTACACAAAAAACACTCCGGGACAGCAATATAATCTTAACATACCTTAAATAACCTTTACATAACTTAGAAATAAGTTTTGAAGGCTTTGGTATGGCAAAAACAAGTTTATTCGCTCACAGGGACTATTTGCGTCAAACTGCAAAAGTCTGCCGTTTCGTAAGGCAACGTATAGTCCAGAATTTGATCATAAGCTAAACATACCATAAATAAGCTAAACATAGCTTAGAAATAAGCTTTGAGTGGTTCGGTGTGTGAAAATATGCTTATTTGATCTTACAGGGACTAAAAGTGTCAAAAACGGTGTAAGTTTGCATTTTCGCGCATATCTTACGTTCTGACCACATCTAGACATCCAAAATTTTTGTACACACTAAAATATTTTTTATTTTTAGTGATCGGCATGCAAAAATACCATTCGTCGCTTAATTTGGTTCGTTTTCGCGTCCGTTTGAGTTTCGTCGTTATTTAACGAATAACATGACCGTACAACCAAACGAGCTGACATCCGAGAGTTTTCCGAGCACATTTTGAGTCCTCTAAACTTTATTGACCTTGTAGAGCCTTGAAAATGGCTTAACGTGGGTCAAAAGGGCTTGAAATGAGCTTAAACCAAGTGCAGGGACCTAAACTGTAATTATATCAAACTTTGCTGAACTGGGGAACCCATACGGGCCGCGTAAGCTCACCCCACATACTTACGCGCACCGCCTGACTAGCCCAGCGACTAGAAATGTGTTTTCAGCAACAGTTTGCTAATTCAGGGGCTGTTTGTGCAATTTCCTTGTATGGAGGTCAAGTTTAAGTGTTCTCCAAGGTCCCTAATCAGTTCCTAACACATGTAGGGCTATGATTTAATCCTTGTTGGCCACACAAACACATGGAATGATCTTGTGATCCCATGATCACTATAAATAGCCAAGCAATTTCATTCATTCTTTGCTCATTCTTCTCATTTCTCCTCTACAATCTGAATTGGGAGCTCTCTCATCTGATTGGGAGCTTATTCTTTGTAGAAAATATAGCAAGGACCTTTAGTGAGCATTCTTTCATTCTTTTATTTATGTTAGTGCAGAAAGTCAAACATTTTGGCCAACAGTTTGACTTTCGGTTTTGACCATCAATAGGTCAAGTCAAAGTTCAATTGAACTTTGCAACGTGATTGTAATCACGATGGTTATAATCCTTGGCGATTATACCTATTGATTACCACGTTAACTAGGCGTAGTGACGAGTCAAAGTTTTGGTCAAAATGCGTTTTCGCACGCATTTTGCAACGGAACTATTTTCGGGTATCAAAACCCATTGTTTTGATACCAAATCAGTTTTGTAAGCTAGTTAAACGTGTTTTGACATGTTTAACTCGTCACTATTAGTTTAGTGCTTGTTTAGGGTCGTAAGATAAGCGGTCTAAACAACCGCTTAGACTTTCGAACCCGACCCGTTTGGTCGATCATTAGGATCCGACCAAGCTTGCTTAATGATCATAGTTGCATAGGGAATAACCCCCGAGGTTATACCTTATGATCACATAGGATTGGTTAACTATTCGTTAATTGGTTTACATGCCCATATGAAATGACCAAAATGCCCTTTTATAGCATAAATCCGTAATGTGCATATGTGAACATATTTTTGACATCTAATCTGAATTAGTAACATGTTAGGGTATAATTGGGCATGTAAGACTTGACATAACTCATAGATAACCATCCGAACATAGTTTTGCGCAACCGACACGTTATAGTAGCTTATGCTACCATAATGGGTTGAAACGGGTCAAAAGCACTTAGGTAGACTTTCAAATCAGGATGTTAGCTCTATTAAATCATACTTACTCATTTGATTTATAGAACATCATTCTATCCTATCTCCCGGTTTAGGAGCCGTTTAATAACATAGTTACCTATATTAGGTGCCGTTTGATTCCGTACTCCCTCTAGCTTTGCTTGGTTGTTGTTCAAGACTTCTAAGCACCCTCAAGTGAGTACATAGTCCCCTCTTTTATTGGTTTAAATGTTTTGGGGTGAAATATGTGTACCTATCTGTTATGTTTATGATTTCAAAGTATAATTGATTATACATATTAGTACTTATCTTTTGATAAACCGAATGATTATTTATGATCTAAACACTGATTTTTCAATGATTATAAAATAAATTGTTGGATAGTACATATTTTGTTCACCAGACCGATTGGTAGTATGATATAGCGCTATAGGGTTTGACACCCCATTCCTGTTGTCATGGAATGTCTGAAACCAATTTGTTTCTCCATCCAAATAGGGATTGCCTTTGTGGTATCCCTATAGTCTCAAAGGTGTATTTTGATGCACTATGTCTGATTGAATTATTAAATCACATTTTTATTGTATATTTTATTATACTCCCAAAAGTATAGTTTGATATACTCTCATGTGTGATATTGTACAAACAACATATATTTTATTAAATTACCAAAACATATTTTAAATATGTTATTTATTCAACCAAAACATAGTTTAATATGTTATTTATTCAACCAAAACATAGTTTAATATGTTATTCATAAATCCAAAGTATATTTTTGATATATTATCAAAAACGACTATTTTTGACAACTAAAGTATATTTAATATACTATCTGTTTAACGATGTTGGAACCGAAATATATTTTGATATATTACCTAATCGACTTTCTTAAAACCAAAGTATATTTCTATATATACGACAAACATTTCATTCAAAACATTATTTTATAAACTCATTTTACTTGATTATTTATTATGCATCATTCTTTTATATCATCAAATTTCTCATAAGTTTTCACATGATTTTATAAAGAAAAGATTTTTATGTTCATGACTACTTTTTGTTAAAAACATTCTTTTAAACTTATAAGTCATGAATCATGCATAAACAAAACCTATGTATCTCACAGGCATTTTTATGCTGACGTACCTATTTTTACACATGTTTCTGGTACTGCTTTACGATGATTGTTGATACATGCTATACATAGGATGGACTCGTGCCTTAGCGACTTTAAAACTTGAAAGATAATAATTGTATTTGTTTGAATTGTAATAAACAATGAGTCCAATAATTCAATAAAACGAAATTATTTAATCCATGGTTGTGAAACAATGATTCTGTTACAACACTCCCCGACGTTTCCGCCTCGTTTTGTTGTTTTACGTGGTCGGGGTGTGACAAAAAGCGTTCCACATTTTCTATATGATTTATGCTTTTCAATCACGTGTTCAAAACTTATTTTATCATGAATGAACTGTTTCCTCCATTGTTCTCTAATAGCATCTTTTTTACACCTTTGGCTTTTCAGAGACGGTAATTGTAATGACTTGCACAAAAATGTCCTAAACCGCTCCGTAAGCGAAAACACGAACCCGTAAAACCTTACTTTTTATGAAAACCAAGAAAAACAAATTTTTGTACTCGGTCGCTGGGTGCGACAAAATAAGAAAAGATCTTCGCGGGGGGCGACAGACCTAGGGATTACGGATAAGCATGTGGGATACGCGTCGTCCACGTGGTGAGCCTAAGGGGTGACACGGCAGCCCTAGCCGTAGCTAGGCTATCCCTCACGAACCGCGAGGGACTTAACTACATTTGTCGCGGGCCGCGAGAAAGTCACAAATCAGCTATATATTGAGCATTGCATGGGCAGTCTTCTGTGCTTGAAATTCTCTTCTAAAATCACCATATTCTGCTCTAAATACACGTTCAAAATACCGAAACGTTGCTACGATAACGGGGTAATAACTCGATCACTACTACGATACAATGCCCGATCGATTAATAACTGGGTCAGATAATTATAAGATAGAAACAATTGTAATCGCTCTTAATACTGTAAATTATAACAACGTATCTTTTGTATAAATTGAATGCACTCGCCAGTATTTTTCGCTAATAAAATCTTTTTAAAACATGTTTCAGGTGATTTACTGTGAAGAAAAAGGAAAAGTGCCGCGTAGCACTCCAGCTTAAATAAAGTGGCTCAGTAAATAGAAATAAACATGTTTTCTGTAATAAGGAGTTTCCTAGTAAAATTCCTGTCTTGTAAAATACGGGGTTTATCCCGATAGTTATAAATAAAATAATTCGGTGTTTTCTTTCCAAAACGGTCCTGTTAAAATTTCTGCTGCCAATATGAATACCAATACCACGGGTTTCTGTCCCGCGGCTTCCGAGCCGGGCAAAATGGGTAGGGGGCCGTGACAGAAAAAGGTGGTATCAGAGCCACTAATTTAAGCAAATTAAATATTGAAAAATACTTAAAATTTTAAACCGGAATTGTGTACTTCTGTGAAATTTAATTGCAATAATTAAAATTTAATTTAGAAATTTGTGCTTCCTTATGTGTGTAACTAACAGCATGAGTGAATTATCGGAGGCTCTCCAAAACCTCTCGATACATTCCACTGACATGGAAGCTACCGAGAACCAGACCGGTTACCAAGCTGAGGCAGATGAGCCCACTGGTGTTCCAAGCCCAAGAGAAACCCAAACCCAAAAAGAGAATGAGGCTTTTAGACCGGAAAAGGGGGAGAAAAAAGAAACCCTGCGGCTCAAAAAGTGAAGAAAACAGTCAACCCAAAGGGGAAACAGATTGTGGGAGAAAGCTCTGGACAGGCTCCGGATTAACCACCCTGGGAAGAACTAGACAGGAAATTAGCAAACTGCGACCTTTTTGGACCAGCTGATGAAAACCTTATAAATTTTCCCGCTCAATCTGAACTTCCTATAAACCTGGAACCTGCCATCCCTGAACCTATTATGAACCCACTACCCCTTTCTGGGCAAATGGAGGAATGGTGGACAAACGACTGGCAGTTCCAAAATTTCATGAATAATCCTGACCCTTACCACCCACTGTTTGAACCAGCCCCCGCCAATTTTCCACCAATGAACCAGGAAAACGTTGCTGAAGAACTAGTGGAAGCAGGAAATAGAATTCGAGCAGTGGGTGAAAACCTCACCTGGGAGTACGATGAACGGGAGTTCCACTTCTGAAAACCGATTAACTATAGTTAGGTGTTTTGTGTAATAGTAATATATGGAAAAAGAATAAAATAATAAAAATAAAAATAAATATAATAATAATAATAATAATAATAATAAAAATGTATAATAATATAAATATCACTAAAATAAAACATCTGTAAATAGTGGTTTGTACGGATGCACATATATATATATATATATATATATATAAATCTAAGTCGCAATGATCGACGGTTTTGGCTATACGTGTTGACCCAGTTTGTGGTTGTGATTGCCATATTTGTTTATTTGATACCTATTTTGTGATATTAATTGGTGTATTATATTCAGATGGCAAACGCAGTTAACCAACTGGCAAACGAAGTAAATCAATCGGAACCAAATAATCAGGAAAACTTTCTAAATAAAGAAGATATAGAAAACATAGTTGCTCAGGGTATAACCAATGCTATCCCAGCAATTGTCGCAGCCGTTAAAAATCCAGTTGAACCTTCTAAAGCCGATAATAGCAAATGCTCCCAGGATGATAATTTTAGTTATAGCGTAAATGGAGACAATAATAATATAATTGAAGCCCCATTACCTAAAAAGATGAAAGTTGCAACAACTGGTTGCACTTATAAGGAATTTCTAGCCTGTAAGCCAATTGAATTCACGGGAAATGAAGGAGCAACTGCAGCACTCCAATGGCTAGAAAAGACCAAAACTGTCATCAAAATAAGTAAGTGTACAGACAAAGATAAGGTAATGCATGCTTCTAATCTATTCAAAGAAGAAGCATTAGAATGGTGGAATACGGTGCTATAAGCTAAAGGAAGCGACATGGCGTATTCCATAAGTTGGAAAGAATTTAACGATCTGATAGAAAGGAAGTTTTGTCCTCCCTATGAAAAGGAACAAATAGCGAATCAGTTCCTGAACCACAGAATGGTAGATGTTAAGTGTCGTGAGTACACTTCAACATTTTCCAAGTATGCAAGAATAGTGCCGACTCTGGCCTCGCCAGAACCCGTACTTATTTCTCGCTACATATGGGGATTAATTAGTGAAATCCGTGATATAGTCAAGGCCGCCAGACCCCGAACTATCGACGACGCAGTCGAATTGGCCAATACCTTGAGTGACGGATTGGTTCGTATGAGAGAGGAGAATAGGAAGAAGGAATTGGCTCAGAAGATTACCCAAGGTTTCCGTTTGGGTAATAATAATAATAATAACTCCAAGAAAAAGGGAACTGGGCAGTCCTCTGCACCGCCATTTTTGCAGAAACTGTAAAAGGAAACATTTCGGAAAATGTAAGGAATATTGCAATTTCTGCAAAATACCGGGGCACCGAGAGGAGGAGTGCAGGAAGAAATCAATGATCTGCTATAATTGCGGAGAAGCCGGACATTTTAAGCCAAATTGCCCTAAATTAGTTAAGCCAGCTGACAACAAAGCAAAAGAAACCGATGGAACTAATAAGAAAAACGTAAGAGGTTTCCAGCTGACAACACAAGAAGCAGATCTAATTCCTGACGTGATAGCTGGTACGTTCCTTATCCATGACGTTTATGCAAAAGTATTATTTGACTCTGGTGCCAACCAAAGTTTTATAAATACTTCATTTTGCCAAGCTCTTAACCAACCATTAACCAAACTTAGCCAAGTGTATACAGTAGAAATGGCCGAAGGAAACTTTATCAGTATAGATAATGTCACACCCCCAAAAATGCCCCAAGCAGAAACCCCCCGCGAGGCGTGTGACGTACCGGGATCTAGCCACCAATCACATTGAACTCATACAAGATTTTTAAATGAAACTTTCATTCATTAACATAAAGTGTTACAAAACAGTAATTACAAATCATCGTGTTCAGCGGAAGCATAAATCGTTAGTTAAGTGTTTCATAAACCATATGGATGATAACCATTAGACTCGTCTCGTGATTCCATGTATTTCGACCCATGACCACTCCAGCATCCCAGACAGCAAGTTCCACGTCCACACATACCTATAACGTGAGAGCATGCACACACGTGTATCAGACAACGCTGGTGAGTTCATAGTTTTACAAAAATGTTAGTTACCAAGTGTTTCGTTCAGTTCACTGATTACAATGTTGATAATACCTTGAATACAAGACGGCTCCAGATTTATTTTGCCCTTTCCCTAATGCTCCTATCAAAGCATTGGGCATGACTGAGTCATTAGTTCACACCCATCCTCTCAGGTAAGGGGTGAGGGTGCCAAACCTAGATAGCGCTACCAACTAATACTCTGTTACTTCTCAGGTAACAAACAAAAAGGAGGGACTTTAATGGTGATAGGATGAGTGTATTATTCAACATTCCAGATTTACCCATAAGACGTATTCCTCTCAGGAATACCCAATTGATTTACCCAAAAACCTATCCCTCTCAGGGATACCCAATGACTGTCCCAACCACCGGGACGCATGCTCAAGAGAAATGAACTCACCTTAGTTTTGCTCGGTAAGATTTGTTACTTGTTTACAATTAGACACCCAATCCTAATATGGTTCCAATGATAGTCAGTTTCCGTATACACATAAATCACATGTTCTTTGTACATATTCCATAGGTAGTAAACAATTATGGCACATATCATCAGTTCGGTTTACATTCAAGTAATTAGGCAAGTTCACATAATATATACAACAAACTTTTGGGTCATAAGTAATTTTGTATGACAAGCATACTAGACTAACAGTAACTTGGCGGCCCATTCCGATATTCATGATAGTGTGCGGCCCAGTACGAGTGATTCGTGGGTCGGGTGGCAGCCCACTCGACCTAACCCAAATTTCGCAATAGTTTTCTACACCTTTATATTAATCCCACTTTATACCTTAAGATGCATTATGAAATATTTATTTAAAACATGAATATGTATAACTCAAGGGTTCCATTTATTCAAATAAACACCTAACATGATTGGCATGACATACCCCATCCCTATTTTATGATAACCAACCCCAGTTACCTCCTAGTGTCCACATCGTCACCATCCATAATCAATATATACAAACTAACATGCTTGTTCTTATACACCTAACATATAATCGTCCAAACATTAAACACATAAATTAGCGGCCTAGTCTTCTGGTTTGTTCGACCCGTGGTGACACTTTGGCCCATATTCAATATGCGGCCCAAAGTAATATGTGACCAAGTGTAAATCATGCGGCCCGCTAATGTGGTCCAATCCAACGAAGTGTACCACCAATTGTGTTTACCCAACCCGGGCCCAGTCCGTTTAACATATCATCTTTCAGTTTTTTTTTGATTCAAGCATTTTACTTTCATTGCTTCCAATGAATCTCTATGATCACTAAGATCACACAAGAACACCACATCATGTACTGATTCTCTCAATCATCGATAACAAACATCCACAACCCAAGTGTCTTAGTTAGCATCTAATAATAACATATATGCAAACAATCCATCAATTGATTATCATAACAAGTTCTTCGCAGTAACCATTACAACCGATACCTAATTGCCTATCATTTAGTCGCTATCAGAATCTAGTGTACATGCAACCCTAGATTATGGATTCCATCACCATGATCACTTCAGGATCATGATAACAGTTTATCCCCGTGTATTTATGTATATCAATACCACACATCATTGAATCACAAGACCAGAATATAAATATATATAACATGGAAATCAATTCGATGATGATTGCACCAACCCAGTGATCGTGTGAGAGGGAAAGCCACGAAGGAAAGCTGTGATCCAAGTGAAGCTGCTGCTGATTCGCGGGTAGAGGGAGGAGAAAGGGTTTAGAGTTCGTTATACTTTGCAAGATATTAGGATCCAAACCTAGGCTAAGAATGTATACGTACAAGCAAGTATATCGGGCTCCCTAATGGGCTCGTAATGGCTGTGGATCAAAGTGTAAACAAATAGAGGGGTCTTTGGGCCGATTACTTGGGGTCAAGGAATCACGAAATACTAACCTTGAAAGTTCGGGTTGTCACATCATCCCCAACTTAAAAGAAATTTCGTCCCGAAATTTGATAAGCAAATCCCAGAGGAGTAAGGAAGTGATAAATCAAGATGAATGTACATTTTCCTCAAGTGCCACATCATCCCCAACTTGAAGTGGAATTTTGTCCTGAAATTCACCAGTGATACCAGAATTAGATTGGTCATCAGGAAAAAGTTGAGGATACTTGAGCTTCATCTGATCCTCGCGCTCCCACGTGAACTCCGGTCCACGTCTGGAGTTCCAACGAATCTTTACAATCAGGATTCGACTATGTTTATGCACCTTGACTTCCCGGTCCATAATCTCTATAGGTTCTTTGACAAACTGCAACTTGTTATCAATCTTGAGTTCTTGAAACGGTACCACCAGTGTTTCATCAGATAAACACTTCTTCAGTTGCGAAACATGAAAGACATCGTGAACATTGCCCAGCTCAGCAGGTAACTCGAGCTTGTAAGCCACTTTACCGATCCGCTCCAGGATTTTTAAATGGCCCATCGTAACACGGATTAAGCTTGTCGCGCTTCCCAAAGTGTACGACACCCTTCCACGGCGAAACTTTCAGCATAACACGATCACCTACAGTGAACTCCAACGGTTTCCTACGCTTGTTATCGTAGCTTTTCTGACTATCACGTGCTGCCTCCATACGATTTCCGATCCACACAATCTTCCCAAGAGTTTCGAGTACAGGTCCAAGACCCGTGATTAGGTTGTCACCCAATTTAATCCAACAAGGAGATTAGCGTTACCGTCCATACAATGCCTCAAACAGAGTTTTCCGAATACTAGAATGGTAACTGTTGCAGTAAACTCAACCAAGGTAAGTGTCCTTCCAATTTTCGCTAAGGCCAGTCACACACATGCTCGCAGCATGTCTTTGAGTGTCAGGATGGTTCGTTTACTTAGATCGTTTGTCCTACGGTGATAAGCAATGGTCATGTCTAGACGTGAGTTAAGAGTGTTGTGTATTACCTGACATGAATCAGGTATAGCTCGAAGTCAGAGGTAACAGGAGTTGGCACCCCGTGCCTAGAAACCGCCCTTCACAGGTAATTACTCACAAGATACGAAGACTTGTCAATTTTTCCTGATTGCAAGAAAGTCTGCTGATTACATGAGACCTTCAACGATCACCCAGGTGATTTAGTTTCCGTTTCGAGTTGTAAGTAGACTAGTGACAGAATCCATGGCAATCTGTTCTCATTCCCATATGGGTGTTTCTGGTTGCTGATACTTCACCTTGACTTTCCTACAAATCTACCATCATTCACATACATAGCTAGGTGGGCCTTCATGTCCGATCACCAGTACAAGATTTATAGCTCCCAATATCTCTCATCAAAACCCCGACAAATAGAATATCGAGGCCAGTGTGCTTTGCTCAACACGAATTCCCTACAGTTTCCATATAACGAGACCCACATTCGTTCCATGAGGTAGCGAACATCGTCCGACTTGCAACGGTTGCTTCTCCATGCCCCGCATGGGTTTAACTTGAAAATTCTCTTCCTTCAGTTTTCCAGTTTGAACAGAGCTAGTCTGATCAGGTAAGTTAGAGTCGATAGTGAGCTGCAAAGCTCGTGCACATTCAGGTTTCACAGTCGTAATCATTCAAAAGTTCCATCTAGCGATGTTATTACATGTTTAGCTCTTCCGAAACAAAGGTACACGGGAGGCCCTTGTGATCGGTCTAAGTAGTGCATTTGGTACCATCCAAGTAATGCCCCCAACTTAAATCCAAAGACCATGGTTTCCACCGCAGGTTGTGACTCGTGTAATTCTTCTTGTAAATCCACTACGTAAGCTATCACTTTCTCATGTTGCATCGGCATGTAACTGGGACTTTGATTCGAACCATCATGGTATACCACTATATCACCCGTACCCTCGGGTAAAGACAATGCTCAGTGCATGGTAGTGTTGGATTTTAAAAGCTGAAAAGACGTCCTCCTGTTTTGTCACTCTTAGGTAGACTTCACATGGAGTTGCTCCTCCCCTAGGGGTTCCAATCTATGATAAGATACATGTGCCGTTCGTGGCGTTCCTTTCTCTTGGGGGTGGTTCCAAGTGTCATGTGTAAACATGGTTGACAGTTTGACGAGGTGAGGTTTACACACACGATTCATGTGATCTATAAAGCTGCTGGTGTATGTAGTAACTTCAATATCTGAACAGAAAATCATAGTAACCGTACTGTGTCTGTAACGCCGTGCTAAGAACATCCTCCCCTCCCCTCGGCCTTCCATCAGGTGATAGTCCAATCTTAAGTCGGTTTCCGAATAGAAGCTTGATCCTTGCAGTTGGTCAAATAGGTCGTTAATGCGAGATATAGAGTGACAGTCTATGATTGCCATCTTTAGGTAGTCTGTACGCGTACGAAAGAACTTGTCAATCACCTCCACAAACAGAGTTGGGGCTCCCCAAAGCAAGGAGGTAGACCAGTTAAAACCCCTGCCCAACGATTTCTAGAGTTGATTCGACAGTCCTTACAACTCTCTTAGTGCAAGACGATAAGGAGTATGAGTGACCAGGGCTGCTTCTGACGGGATATGAATCTGATATTCCACTTGGTCAGTTGTGGAATTAAACCTGAAAGTTCCTTGAGTAGATACTGAGAGGAATCATAGGCGATTGGTGGATCCTTGATCCCCTTTCCTTAGCCTTAACATTGGTAATGGTTTCCCACACAGCGGGGTAATCCCTCCATAGACACTCCTGGGCTTCCATTGCTGAAATGATACTAACCATTACACCACCCTGATTATCACACCCCGATATTTCCACGTATTACCGGTGGGCCCGGTGGGGAGTATCGTGACGTAGTTGATATCATCATAATCAAACAAAACAATAATTAAATGCACAGCGGAAGCAAAAGATAGATTCATTTCAACTTTTATAAATTGTAATATTAAGTATCACGGTATAGTTGAAATAGATCCACAGGCGGATCAAAATAAAAAGGAGACATTGTTCAACAGTGTTATGACATCCAAGCTTGCGAGACTTATTGTGGACGCTAGGAGAAAGCCAGCCTAGTTCGAGTAGTACCTGCACTTAACCTTTTTGGGAAAATACGTCAGTTTACACTGGTAAATACAATTTAACTGACTCATTTTGAAAAGTTTAAAAAAATTGATTTGAATGCACGTGACACAAAACTTTTTATAACTTGGGATAATTATTTAAATATAATCTTGTAAAAGAATTACATGTTTCTTATGCGTTCAGTAGCCCGGTTTGTACCGGGTTAAAGATCAATAGACACACCACATTATTTATTTAGGCACTGACGGGTGTACGCCTACACCCCGTGCTTAGGTCGTGGCCATTTAGTAAAATGATGCAAAGGATATCCGGGACATGGTCATTAACCCCCCAAAGGCTTTAAGCAAACAAAACATTTCCAAACGGAGCATATCAATGGTTTAACCTCTATTCGATTAAAGATTCAATGCCCGACCAAGCGGTATTTTATATACCATACCCCAAGCCCGTATAGGGAAAATAAGTTAAAAGTATTTACCTTTGCAAGTATAAATCACAAATAGCAAGTACGTGTAGCTTTTACTGGGTCTCCTATTCTGGAACAAAGGTTTATAATAACCTATTAGATTTCTAACGGGTCTTTAATTAAGCTTAAGCTTAGACCGGTTAGTTTTGAAGGAAGATACGGTTCGAACGCATGAATAAGCGAAGACCGGAATAGAATGTGATTTAGACCCGACAAGTTTGAGGACTTGTATAATATGGGTAAACTAAACACATTCTGGATTTTGAGACAAAAATGATAAGGTTTGACCCGTTTCGGCTAATATATGTAAACTAGTTACATAAGCCGATCCGAACGCGAAAAGTGCGTAACGAGTAACCAAATGAGTCCTATGCAAGCTTCCTAAGTTAATATGCCTTAAATATGTTGTGACATCAGTAAGATGTCTTCCATTATGCCCAAAACGGATTTAAACTCGAATTATGCCTCGTAAGGGCATTTTGATCATTTAAAAGGTTATAAAAGAGTTTAATTTAGTAATCTGAGTTACAGGTCTGATTTATTTAGTAAATATACTTAATTTAATAAGTTATAACAGTAGGGTACTAGATATATGTGAAATTTATCATTTAAAACCAAACTATGCACCTTAGGGGTATTTTGGTAATTTCACATAGGCTAAAAAGGTTAAAACTGAAATTCTGAGTTTAAAACTTTAGCTTACTGTCAAAGTATGAAAATATACTTAAAATATCAGTAGGTATCAAACCTTATATGTTTAAAATAGTTTTAATACATACTATGCGTTAAAAACGCTTAAAAAGGCGATTTGGAGCCATTTCCGGGTTCTACATAGAAAGCTGATATTTTTATTATTCCAGAAGGTTTAAAATAATTTATTTATCATATAAATCAGTAGCAAAAGGTTTGGGGTCAAAAAGATGTGTAAAACTCATTTTATAGCTCAAAAGGGCAAAACCGGCATTAACCGAATTAAAGCTACAACCCTATGTGATGCTCAGCCTAAAATTAATTAAAAATCTTCAAAAAATCCCAAAATATTATTTTATATCAGTAGGTAAAAAGTTTGGTATTAAAAATCGGGTCTAGATAGGCTATATGCTAATTATGCCATTAAATTCACAAAAAGCCTTCTAATTACTGATGTGTTAAAAATGCAACATATAAATTTCATCAAATGAGGCATAAAACTAACCCTTTTTTTAGTACTAATGTTGGAAAAAGTGTGCTTTTGTCTTCCTTTTGTATTTTCAGGATTAAATGAGCTCAAATTAACAAAAGAAGCAAAAAGACATCAAAATCTAACATAAATACAAGAAAAGGAACAAGACGTGGCATGCCCGACCCCACGATAGCATCTTCCCAAGCAAAACAAGTGATCAGAAGCCTGAACACGCCCCGTGCTCAGCCAGCACGGGGGCGTGCCCAAGTGTCAGCAGAAAAGACAAAGTGGTAGAAGCTTCTATTGCCCACCACGGGGCCGTGCTCAGCGGACACGGGGCCGTGGTCAACTATAAGATTCGCACAATCCAGCAAATCCGCATAGTACAAAGATTCTTCTGCACCACAGGGTCGTGCTCAGCGGACACGGGGGTGTGGTCAACTAAAAAGACAAAACAACATTAAATGAAGAAAGAGAAGGATGTGGACACGGGGCCGGGCCCACTGGACACGGGGCCGTGCCCGAGCTTCTGTTTAGCCTATAAATAGAAGTGCTTGGCTCAAGCTCAAACCATCCCTTGGCACACCACCTCTCTCACACTTCACCCACCACCCACCACCACCATAACACCATCATCCACCACCATCATCCATTGTCCATCGTAGAGTGTGTGAGTCATCTCGGGATCCAAGATTGATCCTAAGAGTTCTTGACAATCAAGGCCATGTTTGCCTAAGTCTCTTACATCACTTGGTGAAGACAAAGTGTCTAGTGTAATACTTTTTATTTCTAATCTTTTCCACTTTTTACTTGGTTTTGTATTAATGACTTTAATAACTAGTTGCTTATGTTGAAGGTGATCTTTCCTTATCGTTTGTCCGTGGTGTCTTGGCATTATTTTACTGTCTATATAAAATAAAAGATTTTCACCATTCATATCTCCACGGTCTATATGGAGGTATGTTGGCTACCTGGTCGGGGGTTAAGGGAACGGTTTGGTAAAGGTCTTGCCATTGTTCAGCGTTTAGAGGTCCTGCAATGGACCTGGGTCAAATTTAGTAGGACCTCCTTCAATACTTAACGGTATTGGATGGCGGGGGTCCAAACTCTTTGATCCCCTCATAAGTTAACTACTATTAATACTATAACCCGGCTATTTAGGACTGTATCCCTGCTGACTCGGACTACTTAGTCGAGGGTAACGTCACCTCCAAAAGAGGGGCCTACCATAATTTGCATTAATAACTTAATTAATTATCTTCCAATAATCCACCCTTTTAGGATTGTATCCTTGCTGACTAAACTACTGGGGTGAGGGTAACGTCACCTTCAAAAGAGGGGCCTACTACAATAACTAAGATAATCTCTTAAATATGTGCAAAAGTGCGGAAATAATCAAAGGTTACACTAGATACGAGTCGGAACCAAGTGATTCATCTTGTCTATCTGTTTTTCTTTTTATTTTATTTTTCAGCATTTAGTTAGTTTTTATTTTTCTTAGTTAAAAACATTTTTCTAAACTTTTTATTTTGATTAGACGTTGAGGATAAACCGGTACTAAAAGCTCTTGTGTCCTTGGACGACCTCGGTATCTTGCCAACACTATACTACGCTCACGATGGGTGCACTTGCCCATATGTGTGTTTAGAGTTAGTAAAATATCGTGTTTTATAAATTTAAAACTTGGCTAAAAATAAGTGTTAAAGGGGCTTAAAATATACACCTAATATATATAACACTTCACACGCATCAAGTTTTTTGCGCCGTTGCCGGGGACACAAGGATTTTAAGAAAGTTAGGAATCAACGGCCTAATCGTTTTTCTTATTTTTCATTTTTTTAGGATTCTTCTTAATTTTCAGCTTCTGCAGAGCTCAGCACGGGCCATGCCCGCTGAACACGCCCCGTGCCCAATCATTGGAACTGGCAATCCTGTTTTAAGTCAGATAATAATCTCAACACGCCCCCGTGCCCAAGTTTCAGTTACTGAAAACAGAACCGTAAGATCCCGACGGTTGGTAATTTCTGACACAAACATGAGTGATACTGATACTTTTTACTTTCAGCATTCTTATGGTACTATGTGGTGGTAACCATAAAGAATTAGAATGCTTTTTTCTAAATTATAAACCCCACTATATAGACCCATCATTTCCTAGTATCCTTAAGAGGGGCGAAAGTAAAAATAATCCCTATCGCTCCCTCGAATGCGCCCAACCGGATATTCTAGGAGAAATGCTTCTCGATGAATTATTTCAACTAGAAGATCTAATTTTTAATTGGTTAAAAGAACTTAGGGAAGATTTCAATAATCTTTTCCAAGACAATAACCAAGAAGAGAGGTTGGAACCGCATTCAAACAACTTCATTGTTTCCAATGATACTTCTAACTCTAGTAAGGACTCGAGCGATAGTCGTCCCTGTGTCGATTGTGCTGTGAAGGACTCCCCATCAACTTCGTTTGATGCATACATAGACCTGAGCGATTCGACATACACCTTCTTTAACGAGAGCCCGGGAAAGGGTTGGACTTGTCCACCTACATATAGCATAGGAATCACCCTCACCGACAACCTCTTGCGTTCTCGTCTTAATCTAGATAAATTAAGGTATCTTAGGCACTTTGGGGTTGTTCCATCTAGTAAGGAACCACCCGATCCGGGAAAGATCCTTGAAATTCGAAGAATTCCTTAAAGACAGCTTCTAGACACGGGGCCGTGTCCAGGTCAGCACGCCCCCGTGTCCACCCAAAAGATTCCCTTCTGATTTTGTCAGAATGCGGACAAAAATGTGTCAGGATTCCATCTGCACACGGGGCCGTGTCCAGCCAACACGGGGCCGTGCGCAACGTACTGTCGTTTTCTATAAATGCAGCCAAGAATCCTGCACATTTGAACCATTCAAGGGACAGAGATTTGAGGAATATTCTCACATACCATCCTAGGTATTTTCTAAAAGAAGTTTCTCAACTATCTTCTTGTCCTTTCCTCTTTTATCCACTTTTATCTTCTTCAATTTTCCTCATACTTCCATTAAAGCTTGAACCTTCTATAGTTTCAAGCCTTATTGAGATGTTTGTTAGATTTTTGTTCATGGAATCTTGGTAAAAATAAGTTCTATAACAATGTTTTAAGTTGTTTAAGTTCAAAAATGTTTCAAAAATCATAAAAACAATTTGAAATCCCAAGATTCCTTGTCCATAAATCTTGCAGATATCTGAACACGGGGCCGTGTCCGAAGTACTGGACCCATAAAATTGAACTCTTTTCGGCATGTTTTCTCATAATGGCAAGCAGAACAAGCGGAAACTCTTCGTCGCATTCCAGGAACAACCGGCAGGGGAGAAGATCATCTACGGTTGAGGATTCTCTTGTAAACTATGTTTACGCCTTAAGAGAAGCCCTTGATGAAGTAACAAGTGTGGAAGAGGCATTGGTCGACCACATTAATCATTTGACGGTGGGACTAGATGGATGTCTCCGTGAGGTCAACCTTTTGCACCAAAGGTTGAACATTCTCGCTTCTCCTCCTTTGGTACCGATTATCACCCAAAGGGCATGGAATGTGGTGCCGGAAGTCATCATTCCGGCCGAATGGTACGCCCTACATCCGGAACCTCCTCGAGACATACTACAAGGGGTTCCGGTTGGTGTCGCTCCTCCTCCTCCTCAAGATGTCGAGGAACATGAAGCCGCTTCCCTTCTCCCGAGGGAGATAGAAGAATGGCTCTAGCAACATCTAAGGAACACCGTTCGGCTTGGAGCTCTGCAAGGCTTTTAAACCGGAAATCTATTTCCGGAATTTTGGTTCTTATTGTAGAAGTAGAACTCCTTAGGATGATTTTACGGATCACTTGACCTATTTAATATTAGGACTTTTAACTTTTATTTTCTACTTTATTTTTCATTTTTAGGACTATTATGTAATTCTCTCTATGATTAATGAATGATGGTTTTAGTTAAATTGGTGTTTTGGATGGTGTTGAAATGAATAAAACACACTTGAGATGGCAAAGGATGCAAGGGAAACTTGAACCAGCACTCTATGCGGGAAAACAGAACCGTCCGACAAATTTCTTCGTTTACTGTAAGTTCGGCACGGGCCGTGTCCACCCAACGCGGCCCCGTGCTGCACAGTCTGCAGAAAAAAGACCCAGTTCAGGTAACTGGACACGGGCCGTGTTCACCCAACATGCCCCCGTGTCCAGACTTCTGTTTCTCTTGCTTTGATTTTGTTACTGGCACTTGAACACGGGGCCGTGCCCGGACAACACGGGGCCGTGTTCAGCGCCCAGTAACACAAAATTTCTGCTTTTTGCACCTTTTTATACATTCAATCAACCTAAAAACTTATTTTTGGGACACATTGAGGACAATGTGTAATTTAAGTGTGGGGGGGATGCTAAAACCTTGAATCTTGCAAATCCTAAACAAGCCTTACACAAAACTCTATTGGAACCGCTAATCACCCCAAATTTTTTTCAAAAATTTTCATTTTTTTTACTTGTCTAGGTTTAACTCGGGAAATTCAAGTTCTCAAAAATGTTATATTTTTACAAATTTACAACCGATAGCGTCGTGATAAAAAGAACCAACATAAGAAAATTATGAAAAGGCATGACAAGCTTAGTTAAAATTTGATTATATATACTTGATCACATAAAAAACCCATTCCCACAAAAGTGAGTTTTGAGCCTTTATTGAGCATACAATTACATATCATTAGAACTAAATGCTCATTTTTCGTTTCTTGTGTGAATAGCCGCTTGGTTCTTACGACTCTAGAACTTGCCATGACGATACATTCCCGGTCCTTACCAACTTAAAACCCGAGTAAGTAAATGATGGAGGCATTAGGACTAACCTTTTTATTTCTACACCATTATTTTTTTTTACCAACTACCCAAAATCCCCCTAGTTAGCCACTTTGAGCCTAAACCTTTTCATTTCATAACCCAAACCAAACACCCTTTTTACCCACCAAAACCTTTTTCATTTTTACCCCTTTGTTTTAGTAACAAGTTCGATTTTTCGTATGAAAAAAAAAATTGATGAAGAAAAAGAAAATAAACAAACAAGTTCATAAAAAATAACTTTGTTTGAATAAATAGCTTCATCAAAAATAAAAGTTACGAAAATAGAAAGTCATACGAAAACCGACACTTGTTACGCTTTTCGCCCTTTTTCTACTAACCACTAACCACCAACCCAACCACCTACCTTTAACCCAAGCTTAACCCTTAACCCACAAAGTCCTCTTGATATTTACAAAGGTATATAAGTTAAAAAGGAGGAGGATTGATTGCTTGGCAAGCCTATGGTAGGAGTAAGTTCCATGCCGCTCTCGAGTGATCCACAAAAATACATTTTCGGCCGAGTGTTGAGTGATCCCCGTGAGGTATGTGAACTTGTATATAAATAGAATTTTAAAGAGGCATATTATGCCCTAATAAGTAAATTATCTTATGAAAATTTTTAAATAAATCATGACGAATAGGATTGTAAATAAATAAAAATAAAACTAAATAAAGAATCTTGGAAATCCCGACACTCTACGACAAGCCCAGAAAACCTTCTTTCCTACCCATTCCATTTGGGAGTGTAATAGCCACATATTAAAGAGTTTTGCTTGAGGACAAGCAAAGATTCAAGTGTGGGGGTATTTGATGTGTTAAAAATGCAACATATAAATTTCATCAAATGAGGCATAAAACTAACCCTTTTTTAGTACTAATGTTGGAAAAAGTGTGCTTTTGTCTTCCTTTTGTATTTTCAGGATTAAATGAGCTCAAATTAACAAAAGAAGCAAAAAGACATCAAAATCTAACATAAATACAAGAAAAGGAACAAGACGTGGCATGCCCGACCCCACGACAGCATCTTCCCAAGCAAAACAAGAGATCAGAAGCCTGAACACGCCCCGTGCTCAGCCAGCACGGGGGCGTGCCCAAGTGTCAGCAGAAAAGACAAAGTGGTAGAAGCTTCTATTGCCCACCACGGGGCCGTGCTCAGCGGACACGGGGCCGTGGTCAACTATAAGATTCGCACAATCCAGCAAATCTGCATAGTACAAAGATTCTTCTGCACCACGGGGTCATGCTCAGCGGACACGGGGGCGTGGTCAACTAAAAAGACAAAACATCATTAAATGAAGAAAGAGAAGGATGTGGACACGGGGCCGTGCCCGAGCTTCTGTTCAGCCTATAAATAGAAGTTCTTGGCTCAAGCTCAAACCATCCCTTGGCACACCACCTCTCTCACACTTCACCCACCACCCACCACCACCATAACACCATCATCCACCACCATCATCCATTGTCCATCGTAGAGTGTGTGAGTCGTCTCGGGATCCAAGATTGATCCTAAGAGTTCTTGACAATCAAGGCCATGTTTGCCTAAGTCTCTTACATCACTTGGTGAAGACAAAGTGTCTAGTGTAATACTTTTTATTTCTAATCTTTTGCACTTTTTACTTGGTTTTGTATTAATGACTTTAATAACTAGTTGCTTATGTTGAAGGTGATCTTTCCTTATCGTTTGTCCGTGGTGTCTTGGCATTATTTTACTGTCTATATAAAATAAAAGATTTTCACCATTCATATCTCCACGGTCTATATGGAGGTATGTTGGCTACCTGGTCGGGGGTTAAGGGAACGGTTTGGTAAAGGTCTTGCCATTGTTCAGCGTTTAGAGGTCCTGCAATGGACCTGGGTCAAATTTAGTAGGACTTCCTTCAATACTTAACGGTATTGGATGGCGGGGGTCCAAACTCTTTGATCCCCTCATAAGTTAACTACTATTAATACTATAACCCAGCTATTTAGGACTGTATCCCTGCTGACTCAGACTACTTAGTCGAGGGTAACGTCACCTCCAAAAGAGGGGCCTACCATAATTTGCATTAATAACTTAATTAATTATCTTCCAATAATCCACCATTTTAGGATTGTATCCTTGCTGACTCAAACTACTGGGGTGAGGGTAACGTCACCTTCAAAAGAGGGGCCTACTACAATAACTAAGATAATCTCTTAAATATGTGCAAAAGTGCGGAAATAATCAAAGGTTACACTAGATACGAGTCGGAACCAAGTGATTCATCTTGTCTATCTGTTTTTCTTTTTATTTTATTTTTCAGCATTTAGTTAGTTTTTATTTTTCTTAGTTAAAAACATTTTTCTAAACTTTTTATTTTGATTAGACGTTGAGGATAAACCGGTACTAAAAGCTCTTGTGTCCTTGGACGACCTCGGTATCTTGCCAACACTATACTACGCTCACGATGGGTGCACTTGCCCATATGTGTGTTTAGTGTTAGTAAAATATCGTGTTTTATAAATGAGTAAAATGCACGGATAGTCCCTGTGGTTTTGCAAAGTTTCAGCTATAGTCCCCAGATTTTGGAAATTACACTCATAGTCCCTGTGGTTTGACAGTTTGTTACGCTGATAGTCCCTGGAGTGGATTTGGGTTAGTTTTCTCAGTTAAGTCCATGTGAAATTACAAAATTACCCTTGCTTTTATTATATTCATCAACATCATCATCATTCAACAGACTCATGTATCTCTCTTTCTACTCTCTCTCTCTCTCTCTCTCTCACTCACTAAAAACCACCACCACCGTCACCTCCCCTGCCACCATCACCACTCCCCACCACCGCCATCCCCTTCCACCACCACACCTCCGCCTCCTAAACCCATACCCGCCTCCACCATCAACCACCCATCCCCAAATCAACCGCCCGTCGGTTACAGTGGTCAAAGTTCATCGTCATCTGAAGATCTCCCGAAAGCTGTTATGATGACCCTAAATCAGGGTTCTGCTGTTAAGAGTATGGACTTTGTACGCGTAATAATCAGGTAAATATTTGTGATATTCATGATAATAGCATACTAAAATAGGATTTAAAACAACCAAACAAGGTCATTTAAGTCATTTACCTTGGAAGTGTTCATTGTAGAAGGAAGTAAGAGTTTGGAGTATAAAGCACGATAAAACCGATCACTAACAACCTGATTTTTTGACGAGATTTTATCAAGAAGCATTAATGCTTGAACTCCAACATTAAAGTTCTTTGAATGAACCTGCAGTTAAACAAGTAAAAGTGTATTCCAACAAAAGTTGACACCCAAAAAAAAAAAAAAAAGAAGATTTATTTATGGATTACGATATTACCAGCTGAAACAGCATTGGAGTCTGAGCTTCAACGATGTCATCTGCTTCATTGCTTGAAAGCTGGATTTGCTGTGTGGGGTGAAAGTCCATACTCTTAACAGCAGAACCCTGCTTTAGGGTCATCATAACAGCTTTCGGGAGATCTTCAGATGACGATGAACTTTGACCACTGTAACCGACGGGCAGTTGATTTGGGGATGGGTGGTTGATGGTGGAGGCGGGTATGGGTTTAGGAGGCGGAGGTGTGGTGGTGGAAGGGGATAGCGGTGGTGGGGAGTGGTGATGGTGGCAGGGGAGGTGACGGTGGTGGTGGTTTTTAGTGAGAGAGAGAGAGAGAGAGAGAGAGAGAGAGTAGAAAGAGAGATACATGAGTCTGTTGAATGATGATGATGTTGATGAATATAATAAAAGCAAGGGTAATTTTGTAATTTCACATGGACTTAACTGAGAAAACTAACCCAAATCCACTCCAGGGACTATCAGCGTAACAAACTGTCAAACCACAGGGACTATGAGTGTAATTTCCAAAATCTGGGGACTATAGCTGAAACTTTGCAAAACCACAGGGACTATCCGTGCATTTTACTCTTTATAAATTTAAAACTTGGCTAAAAATAAGTGTTAAAGGGGCTTAAAATATACACCTAATATATATAACACTTCACACGCATCAAGTTTTTGGCGCCGTTGCCGGGGACACAAGGATTTTAAGAAAGTTAGGAATCAACGGCCTAATCGTTTTTCTTATTTTTCATTTTTTAGGATTTTTCTTAATTTTCAGCTTCTGCAGAGCTCAGCACGGGCCGTGCCCGCTGAACACGCCCCGTGCCCAATCATTGGAACTGGCAATCCTGTTTTAAGTCAGACAATAAGCTAAACACGGGGCCGTGCCCACTCAACACACCCCCGTGCCCAAGTTTCAGTTACTGAAAACAGAACCGTAAGATCCCGACGGTTGGTAATTTCTGACACAAACATGAGTGATACTGATACTTTTTACTTTCAGCATTCTTATGGTACTATGTGGTGTCAATTATGTGGTGGTAACCATAAAGAATTAGAATGCTTTTTTCTAAATTATAAACCCCACTATATAGACCCATCATTTCCTAGTATCCTTAAGAGGGGCGAAAGTAAAAATAATCCCTATCGCTCCCTCGAATGCGCCCAACCGGATATTCTAGGAGAAATGCTTCTCGATGAATTATTTCAACTAGAAGATCTAATTTTTAATTGGTTAAAAGAACTTAGGGAAGATTTCAATAATCTTTTCCAAGACAATAACCAAGAAGAGAGGTTGGAACCGCATTCAAACAACTTCATTGTTTCCAATGATACTTCTAACTCTAGTAAGGACTCGAGCGATAGTCGTCCCTGTGTCGATTGTGCCGTGAAGGACTCCCCATCAACTTCGTTTGATGCATACATAGACCTGAGCGATTTGACATACACCTTCTTTAACGAGATCCCGGGAAAGGGTTGGACTTGTCCACCTACATATAGCATAGGAATCACCCTCACCGACAACCTCTTGCGTTCTCGTCTTAATCTAGATCAATTAAGGTATCTTAGGCACTTTGGGGTTGTTCCATCTAGTAAGGAACCACCCGATCCGGGAAAGATCCTTGAAATTCGAAGAATTCCTTAAAGACAGCTTCTAGACATGGGGCCGTGTCCAGGTCAGCACGCCCCCGTGTCCACCCAAAAGATTCCCTTCTGATTTTGTCAGAATGCGGACAAAAATGTGTCAGGATTCCATCTGCACACGGGGCCATGTCCAGCCAACACGGGGCCGTGCGCAACGTACTGTCGTTTTCTATAAATGCAGCCAAGAATCCTGCACATTTGAACCATTCCAGGGACAGAGATTTGAGGAATATTCTCACATACCATCCTAGGTATTTTCTAAAAGAAGTTTCTCTACTATCTTCTTGTCCTTTCCTCTTTTATCCACTTTCATCTTCTTCAATTTTCCTCATACTTCCATTAAAGCTTGAACCTTCTATAGTTTCAAGCCTTATTGAGATGTTTGTTAGATTTTTGTTCATGGAATCTTGGTAAAAATAAGTTCTATAACAATGATAAAACAGATTATATGGATCCTACATTGCTAACTATGTATTAATTTGAAAATAAGTATTCTTTTGACTTTTTAAAGTTAGCTTTGACCCGACAATTGACCTAGTTAGAGTGGGAATCAGAGAGTACCCTTTTAAGGGTTTATTACCCACATAATTACCTACTTGTAGGTACTTTTAATTCGAGATTTGACTGAACAAATTTTAATTAATCTCGAAGTCAAATCGTAATTACGACGGTTTGACTCTTAGCTAATTAACTAAGCTAAACTGAATTAGGATGGGTTAAGGACACTTACAAAGGTCCTATGCACGATTAGGGATCACTAGGAAGCTTGTTGCTGATCAGAGGAGTTCCAGAAAGAGTCTTGTGAATGTTTGTAAATAAATGGCACAATGTTGCAACTAGAGAGCTCCTTATATATTGAATTTGATCACTTAGGATCATGCCAAGGAAGTCTATGAGTGTTTCCAGATCAAGACAAGTGCCCTCTATGCATGAAAAACCAGTGGAGGAGTCCCTGGTATGTAAAAACAAGGTTTTAAGGCGGTGCAACAGCCTTAACAGGCACATGTCCAAAGTTTCTGTCGCTGTGCTGTTCACGCGGGTCGCGTAAGCCCATAGGGCAATCTTACGCGGGCCACCTGGCCCTCTAGAACCAGCCAAACAAGTTTCCTTTAATTACATTTTAGCCCCTGGTCCTTTGTAACGTGGTTTTAACTCTTGTTCTTTCATTTTTTACCTTTAACCTTACTTTTAAGGGCTCCATAACATATTTAAGTATTGGTAAGTCCTTGGTCAACCTTATGATCACCCGAAAAGTCATAAATTTCAACATTGACGCTTTTAACCCCTTGTATACGAATATCGTCATAACTTTCTCATACGATAACGAAACTTTGTGAAATTTTTATCGCACATTCTAGTGAGCATAATTAATGGTTACAAAGCTTTGGGTTTGCTAAAAGGTCACTCAGAGGTATACGTTAAACATGTTGACACATTTAACCCCTGTAGTTTGTAATCTCTCACTTTCTTTCATATTTAGCTTCGTATGATCCATGATTTATTCGTTTGAAGGTATAAACATCATGTAGGGCTATTTTAGAGTATATTTATCCATTGTTGACATTTTAAACCCGTATATTCACATACTTTTCTTGTTTGTCAACTTTAGTCCCTCTAGAGTATTCTTTCACACGTTCAAAGCTTATGACACGTGTCAATACATTATTGGACATGAAAATACGAGGTGTTACATCCTCACCCCTTAAAAGAAATCTCAACCTCGAGATTTACTGAAACAATTGAGGGTATTTTTCTTTCATTGTGGACTCTACCTCCCACGTGTATTCGGGACCTCTGCGGGCATCCCATTTGACCTTTACAATAGGCACATGCTTCATTCGAAGCTTCTTTACCTGTCGATCCTCAATCGACAATGGTTTTTCCACAAATTTCAAGCTCTCATCTATAAGCACATCCGTATGTGGTATGACTAGCGATTCGTCAGCTAGGCATTTCTTCAGATTACAAACATGGAATACGTTGTGAATACCACTGAGCTCTTCAGGTAAGTTTAACTGCCACTGACCCGACACATTCGATGATCTCGAATGGTCCTATATACCTTGGGCTTAACTTACCTTTCTTATCAAATCGCATCACTCCCTTCCAGGGTGATACCTTTAGCAAAACCTTATCACCAACCTCAAACTTTAGAGGTTTTCGCCTTTTATTAGCATAACTTTTCTGCCTATCCCTGGCAGCTTTCAGGCGGTCACGAATCTGGACAATCTTCTCCGTCGTTTCAAAGACTAAGTCAGGTCCTGATAATTGAACTTCTCCTACTTCCGCCCAACAAATAGGTGTTCTGCATTTTCTACCATATAATGCCTTAAAAGGCGCAACCTTAATGCTCGTATGATAGCTATTGTTATAGGAGAACTCGATCAATGGCAGGTGGTTATCCCAACTACCACCTAAATCAATCACACATGCACGAAGCATGTATTCCAAAGTTTAGATGGTGCGCTCACTCTGCCCATCTGTCTGAGGGTGGTAAGCCATACTAAAATTCAAGCGCGTGCCCAAAGACTGTTGGAAACTTTTCCAAAAATGTGATGTGTATCTGGTATCTCTGTCAGAGATAATTGACACTGGAACGCCATGCAGAGATACAATCTTATCTACGTACAATTGAGCTAACATGTCGGAGCTATAAGTCTCCTTGATGGGTAGGAAATATGCTGACTTAGTCAGTCTATCTACTATCACCCATATAGTATCATTTCCCTTCCTTGTCTTTGGCAACTTGGTGATGAAATCCATTGTCACCATTTCCGACTTCCATGTGGGAAGTTCAGGCTGTTGTAGGAAACCTGACGGCTTCTGATGTTCAGCTTTGACTTGTGCACATGTCAAACATTTAGCTACATAGGCAGCTATAGACTTCTTCAAGCCTATCCACCAAAAATTTGCCTTCAGATCCTGGTACATCTTATCAGCTCCAGGATGAATGGAATATTTAGAACTGTGGGCTTCCTGAAGGATAACATCTCGAAGTCCTCCATAAACTGGAACCCATATTCGTCCATTCAACCTCAGGATTCCGTCCTTGTCATAGGATAACTGCTCTTCAGTTACTCCTAACTTTTCATCAGGATAGTTAGCTTCCAGCATAGCTTCCTTCTGCGCAGCCAACAACCTTTCATTCAAACTATTCTTTAATTCAATGCTCTTGGCATTGATTCTTATGGGCTTCACCCTTTCCTTTCTACTTAAGGCATCAGCGACTACATTCGCTTTGCCAGGATGGTATCTTATCTCACAGTCGTAATCATTTAAAGTTTCCATCCATCGTCGTTGCCTCATATTTAAGTCCTTCTGATTGAACAAATGTTGAAAGCTCTTGTGATCAGAATAGATCACACACTTGGTTCCATATAAGTAATGTCTCCACAGTTTTAGTGCAAATACAACGGCACCCAACTCCAAGTCATGGGTGGTATAATTCTTTTCGTGCACTTTTAACTGTCGTGAAGCGTAGGTAATGACTTTGCCTTTCTGCATAAGCACACAGCCCATTCTGGTGTGCGATGCATCACAATATACTACAAACTCATCAATTCCATCAGGCGACGTCAATACAGGAGCGTTACTTAACTTCTGCTTCAAAATATTGAAAGATTCTTGCTGCTTAGGCCCCCAATCAAACTTGCTTTTCTTGCGGGTGATTAAAGTCAGGGGTGCTGCAATTCTTGAGAAGTTTTCAATAAATCGCCTGTAGTATCCTGCTAGTCCTAGAAAGCTGCGAATCTCAGTGGGTGTTTTCGGCTCTTGCCAGTTCATAAATGCTTCCACTTTAGCGGGATCTACTTGGATACCACGCTCACTAACCACATGTCCAAGGAATTGGACTTCTCGAAGCCAAAATTCACACTTCGAAAATTTGGCGTAGAGTTTCTCATGATGTAGAAGTTTAAGAATACAGCGAAGGTGTTTCTCATGGTCAGCTTGGTTCTTCGAGTAGATGAGAATGTCATCAATGAAGACGATGACAAATTTATCCAAGTAGGGCTTGCAGACGCGATTCATGAGATCCATGAACGCGGCAGGTGCATTAGTGAGTCCAAAAGGCATCACCAGGAACTCGTAATGACCATAACGAGTCCTAAACGCAGTCTTTTGTACATCTTCATCTTTAACCTTCAATTGATGATAGCCTGACCTCAAATCGATGTTAGAGAAGTAGCTTGCCCCTTGTAATTGATCGAACAGATCGTCGATCCTGGGCAAAGGATACCTATTCTTGATAGTGACCTTATTAAGCTCACGGTAATCGATGCACAGACGCATCGATCCATCCTTCTTCTTGACAAACAAGATCGGCGCTCCCCAAGGAGACGAACTAGGTCTAATGAAACCTTTGGCTAGCAGATCATCTAACTGCGTCCTCAACTCCTTCATCTCTGTTGGTGCCAACCTATAAGGTGCTCTAGCAACAGGTGCTGCTCCGGGGATGATGTCAATTCTGAATTCCACTTGCCTATCTGGTGGTAAACCAGGTAGTTCTTCAGGGAAAACTTCAGGATATTCAGAAATGACGGGGATGTCTTACATCTTAGGTTTCGGCTCATCAATAGTAACATGTGCCATATAAATGACACAACCCTTCTTCAGGCACCTAGATGCCTTGAGCATAGACACTTGCTCAGGCAATCCATACTGGGTATCCCCCTGAATGGTAAGTGGCTCACCAGACGGGGTCTTGAGTACCACTTGCTTCTTGTTGCACACAATTTGGGCTTGGTTATGCGATAACCAATCCATACCTATCACTATATCAAAACCGGCTAGCTTAAATGGAATTAAGGGCAAAGGAAAATAGTGGTTCCTAATGGATATAACACATTCATCTAACATAGTTGAGGCGGTTTCTATGGTTCCATCAGCTAATTCCACCTCATACTTCACACTTAAGGCTTTAACAGGTAAAATTAGTAACTTACAAAACTTATTATCTACAAATGACTTATCAGCTCCTGAATCAAATAGCACTCTCGCATAAATATCATTTATGAGGAAGGTACCTGTGATCACATTGTCGTCCTGAACAGCTTCCTTCGCATCCATCCTGAAGACCCTAGCATTGGTCTTTTTCCCATCCTCAGTTTTCTTGGTGATCTTTGGGCAATTGGACTTGATGTGTCCTTTTTCATTGCAGCTATAGCACGTAGCATCCTTTATTTTCTTACAATCTAAGGTTCTGTGCTTAGAAGACTTGCAAATCCCACATGCCCTTGGCTGTGACTGGGATTTCGACTCGAGTCTGCACCTCCCAAAATGGTGCTTCTTACAAACCTTACACTTGGGCTTATCTCCAGATTGATGCCCATCCTTCTTAGATCCAGACCCCTTCTTGTGGTCATTGTTTCCCCTGTGCTTCTTGTCTGACCACCGTAAATTGTCATCTTCACGCTTTCTTTTCTCGGCGTCCAGTGTGAGGGACAAGGATATATCAGCTGCAGACCTGAATGTAGCTGGCCGAGAGGCTTTTACACTTGCCTTAATCTCTGGGGCTAAACCCCTAATGAAACGAGCTATTCTTTTGGGTTCCGGGGTCACAAGATAAAGAACCAACCTTGACATTGTATTAAAGCTCGTAAGGTAAGCTTGGCAATCCAGATTTTTCATTACCAATGACAGAAAATCTGACTCAATCTTTTCAACCTCATGCTGAGGACGGTAGTTCTCCTTGATGAGGGTAACAAATTGTTCCCATGTCATATTGTACAGTGGAATCTTCCCAGTAGCTTGAATCAACGATCTCCACCAGGCTAAGGCCTCACCTTTGAACGATTAAGATACAAACTTTACTACATCCTTATCAGCGCACCCGCTAATATCAACCACGGTATCCATTTCATCCAACCATGTCATGCAGTCAACCGCTCCTTTCTCCCCGGTAAAGTCCCTGGGTTTGCATGAGACGAAGTATTTATACGTACAGGACTTACTACGCGGTTCCTGCTTAAGCTCGATCTTCTTTGACGGGACACTTTGCTGGTTCGAGGAGTGATGATCGTCATCATCCTTCTTTGGCTTATCTAGCTTAGAGGGTGGCTTACCATGAGCCTCAGAATGTGTTTTTGGCTTAGAATGGGGTGCTGATTGGGTCCTGCTTCGAGTACTACTCGATTCACTATACTGCCTATCTATGGCTTTAGTGACAGCATTGTCAATTAATGCTTGGAGTTCTGCACCAGTTATATTGATTCTGGTGGCGTCATGATTCTCCTTTGGCCGACTGTTGACCTCTTCAGACTCAGCCATGTAGTTGGATTGCTACATAAAATGATGATAATGATTCATTTAGGGAATTATAATAGGTTTGTCATCTTGATAATTTATTAACCATGGTAATTAAAGAACCATATTGGTTAATTTGTTAAGAAATTTCATTTGGGACTTTTCATTAGTAACCCTTAGCCCTAGAATAAAATATAATAATGGCACAATAGGCCTAGTCACATGGACATTTCTAAATTTTAGGTCAAGATCTTATAGGATCTAGTTATTAAGGTTTGAATCAAGGTTCATTATCTTTCTTGACAGGGAGTTTATAGGCTACGACTGTCTTTTGTCTTATATGACAATAATTATAGTCCTTAGGCATTACATCACAATCGGATGTTTAAATAAAAATAAATAATTGGGATAATTTAGCGTAAGGGTGGCATGCGTGATTTTGCGGATCACATTGGCCCAGAATATTAACATGTTTGTAGATGTCAACAGAGATTTGAATCTTTTTAAACAGGTTTTACCATATTGGCCAGATCTTATAATGACATACAAGCTAGGTTTTACCTTTTAAGATTCTTATTTAACATTTAACGCAGAACAATCCTAAATTGAGATGTTAATAAGGATCTGAATCTAATTGGGGAACTACCATCTTGGCCCTGTCTTAAAATGACACAATGGCTAGGTCTTGTCCTTTTAGATTTTATCATTTTAATAATATGATAGATCTTGTAAAATATTGTTATTATTTATTTTATATTTTTGTTCATGCATATAACTAAGAATAGAAATTTAAATCTAACCATTTCACCACATGAATTTAAAATACTAGTCTGCCCTGAACGGGACTTTCTAAGGAAATAACATGCCCACGCAGGGGCTTTCACCAAACAAACATACCCACGCAGGGGTCAAACAAAATACTTGCCCACGCAGGGGCTTAACAACAAAACATACCCACACAGGGGTTAAAACAGAAAAAACAGGCCCACGCAGGGGCTCAACTGAAAACAAGGGAATACAACCAATAATTTGAAGGACTCAATGGTCCTTCTTGCTCTTCCCTTTTATTAAACCTGCTAAGCCCTTGAAGAAACCTTGTCGTTCCCTGCGATCTCTGTGAACTTGCTGCTCAACCTGATCCAATCTTTGGAGAATTTCCTCCCGCTCAGGCAGGGAAAACCGTGGTACCTGCGGTTGCGGCTGCGGCTGATGTGGAGGTCGAAGAGACGGTTGCTGTTGGTACCCATAAGTTGGGTATCCAACTCCCCAAGGAGCTCCGTAAGGCCCTTCGGGGTTAAGAGCATTGTAGTTCCACGCCGCTAGGTATGGGTCGATCTCAGCATAATTGAAGCTGGTGTGAGCCGGCTGCTCAAAGGGATTATACGTTGCTGGGCCAGCGTACGTGGGAATTGGGTTGTCAAAACCCAAAGGTGACGGCATGACAGGTGCAGAGTTCACTTCTGGGTTGGGGTTTGAAGGTCCCCTAAACTGCTGGTCTTCTCAAACCGGTGGATAGTGGCTGCTACTCGATGGTTGGGGGGTGCTGATATGCACTCCTCTTCCTTGCACGGACATTCGTGCGTTTGGTCTCCTTCGCCTCGGCGGCTCAGGAGGCTGCTGCTGAGGTGGTGGTGGTGGCGGGGTAACTGCCACAAAACGAGAGTCCCCGGAAGGATCCTGTTGCTGCTGCTGGTAGGGCGATGAGTGGTAAGAGGGTGTGAAATACCATTCACACTGGTTGAATCTTGCTTGGTAGCTATCTAGACCTCGGTAAGGTGATCCATGGAACGACGATCCGTCAGAGATTTCAATAGGATGTGTGGGGGTACCGGACGGTGGTTCAGTAGGGTCGGTTTCCTCATCCATGTCCATGTCGTGATCTCCAGAAAAATGATATTCAGGTCCCAATGGGTTAATACCCACTGGTTCCTCGAGGTAGTTTGCCGGGTTGAACCAGCTTCGGAAGATTTGAGACGGGTTGTCAAAGGAATGGCGTGAGTTGGACCGCTGGAGAGGGATAAACGAAGGTTGTGGGTTTTTAGGTTCGTTTTCTGAATGGGGTCCAAAAGAGTGTAAGTAAGAAGGTGACGAAGCTAACGAGACAGATCGCCTCGCTGGCTGTAGATGTGCCCTCCAGTCTCCCTGTGGACTAGTATGTATGTTGACGGGTGAGGTCCGTCTTTGAGAAGGCCCGGCCTCCTGGTCGTGGCCTGTTACAGGTGATTTTCCCTTTCTTCTGAAGAATCTGGGCGGCATATTTAGACCTGTCAACATAAACAAAGATAACAACAAAGAATGATATAAAAGTCAAAATAAAACAAAATCAGGATTTGTCCTATGTTCTTTGTCTAGACTCGAAAATTCGAGAAATGTGCAATTATGTAACTGAGATTAAACACAAAAGGCTAGTGTTTAATTCACTCAGCGTTGGCTCTGATACCAACCTGTCACACCCCGATATTTCCACGTATTACCGGTTGGCCCGGTGGGGAGTATCGTGACGTAGTTGATATCATCATAGTCAAACAACACAATAATTAAATGCACAGCGGAAGCAAAAGATAGATTCATTTTAACTTTTATAAATTGTAATATTAAGTATCACGATATAGTTGAAATAGATCCACAGGCGGATCAAAATAAAAAGGAGACATTGTTCAACAGTGTTATGACATCCAAGCTTGCGAGACTTATTGTGGACGCTAGGAGAAAGCCAGCCAAGTTCGAGTAGTACCTGCACTTAACCTTTTTGGGAAAATACGTCAGTTTACACTGGTAAATACAATTTAACTCACTCATTTTGAAAAGTTTAAAAAAATTGATTTGAATGCACGTGGCACAAAACTTTTTATAACTTGGGATAATTATTTAAATATAATCTTGTAAAAGAATTACATGTTTCTTATGCGTTCAGTAGCCCGGTTTGTACCGGGTTAAAGATCAATAGACACACCACATTATTTATTTAGGCACTGACGGGTGTACACCTACACCCCATGCTTAGGTCGTGGCCATTTCGTAAAATGATGCCAAGGATATCCGGGACATGGTCATTAACCCCCCAAAGGCTTTAAGCAAACAAAACATTTCCAAACAGAGCATATCAATGGTTTAACCTCTATTCGATTAAAGATTCAATGCCCGACCAAGCGGTATTTTATATACCATACCCCAAGCCCGTATAGGGAAAATAAGTTAAAAGTATTTACCTTTGCAAGTATAAATCACAAATAGCAAGTGCGTGTAGCTTTTACTGGGTCTCCTATTCTGGAACAAAGGTTTATACTAACCTATTAGATTTCTAACGGGTCTTTAATTAAGCTTAAGCTTAGACCGGTTAGTTTTGAAGGAAGATACGGTTCGAACGCATGAATAAGCAAAGACCGGAATAGAATGTGATTTAGACCCGACAAGTTTGAGGACTTGTATAATATGGGTAAACTAAACACATTCTGGATTTTGAGACAAAAATGATAAGGTTTGAACCGTTTCGGCTAATATATGTAAACTAGTTACATAAGTCGATCCGAACGCGAAAAGTGCGTAACGAGTAACCAAATGAGTCCTATGCAAGCTTCCTAAGTTAATATGCCTTAAATATGTTGTGACATCAGTAAGATGTCTTCCATTATGCCCAAAACGGATTTAAACTCGAATTATGCCTCGTAAGGGCATTTTGGTCATTTAAAAGGTTATAAAAAAGTTTAATTTAGTAATCTGAGTTACAGGTCTGATTTATTTAGTAAATATACTTAATTTAATAAGTTATAACAGTAGGGTACTAGATATATGTGAAATTTATCGTTTAAAACCAAACTATGCACCTTAGGGGTATTTTTGTAATTTCACATAGGCTAAAAAGGTTAAAACTGAAATTCTGAGTTTAAAACTTTAGCTTACTGTCAAAGTATGAAAATATACTTAAAATATCAGTAGGTATCAAACCTTATATGTTTAAAATAGTTTTAATACATACTATGCGTTAAAAACGCTTAAAAAGGCGATTTGGAGCCATTTCCGGGTTCTACATAGAAAGCTGATATTTTTATTATTCCAGAAGGTTTAAAATAATTTCATATAAAATCAGTAGCAAAAGGTTTGGGGTCAAAAAGATTTGTAAAACTCATTTTATAGCTCAAAAGGGCAAAACCGGCATTAACCGAATTAAAGCTACAACCCTATGTGATGCTCAGCCTAAAATTAATTAAAAATCTTCAAAAATCCAAAAATATTATTTTATATCAGTAGGTAAAAAGTTTGGTATTAAAAATCGGGTTTAGATAGGGTATATGCTAATTATGCCATTTAATTCACTAAAAGCCTTCTAATTACGCTAATGAGCATAACTCTTAATCTAGACCTCTAACTGATGTCAAATTTTGTGTACAAGTTTATAAATCAGTAACCAAGGTGTCTACTCTTTTATATTTCCAAAAATCATATTTTATGGTGAAAAAGGCATACTAGTCAACATTTAAGCACTTAACGGAAACATGCATATGAACCGGATAACTATTGAACCAAGTTGTATAATCACAGAGGGTTATACTAACATGTAACTAGGTTCAAAAGAAGCTCTAAGGTAATCCTAAACTAGGCTTAAACGGGTCAGAACTGAAAGTCAAAGGAAAAGTCAAACTATGCGACTTTCGGTCCCGAACCGTGTCTAAACTGAAAATTGTCGGGTTGAATATGTTTAGACATGTTCTTACATTAATTACCAAGTTATATTAATGATAAAACAAATTACATGGATCCTACATTGCTAACTATGTATTAATTTGAAAATAAGTATTCTGTTGACTTTTTAAAGTTAGCTTTGACCCGACAATTGACCTAGTTAGAGTGGGAATCAGAGAGTACCCTTTTAAGGGTTTGTTACCCACATAATTACCTACTTGTAGGTACTTTTAATTCAAGATTTGACTGAACAAATTTTAATTAATCTCGAAGTCAAATCTTAATTACGACGGTTTGACTTTTAGCTAATTAACTAAGCTAAACTGAATTAGGATGGGTTAAGGACACTTACAAAGGTCCTATGCACGATTAGGGATCACTAGGAAGCTTGTTGCTGATCAGAGGAGCTCCAGAAAGAGTCTTGTGAATGTTTGCAAATAAATGGCACAATGTTGCAACTAGAGAGCTCCTTATATATTGAATTTGATCACTTAGGATCATGCCAAGGAAGTCTATGAGTGTTTCCAGATCAAGACAAGTCCCTCTATGCATGAAAAACCAGTGGAGGAGTCCCTTGGTATGTAAAAACAAGGTTTTAAGGCGGTGCAACAGCCTTAACAGGCACATGTCCAAAGTTTCTATCGTTGTGCTGTTCCCGCGGGCCGCGTAAGCCCATAGGGCAATCTTACGCAGGCCGCCTGGCCCTCCAGAACCAGCCAAACAAGTTTCCTTTAATTACATTTCAGCCCCTGGTCCTTTGTAACGTGGTTTTAACTCTTGTTCTTGCATTTTTGGCCCTTTAACCTTACTTTTAAGGGCTCCATAACATATTTAAGTATTGGTAAGTCCTTGGTCAACCTTATGATCACCCGAAAAGTCATAAATTTCAACATTGACGCTTTTAACCCCTTTTATACGAATATCGTCATAACTTTCTCATACGATAATGAAACTTTGTGAAATTTTTATCACACATTCTAGTAAGCATAATTAATCATTACAAAGCTTCGGGTTTGCTAAAAGGTCACTCAGAGGTATACGTTAAACATGTTGACACATTTAACCCCTGTAGTTTGTAATCTCTCACTTTCTTACATATTTAGCTTCGTATGATCCATGATTTATTCGTTTGAAGGTATAAACATCATGTAGGGCTATTTTAGAGTATATTTATCCATTGTTGACATTTTAAAGCCGTATATTCACATACTTTTCTTGTTTGTCAACTTTAGTCCCTCTAGAGTATTCTTTCACACGTTCAAAGCTTATGACACGTGTCAATACATTATTGGACATGAAAATACGAGGTGTTACACTGATGCTCTAGGACAGACGATGATTCTCCGCTAAGGGATGGGATACGCAAAATTTTCTCCTCACCCGGTATATCTGCGTGATATCTGGATAACCAATCCACACTAGCCACTGCATCGAAACTATCAAGGGTAGCCGAAAGAAGATCAATGTCGAACACTTGTCCCACAAGGTCGAGTTTGCATCCCAACGAACCTATGTGGTTTCAATTGACTTACCATCAGTCGCTTTCACAACAGATTCGGTTTCAAAAAGCATCAGGGTTACACAGAACAGAGACGAAGCGATTAGCTACTAATACAAGCTACCATGTTGCTATCATACCTGGCGTCGCCTATGTCAACCCTAAATGCCCTTCCACCAGCACCACTACCAGTGTTGTTGTTACGGTCACGTGGATTCCCAATACTGTCATTGTTCCCTTGATTGCCGACCTTTTAACTTAACAACAGGCAGTCGAGGTCACTTCGTTTCCGCACTGAAGGTTGCGATTACAAGTACCTTGTTGTCACGGTGGCCACTGCCTCTAATGTTGTTGTTCTGTAAACAGAGTGTTGCGATCTTTCGCCAAAAGAGTTCACCTTCATACATTCCTTGACACGTACTAGGACACTGCCCATGGCACTAGCGATTACCCCTTCCATGCTCCGATCAATTGTTAGTGTTTAAGCCCCGATTGATTCATAAGAGTTGGCTCCCAAAGGTTGTTGGCTAGGGTTAGGGACTCGATTAAAGTCAATCCGCCGATGTTCGTTGTTGGTAATCGGGGTCGTCCAAATACTGAAGTCGGTAAAGTGCTACGCTCATCCTCTTGTCCATCGTTCTTGCAAGTTGACTGAGTAATACACGGTATGTTTCTAGAGTGCTGCAGAAGTGATCGCACTTCGGGGTCTAAGACGTCAGTACATTGAGTTCCCGCAAACAAAAAGAAGTGCGAGAGGTATAGACCAATCATTGACGCTGCAACATCCAACTCAGGGATGTTCGTACAAGCACCTAACATACTACACGGCTCGCTAGGCGTTCAGATGGGTGTTTAGGTAATACTTAATAGCATCGAGATTCGTAAGGATTCAGAGAGGAGTGAGGAGATCAGGTTCAAATAGGAGGCAACCATTGCTAGGACTCCTATAGATTTGTTACGTTTCTCACTTATTAAATAACAGAACAGAACCTCTTTTTCACTGGTTAAGGCTCACTGGGACTCGCATGCACCCCGCATTATTATTATGTGTGCACCCACAATAATATTGCGATTTGCATGCTCACCTCAGTTCCTCCTAACTCGTGTCAAATGGTTCTTCAAACCCAGATATCAACAGAGGTTGTCAAGGTAGTAAGATCACAAAAATCCAAGGACTATGGCATACTACCAACGCATCATAAAGTAAGCAAGCAATCCATGCCATCATGCTATAGTGACGAGTGTGTGTTCGTATGTTACATAATAAACAAATGTGTACTAGTCATGTAATGTATGCAACATGTGAGAAAGACGAACCTTGCAATCTGGAGCTGAGTGTCATGGTCGTATTCACGTATTCAGGACTGTTAGGTTATAGTCTGGTTTTACAAAAAATGTTTTTAAAACCAAGTTCTCTATAACCAGTGGCTCTGATACCAAACTGTCACACCCCCAAAAATGCCCCAAGCGGAAACCCCCCGCGAGGCGTGTGACGTACCAGGATCTAGCCACCAATCCCATTGAACTCATACAAGATTTTTAAATGAAACTTTCATTCATTAACATAAAGTGTTACAAAACAGTAATTACAAATCATCGTGTTCAGCGGAAGCATAAATCGTTAGTTAAGTGTTTCATAAACCATATGGATGATAACCATTAGACTCGTCTTGCGATTCCATGTATTTCGACCCATGACCACTCCAGCATCCCAGACAGCAAGTTCCACATCCACACATACCTATAACATGCGAGCATGCACACACGTGTATCAGACAACGCTGGTGAGTTCATAGTTTTACAAAAATGTTAGTTACCAAGTGTTTAGTTCACTTCACTGATTACAATGTTGATAATACCTTGAATACAAGATGGCTCCAGATTTATTTTGCCCTTTCCCCAATGCTCCTATCAAAGCATTGGGCATGACTGAGTCATTAGTTCACACCCGTCCTCTCAGGTACGGGGTGAGGGTGCCAAACCTAGATAGCGCTACCAACTAATACTCTGTTACCTCTCAGGTAACAAACAACAAGGAGGGACTTTAATGGTGATAGGATGAGTGTATTATTCAACATTCCAGATTTACCCATAAGACGTATTCCTCTCAGGAATACCCAATTGATTTACCCAAAAACATATCCCTCTTGGGGATACCCAATGACTGTCCCAACCACCGGGACGCATGCTCAAGAGAAATGAACTCACCTTAGTTTTGCTCGGTAAGATTTGTTACTTGTTTACAATTAGACACCCAATCCTAATATGGTTCCAATGATAGTCAGTTTCCGTATACACATAAATCACATGTTCTTTGTACATATTCCACAAGTAGTAAACAAGTATGGCACATATCATCAGTTCGGTTTACATTCAAGTAATTAGGCAAGTTCACATAATATATACAACAAACCTTTGGGTCACAAGTAATTTCGTATGACAAGCATACTAGACTAACAGTAACTTGGCGGCCCATTCCGGTATTCATGATAGTGTGCGGCCCAATACGAGTGATTCGTGGGTCGGGTGGGCAGCCCACGCGACCTAACCCAAATTTCGCAATAGCTTTCTACACCTTTATATTAATCCCACTTTATACCTTAAGATGCATTATGAAATATTTATTTGAAACATGAATATGTATAACTCAAGGGTTCCATTTATTCAAATAAACACCTAACATGATTGGCATGACATACCCCATCCCTATTTTATGATAACCAACCCCAGTTACCTCCTAGTGTCCACATCGTCACCATCCATAATCAATATATACAAACTAACATGCTTGTTCTTATACACCTAACATATAATCGTCCAAACGTTAAACACAAAAATGTGTGGCCCGGTCTTCCAGTTTGTTCGGCCCGTGGTGACACTTCGGCCCATATTCAATATGCGGCCCAATGTAATATGTGACCAAGTGTAAATCATGTGTCCCGCTAATGTGGTCCAATCCAACGAAGTGTACCACCAATTGTGTTTACCCAACCCGGGCCCAGTCCATTTAACATATCATCTTTCAGTTTTTTTTATTCAAGCATTTTACTTTCATTGCTTCCAATGAATCTCTACGATCACTAAGATCACACAAGAACGCCACATCATGTACTGATTCTCTCAATCATCGATAACAAACATCCACAACCCAAGTCTCTCAGTTAGCATCTAATAATAACATATATGCAAACAATCCATCAATTGATTATCATAACAAGTTCTTCGCAGTAACCATTACAACCGATACCTAATTTCCTATCATTTAGTCGCTATCAGAATCTAGTGTACATGCAACCCTAGATTATGGATTACATCACCATGATCACTTCGGGATCATGATAACAGTTTATCCCCGTGTATGTATGTATATCAATACCACACATCATTGAATCACAAGACCAGGATATAAATATATATAACATGGAAATTAATTCGATGATGATTGCACTAACCTAGTGATCGTGTGAGAGTGAAAGCCACGAAGGAAAGCTGTGATCCAAGTGAAGCTGCTGCTGATTCACGGGTAGAGGGAGGAGAAAGGGTTTAGAGTTTGTTATAGTTTGCAAGATATTAGGATCCAAACCTAGGCTAAGAATGTATACGTACAAGCAAGTATATCGGGCTCCCTAATGGGCTTGTAATGGCTGTGGATCAAAGTGTAAACAAATAGAGGGGTCTTTGGGCCGATTACTTGGTGTGCGGCCCTGTTGTTTTGTGTGAACGGTATCGTGCCATAAAGCATTAATATATAACGATCACATACTCAAGCCATAAATCATTAATATATAATGATCACATATACAAGGTGTGCACGTCAATTGTGTTACATAATCTCGTGCGAAGGACACGGGTTCAATATATCCTATAAGTATACAATTAAGGGTTAACACATCCACAGTCAAGTATTGTGCATATTAGCTTGGTGTACCACTAGCTTAACGAACAATCAAACAATTTACACTACTAAATTATTAATCATCCATTAGGGTCATTAAGCGTTTACCGTAACATGCGCTCAGTCAGTATGTGGCGAGACATAAAATGTAACCATGCAAGCTAGAAGTCAAGGAATCAGGAAATACTAACCTTGAAAGTTCGGGTTGTCACAGATAAGGTGCTTCAAGAAGGAAAAATAGAACTATCAGGACATAAGTTCTCGGCAAACCTTCTACCAATGAATTTAGCATGATTCGACGTTGTGTTAGGAATGGATTGGTTAGTAGCCAACCATGCTCAAATCCTATGTAGTCAGAATTCCGTAGAAATTCGTATGCCAATAGGAGAAATAATTCTAATTACAGGAGATAAACCAAGAAAGCCCATGAAACTTATTTCGGTAATGAAAGTTAGGGCTGTAAACGAACCGAACGTTCAGTGAACGTTCATGACATACCCCATCCCTATTTTAACGAATGAACACGAACAAAAAAATTCGTTCGGTTAGCTTAGCGAACGAACACGAACATAGGTCTTGTTCGTTTGACTGCGTTCGTGAACGTTCGGTAATTTGTTCGGTTACGTTCGTCCGTGGTGGTGTATTAGACTTCTTGTGTTTTGATTTATCATTTGATGGTTGTATTTAACTACTTATATCTAATGTTTAAGGATAGCAATATTTTTATTTTTTATTTTCAAGTTAAATGTTAGTTTGCGTTCTTTTTTATTTGCTTGCGTTTGTTTGTGTTCGCTTGCGTTCGTTTGTGTTTGAGACCAGTGTTCACGAACTGTTCGTGAACAACTGAATTTCCTTAACGAACGAACATGAACATAAACTTATGTTCGGTATACGTTCGTGAACAGTTCGCGAACATGTTAATTTCCTTAACGAACGAACACGAACATGGCCTTGTTCATGTTCATTCGGTTCCTTTACAGCCCTAATGAAAGTTGCTAACTATAAACGAAAGCAAGGCATAGTGTATATGATTTCGGTAATCATTAGCACTAAGAGTAAAGAACTTAAGGAAATTCCGGTAGTATCAGAATACCCAGATGTATTCCCGGAAGATCTACCTGGGTTACCACCACATAGGGAAGTAGAATTTAGAATTCATCTAATACCTGGAACTGCCCCAATAGCTAAGGCACCCTATCGTTTAGCACCGACGAAAATGTTAGAGCTGAAAAAGCAACTAGATGAATTGCTAGGCAAAGGATTCATACAACCCAGTTCATCCCCTTGGGGAGCCCAGTGTTGTTCGTAAAAAAAAAGATGGGTCAATGCGAATGTGTATCGATTATAGAGAACTAAATAAGGTTACCATTAAGAATCGATACCCGTTACCTAGGATTGATGATCTTTTTGATCAACTTCAAGGATTTCTAAGATAGATTTGCGCTCCGGATATCATCAACTGAAAGTACAGGAAGAAGACATTCCTAAAACTACTTTCAGGACTATGTATGGTCACTACGAGTTTACAGTCATGCCATTTGGGTTAACAAATGCTCCTGCAGCATTCATGGATATGATGAATAGAATCTGCAAACCGTACTTGGATAAATTTGTTATTGTCTTCATCGACGATATGCTTATTTATTCCAAAAGCAAGGACGAACACTGTGAACACTTGCATGCACTCTTAACCCTGTTAAGAAAAGAAAAGCTTTATGCTAAATTTTCTAAGTGTGAATTTTGGTTACAAGAAGTGCAATTCTTAGGTCACATGGTGAATTACGAAGGTATTCATGTAGATCCTTCCAAAATAGAAGCTATCACGAATTGGAAAGTCCCGAAATCGGCTACAGAAGTCAGAAGTTTTCTAGGATTAGCTGGATACTATAGGCGTTTTATCCAAGACTTTTCTAAAATAGTTGTTCCATTAACTAAGTTAACTTGTAAAACTATTAAATTTGAATGGGGACCTAAGCAAGAAGAAGCCTTTAGAATTCTAAAGCAAAGATTAACAAATGCCCCGATTCTTGCCTTACCAGAAGGGACGGAAGATTTTGTAGTTTACTGTGACACTTCTAAATTAGGATTTGGATGCGTATTGATGCAATGTAAGAAAGTAATTGCTTATGCATCAAGGCAATTGAAAAAGCATGAGGAAAATTACACAACACATGACCTAGAATTAGGAGCAACAATTTTTGCCCTTAAGATTTGGAGACATTATCTGTATGGTAGTAAGTTTACTGTCTTTACAGATCACAAAAGTTTAAGATATATTTTTGGGCAAAAAGAATTGAATATGAGGAAAAGAAGATGGATGGAAATCCTAAGTGACTACGACTGTGATATTCAGTATCATGAAGGAAAAGCAAACGTAGTAGCAGATGCTTTAAGCTGTATGTATCATGAGAAACAAAGACGAGTACGTGCTCTTAGGTTAAATCTGCAATTAGATTTAATGGAGCAACTGAAAAATTTTCAAGAAACAACAATCAATAATGATACGGTTGAAAGAATGAAAGGAAGAATAAAGGAACTAGAACAAGGAATAAAGGAACTAGAACAAGGAACTGGTGGAATTTGGAGATTCCATAAGAAAAGAATTTGGGTACCTAGACAAGGAAATCTACGAAATAGAATATTAGAAGAAGCCCATAAATCTAGGTATACGATGCATCCTGGTAATAACAAAATGTATCAAGACTTGAGGAATAACTTTTGGTGGATAGGGATGAAAAAGGACATAGCTAGTTACGTTTCAAAGTGTTTAACTTGTTCGCAAGTTAAAGCAGAACACCAGAAACCTTCAGGTTTACTTCAGCAGTTTGAAATGCCTGTATGGAAATGGGAGTTAATAACAATGGATTTTGTTACTAAATTACCCAAAATAAGAAAAGGTAACGATGCAATCTGGGTAATTGTGGACCGATTATCCAAATCAGCTCATTTCCTACCAATGAAAGAAACCTTTAGTATGGAACGACTAGCTAAGCTATACGTAGATGAGGTAGTATCACTACATGGAGTTCCACTCTCCATTGTATCAGATAGGGATAGTCGTTTCACTTCACATTTTTGGACAAGCTTCCAACAGGCAATGGGAACGCGATTAAATTTAAGCACATCATACCATCCCCAGACTGATGGACAAAGTGAAAGAACGATTCAAACCTTAGAAGATATGCTAAGGGCATGTGTTATAGATTTTGGTGGAAATTGGGACGACCACTTGCCATTAATTGAATTCTCCTACAACAACAGTTATCACTCAAGTATCAATGCTGCCCCATTTGAAGCACTTTATGGACGAAAGTGCCGAACTCTAGTGTGTTGGGCAGAAATAGGAGAAAGTCAATTATCAGGTCCCGAGATTGTACAGGAAACCACTGACAAAATAACTCAAATCAAGGAAAGACTAAAGATGCTCGAGATCGCCAAAAGAGTTATGCCGATAATCGACGTAAGCCGTTAGAATTTCAAGTTGGAGACAAAGTACTCTTAAAAGTTTCTCCTTGGAAAGGAGTAGTACGATTCGGTAAGAAAGGAAAATTGAGTCCAAGGTATGTAGGACCATTTACAGTTATCCAACGAATAGGACCAGTTGCCTATCAATTACAACTACCAGAAGAGTTAGCCGATGTACATGATGTATTTCATGTATCTAATCTTAATAAATGTTTGTCTGATGAATCACTGGTAGTACCTCTTGAAGATATAGAGGTAAATGAAAAATTAAAGTTTGTAGAAAAACCTCTGCAAATAGAAGATAGAAAAGTCAAGCATCTCAAACACAAAAGATTGGTTCTGGTAAAGGTAAAATGGGATTCAAAAAGAGGGTCTGAATATACATGGGAGCTGGAATCAGAGATGAAAAGAAAATATCCTTACTTGTTCTAGTAAATCTCGAGGACAAGATTTTAAACAAGGTGGGGAGGATGTAATGACTTGCACAAAAATGTCCTAAACCGCCCCGTAAGTGAAAACTCGAACCCGTAAAACCTTACTTTTTATGAAAAACCAAGAAAAACAAATTTTTGTACTCGGTCGCGGGGCGCGACAGAATAAGAAAAGGTCTTCGCGGGGCGCAACAGACCTAGGGATTACGGATAAGCATGTGGGACACGCGTCGTCCACGTGGCGAGCCTAAGGGGTGACACGGCAGCCCTAGCCGTAGCTAGGATGTCCCTCGCGGGCCGCGAGGGACTTAACTACATTTGTCATGGGCCGCGAGAAAGTCACAAATCAGCTATATATTGAGCATTGCATGGGCAGTCTTCTGTGCTCGAAATTCTCTTCTAAAATCACCATATTCTGCTCTAAATACACGTTCAAAATACCGAAACGCTGCTACGATAATAGGGTAATAACTCGATCACTGCTACGATACAATGTCCGATCGATTAAAACCGATCCGATGGATGTTTAAGTGCTGCCTAAATCTTGGGCTATACATTACTTATCAAGTATCACTTTTAGGTGAACGGACTTAAATAGTGATACACGTCACTTTTGGGTGAACAGACTCAATAGTGATATGACCACAGTCACAGATTCGGTCGAATGACAATTGGGTCAGATAATTATAAGATAGAAGCAATTGTAATCGCTCTTAATACTGTAAATTATAACCACGTGTCTTTTGTATAAATTGAATGCACTCGCAAGTATTTTTCGCTGATAAAATCTTTTTAAAACATGTTTCAGGTTATTTACTGTGAAGAAAAAGGAAAAGTGCCACGTAGCACTCCAGCTTAAATAAAGTGGCTCAGTAAATAGAAATAAACATGTTTTCTGTAATCAGGAGTTTTCCTAGTAGAATTCCTGTGTTCTAAAATACGGGGTTTATCCCGATAGTTATAAATAAAATAATTCGGTGTTTTCTTTCCAAAATGGTCCTATTAAAATTTCCGCTGCCAATATAAATACCAATACCACGGGTTTCTGTCCCGCGGCTTCCTAACCGGGCAAAACGGGTCGGGGGCCGTGATAGTAATTTTCCCCGTAGGCACTTTGAAAACATCATGAACCTTTAAAGGCGTGATTATGATTATACGGTTGCCAACGTTTAACTCGTTGCTTTTATGATCATAGTTGAGCAACAACCAGTACCCTAATCTTCTTAGTATGTTGGGTAGGCTAAAGAATTTTCAAGATTCAAATCCCATATCCCTTATATAAGAAATCTGAGCATCGGTCAACCCTTGTAACGCACAACACAAGTTTTCTGGCTTGTTTCTCTTTTTAATTTTCGTTTTTCCCAGTACCGTTTTTCCAGTCGGGTTTTCCGGCGACAGTTCCGACCAACCTAATGTCCCAATCCCACATGAATTTGTTCTAAATTTTTGTGTTATATATTCTATCTCCATCTTTATCGCACCAAATCCGCAATATTTATCCCAAAATTTGTTCAATTTGATGATAATCCAAAAACCCACTTAACCTCCGAATTACTATACAACTCTAACACCTTAACCGACTCGTTACACGTATAATACGGAACCTATCATCTCATTGGAATGGTTCCCAAACAATTTCACTTTTAAATTCTCTGCTCTCTCTCTCCTCGCTGTCAACGGAAAACGTAACTCCAGCCAACTACTCTAACAACTTCTTCCGAGCATAACAGGTGCGATTTGTATGTGCCTTCTGTTTAGTCTTATTATACTGATTATAAAGCCTATTATAATCGATGAAATCAACAGTTGATTCATGTGTATATTAGGATTAAAGGATTAGGGCTTGTTTGATAAAATTTGGGAACAGGGATTCATTTTCTCAATCACATCATTGGCTTGCATCCGCTTCGCAACTTCACAAACAGCCTTAAGAATTGGTGATATCAAAGAATCGGTCTTGATTACCCATTCGTGTTTCATGAAAATGGCTTCAAGAATTTCTGCAACATCCCACTTCACTGTGTAGCCTTAGACACAAACTGTGTCACTTCGACGAGAGGAGAACTTTCCCACCTATGCAATAAGTAGATGCAGATTAGAGGTGACAAAATTAGTGGGTCGTCAGGTAATGGGTCAAACAGGCTAGGGTGATACTATTCCCACCCCCTATTTACTAATTACACCCCTCCTATCAAAAACATCACATCCATCAATCATTTGTTTTTTGTTTTTTGTTTTTTGTTTTTTTTTTGTCTTTTTGTTGTCTTTTTTTGTTATATTTTATTGTCTTTTTTATCTTTTTGTTATTATTATTATTATTTAATATTAGTAATGAATTATTATTATTATTATTATTATTATTATTATTATTATTATTATTATTATTATTATTATTATTATTATTATTATTAAGCTTATTACTTAAGCCTTAAACTTTTTTTTACCTTTTTAGTTTTTTTATGCTAGACATCTTTTTATTTTTTTACCTTTTTAGTTTTTTTATGCTAGACAACGAACCGGTCGTTGTACTGGTTTATTGGTCGGATCTTCCATGCGTATGTTACACGCATACATAACGTGTTAGGTGATGGAAATTGTGGGTTTCGGGCGACAGCTTCTGCTCTCGGGTACGGTGAAGATGAATGGTTATTTATCCGGAGATCACTGATGGAAGAGCTACTCGAGTTTAGAAATAAGTACACTAAGGCTTTCTTAGGCTCATTCAAAGATGTGTTCACGTCCTTGGCTTGGTCAGGATCGGGGTTTGCACCTGAAAAACACTGGATGATTATGCCAGAGGCAGGATTCTTGATTGCGAACAAGTTTAATGCCAGAGGCCCTCACGAGTTCCCAGAAAAAAAAATAATTACAATTGCACACGTGAATGGTAACCATTTTATAATGGTAGAATTGCAAGGAGAGTATCCAATTGCCAGCACAAACAACCTATGGAAATTAATGAGAGAAAATGATGCAGCTGGGAGAATATATTTGAATCACGTCAAAATATGTATAAGTCTTGGATAGCACAACATGCTACATTTGGGGGGTGTATAGATTAAACCTCGGTATGTAAATTATTAAATGATAATAATTTTGTAAAAAAGTACTTATTTTTATATAGCTTTTGTTACAGCTATAAATATAATTTGATAAATTATAACAATAAAAACTAATAATAAATAATATATCATTACTACTACTACTACTACTAATAATAAATATAATAATAATAATAATACTAACTAATTAAATAATAAACAAATACTAAATAACTAATAATTAAATAAAAGAATAAAAAAAGACAACAAAAAGACAAAAAAGACTAAAAACAAAAAGTAAATGATTGATGGATGTGATGTTTTTGATAGGGGGGGTGTAATTAGTAAATAGGGGGTGGGAATAGAATGAGCCTTTCTATATCCTTTGAAATCTGTAATTTGTAATAACTAATATACGAAATGCAATGTTACAATTTACTACTTAACCTTAATAAACTGTAACATCAAAAGATTTAACCTAATTAGAGTAGTAACATTCAGGCTAACATAGCCAGACACATCCCATTTTGACCGGTAAATTATTAAGCACTTCCTTTATTCCAACCTTAATATAATTTTATAAATAATATTATATTATGAGTTACTATAATGATTATTTAATAATTAAGCCAAGATGGATGAGAGATCTTGAGCATTAAGTTTGTGTGTTGGAACCACAAATATGTGGGAAATTGAGCTTGTCCCATATAGGTGGAGAGATAAATCTTTTGTGAATTTATAATTAGAATTCTTTACACGAATATATTCTTGTGTGACAACTCACACCCAGTGGTAGCCAGGAGAGTACTAAGTACCCGACACGCGCCCGCGCCTGGGGGTGGCATGGAGTTGGCCTAGTGGTGAGTGCAGGGGATTCTCCACTAGTGGGGGGTAATTGTTACGGTGAGGTGACAACAACCCACTGACCAATTTACTGAATAAAGATAGCTTCACCTGGAATGAAAAAAATAGTTTTATTGTTGGTGGATTTTTGGTTGGTTTTGAATAGTTCTTGTTCCTTTTTTATTTTTTATAAAAACGCCACTTTCACGCCTCCTCTACCCCGTGCTTTTTTTTTAGTCACGCTCTCTTGCTGAAATTGCTGCCACATGACGCTTAATGTCTTCTCTTCATACGTTTCCACTCCGTATAGTCTAAAATTAAAATAGGTCCATTAATAGATAATGGTTAAGAGAAAACAAAAATATAAATAAAAGAAACTCGGGTATATAGTTCGGGTAAACAAGTATATGGTTTTGGGTAATCAAGCCGGTTATTACCTAATCCTATACTCCGTGATTTTTTTAAACTAATCCTATACGTATCAGGCCTCAAATATACATGCCTCATATATGTCAGATGTACCAATAGAGCTCGTTTTTTTTTTCTTGTAATCCCTATTTGGAACCTAAAAGAAAAAGAGGGCAAAGAAAAGAAAATTTAAAAGTTATCTACTTTCAATCCAGCAAAGAAAGCTATTATCATTGCAAGTAAGGACAAAAGGAGCTCTCTGATTCATCACTTTCACATTTGTTTAGTTTTGACCATAAAATCTCTTATAGTACACTGAAAAAACATTAGCTAACCTTTTCTGTTTTTTCTCTCCTCCACACACAACAATTTACAACCACTCTAACCCCTCACATACATATATAGAGGGTCTTGTGAACCCCTCATCTCCTTCACATTTCACTCCGTTTCTCAACCCTAAAATGATAGACGTGGTTCTTGGTTTTGGTTTTGAAAAGGGATTCTTCAATCTTTACTAGAAACCCATGTTTTTTTTGCATTAGTCAGCAAGCTATTGGGGTATTATCACATGTTTGGTCTATGCTCTGCTCAACTGCAATCATGTGAGTAAACTCGACCCCTCTTCGAATTTAGTTATGTTAGTATTTAGGGTTTTGTTTTGTTGTTCATATTGTAGATCTATAGATAGTTATGTTAGTAGGATTAAGGTAATTTTTGGATCTGGGTCGGTCTAATAAAATGAATATTTTATTAATAGTAAGTGAATAACTGAATACAAAAGTTTTGACTTTAAGGTACACAGTTTAAGCTTTAAGGTACACAGTTTTGAGTTAAAATTAATTACACAATTTGTTTGTTTATTGGACACCCCTAAATCCAAACACAATTGTTTGGCTATGTTAAGGTTGCTTGATTAAGAAAACATACCAAGACAACTAGTTTAGTTTGGCATGAACAATTAAAAAAAATTATAAACCCTAACTGAAAATGGTTTTTTAAACCTTGATTTTGAAATTTCTCAATAATTTCAGCATGCAGATAACTGAGATTACATTCTCCATAATACAAGGGATACTAACGACTAGAGATGAGGAATATGGAAAGTTTTACAAACCATATGCTACTTCAATTGTACAATTTCTAAAGATAGCAACATGCGCTACGAGTGGCCTAGACTACTTTCATAATAAGAGGTAAACACATGTCGGTCATTACATTTCAATTGGTTAATAAGACGAGTGTTTAATTCGTTATGGTAATGATCTTTAATATTATGCACACAAACAAATAGTTCTTCGAATTAGGTTTAAAGTTTGTTCTTATACAATGACTAAATTATATGTCATATTTTACTCGTTTTAATAATTTTAGAAATTCTAATATTTATAGTTAATTTCACACACATTTAGTTTTTCCCCATAACTTTTAAAATATAATATTATTTATTCTATAATCCGGTATGATATTGTGACATGTCTGTTTTTATGTACGTTTTGGGAAAAAAAATATTCAAAATGAGTTAGCCTACGTTTCGACGTAAATTTTATTCGGGACCGAGTCCGGGTAGGTAACATGTGTTTTTGACTACTTTTTTTACATGCTTTCGTATGCATGAACTCTGATTTTTATTACGCCATAACTTTCTCTTGATATGATATTCATAATCGAGTCGTTGCAACATCATACACTTTTATTTACATACTTAATCACGTCATTGTCATCGCCACAACGTCCGACACTTTTGAAAATTATATGTTATTTTTTACTCATTTTAATAATTTTAGCATTCTATTATTTATAGTTAATTTCACACACATTTAGCTTTTCCCCTTATAATATATTTTTTTCTATAATCCAGTATGATATTGTGGCATGTCTATTTTTATGTCCGTTTTGGGAAAAAAAAATTATTCAAAATGAGTTAGCCTACGTTTCAACTTAAATGTATTCGGGACCAACTCCGGTTAGGTAGCATGTGTTTTTTACGTCTTTTTTTACATGTTTTCGTATTTATGAACTCTCATTTTTATTACGCTTAACTATTTCTTGATATAATACTCGAGTCATAATCGAGTCTACGCAACTTCATAAGCTTTTATTTACATACTTAGTCACATCATTGTCACCCGCTACAACGACCGGTACTTTTGAAAAGTTAAACTTGAGGAGGCTGTGGTTTTTCAAGTTTTCCATTATGGTTATTTAATTTATATGGATTCGTGTTTTCGTGTTTTTAATGCTCATTTTTACAACAATTGACATTTATTTTAGATTAATTAAAAAATCGGCTCGCTTTCCGGCGCGAAGCGTGGGTATAACACTAGTTAATATATATTTATATGTTATCAAGGTTTAAAAAACGGAATCGAGTTTCTAGGCGTTTTCCCTTTGCCTCATGAGACGTAAGTCTCAAGGCGAAACGAGGCTCAAGTCCGAGGCGTAATTAAAAAATAAATATAAAAATTATAGATCTTATAAAAAATAAAATAATACTTCAAAATTCTACTAAACACTTCTAGAATTCATTGGGCTAAGTCAAAATTTCTTTATAGGAATGAGCCCAAGTTTAAAGAAAGAGCACAACTTTATAAAAACTTACATCATCTTCTTCAGACTTGTCGTCATCTAAAAACCTCTCCACCCTCCATCCGAAACCCTAATAGTTGATACAGCCGTCATTTCATATGCTTTGTTTCTTCTTGATCGTCCATGCTACATGTACATATGCTGTGGTTCTTCTTCAGTACCGCACCTGCTAAGCATCATTTTTGTTACAGTCGTCTTGTCCAATGGACAAAACCCTAATTCTCCGGTTACCATCAGAAATGTACGCTTCTTCATAAACGACCACAGGCGTGCATATAATAATATCCAGCAAGGCGCCGCCTCAAAAACGATTTCTTCCCGTCTCGCCTCCTCGAACGTTTTTTAAACCATGTATCTTATGAATCGTTGTTAGATTATCCTGTACTAAAATATATTTTGTTGTGCAGATTCGTGTTGGGCGTATGCCACTATCGCTTCTATTGAAGCGATGAACCAAATTTTGAATCCTTCGTAAGAGTTTACTCCACTGAGTATCCAACAACTCGTGGACTATGACGAATACAAAGATGACTTTACAAGTTGGGGTGGAGCAAGACATGGCCTTTGGGAGCATTCATAGGAGCGGGGGAGGAGTATATAGTGAGAGGGATTATCCGAGTAGGGGTGACCATATCAGGAGGGGACCTTGTGCAATTGGAGATGTTAGTAAAAAATGATTTTCATTTTAGTTGAATAAACTCTTATTTAATTTTGTTAGTTGGCAGTTAAACCCAACGGTAGTGATTGACTCTTTCAACAAAGTTGGCCACAACGAGAGAGCCATTGCAGAAGTGGTAAGGCGACAGCCCGTGACCGCTGTTGTGGGGTCTACCATTGAGAGAGAGATTTTATACACCGGTAAAAAAAAAAGTTTAGCATTTGTTGTTTTAATTGTTGTTTTTTTGTTTTTTTCCTAAACTTTTTTCTTTCTTTCAGGGTCGAATAATCCGTTATTCCAAAGCCGATGGAGACACTCGTTTGGATCGTACTGTTTTGATCGTCGGATTCGGATAAAAAAAGACGGATTGGACTATTGGAGATGTCTTAATTTCTGGTGTGCAACTTTTGGTGGTGATGAGACCTTTTACTTGGAGAGGAATATGAATCCTCCCCGTCGCAATGGAACAGCAGACATCGCTAGACTATGTTGTTACCCGATGAAAGAAGGTTTTGACATGTGACTGTTGCTATTTTCGTACTTCTTTTGAAACTAGATTAAATGACGATTTTTGAGCCTTTTTTGAACTACAACTACCAATGCCTTTTGAGCTCTTTTAGAACTTCTTTTGAACTACTCATGCTATTTGATTGTGTTTTGGACGACCCGTTTTTCGGCCTATCATACTGCCTGTGTCTCTCATATGGTCCACATAATGTGACAGAGACACTGGTATGCCTTAGAGGTGCACAAAAACCGGTTTGATAACCATACCCGGTTTTAAACCCAAACAAGACTCGGCGTAATCAATAATTGTGATCAATCTCTAATGATTATATATTTTCATGATTATACAAGATAAACAACCATATAGGAAATAATTAAAGGATAAAGTTTCATAAGATCTAACACCAAGTTGATAGATGTTTTGAAGCATCTAGATCCATAATTACACAACAATTCTTTAGCTACATGTTCCATTTCAGCATCAATCATGCTAATATTATATGGTCAACAAAAAGTGAATAAAGTACAGCTGAGCATCTATTATTCATCTGCTTAAGTTGAGGTTTTTCTATATTCGATTAAGCAAAGAAAATCGTTGCACCGTCCTCTGTTATCCTACCATTACCATCTACACCGCAAAGAAAACACAAGTATACTATCGGTATGTTAAGATTACCAAATAATGAGAATTCATTAAAAAAAAACCTCAGCCAATTCATACATCCACGTGAATACATAAGGTGTAAATCGATCAGATTCAGAAGCTTTGTATAAGAAAAACATAAGTATAAGATCAGTTTTAGAACTACTACCACAACATAAAAACGTCACTTTCACACCTCTAGTACCCCGTGTTTTTTTATCACGCTCTCTTGCTGAAGTGGCTACCACATGACGCTTAATGTCATCTCTTCATACGCTTCCACTCCGTATAGTCTAAAACAGTGGCGGATCCAGTGGTGTTTTGGGGGTTTCCGGGAACCCCCTCGGTTTGGAAAAAAAATGAAAAAAAAGGGGAAATTTTGTTTGATTTAAAAAAAATGAGAATTAGTGAAAATCTACCAAAAGGAATCCGGTGGAAAAAATTCTTTGATCCGTCACTGGTCTAAAATTAAAATAAGTCCATTAATAGATAATGGTTAAGAGAAAACAAAAATATAAATAAAAGAAATTCAGGTATATAGTTCGGGTAAACGAATATGTGGTTTCGGGTACTTAAGCCGGTTATTACCTAATCCTATACCCCGTGATTTTTTAAACTAATCCTACACGTATAAGGCCTCGAATATACATGCCTTAGGGGTGTTCATCGGTTCGATTTATGGTTTATTTGGTTTATTCGGTTTTCAAAATTTTGTAACCCAAACCAAAAACCAAACTAAACCAATCCAAATAAGAAATATGCAAACCGATCCAAACCAAACCAAATTCAATTCAGTTTGGTTTCGGTTAGAAACCAAATAAACCAAAGCTAACCAAATTGTACCTAAGTAATTTTTTTTTCCTAAATTATATTTATGTTTGTGTTCCAACTTCCGAACATCGCAACTAATTTACACCAAACAATATATGAATACAAGAAAGTTTCATTGCGAAATAAAACAAACACATCCATAAAGTAGTCGTAGACACAACCGCAAAGTTAAAGCTTCAAAACATCGATCATAGAAACTACAAATAGTTAACAAGTCTAATGGCACAAAATATAAATAATCTTCAAACATGAGTCTTTCTCCAACTCGAGTTTGGTATTTTAGAATGAGTGGGTTTGAGTTGGGCTTTTAGATTTACATTTGATATTTTAGGCTGCATAAAAAATAACTATATGGGTCTAATAAATTGTATAGATTCTTCTCCTCCTACGGCGCCGGCGATTCTTCTTCTTCTACGGCGAGTTCCGGCCGGCGATTCTTGTTCAGGTCTTGTTAGCGTGGACTGTTCGTTTCATCTTCAACCTCTAGCTTCGCATAATCTGCACCAAATCGAGTGACTTCTGGGTGTAACTTGATTAGTTTTTCGAGGAGAACAAAACCTCACTGTTCGTTTCTTACGATTCTCACTCGTCTGGAAGAAATCAGAGAACAAAGTGACGAACCCTAAATTTTAAATTTGGGGGTTTTCGTTTTTGGGTTGCCAGAAGTTCAATTTAGGCCCAAGAAAGTGTTTTAAGCAACAAAGATCTGTAACTCTTGGTGGACTCACGTTTGCCGACTTCAGATTTTCCGGTTGTGTTGTCATATACAACCTTGTTGCGGTGCTTGAATTCGTGGAAAAAGAAACTTGGAAACTGCTGTTCGGTTAGGGTTCAACCCAAGAAGGTTGTAAAATCCTAATCTGAACTGGTGAAACCCTTGCTGGGGTTTGCTGCCTTGGTGAGATCTTTCCTTGTTATATTTCTGTTTTTCCGTTTTCTACATTTAGGCATTCTTGTTGCCGGGGTAGTTGGACCGGTTTGATTGATTGGGACACAGGAAGGGTACATCCTGTTGCATTTAGGCATTCTTATTGCTGCTGATATATTCTGTGTTTCTTATTTGTTGTTTGTTATATTCTCTTCTTGATATCCTCTTGTTGGTTGAGCTGTTATTGTCTGTGATACTCGCGTCTGGTTGTTTGTGTTGTTATTTCTGCTGTTTACCTGTTGTGTTACCTTATTGTGTGAACTTATTGTGTGAACTTATCTTATTCTGCTGTTTACCTGCTGTTTACCTGTTGTGTTATCTTATTCTGCTGTTTACCTGTGGTGTTATTGTTTAGACATTGTTCTTGATCGTATTTGTGATTGTTGACTTATTGTGTGAACTTATTTATAACGCTCTATTTGATCAGTATTTGTTATGCGTGGGCCCTTTTTGGATTATCGGGTGATTTGTAGCAATCATAGACGGTAGATATCATGATTTTTCATTGAGATCGTGTTCGAGGACGAGGGGTGCAGGGAGGGGAAAAGATAGGGGGTATAGTTTGCGCGTGGCTTCGTGGAATGTAGGAACCCTTAGTAGTAAGTTGTTGGAGATCATAGATACACTAAAAAGACGTAGGGTAGAGATAGCGTGCCTTCAGGAGACTAGGTGGAAGGGACATAAAGGGGATGAGCGCAATGGGTACAAGTTGTTATATTCAGGGTCTGATGGGGTAAAGAATGGGGTAGGTTTTCTAGTTGATATAAACTTGTATAAAAATGTGGTAGAGGTGATACGATACAACGATAGGATCATGGTGTTGAGATTAGTACTAGGAGAGGAAGTGGTGACAGTTATTTGCGCATATGCCCCACAAGTGGGACTAGGGGATCAAGAGAAAAGAGATTTTTGGGACTGCCTAGACGGAGTTGTGAGGGCCATACCTAGGGAAGAAAGAATTTTCATAGGAGGCGATTTTAATGGCCATATTGGTAGGCATAGTGATGGTTTTAGTGAGGTTCATGGGGGCTTTGGTTTTGGTGATAGGAACAACCCTGGTAGGGATTTGCTAGAGTTTGCGGTGGCCCACAACCTAGGTATTCTGAATTCTTTCTTTAAGAAGAAAGAATCACAGTTGATTACTTTTAGCAGTTGCGGACGTAACACTCAGATCGACTATATTTTGATGAGGCTAGGAGATCGAAGGTGGTGGAGGGACTGCAAGGTTATACCAGGGGAGACAGCAGTGACTCAACACCGTTTATTGGTGGCGGATATAGTCATGAGAGGAAAGCTGACCAAGGGAGAGAGGGTAATGCGACCTAGGGTTAGATGGGGTATGTTAAAGGGCGACAAAATCGAAGTGTTTAGAGATAAGGTCCTCTTAATGACATCGCCTAGAGTAGATGGGGACGCAAACCAAACGTGGGAGGACATGGCAAACACCATTACTAATGTGGCGAAGGAAACGCTAGGGGTTGTAAAAGGAAAGAGGTGTGGCCATAAGGAGTCATGGTGGTGGAATGAGGATGTGCATACTAAAATAAGGATTAAACAAGGGTGCTTTAGGGATCTTTTGAGGTGTACAGTCGAGGAGGAGCAAGCGATTTTAAGGGATAGATATAAAGAGGCGAAGAGAGAGGCGAAGAAGGCAGTGTCAGAGGCGAAGAACGCAGCTTACAAGCGGATGTATGATCGACTGGAAACAAAGGAGGGGGAGCATGACATGTTCAAGATTGCAAAGGCTAGAGAGCGTAGAAGGCAAGACTTAGGAGCAGTGAAGTTTTTAAAGGGAGAGGACGGATGCGTTCTAGTCAAAGAACACGACATTAAGATGAGATGGCAAGTGTACTTCTACAATCTTTTCAATGGCAGGAGGGATTACCAACAAGAAATTGAAGAAAATGATGATTCACCTACGCAAAGGCGACTACGGAATAACGGCTACTGTCGACGTATCACACGGGAGGAGGTGAGAACAAACCTTAGAAAGATGGGAAGGGCTAAGGCAGTTGGGCCAGATAACATACCGATTGAGGTCTGGAAATGCTTGGGAGAAGAAGGAGTACATTGGCTAACTATTTTATTCAATCTTATTTTCAAATCTGGGAAAATGCCAGATCAATGGAGGAATAGTGTAGTAGTACCGGTGTATAAGAACAAAGGGGACGCCCAATGTTGTGGGAATTATAGAGGGATTAAGCTGCTAGGACACACTATGAAATTATGGGAGAGAATAATTGAGACGAGAATCCGAAGAGAAACCCAAGTCACGGTAAACCAATTTGGTTTTATGCCAGGGCGATCGACTACGGAGGCAATACATATTCTAAGGAGATTGATGGAGAAGTATAGGGAGAAGAAACGAGACCTACACATGGTGTTCATTGATCTTGAAAAGGCCTATGACAGTGTGCCACGTAAACTGATTTGGGATAGTTTGGAGAGTAGAAGGGTTTCTGGGAAGTATATTGACTTAATTAGGGATATGTATGTTAGGACTGATACTAGTGTCCGAGCGCCTGTAGGGGATACTGATTCTTTCCCGGTGGAGGTAGGACTCCACCAAGGGTCCGCTTTGAGCCCTTTTCTATTTGCAGTTATCCTAGATGAGTTGACAAAGTCAATTCAGGGGGCTCTTCCGTGGTGCCTGCTTTTTGCAGATGATATTGTGTTAGTTGCTGATAGTAAACAAAGCCTGAATGCGAGGTTAGAAGAGTGGCGAGCAGCTTTAGAGGGAAGAGGTTTAAAGATTAGTCGATCTAAGACTGAGTACTTGTATTGCGACTTTAGCGGAGTAGACAACGATGAGGACATTCAGATCACCATTGACAGTCAAGCGGTCCCGCAGGTGACTAAGTTCAAGTACCTAGGATCGTTTGTCCAGAGAGATGGGGAGATAGATAGTGATGTTGCTCACCGCATCCAGGTCGGATGGTGTAGGTGGAGAGCTGCCACTGGGGTATTGTGCGATAGGAGGTTCCCAACAAAATTGAAAGGGAAATTTTATAGGGTTGCAATTAGACCTGCTATGTTATATGGAACCGAATGTTGGGCCATTAAGGAAGTACAGGCACGCAAGATGGAGGTAGCAGAGATGAGAATGCTAAGATGGATGTGTGGCCACACAAGGTTAGACCGGATAAGAAATGATGTTTTTAGGGAAAGGTTAGAAGTAGCTAGTATATCAGATAAGATAAAGGAGGGAAGATTGAGATGGTTTGGGCATGTGAAGAGGAGGCAGACGGTAGAACCAGTTAGAGTGGTTGAAACCCTCGAGGTGGAGGGGAGGAGGAGTAGAGGCAGACCCAAAATTACTTGGGATGAGCGGATTAGGCAGGATTTGCAAAAATTGCACCTCTCTGAGAACATGGTCCATGATAGGAGCTCGTGGAGACGTAGGATTAAGGTTAAGGATTTCTAGGAAAGGGTACAATTGTGTTTTTAGGTGTAGTGTATGGTCGTACATAAGTATCTATGTGTATAGGATGTTTTGTTCAGTTGTGTTTCTAGGTGTAGTGTATGGTCGTAGATATGTAACTATGTGTATAGACTGTTTTGTGTTGTCATATTTGTTTTGTTCTACCATGCACTTTTTCGCAACTCATACTACATTCGTAGCTTCATACACATACACACACACCTCATGCTTAATTTATTTCTTTCCTGGGTGTTTTGGAGCCGAGGGTCTCTCTGGAAGCAGCCTCTCTATCCCTAGGGGTAGAGGTAAGGTGAGCCTACATCCCACCCTCCCCAGACCCTACAAATAGCTTTGCTATTTGTGGGATTTTACTGGGTATGATTGATTGATTGATTGAAATCGTTTATTCGGTTATCCAAATAAAACGAATAAACCAAATAAAATAAAATGTTGATCCATAAACCAAACCAAAAACCATATTCACAATTCGGTTTCGGTTAGAAACCAAACCAAAAACCGAATTCGTTATTCGGATCGGTTTATTTGGTTACAGTTCGATTTACGGTTTTTTCTGAACACCCCTAACATGCCACATATATGTCAGATGTACCAATAGAGCTCGGTTTTTTGTTTTTTGTTTTTTTTTAATCCCTATTTGGAACCTAAAAGAAAAAGAGGGTAAAGAAAAGAAAATTTAAAAGTTATGTATTATCATTGCAAGTAAGGACAAAAGGAGCTCTCTGATCCATCACTTACACAGTTTGTTTAGTTTTGACCATAAAACCGATGACTCTTGTAATTTTGAACATAAAATCTCTTAATCCATCTCTATCTATAATTATACAAAAAAAAATAGTACCTTTTCTTTTTCTTTTTTTTCAATTAAATAATTTTTTTATACTTTTACCATTACATTTTCTCTCTCCTCCACTCACAACCAACTTTAGAAAATATTAACAAGTTATAAAGATAAACAATAATTTTCTTCAAATTTACTGATAAATAGTAACTTTTCTGTTTTTCTCTTTCCTCCACTCACAATAATTTACAACCACTCTCGTAAATAAATATAGAGGTAACTCACATACATATAATACATATATAGAGGGTCTTGTGAATGCTCTAACCCGTCATCTCCGTCACATTTCACTCTGTTTCTCCACCCTAAAATGATAGCCAGCGGCGGAACCAGACTTTTATAATTGGGGGGTCGCAATGTAACGTTTATATACACAAAGTTATATTTGTTTATTTTTTTCGATGAATGCACTACGACCAATGTAACGATATTTTGTTGTTGTAAGCTAGACTTTTGTACCTATTCTCACACCCCTGAAATCTTATACCCGGAACCGGTTCCTACCCATACCGGGGTACTGATTGTAGTAAGTGGAACCGGGTTCTCTGAAGAACCGGGTCCGGGTTGAACCCGGGTAGTGACCAATGAAAGTAGAACCGAAGTAACCGGTTACAGGTACTATGGAATCGGGTCCGGATACTAGGGGAACCGGTTCTTCCAGGGTTTCAAAACAAAAAAGTGGAACCGGGGTACGGGTACTGTTTAGAACCGGTTCTATGTTGAAATTTTCAAACCAAAAGCTGCAACCACTATTCGGAACCAGTTATGTGTTGAAATTTTCGCCAAAAAGCTGCAACAACTATTTGGAATCGGTTCCAACGGATATAATACCATTGAGAACCGATTATAAAATCTGGAAATCGGTTTCTGTTTGCTCCATCATCTCCTCCATTCCCTTTTCAGATTTACTTACTTCTCCAACATTCAGTTTCATATTTGCGAAGAAATTATGGCATGCAATGACGAAGTGGTTATGATTTTAGAAACCAAAAGAAACCTGACAATCTGGAAAAATTTTGATTTGTGTTTGATCTCCGATAGCCACGAGATGGCTAGGTGCAAACGATGCGGAAAGTTTATGAAAGCGGCCGCCAACTCAACGCTAAAGAAACATATCGACCGCCATTGCCCCGTGACCAAGGCGAAGAATGAAAAGGGCAAAGGATCCAGGACCGGTTCTTCAAATGTTTAGTGTGTAAACCGGTTTGTTTAACTAAGGTCGGTGTGTTATGTTTAGTTATGTTTGGTGTTTTATGTTTGTTTATTTATGATGTAATCGTTTGTGATAAATCTATGGTGTGTTTTAGTAAGGTGTTCTAAAAAAATAAATCATATTAAGTTCTAAAAAAATAAATCACATTAAGTCTTAAACAAACACAAATAAGTGAATAACAGTAACCGTGTACTGTAAGAACCGGTTACGGATAGGAACCGGGTACTACCCGTTTATTTTCAATAAATTTGGAACCGGGTAAGAACCGGCGTGTGACAACCCGAGCTTTCAAGGTCGAGATCGCCCAATCTAGCGTCCATTGGCGTGGTACTATCTCTTTCACGTCTCAGCTTGTGTAAAAATTAAATGCATCATATGCTAAATTGATTAACTATGCGTGGTTATTCATGTCACGAAGGAATGTTGCATGAACGTATAGGGGATGTATATTATGTTGCTGGATCCGATCCTCGGTGTATATAGTTACACGAGTCACTATTACGTGGGGTCATTGCTCATAAGTCTAGTCACGCAGCTAGGGCTGGCAATTGGGTACCTGTTAAGACACGATTAGACCTGTTTGACTGAAAAATACACCCTTTGACTTTTTTAATTTTAAAATAATTAAAATTACAATGTTAGGATCTATCATTTATTCATCTTTGTACATAAAACATAAAACTGTTTTATAAACATGAGGTAGAAAGTAGTTAAACGAGTCGTAATCATGTTTGAAACTTATGTTGTGCGCGCCGTCAGAAACCTGTTAAAACACGATTTGTCAGCCTTACACACTTAAGTTAAGGGGCCGAACACCCCTCCTATGTCTACTGGTTCTCGGCCGACACACACACCATCAAGCCCAACAGGTCAAAGCCCAACCCATCCCCTTGTATTATTGGTCACACACGATTATAAAGGGAAGTATACATCTCCTTCTCAACAGTTGCAAACCCTAGGATCTTGGAACGGACGACGGCAGCCAGGCCACTCGAAGAACCACCCACCACTCACTCGCTCCAGTACACTCCCTACGGTCTCTCGGTTAGTATAATCTTATTGGTGTGGAATCTATTTGATTGCTTTGTCTGTGTATGAATCGGTGCGATCTGTAATTTTGATCTCGCGAGTTCCTGTTATGATTTAGTGAAATTAGGAAACATAACTTGAATGTGTGAATCTTGATTGATTATTCTCAGTTGTGTGTCAAGTGTTGTGATTAGTTAATGCTACGAAATCATATCTCATAGATACGTAGGGGGCATGTTAACGTAGTTGAAGAGCTTATTGTGATACAAACTGATGGATTGTGGTTTGCTAATATTCATTATGTTACAAGTTATTAATTAACACATAGGGGGTTGCACATGTGGGTATGCGGTGATAACTAAGGGGTTACGACTAATTGCTTGGGAATGATTAGGGTTACAAGATAACACAACTGTCTGTTCACAGCGATACAGGGATTCCGACGAAAACCCAGTCCCTCGTTGGCTGACCTCGACGAAACATGGTGGAGTTTCGTCGCACACCAGTCGACGAAACACGTGAAAGATTTGTCACACACTTGCCGACGAAAGTCTGTATGTTCGTCACTGTGGATCTCGATGAAAGTCTCCATGATCTCGACGAAACCAGTAAGTTTCGCCACACATGAAGCTTGACGAAACATAGGATTAGTAGGCAATATGAATATATCGATTGGACCTTTATTATATGTTCAATGATGCACATGGGATGTCAGATATCACATGTGATGACAACAATTGATTTAATTGAACCAAGAATAGGAATGGCCGACAACTTTTCCAATTCACTTCACATGCAAATCTTGCTATTGGAAACGATACAATTAATGCATTCAATGATTAACTAAAGATCACCCAAACACATCTAATTTATCCGCAATACATCGAGCAGTGTAAACAATTCAATGTTGGACTTAATTTTGAATGGGCCGCTGTTTTTGATTCACTTTATTGGGCCGTAACCTTTTTATGTATATTTCTTGGCCTAAGATTTCATATGTAGTTCAATTAGATAATTGGTTCTTGGGAGCGGAGGATTATATGTCCTGTAAGCATGAAATTATGATACGAATCTACTTGTGAACTGATTATATGCTGAGTGATTTCATGATGATACTGATTAACTGTCATGACATGAATTACACATGTGTGTGCTACATGGTGTATTAGGTGAATAAGGGATACATGAACTATTTGTACGAGAAACATGTGGATTATGTGCACCTGAAACTGATTGTGTCGGTAACCATGATAGGACGTGTGTACTCAATTGATAAACAAGTAACTAATCTTACCGAGCAAACCAAAGGTGAGTTCACTGCTCTTTTTCCAAGCATGCATCCCGGGGAGGGATATCGGGTAATGTTCCGAGGAGGAATGTCAGGTTAATGGGATGTTTGTTATTATACTCAGTTTCTATCATATAAGACCCCTTACATCTACCGATTGTTGCCGGGGAGGCAACGAGGTATTTAGTTGATAGCGCTATTAGGGTTGGCACCCTCACACCGTACCGGGGAGGACGGGCGTGAACTAATTACCTTGACCACTTGACCAATGCTTTGATAGAGGCATTGGGGTTGGGCAAACACATCTTGTAGCCATCTACGGTAATCGAGTTAATAACAACATCAAATCAAACTGTTGAACTGTTTTATACACACAACTGGTAACTAAACGCGATAACAAAACTTTGAACTCACCAGCGTTGTCTGACACACTTATCTGCATGCTTGCAGGTCTATAGGTTGATATCATTTGGAACTTGCTGTCTGGAAGGCTGGAGTGGTCATGGGTCGAGATACATGGAATCGCATCACAAGACTAATGGTTTTTACATGTGGCTTATAAACACTTAACGAATGAATTATGCTTCCGTTGTATACTGTGAATTACTTGTAACGTTGTAACACTTAATATTAATAAAAGAAAGTTTTATTTAAATATATCTATGAGTTCAATGTGATTGGTGCCTAGATCCTGGTACGTCACATGCCTCGCGGTGTTTCCGCAAGTGGTGTTTTGGGGGTGTGACAGTTTGGTATCAGAGCCACTGGTTATAGTGAACTTGGTTTTAAAAACGTTTTCATAAAACCGGACTATAACTGAACAGTTCTGAAAATGTGAATACGACCATGACACTCAGCTCCAGATTGCAAGGTTCGTCTCTCGTATACTCATTGTACTACGTAACTAGTGAACACTTACATATGATATTGCATGTGATTGCACGTTTAGCATAACAGTATGAATCCCTGTATTACTTGCATGTGTTATATGACTGATAGGGTGGTATTTCCCTAAACATTTGTGACTCATGTTTCGTGATGCTCTTTGGTTGCTACTTGAGTTTGAGGAACCATTTGACATGAGTTAGGGGGAGCTGAGATGAGCATGCAAATCACAATATTATTGTGGGTGCACACATAATAATAATGTGGGGTGCATGCGAGTCCCAGTGAAGCTTAACAAGTGAAAAAGGGGTTCCGTTCCGTTATTTGATCGATGTGAAACACAACAGTCTATAGGAGTCATAGTAGTAATTGTCTCCTACTCGAATGTGATCTTTTCATTTCCCTTTGAAACCTTTTGAATCTCGGTGCTATTGAGTATTACCTGAACACCCAACTGAACGCCTAGCGAACTGTGTAGAATGTTAGGTGCTTGTACGAACATCCCCGAGTGGGGTGATGCACGGCAATGATTGATCTATATCTTTCTCACCTTTCTTCATTTGCTGGAACTTAACGTATTGACGTCCTAAATCCCGAAGTGCGATCACTTCTGTAACACTATCGCAACATACCGTGTATTACATAGTCAACTTGCAAGAACGATGGACAAGAGGGTAAACGTGGTACTTTACTGACGTCGGCATTTGAACAACCCTAGTTACCGGCAACGAACATCAGCGATTTGACTCCAATCGAATCCTTAACCCTAGTTAGCGACTCATGGGAGACAACTCTTACGAATTAATCAGGACACAATCGATGACAATTGATTATAGCGAGGAATGTGTAACTGCCAGCACATTGAGGGCACGACTCGGAATGTGAAAAGAAGGACCCTGATAGTGAAAGATCGTAGGGCTCCGATTTAAGCAACGACAGTAAAGGCAACAGCCATAGCAACATCAAGGAACTCGAAATCGTAGCTTGTAGTATGGAAACAAAGGTGATCTCGACAAGGATTGACTGTGTTAAGTCAAAAGTGTCAACAACCAAGGAAGCAAAGATGGTACTAGGAATTCTCGTAACGAAAACAACAACACTGGAAATGATGCTCAAGAAGGGCATTTAGGATTGGCGTAGGTGACGCCATGCATAATAGCAGCATGATAGCTTGTATAAGTAGCCCTGTTTTGGTTAACCTTGACGCTTCTTGAAACCGAACCCGTTGTGGAAGCAACTGATGGCTAGTCAAAAGAACCCTCATATGTCCGTGGAATGTAAAATCGACCTTGTGGGACAAGTGTTCGACGTCAATCTTCCTTCCACTATCCTCGATGGTTTCGATGCAGTAGTTAGTGTGGATTGGTTGTCCAGATATTGCACGTATATACCCGGTGAGGAGAAAATTTTGCGTATCTCTCTCCCTAGTGGAGACTCGACATCTGTTCCAAAGTATCAGGGTTGTGTAAAGGTGAGCACCAATTCTGCAATGAAGGTCCAGAAGTGTCTACGGAGGGATGACCCCGCTAGGTTAGCAACCGTTATGGATGCTAAGACTAAGAAAAAGAGGATCGAGGATCCACCAGCTGTTCATGATTTCTCTCGGTTTGCTACCCGAGGAGCTTTCAGGTTTACTTTCACAACTATTAGGTAGAATTTCAGTATGATCGCACGCCAGAGGCAGTCCTGACTACTCGTACTTCATGCCGTCTTGCACCAGGAGGGTTGCAAGAACTATCGAATCAACTACAGGCACTATGAGACAGGAGTTTTGTTGGACATAGTTTTCGCTTCGGGGAGCCCCAGTTATGCCCGTGAAGATGAGCCCTTTTTGTATGTGTACCGATTATCGAGAACGTAACGAGGAGACAATTAGGAACCGCTTGTCTCGACCATGTATTGGCCACCTGTCGACCAGTTGCGAGGGGCAAGTTTTCCATTCAAGGATTGGCAGGCGAACGAACTATCATCAGATGGAAGTCCTAGAGGAGAATGCTCCTAGAACAGCATGTCGGACGCAATGCAGCCGTTTCGACTTGGTACACCATGATCATTGAGTTGATTAACACAACAACAGCTTTATGGATCACATGAACCGACCGAGTTTATTGTTGATGTTTTGAATCATTTTCAGGATAAAGGAACATCATGGATGGCATTTGTATCTTATTCTAGAGCTCCTGAGAGAGGAACCACTCCACGCGAAGCCTTGTTAAAAGTAACTTCTGGATTCGAGAGGTACAATTTCCGGTCATAAAAAAATAAAAATAAAAATAAAAACGACGAAGTAGGAATACGCGTGGATCTCGCTAAAAATCATGTTGGTAGGAACTGGTTGACATCAAAGATTCCTGCAGGGATACAACAATTCCTTGGTTTCGCTAGATACTATCGCATATTTATCGCGAGATTTTCGAAGATTGCGCAGTTTTAACCTCTTTAGCACAGCAGGGTGCTGTGTACTTGTGAGTGATAGAACAGACGGGCATCTTTTCAACTTTTGGGAAACCCAACTCAATAATGCACCGAGCGTCGTCTCTACCTGAGGGTACGGGTGATTTAGGGATATATTATGATGGTTCAAGACAGAGTCCCAGTTACACACCGACGCAACACGAGAGAGTGATGACTTACATGGTGGAGTTACAAAGGGGAACTGCACGACACACAACCGGCGGTGAAAACCGTGGTCTTAGGATTTTAGATGGAGGCATTACTTGGACGGTACCAGGCGTTATTTAGACCGATCGCAAGGGCCTCCCATGTACCTTGACTCCGAAAGAGCTAAATCAGTTAATGGCATTGCTGGAGGGAACTTTTGAATGATTACGACTGTGAAACATGAACGTGCACGAGCTTTGCAACTCACTATCGACTCTAATCTACCTGATCAGACTCGCTCTATTCAAACTGGAGAACTGAAAGAAGAGAATTTTCAAGTTGAACCCATGCGGGGCATGGTGAAGCAACCTTTGGCAGGTCGGACGATATTCGCTACCTCATGGAACGAATGTGGATCCCATTATATGGCAACTGTAGGGAATTGGTGTTGAGCGAAGCACACCGGCCTCGATATTCTAGTCGTCTGGGTTTTGATAAGAGATAGTAGGATCTAAAAATCTTGTACTGGTGGTCGGGCATGAAGGCCCACCTAGCAATGTATGTGAATGATGTTTGACTTGTGGGAAAGTCAAGGTGGAGTTTTAGCAACAAGAAACATCGAGACGGAAACAATATCTCCTGGGTGATCGTCGATTGTCTCATGCAATCAGTACACTTTCTTGCAATCAAGGAAACTGACGAGTGTCCGCAGCTTGTGAATATTCCTCTGAGAGAGGCGGTTTTTAGGCACGAGGTGCCAACTCCTGTATTTTTGGTTTTGATCTATATCTGATTTATGACATGCAAAACAACATCCATGGCTCACGTCTAAACACGAGCATCGCTTATCACCGTAGGACAAACGGTCTGGGTAAGCAAACCATCCTAACACTCAAAGACATGCTGCGAGCATGTGTGTGATCGAATTAGTAAAAATAGGAAGGACACCTACCTTTGGTTGAGTTTACTGCAGCAGTTACCATTCTAGTAATCAGACAGCTCTGTTTGAGACATTGTATGGACAGTAACACTAATCTCCTGGTTGGATTAATGTGGGTGACAACCTAATCACAGGTCCAGGACTTGTACTCGAAACTCTTGGGAAGATTGCTTGGATCGGAAATCGTTTTTCGGCAACGAGTGACCGTCAGGGAAGTTGATAAGCTTAGGAAACACTGAAAGTTCGCTGTATGCGATCATATCATGTTGAAAATCTCACCCTGGGAGGGCGTGGTATGCTTGGGAAGCGTGACAAGCTTAATTTACGTTACGTTAAGCCATACAACATTCTGGGAAGAATTGGTAACGTGACCTACGAATTCGATTTACCTGACGAATTGGGTGGCGTACGTGACGGCATCTATGTCCAAAATCTAAGGTAGTGTTTGTCCGATGAGACGCTTGAGATACCCTTATTAGAGTCTGAGGTTAATGACAAGTTGTATTTGTTGAGTAATCTACTGAAATCGTGGGCCAGGACGTCAATATTTGTTAGCATAGTCGAGTTCCAGTCTTGAGAGTTCGTTGGAACTCAAGTCATGGACTGGAGTTCACATGGAAATGCAACGATCAGATGAAGCTCTAGTATCCTCGGTTACTCAAATTGTTAAACCCACTTATGTTATCATCGGTGAATTTCGGGACGAAATTCCCTTTCAAGTTGGGGATGATGTGATACCCGCGGAAAATCCACAATCATCCAGCGTTAACATCTTGTTGTTTTGGATTACTTGTCAAATTTCGGGACGAAATTTCTTTCAAGTTGGGGATGATGTGACAACCCAAGCTTTCAAGGTCGAGATCGCCCAATCTAGCGTCCATTGGCGTGGTACTATCTCTTTCACGTCTCAGCTTGTGTAAAAATTAAATGCATCATATGCTAAATTGATTAACTATGCGTGGTTATTCATGTCGCGAAGGAATGTTACATGAACGTATAGGGGATGTATATTATTGTTAGGGGAGGATTTTCTAACAATTAGTGATCCTTACTTGTTATCCTAATTAATGATCCTTACTTCTGTGACAGATAGTGATCCTCAGAAGAGCTTCAGGATCAGGATCATGGATCACCTTAAGGATCCTCATACTAACGATTGTTTGTTTATGTTTCGTATTATTATGCAGGATGATGTGTGTAAAATGCAACATATAAATTACATAAAATAAGGCATAAAACTAACCCTTTTTAAGTACTAATGTTGGAAAAAGAGTGTTTTTGTCTTCCTTTTGTATTTTCAGGATTAAATGAGCTCAATTTCACAAAAGAAGCAAAAAGACAGCTAAATCTAACATAAATACAAGGAAAGGAACATAAGTGGACTTCCCGACCCCTCAACGGCATCTTCCCAAGCAAAATAGAGAAGGCAGAAGACTGAACACGCCCCGTGCTCAGCCAGCACGGGGCCGTGCCCAAGAAGCAGCAGAAAAGACAAACCTATAGAAGCTTCTATTGCCCACCACGGGCCGTGTCCAGTGAGCATGGGGGCGTGTCAAAAGTACAGCAGGCGCATTAATTGTAATTGCGAATTACAATTAATGAAGAGAGAGATTGTCAGACAGGCACGGGGCCGTGCCCAGCGGACACGGGGCCGTGCCCAGCCTTCTGTTCAGCCTATAAATAGGAGTGCTTTGTTTCATTTCAACTCATCCCTTGGCACACCACCTCTCTCACACTTCATCCACCACCCACCACCACCATAACACCATCATCCACCCCCATCATCCATTGTCCATCGTAGAGTGTGTGAGTTGTCTCGGGATCCAAGATTGATCGTAAGAGTTCTTGACAATCAAGGCCATGTTTGCCCAAGTCTCTTACATCACTTGGTGAAGACAAAGTGTCTAGTATAATACTTTTTATTTCTAATCTTTTGCACTTTTTATTTGGTTTTGTATTAATGACTTTAATAACCAGTTACTTATGTTGAAGGTGATCTTTCCTTATCGTTTGTCCGTGGTGTCTTGGCATTATTTTACTGTCTATATAAAATAAAGGATTTTCACCATTCATATCTCCACGGTCTATATGGAGGTATGTTGGCTACCTGGTCGGGGGTTAAGGGAACGGTTTGGTAAAGGTCTTGCCATTGTTCAGCGTTTAGAGGTCCTGCAATGGACCTGGGTCAAATTTAGTAGGACCTCCTTCAATACTTCACGGTATTGGATGGCGGGGGTCCAAACTCTTTGATCCCCTCATAAGTTAACTACTATTAATACTATAACCCGGCTATTTAGGACTGTATCCCTGCTGACTCAGACTACTTAGTCGAGGGTAACGTCACCGCCAAAAGCGGGGCCTACCACAATATTGCATTAATAACTTAATTCATTATCTTCCAATAATCCACCCTTTTAGGATTGTATCCTTGCTGACTCAAACTACTGGGGTGAGGGTAACGTCACCTTCAAAAGAGGGGCCTACTACAATAACTAAGATAATCTCTTAATTATGTGCAAAAGTGCGGAAATAATCAAAGGTTATACTAGATACGAGTCGGAACCAAGTGATTCATCTTGTCTATCTGTTTTTCTTTTATTTTTATTTTCAGCATTTTAGTTAGTTTTTATTTTTCTTAGTTTAAAAACATTTTTCTAAACTTTTTATGTTGATTAGACGTTGAGGATAAACCGGTACTAAAAGCTCTTGTGTCCTTGGACGACCTCGGTATCTTGCCAACACTATACTACGCTCACGATGGGTGCACTTGCCCATATGTGTGTTTAGTGTTAGTAAAATATCGTGTTTTATAAATTTAAAAATTGGCTAAAATAAGTGTTAAAGGGGCTTAAAATATACACCTAATATATATAACACTTCACACGCATCACAGGAGTAACAAGTTTGACTTGGTCTTGGCAACGTAACTATGGAATATTCCACGGGTATTTCGCACACGTTTGACTGGAAATGGACGTTGTGGAGAACGTGGGAGCATGGCACAAAAGTCGGATAGTTTGTTAGTGTAGTTAACTTCTATTTTTAAAGGGGTGACGAGCTAGAATTTAGAACACTTAGCCATTTTCAGCTACACACACAATCGTACAATCGCACTCTTAAAGCTCTCGACAAACACTTAACAGTTTTCACTCACTTTTACACATTTCACACTAGTGATCCTTGTACCTAGCTCGTTACTATCCGAAGTTGTAAACATTTATTGATTTATTTAAGCTTGGTGATCGGTAGTTTCCATCACCCGAGGTTTTTTGTGCCGGAGATCAACTCTTGATCAAGGGCTTTTTCCCCGTACAAATCCTTGTGTCGTTTGTGCAATTTACATTGAAGTGATCCTTATCATTGTTATACATTTCAAGCATCATACCCCATAACAGAGAGTTTGGTTGCATTATCCTCATCAGATTTTTGACCAAAACAGTTTGGCGCCCACCGTGGGGCAATTGGTGCTTCATTCCTAAGAAGTTTTTCTGTTGGTGATCATTCCGGTTCATTGCATACGAATACATGGCTTCATCATTGAAGAATACCTCTACTGCAATGTCTGCGGTCAATTCATCTCAGGGCATTCCACCTTTGCCTCCACCACCTTCTGGACCTCAGAAAAATGCCGAGAAGAAACCAACTCCCATTTTCTCCAAACCTCCAACTTCTTCTGCTTCTTACACTCCCACTACTAGTGACATGTTTACTTTGATTTTGCAGATGAAGGATCATATACAGCAACAGGATAAGACCAATGAAAGAATTCTCAAAGAAATCGGAGATCTCAAGAAACAAAAGAAAACGGCAGAGGATCATTCCCCACTGATGCCCAGATCTTTGAATTTTGATACTCCGGTGATTACTTCTCAGCCATCAGTGGTTCCAGATGTTCAATATGTGGGTGGACCAAAAGGAGTGCACTATGGAGCAACAACAGTGACCCAGGCATCAGGTTCATATTTCCAGCCAGCAGGATCCTATCTTCAGCATATGGGATCCTTCATGAATTCAGGAGGGTACTCAGGAGCGAAGCAGATTCAAGGATCCTCCTTTGTTCCAGGATCATCCCAGGTTCAAGGATTCTCCTTTGTTCCAGGATCATCCCAGGTTCAAGGATCCTCCTTTGTTCCAGGATCATCCCAGGTTCAAGGATCCTCCTTTGTTCCAGGATCATCCCAGGTTCAAGGATCCTCTTTTGTTCCAGGATCATCCCAGGTTCAAGGATCCTCCTTTGTTCCAGGATCGTCCTAGTTTCAGGGATCCTTCCAGATGCCAGGATCCTTGAGGAGTTTGCAAACAGGAAGTTCAGATGTCCATCAAGGAGATTTTATTCCGATGCAGGCCATTGCTTCTACTGGTCCTTCGATCATTCCAGAGCCCCAACAATATGGATTAACATCCATTCTTCCTAATTTGAATCCAATGGGAGGTAACACTTTTAATAATTCTTATACTACTAACTATGGCCTTATGCAGGATCCAGGTATCAACCACGCCATGGCCAGAGAGTTGCAAAAGTTGAAGGATATGATATCAAGTGTTCCAGGAGTGGTCAAACCTATCCCAGAGATTGCAGATGGGAGCCACAGGATATCTCGTTTTGCACCACCAATCTGTGATGCTGAGATACCCAAGAGGTTCCATGTGCCAACCATGAAGTTGTATGATGGTTCGACGGATCCTGAGGAACACATAGCACAATACAGGGAGAGGATGGAGATCAATCCAATCCCAGAAAGGTTAAAAGAAGCATGCCTGTGCAAGGGATTCGGATCCACTCTTACTGGATCAGCTCTCAAATGACTGCTAAGTCTTCCCCCTACTCTATTACCTCATTTGCTAATCTAGTTAACCTATTTAATAATCAGTTTTCTTGTAGTAGAAAATTTGAACGATTAACTAGTGATCTATATAGGATAACCCATGGTCATAATGAATCATTAAGGGATTACATTACCAAATTCAGTAAAGAATCCTTAGACATTCCCAACTTGGATATAGCCACGGCTGTTGAGGCCTTTAAAATGGGATTGCTTAGGGATTCGTTATTCTGTGATGATCTTGTTATGACACCATGCAGGAACTTAGATGAGGTAAGAACCCGGGCCCTTAGGTTCATCCGGCTAGAGGATGACAAAAGGATCCAGGAGAGGTTAGCAGGATCCTCAAAGCAAGAGAAGCAAGGATCCTCATTCAAGAACAAGTTCAGATCCTATAACAGATCTGATAACCAGAACGTGCATGCTGTTGATCAAGAAGAGGATGATGAGGATTATCCTCCAATCTCTGAATATTGTTTTTCTGTTGATAACAATGAACTAATCCTTGCGATGCAGAATCTAGGTGATAAAGCCAGATGGCCCAGAAAAAATGACAGACCAACTGCAACCAAAGATAAATCAAAGTGGTGTGCATACCATGAAGATTTTGGGCATCTCACAGAAGAATGCATTGCACTAAGAAAGGAAATTGGATACTTGTTGAGCAAGGGGCATCTAAAAGAACTGTTGGGTAGAAAAAAGTCAAGAACTCGGGATCCTGAAAGGATCCCTGAGAAAGCTCCGGCCCCTCCAGCAGATGCACAAGTAATAAACTTTATTTCTGGAGGATCAGACATTTGTGGCACATCCTTCTCAGCAGCTAAAAGGCATGCAAAGGAAACTAAATTGGATAGTGGAGAAAGACCCGTTCGAACATCAAGTGTCTCCGAAGGAAAAGTCATAACCTTTGATGAAGATGATCGTGTTGATATCCAGGATCCTCATCACGATGGTTTAGTTATTACTCTTTTCATTTCTAACTATTTTGTCCGTAGGATCCTTATAGACGGAGGGAGCTCAGTGAACATTATCCAGTTTGATGTTCTAAAGAAGATGGGTATTCCTGAATCAGATATCATACCAAGATCCTCCGTGCTCGTGGGATTTAGTGGCGAAACTAAGAATACCTTGGGGGACATTAAGCTCCCAATATACATCGAAGGCCTACATTCTTATCAAAAATTTTATGTTATTGACTGTTTATCTTGTTGTAATGTTATCCTTGGCAGGCCCTGGATACACGATATGAAGGCAGTCCCATCTACTTACCATCAATGTGTGAAGCTCCCTAGTCCTTGGGGAATAGTCAAGATTGATAGTGATCAGCAGGAGGCTAAGAATTGCTATACTTCATCGATGAAACCAGCCTCGAAGTCAAGGGAGCAATAGCAATCAAAGTATCCTCCAAGGGATGTCTTGGAGGCAAGAGAGCAGGATGTGGTAGAAATCCTCATGGATCCTCATGATCCTGAATCTAAAATCTATATCGGATCAGGGATCCTTGGCGATATGAAGGAAGACCTCATATCCTTCCTCAAAAGGAGGAAAACTACCTTTGCATGGAAGCATGAGGATATGACAGGTATATCTAAGGATATTATCACTCATAAACTTGGCATCGACAGGTCATTCAAACCAATCCATCAAAAAAGAAGGAAATTTGCCCTAGAAAGAAATGCCATTATCCAGGAAGAGGTAGAAAAATTGCTCCGGGCAGGTATGATTAGAGAGGTCAAGTATCCAAGATGGTTGGCCAATGTGGTTGTTGTTCAAAAGAAAAATGGAAAGTGGAGGGTATGTGTCTATTTCACAGATTTAAATAAGGCATGTCCCAAGGATCCTTTCCCATTACCCCACATTGACTCCATGGTGGATGCAACTGCGGGTCATGAACTCTTAACTTTTATGGATGCTTCATCTGGATTTCAACAAATCCAAATGGAACCATCCGATCAAGAGGATACAGCCTTCATGACTCCAACTGGTATATATTGCTATATTGCTATGCCGTTCGGACTAAGAAATGCAGGTGCAACTTATCAAAGACTGGTGAATATGATGTTCAAGGATCAGATTGGACAAACTATGGAGGTTTACATAGACGATATGGTGGTAAAATCAATAAAGGCTGAGGATCACCTAAGGGACTTGGAGGAAGCATTCGATATCCTTGACAAATATAACATGAAACTTAATCCTTCAAAATGTCACTTTGGTGTTAAAGCAGGTAAATTCTTAGGATATATGGTGACCAAGAGAGGCATTGAAGCTAGCCCGGAACAAATCAAAGCCTTAGTGAATATCAAATCTCCGGCCAATGCTAAGGATGTCCAAAGGCTAACAAGCAGGATAGCAGCTTTGAACAGATTTATATCCAAATCCTCGAAGAAGTGCAAAGAATTCTATGATATCCTAAGGAAGAACAAGAAATTTGAGTGGACTGAGAAGCATGAAAATGCCTTAAGAGCTCTCAAAGATTACCTATCCTCAGCCCCGGCCTTGATGAAACCAGAAAAAGGCGATGTGTTATCCTTGTATCTTGCAGTATCCTCAAAAGCAGTAAGTGCGGTCCTTGTTAAGGATCATGAAGGTACACAACATCCTGTCTATTATGTAAGTAAAAGTTTACTTGATGCCGAATCCAGGTATTCACACCTTGAAAAGCTTATTCTTGCATTAATTATGGCATCTACTAAGTTGAGACATTATTTTGAAACTCATGTTATTGTTGTTAAAACTAATTTTCCAATTAAGAATGTCCTCAGGAAACCAGAGATGTCAGGAAGGATGGCTAAGTGGGCAGTGAAGCTTAGTGCCTATGATATAAGATATGAGCCTAGGACAGCCATCAAATCCCAAGCACTAGCTGACTTTGTGGCTGATTTCAGTAGTGATTTACAAAAAGAAGCTGAGTTAGAAGTCCAGCAGCTAGAGGAGACCAAGGATCCTTGGATACTCTATACCGATGGATCCTCAAATGTCAAAGGCACAGGGTTTGGAATACTACTAAAATCGCCACAGGGGGACATAATACCCCACTCTATAGCTTGTGAGTTCCAAACCACTAACAATGAGGCTGAATATGAAGTCTTAATTGCTGGTTTGCAGATTGCTAAGCATATGGGGATCAGGTATCTTGAGGTACATGTAGAGATAGTCAAAGAATTGGCACTCTCCTTTGTTTCCTTTAGTTTGACACAGGTACCAAGGGAAGAAAATACAGAAGCCGATGCATTGGCTAACTTAGGATCATCTTTGAAGATCCCGGAGGATATCAAGATCCCTATTATCCATATCCTGACCCCGGCTATCGAGGATCATGTGGCTATGGAGATAGGAAATAATTCTGCAATTATCCCTAGTGAGGATACTCAATCCCATTCAGGATCAGGATCATGGATCTCACCAATCATGAGATACTTACAACATGGAGAGATTCCTACAGGAGAAAACCCTAGGGCTTTCAAAATTAAGGTATCTCAATTCACAATTTTAAATAATATGTTGTATAGACGATCTCTTGCAGGACCATACTTAAGATGCATTGAGGATCCTGAAATCGAAGAAGTTTTAAAAGACTTCCATGAAGGAGATTGTGGAAACCACACTGGGGGCAGGGCATTATTCTCAAGGATCCTGAGGACAGGATACTACTGGCCAACTATGAAGAGAGATGCTGTAGAGTATGCTAAGAGATGTGATCCTTGTCAGAGACACAGCAATATCCTTCATCAACCAGCTGAATTTTTGCATCCTATATCCTCATCTTAGCCATTTATGAGATGGGGTATGGATATAGTTGGTAAGCTCCCTAAGGCACCTGGTGGAAAAGTATTCATGCTTGCTATGATTGATTACTTCTCCAAGTGGATAGAGGCTGAAGCTTTTGCCCAAGTCAGAGAAAAGGAAGTTATATCCTTCATTAAAAGAAATATTATAACTAGATTTGGAATTCCTTCCGAAATTATATGTGATAATGGTTCCCAATTCATTGGGGGCAGAACCACTAACTTTTGTGACAACTGGGGGATTAAGATGATAACATCAACACCAGTCCACCCACAAGCTAATGGTCAAGCAGAATCATCCAACAAGATCATCATCAACAATTTGAAGAAGAAGCTTGGATCCAAGAAAGGGAAATGGGCAGAAGAACTACCTTATGTGCTTTGGGCTGATAGGACAACCCCTAAGAATGCTACTGGTCAAACGCCATTCTCTTTGGTATTTGGGGCAGAATCAGTGATCCCAGCAGAAATGGTGGTTCCAACTGCTAGAACAAGTACCCGTGATCCTGAGGAAAATGATGAGAACTTGGCTCAAGACCTGGATACTATTGAAGAAATCAGGGATCTGGCTAGGATAAGGATGGCCAGTTACCAACAAAGAATGGCTGGTGCTTACAACAAAAATGTCAGGATCAGGAAGTTTCAAGTTGGAGATATGGTATTAAGGAAAGCATTTCAGAATACCACCAATCCTGCTGATGGAAAATTGGCTCCAAAATGGGAAGGCCCTTATTTGATTGAAGCTGAAGCAGGAAAGGGGGCATATAGATTGCTAACCATGGAAGGTGATTTGCTACCAAGAGCTTGGAATGCTGTCCACTTGAAGAAATATTTCATGTGAGCAGGATCCTCATCGCACAGATGATCCTTACATTGGAGTTATCCTTAAAGGATCCTTAAAGTATCGGTGATCCTTACTTTGGTAACATCCTAATCCTGAACTATTTTATTTCTTTATTTTCTCATATAAGGATAAGGATCATGTGTCCTTTATCCATCTCTCACGTGATTTTAAGTTTTGAAAGTTCAGGTATCCTTAGCAAAATATTGGTTATCTGCAGAAGCAATCCGTTCCTTGGGTTTAACCCCAGTTATTTGGGCTTGACCCCAGTTCCGCCTGTAGCGCATGATGATCCTGGTATAGTTCAAGGCAGTGGGACCAGTACTCGCTTTAGGGGCTGATAATTCCATTGTACTGGCTATACCTAGGATCCTACGTATAATGGTAGACGTACCATACATCCGTTCCTAAGGTTTTTAACGTTTTCGCGTTAGCTAAGGTTTTGACATTTTCATGTCACTAAGTTTGGATAGTCACCAGTTAGGGCCATACTCCAGTTTACATACGATCCTTGGGCTTGTCCCCAGTTATCCTTGGGCTTGTCCCCAGTTATCCTTGGGCTTGTCCCCAGTTGCTAACTCTTATCTTATATTGGCTTAGTCCCAAGTTATGCTCTATTTCAGGTCCTTGAAGATAAAAAACTAGGGATCCTTGATCCTTACTTCTCTCAAAGGTTTATCTTATAGTTATCCTTATTATGGATAGGATCCTAACTTGGATCCTCAGGTATGATCCTTAACTATTTTTAATTCTATTCATTGATTATTAGAATAACCCTTAAAATTTGACAACTAAACTTGTGATCCTTAAAATATATTACTTTTTGGGATTCTTTAACTACAGGATATTTGATCATGGATTATGTCCTGAATATTTTCAATCTGACTTATTCAAAATTGTTTATTCAATAAATGTACATCAAAACAAGTGAGAATTAAAAAGGATAACAATACAAGATAAGCGACAAAAGATTAAGGTTTTATTTATTAACAAAAGATTAACCCTTAAAAGGTTGTCAAAATTACCTACCCCGAGCATCTACCAGCAATACGTGGCCCGTCCGCTGGGGTAGGTAAAGGGTGTCCATGATAATAGGTTCAAAAGTAGTGCAAGAATATAAAGGCGGCAGGATCACAATGGTTTCATCCCCCAAACAGAGGATCCCTCCACCATTTGCAATCCTACCTATTGTCCAAAGGATCATACATGACCCTTAATCCTAAAAACTATTGTTCAGTACAAACCATCAAATTGTTCAACAAAACAACCATCAAACTAAAAAATTGGGCTCCGGCTATGTCTAGAAGTTTCCATCATCGCCCAATCATGCAGCCTAAACCTTCCCTGCATCACCACCTCCGGCTCCACTTGCTTCACCACCTTCACCCTTGCCTCCAGCCTCGATCGCTAAAACCTCCTTAGCCTCTTCATCATCATCCAATTCAGCCAGTCTTGCCTTCCAGCCTTCCACATCCCAGGTGCTTTTGTCAAAGGCAGGATCCTGAGCTTCCAAGGCCATTTGCAGCTTGGTCTTGTACATTGCTATGACGGCAGAGACTTTGGCATCATCTGTGATCTCTTGCTTCTCATAATCAAAATTGATCAGAATCTTGGCCGTTTCAGTTTTAGCATCTTTGAGATCCTTTTGGAGGTCAGCAATTTTGAGGTCCTTTAGCAATGCAACCTGCTGGTGGTCGGCAATCTTCCTATCCTGATCCTCAACGTGGCCAACATAGTCCTCAATCTCAGCGAATTTCTGTAAAGGGGATAAAAGATAGGGTCAGGACCAAGTGATCCTCAACTCAGCAGGATATGTCAGCAGGATATATGAGCAGAGACAGTGATCCTTACATCATTGAAGTACTCAAGGAATTGGTGGCGGATCAGAGGCAGACCCTGCAGATTCTCAGCCTCGGAGGCCTTTCTCTTCTTGATTCCCTTTCCTTTGAGGGGTGCCTTGGGGACTGAAGCTGTCGGGCTGATAGGAGCCTTTCTCTTGGAGGATCTGACGGTGGTGAGATCGGTGACACTGAACTTTGAAGCAGACTTGGTGGATTTTCCAGCGCCTACACAACCAAAACAAGATAAGTATCTTTACTTCACTAATATTTTACTATTTATTTAAATTTTAAAACAAAGATACTTACTTGACATCGTGACAGATCCTGAGGATACCTCTTGAGAATCCTGGCTGGTTGTCTTGAAAGTTCTTGTTTCAGGATCAAGTTTCTTGAAAGCGATGAGTCTCTCTTTGGCAGCAGGAGACAGTCTGAGGTGTGAAACGGTGATAGCTGCATAACAAGAAAGCAAAAGTATATAAGTGATCCTTATATCAAAAGAAAGTTCTCTGGTGATCCTTCTCAGGATCCTCCACCCTACCATGGGTAGCCCATTTCTTGGGTAGATCCTTTCCGTCATCAATAGAATCTCTCTTGACGAAAAAGAAACGCCTCTTCCAGTTAGCATCATTCTTGGTAGCTTTGAAGATCGGGTGTTCCTCACCAGGTTTACGTTTAAACAAATAGCGATGAGAACCAAAGGTAGTAAGATCATACAGCTCTCCCAGCTCTGACATTCCTAGGTCTATCCCTTCCTGCTCGATGAACCTTTCAAGGGTATACAAAACCCTCCAGATCATCGGCATGGCTTGGATATAAGAGATGCCGGTTAGGGAAAAGAAAGATTGGGTGAAGGCTGGAAAAGGATATGTATAGCCTATGGTGAACGGAGTGACAGGAAAAGCAACCCAGTTGTCGGAAATATGATCACTCAGGGCATTGGGATCAAAAGGTCTAAACTCGGTGTTCGCCGGGAAGCAGTGGCGGATCCTATCAATCTGTGCATCGTTGAAACAACAGCGTTCTTTTATGGAATCTTCTATGATCCCCTGGCTTTTTGGTGGGCTGTTTTTCGGGTGATCCTTAGCTGGGGAGTTCCGGAGTAACATCTTTGACAGAATGAGGGAAAGAGACGGAAAACAGAGCAAAAGAAAGAAGAAGATGAAGAGAGGATACGTGTTTATCTTCGGATGCAGTTATAAAGGGAGTATTTCTGAAATTTAAATGCAAACGATCATATCTCTATCTCCTATTTATAATCATGATTATGCAGGGTTGTCACTTCTGTGACGTCATAGTTGCAACGGATAGTTCTACAACAACGGCTATATTTACGATAGTTAGTTGCGGATAAGATCAAGAAAATATAATTCGCTCATTTTACATATCACTCCTTATATTTTGGGGGCAATTGTTAGGGGAGGATTTTCTAACAATTAGTGATCCTTACTTGTTATCCTAATTAATGATCCTTACTTCTGTGACAGATAGTGATCCTCAGAAGAGCTTCAGGATCAGGATCATGGATCACCTTAAGGATCCTCATACTAACGATTGTTTGTTTATGTTTCGTATTATTATGCAGGAGTAACAAGTTTGACTTGGTCTTGGCAACGTAACTATGGAATATTCCACGGCTATTTCGCACACGTTTGACTGGAAATGGACGTTGTGGAGAACGTGGGAGCTTGGCACAAAAGTCGGATACTTTGTTAGTGTAGTTAACTTCTATTTTTAAAGGGATGACGAGCTAGAATTTAGAACACTTAGCCATTTTCAGCTACACACACTATCGTACAATCGCACTCTTGAAGCTCTCGACAAACACTTAACAGTTTTCACTCACTTTTACACATTTCACACTAGTGATCCTTGTACCTAGCTCGTTACTATCCGAAGTTGTAAACATTTATTGATTTATTTAAGCTTGGTGATCGGTAGTTTCCATCACCCGGGGTTTTTTGTGCCGGAGATCAACTCTTGATCAAGGGCTTTTTCCCCGTACAAATCCTTGTGTCGTTTGTGCAATTTACATTGAAGTGATCCTTATCATTGTTATACATTTCAAGCATCATACCCCATAACAGAGAGTTTGGTTGCATTATCCTCATCAGATTTTTGACCAAAACAATTATGTTGCTGGATCCGATCCTCGGTGTATATAGTTACACGAGTCACTATTACTTGGGGTTATTGCTCATAAGTCTAGTCACGCAACACACTCAAGTCGCACACTTGAGTTAAGGGACAGAACACCCCTCCTATGTATACTGGTTCTCGGCCCACACATACACCATCAAGCCCAACAGGTCAAAGCCCAACCCATCCCCTTGTATTCTTGGTCACGCACGATTATAAAGGGAAGTATACATCTCCTTCTCAACAGTTGCAAACCCTAGGCTCTTGGAACGGACGACGGCAGCCAGGCCACTCGAAGAACCACCCTCCACTCACTCGCTCCAGTACACTCCCTACGGTCTCTCGGTTAGTATAATCTTATTGGTGTGGAATCTATTTGATTGCTTTATCTGTGTATGAATCAGTGCGATTTGTAATTTTGATCTCGTGAGTTCCTGTTATGATTTAGTGAAATTAGGAAACATAATCTGAATGTGTGAATCTTGATTGATTATTCTCAGTTGTGTGTCAAGTGTTGTGATTAGTTAATGCTGCGAAATCATATCTCATAGATACGTAGAGGGCATTTTAACGTAGTTGAAGAGCTTATTATGATACAAACTGATGGATTGTGGTTTGCTAATATTCATTATGTTACATGTTATTAATTAACACATAGGGGGTTGCACATGTGGGTATGCGGTGATAACTTAGGGGTTACGACTAACTGCTAGGGAATGATTAGGGTTACAAGATAACACAACTGTCTGTTCACAGCGATACAGGGATTCCGACGAAAACCCAGTCCCTCGTTGGCTGACCTCGACGAAACCTGGTGGAGTTTCGTCGCACACCAGTCGACAAAACACGTGAAAGATTTGTCACACACTTGCCGACGAAAGTCTGTATGTTCGTCACTGTGGATCTCGACGAAAGTCTGCATGATCTCGACGAAACCAGTGATTTTCGCCACACATGAAGATTGACGAAACATAGGATTACTAGGCAATATGAATATATCGATTGGACCTTTATTATATGTTCAATGATGCACATGGGATGTCAGATATCACATGTGATGACAACAATTGATTTAATTGAACCAAAAATAGGAATGGCCGACAACTTTTCCAATTCACTTCACATGCAAATCTTGCTATTGGAAACGATACAATTAATGCATTCAATGATTAACTAAAGATCACCCAAACACATCTAATTTATCCGCAATACATCGAGCAGTGTAAACAATTCAATGTTGGACTTAATTTTGAATGGGCCGCTGTTTTTGATTCACTTTATTGGGCCGTAACCTTTTTATGTATATTGCTTGGCCTAAGATTTCATATGTAGTTCAATTAGATAATTGGTTATTGGGAGCGGAGGATTATATATCCTGTAAGCATGAAATTATGATACGAATCTACTTGTGAACTGATTATATGCTGAGTGATTTCATGATGATACTGATTAACTGTCATGACATGAATTACACATGTGTGTGCTACATGGTGTATTAGGTGAATAAGGGATACATGAACTATTTGTACGAGAAACATGTGGATTGATGTGTGCAAAAGGGCTTAAAATATACTTAAACTTATATACACACTTCACACGCATCAAGTTTTTGGCGCCGCTGCCGGGGACACAAGGATTTTAAGAAAGCTTAAAATCGACGGCCTAATCAGTTTTTCAAAACCTTTTTTAAAACGCGCGCATATTTTTCTGCATTTTAGTTTAGTTTTGTATTTACAGTAACCTGAACACGGGCCGTGCTCACTGAACACTGGGCCGTGCTGCACATTTTTTATAAAACACCCAGTAACAGTTGCTTGAACACGGGCCGTGCTCACTGAACACGCCCCATGCTCAACGAAATCAGTAACTTTAATTAAAACGCCCAGATACAGATTCTATACACGGGGTCTTGTCCATTGAACACGGGGCCGTGTCCAGCCTCTGTTTCTGTTTTTATTTTTGTTTTCTGATCTCGAGACTTGGTTGTGGTCTGCTGAGTGATTCTTATGGATCAATACTCAGGAGGTTACAACTACACCTATGAGGAGGATGATTATAGGAGTAACTATTGCACTAATTGTGGTGACCCGCACTCGGTTCAATATTCTAACTTATATCAACCATCCAATTCATACACCTACTATGAGGAGCCCAGGCACGAGCCATCAACTTCATACACATCCTATGAAGACCAAAGGTATGAACCTCCTCCCTCATACTCATATTTTGATGAACCAAGGTATGAGCCTTCTTACTCATACTTTGAGGAACCAAGATATGAGCCACCACCTTCGTATGCTTATTATGAGGAACCATGGCGTGAACAACCCACCTCATATGAGTATTATGAAGAGCAAAATTACGAACCTTATCCATCATATACTTACAATGAAGAACAATGGTGTGAACCATCTACTTCATATGGGTATTATGAGGAACAAAGGATCGAACAACCGGATTCAAGCTTTGAAAATCCCAATCCTTTTTCTATAACCGAAGTGACCGAGAGGATATTAGAACACCTTAGAGTTATCGATCGCTATATAAAGGAATCTCACGAAGCTTTGAAAAACCGGAAGTTCAACAATCTACCTCTTCAATTAGGGGCATTTAAAAAGAGTGTCGATCTTGAGCGTTCAATGAAATAGGTTTTGGACATGATCGGGTGTTCCTCACCAGGGACCACATGATCAGGTCTGCATGCTCTTGGGAGTGTGGCCATGCATAAAGAGGTTTTGGACACTATGAAAATGGTTCTCAAATGAAGAATTGTCGTGTGTAAACTTAGAATCATATTTCTTGATTTTGAATTACTCATCACATGATTGCATCGGAATATTTATAAATCATTATCTGATTTTCATGAGAGTATATTAATATTTTACCAGGGGTTGGCAATGTTAAAAGGTCACTCAGAGGTATTAATTAACATGTTGGCATGTTTAATCCCTTCAATTATCTTTTAACATGATCCGAGTAAATAACACGTTTAAAGTTCATGACACGTGTCTTTATTATATTTGGTCGTGATTTTGCGAGGTGTTACATCGACAATGCCTACGGAACTTACAATAAGCCACCGAAGTTGATGGCGATTGAAGACTACAACCGTTGGGAAAACAAATTTGATGGTTGGTTGAAAGCTTTCGCGTATGAAAGCTGGAGGAGCTTAAAGAATGGTTTTGTACTTACAAGAGGAGATTTTGAAAATCTGGCTGATACCGAGCAAGAATCGTTTATTGCTGAGCAAAAGTGTATAGCATTGCTTCATCAATCTGTCTGTGACGACATTATATCTTTGATTGAGTATGATAATGCAAAAGATTTGTGGGCAAAGTTAGAAAGAAGTGTATTGGGGGAGAAGAAATTGTGAGAAACAAAAAGAGATTACTGAAGAAGGAATTCGATCTATTCACTTATATGAAGAATGAAACTGTATTACAGATGATTGAGCGGTTTTGACACCTGAAGGTAGAACTCATCAGATACGGTATCAAAAGATGAGATGGTTGAAAAGCTGCTTGAATCATTACCAGATGAGAAAGATTGGAAATACTACAATTTGGTGTTGAAAAACACTAAATCAATGGGTGAAATGACAGTTGATTGGCTAATTGAAAGATTCGAGAGTCATGAACTGGAAATCAAGAAAATGAACAAATTCAACAATACCCCATATCATCTGAATGTTGATCTTTACTACAAGGGAAGTATGATTCCAAAAACCACATCACCAAGAACCGCATTTACTGCTGAGAGTTCAAACAATGTAACTCAAGAAAAGAGAAGCAGCAGTTCATCACCCAACAGTGGTTATCACGGGAGTGGTTCTTCTTCGTCTGTTCAAAACAATCAGCAACAACAAAATGTTCCCAAAAACGTTTTTCAATGCAATATTGTTGTGAACTTGAACAATGCTCAAACCTTCAATGAAGAGACAGCGAAACAACAAATGGTGTTTCTGGCTTCGATTTTAGAATCATATGAAAGTTTGGTAGCTGGAAAGATCGGAAATACAAATCTGACCAAAGAGGACTATGACCGGATAGATCCTGAAGAAATGGAGTTGATTGACATACGTTGGTTCATGGAGAGCGTAATCCGAAGAGCACAACGATTCATGGAGATCACAGGAAGAAATTCGATTGGAGGGCCTTCGACAAAACTTGGTTTTGATAATTCCAAAGTGACCTGCTTCAAGTGTAAGCAAAAGGGGCACTTCAAACGTGAATGCAGAAACTCAGCAGCGGATGAAACATCTAATCCTTTTCATGAAGACTATTATAAGAAAGTTGTATATCACTGAAACCACGAAGAGCCACCCAGAATGAAGCAAATCGAGGAGACTCCAAAGGAGAAGTCTAGAGCTTTAGCTGTAATTCAGGATGATGAAGGTTTCGATTGGGGTGAGTTCTTGCCAGAAGATGATGCAGTTGGATTTGCACTAATGGCACAAATTATACGCACAACAGAACCAACTGAAGAAGAAATCTACATCCGACGAAAGCTTATAGCTCAAACTATGAAGGATAAAATCTACTCAGCTCGGAAAGAAGCCAAACGAACAAGAAGATGGGATCCGGATCGTGAATGCTATTTAGATCCGAAAGGCAACATCATTGTAGAACCATCATTAGTAAAACTCGAAACTCTCATAGAATCTTTAAAACAAGAAGATGAACAGAGAGAGAGAGAGAGATACTGCAAAGAAAGCCGAAGAAGAAAAGCTAAAGTCAATGAAGGTAGACGATGGGATAATCGATACTACAAAGGAAATGACAACAGAAAACCTGACGAAAATGGCCGATAAAGTGCTTATGGCAAAGGCACTAGAGGTAGATTCCAAATATGTGTCTGAGTCAACAACCAAGGTCAGTAGTAGTGGTTCTACCAATGAATCAGGTAAGACTGAGTGCACTAAAACAGAGAGTGATTGCAAAAATTGCATGAAAGAATGCAAAGTTTGCAGCACACATGCGTATGTCTCACTAAAAAAGATTCAGGATCTGGTTGAAAAGGTTGAAATGACTAAAAAAGGTATATTAAATCGAGATAAACTTCTTAAAGCTTCAAATGAAAGAATTAAAGAATTAAACGAAGAGATTGAAAAAGATAAAATTGACGTTGAACGATTTAAGAAAGAAAATGAGAAGTTAATTCTTGAAAACAGAACAACTTCAGAAAATTTTGATAAGTTGAAAAGAACAGTAAAAGATTCTGATGAACGAAATGGTAAAACTTACAAAGAAAAAGTTCACTTATTTGGAGCTCTTCAGGCAAAAGAAAGACAAATCAACCAGCAATTGGATGAGATCGAAAATCTTAAGCTTCAGTTCCAGGAAACTAAGATTGAAAATGAAAGAATTAATCTGAAAATGAACAGTTACAACTCAGCTAGCTTTGTTCTTCAACACATTGTTCCCAAACCAATTGGGAATAACAAAGCTGGTGAGGATATCTACTCAGATGGTAAGGGGGTGGGTTATCATCAAGTTCCACCGCCGGTGCTCAATAATTTTTCAAAGAAACAATCCGGGTTGGATAATATTTCTGAAACATCTGAGAAAACAGATGCTGAAATATTGCCAGAAACAATTGATGTCACATTCACCTCTTCATCTGATGAAGATAGTATCCAATTTGAAGTGGTAAAAAATGTGGTTGAAAATGTATTAAAATCAGATAGTGATTCCACTGAAGATGAAGAATGTTTTCTGAACAACTACATTCCGAAACCAAAATCTCTGAACAACTTAAATGACGAACCTACTCTTGTCATGTACAAAATGAGTGGATCAGATAAGTTGTCCTCGGATTATGAGTTTCCGATTGAGAATGTGAATGTAGACAAATTGAAGAAAGTTTTCAAACTTGTGGAAATTGATGTTTCTGAAATTGAAGGATTAAAAAGTTCCAAAAGATTGTTAAACTTTGAACGTGATAAGTCTTACTATAAGAAACCTATTGTGCCACCACGTTTTAACAATAGCAACCAAAACAGATGGTCGGGTGGCTATCAGGGTGGTAAGAACTATACAAAAAGAAACTTTCAGAAAAAGAAATTTGTAGAAAAGAAAGTGTTTGTCAAGAGTTCAAACTCAATTTCCGAGCAAGAATCGGAAATTTTTTCAAAGACAAATGAAGAATTTTTTTACTCAGAAGGCCTCACAGCCTCAGACTGAAGGTATAAGTCGGACAGTTGATACCCGCACTTGCTTCAAATGCAACGAAGTTGGTCATATTGCACGAAAGTGCACCAACTCAAAACCTAAGTCTGTGCTTGTTGAGAATCCAAGAAAGAAAAATGATGTCAAAGGCAAAGCACCAATGTTTGTTGAGAAGAAGATTTTGAAAAATGAAAAAGTTAAAGTTAAAACTGAGCCTGTAAAACCGACTGTAAAGAATAATGATCATTTTTATAAACGGGTTGCTTCTTCACAACAGACATGGTTACCAAAATCACAAGTTAAGGTTTCAATTGAGAAACATACTTCAAAGGTTTCAGAGAAACAGACTTCATTGACTAAACCCGTCATGAAGTATGTTCCTAAAAAGATTGTTCAAAATGAAACCAAAAAGGAACAAACTTCCACATCCTCACCTTTTGAGAAGTTTGATCCTAAGAAGTATGTTCCACCGACGAATTTGTCAAAAATTGAAATAAAAGAGGAAATTGAAAGCAAATTGGAAATAAATGATGAAAATTTTCCACCACTTAAATCCATTATGAAATCTGATGATGAAGTTAAACTACCTGAGTCTGAAGAGGCTTGGGAAGCTTATTTCAACTAATCACATTTTATATTGTGAAGGAGCTCCCAAGGTCTATTTCGAAGTGGATCATGGACAGTGGAGCATCCTGGCACATGACGGGGAGAAAGACCCTGTTGTATGATGTGTGAGGTTTTAATGGAGGTTATGTTGGTTTCACCGGAAATCGAGGTGGAAGAATAATTGGCGAGGGCACATTGTCAAATGGGATTGTTACATTTGAGAGAGTCAATTACATAGCCGAGCTAGAGAATAACTTGCTTAGCATTTCTCAAATCTGGGACAGAATGTATTCAACATATTTCACTGACAAGGAATGTCTGATTCTGAAGCCGGGGTTTGTTATCCCCGAGGAGTGGATTATCATGCGTGCACCAAGGGTTAATGATCTGTACGTGTTAGATATGAGCGTTGCTACGACTACCACGGGTCACCCTCAGTGCTTCGTATCAAAAGATACTAAAAAGGAGTCAGTGCTATGGCACCGAAAGATGGGCCATATTCACCTACACAAGATGAACTACCTGGTGCATAACGATCTTGTTCAAGGGGTTCACTTGAAGAATTTTCATCTGGAGGGAGAGTGTATCAGTTGTATAAAGGGAAAACAATGAAAGAAATCCCATCCTGGTAAAAAGATGAACTCAGTCTCGAAGCCACTGGAGAGACTTCACATGGATCTTTTTGGTCCTGTGAATGTCAAGAGCGTTACGGGTGATCTTTATTGCCTTGTAGTCACTGATAACAATTCGAGATTCTCGTGGGTGACGTTCCTGAAAACAAAAGATGAAACATTTGAGAGTTTGCTGAGGTTATTCAGGAAGATAGAGAATTTGTACCAAACCCGCATTCGAAGATTAAGAAGTGATAATGGTACAGAATTCAAGAACAACAGAATGGAAGAATTCTGTGATCGACGAGGTATATTGCAAGAGTTCAGCGCACCTTATACTCCACAACAGAATGGAGTCACAGAAAGAAAGAACAGAACGCTGATCGAAACGGCGCGAACGATGCTAGCTGATTCAAAGATACCAATTAATTTTTGGGCAGAAGCAGTATCAGCCGCTTGCTATACGCTCAATCGGGTACTTACTGTGAAGAAACACAACAAGACATGTTTCAAGTTGATCAATAATCACAAGCCTAATCTCGAGTATTTAGAGCCGTTCGGGTCTCCCTGCGCAGTTCTAGATCCCGATGGCAAATTTGGTTTAAAGAGCATTGAAGGTATCTTTGTGGGCTACTCCAGTCCACTCAGACGAGTTTTTGTTCCAAATCTCAAAAGGATCATCGAAGCACAGCATGTTGAATGTTAAGGCTACACAATGCCTCCACAGAAACCCGCAGACTCATGGCCATTCGACTATGATACCTTATGGGATTCATTTGATATAGAAGAAGAGCCTGAGTTCTTTGACGATTTGGATATTTTACGAGAATATGAAGCATCTCAGGGAAGATTTCCAACAAAGTCTTCTAAACGTCAACAACAAACTTCCAACAATGATGAAGCTTGTCCCAGTAATACTGGAGAGAATGATGAAGTTCAGCAAACTCCGACTAATTCGGAACGCGAGCCTGCTGCTGAAAATCAGACGGCAGTAAATGATGAATCAGAATCTGATGATAGCCCTACTTTTGATCATCGAGATTCAGAATCTGAGGGGGAGAAAATCCATTCTTCAGATCAGACAGTTCTTGACAATGAACAAATGGTGGATCAGAATGTTACTAATTTAGAAGGCGAGGTGGACGTTCCCTGTGAAGTTATGTCAAGGACTCTTTCCTACCACCCCGAGGAGTTGATAATAGGAGAATTGCAATCGGGAGTTCGCACAAGAAGCCAGATTGACCATGGCCTTACTTGTTTTTATACTAAAATTGCTCCATTAAACAAACTGAATTCTCACTCAGTTGCTTTATTTCGCAGATTGAACCGCGGACATACAAAGAGGAACTGACTGAAGAATCTTGGGTCAATGCGATGGAAGAGGAGCTGGGTCAATTCGAGAAACTTGGCGTATGGAAACTTGTGGATCTACCTGATGGACACCGAAAGATAAACACAAAGTGGGTATTCAAGTGCAAAAGGGACGATCGAGGAGTAATAATCAGAAACAAAGCTCGACTCGTTGTCCAGGGTTTCAGTCAGCAAGAAGGGATAGACTTCACGGAGGTTTACGCTCCAGTTTCTCGACTTGAGGCCATAAGAATATTCCTTGCTTTTGCTTCGTGGAAAGGTCTCAAAGTTTATCAGTTAGATGTCAAATCAGCATTTCTCTACGGAAAAGTGAAAGAAGAGGTATATGTTGGTCAGCCACCGGGCTTTACCGACCCAATACACAAAAACAAGGTCTACCTCTTGGAAAAAGCGTTGTACGGTTTGCATCAGGCCCCGAGAGCCTGGTACGAGACGCTCTCTCAACACTTGCTTGCCAATAACTTTATCCGAGGCAAGGTGGATGCCACTCTCTTCACTAAGGAAGTCGCTGGTCATCTACTGATTGTTCAGATATATGTTGATGACATTATTTTTGGGTCAACAAACGAAGAACTCTGCAAAGATTTCGAAAAGGTGATGAAGCAGAAGTTCGAGATATCATCAATGGGTGAGATGAAATTCTTCCTAGGGCTGCAAGTCGGTCAAATGCTAAAGGGAACTTTCATACATCAAACAAAGTACATTTACAACGTTCTGGAGAAATTTGGGATGTCCGAGACGGCACCAATGTCCACCCCATTAGCAACTAATCACGGTATCAACCCTGATCTCAACGGAGAAAAGGTCGACGAGACACTATACCGCTCAATGATTGGTTCGCTGATGTATCTGACAGCATCAAGACCCGACATGCCTCGCGACCCGATATCAGTCGAGTCATAGAGCCTCTCACGTGTCTATCGTTATAAGGATTCTACGCTACCTGAAAGGAACCCCAAGCCTGGGGTTGTGGTATCCTACCCCAAGCCTGGGGTTGTGGTATCCTAAAGACGGAGACTTCAAGCTCGAAGGATACTCAGACTCTGACTTCGGTTGCTGCAAGCTCAACACAAAATCATCAACTGCAGGATGCCAATTCTTCGGACCTCGCTTGGTCACATGGCAATGTAAGAAGCAAACCTCTGTTGCTGACACAACCCCCGATCCCTTTCTCCTGGGAACGGGCGGCCGCGAGCCAGTTTCGGTGGTATCTAGGGGTGTTCTGTAACAACCCTCATTAAAAGTCCTAGTTATATTTTATTCAATAGGAAACCCTAATTGAAACACCCAAGTAATTCTACGCGAACCCTAAAATTTTCAGAATTTTCAGAATCAGGATTAGGGCCCCTAAAACTCAGGGGAGGGTATTCCCTACTTGACGATTATCCTAATAACTTGCGGACGAAGTTGAAATTAATGATTTCGTCGACTCAGCTAGCCTAGTCCCACACGTGGCAACCCTATACAAAAAATAAGTTCTCTCGCGGGCCGCCTCAAGTTAGCTTAAAACTCACGCGGGCCGCCTAAGGGTCAAAATTCGACTATAAATAGAGGATGTTGGGACTTGATTCTGGGCGCAAAAACGACGAAGAAACTCCAAATATACGCTGAATTATTGTCCAATTACTCTCAAAACACACACAAATCACTAATTAGTAGGGGGTGCTGCTACGATACAGGGTATTAACTCAATCGCTATTACGATTCATTGTCCGATCGATCGATGTACTCAATGGATGTTTAAGTGCCGCCCACATTAGGGTTATACTTTGTCGTTCGTCATTAATTTGACGGATCATCGTTAATTCGATGGATAAAGTATTGTACTTTGTCGTTCGTCATTAATTTGACGGATCATCGTTAATTCGATGGATGAAGTATTGCACTTTGTCGTTCGTTGTAAGAATTTGATCTCGTGAGTTATCGTAAATGCTGTATTAGTTATTACCTAGTTCGTGTGCACTAGGTTACCAGGCTAAAGAAATAGGCTAAGCTCTGCTCAAATTAAATCTGCAATATATATCGAGGATTATCTGTAGACTAAGCTTTGGCCGTAGAAATCTGCAAAGTGAGTTCATTTCTCTTTTCTCACAGTTTGTGAGTCCACTCTATTTTCTCACAGTTTTATCACCTTTTTGTGATACAATTATATTTACAAAGGCTTTTCCAGAATCCTAAATAGTTACCAGTTATACTTACAGTGATTAAGTTTTTATATTAACTACTGGTATGAAAGATTTTATATATATTATTTGATTCTCATTATTATTTACCAGAAAGTTAGTTAATATTATCATGATTACAAAAACAGTGGAAATTATGCATTTTACTAAGATTATATTTTAGTTTTAGTCATGTTAAAATATTAAATAATGATATTACAATTATTTAATTAACATATTTGATAAGTTATAGTAATTTGACATAAATTGATATATGTCATTTTTCTGGATTAAATGGTTTTATGCCAAAAGTAGTATATTTGACAAAGAAATGTCACGGGACACAATTATGTCCAAAGACACTAATTGAGAGAATGATCAAACAGTGTTATGAATAGAAATTATTAGTTGAGAGAATGATCAACAGTAATATAATCTGAGTTACTAGTTGAAAGAATGATCAACAGTGACATGACCGAAAGCACTAGTTGAGAGAATGATCAACAGTGTTATAGAATCACTAGTTGGAAGAATGATCAACAGTGATATGACCAGAATCATTAATTGAAAGAATAATCAATATTGATATGATTATAGTAACAGGAATCGCCTAGTGACAGATAAATTGAATAATAGTAAAATAGAATTATTTGATAAATTCACTATTGGACTAAAGTGAGCTAATAATTGATATGATTACTGTCACATTGGAACTGTCAGCATTTGATAAATACTGATTGAAGTTGGGTAAATATAAACAAATATAAAAACCTTAATACTGTACGGTATAACAATATATTTTATAAAAATGGAATGAATTCACTTAGTATTATCGCTGACAAAACCTTTTTAAAACATTTTTCAGGTAATTTGAATAAGAGATGGATATGACACTGAAAGGCTTCAAGAAATGGCTTATTTTATTAATTAAATTAAAATCTAGAAATATTGTTTTATATAATAAAATTTATCTTTATTAAAGCTATCATTGAAAAACATGGGTTTATCCCATCTATTTATTAAATAAAAATCCGGTGTTTTCTAAAACTCTGATATTTTTCCTAACTCACGGTCCTGATGAAATTTCCGCTGCAACGTTTTCAAAATAATCACCGGTACCACTGGACTGTTCACGGCACCCGATTCCGTCCAGGGTGGGTCGGGGGTCGTGACATGTTCAAAAAACTCGTGGCTCGCAACTAGCTCGAAACTCGCTCGAAAAAAGCTCGAAGAAATCTCGGCTCGAAATTGGCTCGGTTTGTAAACGAGCCGAGCTCGAGCTTGGCCTGGCTCGGCTCGTGAGCTCGTGAGTTGGCTCGATCCTTAATTTTTTTGTCCCACATCGCTTAGAAAACAAAAACTAAGGGAGTATCTCCCCTAAAAAAGAAGGTAAAGACAATGTACAAAGTGAATTAACAATTTATACTTGCATATTTAGCCATATGGTTAAACTAAAAGGCAATTATGGCCCTTAGTCTATGAAGAAATTAATTTTTAAGAGTTTTTTAAGTACTAAATTTTGCGGTTCTTTGTTAGTTCGAGCTAGATCGAGCCAAGCCGAGCTAGCTCGAATTCTAATCGAGTCGAGCTCGAGCCGAGCCAGCTCGAATCGAGTTCGAGCTCGAGCTCGAGCTGGGTCTAGCTTGGCTCGACTCGGCTCGTTTACAGCCCTAGTGGTATCGGCTATTTAATCAGTTTGGCAGCGGAAATTTCATCAGGACCGTAGTTAGGAAATATTTTATCAGAGTAACACCACCATATTGTATATTAATAAATATATTGGGATAAAACCCCAAGTTTCTATTACAAACATTATCATAGGGATAAACCCTATTTTTATTTAAACAAAACATCTTCTTTATTTAGGTAACTTTTATAGCCACTTTTCCAAGCCTTCAGTGCTGTCCAGCTGGCTTCTAATTGGCTTTCACATTTTGTTACCTGAAACGCTTTTTAAAAACATTTGTCAGTGGGAAATACTGATGAGTGAATCCCAGTTTAATCAAGACAGTTTTATTATTTCACAGTATTGAGAGGTATCACAATGTTTACATCTACACAATTTACTCATTCAGTATTGTCAATCCTGACTGGTGGGTCAAATTACCCATTGGGTAACTCTTTGTCCAATGGTAATGTGTTCCATATTTTGTATACAAAACCCCAACATACCGGCAGTCATTGAAGACTATAAAGACTCAATCACTGCTAATCGCATAGCAAAATATTTAAGGTTTCATAAAAACAGTTTACAAAAAGGAGATTACTCACATTGCTAGTTTAGACTTTTTCCTGTAGTTTCCTGGTTATAATCTACATAAATAAACAATGCACACGTGTTAGTATAATAACCCATATTTACATTAGTAATACCCTCCCCGAGAGAGAAATTCCAACGACCACGTCGGGCAGAACCACGACAGCCGTTACGGAACCCTAGATCAATCGGGCAACGTATCTAATACGTAACCGGGTTAAAATACTTACAACGGGGCAAAGCTTCGCTAATTAGGGGGGTATAATACCCGAGTATAGTGCTTATACTACAGAAATTCGAGAGAGAAAGTTGAGAATGAGCGAGTTGGACTGAAGGCCGATGCTCCCAATTTATAGGAGCTGATGTGAGTTTCCTTGTGGCCCGCGAAGAAAGAAGGTAGGACCTTCGCGGCCCGCGACCTAGGGTGGGTAGGCCCTAGCTGGTCCGGGTCATCACACTAGGCTTGACACGATTGCGACACGTGGCAGCTCCGGGCTGCGCCCTTATCCATAGCTGTCGCGCCCCGCGTAGCCAGAAGACATAGTCTTCGCGGCCCGCGAGCGACACCAGAATTTTGATTTTTATTTTGTTTTTAATTATATAATGTATTTTGGGCTCGGTTTTCGCGTACGGGGTATGTTTTAAGACACATTGGGATATTTTAAAGATATTAGGAATGTCGGAAATATTTTAGGAGGGTTGTTACATCCTCCCCACCTTATTTTAGAACTCGTCCTCGTGGTATACTGGATCAGGTGTGGGTATTTCCTTTGCATTTCTGATTCAAGCTCCCATGTGTATTCTGGTCCCCTCTTGGAATTCCATTTCACTTTGACCAGAACTAATCTCTTGTGTTTGAGATTTTTGACTTTCCTGTCTTCAATCTGTAGCGGTTTCTCTACAAACTTAAGCTTTTCATTGACCTCTATGTCCTTAAGAGGTACTATCAGTGATTCATCGGCTAAGCATTTCTTGAGATTATATACATGAAATATATCATGTATTCCTGCCATTTCCTCTGGCAGTTGTAGCTGATAGGCTACAGGTTCTATTCTTCTAATAATCTCAAAAGGTCCAACATACCTGGGGCTTAGCTTTCCTCTTTTGATGAATCTAACCACTCCTTTCCAAGAAGATACTTTTAGTAAGACTTTATCTCCTACCTGAAATTCTAACGGCTTTCTCCTGTTATCAGCATAACTCTTTTGTCGATCGCGTGCTGCTTTCAGTCGTTCCTAGACTTGAATAATTTTGTCTGTTGTTTCTTGTACTATTTCAGGTCCAGATAATTGCTTTTCTCCAATTTCTGCCCAACAGACTGGGGTTCTGCACTTTCGTCCATAAAGTGCTTCGAATGGTGCAACATTGATACTTGTATGATAGCTGTTATTATAAGAAAATTCTATCAATGGTAAGTGGTCGTCCCAATTACCTCCGAAGTCAATTACACAAGCTCTAAGCATGTCTTCCATTGTCTGAATTGTCCTTTCGCTTTGTCCGTCCGTTTGAGGATGATAAGCGGTGCTTAGATTCAACTTGGTTCCCATTGCTTTTTGAAAACTTGTCTAAAAATAAAAAGTAAAACGGCTATCTCTACAGACACAATTGATAAAGGAATTCCATGTAATGAAACTATTTCATTTATATACAACTTTGCTAGTTGTTCCATACTGAAAGTTTCCTTCATTGGTAAGAAATGAGCTGACTTAGTTAATCTGTCTACAATCACCCAGATTGTATCATTTCCTTTTCTTGTATTGGGTAATTTGGTAACAAAGTCCATTGTTATCAATTCCCATTTCCACACCGGCATCTCTAATTGTTGCAATAAACCTGAGGGTTTCTGGTGTTCAGCTTTGACCTGTGAACAGGTTAAGCATTTGGCAACATAAGCTGCAACATCCTTTTTCATTCCTATCCACCAGAAATTTTTCCTTAAATCTTGGCACATCTTATCACTTCCCGGATGCATCGTATACTTAGATTTATGGGCTTCTTCTAATATACGATCGCGTAGGTTTCCTAGTTTAGGTATCCACATTCTTTTCCTATGGAATCTCCATATTCCATCTGTTCCTTGTTCTAATTCCTTAATTATTCCTTTCAATTTCTCAGTATCATCCTTGATTACTGATTCTTGTGCTTTTCTAATCTGTTCATTTAAATCTAGTTGTAGATTTAATTTAAGAGAACGTACTTGTAACACCACGTAAAAACGTGTCTAGTTATATAAAGACACGTGTCCTAAACTCTAAATGTGCGAAAATTTGAGTTTGAAGGACTGAAGTTGTAAAACGATGAAACTATGTGTCTGAAGGGACTAAAAGTGTCAACATGCCAAACTTGTGCCTCTGAATGACCATACACGAAGAAAATATTCTTAAACGAATAATAAATTGGATATCAGAAGCCGTTTATGAAAATAATCGAAAGATTATAAACTACAGGGGTTAAACGTGTCAACATGTTAATTTCTTACCTCTGAGTGGCCTTTTAACGAACCCGAGGCTTCGTAATATTCAAATATACCTCCAAGAATAAGTGATATCAGTTTCACATAGTTTCGAGATCGTTAAACAAGTTTTCAAGACTTTGGGTGAAAAGTGTCAATATGATGAAACTTGTGTTTATAGTGATATTTAACGAAACCGAGCCTAAAGGAGTTTGATTATACGTCCTTGAGCCTCTCCAAATTAACTACAAGGGACTTTATTGCCAAAATATAAAGTTGTATAAGGTTTAAATTGGCCAGGGACTGAATATGCCAGGTTTGAAACAACTTTCACCTGATTTACCGGTTATCGCGGGCCGCGTAGAAGTCCCTAGCGCAGAAAAGTTTGGACAGATGCGAGTTCAGCTGCAGAACCGACTTTAACTTGTTCTAATCAATTCTAGGGGCTGTTTGTCGGTCTTATTAAACCACTAGGACACCTGGGGTGATCCTAGGTACTTCCAAAACAGATGTAAACATCTTAGGACATGCCAAATTTGTATATAAGAAAGCCTAAGCTCTTGTTCATATGCACACTTGTTTGCAACAACATTCAAAACTCACCTCTAGAGCTAGCAAGTATTAGGAGAAGATTGTCAAGTGTAGAAAAGATAGCAAGGACCTTAAGTAAGAGTTTTAATCCCTGCTTAGTCCTTTTAATTAGCTTAAAAACCGAGAAGTCAAACATATCATAATTAAGCTTTGACTTTCGGTTTAATCATAAGTGGTCCAGCCACTGACTGAAATGAAAGTGGTTATGGAACCATATTAAGGTAGGTGATTAACCCATAAAAGGGCACCTCTTAATTATTTCATTTGACTAGTTAATTGTCGGATCAAACTAGTTAGTCAAAAAGTCAAACTGGACAGAAAGTTTAAAAATGATTTAAACTAATAAAACAGAGGTTCTAAATTATATTTTAACATTCTAAGGACTTGGTAATTAGTATTAGAACACGTTTAATCAGGTCTAACCCGACAATTATCAGTCTAAGGTCAGTTTATAACCGAAAGTCGCAAAAGCTTGACTTTTGCTTTGACTTTCAGTTCTGACCCGTTTAAGCTTAGTACTTCCATGTTTTAAGCTTTCATTAGGACCATATTATATAGTAGTGTACCCCTGGAGTTATATTGCTTGGTCCTTAGTGATTTGAATTATATGCTCTTGTTTGTTAATATGCTTATAAATGCCGTAAATACCCTTTTGACATACAATTGAGATTTTAAGAAATGTCAGAGGACAAAAACCTTTGCTACTGATATATAAACTTGTCCCGAAAATTTGACATCAGTTCTTGGTCTCAAACAGAAGTTATGCTCGATATCGTAATTAGAAGCTTTTTATTAATTAAATTGCGATATCATGCATAAGACATGTTTAAACTTGGATTTTGAACCAAAACTTATTACCTACTATTAAGATATTATTTTTAAGGATTTTTAAGATTTTTGGACAAATTATAATCTGATTAAATCATAGAGTTCTTGTGTAATTCGGTAAGTGACGATAATACCCTTTTCATGCATAAAATTAGATTTACAAAGGATTTGAATGCCAAACCTTTTTCTACTGATTTCATACATTAAATAAATTATTTTGAGCATTTAAACCTGATTAAAATCTCAGATTTACATAAACATCTTGATTATCGTCAATTAGCGAGTTTTACACTAAATAGGTGCATAGTATGGTTTAAAGCCATATTTAACACCTAAGACTCGTTACCTACTGAATTTTTAAACAAATTTAAATATTATTACAGTAGGTATAAGTCATGAACTCAGATTTAAAAATGTCCTTAAAAGCTTTTGTGAAATGACCAAAATGCCCTTCGGGCCATAGTTTGGCCATAAATGGTAAACCTCATATATATGTAATATCTTACTGATGTAATGAGATAAAATAAATATTTTTACTGATTACCAAAGACCAGAACTTCAGTTTGTTATAAAATCTTTTTATAATTATTAAAATAACCAAAATGCCCTTACGGGACTTAAATTGGTTTTAATTACTTTTTGGGCATATATGTTAACATCATACTGATGTATTAACATATTCTAAGCATAATAACAATTGAGACCTGTATATAATTCATTTGGTTACCCGTTATGCCCTTATGCATTCGGATCGGTTTATGTGACTAGTTTATGTAAAATAGCCAAAACAGGTTTAACCTTATCATTAAATCCTCAAATTCCAGAATGTGTTTAGTTTACCCACATTTTACAAGTATCCAAGCTTGTCGGGTCTAAACCACATTCTATTCCGGCCTCCGCTTAATCTAACGTTTAGAACCGTAAAGTTTCTTTTTAGGTAGCCGGTCTAAGTCTTTGACTTAACTAAAGACTTGTTAGCATCCTAATAGGTTATTAAACCTTCTATACAGATTAAGTAGCATCCAGTAGAAGGTATCCTCATAAAGCTTTAGGATTATACGGCTGAGTCACTTTTCACATTTAGCTCAGGTAAATACTTTTAACTTATTTTCCTTATACAGGTTTGGGATACGGTATTATAATAATACCGCTTGGTCGGGTATGAAATCATTTAATCGGATTGTGATTAATAAATTGCATAACCCGTTTTAATCTGTTTTGTTTGATAACATAAACATTGGGGGTTAATACGACCATGTCCTGGATATCATCGGCTCATTTCATTTGAAAATGGCCACGACCTATGCACGGGGTGTAAGCATACACCTGACAGATGCAAAATGCTAAATAACCCACATGTTGGGGATAACTCCTCTGTGGGTTTTATAAGTGGTGAGTCGGTTAATCATGACCGGCTTCCAAACCGGCCCCATATGTATGACAAACATATAAAACTGTATACAAGATTATCTTAAATAATTGTCCCAAGTTATAAATGGTTTGTGCCTTGTGCACTTAAATCAATTTTCATAAATGTTTTCAAATGAGTCAGTTAATTGTATTAACCAGTGTAAACTAACGTATTTTTCAAAGATTGATTGACAGGTACCTCACGTAAATAGGCTGGAGCTACTAGGTGTCATTTAAAAAGGATCTTGCAAATCCCTAGATACCTGGAGTCTGTTATTTCAGTTTCTTGTATTTTGCTTTATGATCCGCCTGTGGATCTCTATTACAACCAAGTCTGTATATTCTTTTATTTGGACACTCAGACACTATGGTTTGTAATAGTTATTATTCTACCAAGACTTCCGTTGTGCTATTATATTGTGTTGTTTGTCTATGATGATATCAACTACGTCACGATACTCCCCACCGGGCCCACCGGTAATACGTGGAAATATCGGGGTGTGACAGTACTCTTTTTGGCTTTTCGTGATACTTTCGACTTAAAGCATCAGCTACTACATTAGCCTTTCATGTGTGATACTGAATATTACAATCATAATCACTAAGTATTTCCATCCAACGTCTTTGTCTCATATTTAATTTTTTTGCCCAAATATGTACCTTAGACTCTTATGATCGGTGAAGACAACAAATTTATTTCCATATAAATAATGTCTCCAAATCTTAAGGGCAAAAATTATGGATCCTAATTCTAAATCATGGGTTGTATAATTCTTTTCATGATTCTTAAGTTGTCTAGACGCATAGGCTATAACCTTTTGACGTTGCATCAACACACATCCATAACCTAACTTAGAAGCATCACAATAGATTACAAAATCTTCAGTTCCTTCTGGTAATGCTAGTATGGGTGTGTTGGTTAATCTTTGCCTAAGAATCTTTAAGGCTTCTTCTTGTTTTAGTCCCCATTCAAACTTAATGGATTTACAGGTTAACTTAGTTAAAGGGATGGCTATTCTAGAAAAATCTCGGATAAATCTTCTATAATAACCGGCCAATCCTAAGAAACTTCTAACCTCGGTTGGTGACTCAGGGGTTTTCCATTTAGTAATTGCCTCAATCTTTGTGGGATCCACATGAATTCCTTCATGATTTACTAAATGTCCAAGAAACTGTATCTGTTCTAACCAAAATTCACATTTTGAAAATTTAGCATAAAGCTTTTCTTTTCTCAGTAAACTTAAAAGTGCATGCAGATGCGCTGCATGTTCCTCTTTATTCTTAGAGTAAATAAGAATATCATCTATAAAGACAATTATGAATTTATCCAAATATGGCTTACATATTCTGTTCATCATGTCCATAAATGCGGCTGGGGAATTGGTTAAACCAAATGGCATGACAGTAAATTCATAATGACCATATCTTGTTCTGAAAGCGGTCTTAGGAATATCCTCTTCCTATACCTTTAATTGATGATATCCCGACCGTAAATCGATCTTTGAGAAAAATCGAGCTCTTTGCAATTGATCAAACAAATCATCGATCCTCGGTAATGGGTACCGATTTTTAATCGTGACTTTGTTCAATTCTCGGTAATCAACGCACATACGCATTGACCCGTCTTTCTTCTTAACAAACAATATCGGTGCTTCCTATGGTGATGAACTTGGCTGTACGAATCCTTTTTCCAAAAGTTCGTCTAGCTGTTTCTTTAGTTCTTGCATTTATGCGGGTGCCAAACGGTAAGGTGCCTTAGCAATTGGTGCTGTTCCTGGTAATAAGTGAATTCTGAATTCAACTTCTCTATCCGGTGGTATTCCTGGTAATTCTTCTGGAAATATATCTGAAAAATGAGATACTACTGGAATATCCTTTAGTTCTTTTCCTTTAGTGTTAATGATTATGGAAATCAAATACACTAAGGATCCTTTCCTAACACAACTTGTTGTTTTCATCACAGAGATGAATTTTGTGGATCTAAATGGTTTATTTCCTATAATTGTGATCTTTTCACCTCTTGGTGAGTTTACTTGGATTATCTTTTGATCACATAGAATACTGGCTTTATTGGCTATTAACCAATCCATTCCTAATACAACATCAAATCCTGCCAGATTCATTGGATACAGATTTGCAATAAACCTTTGATTTAAAATTTCTAATCTTGCTCCCTACAAGATTTCAGTAATCTTAATGGATTCTCCGTTTGCTGTTTCTACCAGACATTCTTGTTGGAGTTTAGTTAATGGTTGATTGAGAATTTTGCACAATGAAGTATTAATAAAACTTTGGTTTGCACCAGAGTTAAATAATTCTTTGGCAAAAACATCATTAACTAAAAACGTACCAGCTATCACATCCAGAATCATCTTTGCTTCTTCTACAGTTAAAATAAATGCTCTAGCATTCTTAGTATTCTTGTTGTTCATGGATGGAGCTAGTTTCGGACAGTTCGGCTTGATGTGAACTTTTTCTCCACAGTTGAAGCACATTCCATTACTAAGTTTCTTCCTACAATCTTCTTTCTTATGTCCAGATATCTTGCAGAAATTACAGTATATCGAGCATCTTCCAGAATGCTTCCTTTTGCAGTACTTGCAGTAAGGAGTAGAGGTAGAACCTATATTTTTCCCACGGTTGGAATTTCCAGAACGAAATTCTTGGGTAAGCCTTTGAGCTAGGTTCCTCCTCTGGTCCTCTTCTCGTGTACGTACTAACTCATCAGTCAAGGTATTTACTAGTTCTACAGCTTCTTCTATGGTTTGAGGTCTAACTGCCTTGACTACATGTCTAATCTCACTGATTAATCCCCAGATGTAATGGGAGATTAATACTGGTTCAAGTGATGCAAGGGTCGGTACTATTCTAGCATATTCAAAGAATAAGGTAGTGTAACCCTTACTATCCATTCCAGTCATTCTTAGGTTTAAGAATTTATTTGCTATCTGTTCTTTTTCATTGGGAGGACAGAATTTCCTTTCCACCATGTTTTTAAATTCCTCTCATTCTATATTATAAACCTTGTCACTTCCCCTAGATTGGAGGATAGTGTTCCACCATTCTAATGCTGAGTTCTTAAACAGATTGGAGGCAAACATTATTTTATCCTCTTACGCGCACTTGCTTATTTTTAAGACTGCCTCAGTCTTTTCTATCCAGCGTAGAGTTGCAATGGCTCCTTCATTGCCCGAGAATTCTATCGGTTTACAGGACCAGAATTCTTTGTAAGGACAACCCTAAGACATGGTTCTTCTTCTTTTTGGAATGGGCACTCCAAGTAATGGTCCATTGTTTACACTATGACTGAGTTCATTAGATGGTCGCTTACTTCCACTGTTACTTTTATTATTTTCAGCTTCTCTAACGGCTTGGATGATATTAGGCATAGCATCTATGATTCCTTGGGCTACTAGGTTTTGGACGACATTGTGATCTAGTTGGTTTACGTTATTATCGTTATCTGGGTTGATATTCGGGTTTTCTTGGTTTACTTGGTCGGCCATCTGAATTATAAACATTCGCCAAGTATTAATATCATCAAATAATATTTAATGCAAACAATCACAAAAACACGCATATTGATCAAAAGCGTCGAACATTGCGACTTACTCTATTTTACATATTATGCATCTATTACAAACAGTACTGGAATTAAAACATAATATTAGTATGCACTAATAAATATAGGGTTATCTAAGTGATTTTTTTTCAAACATACACATATATATATTTTATTATTATTACTATTACTATTTAGTGGGGATCCATCCAATAGTGCATACTACGCTCGTCATATTTCCAGACGAGTCGTTCCCCTATTTGTTTTAATCTCTCACTTCCATCTATGATATCTTCTCCAAACGTGCGGAGTTCTCGCAGATTCTCAGTGCTCATGGGTGGTGCAGGTGCTGGTATCGGGTCTGGGTATTATGGCATTGGTTCTTCGTGAGGGTACAGATTTTCTAGAATCTCTCTGATATATTGGTCATTATCCCAGTAGGGATCTAGAATATCATGGTCTGGGTAGGCTGCTAGGTTTTGCATTGGTTCATCTTGTGGGTACAAGACTGAATACGACCTGTTGTCATCGAACCAGGGGTCGTAATTTGGAGGATGAGGTGCTTGGACTCTAGGTATCTCAATTGGGTCAAAGTAAGGCATTGGGATTTGGTTTTCTGGATTGTTTCCAATTTCCATTGGCTGTGGGGGAAACAGTGGTAAAGGCTGGGGTGCTATTAGTTGCTCTAGATTAGGGTCTGCAGCTGAGGTAGCTAGAATATGAAAATTTGCTAGACTCCTATGGAGCATATCCTGGGTTAGCGCATTTATTTCCCTATTCGTGGCTGCTAAAGCTTGCTGTTGCTGCAACAGTTTGATCCTTTTTCTATGCTCGTGAGCTCCTCTGCTGAACCATCTTTTTTTCTTGTGAGGGAATGGCTCTTCAGATGGTGCCTTGAACACGAAAATCCCTTCTTCGGTGTCAGTCGAATACCCCGAGGTAGAGGTGTACAAATCGGTTATTTTCAATAACCGGTCCGGTTAAAAAGGAAAAAAAACGGTTAATTAAAAACCGGTTACGGTTAATAACCGGTTTTAAGTATGAAAAACTGTAACCGATCCTAACCGATTATAACCGGTTTTACAAAAAACCGGTTTTTTAAATTGAATAATATAACCGGTTTAAAAAACCGGTTAAAAAACCGATTCATAAAAACCGGTAAAATAACCGGTCTGCAGAAATGTTCACAGAATGCATGTTTGCTGTTTTTCTTTCTGTTTTTTTGCTGTTTTTTCTGTTTTTAAGCAGTTTTTGATCTTTTTTTTAACTATAAATGCAGTTTTTTTATATCAAAACTTCACAATAATATATAAAAAGTTAAACATAATAAATATCAAGTCTTGGAACGAACGGTTTTACATAACAATGAAAATACGAACGATACACGTAACAAACGAAATACATAAACTTAAAATATTAATCCGCAAGAAGGTCCAGTAATATATATATATATATATATATATATATATATATATATATATATATATATTTTAGTGGAACTACAATATTGAGAAGCCTCGTTTAATCTTCTTCGGCCGAACCCGAACCCGAACTATTGCGTAGGAATTCATCTAATTCGGCTTCTTCGTCGGTCATTGGGGTTGTCAATTCGGCTTCGACCTCGTCCTCGTAAACTTCTTCTTCGTAATCTAATTCTTCCTCGAGTGAACGTTTGTCTTGAACTCTCTCCGCCGCATCCAAGTAATCTTTTAAGCAAATCGACATCTCAACCGCCTTAGGTGTTAGTCGAGTCCTCCTTATCGAAATCACCCTACCACTAATAGAAAAAAGCACTTTCCGAAGCTACCGTGGAAACTTGGACCGTTAGTAAATCTCGGGCCATTGTGGCTAAGATCGGAAATTGATTTTCGTTACTTTTCCACCAAGCCAACAAATCAAAATTTTTAAACACTTGTGAACTCATCATTTGTAGAAAGTTCGACCCACCATACCGACCGAGTTCACTACTACTAGTGTTACCACGATGCATTTGACTCGACTCATCATACAATTGGTTATAAACATACAAATCGGTATCTTCCATTTGACTTGAACCTTCACCGAAAACAGCGTTTCTCATTGACGCGTGAATGTGTGACGAGGTTGAACCATATTTTGTTACATAAACATCAAACAATTTTGAAAGTTGATCGTTGAAACGAGATTTTGCGACTTCACCAAAGTTTGGTTCTTGAGTGGTGTTTAAATTCAATTGGTGTGCAATTTTTTCAATCAAAGACCCGGTTCCAAAAATATTAAAACAAGGGTTTAGAGCGGCGGCACAAGTGAAAACCGCCGGTAGTTCTTTAAAATATTTTCTTAATTTTTCCTTCATTGTATCCACCATGTCACAATATGGTCTACCTCTAACCGACAACTCGTTTACTTTCAAACACATTTTAAACAAATTGTGAAGTACCAATGAACTTGTTGGATAATAAACCCCCGATAAAGTCTTTGTTGATGTTTTGAAAACTTGAAGCACTTGTGTAACAGTTTCAATAGCTTCCCAACCCGATGGGTGGTAAGGCGAACACTTTCCACGACTAGCCAAAAGGTTATGAAATTCTTGTAAACTTTCCTTTTGCAAAATAGCTTTTTCAAACATAATGCAAGTCGAGTTCCACCTATGAGCAACGTCCCAATTGGGTCCTAAGCATATTCGACCCGCTTCCTTACAAGTTTTAATATATTTTGAATGTCTTTGCGTGTTACTATATACTTAGTAACATTCTTTTGAAAGCTTCTTTTTGTGTTTCAATAACCCTTAAACCGTCTTGAACGGCCAAATTTATGATGTGTGCAACGCATCGGCTATGGAAAAAATACCCTCACAAATCGGATTGTATTTTAATTTTAAACGCATTACCGCGCTCGTGTTGTTTGAGGCGTTATCAAAAGATATTGAAAAAACTTTATTTTCCAATTTGTATGTTGTAATACATTCGTCGATTACTTTATATATAGCTTCACCGGTGATGTGTGTAAAATGCAACATATAAATTACATCAAATGAGGCATAAAACTAACCCTTTTTAAGTACTAATATTGGAAAAAGAGTGTTTTTGTCTTCCTTTTGTATTTTCAGGATTAAATGAGCTCAAAAACACAAAAGAAGCAAAAAGACAACTAATTCCAACATAAATACAAGGAAAGGAACATTAGTGGACTGCCCGACCCCTAAACGGCACCTTCCAAAGCAAAATAGAGAAGTCAGAAGACTGAACACGGCCCGTGCTCAGCCAGCACGAGGCCGTGCCCAAGAAGCAGCAGAAAAGACAAAACTATAGAAGCTTCTATTGCCCACCACGGGGCCGTGCCCAGCGGACACGGGGGCGTGTCGAAAGTACAGCAGGCGCATTTATTGTAATTGCGAATTACAATTAATGAGGAGAGAGAGTGTCAGACGGGCATGGGGCCGTGCCCAGCGGACACGGGGCCGTGCCCAGCTCTCTGTTCAGCCTATAAATAGGAGTGCTTGGATTCATTTCAACTCATCCCTTGGCACACCACCTCTCTCACACTTCATCCACCACCCACCACCATCACAACACCATCATCCACCACCATCATCCATTGTCCATCGTAGAGTGTGTGAGTCGTCTCGGGATCCAAGATTGATCGTAAGAGTTCTTGACAATCAAGGCCATGTTTGCCTAAGTCTCTTACATCACTTGGTGAAGACAAAGTGTCTAGTATAATACTTTTTATTTCTAATCTTTTGCACTTTTTATTTGGTTTTGTATTAATGACTTTAATAACTAGTTACTTATGTTGAAGGTGATCTTTCCTTATCGTTTGTCCGTGGTGTCTTGGCATTATTTTACTGTCTATATAAAATAAAGGATTTTCACCATTCATATCTCCACGATCTATATGGAGGTATGTTGGCTACCTGGTCGGGGGTTAAGGGAACGGTTTGGTAAAGGTCTTGCCATTGTTCAGCGTTTAGAGGTCCTGCAATGGACCTGGGTCAAATTTAGTAGGACCTCCTTCAATGCTTCACGGTATTGGATGGCGGGGGTCCAAACTCTTTGACCCCCTCATAAGTTAACTACTATTAATACTATAACCCGGCTATTTAGGACTGTATCCCTGCTGACTCGGACTACTTAGCCGAGGGTAACGTCACCGCCAAAAGCGGGGCCTACCACAATACTGCATTAATAACTTAATTCATTATCTTCCAATAATCCACCCTTTTAGGATTGTATCCTTGCTGACTCAAACTACTGGGGTGAGGGTAACGTCACCTTCAAAAGAGGGACCTACTACAATAACTAAGATAATCTCTTAATTATGTGCAAAAGTGCGGAAATAATCAAAGGTTATACTAGATACGAGTCGGAACCAAGTGATTCATCTTGTCTATCTGTTTTTCTTTTATTTTTATTTTCAGCATTTTTAGTTAGTTTTATTTTTCTTAGCTTAAAACATTTTTCTAAACTTTTATTTTGGTTAGACGTTGAGGATAAACCGGTATTAAAAGCTCTTGTGTCCTTGGACGACCTCGGTATCTTACCAACGCTATACTACACTCAACGATGGGTGCACTTGCCCATATGTGTGTTTAGTGTTAGTAAAATATCGTGTTTTATAAATTTAAAACTTGGCTAAAATAAGTGTTAAAAAGGGCTTAAAATATACACCTAATATATACGACACTTAAACGCGCATCAAGTTTTTGGCGCCGTTGCCGGGGACACAAGGATTTTAAGAAAGCTTAAAATCGACGGCCTAATCAGTTTTTCAAAACCTTTTTAAAGCACGCACATTTTTCTGCATTTTAGTTTAGTTTTGCATTTACAGTAACCTGTACACGGGGCCGTGCTCACTGAACACGGGGCCGTGCTGCACATTTTCATAAAAACACCCAGTAACAGAAGCTTGAACACGGGCCGTGCTCACTGAACACGCCCCGTGCTCAACGAAATCAGTAAATTTAATTAAAACGCCCAGATACAGATCCTGAACACGGGGCCGTGCTCACTGAACACGGGGCCGTGTCCAGCTTCTGTTTCCATTTTTATTTTTGTTTTCTGATCTCGAGACTCGGTTGTGGTCTGCTGAGTGATTCTTATGGATCAATACTCAGGAGGTTACAACTACACCTATGAGGAGGATGATTATAGGGGTAATTATTGCACTAATTGTCGTAATGCACGTTCGATTCAAAATAATCACTCATATCAACCATCCAATTCATACACTTACTATGAGGAGCCCAGGTACGAGCCATCAACTTCATACACATCCTATGAAGACCAAAGGTATGAACCTCCTCCCTCATACTCATATTTTGATAAACCAAGGTATGAGCCTTCTTACTCATACTTTGAGGAACCAAGATATTAGCAACCACTTTCATATGCTTATTATGAGGAACCATGCAGTGAACAACCCACCTCATATGAGTATTATGAAGAACAAAATTACGAACCTTATCCATCATATGCTTACAATGAAGAACAATGGTGCGAACCATCAACTTCATATGGGTATTATGAGGAACAAAGGGTCGAACAACCGGATTCAAGCTTAGAAAATAATGATTCTTTTTCTATAACTGAAGTGACCGATAGGATATTAGAACACATTAGAGTTATCGATCGATGTATAAAAGAAGCTCGCGCAAGGGAAGAGGAGTCCCGCGCAAGAGAAGAATTAAAAAAGGAAGAGATAACTGAAAATGTAAAAATGGAAGAACAAATAAGTGAAAAACCGACACATGAGTTAAACAACGAAAAAGGTGAGTCCGACAACGTTGAAATCCAAGAAGAGTCTAATTTTGAAGAAATTAATCTCTTGACTCCTTCTTTCGAAAATCATTGTTTAGTACCCACTCATGCTAAGTTTTTAAAAGAGTTAAACACTAACACTAAAATTGACGAAACGGTAAGTGTTAAGTTAACTAATGATCAAACTTCACTAATAAAAGAAGACCCATTTGAAATTAACATCACACCGGTTCCATGTTTCTTTCAAAATTCGTTTATTAGTAATGTCACAATCGATAAAGATCTTTGTGTTAACATAATGCCTAACTACTTTTTCGAAAAATTAAGTATTAGTGATTTTTCTCCACTTCAAATACCCATTTTTCTATCCAATCGGAAAGTAATAAAATCAATCGGTATAGTTGAATATGTCTTGGTACAAGCAAATCAAATGGTAATCCCAACCGACTTTGTCATCCTCAATGACGCTCCTCTAGTGTTGGGATGACCATTTGTAAAAACTCACGAAGCTTTGAAAAACCGGAAGTTCAATAATCTACCTCTTCAATTAGGGGCATTTAAAAGAAGTGTCGATCTCGAACGATCAATGAAATATCCATTCGGCAATAATGACCCCCTAATTGAAGATGAAGATGAACCACCCGATACAAGTGAAGAGATTGACCACTTTGTTGAAGAAGAGGTCGCCATAGAACAAACTTTTAAAGTTCTTGATCGAAACGAGCAACCAAATAAGGAGTCTCCTAAAGACCCACCACTTGAGCTCAAAGAACTTCCAAAAGGTTTGGAATATGCTTTTCTAGACAAAGATGGTAAGTTACCTGTAATTATTTCGTCTAATTTAGATAACTTAGAAAAAGAAAAATTAATTAATCTTTTGAAAAAACACAAAAATGCAATAGCTTGGAAACTTGTTGACATAAAAGGAATTAGTCCTTCTATGTGCACACACAAAATTTTGATGAATGATGACTACAAATCGGTCATACAACCACAACGTCGAGTAAATCCAAATGTTCAAGAAGTGGTTAAAAACGAAGTCATCAAGTTACTTGACGCCGGACTTATCTATCCTATCTTCGATAGTCCTTGGGTGAGTCCCGTCCAAGTAGTTCCAAAGAAAGGAGGTATGACGGTAATAACTAACGAAAAGAATGAACTAATACCAACGAGAACCGTCACAGGATGGAGAGTATGTATAGATTATAGACGATTAAATGAAGCAACAAGAAAGGATCATTTTCCTTTACCCTTCATTGATCAAATGTTAGAAAGATTATCCGGTCATAAATTTTACTGTTTCTTGGATGGTTTTTCAGGTTACTTTCAAATCCCGATAGCACCCGAAGACCAAGAAAAGACAACCTTCACATGTCCCTATGGAACTTTTGCTTATCGACGCATGCCGTTTGGTCTATGTAATGCCCCCGCAACATTTCAACATTGCATGGTGGCCATTTTCCACGACATGATAGAAAAAACAATGGAAGTCTTTATGGACGACTTTTCTATCTTTGGGGATTCATATGACCAATGCCTCGATAACCTTGAACGAATGCTATCCCGATGTGAGGAAACTAACCTCGCCCTTAATTGGGAAAAATGACATTTCATGGTAACGGAGGGAATAGTACTCGGTCACAAAATCTCAAGCGAAGGAATGGAGGTGGATCGAGCCAAAATAGATACCATTTCTAGATCACCACCTCCATCCTCCGTAAGAGCTATCAGAAGTTTCCTAGGGCATGCCGGATTTTATAGGCGGTTTATCAAAGACTTTTCAAAAATCTCAAGGCCTCTAACGAAGTTACTTGAAAAAGATGCTCCTTTCATCTTTGACAAGGATTGCAATCAAGCATTTCTAACCCTAAAGGAAATGCTAGTCAATGCACCTATCATGATAGCGCCTGATTGGAAATTTCCTTTCGAAATCATGTGTGATGCCAGTGACTTTACAGTTGGAGCTGTCTTAGGACAGAGAAAAGAAAAGCATTTCCACCCAATCTATTATGCTAGTAAAACACTTAATGATGCACAAGAAAACTACACAACAACTGAAAAAGAGTTACTAGCTGTGGTATTTGCTTTTGATAAATTTCGTTCTTATCTTGTTCTTTCTAAAACTATAGTCTATACAGACCATGCAGCCATTCGATATCTCTTCAAGAAGCAAGACGCAAAACCACGTTTGATTAGGTGGATTCTACTCCTCCAAGAATTTGACATTGAAATCAAGGACAAAAGAGGAGCAGAAAATACCGCAGCAGGTCATCTTTCACGCTTAGAAGACCCAGCTTTAGAGGCAACCAGGGACGAGCAAATCAACGAAAAATTTCCAACTGAGTCCCTGGAAATGGTGGAATACAAGGAAGAACCATGGTACGCCGACTATGCTAACTACCTAGCTAGCGGTATAGTCGCAAAAGGATGGCCACATCATCAAAGAAAAAAATTCTTTGCCAATGTGAAACACTACTTTTGGGAAGATCCATATCTTTTCAAAATGTGTGCCGACCAACTAGTCAGACGATGCGTACATGGTAGTGAAGCACGAAGAATTCTCCGCCATTGTCATGAAGGTCCATACGGAGGACATCATGGTGCTGCCAGTACCGCACGAAAGGTATTCGATTCAGGATTTTATTGGCCAACCATTTACAAAGACGCTCAAAGTCTTGTAAAGACATGTGATGCTTGCCAAAGAACAGGTAATATTTCTTCCAAAAACGAAATGCCACAAAATGGCATTCTTGTTTGTGAAATTTTTGATGTGTGGGGACTCGACTTTATGGGACCTTTCCCACCATCGAAAGGAAACAAATATATACTTGTGGCAGTAGATTACTTGTCTAAATGGGCCGAGGCTGAGGCACTTCCAACAAATGATGGAAGAGTCGTGGTAAGGTTTCTGAAAAAATTATTCTCTCGTTTTGGCACACCTAAAGCTTTAATAAGTGATAGAGGTACCCATTTTTGCAACCATCAACTTGAAATTTTTTTAACGAGATATGGGGTCTATCACCGGGTTTCGACAGCGTATCACCCTCAAACAAACGGACAAGCCGAAGTGACTAACAGAGGTTTAAAACGAATACTCGAAAAAACCGTAGGGTTAAATAAAAAGGAATGGGCTGATAAATTAGACGATGCTCTATGGGCTTTTTGAACTGCTTATAAAACAACAATAGGTACAACCCCATATAAGCTAGTCTATGGAAAAAGTTGTCATTTGCCAGTAGAAATTGCACACAAAGCCTACTGGGCAATCAAAAATGTAAACTTAGATCTAGAATTTGCTGGTAAAAATCGATTCTGTCAATTAAATGAATTAGACGAGCTTAGGAATTATGCATACTCAAACTCTGAAATTTATAAGGAAAGAATGAAAAATTTGCATGACAAACATATTAAACCTAATGAATTTCGGGTAGGAGATTTAGTTCTTTTGTTTAATTCACGACTTCGATTGTTTCCTGGTAAATTAAAGTCTAGGTGGTCAGGACCTTTTTCCATCACCCATATTTTTCCACACGGTGCAGTAGAAATTAAATCTCGAAATGGGCCACCATTTAAAGTCAATGGCCAACGGCTGAAACTCTATCAAGGATTTATTGAGGATGAGGAAGAAGAGATCTCGCTTCAAACCGTGGAAGAATAAAAACATCATGCCTGGTAAGTTACGAACGATTGAGATGACAAAATAAAGCAGTAATTTTTCTAACCATAGCTTATGGGAAAAGGGGGCACTCACACGCGCACTAAAAAAAAAAAAAACTCGCTCGGCACGAGGCCGTGTCCGCTGGACACGGGGCCGTGTTCGTGCTGCAGACGGGATGAAACCCCTTTTTCAAAACAGTTTCTTCATTCCACACGCCCCGTTTCCCCACAAAAACTCTGGTTCCAGGCGATTTTTCGCGAAATTTAGACGTCCCCTATCGATCTAACAACATCAAGGTATGATTCTATCACTCTTAGTAGTTAGATTAGTTACTTGCATGTAGTTAAAACACCAAAAATTTGGGGAAAAATCTAGGGTTCTTGAAGTTCATCCGGATCAAACCTCAAATTTTTGTTTAGATCTATTTGCATTTAGTTAGATTAGTGTTAAGGAAAGTAAATACACTTAGATTGTTCAAAGATTCACCCTATTTCTTACAAAAACCCCAAACAAACCATTGTTCTTGAACCGAAAAAGATAAAATTGATGGGGTAAACGGGATATTTTGGGAAAAACGGTGTTTAGGGTTTCATTTTCGGGGGAAACCGCACCTATTGGACCAAAAATTTTCAAGTTTTCGAAACCGGGTCGAAAAATGAAGTTTTTGAGTAACAGACCTCTGGACACGGGGCCGTGTCCGCTGGACACGGGGTCGTGTCCAGCCCGCTGTTTGCAGTTTCGTCCGAAAACATTTCTGTTTCGTGCTAACTTTTGGTGTATTCTTCCAGATGGCCAGGAAGTTTACAAGATTCAACGCCAATGAGCTAGATGCAAGAGCTCGATACGAGCTTCTTCAAACAAGGCCGGAGGAACACCCGAGGCAGACGTGCACAGAACTGCTAACCATGGTGAATCAAATTGACCGTTTCAACAACATTGTCACGGGGCCACTCAGAGTTGCACTAACAACCCGACTACGTTCCGTCCATGAATGCACCTTGGAATTCTACAGCACCTTTGCATTCACTTCAAGGTGCGACCCGTTCGATAATGACGGGGTGTCATTCCGGTGTGGCGGGACGAGGTATTCGATCTCCATGGCACAATTCGGGTCGATTATCGGGATTGTATGCGGAAGAGGATGCGGGAAACGAAGAAAATACAGGGGGATTGAGAGAGGTTGAAGACAACGAACGCCAAGCCATGTGGGCTCAGATTGGGGAAGGATTCTACAATCCGAGCAGCACTAAGAGTACCAAGCTGAGGGATCCGCTATACAGATACATTCATAGGCTCCTCGGCTACTCTCTTAGCCAAAGGCATGACAGTGGTGGCGTCGTTGGGTTAAGAGATTTGCTTGTCCTCCATTGCATTCACAACCGCAGGCCGCTCGATGTTCCGTTCCTCATGCTCCGAAACATGCATCACAACCGCCTTGCTAGTGCACCAACTCCTATTTTCTTTGGGGGATGGGTGTACCGTCTCTTCAAGCACTTCGCCCATATTCCGAGGTCATTTGAGAGGAGCCCATGGTCGGGAACGGTGGATATTCACATATGCCGCTCAATGAACCTAATTTATGAGGCAGAAGACGGAACGGTAACCTTTCAAAGGATGCAAGGTCATGCATGGAACCCGCAGGAAGCGCTTGTCCTCCCAACTCCGCAACATCATCAGTACCACTACCAACCCCACGGTGATCCGGACCAATCGTCCTCCTCAGGAGGTGGTTTTCCTAATTTTCAAAGTTTGCATGATTTGTTGCAGGAAAACCTCATGTGTACTCGGAACACCTATAACATGGCGAGCAACACCTACCACCGGGTCGGAGCTATTGAGAGAAACCTATCCGAGATACAAGACGATGTCGGATACATACGAGACCACATTGCACGCCATGGAGGGGATGATGACGATGATGATGATGATGATGCTATGGAGTAGGCGGGAGGAGCATAGGAGGAAGCGGTTGATTGATGACTCCCCAGGTTAATCCTATGCAATCTTGAACAATTGATGGCCTGCGTGCCAAGTGTTAGACAATTTACTTTTCCTAACTATTTTCTGCATTTTATTTTCCTTTTTCTTTTACTTTATGCTTGGAACAATTAACTATGGTAATTTAGGATGTTTGTGTTGCTTGGTGTGGTATTAACTGATGAAACAGGTAAAAACCGAGGCTTGGAATGCTAAGCCTCAGCACTTATAGGGCCAGGATGGAAAAACCGGAGGAAGAAACCTGATTTTCAGGCTTTCAGACTGTCCACACGGGGACGTGTCCAGCCAACACGCCCCCGTGCTCACCTCCCAGACCTGTTGTTTGGCTACTGTCCTGCAAATCTTTGTCAGACACGTGGCCGTGTCCAGTGGACACGGGCCCGTGTTCACCTTCTGTAAGTTCTCGATACTGGCAGTTCGCCACGGGGTCGTGTCCAGTGGACACGGGGCCGTGTCCAGACTACCAGTAACATAAACCTTTGCTTTCTAACACCATTTTACACATCTAATCAACCTAAAAATCTATTTTTGGGACACATTGAGGGCAATGTGTAATTTAAGTGTGGGGGGATGCTAAAGCCTTGAATTTTGCAAGTCCTAAATACAAGCCTTACACAAAACTCTATTGGAACCGCTAATCACCCCAAATTTTTTCAAAAATTTCATTTTTTTTTTACTTGTCTAGGTTTAACTCGGGAAATTCAAGTTCTCAAAAAGGTTATATTTTTACAAATTTACAACCGATAGCGTAGTGATAAAAAGAACCAACATAAGAAAATTATGAAAAGGCATGGCAAACTTAGTTAAAATTTGATTATATATACTTGATCACATAAAAACCCATTTCCACAAAAGTGAGTTTTGAGCCTTTATTGAGCACAATTACATATCATTAAAACTAAATGCTCATTTTTCGTTTCTTGTGTGAATAGCCGCTTGGTTCTTACGACTCTAGAACTTGCCGTGACGATACATTCCCGGTCCTTATCAACTTAAACCCGAGTAAGTAAATGATGGAGGCATTAGGACTAACCCCTTTTTATTTCTACACCATTTTTTTTTCTTCTTTTTTTTTTCTTTTTCTTTTACCACCTACCCAAAAAAATCCCCCTAGTTAGCCCCTTTGAGCCTAAACCTTTTCATTTCATCACCCAAACAAAAAAAAAACCCTTTTACCCACCAAAACCTTTTTTTTATTTTTAACCCTTTGTTTTAGTAACAAGTTCGGTTTTTCGTATGAAAAAAAAATGTGTGTTGTTGATGAAGCAAAAAGAAAAAACAAACAAGTTCATCAAAAATAACTTTGTTTGAATAAAAGCTTCATCAAAATAAAAAGTTGCAAAAATAAAAATCTTACGAAAACCGACACTTGTTACGCTTTTCGCCCTTTTTCTACTAACCACTATCCCAACCACCTACCTTTAACCCAAGCCTAACCCTTAACCCACAAAGTCCTCTTGATATTTACAAAGGTATAAAAGTTAAAAAGGAGGAGGATTGATTGCTTGGCAAGCCTATGGTAGGAATAAGTTCCATGCCGCTCTCGAGTGATTCACTAAAAATACACCTTCGGCCGAGTGTGAGTGATTTCCCCCGTGAGGTATGTGAACTTGTATATAAATAGAATTTTTAAAAAAAGGCATGTTATGCCCAAATAAGTAATTTCTCCTATGAAAAGTTCTACATAAATCATTACGAATAGGATTGTAAATAAATAAAGATAAAACCCAAAAAGATCTTGGATATCCCGACACTCTACGACAAGCCCAAAACCTTCTCTTCTACCTATTCCATTTGGGAGTGTAAGCCACATATTAAAGAGTTTTGCTTGAGGACAAGCAAAAGTTCAAGTGTGGGGGTATTTGATGTGTGTAAAATACAACATATAAATTACATCAAATGGGGCATAAAACTAACCCTTTTTAAGTACTAATATTGGAAAAAGAGTGTTTTTGTCTTCCTTTTGTATTTTCAGGATTAAATGAGCTCAAAAACACAAAAGAAGCAAAAAGACAGCTAATTCCAACATAAATACAAGGAAAGGAACATTAGTAGACTGCCCGACCCCTAAACGGCACCTTCCAAAGCAAAATAGAGAAGTCAGAAGACTGAACACGGCCCGTGCTCAGCCAGCACGGGGCCGTGCCCAGCTCTCTGTTCAGCCTATAAATAGGAGTGCTTGGATTCATTTCAACTCATCCCTTGGCACACCACCTCTCTCACACTTCATCCACCACCCACCACCATCACAACACCATCATCCACCACCATCATCCATTGTCCATCGTAGAGTGTGTGAGTCGTCTCGGGATCCAAGATTGATCGTAAGAGTTCTTGACAATCAAGGCCATGTTTGCCTAAGTCTCTTACATCACTTGGTGAAGACAAAGTGTCTAGTATAATACTTTTTATTTCTAATCTTTTGCACGTTTTATTTGGTTTTGTATTAATGACTTTAATAACTAGTTACTTATGTTGAAGGTGATCTTTCCTTATCGTTTGTCCGTGGTGTCTTGGCATTATTTTACTGTCTATATAAAATAAAGGATTTTCACCATTCATATCTCCACGGTCTATATGGAGGTATGTTGGCTACCTGGTCGGGGGTTAAGGGAACGGTTTGGTAAAGGTCTTGCCATTGTTCAGCGTTTAGAGGTCCTGCAATGGACCTGGGTCAAATTTAGTAGGACCTCCTTCAATGCTTCACAGTATTGGATGGCGGGGGTCCAAACTCTTTGACCCCCTCATAAGTTAACTACTATTAATACTATAACCCGGCTATTTAGGACTGTATCCCTGCTGACTCAGACTACTTAGCCGAGGGTAACGTCACCGCCAAAAGCGGGGCCTACCACAATACTGCATTAATAACTTAATTCATTATCTTCCAATAATCCACCCTTTTAGGATTGTATCCTTGCTGACTCAAACTACTGGGGTGAGGGTAACGTCACCTTCAAAAGAGGGACCTACTACAATAACTAAGATAATCTCTTAATTATGTGCAAAAGTGCGGAAATAATCAAAGGTTATACTAGATACGAGTCGGAACCAAGTGATTCATCTTGTCTATCTGTTTTTCTTTTATTTTTATTTTCAGCATTTTTAGTTAGTTTTATTTTTCTTAGCTTAAAACATTTTTCTAAACTTTTATTTTGGTTAGACGTTGAGGATAAACCGGTATTAAAAGCTCTTGTGTCCTTGGACGACCTCGGTATCTTACCAACGCTATACTACACTCAACGATGGGTGCACTTGCCCATATGTGTGTTTAGTGTTAGTAAAATATCGTGTTTTATAAATTTAAAACTTGGCTAAAATAAGTGTTAAAAAGGGCTTAAAATATACACCTAATATATACGACACTTAAACGCGCATCAACCGGTGTGAGGGTAATCGAACAATTTAAACAAAATCGTGCGTTTCATCATTTGCCACGTCGCCGGTTCAATCCAATGGGCGGTGACACAAATATACGAATCGGGTGAACCGTGCGGTGCGGACCAAACGTCGCTAGTCAAGTTAACACCGGTTTCTAATTTTTCAAAATAAGAAATTAATTCTAGTTTAGCTTTTTTCCACAATTTTAAACAATCCCTCCTAAGAGTAGCACGACTTACATGGGTGGATCGTGGTTGGAGAGTTCGTTGAACCATCTTTGTATAGCGTTGGTTGTCGAAGTGGTTGAACGACAAACTTTCTTGGATTACAAACTTAGCCATTTCATCCCTAACCATATTGAAATTGTAGTTGAAAATATTAGCGCCATCACTTGCCATGGAAGCTTGACCACCAACGTTTTGTTGTTTCAACGCCTTGCAAAACGGTTTTTCGATGTGTTGCTTCAACGTGGAGTTTGCGGATTCGGAGTAAAAGCCTTGACAATGATGACAACGCGCTTTCTTTTTACCGTTGGCCATCTCGCACAAATCAAAATGTGACCAAACCTCGGGGTTGCGTTTCGTTGGAACAACACGAATCACCGTGTCGTTTGTAGACTCGCCAACATGGACCGAATCATGGGCACTAGAGGTTGCCATTGCGTTTTGAGAGTTATCGAACAAGAATAAGAGACTTTTTAAGATTCTTTGAGAGTTCTCAAGTGTTGTGATTGAACCTAAACACCCACAAACCTTTTATACTAAGTTTGTGATGAGTTTTGGTCAAAAAAAAAAAACAAAAAAAAACGGCTATAACACCTCTAACGGTCATATGACCGTTTTTTTATAGCTGGGCACAAAAAACCGGATTAACCGGTTATTTTAACCGGTTTTTTATAACGTTATCGGTTAACCGGTTATTAACGTTATCGGTTAACCGGTTAGTAACCGGTTTTTTATAAACCGGTTTAAAAACCGAACCGGGCCAGACAAAGTGTAACTGATTAATAACCGGTCAAACCGGTTGTAACCGAACCGGTTATAAAAAAACCGGTTTTTAGAAAAACCGGTTACGGTTTTTTTTCCGGTTTCGATTGCGTAATCAGTTTTTTTGTACACCTCTACCCCGAGGGGGATGGCAGTGAAGAGGTTCCTTCGTTTTTAGGAGAGTTGGACAACTGACGGTAAGCGTCTGATGGTCCTTGGTCACTCATACTGTAAACTAACAAATTATCAAATAACACCCAACAATAATATACATATATATACGTAATTCCATAATTAATTTCCTAACGCATGAACAAATTTTGATGTCAACGGAACACTTCAGTGGCTGAATCAGTGGCTTAGCTCTGATACCACCTTCTGTCACAACCCCCGATCCATTTCACCCGGGAACGGGCGGCCGCGAGCCAGTTTCGGTGGTATCGGTTATTTAATCAGTTTGGCAGCGGAAATTTCATCAGGACCGTAGTTAGGAAATATTTTATCAGAGTAAAACCACCATATTGTATATTAATAGATATATTGGGATAAAACCCCAAGTTTCTATTACAAACATTATCATAAGGATAAACCCTATTTTTATTTAAACAAAACATCTTCTTTATTTAGGTAACTTTTATAGCCACTTTTCCAAGCCTTTAGTACTGTCCAGCTGGCTTCTAATTGGCTTTCACATTTTGTTACCTGAAACGCGTTTTAAAAACATTTGTCAGCGGGAAATATTGGTGAGTGAATCCCAGTTTAATCAAGACAGTTTTATTATTTCACAGTATTGAGAGCTATCACAATGTTTACATCTACACAATTTACTCATTCAGTATTGTCAATCCTGACTGGTGGGTCATATTACCCATTGGCTAACTCTTTGTCCAATGGTAACATGTTCCACATTTTGTATACAAAACCCCAACATACCGATAGTAATTGAAGACTACAAAGACTCAATCACTGCTAATCTCATAGCAAAATATTTAAGGTTTCATAAAAACAGTTTACAAAAAGAAGATTACTCACATTGCTAATTTAGACTTTTTCCTGTAGTTTCCTGGTTATAATCTATATAAATAAACAATGCACACGTGTTAGTATAATAACCCATATTTACATTAGTAATACCCTCCCCGAGACAGAAATTCCAACGACCACGTCGGGCAGAACCACGACAGCCGTTACGGAACCCTAGATCAATCGGGCAGCGTATCTAATACGTAACCAGGTTAAAATACTTACAACGGGGCAAAGCTTCGCTAATTAGGGGGTATAATACCCGAGTATAGTGCTTATACTACAGAAATTTGAGAGAGAAAGTTGAGAATGAGCGAGTTGGACTGAAGGCCGATGCTCCCAATTTATAGGAGCTGATATGAGTTTCCTTGCGGCCCGCGAAGAAAGAAGGTAGGACCTTCGCGGCCCGCGACCTAGTGTGGGTAGACCCTAGCTGGTCCGGGTCATCACACTAGGCTTGACACGATTGCGACACGTGGCAGCTCCGGGCTGCGCCCTTATCCATAGCTGTCGCGCCCCGCGTAGCCAGAAGACATAGTCTTCGCGGCCTGCGAGCGACACCAGAATTTTGATTTTGATTTTGTTTTTAATTATATAATGTATTTTGGGCTCGGTTTTCGCATACGGGATATGTTTTAAGACACATTGGGATATTTTAAATATATTAGGAATGTCGGAAATATTTTAGGAGGGTTGTTACCGTTGCTCTATCAACATGTGAAGCAGAGTACGTGTCTGCTAGTAGCTGCTGCTCGCAGATCCTGTGGATTCAGCAACAGATGCGCGATTACGGTTTGCAATTTCTTACCTCTCCTATTTTTGCTGATACCTTAACGAACTAAAGCGATACCGACGAAACAACACCGGTACCGATACCAATACGAGTATTCGTTTTTATGGTTTTCAATTGATGTAAAACAAGTGTCGCTTGCTGTGCCGATATCGTACTGGTAGTGCAATGAACCGGACGACCAATGATCAGAAACCCGCAACGAAGCGCACGAGAATCCCGCTAGTATTGATTAATGGTCAACAAAACCAATACAAGAGTGAATTTCATTGTTGCAGGAAGCATCACCTATTGCAGCCAATAAACTCAACGATAAGTAATTTCATATGAGACACGAATCTAACTTGAAATTTAAGAGGTTGGGTTTAGTCCAAATAAGGTGGTGTCATCACGAGGTGGTACACGTTAAAATACATTTAGCTAAACAGTTTGGTTCGATTCAACATGCTTGTTTAAATCTTTCGTTAAAGAATATTGTTTTGTCATAACTTAAATGATTTGTAATAGCTTTAACATAATTGTTTTATACACATTTGCATTTTTAGCTGAGTATAAGTATATCCTTGGTAAAATTAACAAGAGAATTCGGTTTAAAAGGGTCGTAACCGAGTACATATGTCTTACACATTCACGCTATCTTTAAGTTTGTGCAAAGTTATATTTTGGGTTATTGTCAAGTTCGATTTGTCAACCCATGAATAACATACCAATAATAATTTCAAGCATGCAAGAAACAATGGAAGAAGGGAGGACTAAGAAAACAATGGAACACAATTGCAAGAAGCATAAGACCAAGCGTAGTCGTAGCAAAAGGGGGCAATTTTTGCCCGAAAACACCAAACAACGCTCGAGTCTCGGCCCCCCCGTGGCGTTTTTCTTGGATTTTTTTGAATGGTGTTTTAAAAACAACGCTCTTGCCCAATTTTGAAAGTGTTGTTGGCTCAATCACATGTAACCCTCTTCTTCTCCGGCCAGTCAATTTTTTTTCATGGTTTATTTATTTATTTAATTCTTTACACTCATTTTAACATAATTCTCACATCCCCACTACATCCATATTAGAAAAACGCCTCTTTGCTGATTAGGACAACACGTGACGGACAACGCCCAAAGGTGGGGCATTATTCACCATAACCACTACGCATGGTCTGGCATTTATTACAATATTATTGTTTTACGTGGATTAATGATTCTGACTTAATTTTTAATTGTTTTTTCATAATTTTATTGAGAAAAATCTGTTTTCTTTTATAACTTTTATACCATTCTATATATTGTAACATTATGAGTATGTCATTGCGACATACTCTATTTTCATTAACATCTCGGTATGTTTTTTTTTTCAAAACCGACTAAACAAAATTATGTGAGTAGTAACTTACAAATAATCAAAACATAAACGTACATTTTATGAAAGCTGCCGTACATTTTTTATATAAAGTCATAGAAAGTTTTTTTTTCAAAAGTCGAACAAGTCAAACATAATTATTTTTTTTGTTTTTATCGTGACAAACCGAACAGATACTCTCCGGACAACTTTAATACCAGTACTAGTATTCGTATTTTTTGATTTTCGGTACTCATTTTATCGAGTTGTATTCCCAATAGAATATCTTTTTGGAACCATTATTTGTTTTTATCTTTTTTGGTTGCTATACCGGACATCGGTACCATACCGTTATCCTTATGAATTGAATCGATACACCGAATTCTCACCGTAGCGCGTGAGAATTGTACCTCTTTATAGATAAAAGACAAAAAATAAACTCAAAAGATATCAGAGAATCAAGAACATACATTGATAGAGATCCTCAATTGTACATTTGTTTTCGCAATAGTGTATCATTTTGGAACCGCTATTTGTTTGTATTTTTTTCGGTTGTTGTACCATGTATCAGTACCATATCATTATCGTAATTAATTTTGAATCGATACCGACCGAATTCTCAACGTTCCATGAGGATTGTACCTAGTTATTAATAAAAGAAAAAAAAAACACCCACACAAAAATATCAGTCATAAAGGTAAACTGTTTTTTAGTATTTACCCACTAGGTAACAATAGGTAACTTGTTTACCTTTTTTTTTAATCATTTAGCCCTCTTGTTTTTTGTTTTTTGTAGTGTCCAGGATGCACCCGGTCAACTACCATCATCCTTGGGTCATATCATACCACGAGGCCTAGTCTAATCATTATACAGTCTGTTTCATGTTGTACTTTTTTATTTTTTTATATGCAAACTTATGTATTTTACTTTATTATTATGCATAATTTTATTTGTTTACAAAGTTAATGTTCGTTTAACTATTTATTTGTATACAAATCAATTAATATTTCACAAAGAAAATATTAACCCCTTGTTGTTACCCCAGCGAGTCTCTCGTGTGAGGGCAGTATGGTTTCCGGGCGGAAGTCAGCTTACGCGGCGGCCGGGGCCCAATCGAACATCGCGTCCGCAGGCGCGGGGCTGACGGGGGAATGTCTTTGACATGAACCCGGTGACCACTGGTCCAGTACATAGAAAGTCACCTTCCAAAAAAAATATTTAATTAATAAATTGTTTAAAAAATAATTTCACAAATTATTTTTTAAAAAAGAAAACATCTACTACATGACTCCGTAAACTAAAGTGTAATCAACAAAAGCTATAATTTTAGAAAATGAGTAAATTGTGAAAATCGTCAATGAGCATGGCTGGCCGGCTGGCCCTGGGTGGGCAGGGAGGACCATCGGCCAGTGCCCGATATTTCGAGCGGCACGTTTTTTATGAAAAAACCCGATATGTATATGTAAAATAATTTTTAATAGGGTACACCCATACAAACACCAACATAGGCCTCCTTACAAAACCATTCTTAGGTTACCTGTTATGGGGCTGCATATGGCGCCCAAAGCCAAACATAGCGCCGCATGGCGCCATGAACACCGGGACGGGGGGCGGTATGTGGCAAAAAAAATTGGGGAGCGCTATAATTATCGCGGCGCCATGGGGGAAGGTTTCAATGCTTGGACCAATCAAAAAAAGGTTAATGTTTTTATAATTATTTAATAAAAACGAAAATTAATTATTAGGTATTGATGGGTAGGGGCTTTATGACTACGGGCTTAAATGCATAACGCCCCATAACGGCCACCCGCACACGTGGCGCGCCACGTGTCGCATAACGCCCATACGTCCACAAAGGGGCGTTATGACTACGCATGGCCTTATAGTTTAGATTAGTTATTAACCCCTTTGATATTATGTTTAGACATTTAGTGAGCCAAATACCCAATTTCGTTAAGGACTAAGGACACATTTTTTCGATCTTGAACAGGGTACACGAATTCTCAGGGCTGGCCCTGTCCATGAGGTTTGGGTATGTTTGTTATTTTCATTCAAAACAAAATTTTTGTACCATATAATCCTTCACTTTTGGGATTTTTTGTTATTTTCATCCAAACGTCTGATTTTTTTTGCCAAATCGTCTGTGAAATTTGTGATTTTTTACCATTTTCATCCAAGTGTTTGATAGAAAAAATAAAACAAATTAGACGTTTGTATGAAAATGGTAAAAAATCCCAAAAGTGAAGAACTATATTATACAAAAAAGTTGTTTTGGATGAAAATCACAAAAATACCAAATCTTTGGAACGATTTTGACAATTTACTCTTAGAAAATTGACTATATGCCAGTCTCAACTTTTTATACAGCTATTCTATTTTTTTTAAAGGCGTAGATTGATTGAAACCCACTACCGACTGCGCTTCAACCCTTTTAATCGGAAGCACAGCCACTCGGGTTCGAATGAGGGGGAGTGCAGTGCAGAGCCCTTCCTCGCACCTTGTGGAAACTTAATCCCGACCGCCAGGCTCGAATCCGTGACCCCGGTCAGGAACCCCACCCAGGTGGGTAAACCTTACCACCTCACTTAGACCATGTGTAGTGGGGCGTTTTTTTAAAAAAAAATTCAAAAAAAACGCCCATGCCCCATTACATAGGGCGTTATTTAAAAAATAAAATAAAAAAAGCCCATTTGACGTTGTTTTAAAAACGCCTTCCCCCACTTTCATCTTCCAATCATCTTTCATCTTTCACCTCTTGTCCAATAAGATTTTTTAGGTTTTTATTTATTTATTTTATTTAATGCCCCAATATTGCCCCATCCCCACTACACCCATTTTAGAAAACGCCCAATAATGCCCCTTTGCTGACTGGACCGTCACATGACGTAAAATGCCCTAGGGTGGGGACATTATTTTCCCCTTACACTACACATGGTCTTACAGTAAGTGGGGATCAAACCTAAGCCTCTTTCAAGAACTCAAACACTTTCCACCACACTGGAGTATAATGTTATTCGCATATTGATCGTACTTCCTTCCACAGTACTTTATGATCGGTCATTTTCATTAAAAAAAAAGAGAGAGAATATTGACCGTACTTCCTTCCACAGTACCTTATGATAGGTCATTTTCATAAAAAAAAAAAAAAAAAAAAAGGAGAAAACACATTTTAAATTTTACTGATCTACAAATAAAGAACCACCCTTTCCCTCAATCCCATCATCACCGTTGTTCTCTGCCCTGAAAAATTTGGATCTCCATGTTAAGAGACACCTGCAACACTAAGGTTCTGTTTGTTTTTTCTCCAGAAGCTCTTCTGAGCACTTATGTCTGCGTCGCGCAGAGGCGCACAGACATAAGGTTCCTGCAGCTTGTTTGTTTTCTTGAAGATCTGCAGACCAAAAACGTCTGCAGAAACTCTTCCCCAAGCAGACTTGTCCACAAGTCTTCTAACCTCTGCAGACCTCTTCTCCCTCTTCAAACCCACCTCTCAGCCACCACCTCCGACACCACCTCCACCTCCACCACCATCATCATCATCGGAGACCTCCACCTCCGACACCCATCACCTCCACCTTCAACAATCACCACCTCCATCTTCACAAGAACCGCCGCTCCAGCCCTGCTCCGCCGCCCACCCTTGCTCCGCCACCACCTCCAAATCGAAAACAAAACCCTCATCATCATCAACATCGCAAACAAAACCCCCAAATTGAAAACCCTCATCATCATCAACATCGATCGCAAACAAAACAGACCTGCAACTTCGATCTGAACTTCGATTCACAGCCGTCGAGCATCACCACCGCCTTCGAGCATCACCACCGCCGTCGAACTCTTCTCTCTAGCTGTTGTTTCTCTCTCTCCCTCTCTCGCTGTTTCTCTCTCTAGCCGCCTTCGATTCACAGATCTGAAGGAGAAAGGGGTGGGGGTGGGGTGGATTAGCAGGTTTGATGGCGGTGCGGTGGTGGTGGTGGCGGTGGTGGTGCGGTGGTGGTGGTGCTTTGGGCGGTGGTGATGACAGATTCTAGAGAGAGAGTGTGTTTGTAGAGAGAGAGAAAGGCAAAGTAGTGTGTGTGTTGTGTGTGAACTGTGAAGAGGTTTTGTAGAAAAAAAAACAAACCCTCTTCTCCTTGCAGACTGCAGACATTTGGTCCACCTCTTTTCCTGCAGATGTCTGCAGATGTGGTCCGCAGACTGCAGACCTTTTGCCGCAGAAAAAACAAACAGCACCTAAGGTGGTGTTTGTTTTTTTTCAAAAGCTCTTCTTGTCCTCTTATGTATGCGTCACGCAGACGTTTGGGCTTGCAGACTGTTTGTTTTCTTGAAGATCTTTCATTAAAAAAAACTCTGCACATCCTCTTCTTGGTGTAGACATTGAATGTCCTCTTGTTAGGTCTGAAGAGTCTCTTCTTACTCTAAAATCTGAACACATTTTCCTCCATAAAACCCTAGCACATCTCCACCCCTTCTCCTCCACCCATCTTCTCAGCCGCCACCACCCACCCTCCCACCGGCGGCACCTCCCATCGTCCGCCGCCACCTCGTCACCCTCCCACCGTTTCAAAGGTAAAGAGTCCTGTTAGAGCACCTTCGTCCGTCTTCTAATTCTTCATCCTTAAAAAATCTCTCCGTAAGTTCAATTTCTAATTGATACATATGTGATTTAACTTTAGGTTTTGTGACTATTTGAACTTGATTTGATGTTATTGGAGTTTTGATCTGTGATTGCCGGCATGTATTGAAACCCTAATACTTATATGAATCAAGTTAAGCAAAAATAATATAGCCTTAGGCTTTTCATCAGGTTGGGTTAATAACAATTCCATTGACTTTTACCTGCTTTTATTGATTATGAACTTTTTTTTTCATTTTTGTAAGCATCAGATTCAAGGTTTGACATCAAAATTGGTGCTTTCCTATGCAGTTAATTGTTAGTTGAACACCAGATGGATTTGGATGAAGAATCGCTACTTGCTGGATCTTCTTGATCTTCTTGACTTTTGTGTTAATTTTCAGAAACTGAATTTCAGATTGTGGTGTTATTTTTTAGATTTTTATATGTTAATTTTTCAGAATTTTGGTGTTAATTTTAAGAATTGTGGTGTTAATTTTCATAATTGTGGTGTTAATTTGCTGAATTTCGGGGTTAATTTTTAGAATTGTGGTATTAATTTGATTGTTACTCATGCCTATTATGTTGTTTGATTATGATGTTCATTGTGATAAAATGGTATTAGAATTTTTATGATTTTCAGCAGCTTGCAGAAGTTAAAAAAACAAACAGTCTTCTTCTGGCAGACTGCAGAAGTTTGGTCCACCTCTTCTATTGCAGATGCCTGCAGATGTGGTCTGCAGACTGCAGACATTTTACCTTTGAAAAAACAAACAGCACCTAAAAAGGTAAACCCCTGACTTTGTTTTACTTAATCGTAGGTGAATACCAATGTTTTGAGTTCAAATTGCAGAATTTGCACTTGCTTTGCTCAACTGCAATCATGTGCCCAAAACTTTCATCCACCCCACCCCTCTTCGAATTTAGGCTATTTGATTTTATTTAGGGTTTTGTTTTCTTGTTCATATTGTAGATCTTTAGATAGTTATGTTAGTATTTAGGGTTTTGTTTTGTTGTTCATGTTGTAGATCTGTAGATAGTTATGTTAGTAGGATTAAGATAGTTATATAAAATAATTTAGCTTCAGACTCGGTAAAATACAATTCGAGTTTTAATGTTTTTTATGTTTTTTTATACAAGTTTTAAATAATTAGTAAACAATAATACGAAACCATACAAGTCAAAGTAACACACTTAATACTACACAAAAAATGTAAAACTTATTCGAATTTGGTCTTGCCTAAATAATTCTAATTTTGTTATATTATTTGATTTTAGTTTTGAGTTTGGAAAATTGGACATCCCTAAATCAAATAAAACAATTGTTCATGCCAAACTAAACTAATTGTCGTGGTATGTTTCCTTGATTTTAGTTTAGTTTGGTTTGGCATGAACAATCGTTTTATAAAAAAATTATAAACCCTAACTGAAAATCGTTTTATTAAACCTTGATTTTCAAATTTCTCAATAATTTCAGCATGCAGAAAACTGAGATTACATTCTCCATACATTCTCCATAATACAAGGGATACTAACGACTGGAGATGAGGAATATGGAAAGTTTTACAAACCATATGCTACTTCAATTGTACAATTTCTAAATATAGCAACATGTGCTACGAGTGGCCTAGACTACTTTCATAATAAAAGGTAAACACATGTTGATAACAATGTTTTTTTTGAGATAGTATGTGAAACCTATGCGTATGGTAATCATAAACTAAAGTCATGTGTTTGCAGAATGGAAGGCATTGTTGTGGATTTCTACAACCGTCCACCACGAGTACTTGCTGATGTACGGAGGCAATATACGGGTAAGTTAAAAATCATATCTAATCCAGTTTTACACTCAACGGTCACACGGTCATGGGCTGTCAGTTTTGGATATGAGTCAGTTATAGCTCCAAACTTGCAGCAGAGGAAATTCGATACTATTCTTATTTACTTGGTTTATTAGAATTTAATTAATGTGTGATGAATTGGTAAAGGGTTTGACCGAGTTTACTGAAGGCGCACGTGGTTAGGGGTGTTCTTCAGGTTTTTTTATCGGGCTTTGAAAGGTGGAAATATAACCCGATAACCGAACCATTCTAAATTCGAGTTTTATGGTTCTCGGGATTATTGGGTCGGGTTTTATTGGGCCGGGTTCTTCGGAATTTGGGTTAAGTATATTCTTTTTTTAACTATAGGGCTGCATTTTTGCTGGTATTAAAATTAAACACCGAAAAAACCATTTATTCACTTTGAAATTCAAATTAGAAACCTTGTGAATTACAAAGTCAGTCAACAATCTTAGAATTAAACTTTTAAACTCATTTTCCCAATCTTATTCTTATATGAAAATTCTAAAACTATTTAACAATGTGATCCACAAACCCTTTGATAACCACATCCTTTACTCTTACAAATAAGTTAGCTTAACAATATGTCCTTAATTCAATCTTTATTATGATCAATATGGAAACACATACTTCTTGCTGGGTAGTGATAAACTTTTAGGAAATAATGGGGTTTTATTTTAGCAATATACATCGGGTTATTGTCATCCGGGCTAACCCGAATTCCCGAAAACTAACCCAATTACCGAATTAATTAACTGTCTTGGGGTTCGGGATATATGTTAATCGGGTTTTACGGGTTCGTAGTTAATCAAGTCAGGTCTTTTCGGGTCGGGTTCGGTGATCGTGTCTCGGTTAAAAAGTATGTGGTAGAAGAGTTAGTCACTACCATGTCTTTAGGAGAAATTATTTATTTTATTGTTTTTCATGTAACCATGTTGCTTTGTACATGCTATTTATAGCCATTTGCATATTAACCATTTTTCCATTCGAACAGTAGCTTTCTTTGTTTCTTCCATATTTGAGAATTGAAGCAGTAACATATTCATGAGTTTGAGTGCTTTGTATTGCATTGCATTATGGAATACTTTATTATATCTCGTACACGTACTTATCCATGTTTCATTGTGTAGGGTGCTGCTGGGCCTATGCAACCATTGGTTGTATAGAGGCATTCATGAATATAATGAATCCTACACAAGCTTTTACTCCTCTAAGCATTCAACAAATAGTTGATTGCTATGACCACTATGAAAATGAAGAAGCAGAAGGGGGCAAAGCATACCATGCCTTTCACTACATTGCCTACAAGAATCAAGGACGAGTGTATAGCGAAGCGGATTATCCTAGCAGGAACGGTAACTTTATCGTTAAGGGGGAATGCACCACTCAAATGGTTTGTAGAAACTGATTTAAGTTTTAGTATAATAAAACTAATAACACCCCTAACTTAATTTTGTTTGTTGACAGCTACAACCAACGTATACGATCGACGGATTTGATACGATTGTGGAAGACGAGCGGTCCCTTGAAGCCACCGTACGGGATCACCCTGTGACCGCAAGGGTCGCGTCTAAAATCTTAATAGAGACACATGATTAGGCGGTAAGAAAAGTTTATCAATAATTTGCTTTTAATTGTTGTTTATTCTAATTTTTTTCTTTCTTTCAGAATCATATTATCCATTATGCTGATGTCGACAAGGATCGTAAACTTGATCATACCGTTTTGATAGTTGGTTACGGGACGAGAGATGGTGTAGATTACCGTTATGCTGATGTCGACAAGGATCGTAAACTTGATCATACCGTTTTGATAGTTGGTTACGGGACGAGAGATGGTGTAGATTACTGGAAAATCCTCAATTCTTGGGGTCCAAATGTGGGTACAAATGGATGCTTTTTCTTAGAAAGGAACGTGGACGATCCTAGCGGAACGGGAGGCATCACTAAGAAACGTTGCTATCCATTAAAAAGAGGTTTTAACTGATTACTTACTTAGTTTGAACGGATGAATTTTGAACTTATCTTAAACTGATGGTTTTAGACATTTTGAAATGATGATGTAGTGACGCACTATATAATTGTTTTTTGGAAGTACATTTAGACGATTAGATGCAACCATTGTTTGGTCTATGATACGGTTCGTGTCTTTTATATGGTCGGTACACCGGTATGCCTAGTGCACAAAAACCGGGTTGGGAACCAAACTCGGTTACCTGGTTTTAAACCCGAGCGAGACCCGACATAATCTTGCATCCTGTTTAGATAACCCCATTTAAACGTGGCCCGACCCATAAGGTTGAATATGAGTTGTAACTAGGGGTGTTTTTCAGGTTTTTTTATCGGGTCGGGTTCTTCGGGTTTTCGAAGATGGAAATATAACCCGATAACCGAACCATTCTAGATTTGGGTTTTATGGTTCTCGGGTTTATTGGGTCGGGTTTTATCGGGCTGGGTTCTTCGGCGGGTTAAGTATATTCTTTTTTTAACTATATGCGAAAGGGCTAAATAAATATTACAAGGCTGCATATTTAATAGGTGAAATAATATCCATGCACAGAACCAAGTTGATGAATCGGCTTAATAGGTATCTCCATAAGCTAAAGCACACAGATACTCCACTCAAAAGATATCCAAAATAAGTTGTTTCTTGTGTTTAATACAATACCTTGATCAAGTCGATTATATATCTTCTCGAAGGATTTGAGATATCATTACCCGACATCACCAGCATAGGCTGAACCTCTAAATGGTGGTGCGGAGTAAATGAAATAAGGGAATGGAATACCTATTTTAATAAGCTCGTCATGGTGGTCAGTAGCAACTGTCTCCTTGGAAATTTGGCATCTTGGGTGGATAATGAGCAAGAATACCTAGGAAATAAGCTCCCACTATAGCCCTGCAATAAGGCTTCTTGGTTGAGAGCAAATAATAATCATAAAATATTTGGGTGGATAATCCTTTTTGATGAGCAAGAATACCTGTCTTTTGACATCAATCGACCCACACAAACAGCGATGAGGAGCGCAAAACCAACACAACCGGCGACCAAAAAGAATTAACATGTGTTTGCCGACAACCTGATTCAACTCCAATCTACAAAATTAAACAAACTCAGGGAGCATTTTTTATGAACAACATCACTCGAAACACCACCGCAAATTGTATTCCCTAAATGCTTATACCGACAACAAAAAAACCACAATTATAAACAGAAATTGGTACCTTAAGAATGATTTGTAATGGAAGCCATGGATGGAACTTGGTGGGTTTTGTGTGTGTTTTTTGATTTGAATGAGATCTAAACAGGTGAGAGAGAGACCCGTTAAGGAAGCTACATCGATAAAAATCAGTTTGTACATATCAATCCCAAAGTCGCATAAGCCGGACAATTACACCGCGTTGTGCATTTCATCCTACATTGATTCAAACTCATATTATTCCATATATATAAGTTTGCAACTTTTTTGTGCAAAACCACTTGTACATTATGCTTTGAGAGTTTTTCAAAAAAAACTTGATTTTCTTACTTTTAACCAAAAGGTTTTTACCTTTTCCATTTTTAACCCTACATAATTTGTTTTTTAACGTTAACCCAAAACTTTTCATTATTTGTAATTTAACTTCGCAACTTTTGTTCCTTATACTTTTCATCTTTCGCAAATTTTCGTTTTACGTATAGCTCTAAATTTTTTCGAGTTAATATGATGTAACGTGCATGTGTGGTTCCACGTTTTTACCTCTATTTTTCCATGTTTGACAATTCGTCGCAACACGCATATCCTAGGTCGAGTCAGTGTTGGTGGTCGATGACTGTTGTGTGACATTAGTACTATTTGACACACCGTTTTACGCCCCATCGCAACGCGGGGTGGTTATGCATATGGTTGTCGTAACGTTGGCTTTGGGGGTTTTCCAAAAAAAAATTACCTTTCACCCAAAAGTATTTCATAAATTACTTTTAACCCAAAACTATTTGTTTTTTTTTTTTTTTACTTTTAACCCAAAACTTTTTTTCTTTTGCAATCTATCCTCATAACTTTTTTTATTTTCAACTTTGGTCCTTTATAGTTTTCATTTTCCGCAAATTTTTCGCTTTATGCTTGGTTCTAAATTTTGTGACTTAACACATCGCAACGTGCGTCTTTGGTTTAACGTTTTTACGATTCGTTCTAAATTTTGCGAGTTAACACGACGCAACGTGCGTGTGTGGGTGAATGTTTTTACATCGTCTATTTTCCCCGTTTGACAGGTTTAACATAACATGCGGGTCCTTGATTGACTTAGTTATAACTAAAGAATCCCCGCCGCATTGCGGCGGGTCGCAATCCTACTTATCAAAACAATGAGCAAAAGTCAATAGTTTCCCGATGAGATATTGAGTAAATCAAATCCAAATATTAATTGCCATTCGAAATCACCATGACATAAACATATATTATTATTATTATTATTATTATTATTATTATTATTATTATTATTATTATTATTATTATTATTATTATTATAAAGCCTTAATAACACGGATTGCAAAAAATGCTTTACCCAGTTAATAATATTAAATGAAAACTTTACATAAATAATGTTAATCCTTCCCATGTCTAGCCCAAAAGCTTAACTTGATACGACCCGGGATCTTTAACTCCAACTTCACTAAACGGGGAAGCCTTGCCTAAGACTGTCCGGTATGATTTCGGCAAGTCCATCGGGAAGCCGACGGGGAACATCCACCCCCCGTCCCAGCTTCGATGCGCACGGGAGAATTTCTCCGACCTCCCCGTCCAATTTTTTGACGTAACCGTTGTAAACGGTCGTATTTTCAAATATATTTTTAGAGTAAACTTCCGTTTTGCTCCCTGTGGTTTGGTCATTTTAACGGTTTTGCTTCAATAGTTTAAAAATAGCCATTTTCCTCCCTGATCTTTCGAGTTTGTCGCCAGTTTCCTCCCTAATCTTTCGAGTTTGTCGCCAGCTTCCTCCCTGATGGAGTTAGAGGCTGGGAGCAAAATGAAGATAAGTTAGAAAAATCAGGGAGGAAAATGACTATTTTTAAACTATTAGAGCAAAACCGTTAAAATGACCAAACCACAGAGAGCAAAACGGGGGTTTACTCTTTTTTTTAATATCCTATTTATACTTCATTTTCATCTTTAAAAAACACACACCATTCTTTAAGTAATGTTTTTTTTAATTATGTCTTTTTTTCTAGGCAATGTAATTTTATTTGTATTTAGTGAAAACTTTTTATATTTTTAAGGATTTTGGTATTAAAAAATAAAAAAAAGGAAGGGGGAACACACCCCATGTTTGGGAGATGATGATGAGGTGGAAGGGGATGGTGATGTGGCGCAGATGTGGACTTGGGGGAAGGGCAACCACACCCCATAGTCTAATAACAATAATACAACGTAAGTGTTAGCAATAGCATAATCGTGTAAGCATAAGAGATTAAACTAAAGTTGAAACATGCGTAAGTGTTAAAACATCCAGGCGTATATTGTCGGCATGGCACAAAAAAATAAAAATACCAGACTAAACTAAAACAAAACAAAGTGAGAAATCTACAAAACAAAAATACTCATACCTTTGAAGCTTGACTCTTGAGCCTTGAGAACCAGACTCAAATGGTTTAATTAGGATCCAAATAAATGAAAATTAGCTGAATACACAACATAAATTCTCAAATTTCTATACAACATGTACTAAATTCAGCATAATTATATAAAAAATTTCCAAATTTCTTAACTCATGTAAGTCCTAAATTAAAAATCACTAAAAAAATGAAAGGACATATATGTATTAATGGATATAGCTATTTACAATAACTGCAACAACTATAACAAATACAGTTACAAAGAAATCACATAATGTATTTCCAATTTTTTAGAGAGAAGTCTCTGTGTTTGCTCCATTTTTATCTTTAGTCTATAACTTTCTAAAATTACGGCTATAGTGCCCAGCTTTTGCAATTTTGTTCCCTGATAGTCCCTAACGTGGTTGAGGGTTAGTTCTTGGTATTAAGTGGGTGTGACATGACATAAATACCCTTACTATTAAAAAACTAATATAGAAAACATTAAAATAATATGTTGGCCCCACCATCTACCAACCCACCCACCCACCCCCATTTCCCCCTCTTGATCTCAAGCGCCACCGCCGCCACAATGTGTGAAGCGGCCTTGCCGGAAAAATAAGCCAACAACGTCCGGTGATAGAGTGAGAAAGTGAGAGGAGAGAGAGATCAGAGATGGCAAAAGGGACCGTCGGCTGGTCTATTCTATCACTCATGTCTCCTCACCATGTCTTTATTTGCATTTCTATAATCTTTCCATCATGCCCAGGGCAGGGCATTTCCCACCATTACTTCTATCCTTTGTTCAACTCATTTCACTTAAAAAACATTCAACTTACAACATGTTTGATAAAACCTCAACCAACTTCAAACTCTAAATCATTTGTGTTGTCTTGGTAATCAGAGTTTTCCACTATTATTGATTGTTTTATCTTGATGATTACAATTGACAAAGGACAAGAAAATATATAGAGAAAACAAAAAACTATATTAAAGCGCTTGATTGTGAATGATTCTTGGACAGGCTGTGATTGCTCAAATTTAAGAAGAAGATGATGGTCAACAACTTAATCCTTGTATTACTCCATAATTTTTGCTTTCCTTTCTAACACTCCCTCTCAAGTTGAGTAGTGGGATCCCCAATGCACAACTTGTCTAAGCAGTTACCAAACACTCTTCCATTAACTGCTTTTGTGAGAATATCGGCTATCTGATCTTTGGATTGAACAAATGGAAGTTCCACAATCCCGGCTTCTAGTTTTTCTTTAATTAAATGTCTATCTACTTCCACATGTTTCGTCTGATCGTGTTGAACTGGTTTCTCTGATATCTGAATAGCAGCTTCATAGTCACACATTATCTTGCTTGTTTGAATTGGTGGGAATCCAATTTCGGTTATGAGATTCCGTATCCATAAGATTTCTGCTAAACCTCGAGCCACTCCTCGAAACTCTGCTTCTGCATTAGATAAAGACCCTACCTTTTGTTTTTTAGTTCTCCAGGTGACCAAATTTCCTCCTATAAACGTAAAGTATCCTGACGTTGACCTCCGGTCTCCTTTGTCTCCTGCCCAATCAACATCCGTATAACAAGTGATTTCTAAGTGCCCATTAGGTCTAAAGAGAACTCCATGTCCGGTTGTTCCTTTAAGGTACCTTATAATTCTTAACACAACCTCCACATGTGTAACTTGCGGTTGATGCATGAACTGGCTAACAACTCCGACTGCGTAAGCTATATCTGGTCGAGTATGAGATAAATATATTAATTTTCCCACTAATCGCTGGTATCTCTCTTTGTCTGTCAGCTCTGCCCATTCCTCTATCCGAAGCCCATGATTCACCATCATTGGTGTATCTACTGGGTTGCAGTTAATCATTCCTACCTCTGCTAGTAAGTCAAGAATATATATTTCCTTACAAATAAAAATCCCATGTTTGGACCTCAGAACTTCGATCCCAGGGAAGTATTTTAGTCTTCCCAAGTCTTTCATTTCGAACTCTACGAATAAGTTTTTCCTTAGTCACTCTATTTCCTCTTTATCGTCTCCAGTAATAATCATGTCATCAACATATATGATCAGACAAGTCATACGACCATTTTTGTGTTTAAGCAACAGAGTGTGATCTGAATTACTCTGTTTGTAACCATATTTCTTCATTGCAATTGTAAATCTTCCAAACCAGGCACGGGGAGACTGTTTCAATCCGTAAAGGGATTTCTTCAATCGACATACTTCTCTTTCCTTAAATCCCTCAGTAAACCCCGGTGGGGGCCTCCATGTAGACTTCTTCTTCTAGTTCCCTGTAAAGAAATGCATTCTTCACACCAAACTGGTGAAGAGGCCAGTATTTGTTTGCAGCTATAGAGAAAAGAACTCTAATCGTGTCAATTTTGGCCACTAGAGAGAATGTCTCCGAGTAGTCGATCCCATACGTCTGAGTGTAGCCCTTGGCTACTAACCAAGCCCTATACCTTTCAATAGTTCCATCAGATTTATGTTTGATTGAGAACACCCATCGAATCCCACTGGTTTCTTCTGTTGAGGAAGAACACATTTTTCCCAAGTATCATTTTCCACCAATGCCTCCATCTCTGTTTTCATAGCATTTCTCCAATCTTCTGATGCCAGGGCCTCTTTTACAGTGGTTGGAATTTGTTTGGAGTAGAGAGAGGAAACAAATGCCTTAGCTTCTTCAAAAGATTTCTTGTTGCTATATTTGCCATTGGATACCTGGATCTCTGTGTTTCTTTTTGTGGGGAATATCTCTTCGGAGGGAATCCTCTGTTTGTTCTTGGTGGTAGCTCATACTTTTTTGTCGTATCCTCCGGCTCACTTTCCCTAGGTGTTTCTGGAACAAAATCATCCTCCCACTCATTTTCCCTAGGTGTTTTTGGAACATAATCATTTTCTCTAGTTGCTTGTTGGCTTGTGTCATGTTGTTCAACCTATTCTAGTATAACTTCCTGTTCACCATGGTTAGGGGCAACAATATCATGAGTTTGAGAATTACCTACCTCAGGAGTCAGGTTAGAAGGATTTGGAGTGACACTTAGAGGAGTACTACTTGATGTGTGATGAAGTGAATCATCTTCAGTACTTCGATCAACTTCTTCTGACATTTCTGATGAGGGAAACCATTTTAGCCAACTCAGTGCATCCTCATATTCCTTCTCCCCCTGACCACTGTGTTGGGTTTATAAAAATATTCTGTTTCTAGGAAGTCGCAATTCATGGTGGTGTATACATGGCGTTTCTGTGGACTATAGAACTGGTATGCATATTGGTTTACTGCATAGCCTAAAAAACAAACTTCTCGGCCCATGGATCTAATTTACATCGGTCATTTTTAGGTATGTGAACAAACACTGAGCACCCAAAGATTTGAGGTTCAAGGGTAAGAGGTGTGGGAGTTTCACAAATTTAGACATGGCTTGTAAAGGAGTTTTTAGTCCTAGTGCTTTATTTGGGAGGCGATTGATGACATAATTAGCTGTGGAAACAACTTCAGGCCAAACAGATTTAGGTACATGGGATTCAATTAGAAATGCTCGAGTCATTTCTCGAAGGATATGATTCTTCCTCTCAACAACACCATTTTGCTTGGGCGTGTGAAAACAAGAGGTCTGGTGGATTATACCTTTTGTTTGACATAGTTCTTCCATGGCAGTGTTAACAAATTCCCCCCATTGTCTGATCGAAGAATTTGGATGTTTCATTAGAATTGTGTTTGAACCATGGCATAATTTTTTTTAAATTTGCCCAACACCCTAGATTTATGTTTCAAGAAATAGACCCATGTCATACGAGTACAATCATCGACAAATAGTAAGAAATAACGAAAGTTTTAACCTCCAATTACTTTAGGCGCTCCCCATACATCGGCATGGACTAATGAAAAAGGTGAATCAACTATGGTGTTACTAGGTTTGAAAGTATGTCGATGGCTTTTAGCCAAAGCACAAGTCTCACATGGTAACATTTTATTCAAAAGTTTCAGAAATAAGATATTGAAATATCCCGTGGACGGATGCCCCAGTCTTCTATGCCAAATCCAAGCTTCCCGATTAACGGTTCCATGTGCCAACACAGCAGTTCCTTGCTGAGTCACTTCGTCCACGTAGTATAGCCCTTGTTTTTCAGTGCCACGTGTGACGCCCATATTTCTTTAAGGTCAAAACCACAATTAAAAAGGCTAAAAATTTGAACCTTCAAAACATTGCAACCATCAAAACATTGTACACTCCATTTGTCCAAACTAATAAACATAACTACCAAACTAACTTACTTACAAAAGACATTGAGTACAAAATATCATTTTACAACCCAAAAAGAGTTTTGACCCATTAGACACATAACATAACCGGAAGCGCATAGTGGACATGAGGAGTAGTGTGTTCGATCCAAGCTCGCCGTCATCAAAGATGAGATTTACCTAATATACACAACACCAAAACGTTCATTAGTTCATTATACTAAACGTAATCCATAACTTTCATTACTTATCCTTATTCAACACATTAACAAAATCACCATTTTGTTAACATCCTTGTTGTAACCATTCTTTCCGTTTTAGCATTACTTCCATAATTTACTCTCTTTCATTTCCAACATTGCATTAACATTCATACATGGAAACCATTCGACCCGTTTATAACGAGCCAAGGTTTAACCATCTCCATTATTCATCATACAAGTCTTAATTGACCCATTTATAACGGGTCAATACATACCATACGTATTTGACACAATTTCATCATTTTTGACCCGTTTATAAACAAGTCTTTACTTAATCCATTTCACCATCGTACTTTCGACCCATTCGATCCATTCGTAATGGGTCATTCCACATAAATTACTACTTCATTTTCTAATTGTTCCTTCAATATTCATCACATCAAATCTATCATGTTCCACAATACTACTTTTAACTAGGATTTATGTAAGGTACTAACATTCATAAATTTAACATAAAGGATAGACAAAGTTCATAAGAACTTACCGTGATCTTGCGTAACTTGCACCTTAGAATAGCTTGAGCTTTCGTGCTTCTTAGCACCTATACGTTACACATTCACTTTTAGCCTTCATAATTAACCCATTCGTTTCATACGCACGCTTCATTTATTCACTATGGTGCTAGCTTGACTACATACACTTTTGTTTTTCATTCTATCACATTGACTTAACTATCATCCATATAAAAACATAATTTATTAATGCTAGGCATTTCATCGAACACATTGTGTGCATACCGTCTACAAAGCATAGTGTACAAGTACTTTAAGCATCTTTTTCCCAATTCATATATGATTGTCATAAAAATCAAAGTGCTTAATTTATCATCACCTAAATTGCAACAAATTACACACTACATGTAGTTTTCAAGCATTAACATTACAATTACACGAAATCTTCACTAACCTTCATCATTCTACAAATTTCCAAGTGGGTTTTACTTCATATCATCAATACAATCAAAATTAAACATAATACAACTTCTATATGTGAATATCTTCTAGCATTCATGTTCAATTTCATACATAATCACGGATTACACATAACCCACTTCATCAAACATTATTAAAACATGAAATTTAACTTACTTGATGTCAAGAACACTTAGGTGATCATAGTTCCTAGCTCATGTATTGAAAATTCAGCCCTAATGCTCCTCAATTTGTTGATTTCTTGCTAGGTTTTGAGGAGAAGGGTTTCTCCCTGGCCCCTCTCTCGATCGCACACATACACACACATACACTGACCAATTTTTTTTTTATCAAAAGCTTATTTTATATTTTCATTTCCAGCCCTCTACCTTTTAGAGCATGACCATTTTCTTATTTCACATACTAACTTGGTCATCTTTCCTTCGGTTAACTTTATTTATATATAAGTTTTAAACTTACTATCATTTTTTTTAACTTTTCTTATTGTAAAAATCTATATTTACCATTTTCTATTATTAAAGCATCACGAACATAATATTATATTATGACATACGAAATTTGGGGTGTTACCAAATAATTCTGGATAGTGCTCCCGCATATCATCCTCTGCTTCCCACGTAAGATCCGATCCCTTTCGGTGTTGCCATTGAACCAACACTTGTCGAATGGACTTGTTGCGGAGTTGCTTCTCTTTGTAATCTTTTATTGCCATGGGCCTTTCAACATAATTTAACCTCTCGTCTACTTCAATGTCATCCAAAGGCACGTATGCTGTTTCGTCTGCAAGGCATTTCCGTAACTGGGACACATGAAAGGTGTTGTGAATTCCATCCAACGCGGGTGGTAATTCTAATTGATATGGCACCTTCCCGATTCAAGCTAGTATTTTGAAAGGTTCGATGTATCGAGGGCCTAGTTTTCCGTGTTTACGAAACCGAATTATTCCTTTCCATGGGGAGACCTTCAACAATACATAGTCTCTCAGTTGGAACTCGATTGGATGCCTTCGCCGATCCGCATAAGATTTCTTTCAATCTTGTGCTGCCTTTATCCTCGATCTAACAATATCAATCTTTTCATTCGTTTCGGCTACTACATCCTTTGATGCGAGTTCGCGCTAACCCACTCCCCCCTAACAAACCGGGGTTCTACATTTCCTTCCATATAGCATTTCGTAAGGGTCCATCTTTATACTGTTATGATAACTATTATTATACGAAAACTCTTCCAAAGGTAGATGATCATCCCAATTTCCTCCAAAATCCAAAACACACGCCCTCAACATGTCAATTAGTGTTTGGATGGTCCGTTCCGATTGACCATCGGTTTGAGGATGGTAGGCGGTACTTATATGCAACTGGGTCCCTAGTTCTTCGTGAAACTTTCTCCAATATCGAGAAGTGAACCGGGTATCCCGGTCAGACACTATAGACACCAGAACCCCATGCCGAGATATAATTTCATTCATATAAACCTCCGCCATTCTTCCGAATTATAGGTTTCTTGAGTAGGTAAGAAATGTGCACTTTTGGTAAGGCGGTCCACAACCACCCAAATAGCATCATTCCCCTTCCTTGTCTTAGGAAGCTTAGTCACCAGATCCATCGTTATCTGTTCCCATTTCCACACCGGTATTTCCAACGGTTGCAACTTTCCATACGGCTTTTGGTGCTCGGCCTTCACTTGAAAACATGTCAAGCACTTTGCAACATACTTGGCAATATCTCTTTTCATCCCCGACCACCAATAATTCATCTTCAAGTCTCTGTACATTTTTGTAGCTCCCGGATGAACGGAATACCGAGACTTGTGAGCCTTGTTCAAAAGCAAATCTTTCAAATCACAATCCCAAGGTATCAAGATTCGGCCATACCTCGTCTTCATACCATTTGAATTTTCTTCTAACTTGTGCATGAATCCTTTTGTCCTTTCTTTCTTTAGATCATCAGCATTCAAGGATTTAAATTGAGCTTCTCGTATTCTTTCAAGGAGTTTAGGTGTGACTACCATCTTCATTGATTTTACCCTAATTGGAGGCGGGTATCCTTTTCGACTTAGAGCACCCGCTACTACATTAGCCTTCCCGGGATGGTAGTGAATATCACAATCGTAATCCTTGATATGTTCTAACCATCTTCGTTGCCTCATATTAAGATCTTTTTGTTCGAAAAAGTACTTGAGGCTTTTATGATCTGAGTAAATTATACATTTGACCCCATACAAATAGTGCCTCCATATTTTTAAAGCGAAAACTACCGCCGCCAATTCTAAATCATGAGTTGAGTAGTTACCCTCGTGTTGCTTAAGTTGTCTCTAGGCGTACGCCAGGACCTTACCCCCGTTGCATCAGTACACATCCTAAACCTTGACGGGAGGCATCGGTATACACAATCAAATCTTCCGTTCCATCCGGTAATGTCAATACCGGATAACTCGAAAGCTTTTCCGTCAAAGTTTGAAAGGCCTTCTCTTGATCCGTACCCCAAGCGAACTTTTCGACTTTCTTTGTTAGCTTAGTCATGGGCAAGGCTATCTTAGAAAAATCTTGAATGAATCTTCTATAGTAGCCGGTAAGCCTAGAAAACTTCTTACTTCACATGGATTCTTAGGGGGAACCCATTTCATTACCGCTTCTACCTTTGACGGATCCACTTGAACGCCTTCCGCATTAATCACATGACAGAGAAACTGCACCTCTCTAAGCTAAAATGCACATTTCGAGAACTTTGTATACAATCTTTCCTTACGGAGCATTTCTAGTACTTCTCGTAAATGAGAAGCATGTTGGGCCTCGCTTCGGGAGTAAACCAAGATGTCGTCTATGAACAAAGTTACAAACTTATCTAACATGGTTCGGCATACCCGATTCATCAAATCCATAAACGCGGCCGGAGCATTCGTCAATCCGAAAGACATTACTCGGAACTCGTAATGTCCGTATCGAGTTCGAAACGCAGTTTTAGACACATCCTCTTCTCGTACCCCTAGTTGATGGTACCCCGATCGTAGATCGATTTTTGAGAATCAACTTTTCCCTTGAAGTTGATCAAACAGGTTGTCAATTCTAGGCAACGGGTAACGATTTTTCACCGTTAACTTATTCAGTTCCCGATAGTCGATGCACATTCGCATTGAGCCATCCTTCTTTTTCACTAATAACACGGGTGCTCCCCACGGTGAAACACTTGGATGTATAAACCCTTTATCGAGCAGTTCTTGGAGCTGCGTCATTAGTTCCTTCATTTCGGTCGGGGCCAACCGATAAGGAGCCTTAGCTACCGGTTTGCCATTCGGGCTTAGCTCGATCTTAAACTGTACTTCACGCTCAGGCGGAAGTCCCGGTAAATCTTCCGGAAACACGTTCGGATACTCATTCACTACTTTGACATCTTCGAGTTTTGGGGCAACTCGATCGGTATCTATCATGTAAGATAAAAACCCCATTCCTTACATACTTGACGACTTTAAATATAGAATAAAGCTTCGACTCGACAACCCTATCCCCTTGGATACTTACCCCCCCCCCCCCCCCGCCCCGATGTTACTACATGGATAATCTTCTTTTCACATTGGATTTCAGCATGGTTTTGGGCTAGCCAATCCATACCTATGACTACCTTGAATTCTCCCATATTCATCGGAATAAGATCTATGTTAAATTCTTCATCTTCAATCAAGATCTTACAATTTCTACATATTTCATGCAATAAATAACTCTTACTATCGACTACCTCTACTTCTAAGGGTGTTAACATCTTTTCAATCATAAAAGAGGGATGATGTAATAATTCATTCGAAATAAACGACCTACTAGCCCCAGAGTCAAATAATACATTCGTAGGTATAGAATTAACTAAGAATATACCTGAGACCACATCCGGGTGAGTTTTAGCTTCATCCAATGTCATTTGAAACATCCTTCCACGTGCCTTACACGGCTCTTCCTTCTTTGCCCCCTGTTGGAGTTTCAGACATTCCGTCTTGACATGCCCAAGTTGATGACAGTTATAGCACATCTTCGAATTGTTGGGACACTTGTAGTACGGGTACCCCTCTTGCCCACAATTATAGCATCCCTTCTTACCGAGTAAACATTCACCCTTGTGGAGTTTCCTGCAAGTTTTACAACTCGGGATTCCACTCTTCGATTTCTCCTTTTTGCCATGGTCTTGAAACTTTGATTTCTTAGATGGACTTTGATTGGTAGGTTTTTTGTAACACCTCGAAAATTTACGTCCTATAATGTCTTGACACGTGTCATAACCTGTGAACGTGAGAAATAATGTTCTTGAAGGACTAAAGTTGACAAACATAGAAACTATGTGAATTTGAGGGTTCAAAGTGTCAACAATGAATAAATATACTTTACAATAACCCTACATGATGTTTATAACCTTAAACGAATGGATCATGGATCATACGAAGCGAATTGTGAAAGAAAGTGAGAGATTACAAACTACAGGGGTTAAATGTGTCAACATGTTAAAGATATACCTCTGAGTGACCTTATAGCAAACCCGAAGCCTTGTAACGATTAATTATGCTCACTAGAATGCACCATAAAAATTTCACCAAGTTTCATTGCCGTATGAGAAAGTTGTGATAAAATTCGTGTGTGAGGGTTAGAATCGTCAACATTGAAAATTAGGGCTTTTCGGGTGATCACAGAGTTACCCGGGGACTTGACAAAGATGGTATAAGCCTTAAAGCCCCTAAATGTCAATATTAAAGGTTTATAATGCAAGAATTAAAGTGAAAGCGACGTTTAGGAGGACCGGGGACTGAAAATGCAATAACTGAAAACTTGAAACCTGAAGACAAGTCTCAGGCGGCCCGCGTACGAATTAACAATATCTCAAGCGGGCCGCGTCCCACCTGCAGATGCAGAAAAAACAGACAGCAGCCTGTACAGCCGGTTTAACCGACTTAACTTGCATTTTTTCGATTATAGGGGCTTATTTTGATGCCTTGTACTAGCCTAGGGACACTTGGGGTGATCCCATAACACTTGTAGACTTGGTGTGGCATGATCTTGATCAATCAAACCCACTAGATAAGAACCCACTTTGTGCAAACTTTTGATCATTCATTCTCAATCATCTTCTGGTCATTTCTGGAGCACAAGGACCATCCTCAAGCATTCCAAATCGTTCATAGGACTTGTGTAAGTATCCTCAACCTTCCTTGTTTAAGTTTTGATTAGTTTATAGCCTAGAAGTCAAACCGTCGTAATTACGGTTTGACTTAGCGTTTAATCGCTAACGGTCCAGCGATTTGGCAAACTTAAGGTTGTTATAAGTTGGTATTTATGTGGGCTTTAAACCCTTAAAAGGGCACCCACTGATACCCGTTCTAGCTAGGTCGTTTGTCGAGTCAAAGAAGATTAGAAAAAGTCAACAGAATTGTAAACTTGGATTTAACGCATAATTAGCGATGTAAAAGGCGTGTAACCTATTTTATTGTTCATATAACCTGATAATAAGTATAAAAACTTGTCTACGCTTGTTTGATTCGACAACTTTCTGTTTTGAACCGATTCGGAACCGAAAGACGCAAAAGTTTGACTTTTGCTTTGACCTCAGTTCTGACCCGGTTTAGATAGGTTTAGACATGCCTTAAAGTTCCATTAGGACCTAGTTACATGTTGGTACAACCCTCTGCGTTTATACCACTTGGAACCTCGATTGTCCGACGTTTCCGTTAATTGCTTAAATAGTGACCATAATGCCCTTATGACCATACAACGAGAATTTTGGAAATGTGAAAGTACAATAATCTTTGTTACTGATTATAAAACATGTCCCTAAATTTTCACATCAGTCGGAGGTCTAGATTAGGAGTTATGCTTAATGACGTAATTATAACGCTTCTTAGTAATTAATCGGCGTCATTAGCGTAAATCCTATCTAAACCCCATTTTTGACACCAAACCTTTTACCCACTGATGTAATATAATATTTTGGGATTTTTGAAGATTTTTAATTATTTTTAAACTGATCATAAGCTAGGATTAGTACCTTGATTCGGTAAATACCGATTATACCCTTTTCGGCCATAAAATGAGTTTTACAAGTCCTTTTGCTACCAATCCAATTGCTACTGATTTTAAATAATAAATGAAGTGTTTTGAACCTTGTAAACTGACCTGGAAACTCAGAATACTATTTTAACCCGTAAATCGCTTAAAATGGCGTTATACGCGTATTAAGCGCATAGTAAGGGTTTAAAACTATTTTGCCACATAGGACTTAACACCAACTGATATACCAAGTTAAAATAAACTATTTTACTGATTTATTCAGACCCGGATCACAGAAGCTTAATTGATCCCTTTTATAATCTTTAAAATGACCAAAATACCCCTACGGGGCTTAATATGAGATTAAACTCGTTTTGGGCATAATGGAAGGTATCCTACTGATATCACAACATATTTAAGGCATGTTAACTTAGGAAACCTGTTTAGGACTCTTATGGTTACCCGTTACGCTTCATACGCGTTCGGTTCGGTTTATGTAACTAGTTTACATAAATTAGCCGAAACGGGTCAAACCTTATCGGTTTTATCTCAAAATCCAGAATGTGTATAATATACCCATATTATACAAGTCTCCGAACTTGTCGGATCTAAATCACATTCTATTCCGGTGTTGGAACCTGAAGGTTTATTCATGTAGGTTAGGATAGTTTGAGGGTTGATTATGTTTATGTTTAATTTACATGTTTGGGCCGGTTATGTTAGTGTTTGGGTTAGTAGTCTTGTGTCGCAATGGGCTTAGGTTAGTGGCCTAGTTGTTTTGTATTTAAGCATACTATTACCTCATTGTTTGAGGTTGTTGGTTTTGTGACTAGTTGGAGCGACACAAGGAGAAGGTTGCGAGTTCTTTTGCTAGATCTTGTATCAGTCTACGTTTATCGTTGAATGCAAGAATCTATTGGTTTGTGATTTCTATTGTTCTCAACTATTGTTCTTTATTATTATTATTTAATCTTGAATCATCTTGTGATTGATTTCCGCGCTTTCGCAAGATATTGTTGATATCATTGATTGATCCTGCAAGGGTTTTACAATTGGTATCAGAGCCAAGAAACCATTCTTGGTTCGGTTTTGATATCAATCAGATTCAAGATTAAACCGTCATTACTAATCTGGTTTGTGGTGATTGTTTTGCAGTGAAAGGAACTAGTTTTACCGATCTGTTTTGGATCTGTTCTTGGTGATTTTGTTAAAAATTGTTACTGATTTGGATCGTAAAATTTTCAGAAATCTGTTTGCTGATTGTTCGGAGCTGATTGAAGAAAATTCAAAGATCTCAAATCTTTGAATTTTGGAAGTGCTGGAAATCCGGGATTACGAGTCAACAGTTCTTATCTCTTATCTGTTTTGCAGGTCTCGACTCGCAACAACTGTGGTCTCGACTTGTTCTGTATTGGTTTCGACTCGCAACCATCTAGTTGCGGCTCATCACGTTCCAGTTACAACTCGCAATCCTCACTAGTTTCGGCTCATTCTGTTTTAGTTACGACTCGCAACCTCTGCAGTTACGACTCGCAATCCTCACTGGTTTCGGCTCATTCTGTTTTAGTTACGACTCGCAACCTCTGCAGTTACGACTCGCAATCACAGTAAATTTGACTCGCAACCTCTGTTACGACTCGCAACGACACTGATTTACGGACTGTTGGACCTTTGGACTGTTGGACTGTTGGACTTTAAATAATTGATTTAATTAATTATATTTAAGAAAACATGTCAACTGCTAATGACCTAGCTGTCACAAATGCTCAGCAAGAGTTGGACTCCAAAATTGGAACCAGTTCTCGTATTCCAAGGCTTTTAGATGCAAATGATTTTCCTGAATGGAAGTGGCGTTTTGAGCAACATATCAAGTTTAAGGAGCCTAAACTTTGGAGGGTTATTGAAAGAGGTCCTAGAGAAATTATGTATGAGAGGGAAACGAACCCTGGAGTCAAGGTTAAGAAACCTCGTGCCGAATATACTGATGAAGATTATGCTATTAAAGAAGAAGATAATCGAGCAACGTCTTACTTGACTATGGGACTGGGGTCAGACATCGCTATGGGATTTCACACTTGCAAATCGGCTAAAGAAATGTGGGAAGCTTTGCTTGATGTGTACGAAGGGAATGAAGACATGAAGGAAAGCAGAAGGAACCTGTTAAGGCAAAATTTCAATAATTTCAACTACATCTATGGGGAAACCATTGAGAATCAGATTCAGCGTTTCTAAAAAATCATTACTCAAATGGACCTAGAAGAAATCCTTCCTTCAAAGGCTGCTCAGAATCGACAACTTCTGAATGCCTTGCCAAAGAGTTGGGATAACCACGTTGCTATGATCAAGCGGACGAAAGATCTCGCAAGATGCACCTTGACTGAAATGATTTCTCATATCAAAGCTTGTGAGCTTGATGACAAGCAACGGGAGAATAATCACAAGTCCAGTTTGTTAGCAGCAGGCATTTCTGTTTCTTCTACCAACTCAAGCAATGACAACGCTGCACTGATTTCACAGAATGGATCGAAAAAGGCTACTTCTGGGTCGACCACTACTGTGCATTACTCTAGCTCAAGCCCCTCATCGTCTGCAGCAAAGATTGCCACAACTCATTCAGCAAAATCCGAGCTCATTGCTTTCTTTACTCAGCAATCTAAAGAGAATCTGGAGGTCGCTGCTTCTGTTATAAATTGTTTAAATGCTTTTGTCGCAGGTAAAATACAACCTCCTAGCTGGTCGTTGAATGATCTATATCAGTATCATCCTGATGATGTGGAGGAGATGGACATCACCTGGCAAATGGCAATGGCCGCATTCAGAGCACAAAAATTCGCAAATAAAACTGGCAAAAATAGATGGGGATCTTCTTTTTCAAACTCTGCAAATGTTCCACTGAAGTTACGATGCTACAACTGTCACGAACCAGGTCATTTGGCACGAAATTGTCCTAAGTCCAACAACAACAAAGAATATACACCTGCACATCCTGCCCCTCCAAATCCTGAAAGGGCTCTTGTAACGACAAACGATTCAACTGCTGCTGGTGAAGGAACTCAGAGTTCAGCCCTTGTTGTTCAACCAAGTGCAGAGTTCAATTGGGAAGATGAAATTCAACGCCTGAACATCTCTCAACCAGAAATCCAGAGTGCTGCTGAAAACTTAGCTTTTATGACTTCTGATGAAAAGGATTCTTCGCCAGATGCTGAACCTCAAGCTGAGAACATTGCGTTCATGACCAAAATCTTGTCAGCTCCTGTTCATGGACTCACTGCTGAGGAGGTACGTTCTATTTTCTGTACTACTGAATGCAGAGAAAGAGTTGAGGCTTATAGGATACATAATGCTGAACTTATTCAAGATTATCAAGATCTTAAGAATAAAAACTTTACTTTGGCCAAAAATGAAAAACTTTACAAAGAAAAAATTGAGGCCCAACGAAAGGATATAGTTCAGCTAAAAGAAGACCTCAGTGCTAAAAACTGTAATTTCTTAGATGCTCTAGCCACAATTAGTGATCTGACCAAAGAATTAGAGGACTTGAAAGTCAAATATCAGGTAAATGAAATCAATATTAAAAAATTTGACACCTCTAGTAATTTGGTCAAGAACATTTGTGATATACAACTAGAGTATAAAGAAAAGAAAGGGGCTGGTCTGGGATACACAAAAGCTCCTCCTCCATACAATCATAACTACACTTATATGCCTTTCACGGAAGAGGAGTTAATTAATGAGGGCAAGATGACTTACGGTCCAAAAACCGATAAGTCATCAATCAACAGCAAATCTGTTGATAACAAACAACCAGCTCCTTCAATAAATTTCGTCTCAAAAGGAAATGTTGATCCTAACCAGTCGTTTGCATGTGCAGAAAAAGTTGATTTGAAATGTGAAGATACTCTTGGGGGAGAACACGTTTTAAATTCTGATTCACAAAAACCTTGTTTTGATGAAAATCATCCTGATGTTATTTTGGGACAAAATATTTTTAGCATGTTTCTTTCTTTAGCTGCTAATGGGCCTGATGTTTTAGGCAAGACTGATGATGGTTGTGTTGAAACTGTGAACTTTAATTCTGGTGATGAATTTTCTTCGGTTAATAATTGTGAATGTGATGGTTCTAATATGTTAGATGATAGTGTTGCAGGTGAGGTCCCTCAGGATACATTCAGTGAAACCACTGATACTTCTTCTCAAGAAAATCAAGAATGTCCTGATTCTTCTTTGGAATCGGTCTCAGTGGGAGTCCCTAATGTTGAATCTAGTGGGACCCCATTGGAAACTGTTGATACACATGTTGAAGAAGCATGTGTTTGTGAAATTTCAAATGCTTCTGAAATAGAAACTGAATCAAAAATCATCGACAAAGAATTAAATGTTAACATGAACGTAAAATCTTCAACAGATGTTTTACCTAATAAAACTGATCCCAAGTCATCAGATTTTCAAGAAAAAGGTAATCACAGTGAGAAAGTTGCGACTGAATCTCAACATACATCACATGCTTGTGAAACGTCAAATCAGCCGAACCCAGATCGCTCTAAACGAAAGCCAGCAAAAATCGCAAAACCTGAAAAGCAAAACAGAAAAAATTTTCAGAATACCTCGACTCTCCACCCATTGAAACGACAAACTTGTTTCAATTGTGGAATTGCGGGACACATTGCACGAAATTGTGTCCATCTCCCAAGGAAGTCATCTGAGCACAAAGGCTTAAAAAATCAGAAGGATAAATCCAATCGAACTTGTTATTCAAAGCCCATGAACGTCACAAAGACTGAGGCAATGAAGAATAACAGTCGAAGGACCAAGCCCTCTGATTTTGACTGGAATGCAGCCAAACGAAGAAACCAACAAAGACACCAACAAATTTTTTTTTTATAATTATTGCTCTAAATGGTCATATCAACATTGGAAACCAAAAGTCAAGGCTGCCCAGTCAAACATGAATGCAAACTCTTTTGTCAACAGAGATAAATCAAAATTTTTGAATAAAGATAATCTGATCTGGCAAAAAGTAACGTACATTGATGCAAATGGAAAACCCAGATCCACTATGGGCTGGGTACCTAAATCTAACTAATCCCGCTAATCATGCAGGAACAGCTGTGGAGGACTACCGTGCGCCTCTGGTACATGGATAGTGGCTGTTCCAGGCACATGACAGGAGACTTATCCCAACTTGTGAACGTCAAAGAATTTAATGGAGGATATGTCTCATTTGCGGGAGGTGAATCTGGCAGAATCACATTGAAAGGAACTGTTCGAAATGGTGTTCTCAGCTTTGAAAATGTTAATTATGTTCCAGAACTGAAACACAATCTGTTAAGTATTTCGCAGATTTGTGATCGAGGGAATTCAGTTCATTTCACGAAGAAGGGATGTCATGTTCTTAAGCCTGGGATTGTTATTCCAGAAGACTGGTTCTTGATGACAGCTGAAAGAAAGGGAAATGCTTACGTCATTGATATGAACAAGAAACCGTGTGAAGAGATCACTTGTCTATTTTCAAAGATTTCAGAGCATGATGGTCTGTTGTGGCATCGTCGTCTTGGGCATGTGAATATGAAAAATCTGAATCGTCTGGCTAAAGGTCAACTGGTACGTGATCTTCCAATCAAGGATTTCATGTTGGTGGAAAAATGTGTTGCTTGTGCGAAAGGGAAAGCTCATCGAAAACCTCATAAGACTAAATCAGTACCCTCGACGAAAGCTGTGCTAGAACTACTTCACATGGATCTTTTTGGTCCAGTAAATGTGCTGAGTATTGGGAAGAAAGCTTACTGTCTAGTAATCGTCGATGATTACTCTCGCTATACTTGGGTGTATTTTCTCAGCCACAAAAATGAAACTGCTGTCTTGGTAAAACAATTCATTACTTTGGCTGAAAATCAAGCGAGTTCTAAAGTGAAGGTTATTCGATCAGACAATGGAACAGAATTCAAGAATGTTACTTTGGATACTTTCTGCATGGATAAGGGAATCGATCGTTAGTTCAGTGCACCTCGAACTCCACAACAAAATGGAGTGGCTGAAAGAAGAAATCGTACTCTCATTGAGGCCGCACGTACTATGCTGGCTGATTCAAAGCTTCCTAGCTTCTTTTGGGCCGAGGCTGTTAGCACGGCTTGTTATATCCAGAATCATGCTTTAGTAAACAAACGTCACATGAAAACCCCTTATGAGATTCTGGAAGGACGTAAACCTTCGGTTTCACACTTTCGCATTTTTGGTTGTCCATGTGTATTATTACTAATGGACTCCAACGGCAAGTTTGAAATCAAAGGTGACGAATGTTACTTTGTTGGATATGCTAAAGGCTCTGCTTATAGGGTATACAACAAAGTAACTAAAAAGGTCGTTGAGTCGTGCAACATCGAATGGCTTGAAGAGAATGCTACGGACGCTAGAGTTGGTCCAGATTGGCTATACGATTATTCTGCTCTGTTTAAATCATTTAACATTTTGTCAAGTGATGTTTCAGTTGCAGGTGTGTTTGTTCCCAAACAACCATTGTCATTTGAAGATACGGAAGATGAAGCACAGATGCAAGACACCGTGAGGCATCATACCATTGATCCACCGGGAATGGTGTTTACGCAACATCCTACACCAACTTCAACGGTCAATCAATCCCCTGAGGGCGCATCAACTAGTGACTCTGCATTGTTTCCTGAACCAATTCCTGAGGATTGTATTGTCACTTCTCCTGTAGTTCACCCTACTACAGCACCTAATGAGGGGGAGTCTAGCAACACCACCACTGAAGAGGAAATTGTACCTGATTTGGCCATACCTACGAGCGTTCAACGAAATCATCCAATCGAGAATGTGATTGGTCCTGTAAATGCAGGAATTTTGACCAGGAGTCAATCAGGAACCATTAACACTTGCTTATATTCTTGTTATCTTTCTCAAATCGAACCTAAAACTATTGATATAGCTCTGCAGGAACCTGGCTGGGTAGATGCTATGCATGAAGAGCTGAACCAGTTTGAAAAACTTGGAGTATGGAAGCTTGTCAAGTTGCCATCAGGAAAACGTAAACTTGGAACTAGATGGGTATTTCGAAACAAGCAGGATTCTGCAGGAGTCATCGTTCGAAACAAAGCAAGGCTGGTGGTTCAGGGATTTCGACAAATTGAAGGACTGGATTATGATGAAGTGTATGCTCCGGTTGCACGACTTGAAGCCATCCGGATCTTCTTGGCTTACGCGTCATACATGGGATTCACTGTTTATCAGATGGATGTCAAGACCGCGTTTCTCTATGGAGATGTGAAGGAGGAAATTTTTGTCGAGCAGCCACCAGGGTTTGTACATCCAGACCATCCTGATTACGCTTACAAGCTAGACAAGGCACTGTACGGGTTACACCAGGCTCCTCGAGCTTGGTATGCCACACTAACAGAGCATCTGTTGGCTCATGGGTATACGCGTGGCACCATAGATCAGACTCTGTTTATCAAGAAGGTAGGAAGTGATCAAATCTTGGTTCAAATCTATGTTGATGATATCATTTTCGGATCTACAAGTGAGGATCTTTGCAAGGAATTCGAGAGAGTTATGAAGAAGAAGTTTGAAATGAGCGCTCTGGGGGAAATGACACTGTTTTTGGGTCTACAAGTCAAGCAGAGTTCACAAGGAATTCTTATTCATCAAGGGAAGTATGTGGATGATGTGCTGGCAAAATTCAAATTCACGGACGCAAAGCCTGCTGAAACACCTATGGCAGAGAGACCACTATTGACTGAAGATGAAGAAGGAGAGTCTGTCAATCAACGTCAATATAGGTCCATGATCGGGTCATTGATGTATCTCACAGCTAGTCGTCCGGACATTATGTTTGCTGTTTGCAACTGTGCACGCTATCAGGCTAATCCTAAAACTTCTCATCTTACTGCTGTTAAAAGGATCTTTCGGTATCTTAAAGGCCGACCTCGGTTTGGCCTGTGGTATCCGAGGGATTCCAATTTTGACTTGTTTGCTTTCTCTGACAGCAATTTTGGAGGTACTGACAGTGACAGGAAATCTACATCTGCGGGATGCCAATTTTTGGGTGATCGGCTCATTTCTTGGCAATGCAAGAAACAACAAACAGTGGCAATATCTACAGCTGAAGCCGAGTATGTTGCGGCTTCTGCTTCTTGCTCTCAAGTGGTGTGGATGCAACATCAATTGCAGGATTACGGTTTGACTTATCTCAATACTACTATTTACTGCGATAATGATGCTGCAATACAAATTGTTAGAAATCCTGTTTTTCACTCCAAAACCAAGCACATTGATATCAAAGTTCATTTTATTCGAGATTGCTTCGACAGAGGTCTTATTACACTTGAGCAAATCGACACAGATGCAAATGCTGCCGATTTGTTCACCAAACCTGTCAGCAGCTCAAAATTCAGAGTGCTTGTGGATTTTCTGAAAATGATCCGTTTTACTGACTGAGCATGTTTGTGTTTTTCGTAGGTAAATTTGTTCATAAAGTTTTATATTCTTAGGTAGTTTTTATTTATGCTCAAATTTAGGGGGAGAATTTTTGAAAAATACAAAAACATTGAAAAAATTGAAAAAATACAAAAACATTGAAAAATTGAAAAAATACAAAAAGAGGTGTGGCATGACTGGGAAATGAAATGAATTTTCACATTATGGTCAAGGGCTGACTCATGTAAGACCAGTATCGAAATAGTTTGACTCTAGTATGATGTGTTGGTAGGCTCTATCCTTAAGACTGGAAACATTGGCTGTTTCTGTTTAGAACTAAAATTGTACATGACCTCAGGAAAGAAAGTCACTTGGAATTAGCTCATTTCTATTTGAATGTCTGTATGTTGTCCCGATACACACAATTTTGGTCTGACTCTGAAATCTTCTCTGAAAAAGTCGTGTATCTCCTCTGCTGCATCCAGATATATGCTGACCTGGAGGTGCTAGGCAACGACAGCTTCTGCTGCATCCAGATACATGCTGACCTAGCTGTACGTTGTCGCTTTGTAGATCAATTAAACACCCGAAAAAGGCCCTCTAGTGCCCAAAAGAAACCCTATAAACCTATGTCAAATTGAGAAAAACTCATTTGATCTGTATATTATACCATCTCTGCTTAAGATCTATTCTGTTCTCTTCTCAATCTATTCCCAGTTAAGATTTCAGAGATTTGGATTGGACTTGTGAAATATGTGGTAGGGACACTACATGCATGATAGAGTGTGCTGTGCATAATTCCGAGAATTGATTAGTATTTGTTTGGGTGTTCATTGTTAAAATAACAAAACATGATAAAATGAGTTACAGGCAGTTATATGGAAAAGGTCTAGGGAGATGAGTTTAAGGGGACAAATATACTGGCAATTGTCTAGATCATCCAGTAGTAGATCAGTGTTGATAAGTGAAGTCAAGCCCGAAACCTTGTGATTTGATCCCTGAGTATCTATGCAAATTTCCTAAGTTTATTTGTAAATAATATTTATTATTTGTTTTGTTTTTTTTAGGTTTTTATTTTGCAAACATTGCTCAAAAGGTTTAATGGATAGTTTTTATTAAATCAGATTTTTAAATGGGTTTAAAAATTAATTGATAAATCTGTTTTGAGCCCAAGTCCATAAGGTCCAAGCCCATAAGACATGGTCCCATGAAAACAGTTGAGTACAAAAGGGGATTACGAGTCATAATCCTTATGCACTCGCAATCTGATCTTTTTTTTTCTCTCAGGATTCCGGCGTTCATCAACAGTTTCGACTGGTTTCCGATTGCGACTCGCAATCTACCTTGTTAATCTTCAAGGTATTATGACATCATCATTCAAGTTTTGCAGGGATTATGAATATCTTGTTGAAGATTCCGATGAATGTTTGAAGATTCCGATGATGTTTCCGATGAAGTTTTGATGTTTCCGACGAAGTTTTGATGTTTCCGATGAAGTTTTGATGTTTCCGACGAAGTTTTGATATTTCCGATGAAGTTTTGACTCGCAATCAAGAACGTTTAGAACTCGAAATCAGTGGTTACGAGTCGCAACCACAAGATTGCGACTCATGGTTGCGACTCAATTTGTTTGTTGCGACTCATGATTGCGACTCGTAATCCGCTGGTTGCGACTCATGGTTTCGACTCGAAACCTTTTGATTGCGACTCATGGTTTCGAGTGAACAGTAACAGTGTTTGTTTTAATTTTACTTTTGTCACTGTTATATCAGTAGTTGGAAACTTATATGATTTGTGTTATGTGCAGAAAATGGATTTGAAGTTTATATCTTCTCATAATCAAGTTGGATACTTAGCACCTCCGCCAGTGAAGCACAAGCAGCTGTATACATCGTTGATGAAAGGCCTAAATACATGCCGGATTGTTCATGCTCTTCGTGAGAATCCAGTTGTCTATGAAAGCCTTATTCGAGACTTTTGGAAGACTGCTAAAGTAGAAATCATTGAAGGAAAGGGAGCTATAGTTGCTGAGATTGACGAGATAAAGGTTATAGTGACTGAGCAGATTATTAGAGATGTGTTGAAGTTTAATGATCAGGAAACAGATCCAATCGAACTTCCTGCTGGAACAGTGGAAGCAATTTTACCTCGTTTAAGTTATGAAGGAAAGTTTCCTCCCCTGGTGAAGAAGTTTGTGCACCCTTACTGGCGTCTATTGCTGCACATGTTTCTTTTGTGCATGACAGAAAATAGAGGGGGAATTGATCAGTTGAATACCACACAGACTGCTGCATTGATATGTGTGATTACAAACGAGTCGTTCAATTATTCAAGATATATTTTGGAAGCTATGAAGAGAAATGCAATTGGACTTCGGAAGGATAAGTTTCTTATGTATCCAAGATTTGTGCAGATGATTTTAAATGAGCGTTATCCGGAATTGAAGAGATCTGGTAATACGTTGGAATTGAAACCAATGGGTCCATCATGTTTTGGAGCACTTACTACAAAGAAGGGTACTGAGAAGAAATTTGAAGGTTTGATTAAATTGGAGAAGTTTGGTCAGTTTGCAGAGACGGAAGATGCACAATCTGTTTCAGTGCATAGTGTACCTGCAAGTGCTATTGTTGCTGAAGAACATGATATTCGTATGGATACTGAAGATCAGCCTGAGACAGAGATTTTAACAATAGACTCTGACGATGAAGGTGTTGAGATTATGTGTGATTCTGATGAAGATGAAGAGCTTCCTCCTGAAGCTGAAGTTGATACTGCTGTTTCTGCTGTTCCACCCGTGATTACTGCTGAAAGTTTGGCTTTGTTACTAAAATCTGTAACTGATAAGATGGGAAATCCTCCTTCTGATCTTTCAGTGTCAAGTGAAAATCCTAGTGAAGACCCAAAGGATTCTGATTCCATGCCATTGAAACGGAAAAGGAGGGATCCTCGGCTCGGAATGTATATTGAGCATAGCAAAGATCAAACTGTAATTACTGATGAAGATGATGAAGGTCTTTATGACTTCGAGTTTGAGAAGAATGTCACCGATACCACCACCGCTACTGAAGACATCTTTGATTTTGATGTTGATACTGGAAGAACTGATATGGTTATCACTACTGATGATGTTCCAGTTACTAGTATTGATGTGGATACCACTGTTGAGACAATGTTACCTAGTGCTACTGAAGCTGCAGTTTCTTCTAGAGTTGATCTTGATATGCCTAGCAGTTCAAGTGGTAAAAGACCTGAAGAGCCATTTAGAATGCCGTTTGATGATGATTCGAGTGATGAAGATGAGTTTGTCAGCATGAGAGATATGAAGAAAAGAATGGTTGTCCTTGAGCAAGATTCCATTCATAAAGATGCGAAGATCATTCAACTAGAAGATATGGTTGTAAAGAAAGATCAACAGATTGAGCAGCTTCAAGGAGATGTTAGTTTGTTGTTTAACATGGTGTATGACTTGCGTGGAAAGTTGGAGAAGAAATTTGGACAGGAGTTCTCAGATCCAACTGATGTTGAAAATAGGAAAAAGGCTTTTGAAAAGGATGATGCTGAAAGAAGTGCTGCTATGGAACATTACTTTAGAAGAATCATTGATCCTGTTGCAGACAGAGAGAAGGCTGAAAGAATCAAGAAGAAAAGAGAGTTTGTAATTATGAAGAATCGGAATCTAAATCCAGAAGATGATGATGCTCATGCAACTCATCATTTGATGGATGTTGGTGAAACTCTCTATGATAAAGTTGGAAATCGTTCTGGTGTAGTTAGCTGGGGTTATGATCATGATCGCAAGAGATGGTGGATAAAAAGGAAGATAGGACCTGTTGAATGGTATAAACATCCAGGCCAGTTTCAGTCATTTACTAAAGTGGACTTGACAGACTTGTCTAGAGCACCTTATGTAGATGATAAGCCTGGAGGAGTTGGTTATAGGTTTTTCGAGAGGTTGAAGAGGGAAGTTCTTAAGGGCTTTCCTTCAATGCGTACTGCAGAGTCCATTGTTAAACCTGCTAAAGGCATCAGAGATCCATATACAAACAAGCGAATGAAGATTGTGCGTTGGCCTGTAACTGATAAAGAGAAGATGATTCCATTGGTGAGAAAGATTCCAAAGGGTGCTCTAAAGACCTTACACTTTTGGTCTTATGATGAGCGCTTAGGGCAGGCAGTGATTGTTTGTGATGATAATGTGTGTTTTCAATTGGTGGATCAGATTGATTTACTGAATGTTGCTCATGAAGATTTGGAAGTGTTAGCTCGTCATCAAATTAGAGCTACTGAGAAATATGAAGAAATTGCAAAAGCTTGGACTAAAGCTGTTATAGCATCTATTCATATTCATACAAAGGGTTTCGGTGGTATTAAGGATCGGTTGCAAGGTGATCGTGAAGATTAAAGTGTCAAGAACCTGCATGCATAAACCTAGGGGGAGATTGTTGGAACCTGAAGGTTTATTCATGTAGGTTAGGATAGTTTGAGGGTTGATTATGTTTATGTTTAATTTACATGTTTGGGCCGGTTATGTTAGTGTTTGGGTTAGTAGTCTTGTGTCGCAATGGGCTTAGGTTAGTGGCCTAGTTGTTTTGTATTTAAGCATACTATTACCTCATTGTTTGAGGTTGTTGGTTTTGTGACTAGTTGGAGCGACACAAGGAGAAGGTTGCGAGTTCTTTTGCTAGATCTTGTATCAGTCTACGTTTATCGTTGAATGCAAGAATCTATTGGTTTGTGATTTCTATTGTTCTCAACTATTGTTCTTTATTATTATTATTTAATCTTGAATCATCTTGTGATTGATTTCCGCGCTTTCGCAAGATATTGTTGATATCATTGATTGATCCTGCAAGGGTTTTACATCCGGTCTTCGCTTTATCATGTGTTTGAACCGTATCTTCCTCTTGAAAACTAACCGGTCTAAGTCAAGGCTTAATTAAATACTCGTTAGGATTATAATAGGTTATTAAAAACCTTCGTTCCAGATTTAGGAGCCCAGTAAAAGCTATCTGTACTTGCTGATTTGATACGGCTGGGATTGAATTTATATTTAGCTCAGGTAAATACTTTTAACTTATTTTCCCTATACGGGCTTGGGGTACGGTATATAAAATACCGCTTGGTCGGGCATTGAATCTTTAATTGTATGTTGGTTAAAGTATTGAGATGTTCCGTTTAATTTGTTTTGTTTGCTTAAAGCCTTTGGGGGTTAATGACCGTTGTCCCGGATATCCCTGGCATCATTTTACGAAATGGCCACGACCTTAGCACACAGGTGTAGGCGTACACCTGTTAGTGTCTCATAAATAAAGTGGTGTGTCCATTAATCTTTAACCCGGCTCGATCCGGGCTACTGAACGCATAAGAAACATGTAAATCCTTTACAAGTTTATGTATTTAAATAATTATCCCAAGTTATAAAATATTATTTGTGCCTTGTGCATTCAAATAAATCTTTCCTTTAAACCCTTTTCAAAATGAGTCAGTTGATTGTATTTACCAGTGTAAACTGACGTATTTTCCCAAAAAGGCTAAGTGCAGGTACTAATCGGAATTGGCTGGCTACTCCTAGTATCAATAAAGAGCCTCGCAAGCTTAGATGCCTAAAGTCTGTTGAACAATGTTATTTTATTTTCGATCCGCCTGTGGATCCCTTACTTCCGTTGTAATATTGTGATGTTACATTATTTCGGATTATAATATATTTATCCTTTTACTTCCGCTGTGCATCTATATGTTGTGTTGTTTGACTATGATGTTGCCAACCACGTCACGCTATTCCCCTATCGGGCCCACCGGTAAAGTGTGGAAATATTGGGGTGTGACAGGTTGGTATCAGAGCCAACATTGAGTGAATTAAACACTATCTTTTTGTGTTTAATCTTAATGACACATTAGCACATACCTTGACCTTCTGAGTCTAGACTTAACATAGGAATATTCTAAATCCTTATTTGGAAATTCCGCTTCCAAATTTTTATATTTTGGATACGTCGCCAAGCGAAGAAGCCGTAATAATAATTCTCCACACCCGGAGCCTTAATTTGCTGGCCTTCGTACAGCGGCTAGGACGAAACATGCAACCAAGGAGAAAGCATTCAGAAATAAAATAAAGAAGAAACTCCTTTTGCTAAAAATCGTTTCCTTAATAGTCCTTATAAGGACATAATTACCTTTCAGTTCCTTCGAGGACAACATTATTCCTTTCAAGTCCCGTCTAGGGCACATCTGTATTTTTAATTTTATAATGGAATAATTAACTTTAAATTTTCATTCAAACATTCCTTTTATAAGATCTACCTTTATATAAAATGGCAAAATCTAAAAAGGACAAGATCTAGCCACGCATTTTTTTGAGACAGGGCAAAGATGGTAGTTCCTCAACTAGATTCAGATCCTTATTAACATCCTGAGTTAGGATTGTTTTGCGGTTATTATTAAAAATGAATCTTAAAGGTAAACCTAGCCTATATGACAAGGCCAAGATGGTAGGACCTATTCAAGGATTCAAATCCCAGTTAACATATGAAAATATGTTAACACTCCTGGCAGAAGTGATTCATTAAAATCACACACGTCATTCTTATTATTGGATTCTTCAAAAGATTCCTAACCCAATATAATGATCTCTGAATCATGGGTTGAGATCATCCCTTGAGATGATCATATTTTGACCATACGTGGTAATATAGCGCCTACAGGCCCTGCTCATTTCCATATGAACCAAAAGACAGTGGTAGCAATGACTCCCTGTCAGATAAAGGTAATGAACTAGGTTCAAACCTTCATGTTTTGATTCTCTGAAATCATAGCTTATAATTTATAAATGTCCTTGTGACTAGGCCTGTTGTGCCAGTAAACCTACATGCTTTGATTCTCTGAAATCATGGCTTGTAAATTAAACTTGTCTACGCGACTAGACCATTTGTGCTATTACTAACTTATAAATTAGGATTCGTGATAAAATCCTGAATAAAATAAATATCATTCCTTTCCTGCCAATATAGATATTAAAAGAGAATCTTAAAAAGGTTTGACCTAGCTTGAATGTCAATGAAGACCTAGCTAAAATGGTAAAACCTGTTTAAAAAGAGATTCAGATCCTCGTTAACATCTGAAAACATGTTGACACTCCCGGCAACAGTGATGCGATAAATCACACTTGTCATCTTTATATTAGGAATTTTTCAAATCCCTTATTTAGCTTAAATGATCAATAGGAATCATGGCTGGTAAACGTCGAGCATGATGTACGCATCAAAACATCCATTTGGGATGTATACCTACGGAAAAAGGTGTATACATGAAAAGATAGTTTTTATTTCATAAATTCTTGGCAAGACAATGAATTATGAAATTTTCCGATCCAAAGGAATCATCGATTATGTTTTAAATTTTTCCCTGGTGACAAGGCCCCTGTGCCATCAAAAGTCCTTGGGAACAAGCCCTTATGCTATATAAAATGTCGGTACGACATTGACAGTCGTGACTTAGGTCCCCTGTCTACTAAATATGAAGGATCCTATTCCGTTTACTCGCCAAATATGGTTTATTTAAAAACCTAGGCAAAACATAATCAAATAATTTAAATACTATCTATTGGCCTATATGGTTTATTTACACCATAGCTATTTAGTCATCAAATTCGACAATTCGCCATAAATTTAAGCCAATTATTACTACTTGGTTTGTAGCCTTCAAAGCTTCACCATGGCTGACTCCTCTGAAGCTCACAATCGTCCAGTTGATCAGAATGATGAAGTAAGACTGAACTTAACAAGCACCGAGTTACAGGCTATGTTAAATACAGCCATAAATAACGTTGTGGATCGAGTACTGAGGGATCACAAACGAAAGGGCAATAATACCCCAATTCAAGGTCGTAAAAAGGGTAAGACCGGTTCAAACCATAACCCGTCCAAGCCAAAGGGGGCAAAGCCCAAATGCAATAACTGCAGGAAGCAACATTCTGGAAAATGCACCATCGACCCACGTGCTAATTTATGTGGAATTTGCAAAACCAAGGGTCACAAGACCTTGGATTGCAAGAAATTGGAAGATGCGACCTGTCATGGCTGCGGCGAAAAGGGCCACATCAGTACTAATTGCCCTAAGGCTGCCAAGGAAAGAGCAGCTAAGTATGGAAAGTATTTAAAGGACAACCAGCAGTCAGGTGAAAAACCCAGATGCAAAATCTGCAAGAAACAGCACTTCGGGAAGTGCAGGTATGGATCGAACTCCCAAACACAGTCGAGAACTTTTGCATGTGGGATCTGCAAGTCCAAGGAGCATAAGACCTTGGATTGTAAGAGATTGGGAGACGCAACCTGCTATGGTTGCAATGAAAGAGGGCACATTAAGACCAACTGCCCTAAATACGCTAAAAAGCTTGAGGAAGTTAAAAAGATCAAAGCTGGAAGCTCTCAAATGGATGCTCAAGAGACTGTTCAGGATAACAATGTCACAACAGGTACTTTCTTTACCAATAACACTCATGCTAGAGTATTAATTGATTCAGGTTCAGATAAGTCTCTCGTAGACAATAGATATTGTAAATCATTAAATATGCCTGTTAAAACTCTAAGCTTTAAGTATGAAGTAAAATTAGCCGATAGTACCTCAGAGACTACTTCAGCACTATTAGATGGATGTTTTATATCCAGTAGGAATTACCCTTCTCCGCTGTCCTTGTTTCGTTAATAAGAGGACTCGATATAGTAATAAAAATCAATAGTTTGTCTTGAAAATCAAGCCCATATTGTGGGTGATAAGAAGCAATTAATTATCAAGACTCCTTATGAGATAACCCTCATAATTACATGTATCCGTACGATTAAGTAATATTAAAAAAATGGTGGAACCGGCCGTCCCCGGGATCGAACCTGGGTCTAGGCCGCACCCTTTCGCGCGTCTAGCCAACCGAGCTAGGTGCCTAGTTTGTGAAATTTCCACTTTGATTTAATATAAGCACATGTACAATAACTTCCTTACTTCTTACTATAAGTCACCTACTTATCCTCCTTATGTTGACTAAGTATTAGAATCCAAGATTTTACCTCTAAGTTTTAATTACTCTTGGCTTGCTTATGTTGACTAAACACTAGAAAGGATGAAGTGGAAACCATTAAGTATATCAATGGTTATGCTAAAAAGAACATGGTAAGGTATACATCACAGTCATTCGATGGCAATACTCTTAACTAGTAAGGATATTAATGAAATCCTCAAGAAGGATCCTCTTATACATTGTGGGATGGTCCAAAATTTTTAGGACCTTATTAGAAAAACCTAGTATTCATTTCGTGAAAAGGGAAAAGACGGAATAAGAATTTTCTGACTCTCGCCATAAAAGTTCTAGACTGTCGACAATATGTCGCAAATTTTAATTCATTGGCTAAGATAATACCCTATTAAAGCACATAATTATTAGTGGTTAGCATTGGCAATAAGAGGGCACAATCAGGTTTCAAAACCTACTCATTTAAAAATCCATTGTGGATCTACCTCAACTACCCACGTTATAATGATTAAGAAGTAATCAGTCAAAGCTGAGACTGCCCTAAAGTTATCTAAGATTTTACAGCTAAGTTTAGAAGGATTAATAATGGAGGCGTTTAACCCTCCTATTGAATGATTAGAGGCAGCTCACATTAGGAATGTCACCAGATAAATCCTTAGTTGTGAATTTATTGCTAGAAATTACATGTGGTTTCGGGTGCTGCTAAGTCTCTCATAAGAACCTAAGCTTAGCAAACTTTTAGAAATTTTTCCGTAAGAACTCCAGATATTAAGCGTAAGATAAAACTTACTTGCAAAATCATAAGAACCTTTTTTTTGTTCTTGTCAGAAACCTTTGGGCATAAAATTTTAGAAGTATCCTCTCTCTAAGAGAAAGTGCGAAAGCATATATAGTTGATATCTCTTTAATCTCTACCGATTCCGAATACCAGATGGTATGATAAAAGCGCCATATGAAGATTGGTGTATCTTAATAAGTTCCATAGATTGCTTCCATGCCTGATCAGTATGGAGGTTTAATGCATGGGACCACAAAGATATTCCGATGGTCATAGAGTACTAAAGTCAACTAATGGTATTCAAAGGAGATATCCTGAATGGAATTGTCCAATTAAATGTTCCATACCGAGAAATTCGTGGACTCGTATCGTAAATGTGTCACTTAATTGACACAACAATGGTGGATGAATTGGAGCCTGAGATTTGTAAAAATCTCTGTAATCTCCTGGTACCTCGATTATCTTCTCCTAATATTACCCTATTACCCCTGTGAGGCAGGTAGAGTTAAAGTTTATATCCCATTTAAGGTTGTATTATTGTGAAATCTCCAAGACGGTTAGTACCACCATTGGAAGAATCGAAACCATGATTAACTAAGTTTTAAAATAGAGAGTTCATATAGCCTAACTCAAATATCCTGAGAATTCGGTATAGTTAATGATAAAAGACGGTTCATTTTGCTTATGCATTATTTACCGCAACCCTAATTAGGTAACGATTAAGAACCGCCATCAGCTGCCCCGGATCGTCGATTTGTTCGACTAACTGTAAGGATTAGCTGTTCCTTAAGATTTGTATTGAATAGTGATTGGAATAACCATCTCACATCAAGATAAGCTTTTCTATAAAAATTGTTATGTAAGTATTAAGGCTACTCCTTTGGAGACCTTGTATAGATGGAATGTTAAACATCTATTGTTAGATAGAGAATTAGTAAGTCCAATTAGAAAGATCTGAAAGTTGCCTGGGAGACAACAAATAAGATCATGCAAATCCATAATCGATTATAGGTTGCCAGTATACGGCAAGAAATCAAGGAGTTATGAAAATAGCAAACTTCCTAAGTTCTTGTTAAGGAATATGGTTTAACAAAAGATATCACCCAAGAATGGTGTACCAAATTTGTGAAGTTATCAGGCTAGTTAAGCTCTGAATATATGGAAATCATTCGAAGGAAATCGAATGTATCAAGATCAAGTAGCGTGTAAGCTAAAACCTACTTAAGGAGTTTGGCGGAGCTCGCAATACATTGCACACTAGTGACTGAAGGATGTGTTCCGCCAATAAGTCAAGAAGCACTATCACATAATGATATGCAGAATTATGATATGATGAGCATCCTGTATCGATTGAGGATCGACAGGTCAAGAAGCTCCAAAAGGATACATACGCCTAATATAAGAGCCACTATGGGAGCTTGGAAAGACTCCAGATACGCTATAAAAGTTAAGTCCCTTATGCGACAAAGAGTACTTCCAGCATTTTAACAAATCTCGAGGTCGAGATTTCTTTTAAGGGGGTGAGGATGTAACACCTCGAAAATTTACGTCCTATAATGTCTTGACACGTGTCATAACCTTTGAACGTGAGAAAAAATGTTCTTGAAGGACTAAAGTTGACAAACATAGAAACTATGTGAATTTGAGGGTTCAAAGTGTCAACAATGAATAAATATACTTTACAATAACCCTACATGATGTTTATAACCTTAAACGAATGGATCATGGATCATACGAAGCGAATTGTGAAAGAAAGTGAGAGATTACAAACTACAGGGGTTAAATGTGTCAACATGTTAAAGATATACCTCTGAGTGACCTTATAGGAAACCCGAAGCCTTGTAACGATTAATTATGCTCACTAGAATGCACCATAAAAATTTCACCAAGTTTCGTTGCCGTATGAGAAAGTTGTGATAAAATTCGTGTGTGAGGGTTAGAATCGTCAACATTGAAAATTAGGGCTTTTCGGGTGATCACAGAGTTACCCGGGGACTTGACAAAGATGGTATAAGCCTTAAAGCCCCTAAATGTCAATATTAAAGGTTTATAATGCAAGAATTAAAGTGAAAGCGACGTTTAGGAGGACCGGGGACTGAAAATGCAATAACTGAAAACTTGAAACCTGAAGACAAGTCTCAGGCGGCCCGCGTACGAATTAACAATATCTCAAGCGGGCCGCGTCCCACCTGCAGATGCAGAAAAAACAGACAGCAGCCTGTACAGCCGGTTTAACCGACTTAACTTGCATTTTTTCGATTATAGGGGCTTATTTTGATGCCTTGTACTAGCCTAGGGACACTTGGGGTGATCCCATAACACTTGTAGACTTGGTGTGGCATGATCTTGATCAATCAAACCCACTAGATAAGAACCCACTTTGTGCAAACTTTTGATCATTCATTCTCAATCATCTTCTGGTCATTTCTGGAGCACAAGGACCATCCTCAAGCATTCCAAATCGTTCATAGGACTTGTGTAAGTATCCTCAACCTTCCTTGTTTAAGTTTTGATTAGTTTATAGCCTAGAAGTCAAACCGTCGTAATTACGGTTTGACTTAGCGTTTAATCGCTAACGGTCCAGCGATTTGGCAAACTTAAGGTTGTTATAAGTTGGTATTTATGTGGGCTTTAAACCCTTAAAAGGGCACCCACTGATACCCGTTCTAGCTAGGTCGTTTGTCGAGTCAAAGAAGATTAGAAAAAGTCAACAGAATTGTAAACTTGGATTTAACGCATAATTAGCGATGTAAAAGGCGTGTAACCTATTTTATTGTTCATATAACCTGATAATAAGTATAAAAACTTGTCTACGCTTGTTTGATTCGACAACTTTCTGTTTTGAACCGATTCGGAACCGAAAGACGCAAAAGTTTGACTTTTGCTTTGACCTCAGTTTTGACCCGGTTTAGATAGGTTTAGACATGCCTTAAAGTTCCATTAGGACCTAGTTACATGTTGGTACAACCCTCTGCGTTTATACCACTTGGAACCTCGATTGTCCGACGTTTCCGTTAATTGCTTAAATAGTGACCATAATGCCCTTATGACCATACAACGAGAATTTTGGAAATGTGAAAGTACAATAATCTTTGTTACTGATTATAAAACATGTCCCTAAATTTTCACATCAGTCGGAGGTCTAGATTAGGAGTTATGCTTAATGACGTAATTATAACGCTTCTTAGTAATTAATCGGCGTCATTAGCGTAAAGCCTATCTAAACCCCATTTTTGACACCAAACCTTTTACCCACTGATGTAATATAATATTTTGGGATTTTTGAAGATTTTTAATTATTTTTAAACTGATCATAAGCTAGGATTAGTACCATGATTCGGTAAATACCGATTATACCCTTTTCGGCCATAAAATGAGTTTTACAAGTCCTTTTGCTACCAATCCAATTGCTACTGATTTTAAATAATAAATGAAGTGTTTTGAACCTTGTAAACTGACCTGGAAACTCAGAATACTATTTTAACCCGTAAATCGCTTAAAATGGCGTTATACGCGTATTAAGCGCATAGTAAGGGTTTAAAACTATTTTGCCACATAGGACTTAACACCAACTGATATACCAAGTTAAAATAAACTATTTTACTGATTTATTCAGACCCGGATCACAGAAGCTTAATTGATCCCTTTTATAATCTTTAAAATGACCAAAATACCCCTACGGGGCTTAATATGAGATTAAACTCGTTTTGGGCATAATGGAAGGTATCCTACTGATATCACAACATATTTAAGGCATGTTAACTTAGGAAACCTGTTTAGGACTCTTATGGTTACCCGTTACGCTTCATACGCGTTCGGTTCGGTTTATGTAACTAGTTTACATAAATTGGCCGAAACGGGTCAAACCTTATCGGTTTTATCTCAAAATCCAGAATGTGTATAATATACCCATATTATACAAGTCTCCGAACTTGTCGGATCTAAATCACATTCTATTCCGGTCTTCGCTTTATCATGTGTTTGAACCGTATCTTCCTCTTGAAAACTAACCGGTCTAAGTCAAGGCTTAATTAAAGACTCGTTAGGATTATAATAGGTTATTAAAAACCTTCATTCCAGATTTAGGAGCCCAGTAAAAGCTATCTGTACTTGCTGATTTGATACGGCTGGGATTGAATTTATATTTAGCTCAGGTAAATACTTTTAACTTATTTTCCCTATACGGGCTTGGGGTACGGTATATAAAATACCGCTTGGTCGGGCATTGAATCTTTAATTGTATGTTGGTTAAAGTATTGAGATGTTCCATTTAATTTGTTTTGTTTGCTTAAAGCCTTTGGGGGTTAATGACCGTTGTCCCGGATATCCCTGGCATCATTTTACGAAATGGCCACGACCTTAGCACACAGGTGTAGGCGTACACCTGTCAGTGTCTCATAAATAAAGTGGTGTGTCCATTAATCTTTAACCCGGCTCGATCCGGGCTACTGAACGCATAAGAACCATGTAAATCCTTTACAAGTTTATATATTTAAATAATTATCCCAAGTTATAAAATATTATTTGTGCCTTGTGCATTCAAATAAATCTTTCCTTTAAACCCTTTTCAAAATGAGTCAGTTGATTGTATTTACCAGTGTAAACTGACGTATTTTCCCAAAAAGGCTAAGTGCAGGTACTAATCGGAATTGGCTGGCTACTCCTAGTATCAATAAAGAGCCTCGCAAGCTTAGATGCCTAAAGTCTGTTGAACAATGTTATTTTATTTTCGATCCGCCTGTGGATCCCTTACTTCCGTTGTAATACTGTGATGTTACATTATTTCGGATTATAATATATTTATCCTTTTACTTCCGCTGTGCATCTATATATTGTGTTGTTTGACTATGATGTTGCCAACCACGTCACACTACTCCCCTATCGGGCCCACCGGTAAAGTGTGGAAATATTGGGGTGTGACATTTTTCCATTGGCTTTTTCTCCCCTCGTTCGACTTGCCGCCTTACCTCTATATCCCTATCCCTTGCCCAATTTATGAGCTTATTTAACGTTTCACACTTAGAGGGATTTATGAACTGTCGAAACTCGGCCTTCAACATGTCATGGTAACGAATAATCTTCATTCTTTCCGTTCCCACTATTTCTCGACAAAACTTCAATTTATCGAGGAAGATATTCGTGATTTCATCAATTGATTCATCTTTTTGTCGAAGACGTAGGAAGTATTCTTGGATTCTATCAGTGTCGGATTGCGGGCAATGGTACTTTAAGAAGGGCTCCTTAAACTCTTGCCATGATATTGTTTGGATCTTGTCTTCTCCCAATTCTTTGCAATAGGCATCCTACAAATCCTTAGCTTGGAGTTGGAGTAAGGCCGTTGCAAACATCACTTGATCTTCTTTTTCACATTGACTTCTAGTAAATACCGCCTCCGTACTTGAGATCCATCTTTGGCACGCTATTGGATCGATCTCCCCTTTGTACGATAAAGGGTTACATGCCATAAACTCCTTGTAGGTGCATCTATGGTTTCCTTTCTTCCCTTGAAGTTCACTAATCATCCCTTTTAATTCTTCCATCTTAGTTGTCATCATTGCATCAACTACTTCTAATACTTGACTTTCTACTTCTTGGGCTAGCCGGGGGATGCTAGCCTCAATTGCCTTTCCTACTTCTTCCACAATCCTTTCATTTATCACTTCCTGTAGTGCCGCTTCATTATCGTTCACATATGCCCCGTCCGCCATCTACATAGAACATTCGTCACATTCGTTAATTTCTTTACATACTTTACTTCATCGCATTTGAACTCATGCCATCAAGACTACATTATATTTACAATTCATTCCTTACACATTATCGTCGTCAACAATCACGATGTATCATATTGATCATAAACTTATGATCATATCAATTAACATCTTTACCCTTCTTATGTACATTTCCACAGAAATTATTTCTTGTAACGTAAACACGAGACGTGTTTAAGCTCATACATCCTCATTAAATATTATGCTACTTTTGGGGGTTATTGGGGACCATCGAGGTTCGGGGCTCAATTACATGTTAATTCAAAATTTTCATTTGCTGCCTGAACCCCACCATAAGCTACGGTTACTCTACCGTAGCTTACGGTATCTTTTTTTGTATATGGGCCTCCACCGTAAGCTACGGTGGCCACCCTAGCTTACGGTGGAAATAAAAGGGCTCCTGTGACTTCCTACTGCCTTACGGTGGGCACAAAATTTCAATACCTACCGTAGCTTACGGTAGCTACCGTAAGCTACGGTAGAGCCTAGTACATGTTGGTTGAATTTCTTATTTGCAGCCACTTTGATTCGTTTTCGAATTATGATTTCATTCAAGCCAGTCCCCAAGGTTTCTAAATACACTTTATGCTAACATTCCTATGTTTTCATTTCTTTCTAGTCTTTCTATAACATCATCAATTCATATCATAATTTACTAAAGAATTCTTTTAAAAATTTGACATCTTCTTGTGTCTTGGAGCGAACACACCCTTGCTTGGGAGCTTTCGGTTTGAGTCCGAGCACTCTTACGTGCTCGAATATCTCAAACCTACGCTCTGATACCAACTTGTGACACCCATATTTACGTAAGGTCAAAACCACAATTAAAAAGACTAAAAATTTTAACCTTCATACTTTAACATAAATATTACCAAAAATGCCCTTATGGTTAACTATGACATTTGCAACCATCATAATGTTGTAGACTCCATTTGTACAAACTAATAAACCATAACTACCAAACTAACTTACTTAGAAAAGACATTGAGTACAAAATATCATTTTAAACCCAAAAAGAGTTTTGACCCATTAGACACATAACGTAACCGGAAGCGCATAGTGGGTATGAGGAGTAGTGTGTTCGATCCAAGCTCGCCGTCATCAAAGATGAGATTTACCTATTATACACAACACTAAAATGTTCGTTAGTTCATTATACTAAACATAATCCATAACTTTCATTACTTATCCTTATTCAACCCATTAACAAAATCACCATTTTGTTAACATCTTTGTTGTAACCATTCTTTGCATTTTAGCATTATTTCCGTTTACACTCTTTCATTTCCAACATTGCATTAACATTCATACATGGAAACCATTCGACCCGTTTGTAACGAACCAAGGCTTAACCATCTCCATTATTCATCATACAAGTCTTAATTAACCCATTTATAACGGGTCAATACATACCATACGTATTTGACACAATTTCATCATTTTTGACCCGTTTATAAACAAGTCTTTACTTAATCCATTTCACCATCGTACTTTCGACTCATTCGATCCATTCGTAACGGGTCATTCCACATACATTACTACTTCATTTTCTAATTGTTCCCTCAATACTCATCGCATCAAATCTATCATGTTCCACAATACTACTTTTAACTAGGATTTATGTAACATACTAACATTCATAAATTTTACATAAAGGATAGACAAATTTCATAAGAACTTACCGTGATCTTGCGTAACTTGCGCCTTAGTATGGCTTGAGCTTTCATCCTTCTTAGCACCTATACGTTACACATTCACTTTTAGCCTTCATAATTAACCTATTCGTTTCATACGCACGCTTCATTTATTCACTATGGTGCTAGCTTGACTACATACACTTTCTTTTTCATTCTATCACATTGACTTAACTATCATCCATATAAAAACATAATTTATTAATGCTAGATATTTCATCGAACACATTGTGTGCATACCGTCTACAAAGCATAGTGTACAAGTACTTTAAGCGTGTTTTTCCCAATTCATATATGATTGTCATAAAAATCAAAGTGCTTAATTTATCATCACCTAAATTGCGTTTCATTCAACAAATTACACACTACATGTAGTTTTCAAGCATTAACATTACAATTACACGAAATCTTCACTAACCTTCATCATTCTACAAATTTCCAAGTGGGTTTTACTTCATATCATCAATACAATCAAAATTAAACATAATACAACTTCTATATGTTAATATCTTCTAGCATTCATGTTCAATTCATACATAATCACGGATTACACATAACCCACTTCATCAAACATTACTAAAACATGAAATTTAACTTACTTGATGTCAAGAACACTTAGGTGATCATAGTTCCTAGCTCATATTAAAAATTCAGCCCTAATGCTCCTCAACTTGTTGATCTCTTGCTAGGTTTTGAGGAGAAGGGTTTCCCCCTGGCCTCTCTCTGGATCGCACACATACACATACACTGATCATTTTTTTTTATCAAAAGCTTATTTTATATTTTCATTCCCAGCCCTTTACCTTTTAGAGCATGACCATTTTCTTATTTCACATACTAACTTGGTCATCTTTCCTTCGGTTAACTTTATTTATATATAAGTTTTAAACTTACTATTATCATTTTTTAACTTTTCTTATTGTAAAAATCTATATTTACCATTTTATGTTATTAAAGCATCACGAACATAATATTATATTATGACATACGAAATTTGGGGTGTTACACCACGCCCAATAATCACTCCCGTCCTGATATCCTGTAAGATACAAAAGGTAGGGTGCATTATAATAGTACAATTTAATTCTTTTGTCACATGACTAATTGAGAGTAGTTTGTGTGACAAAGATGGGATATAAAGGCAATTTGAGAGTTTTAACGTTGGGGAGATTTCAATTGTCCCCCCTTTCTACATGCATAACCTTTCCATTCGCAGTTTGAATATGAGTTTTCTGCGGTTTGGATGTTGACACCAAATCAGAAATTTCGTATGCCATGGTGTCTGCTGCCCGAAAATCGAAAATCCAAGATTTTTTTTTCATGACAGTTCTGTACCGCATTTTCCTTTCCCATTTCCTTTTTTCTTTTCTCTGTTTCTACACCTGCTCCCCACCTTTTCATTTCCCTCTTTCCTAGACAACCCAGATCTCTCTCTCTACTCAAACACAAGCAAAGTCACAAACCCCCCAAACAATGTTGTGAGATCAAAAAATGGGCAAATCTGAGAGCAAACTGTTTTTTTCAATTGCAGGGTGTGAAGTCCCCCGTTGTTTTCGGTTCAGATGACGATGTTGGTTGCAACAGAGTTTTGCGGTGGTGAGAAGGTGAGGGGCTGGTCGTTCCGGTGGGTATTAGTGAGGGGCTGGTCGTTCTGGTGGTTCGTCGGAGATGGGTTGGTCAACGGGTTGTAGGTTGTAGCGGTCCAACGGTGTAGGTGCGGGGGTTTGTGGTGGTGACCGGTGTTAGGCGGTGGTGGTTGTTGGTTGTGGTTTTGGTTTTTTTTGTGTGGTTGTTATAGGTTTTTCATTGGCGGCGGCTGGAGCTTGAGCCTATGGTGCGGCGGGTTGATGGTAACTCCGATAATGTTGTATGTTGGAATTTTCTGAAGCTATTGAACATGTTTGACTTTTTTGGAGTTTGATTTTGGTTTTTGGGTTTTTCTGGTTTGAGGTTGGATTTGGTGGGATAGATTGTAGATGATTAGCAAAGTGTTTTCAAGGATCAGAAACATTGCTCTTATACCATATTGTCTTGGTAATCAGAGTTTTCCACTATTATTGATTGTTTTATCTTGATGATTACAATTGACAAAGGACAAGAAAATATATTGAGAAAACAGAAGACTATACAAGGAAATATATTAAAGCGCTTGATTGTGAATGATTCTTGGACAGGCTGGGATTGCTCAAATTTAAGGAGGAGATGATGGTCAACAACTGAAGCCTTGTATTAGTCCATAATTTATGCTTTCCTTTCTAACAATATGTTATCGATGACTTAATCATACTAGAGGGTGATATATGTAACACCCCAATCGCGTAATGCAACAACACGCGGCAGAAATATTGGGGAGTCACGTTACAAATTGCTCACAACTACTGGCACTAAATTGTTTCAATATTATTAACATCGTTTACAAACAAAGAATACATGTAATTGTCTTTTGATTTAGAAGTCTAAGGCCCGAATGCAGTCCTAAGCGTTGCATACTTGAATAGTTAAAACCTGAAACATATGTGAAAAATAGTCAGCATAAAAATGCCGGCGAATACATAGGTTTTGTTGGCCAAATAAATGGCAAAAGTTTGATATTGCAATACTTTGACAACTACAAGAGATGTCGATTGAAAATGAATCTTGAAGCCAAAGAATGGCAAAAGTTTAGTATTGCAATACATAATCTTGATTGTGAAAACTCGTGGCAAAAGTATTGTATATGGCAATATGATTATTACTAAGTAATTTTTATGCCATTTGAAATTGTATATTGTAACCTCGTTGAAATCGTTGTAAAACTCGTTAATGTATTATTAGAAAACCAATCAAGGATTAATAATAACAGTTTTGAAAATAATCAAAACTTGTGTGAGTATTATATAAATCAAGTCAATGATTCATAATAATACTCTAGATATGCTTCTAAGAATCTAACATATAAAGATATGGGAGATTCTACAAGGATTTGGATAATCGAAACATTGAATCAATTGTACACAAAATCCTAAAGTGATCCACATAATGCTACAAGAGTAATAAAATAAGAACACTTATATATAGGAAGTACCAGCGGCGTATCCACCATGTTCTTATTTTATTACACCCGTTTCATTATCTAAATCACAACTACCACATAAACACATAAATCGTTAACTCGTTACAACTTGTAAACACGCATTAAAGTACACAATGAATCCAAACAGGGACTCCAATATTAGTACTCTAAACATCCCATATATGTCTAGCTATGAAGATAGATAGATACTACAGGGATCAGGTTCTCGTCACATCGTCTTGTTACATACGCATTAAAGTACATAATGAATCCAAATAAGGACGCCAATATTAGCACTTTAAACATCCTATAAGTATCAATCTATAAGGATAAATTGATGCTGAAAGGATTCGATCTCAATCACATTGAATCATTGTATCACAACACCCTAAATCCTAATAGTGATTTGGGATAACGCCATGAAGGGTAATACAATAAACACACTTATATATAGGAAGTACCAGCGGCGTATCCACCATGTGTTCATTGTATTACTCTAGTTTCGTTATCTAAATCACCAACAATCTACACATAAACCACAACCATCGAGTCGTAAAGTACTTCTTAAAAATCTCACTATGAAGATAGGAAGATCTAAGAATGTAATTCAAATATCCTATAAGAATCCAAATATGAAGATAGGTAGATCTTTTAAGGATTTGAATAAACATTGTATTTGCATAATCGGAATAGTACACATAAAAGCACTTAGTAAACACATATATGCCATACATTTGGAAAACAAATTGGTTACACATATGAATCACCCCAAAACATTTGAAAACGGTAAAAGAGGGGAACTATGTACTCGCCTGGGATTGCGTATAGTTTTTGTTCAAAAGATATAGCAAAGCTCAAAAGACCAAGAGTTCAAGTTGTTGAAGCGGTTCCTAGTGTAACGGATACTATGTTAGTGAATCGACACCTAAATCGGAAGATCGGGTAGAATGAGGTCTCGTAAACCAAATGAGTATTGGAACTCATGTGATATGGTTTAATAAAGCCTACATTCTAAATCGGAACCTATCCTAAGTGCTTACGACCCGTTACGACCCATTAAGGTAGCTTACGCTACTTTAACGCGTAGTTCGTGCAAAAGCGCGTTCGAAACGCCTAACTAGTCCTATGACAAGTATTATATGCCCTAATATGTTTAATTATGTTGCATAATTAGTTTAAATGCCAAAAATTAAGTCACATATGCTTAAAATGAAATTATGCATAAAAAGGGCATTTTGGTCATTTTCCTAAGGCATATAAACTACCTATCATACAACTAATTAAACTAAGTGACCATAAAGTATAACCTCGGAAGGTTATTCCCTATACAACTATGGTCACAAAATATGCTTGGTCGGATCCTAATGATCGACCAAACGGGTCGGGTTCGAAAGTCTAAGCGGTTGTTAAGATCGCTTATCTTACGACCCTAAACAAGCACTAGACTAAAAGTGACGAGTTAAACATGTTAAAACATGTTTAACTAAGTTAGAAAACAAGTTTGATATCAAAACAAAGTGTTTTGATACCCGAAAATAGCTTCGTTGCAAAATACGCATAAGCACGCATTTTGACCGAAACTTTGACTCGTCACTTCGACTAATCAACGTGGTAATCAGTAGGTATAGTCACAAGGGACTATAACCATCGTGATTACGCTCACGTTGCAAAGTTCAAACGAACTTTGTGTTGACCAAATCCTGGTCAAAGCAGAAAGTCAAACACTATTTGACTTTCATGCTTGAAAAGCATAAAAAGCATGAAAGAAGCATACAAAAGGTCCAAACAAGGAAGATTTGATTCAAAGTACTCAGGTATGAAGTGTTAAAACTCAAACTTAGAGCAGATTGAATCAAATGTGTAAGTTGGAAAATGAGAATGGATGGGTATTTATAGATTTTCCACAACCGTTAGGATCGTTCCTCGTAATTTGAGCTTCGATCTGGACCATCCATGTGTGGCACTCTGTTTTGAATACAATGGGAGCCTAAAAACCAGTCCCTAGTATAAGAAAACCAAGTATAAAACCCAGGGAAAGGATGCTGTTTGCTATAAAACCATTTTTGCAGATCTGGGGATCTTTCGCGGGCCGCAAAGACAGGGGTAAAGGGCTTCGCGCTCCTCCTAGACTCCAGACCAGCAAACTTTTAAATATTGGCAGAACAGGCCCCTGATGCTTAAAACTTGATTTTTGACACGATTAAGCCCCGTTAACCCATTTTCAAGGCTCAATAATGAATTTGAAGTATAGGGGACATGAAATATGCTTGAAAACATCTCGGATGTCGGTTCGTTTGGTCGCACGGTCACGTTGTTCGGTTAATTATGACGAAACACGAACGGACGCGAAAAACGATCCAATTTATGCGACTAGTGGTATTTTAGCATTCCAAACACTAAAATAAAATATTTTAATGATTACAAAAAAATTTTGGATGTCCGGATATGTTCAGAACGTAAGATATGCGCGTAAATGCAAACTTATGCACTTTTTGACGCTTTTAGTCCCTGATTGACCAATAAGTTTATTTTCGCATACCGAACCTCTCAAAGCCTATTTCTAAGCTATGTAAAGGATATTTAGGGTATGTTTAGCTTATGATCAAGTTCCAGTATATTCGTTACTATACGAATCAGTAGACTTTCGCAGTTTGACGCAAATAGTCCCTGTGATTGAATAAACTTGTTTTCGACACACCAAAGCCTTCAAAACTTATTTATAAGTTATATAAAAGTTATTTAAGGTATGTTAAGCCTATGTCACTATTCTGGAGTGTTTGTCGCATTAAACTGATTACGTTTACATACCAGTTTGCGTATAACTTTCCAGAAAGCGATCTAAAGCTTGAAATTGAACTGAAAATCAAAACGTGAAATTGTCAAACATAAAAAGCAAACATTGAGACCAAAAACACATTTTTTCTTTGATAAAGGATATTGTCCTACATCGTGCGGTGTTTACGGAGCACAAGTGTCACAATATAGGTCATGGAAACTATAAGGTTTGTTTTATCTGAGCTGGGTTTCATCAGTTTCACAGGTTTGGTGTTTACAGTTGGGTTAATTATTATTTAGAATAATGAGTTTTTGGGTTCTCAAATGAGATGAAGTTATGGGATTACATGTTTTTTAATTCTCAAGTTGATATTTTAGTGATCAATAAGGTTTGTTAACTTTGCTTTTTGGATGGGTGCAAGTCTGTATGAATGATCACTAATTCATATCCAATTTGTAGAAATTAGAACAAAACAGAGGACATGGTTTGAAGGTAAACAGGTTAATTGTGTTAAATTTGAGAAACTTTTGAAAATTGTTATTGGCTGACCCGTTTGAATTTAAAAAGGTTATCGGTCGGCCGGTCTATTCAAGTGAAGAAGTGAGAAGACGTAGACGGGGTGCCGTCACCGATCATTGATGGTGGTTCAATTGTTGCAGGTTGCCATTTGAAGATGATATGGTGGTTGAAGGGAACGAAAGTGTAAAAGTTGAGGACTATAGCTGTAATTGTAGAAAGTTAGGGAGTAAAGGTGAAAATGGAGCAAACCACAAGGACTATCCGGGCATTTTTCTCAATTTTTTATTATAACCGAGCTATGGTTACAGAGATTACTCTTCTGAAAAACCCACGGAGATAATTCAAAAAACCCAATAACAATCGCAAAAAGTTAAGCACATCGCGAGCAATAACGTACTGGAAAACGGTGGGGCAAGAAAAAACCAAACAATTTCACTAAACCCTGAAAAAACAACAAATTAATGAGCAAACAGACAATTAAACCATTGATTGGATAAACAAAAACCTAATTAACAGCCGGATTTTCAAATAACGATCAATGGAGTCAGAGAGGAACATGCAGTCGAATGGGAAAAAGGCTTATAAGCCTAAGGGGTATTGGGGGTGGGATGGGTCATCTAGGATGAACCACCATAGTTCTCATGGATTAAACCATAACAACCATACACCTCTTTTTCCTTAATTAGTTAAATATATTTTACACAAAATAAATTAAAAAAAAATAAGGATGGTGGTTTGGGTCATGACTACACCATATAGGATGGTGGATTTGGATGGTAGATGAAAGTGGGGTGACATGACGTTGATATGGAGGGTAATGGTGGTCTTGAGGGTCATGACCACACCCCAGGGGAGGATGTAATGTACAAGGAGTGGTAGCACGGGCTACCCCTCAACTTTGTCGGCGGAGTGTAAAATCAGTACTAAAAAATATTTTCTCTCCGTTTTATGTATCGGGGATACCCCTGACCAAATATTTGGATACCCCTGTATCCAAAAAAAGTTTTGGGATACCCCTGAACTTGTCTTCTAGATCCGCCACTGCCACACCCTATAGCCTTAGGGTAAAGGTTGTGTGAGGGATGGTTGGAACATGATTTGACACATAGGAACATGAATGGAAGGCTACACCATCCCTCTCAATGATTCATGGTGGTTGGTGTGGATTGAACCACCATAACCACGGGCCACTTTTTCTATTTTCCTAGATTTTGACACTTTAAATAATAAATTAAAACAATAAACGGGATAGTGGTTTGGGTCATGACCACATCTTTAGGGTAGTGGTTTTGGGGTGGATTAGAGGTGAGTGATATTGCGCCTATATGGAGGGTCATGATGGTTATTAGGGTAATGACCACACTCTTTAGCCTAAGGGGAAGATGGACATGTCATAAGCCACTTGTAGCAAACCCAAAGCTCTACAAAACCCTTTAACACCAAGTACAACCCAGATAAGTATATACCATAAAGGCAACGTAAGGTACAACTCAATAAGCATAGACATGTTACAAACTAGTGTTATATAAATATAAACATTACTAATTAGTATTTATATAAATATAAATTTGCTATGATCTTCCTGACCTTCAAATCAAATAAAATTAAAAAAAAAAGAGAAAAGAAAAAGAAAGGGAAATTAAACCCTCAAGGAGCAAACTGATTTATCAATAACCAACGAACTTGCTACGTTCTAGAGAGTTAGGTCAGTTCAACGATTTATGAATGCCCTTGCCCTAAAAAACCACATGTGTGCTCTTTAAAGAACTCATTTCATGTACCAGAATTCATATAAAAATAGTTGCCCACAAAGAAACTGTAGAATAAACTCATGAAAGATTAAACGAATTGGATTTTTATGAAATTACCAGCAGTTTCCCATAATCCCACGTTAACAATATTCCACCCACATCCACAAAAGCACTTAAATTATAAAAAAAAAATTGGGAGAATATAATCCAGTAAAAAAAACTTAACACATAAATAAAAACAAAGCTAAACCATACAATCTTTGGTTAAAAATCGATTAGCATTCACATCCAATCCATCAAATTATACATACATTCCACTAAAAAAAACTCCTATATCAATATATTTCCACTAAAAACAAATATTTTTTCTCTCTCCTTTCAATTAAATAATATTATCATTACATTTTTCTCTCATTTCCACTCACAACCACTTTCGAAATATATTAAAAAATTATAACGGGTGAACAGTGTCCCCCCAAATATACAGATGAACAGTAACATTTTCTCTCTCCTCTACTCACAACCACTTTTTATACCCTTTATAATATAAAAACCCCTCCTCAGATAATTTGATGGTTAGGATGTGAATGCTCTTAAACTACAATTTTACACCCTGTGGTATGGGGACGCTGACTATATAAAAGCGATAAAACAGTAAACAATTGCAAATTGTGATCCCAAACACAAACACCCTTATTGTTGTTTGGCCTTTTTGTTTGACACCTACCTATTTGAAATATTACCTAGTGAGAAAATTGGACGCAGAAGAAACTTTAGAAATGTATAGTGAAAACGATATCGCTATAACTAACGATTTCAACCCTTTCATTAAGTTGTATTTATCATTAATAAGTTATAGAGAAAAATGCCCGGATAGTCCATGTGGTTTCGTATTTCTTCACCTATAGTCCCTATCTTTCTAAAACTACTTGAATAGTCCCTAAGTTTTCGATTTTTGTTCTCGGATAGTCCCTCAGTTAAGTGGATGTTGAAATGACCAAAATACCCTTTTCTTAAAAGGCCAAACCACAGGGACTATCCGGGCATCTTCTTCATTTTTATTTATAAAACCCCATCACCACACTTCATCTTCAACCTCCACCCACCATCACACCACCACCACCACCCACCATCACACACCATCACACACCATCCAACTCACCAACGTTGGCTCACATTCAAAGTCATCCTCATAACAGAATTCAATGCTTTTATGGTTTCTTTAAATAGTGCACTCCACATACTTAATTCCTGATTTCTTTAATGCTTTTGTGATTTCTTTAACACCACTGTCACTTAAAAAAAAACCTTCAATTTCACTAATTCCTGATCCAGAAGTAGTGATCTGAAAAACTTCAAAAACGTACCTCAACAAAGCCAATAAACACATCTTCTCAACTGATTTGAACGCAAACAAACATCCATCAATCTCTGTCCACCCAAATTCTTCTTCATTCTATACACTTTTCTAGGGTTTCTAATCATTCACTAAGGTTTCTAACCACTTAGCTATCTACAGACATCATTTTGTTCCACCGACGCTAAGGTCGTACAAGGTTGTACAACCGGAGCATAAGGTTGAACCAGGTGTAAGCACCGGCTCCGATCAGATTTTTAGGTGGTGGTGGGTAGGAAGATAATTGGGGATTTGTGATTTGGGATTTGGGATTTTGTATGAGGATAAACCCTAATTTGTTGAGATAAAAGCCCAAAAAATCATGTATGGGGATTTTGGATTTGGGGTGACTTGAATGGTGAGGAAGATGGCTAGCTCTAGCTCGTGACGTGAATGATTAAGGCGTTGGAGGGTGGTTGTGGTCGTCGGAGGTTTTCAGGTGGTATGGGGTGGACGATGGCGGTAGCGGTAGCAGGTGGTCTAGAGTGGGCGGTGGCAGGTGCAGTAGGTGCGGTTGATGTTGGCTGTGGAAAGAGGTGTATAGAGAGAGAGCAGGGTGGAGCTGTGGAGAGAGAAAATGGTAAATAAAAATGAAGAAGATGCCTGGATAGTCCCTATGGTTTGGCCTTTTAAGGAAAGGGTATTTTGGTCATTTCAACACCCACTTAACTGAGAAAAGTAACTGAAGTTAGACCCAGGGACTATCCGAGAACAAAAATCGAAAACTTAGGGACTATTCAAGTAGTTTTAGAAAGATAGGGACTATAGGTGAAAAAAGGCGAAACCACAGGGACTATCCGGGCATTTTTCTCTAAGTTATATTATAAGACTTTTAATATTAGCTGAAATTCTAGCTTGTTGTAACAAATACTTTTGTGCATGACTGTGTACTAGAAAGGCTACAAAGGATGAAATATAAATGCATAACACATAATATTCCTAATAAGGTTCAAAACATAGTCTATTAGGGTTTAAAGTTGCAACCCCTTTTGAAACACACAGTTAGCCTAGGCAATCTTCTAATAATTACTTAATTACACACCACACCATAACATGATCTATTTAGCCTACACAACCGCGTCCTTACCCATGAGTTCATTTTGGCTTCAGATTTGAAGAAGTGGTCGATTAGATTCTCTCCAACAAGATGCAACACATCCACACACCTTTTAGCCTTTTTAGATTGTTCTTGTGCATCCGCAAGCTCTGCAAGTCTCTTTCTCAAACTGATTTGGGCAACAATTTTAGCCGAAAGGGTGTTTGCTTTCATTTCCAATAGCAAATTGTACTCTTCACTGACCTCCTTTCTTTTACGAATGGCGTCTAGGCGAGTTTGAAGCCATGAGACATCAATGTTGACTGCCTTTATATCCGACAGCCGATTCTCTATATCTTCAAGTTTGTCAATAACATCATTGACTTGAATCCACTTGGCAACTTCACACACAACCTCGAGGATTGGTGATCTCAAAGAATTTGTTTTGATTACACATTCGGCTGCAATGTCACCGTGTTTCTTGAAAACGGCTTCAAGAATTTCTGCAACATCCCGCTTCACTGTGTAGCCTTGGACACAAACTGTGTCACTTCGACGAGATGAGAACTTTCCCACCTATGCAATAAATAGATGCAGATTAGAGGTGACAAAATCAGTGGGTCGTCGGGTAATGGGTCAAACATGCTGGGTTGACACTTTAGTTTTTCTATATCCTTTGAAATCTGTAATAACTAATATATGGAATGCAATCTTACAATTTACTACCAAACATTAATAAACTGTAGCATCAAAAGATTTAATGTAGATTACAGTAGTAACATTCTAGTTATAACTTTTTTTAAGAAAAACAACAAAGAACCAGACCCAACCCATTTTGACCCGTAAATTATTAAGCACTTCCTTTATTCCAACCTGTTTGGAAGCATTGTTTCACCATAAAGACTAACAAAAAGCCAAAATTCAACCGTATTTTTTTCCATTTGAGGCTATATCGTATTACGTCTTACATTTTCCAATATTAGTGAAACCGGTTTTTTAATGTTTTTTAAATACTAATCGTTGAAATGTATAACATAATTGATAGGTAGGGAGATACATACCAGCTCACATTGTTCCTGCTTGGGGTCTAAGATAATTACATCATCATTGTTTTGGTCAAAAATCACATAAGGATAATGTAACCAAATCTGATTTTTGTGAGGTTGGATGCTTGATTAAATGAACAAAAGTATGAACAATGAATGAATGAAAATGATATGAACACAAGGATTTGTACGAGGAAAAAGCCCTTGATCAATGAATGATCTCCGGCATAAAAAACCTCGGATAGTGAAAACTATCACTATCAACTATATTGAACAATAAAGATTACAACTTTGGATGATAACAAGCTTTTTACAATGATTGCTAAAGTGTATGTGTGTGTAATCGCCAAGAGTTTGCCGAGAGTTCGAGAGTTGTGTATATGTGTTGTTGATTATGCTAAATAAAGCTTGTTATCCCTTTTAAAATTAGAAATTATCCTACTATCCGAAATAGGTGCAACTTTCCCCACAATAACCACAACGGTCATGGAGCCAATGCACGTGCGAAAATACCAAGCATATTCCCCTGGAATCTCGGCAGGACCAAGTCTTATTCGAATACACCTGCAAAACAAGTTCAAATATGATGGAAACAATTGTTAGTTTAGGATAATAATGAGGATCCTGGATCCTTAGCCTTGCAGCATCTTCTGAGGATCCTTAATTCAAACTGAACTGAGGATCCATGATCCAGGCTACATTTGAGGATCCGTGATCCACATGCTATGAAATTCTATCCCTAACAATTGCCCCCAAACATGATTAGATAGTCGTGTTTCAACAATTCTCGGACTAGCCGTTACTAAGAGATATAGTCGTTACAGTGCTGATGTCAGCGGCAGTCATCACCTGCAACGATAATCATTATAAATAGATAAGAGATAAGGATCAAATCCTGCATTTATATTCAAGACCCTCTCCATTAAAACCTTATTAGAAGATCTCATCAGGTAATCTCTTTCTTCCTTCTCTCTAATTTCTTCTTTCTGATCCTCTATTCCTCGAATATTCATGGCAAAAATGAGTACTCGTTCTTCTCCTGCAAAGAATCCTGAACACAGCAGTCCATTAAAGAGTCAGGGTTTAACCAAAAACCCTTCAATGGAGCTTTGTCGATTTACTGATCCTGAAGTTGATCAATTTCGCTCATGTTTCCCTGATGGCACCATTTTTCGTCCTTTTGATTCTTCAACAAAAAGCGAATCTGTCTCAGACATTCGGATCACTTTCCCTGCAGCCCCTTTTCAGATCGGGTTCACTTATCCCTTCCCTGTTCTTACACAGGGATTCTTCACACTTACCGGCCTATGCTACATCCAAGCTATGCCGTTGGTGTGGAGGGTCATGTACTATAACAACCCTCCTAAATTATTTCCGACACCCCTAAAATATTTAAAACGCCCCAATATGTCTTAAAATACATCCTGTATACGAGAAATGGCCTTAAATACCTTTAATTTTATTTAAATTAAATAAAAACGAAATTCCTGTGGCGCTCGCGGGCCGCGAAGACTTTGTCTTCGGGCTATCGGGGGAGCGACATCTCAAGACCAGTACGACACCTTGAGCTGCCACGTGGCAGTCTCATGTCCAAGCTACACCTGGCAAATCAGCAAACCTAGCCCCTATAACCCTACATCGCGGGCCGCGAAGACCCCTTCTGTTTCTTACACGGGCCGCGAGAAAACCAAAATCAGACCCTATAAATAGGATCGATCGGATTTCATTTTCCGTCGCTCACATCTGAATCTCTCTCTCAATTTATGAAGAATTAGAAATTATAAACGGGCATTATACCCCCTAAATAACGAAGTTCTGCCTCGTTGTAAGTATTTTAACCCCCGGTTACGTATTAGATACGCTGCCCGATTGATTTAGCGCTCCGTAACGGCTGTCGAGGTTCTGCCCGATGTAGTCGTTGGAATTCTGTCTCGGGGAGGGTATAACTAATGTAAATATTGGGTTATTATACTAACACGTGTGCATTGTTTAATTAATAGATTATAACCAGGAAAACACCATGTAATACCCCGAACCTTAATGTACTGGTTATAAACATATGAATTATGCAATTTATATTTCATATATTGTTAAACGAGTAAGATGATTGTGTGAAAGGTGAAATATCTTGACAAGCCTTGGCTAATATATGAGACCGTTTAATATTAATAATTAAATATATTATTTTTTACCTTACTCCGTTTTTAATGAAACTTAGGTTAAAACGTAGATAAAAATATGCTCGTTCTAATGACATATTCGTCGTTTTATAAAATGTCATATTTTAAAAGTTATACGAGAAAAACGAGTGAAGCAGCTTAATTAATATATATAAGCAAGCAAGCTAGCAGGTCAAGCAGGCAGGTAGGCACGTCAATTGAATCCCACATCGACCAGAAAAGGTTTTGAGGTGCTTGCTTGCTTTAAATAAGAGTCTCAGTAGTTTGTTTAGGTACCAGTTTCTTTAATGGAAACGCTCTAGTATAGAGAATCCCGAGTAGACGATACCCCGTTGGGTGTTGTTAATAGTCTCTTTTGGAGCGCGAGTAGGAGCAGGAGTAGGGAAACTCTACATCAACGTGTCGTAGAGAGTTTTAAGGTATGCTCTCGTTTACGTTTATGTTTAGTTATTTATTATTCAATTTTAGTAGTTAATAGGAGTATTATTATTAGTAGTAATATTATTATTAGTAGTAGTGGTAATGTTAGTATTATTTTTAGGTACTAGGGTTATTGTCAGGGGCGGGTATTGGGTAGCCTAGCCTTAGTTAAGCATAGACTGATCAACCATGCTTAAACAAGGCAGCACTAACCAATATCCAACCATGATAATGACTAGTTAGGTGTACCATTACCTAACCTAGGATTATGTAATTGTGTTAGGACCTTGAGACATAACCCAGTTGTACTAGCGGCAATTAAGCAATTGCTAATCAGGTGAGTCATCATACTTGTCTTTTAAACTGTGATAGTATACTCGTCCATAACTGGTAATAATGAGAATGCTGCAGTATGCATGTGTCAGTAGGGGTATATGGGATCCTATTATGCTTAATGAGGTGTGTCACTCTGGGAAGGGTAATAAGGTGTTGTACCAACAGGCACTTCGTGCTTATAAGGTCCAGCGACACACACTCATACCTATGTGACGGCCGTAGGGGGACACAGCTGGAGGACCAGTATGTCTCTTGTACGGTGGTTTGTGACAAGTCAAATGTGACCTATAAGGTTCAATGAGGCCCAACCTGACTATAATGTGGTCACATGCCCATATTGTGTATGCATATAATGTGAACTGTGGTCTGTCTTTATAAAAATTGTATAGTATGAGCTCACCAGTATATATATGATGTCGTTTTGAGTATACTTATCTCAGGTGAGTCATGAGGAAAGCTATAGGAACTACTTGACAGTTGTGGAGTTTTAGAAGATCAAGGAGTTCTTAGTTGCCAAAAGTTTGTAAATAAATAAAGTGTTGTACTCAGACTATTATAAGTTTTAATGAAAGTTTAGTTTGTTTCCGCTGTAAGTGTATCAATTGTGCACAATCACCCGGGTTACGGGGTGTGTGTTACAGTTGGTATCAGAGCCCGAGGTTTTAGCGAATTAGGTATTGCAGGAATGCCTAAGCTTTAACCAGTAGTTCTCTAAAGATTAATAGCACACTCAGACTAGGCCAAATAACATGTTCTCAAGAAAAGTACTTGCATAGTCAATTGAGTGACGCTAGAAGAAGTAAACTATGTTGTGCCTTTTTATGTGCTATATACATATATATATATATACACACATATATATCTCTATGTGATGTATATAGTTGTTATATTATAATGATGTATCATACATACTAGTAACTCTTTATACTCATATTCCTATAGGAAGGAGACAATGTCTGAACATAGAGATGAACAAGGGTCTAGAAATAATCAGAATAACAGAAGGAGAGAGGAAGGTTCTTATAGGACTCGAACTCCCTCTCACAATGTCAGGTCCCGGTCTAGTACAAGCATGCGTCTAAATACTGAGGATATCCACAATATAGCTGTGGAAGTGGCTAAGGTAATGAAGAATGCACAAACCGGTAATGTTAACCAATCTGGAGAACGACATGAAGAAAGCTCAGCAGCCTCCACGCCAGTACAAAGGGAAGGAATGGGCGAAAGGAAAAACACTATTGCAACCATGCCACCAGAAGGAAAAGGTGAATATTCCAAATCAAAGGAATGTACTTATAAGCACTTCATGTCCTGTAAACCTCAGTCCTTTGATGGAAGAAAGGGAGCACTAGAAGCTCAAGACTGGCTCAACAGAATGGAGTCAGTATTAGACATATGTGAGTGTGATGACTGCAACAAAGTACGGTTCGCCGTACATATGTTTGAAGCTGAAGCCCTTCACTGGTGGAACATTGTGGTCCGAACAGAGGGAAAAGAAAAGGTTAAGGAGATGAAGTGGGAGGAGTTTATTCATAAGTTTCTTACTAAGTATTGTCCTCCTAGTGAGACTGAGCAACTGGAAGTGGAATTCTTTCAGTTAAAAATGGGAAATAAAACCTATCGAGAGTATGTTTCTCGTTTCAACGACATATCTCGACTGGTTTCTTATTTAGCATTGACTAAGGAACAACTGATCAATAGGTTTATTTGGGGTCTACCCTCTGAAATGAGGGTGTTTATCAAATACAAATCCCCCAAGACTTTTGCAGAAACTGTTGAGGCTGGCGCCGTCATGGCTGGCGAGATGATTCTGCGGCAGGCTGAATCTCCCGCACCAAAAAGGAAGTGGGAAGAAAGAAAGGGGGACACCCGGAATAACAACTTTAAAAGGCCTAAAACATTTCCTCAATGTCAAAATTGCAATCGCTTTCATACGGGGGAATGTCGTTTTCCTTGTCCAAATTGTAAAAAGACGGGTCATGCCCTTCAAGAATGCAAGGAAAAGAAGAAGTGTTTCGAATGTGGAGACCCTAACCACATGAGATCCGAATGTCCCGAACTCGAAAGAAATAATAAGACACAACCATATCAGCCAAAAGGGCGTGCATTTGTACTCACCACGGAAGAAGCCAAGACCAATACAGGCATTATCACGGGTACGTATCTCGTAAATGATGTATATGCGCTTGTGTTATTTGATACCGGTGCAAATAGAAGTCTAGTGTCGACTACCTTTAGACCTTACTTGAACCAGGCGTCCCAAAACCTAGATCATGCCTTTATAGTAGAAATGGCTGATGGAAGTCAAAGAGAGATAGTTGATATAGTTAAGAATTGTAAAATAAGCTTAAACAACCATGTTATCCCTATAGACCTAATGCCTATGGAACTTGGAGAATTCGACATAGTCATTGGAATGGACTGGTTGACACCATATCAGGCGGAAGTTATATGTGACAAAAGGATCGTCCGACTCTGATTACCCAACGGCAAACAGCTAACTGTATCGGGAGACCGCACTGACAAGACTAAGAACCTCATCACGATAGCACAAGCACATAAGTGCCTAAGGAAAGGGTATGTTGCCTTTTTAGCATATGTTGTAAACACTACAGAAAAGCATAAGGTCGAGTACGTGCCAGTAGTACGAGAATACCCCGAAGTGTTTCCCGATGAGCTCCCGGGACTACCATCGGGTAGACAGGTTAAGTTTCGCATTGACCTAGTTCCCGGTACATCACCGATTGCTAAGTCGCCGTACAGACTAGCCCCGACAGAAATGCAAGAACTCAAGAAGCAACTACAAGAGTTGCTTGACAAGGGGTTTATCCAACCTAGTTCGTCGCCATGGGGAGCACCCATCTTGTTTGTCAAGAAGAAAGATGGGACGATGCGCATGTGCATCGATTATAGAGACTTGAATAAAGCCACTATAAAGAATAAATACCCTTTACCCAGGATCGACGACTTGTTTGATCAATTACAAGGGGCAAGTTATTTCTCTAAAATAGACTTGAGGTCTGGTTACCACCAAGTGAAAGTTGCACTAGAAGACATACCTAAGACTGCCTTCAGGACGAGGTATGGTCATTATGAATTTTTGGTAATGCCATTTGGATTAACCAACGCACCTGCAGTGTTCATGGACCTCATGAACAGGGTTTGTAAACCTTACCTTGATAAGTTTGTGATCGTTTTTATTGACGATATCCTTATCTACTCTAAGAATGAGGCAGAACATGAACAACACCTGAGAGCAGTCCTTGAATTGCTCAAGAAAGAAAAACTCTATGCAAAGTTCTCTAAGTGTGAATTTTGGATACATGAGGTGCAATTCCTAGGCCACGTGATAAATGAATGTGGAATACAAGTTGACCCTGCAAAGATTGAGGCCATCAAGAAATGGGAAGTACCAAAGAATCCCACTGAAATTAGAAGATTTCTGGGGTTAGCAGGATACTATAGAAGGTTTATTCAAGACTTCTCAAAGATTGCAACACCATTAACCACACTAACCCAGAAAGCCTCTAAGTTTAATTGGGGACCTAAACAAGAAGAAGCTGTAACAACTCACACCAAAACTATTATTTATTATTATATTTTGTCCAAAAGGAAACCCTAATTGAGAAACCCAAGTGATCCTGCATAACCCCTAAAATTTTCAGAACAATCGGAATCAGGATCAGGGCCCCTAAAACTCAGGGGGGGGGGGGGGTAAACCCTAGTTAGTATTATCTAAACAGTTTTACGTGGAAATTGAATTTGAACAAACGACCAACTCACCTGAGCTACTGGGACACGGGGCTACCCTATGGTAGGGTGGTGCCCTTTGCGCCATGCGACAGCCCCTCGCGCCACGCGAGGGGGCTGTTTTTCCAGTATAAATAGAGGGGTGTGGGACTTAACATTCTGCGTTGGTTCGACGTTAAAACTCAAATCGTACACTGAGATATCGTATAAACAGTCCCAAAACACACACAATCACGAAACACTGCCGCAACAACAGGGTAATAACTCGATCGCTGCTACGATTCAATGTCCGATCGATTGAAACTATCCAATGGATGTTTAAGTGCTGCCCACATTAGGGTTATGCTTTGTCATTCGTCGTGAATTCGATGGATGTTTAAGTATCGCACTTTGTCATTCGTTGTGAGGGTTTAATCTCGTGAGTTATCGTAAATGCTGTATTAGTTACTGACCTAGTTCGTGTGCATGTTATTAATTTAGGTTACAAGGCTAATCAGTAGGCTAAACTCTGCTCGTATAAACTTGCAATGTGAGTTATTCTCTTTTATCAAAAGTATTTTACAATACTCCATTTTCAAATGTTATAATTACAGGGATTAAGTCGTGGTTATCTTAATCACTGGCTAGTGGGGGTATTGTACACATTACTAATTTCTCACGGTTAGGCTAATAAATCCTAACAGTGATAAACGTCACTACTTGGGGAAAGACCCAATAATGGTATTACCATCGTCACCAGGTGACACGGCGCCAGATAAAAATAAGATAGAAGCCATTGTAATCGCTCTTATGCTGTAATTGATAACTAAATGTGTCGTTTTATCAAATTTGAATAACTCGCCAGCATTTCCCCGCTGATAAAATATTTTCAAAACATGTTTCAGGCGACCTGCTGTAAATCAAGGAAACGTGCTACGGAGCACTAACCAGCTTGAAGAGGTGGCTCAGTTAAAATGAATAAACATGTTTTATAAATCAGGGAATTTACTTGTAAAATTCCTCTATTGTAAATTACGGGGTTTATCCCGCATTATGGAATAAAATAATCGGGCATTTCAAGTTTTAAAAGATTCCGTGAAAATCTTCCGCTGTCGCATCATTTAATAAATACCACGGGTTCCTGTCCCGCGGCTCCTGACCGGGTCAAACCGGGGCTGGGGCCGTGACAGGAAGAGGTGGTATCAGAGCCACTAATCGAGCCACTGAATTAAGCCTATTAAGTATTTAAATATACTTAATTTTCCTGATTGCCATTTTGTGATCATGTGTTTTATTAACTGACTACTTGTTAGTTACAGTATGGGTAAACAAAGACTCTCGGACCTCTATCATCAATTAGATAGTGTACCAAAAGATAAGGGATCCTCATCCCAATCAAATTCCTCAAGATACTCAGTAGATACTGAGGAGGGAATATTTGTTCGTAAAGCACAGTATGAGAAACCACTTTCTCATAATAAAAGAAGTTTGATTATTAGAAAAAGTCAAGAGAAAATAAAGAAATCCCAACCAAAAGAAGTGACAAATAATAAGGAAACTCAGAAAATAGGCAATAACCCACCATGGGAAGACGAGTTAGATGAAAAATGGACAGATCTCTACATGTTAGCCACTGTAGTAATAAATGTTAACCTCTAAACTGTCAACACCCTGGCTCAGTATTAGTACCCATATTATCCATAAGCCAGAAACTTTAATCTATTAAATAAACTACTAGTATATTTCAAAATTAGTTGTAATAAAAATAAAGTTGTTTCAATAAAAGGGTTTGTAAAATTACTTAGATTTTCTGATTGCCTTTCTGTGACTATGTGAAAATTTTAACTTAAAATTTTGTGTTTCTTCATAAATGCTAAAACAACATGAATGAATTATCTGAAGCTCTAGAGAATCTCAATCTCTATCCTGTGAAAATAGAAGTTTCCAGAGATTTTACTGGTTACTTGGCCGATGTGGAAGAACCTATTGAATTTCAAGCTCCACCTCCGGAGAAATCAAAGCCTAAGAAAAGAAGAAGATTTGTTGGTTGGGGGCGTGTGCGCAGAAGGAAACCATCAACTAGGAAAATTCCCAAGATAGAAAATCCTATGGATAAAGGAAAAGGAATAGAAATTGGAGAAAATTCTAAGCAAGAAATAGGAGAAAGCTCCCAGCAAACCAAGGAAATGACATTGCAGGAAGAGCTAGATTTCATACTAGCAAGCTGTGATACCATTAAGCCTGTCAATGAACCCATTTTCACTTATCCTGCTGAAACCCAACTTCCAATAAACCTGGAACCAGCCATCCCAGAACCTTTGATCCATACCCAACCTTTAGGAGAAATGGACGAGTGGTGGACCAACGACTGGCAATTTCAAAATCTTCTAAATAATCCTTATACCTTCTTCCCTCAATTTGACCCAGAACCTGCACCAAACCCGCCGATGAGCAATGAAAACTTGGCAGAACTCCGCCATTTTGGCGAGGAGCTAATGGATGCAGGAAATCGAATCCGGGAGGTAGGAGAACAGATCTCCTGGAAATATGACGAGAGGGAGCGTCGTTTCTGAAAACGACAACTGATGGGATAATATGGAATAGTGGAAGCATATGTTTAATAATAATAATAATAATAATATAATAATCAAAATAAAACGTGTAAAATAAAACAATAAAACTTGTGTAAGATAATCAGTGTGTACGGAAGCATATTATAATATATAAAAAACGAAAGTAAAAAAATTGACAATGTTGGCTATATATTTGTTTATGTGATTATGTGCGATTGTTTGTTATATTTGGTTGTTTCTTATTTTATACTAATCACTTATATATAAATTAATTACCAGATGGCACATGCTGGTAATGAACCTGATAATGAAGTGAATCAATCTGAGCATATCAATGAAGATCAATTTCTAAATAGGCAAGATATCGAGAATATCGTTGCTCAAGGGATAGCCAATGCTATTCCAGCAATACTTGTTGCTGCTAGAAATCCAATCGAACCTCAACAAATTATTCCTAGCAAACGCACACATGGTGATAATTTTAGTAATAGTGTAAACAGAGGTGGCAACCATACTAATAATAACGACAACTATGGGATACAAGCTCCACTCCTTAAGAAAATGAAAGTTGCAACTCCTGGTTGCACTTACAAGGAGTTTCTTGCCTGTAAACCGGTTGAGTTTGCAGGTAACGAAGGGGCGACTGCTGCACTACGTTGGATAGAGAAAAACGAGGCAGTCATTACAATAAGTAAATGTGCCGAGGAAGACAAAGTGATGTACGTGTCGCATTTGTTTAAAGAAGGGGCGCTAGAATGGTGGAATACAGTACTTCAAGCCAAAGGAAGAAACATGGCCTATGCCATGAATTGGGAAGAATTTAAAAGTCTGATAGAAAGAAAATTATGTCCCGAATATGAAAAGGAGCAAATGACAAATAAGTTCCTGAACCACCGAATGGTGGATGTAGACTGTCGAGGGTATACTTCGACATTCTTCGAATATGCGAGAATAGTACCAACCCTGGCTTCGCCAGAACCGGTGCTTATTTCCCGCTATATTTGGGGATTAATTGGCGAAATTCGTGACATTGTCAAAGCTGCGAGACCATGTACAATTGATGATGCTGTGGAATTAGCTAATACCTTAACGGACGGGCTGATACGCACAAGAGAAGAAACCCGGAAGAAGGATGTAGCCCAAAAGATTACCCAGGGATTCCGTATGGGTAATCGTAGCAATTTCAAGAGAAAAGGAACTAGGCAATCTTCTACTGGTCCATTTTGCAATGCCTGCAAAAGAAAGCATTTTGGAAGATGCAAAGGATATTGCAATTTCTGCAAAATTCCGGGGCACCAAGAAGAAGATTGCAGAAAGAAGAAAGCAACAGTTTGCTACAACTGCAGAGAAGCTGGACATTTTAGGCCAGACTTCCCAAAATTAGTCAAACCAGCTGATAACAAAGCTAAACCTGCAGAAGGAGCTACCAAGAAGAACGTAAGAGCCTTCCAGTTGACTACTCAGGAAACAGAATTAATTCCGGACGTGATAGCTGGTACGTTCTTAGTTCACAACGTCTATGCAAAAGTATTATTTGACTCTGGTGCAAACCAAAGTTTTATAAATACTTTATTCTGTCAAGCTCTTAATTTACCCTTAACCAACCTTAGACAGATTTTTACAGTTGAAACAGCAAATGGAAATTCTGTTAACATAAGTAAGGTTTTGCAAAATGTAAAGATAGAACTCTTAAGTCATAAATTCTCTGCAAACCTGTTACCTATGAATTTAGCAGGATTCAATGTGGTGTTAGGAATGGATTGGCTAGTAGCCAACCATGCTCGAATTCTTTGTGAAAAGAATACTATAGAAATTCATACACCCACAGGAGAATTAGTGATGGTTACAGGAGATAAGCCACGAAAGCCACTGAAATTCATTTCAGTAATGAAGTTGGCAAGTTATTCCAGAAAACAAGAAATGGTGTATATGATTTCTATAATCATTAACACGAAAAATAAGGAACTCAAAGAAATTCCTGTAGTATCAGAATACCCGGATGTCTTTCCGGAAGAACTACCTGGATTACCACCTAATAGGGAAGTAGAATTTAGAATTCATCTAATTCCTAGAACTACACCGATAGCCAAGGCACCTTATCGGTTAGCACCCACCGAAATGTTAGAATTGAAAAAGGAGTTAGATGAATTACTAAGCAAAGGATTCATACAACCTAGTTCATCCCCGTGGGGAGCTCCAGTGTTGTTCGTGAAGAAGAAAGATGGTTCGATGCGAATGTGTATCGATTATAGGGAATTGAATAAAGTTACAATTAAGAATCGATACCCATTACCTAGGATTGATGATCTTTTTGATCAACTTCAGGGGGCTAGATACTTTTCTAAGATCAACTTGCGCTCCGGATATCATCAATTGAAGGTACAAGAAGAAGACATACCTAAAACTGCTTTTAGAACTAGGTATGGTCATTACGAGTTTACAGTCATGCCCTTTGAGTTAACAAATGCTCCTGCAGCATTTATGGACATGATGAATAGAATCTGTAAACCGTACTTGGATAAATTTGTAATTGTCTTCATTGACGATACACTTATTTATTCCAAGAATCAGGAAGAGCATTGTCAGCACTTGCATGCACTCTTAACTTTGTTAAGAAAGGAGAAGCTTTATGCCAAATTCTTGAAGTGTGAATTTTGGCTACAAGAAGTGCAATTTTTAGGTCACATGGTGAATCACGAAGGAATTCACGTAGATCCCTCTAAGATAGAAGCAATTACCAAATGGAAGGTTCCGCAATCAGCAATGGAAATTAGAAGTTTTCTAGGGTTAGCCGGATACTATAGACGATTTATTAAGGATTTTTCCAAAATAGCTATACCATTAACTAAGCTAACCTGTAAAGCAGTTAAGTTTGAATGGGGACCTAAACAAGAAGAAGCTTTTAAAGTTTTAAAGCAGAAATTAACAAATGCTCCAATTTTAGCCTTACCAAAAGGAACAGAGGATTTTGAAGTATATTGCGATGCTTCAAAACTAGGATTTGGATGTGTGTTAATGCAGCGCAGGAAGGTAATTGCGTATGCGTCAAGGCAATTGAAAAAGCACGAAGAAAACTATACGATTCATGACTTAGAGTTAGGAGCCATAATTTTTGCCCTTAAGATTTGGAGACACTAACTGTATGGAAGTAAGTTTACTGTCTATACAAATCATAAGAGTTTAAGATATATATTTGGGCAAAAAGAATTAAACATGAGGCAAAGGAGATGGATGGAAATCCTAAGTGACTACGACTGTGATATTCAATATCACGAAGGAAAGGCAAATGTAGTTGCAGATGCCTTAAGTCGTAAGTATCATGAGAAACAACGACGAGTCCGTGCTCTTAGATTAAATCTGCAAATGGATTTAATGGAACAATTAAAGAATGTTCAAGAAACAGTAATCGAGGACGCTGCTGAAGGAATGAAGGGACGAATAAAAGAATTAGAGCAAGGAAATGATGGAATTTGGAGATTCCATAAGAAACGAATTGGGTACCTAAACAGGGAGAATTAAGAAATAAGATTCTAGAAGAAGCCCATAAATCTAGGTATACCATGCATCCTGGTAACAATAAAATGTACCAAGATTTAAGAAATAACTTCTGGTGGATAGGAATGAAAAAGGACATAGCTAGATATGTTTCTAAGTGTCTTACTTGTTCACAAGCAAAGGCAGAACACCAGAAACCTTCAGGACTACTACAACAATTAGAAATGCCTGTATGGAAATGGGAACTCATAACAATGGACTTCGTTACTAAGTTGCCCAAAACCAGAAAAGGTAATGATGCGATTTGGGTAATTGTGGATCGATTAACCAAATCAGCTCTTTTTCTACCCATGAAGGAAACCTTTAGCATGGAAAGGTTAGCCAAGTTGTATGTAGATGAAGTCGTATCCTTACATGGAGTCCCACTCTCCATTGTATCGGATAGAGATAGTCGTTTCACTTCCCACTTCTGGACAAGTTTCCAAGAAGCAATGGGAACCGGACCAAATCTAAGCACTGCATACCATCCTCAAACAGATGGACAAAGTGAAAGGACGATCCAAACTCTGGAAGACATGCTTAGGGCATGTGTAATAGATTTTGGTGGGAATTGGGAAAACCATCTACCTTTAATTGAATTCTCCTATAACAATAGTTACCATTCAAGTATTGAAGCTGCCCCATTCGAAGCATTGTACGGACGTAAATGCAGAACTCCAGTTTGTTTGGCAGAAATAGGAGAAAGTCAATTGTCAGGACCAGAAATAGTACAAGAAACTACCGACAAGATCACTCAAATCAAGGAAAGATTAAAGACGGCTTGAGATCTCCAGAAGATTTATGCCGATAATCGACGCAAGCCATTAGAGTTCCAAGTTGGAGACAAGGTACTCTTGAAAGTTTCTCCTTGGAAAGGAGTAGTTCGGTTCGGTAAGAAAGGAAAGCTGAGTCCAAGGTACGTAGGACCATTCCCAGTAATCCAACGTATAGGACCAGTTGCTTATCGCTTACAACTACCAGAGGAGTTAGCTGGAGTACATGATGTGTTTCATGTATCCAACCTCAAGAAATGCTTATCTGACGAATCTCTGGTAGTACCTCTTCAAGATATAGAGGTAAATGAAAAGTTGAAATTCGTAGAAAAACCGCTTCAGATAGAAGACAAAAAGATCAAGTTTCTCAAGCATAAAAGACTAGTATTAGTCAAAGTCAAATGGGATTCAAAGCGAGGATCTGAATACACTTGGGAGCTGGAATCGAAGATGAAGCAAAAGTACCCCTACTTATTCCAGTAAATCTCGAGGACGAGATTTTATTAAGGTGGGGAGGATGTAACAACTCACACCAAAACTATTATTTATTATTATATTTTGTCCAAAAGGAAGCCCTAATTGAGAAACCCAACTGATCCTGCATAACCCCTAAAATTTTCAGAACAATCGGAATCAGGATCAGGGCCCCTAAAACTCAGGGGGGGGGGGTAAACCCTAGTTAGTATTATCTAAACAGTTTTACATGGAAATTGAATTTGAACGAACGACCAACTCACCTGAGCTACTGGGACACGGGGCTACCCTATGGTAGGGTGGTGCCCCTCGCGCCACGCGAGGGGGCTGTTTTTCCAGTATAAATAAAGGGGTGTGGGACTTGACATTCTGCGTTGGTTCGACGTTAAAACTCAAATCGTACACTGAGATATCGTATAAACAGTCCCAAAACACACACAATCATGAAACACTGCCGCAACAACAGGGTAATAACTCGATCGCTGCTACGATTCAATGTCCGATCGATTGAAACTATCCAATGGATGTTTAAGTGCTGCCCACATTAGGGTTATGCTTTGTCATTCGTCGTGAATTCGATGGATGTTTAAGTATCGCACTTTGTCATTCGTTGTGAGGGTTTAATCTCGTGAGTTATCGTAAATGCTGTATTAGTTACTGACCTAGTTCGTGTGCATGTTATTAATTTAGGTTACATGGCTAATCAGTAGGCTAAACTCTGCTCGTATAAACTTGCAATGTGAGTTATTCTCTTTTATCCAAAGTATTTTACAATACTCCATTTTCAAATGTTATAATTACAGGGATTAAGTCGTGGTTATCTTAATCACTGGCTAGTGGGGTATTGTGCACATTACTAATTTCTCACGGTTAGGCTAATAAATCCTAACAGTGATAAACGTCACTACTTGGGGAAAGACCCAATAGTGGTATGACCATCGTCACCAGGTGACACGGCGCCAGATAAAAATAAGATAGAAGCCATTGTAATCGCTCTTATGCTGTAATTGATAACTAAATATGTCGTTTTATCAAATTTGAATAACTCGCCAGCATTTCCCCGCTGATAAAATATTTTTAAAACATGTTTCAGGCGACCTGCTGTAAATCAAGGAAACGTGCTACGGAGCACTAACCAGCTTGAAGAGGTGGCTCAGTTAAAATGAATAAACATGTTTTATAAATCAGGGAATTTACTTGTAAAATTCCTCTATTGTAAATTACGGGGTTTATCCCGCATTATGGAATAAAATAATCGGGCATTTCAAGTTTTAAAAGATTCTGTGAAAATCTTCCGCTGTCGCATCATTTAATAAATACCACGGGTTCCTGTCCCGCGGCTCCTGACCGGGTCAAACCGGGGCTGGGGCCGTGACAGAAGCCTTTAACACGTTAAAGCATAAGTTATGTAGCGCCCCAATACTGTCACTTCCTGAGGGAATAAAAGATTTTGCCGTCTACTGTGATGCATCTCACTATGGTATGGGATGTGTACTCATGCAAAGAGGCAAAGTGATTGCCTACGCCTCTAGACAGTTGAAGATACATGAACGGAACTACACAACCCATGATTTGGAACTTGGTGCCATAGTGTTCGCATTGAAAATTTGGAGGCACTATCTTTACGGTACAAAGTGCACTATCTATAGTGACCATAAAAGTTTAAAACATATATTTGAGCAGAAGGAGCTCAATATGCGTCAGAGACGATGGATGGAGTTATTAAGTGATTACGACTGTGTGATCCAATACCATCTAGGTAAGGCAAACATAGTAGCAGATTGTCACACCCCGATATTTCCACGTATTACCGGTGGGGAGTATCGTGACGTAGTTGATATCATCATAGTCAAACAACACAAATTTAAATGCACAGCGGAAGCAAAAGATAAAATATTACAAACCAATATAAAGTAATATCAAAGTATTACAAACGGAATGTAAAGGATCCACAGGCGGATCAAATAAAGATAATTGTTCAACAGATCTTAACATCTAAGCTTGCGAGACTCTTTAGTGATGCTAGCAGTAGCCAGCCTATTCCGATTAGTACCTGCACTTAGCCTTTTTGGGAAAATACGTCAGTTTACACTGGTAAATACAATTTAACTGACTCATTTTGAAAATGTTTAAGAAAATCGATTTGAATGCACGTGGCACAAAACTTTTTATAACTTGGGATAATTATTTATATATAAACTTGTAAAAGAATTACATGTTCGTTATACGTTCAGTAGCCCGGATTGACACCGGGTTAAAGATTAATAGACACACCACATGATATAGTCCAGCGGCGAGTTATTCCCGAAACCGGCGGTTATACCTTATTATTTATATATGCACCGTCGGGTGTACGCCTACACCCCGTGCTTAGGTCGTGGCCATTTCGTAAAATGATGCCAAGGTTATCCGGGACATGGTCATTAACCCCCCAAAGGCTTTAATCAAACAAAACAATTTAAACGGGACATTTCAATAAATTAATCTTCATACAATTAAAAATTCAATGCCCGACCAAGCGGTATTTTATATACCGTACCCCAAGCCCGTATAGGGAAAATAAGTTAAAAGTATTTACTTGAGCTAAATATAAATTCAATCCCAGCCATATATCAATTCAACAAGTACAGATAGCTTTTACTGGGCTCCTAAATCTGGAATGAAGGTTTTTAATAACCTATTAGATTCCTAACGGGTCTTAATTAAGCCTATGCTTAGACCGGTTAGTTTTAAAAGAGGGTATACGGTTCATAACGCATGATTAAGCGATGACCGATTTAGAATGTGGTTTAGACCCGACAAGCTTGTATACTTGTGTAATAAGGGTAAACTAAACACATTCTGGATTTTGAGATAAAAATGATAAGGTTTGACCCGTTTCGGCTAAACTATGCAAACTAGTTACATAAGCCGATCCGAACGCGATAAGTGCGTAACGGGTAACCAAAAGAGTCATGAATAGGTTTCCTAAGTTAATATGCCTTAAATATGTTGTGATATCAGTAGGATACCTTCCATTATGCCCAAAACGAATTTAAAACCAATTTATGCCCCGTAGGGGTATTTTGGTCATTTTAAAGGTTATAAGAGAGTTTAAATAATAATCTGAGGTACAGGTCTGATATAATTAGTAAAAATACTTAATTTAATAAGTTATAACAGTAGGGTATTACATATACGTAAAATTTATCATTTAAAACCAAACTATGCACCTTATGGGCATTTTGGTAATTTCACAAAGGCTTAAAAGGTCAAAACTGGAAATCTGAGTTTAAAACTTTTTCTTACTGTTAATATATAAAAATTTACTGAAAATATCAGTAGGCATCAAACCTTATATGTTTAAAATAGTTTTAATACATACTATGCGTTAAAAACGCTTAAAAAGGCGATTTTAAGCGATTTCCGGGTTTTATAAAGAAAGCTGATATTTTTATTATTCCAGAAGGCTAAAAATAATTTATTTATCATATTAGATCAGTAGAAAAAGGTTTGGGGTCAAAAATATTTGTAAAACTCATTTTATAGCCCAAAAGGGCAAAAACGGCAATTACCGAATCAAGCTTAGAACTCTATGTTATGCTCAGCCTAAAATTAAATAAAAATCTTCAAAAATCCCAAAATATTATATTACATCAGTGGGTAAAAAGTTTGGTATCAAAAATCGGGTTTAGATAGGCTATATGCTAATTACGCCGTTTAATTAATAAAAAGCTTTTCATTTACGCTAATGAGCATAACTCCTAATCTAGACCTCAAACTGATGTCAAATTTTAGGGATAAGTCTATAAATCAGTAATGAAGGGTTCTACTCTTTTACTTTTTCAAAAATCATGTTTTAAGGTCAAAAGGGCATAATAGTCAACATTTAAGCATTTAACGGAAACATGCATATGAATTGGATAACTAATGAACCAAGTTGTATAATCACAGAGGGTTATACTAACATGAAACCTGGTCCTAATAAGGCTCTAAGGCATTTCTAAACTATGCTCTAATGGGTCAGAACTAAAAGTCAAAGCAAAAGTCAATTTATGCGACTTTCGGTTCCGAACCGAGCCTAAACTGAAAATTGTCGGGTTGAACATGTTTAGACATGTTCTTACATTAATTACCAAGTTATATTAATGATAAAACAGGTTGCATGGCTCCTACATTGCTAATTATGCATTAATTTGAAAATAAGTTTTCTGTTGACTTTTTAAGATTAACTTTGACCCGACAATTGACCTAGTTAGAGTGGGAATCAGAGGGTGCCCTTTTAAGGGTTTATTGCCCACATAATTACCAACTCATAGGTACTTTCAATTTGAAATTTGACTGGAAAAATTTTAAATAATCACGAAGTCAAACTCTAATTACGATGGTTTGACTTTAAGCTAATTGACTAAGCTAAACTGAATTAAAGAGAGTTAAGGACACTTACAAAGGTCCTAAGCACGACTAGTGACTCCTAGGAAGGGTGCTTGAGCTCCAAAATTCTCCAGAGGTGAAGTTGTGAGAGTTTCCAAGTGCAAGTGTCCAATGTTGCAACTTGTGGGTTCTTATATAGGTGATTTGATCTAACAAGATGATGCCAAACAACTCTATGCATGGATTCAGATCATCACAACTGTCCCTAGTGCATGATATACCATTGGGGCAGCCCCTGGTATGTAAAAACAAGGTTTTGGGTTGGTTAACAGGCCTGAACTGGCACCTGTTCGCATTTTCTGATGTTGGGAGGTCCAGGTGGCCCGCGTAAGGTTCTGGTCTCACCTCACGCGCCCCGTGTGGGTGATCAGAACCAGCCAAACAAGTTTCCTTTATTACATTTCAGCCCCTGGTCCTTTTAAACGTGGTTTTAAGTTCCAAATTTGCATTTTTGACCCTCTAACTTAACTTTTAAGGGCTCCAAGACATATACAAACTTTGTTAAGTCCTTGGTTAACTTTGTGATCACCCGAAAAGCCTTAAGTTTCAACGTTGACGCTTTTAACCCCTCGTATACGAATATTGTCATAACTTTCTCATACGATAACGAAACTTGGTGAACTTTTATCACACATTCTAGTGAGCATAATTTATCATTACAAAGCTTCGGGTTTGCTAAAAGGTCACTCAGAGGTATACTTTAAACATATTGACACTTTTAGTCCCTCTAACTTGCAAAGTTGCGCGTAACTTTACCTATAGGCATAAAAACCTTAGACGGCCAATAGTTGGCATTCCTGAGAGTATAATCAAATATCATGAAGCTCCCGGTTTGTTAAAAGGTCACTCAGAGGTAAGAATTAACATGTTGATGCTTTTAACCCTTCATTGCGCAAACTTTCAATTAATTACGCAAACGGCTACACTCGATCGACAAGTGGCTCATTTGTGAACATAATCATCGTGAGAGGTTATTTAGAAACTTATTTTAGGTATGCTAACACTTCTAGTCCTTTCATAATCAAAGTTTTCGATTTTTCGAAAAATTAGTCCCTAAATTTCAATGTTTGACTTCATTAGGGTTCATTACACGTGTCAATACATCACTGGTCATGATTTTACGAGGTGTTACACAGATGCTCTAAGTAGAAAAGAGAAACCTCAACCAATAAGGATTCGTGCAACCAGAATAGAGGTTAAAACTAGTCTCTTAGATCAAGTTAAGAATATACAACAAGAAGCCTTAAAAGAGAATCATATTGTAAAAGAAAGAATGACTGGGAGACTGAAGCTACTGACAATGGGAAATGATAATATCCTTAGGTTCAACAATAGGATATGGGTTCCTAATTTTGGAGGACTGCAGGATACAATCTTAGAGGAAGCTCATAAGTCTAAGTATTCCATTCACCCTGGCAGTGATAAGATGTATAAGGATTTAAGGAGAGATTATTGGTGGCCGGGAATGAAGCAATCTGTTGCCCATTATGTGGAAAAGTGCCTTACATGCCTTAAGGTGAAGGCAGAACATCAAAAACCCTCTGGATACTTGCAACAACTAGAGATTCCAGAATGGAAATGGGAGAAAATCACCATGGATTTTATCATGAAGCTCCCAAGGTCAAGTCACAGTTATGATACTATTTGGGTAATAGTGGACAGACTGACCAAGTCTGCACACTTCGTGCCAATTCGTGAGGACTATAAGATGAACAAGCTAGCTCAAATTTACATCAAAGAAATAGTCTCACGACATGGGGTGCCTGTATCGATCATATCAGACAGAGATAGTCGTTTCACATCTAAATTCTGGCAAAGTTTCCAACAAGAGTTGGGAACAAGCTTAATCTAAGCACTGCATATCATCCTCAGACGGATGGGCAGAGTGAACGGACTATTCAGACATCAGAAGATATGCTTCGGGCTTGTGTAATTGATTTTGGTGGAAGTTGGGGCACTCATCTACCACTCATCGAATTCGCCTACAATAATAGCTATCACGCCAGCATCAAAGCTGCACCATATGAAGCTTTATACGGAAGAAAGTGCCGAACTCCTATTTGTTGGACGGAAGTAGGGGAAAGTCAACTATCAGGACCAGAAATCATTGTGGAGACCACATAAAAGATCTAGCAAATAAAAGAAAGGATGAAAAGTGCTCAAGATCGACAAAAGAGTTATGCAGATCAGAGACGTAAAACCCTAGAGTTCCAACTAGGGGATAAAGTAATGCTTAAGGTATCACCTCTGAAAGGAGTGATTCGGTTTGGAAAGAAGGGAAAGTTGAAACCCCGATACATTGGGCCGTTTGAAGTAACAAGCAAAGTAGGACCAGTGGCTTATTGGCTAAAACTTCCTGAACAGCTGGCAGGAATACATAATACTTTTCATGTATCAAATTTAAGGAAGTGCCTAGTGGACGAAGCCCAACAAATACCCATGGAAGACGTACAGGTTGATGACAAACTCAACTTCATTGAAGAACCACTACAAATCGAAGATAGGAAGGTTAAAAAGTTACACAAGAAGGAAATCCCGTTAGTCAAAGTCAAGTGGAACGCACGTCATGGGCCCAACTTTACATGGGAATTAGAAAACATAAGGAAAGATAAGTACCCTCATCTTTTTAAGTGATGACAAATTTCGAGGACGAAATTTTTGTAAGGAGGGAAGGATGTAATACCCCGAACCTTAATGTACTGGTTATAAACATATGAATTAGGTAATTTATATTTCATATATTGTTAAACGAGTAAGATGATTGTGTGAAAGGTGAAATATCTTGACAAGCCTTGGCTAATATATGAGACCGTTTAATATTAATAATTAAATATATTATTTTTGACCTTACTCCGTTTTTAATGAAACTTAGGTTAAAACGTAGATAAAAATATGCTCGTTCTAATGACATATTCGTCGTTTTATAAAATGTCATATTTTAAAAGTTATACGAGAAAAACGAGTGAAGCAGCTGAATTAATATATATAAGCAAGCAAGCTAGCAGGTCAAGCAGGCAGGTAGGCATGTCAATTGAATCCCACATCGACCAGAAAAGGTTTTGAGGTGCTTGCTTGCTTGCTTTAAATAAGAGTCTCAGTAGTTTGTTTAGGTACCAGTTTCTTTAATGGAAACGCTCTAGTATAGAGAATCCCGAGTATACGATACCCCGTTGGGTGTTGTTAATAGTCGCTTTTGGAGCGCGAGTAGGAGCAGGAGTAGGGAAACTCTACATCAACGTGTCGTAGAGAGTTTTAAGGTATGCTCTCATTTACGTTTATGTTTAGTTATTTATTATTCAATTTTAGTAGTTAATAGGAGTATTATTATTAGTAGTAATATTATTATTAGTAGTGGTAATGTTAGTATTATTTTTAGGTACTAGGGTTATTGTCAGGGGCGGGTATTGGGTAGCCTAGCCTTAGTTAAGCATAGACTGATCAACCATGCTTAAACAAGGCAGCACTAACCAATATCCAACCATGATAATGACTAGTTAGGTGTACCATTACCTAACCTAGGATTATGTAATTGTGTCAGGACCTTGAGACATAACCCAGTTGTACTAGCGGCAATTAAGCAATTGCTAATCAGGTGAGTCATCATACTTGTCTTTTAAAATGTGATAGTATACTCGTCCATAACTGGTAATAATGAGAATGCTGTAGTATGCATGTGTCAGTAGGGGTATATGGGATCCTATTATGCTTAATGAGGTGTGTCACTCTGGGAAGGGTAATAAGGTGTTGTACCCACAGGCACTTCGTGCTTATAAGGTCCAGCGACACACACTCATACCTATGTGACGGCCGTAGGGGGACACAGCTGGAGGACCAGTATGTCTCTTGTACGGTGGTTTGTGACAAGTCAAATGTGACCTATAAGGTTCAATGAGGCCCAACCTGACTATAATGTGGTCACATGCCCATATTGTGTATGCATATAATGTGAACTGTGGTCTGTCTTTATAAAAATTGTATAGTATGAGCTCACCAGTATATATATGACGTCGTTTTTTAGTATACTTATCTCAGGTGAGTCATGAGGAAAGCTATAGGAACTACTTGACAGTTATGGAGATTTAGAAGATCAAGGAGTTCTTAGTTGCCAAAAGTTTGTAAATAAATAAAGTGTTGTACTCAGACTATTATAAGTTTTAATGAAAGTTTAGTTTGTTTCCGCTGTAAGTGTATTAATTGTGCACAATCACCCGGGTTACGGGGTGGGTGTTACACACCAAGGAAAACCTAAAATAGCAATGTGAGTAATCTCCTTTCTGTAAACCTTTTTGTAAATTGTTTTTACAAAACCTTAATTATTTTAAATTATAATTAGCAGTGATTGAGTCTTTGTAATTCTTCAATTACTGCCGGTATGTTGGGGTTTTGTATACAAAATGTAGAACACGTTACCATTGGACAACGAGATTGCCAATGTGTAATATGACCCACCAGTCAGGATTGACAATACTGAATGAGTAATTGTGTAGATATAAACATTGTAATCGCTCTCAATACTGTTAAAGGATAAAATGTTTCTTGATTAAATTGGGATTCACTCACCAATATTTCCCACTGACAAATGTTTTTAAAACGCGTTTCAGGTAACAAAATGTGAAAGCCAATTAGAAGCCAGCTGGAGAGCACTGAAGGCTTGGAAAAATGTGGCTATAAAAGTTACCTAAATAAAGACGATGTTTTAAATTCAATAAATTAGGGTTTATCCCTATAAACATGTTTGTAATAGAAACTTGGGTTTTACCAATGTGTTTATTAATATAAAAATGTGGTATTTTACTCTGATAAAATATTTCCTAACTACGGTCCTGATGTAAATTCAGCTGCCAAATAATGAAAACCATGATACCACTTAATCTGAGTTCGCGTCCGCCCGATCCCAGGAGATAGGGGCCGGGGTTGCGACATGTACACACTAGAGCACATCATAGAACAGGAAGGTATAGACATAGGGATGTCCGAGTTGAGCCAACTGTATAATCTTGTAAGCCATGGTTCCTACCGATACCTCTTCAAGTCCAAACCCCAACAGCCTCACCCAATCTTGAAAACCACCAAGAATGACACTAACTGGAGGAATCAATTCTTCTTCGTGAGAAGGGATTCTATTCCAAACGGGAACCAACTTCCCAAAACGTGGAACACAGATGGTAGGATATAGGATCCTTAGATTAGGACAACCGGTAAGAATCTTTCTTTTCTGTTGAAGATAACTGATCCTTGTTTTTTTTTTTTTGCAGCTATCAGACTGTCTCATATTCAAGAATCACCTGTCACCAAGGAAAGAGTTGAAGCTTTCTGGAAGCTTGATCCTGCAATCAGAACATTCCCTCCAAAGTCAAAGGATCCAGGAAAAATTTCATCCACCTCCTACACCATGTCAAGTAAGTATCCATATATGTTTATATATAAATTTTTAATAAAATCAAAGTATGAATACTTATCTGTGTGTTATGCTTGTAGGTGCTGACAAATCCACAAAGTCTGCTACCAGGTTCAGCATTGCTGATCTTCAAGACATTGCCTCCCCTTGGTCCCTTAATAAAGAGCTGGCTGCAAGCCAAAGCAACCTTGAGCCTAAGGGCATGAGCACCAGGGATAAGGGAACCAAGAGGAAGAAGACTGATGAACCCACTGAAGGCCTCCCTCTCATGGAACGTCAGCTTTAAGAGTATTTCTCCGAGGTAAGGATACTGTATCCTAAAATTATATTCCCTTTCTGAGGATAACGGATCCTGATTATTAACTTCCTTTGTGCAGAAATTTGCTGAGGTTCAAATCCTCCTTGATCAGCATGTGGCTGAGGCTGAGCAGAAAAACCTAGACCTCCAAAAGATTGCCCTTGCCAAGGATAAGAAGATCTCTTCTCTTGAAAAGGACATCAACATGCTGCAAAAGGAGCTGCTTCTTGCTGAGATGACAGCCCAAAAAGAGAGGATGGAGATCATGGATGGGGCTAAACTTTCTGCTACCATTGCCATGCTGAAGATCAAGCTGCAGATGGCCAAGGAAGCTGAGGATCCTTCTTTTGACAGGTCTGCATGGGATTTGGAGGCCTGGAAGCAGAGGCTGGCTGAACTTGGAGACGAAGATGAACCTGAAGAGGTGCTAGTCCTTGAAGGTGGAGTCTGCAAGATCAAAGATCCTGAGGCGGAGGCAGCTGGTGGCATTGGCAAGGGTGGTGAAGAGAAGGTGGTTGAGGCAGCAAAGGTGTAGGCTGCATAAATGGGCGATGATGGATATTTCTAGACGCGGCCGGAGCCCATTTTTTATGATTTGGTAGTTGTTTTGGTTGATGGTGTTTTTATTTTGAACAATTATGGTTCGTAACTAAACAATTGTCTTTAGGGTTAAGGATCACTGATCCTTGGAACAATAGGGGGTAGCAAAGGTGGATGGGTCCTTCTGTTTGTGGAGGATGAAGCCTTTGATGCCCCTCATCTTTTATTTCCTGCACTTAATGAACCTTTAGTATGGACACCCTTTGCCAACCCAAGTGGACGGGCCACGTTTTGCTGGTAGAAACTTGGGTTGGCAACTTTGACAACCTTTCAAAGGGTTAACTTGATAAATAAATAAAACTTTAACTTTTGGCTACTTTTGTGTTATTGATTTTGAGTATATTTATTTATCAATTGTCATTGCATAATTTTATAACTTACAAGTTATTGAAAAACGTATTAAATGAATGCAAAAAATCAGTTTATGTTAAAGAATTTAGGATATGATCAAGGATCACATATCCTCTAATCATAAGTTTAAAAAAATCATATAATTTAGGATCATATATACTGTTGTCAAAGGATAAGGGTAAAATGATTAAACCATTAATAAGACTAAGGTTAATAAGGATCATACCAGAGAACCCAAGTTAGGATTCTATATCCTTAACACTTACAATTGTGCCAATCAAAGGATTAAATCTTGTAGAGAGTTAGGATCCTGGATCCTTAACTGTTTAGCTTTAGAAACCTGCAAGAGGATATAACTTGGGACTAAACCAATTGCAAAAGAAGATGTTAGTATCTGGGGACAAGCCCAACAATCTGGGGACAAGCCCAAAAACTGGGGACAATCCCAAAGGATCTTGTGTAAACTGGAGTATGGCCCAAACTGGCGACTATCCCAACTTAGTGACATGAAGATGCCAAAACCTTAGCTAACGTGAAAACGTTAGAAACCTTAGGAACGGATGTATGGTACATCTACCATTATACTTAGGATCCTAAATACAGCCAGTACAATGAAATTGTCAGCCCCTAAAGCAGGTACTGGTCCCATTGCCTTTAACTGCACTAGGATAATCGTGCGCAACTGGCGAAGGTGTAAGAACCTGATTCATTACCAGACTGGGGATCATGTATCCTCTGGACAAGCCCAATGAACTGCGCACTAGGGACAAGCCCAATGAACTGGGGATAAACCCAAAGACTTTGGAGAATCGATTGGATACTTGATCATTTGTTAAGAATACACCTACTTATGCAAAACTCAAAACTTGATGAAAAAGGATAAAGGATCCTGAATCTTTCTCCTTATAATTAAATAATTTAAAGAATAAGAGAAATAATGATGAAATCATTACCAGACTGGGGATCATGTATCCTCTGGGGATCCTTAATACGTATTGGGCATGAAGATAACCAAGGATCCTGGATCCTTCTTACATGAAGTATTTCTTCAAATGGACAACATTCCAAGCCCTTGGTAATAGATCACCTTCCATAGTTAATAAGAGATATGCCCCCTTTCTTGCCTCAGCTTCAATCAGATAGGGGCTTCCCACTTTGGTGCTAACTTGCCATCAACAGGATTTGTGGTATTTTGGAATGATTTCCTCAACACCATATCACCAACTTGAAACTTTCTGATCCTAACATTCTTGTTATAGGCCCCAGCCATCCTTTGTTGATAGCTAGCCAATCTTATCCTTGCTAAATCCCTGAGCTCTTCTATGATATCCAAATCTTGAACCATGTTTTCAGCATTTCCTTCAGGATCACGGATGCTTGTTCTTGCAGTAGGGACTACCATCTCTGTAGGGATCACAGATTCAGCTCCAAACACCAAAGAAAATGGAGTTTGACCAGTAGCATTCTTGGGAGTTGTTCTATCAGCCCATAACACATAAGGTAGCTCTTCTGCCCATTTCCCTTTATTGGATCCAGACTTCTTCTTCAAGTTGTTGATGATGATCTTGTTAGATGATTATGCTTGACCATTAGCTTGTGGGTGGACTGGTGTTGATGTTATCATCTTAATCCCCCAGCTGTCACAAAAGTTAGTAGTTCTACTCCCAATAAATTGGGATCCATTATCACAAACAATTTTCAGAAGGTATGCCAAATCTAGTAATGATGTTTCTTTTAATAAAGGATATCACTTCCTTTTCTCTGACTTGTGCAAAGGCCTCAGCTTCTATCCATTTGGAAAAGTAATCAGTCATAGCAAGCATAAACACTTTTCCTCCTGGTGCCTTGGGAAGTTTGCCAACTATATCCATTCCCCATCTCATGAATGGCCAGGAAGAGGATATAGGATGCAGGAGCTCCGCTGGTTGATGAAGGATATTGCTATGTCTTTGACAAGCATCACATTTCTTTGCATAATCCACAACATCCTTGTTTATGGTAGGCCAATAGTATCATGTTCTAAGGATCCTTGAGAATAGTGCTCTGCCCCCAGTGTGGTTTGCACAATCTCCTTCATGAAAATCCTTCAGAACTTCTTGAATTTCTGGATCCTCGATGCACCTTAGATATGGACCTACAAGAGATCGTTTATATAATATGTTATTTAGTGTTGTAAATTGAGATACCTTGACTTTGAAAGCTTTAGGATTTTCTCCAGTAGGGATCTCTCCATGTTGTATATATCTCAGGATTGGAAGGATCCAGGATCCTGAACTTGACTGTGCACCATCACTAGGTATGATTGCAGAATCCTCCACTATCTCCATGGCTGTGTTATCCTCTATAGTAGGAGTTAACATATGAATAATTGGTATCCTAACATCCTCTGGAATTTTCAATGATGATTCAAGGTTGGCTAAAGCATCAGCTTCTGCATTCTCTTCCCAAGGTACCTGTGTTAAACTAAAAGAAGCAAAAGAGTCTGCCAATTTCTTGACTATCTCTAGATATTTGATTAGCCTTTCACCTTTAACAACATAAGAACAATTAAAGTGGTTAGTAATTAACAAAGAATCTACATGTACCTCAAGATACCTGATCCTTATGTGCTTGGCAATTTGCAAACCAGCTATTAAGGCTTCATACTCAGCCTCATTATTAGTAGTTTGAAACTCACAAGCAATTGAGTAGGGTATAATGTCCCCCTGTGGCGATTTTAGTAGTATGCCTAGTCCAGTTCCCTTGATATTTGAAGCCCCATCTATGAAGAGTATTTAAGGATCCTTAGTCTCTTCAAGCTGTTGAACTTCCAATTCAGCTTCCCTTTGTAGATCACTACTGAAATCAGCCACAAAGTCAGCCAAGGCTTGAGATTTAATGGCAGTTCTTGGTTCATATTTAATATCATATGCACTAAGCTTGACTGCCCACTTTGCCATCCTTCCTGACATTTCAGGTTTCCTGTGAACATTCTTGATTGGAAAATTAGTTTTAACAATAATAGGATGAGTTTCAAAATAATGGTGTAATTTAGTAGATGCCATTATTAAAGCAAGAATAAGTTTTTTTCTAAATGAGAATACATGGACTCAGCATCAAGTAGACTTTTACTTACATAGTATACAGGATGTTGAGTACCTTTATGATCCTTAACAAGGACTGCACTTACTGCCTTAGAAGAAACTGCTAAGTATAAGGATAATATATCCCCTTTTTCTGGTTTCATTAAAGCTGGAGCTGAGAATAGGTAATCCTTAAGGGCCTTGAGGGTATTCTCATGCGTTTTAGTCCACTCAATTTTTTTTGTTCTTTCTCAGGATGTCATAGAATTCTTTGCATTTCTCTGATGACTTTGAGATGAATCTGTTTAAGGCTGCGATCTTTCCTGTCAATCTTTGCACATCCTTGGCATTGGCAGGAGACTTGATATTCATAATCGCCTTGATTTGTTCTGGACTTGCCTCTATCCCTCTTTTTGTCACCATATATCCTAGGAACTTGCCAGCTTTTACACCAAAGAGGCACTTGGAAGGATTCAGTTTCATGTTGTATCTATCAAGGATATCAAATGCTTCCTCCAAATCTTTAAGGTGATCCTCAGCTCTCTTGGACTTGACTACCATGTCATCAATATAGACTTCCATTGTGTGTCCAATTTGCTCTTTAAACATCATATTTACTAGCCTTTGGTATGTAGCACCTGCATTCCTTAGTCCAAAGGGCATAGCAATATAACAATAGATACCAGTAGGGGTCATAAAGGCTGTATCCTCTTGATCAGATGGTTCCATCTGAATTTGTTGGAATCCAGATGAAGCATCCATAAAAGTTAACAACTCATGACCCGCTGTAGCATCCACTATGGAGTCAATGTGGGGTAATGAGAAAGGATCCTTGGGACATGCCTTATTTAAATTAGTAAAATCGACACATACCCTCTGTTTTGGTCAAAAATCAAGCTAGGATAATACAACCAAATCTTTTGTTGTGAGGTGTGATGCTTGAATCGATGAACAAATGTATGAATAACTTGCAAATGAAATGAACAAGTGACACAAGGATTTATACGAGGAAAAAGCCCTTGATCAAGAGTTGATCTCCGGCATAAAAAACCTCGGGTGATGGAAACTACCGATCACCAACTATAATTAAACAAATGATCTTTACAACTCGGGATGATAACAAGCTTGTTACAAGGATCACTATAGTGCAATGTGTATGAAATCGCTAAATGAACTGTTGAGAGCTTGCGAGAGTGTCAATGTTAGCTAACTTAGCCAATTGTTCTAATTCAAGCTTGTTATCCCCTTTTAAAATTAGAAATAACTAGATAACTAACTATCCGCAAAAGGTGCTAGCTTCCCACGATCTCCATAACGTTCACGAAGGCTATGCACGTGTGGAATATTGAGGGCAAATTCCCCTGGAACATCGGTAAGACCAATTCCAACGTGTATACTCCTGCAAAACAAACTTAAACATAGTGAAGGCAACCGTTAGTATAAGGATAACAATAAGGATCCTGAATCCTGATCCTGCAACGTCTTTTGAGGATCCTTAATTCAAACAGAATTGAGGATCCGTGATCCTGGCAGTACTTGAGGATCCGTGATCCTTAGGTTTAGAAAATCTATCCCTAACAATTGCCCCCAAAATATGAGGAGTAAAACGTAAATTAACGAGTCGTATTTTTTTAATCTTATCTGCAACTAACTAGCCAACAGAATTATAGCCGTTTGAGTCGAACTAGCCGTTACACATCATACGTCATTGAAGTGACAATCATGCAGAATCATCATTATATATAGGTTAGAGATAAGGATCAATTTGCATTTAAATTCTAGCGATACTCCCTTTAAATCCTCATTCAAAGATCAATCAGGTATCTCTCTCCTCCTTCTCTCTTCATCTTCTTACTATGTTCTTCTTCAAAATCTTTAGATCACAATGAAGCTACGATCCTCCCCCGCCAAGGATCACCAGAAAGATAGTCCTTTGAAAAGCCAAGGGATTATCAAAAATCTTTCGAAGGAACTCTACAGCTTCACCGATCCGGAGATTGACCGGATTCGCCACTGTTTTCCGGCGGATACCGTCTTCAAGCCTTTTGACCCTTCTGCCAAGAGTGATTCTGTCTCGAACACCTAGGTTGCTTTTCTGGCTACCCCATTTTTGATAGGATTCTCCTATCCCTTCCCTGCCTTCACCCAATCCTTCTTTTCCCTCACCGGCATGTGCTATATCAAGGCCATGCCAATGATGTGGTGGGTTTTATATACCTTAGAGAACATCATTGAGCAGGAAGGCATAGAGTTGGGAATGTCGGAACTGGCTGAACTGTATAACCTTGTGAGCCATGGTTCACACCGCTATTTGTTCAAACACAAACCTGGTGATTCTCACCCAGTCCTCAAGACCACAAAAAACGATACCAACAGGAAGAAGCGTTTCTTCTTTGTTAGGAGGGACTCTATTCCTGATGGGAAAGATCTCCCCATAAAGTGGACCACCCATGGTAGGATATAGGATCCTTATAGAAGGATCATAGGATGATTCTATTTCTGTTGAGGATAACTGATCCTTTTCTGTCTTTTTGTGCAGCTATCTCAGTCTCTCATATCATTCCATCACCTGCAACAAAAGAGAGGATCGCTGCTTTTTGGAGCCTTGATCCTGCAATTAGATCATTCCAAGCAAACACAAAGGATTCTCAAGAAGTATCCTCCGGTTCAGTAAACATGTCAAGTAAGTGTTTAAATTTATGTATGAGTAAATAAATATAGATTAAGGATACTTATCTGTTATTTGTCCTTTGTAGGTGCAGGAAAATCCTCAAAGTCAACCACTCGCTTCAGCGTCACTGATCTTGACACTGTCTCTGGCCGGTCCGAAAAGAAGAAATCTGCTGCTAGCCCAATCGTTCCAATCCCTAGGCCTGTCACCTCCAAGGGCAAGGGAGGAAAGAAGAGGAAATCCACTGAAGCTGATAACCTTGAAGGCCTGCCCCTCATCCGTCATCAGTTTGAAGAATACTTCAATGATGTAAGGATCCTTGATCCTTAATTCTATCATGTCCATTTGAGGATAACTGATCCTGAATTGTACTCTTCTTTCTTTGCAGAAATTCGCTGAGATCCAGATGCTCTTTGATGCCTATGTTGAAGAGGCTGAGCAGAAGGAGCTGGACTTCCAGAAGATCTTCCTGGCTAAGGATCAAACCATCTCCAACCTTGAGAAAGAGCTCAACTTGGCAAAGAAGCAGGTGGTCATGGCCCAGATCACTGCTGATCAAGAGAAGAATGAGGTGATGGAGGATGCCAAGCTCTCTGCTGCCATTGCTATGTACAAGACCAAACTGCAGATGGCCCAGGAAGCTCAGGATTCTGGCTTTGACAGGACCAATTGGGACCAGGAGGGCTGAAAGGCTAGGCTGGCTGAGCTGGATGATGAAGAGGAGGCTACAGAGGTCTTGATGCTTGAGGCAAGCGGCAGCGGGGCTAAGGATCAGGCTGGTGATGCTGGAACTGGAGGGGCTGGTGATGGTGATGCAGCGAAGGTGTGAGCTGCAGAAATGGGCTATAATGGATTTATCTAGACGCGCCCGGAGCCCATTTTTTATGGTTTGGTAGTTGTTTTTTGTTTGATGGTGTTTTTCTCGAACAATGATGGTCTGTAATAACTTAGACAATAGTTTTTAGGGTTGAGGATCATGGATCCTTGAACAATAGGTAGGATAATGGGTGGTGGATGGATCCTCTGTTTGGGGGATGAAACCACTTGTTATCCTTCCGCCTTTATTTCCTGCATTTAGACCTTGTTAATATGGACACCCTTTGCCAACCCAAGTGGACGGGCCACGTTTTGCTGGTAGAAACTTGGGTTGGCAATTTTGACAACCTATAAAGGGTTTAACTTTTGGTAAATAAAATCTTAATCTTTTGACTATCTCATGTGTTGTTTCATTTGTGAATACTTTACCTTTCAGTTGCTATTATATACTTTGTTTGAATTCATAAGTTGAGAATAAAAGTTTAATAGATCATGTCAAAAAGTTTAGGATATGATCAAGGATCAAATATCCTATAATCGATAAATTAAAAAGAGTAGTGTAATTTAAGGATCATGTGTCTTGTTGTCAAAGAGTAAGGGTCACTTACATAAATAAAAAATAAAATCAAAGTGATCAAGGATCATACCTGGGAATCCAAGTTAGGATCCTAAAAATTTAACATTTACAATCAGGATAACCAAAAAACAAACCTTAATAAAAGGTTAGGATCAAGGATCCTTAGCTGTTTAACTTCAAAAACCTGAAATGGAACACAACTTGGGACTAAGCCAAATATAAGAGAAGAGTTAGCAACTGGGGACAAGCCCAACAATTCTGGGGACAAGCCCAATATACTGGGGACAAGCCCAAAAAACTGGGGACAAGCCCAAAAAACTGGGGACAAGCCAAAAGGATCTTGTGTAAACTGGAGTATGGCCCTCACTGGCGACTATCCAAACTTAGTGACATGAAAATGCCAAAACCTTAGCTAACGTGAAAACATTAGAAACCTTAGGAACGGATGTATGGTACGTCTACCATTATACGTAGGATCCTGAATATAGCCAGTACAATGAAATTGTCAGCCCCTAAAGCGGGTACTGGTCCCATTGCCTTGAACTGCACCAGGATCATCGTGCGCTACTGGCGATACTAGGGACAGGCCCAAAAACTGGGGACTAGCCCAAATAACTGGGGTCAAGCCCAAATAACTGGGGTCAAGCCCAAATAACTGGAAACTTCTGTGGATACTCAATCCTTTGTTAAGGAAATGTCAACCTTCTGCAAAACTCAGAACTAAGTGAAAGAAGGATGAAGGATCCAGGATCCTTCTCCTTGTATATAAGATAATTAAAGAATTAAATAGATTAAAATTAGATCATTACCAGAATGAGGATCATCTATCCTCTAAGGATCCTTCGAGGATATCGGCCATGAATGTTGCTAAGGATCCTGAATCCTTATTACATGAAGTATTTCTTCAAGTGGACAGCATTCCAAGCTCTTGGTAGTAAATCACCTTCCATTGTTAGCAATCGATATGCCCCCTTTCTTGCCTCAGCTTCAATCAGGTAGGGGCCTTCCCACTTTGGTGCCAACTTTCCATCAGCAGGATTTGTGGTATTCTGAAATGCTTTCCTCAATACCATATCACCAACTTGGAACCTCCTGATCCTGACATTCTTATTGTAGGCTCTAGCCATCCTTTGTTGATAACTAGCCATCCTTATCCTTGCCAAATCCCTGAGTTCTTCTATGGTATCCAAGTCTTGAACCAAGTTTTCAGCATTTCCTTCAGGATCACGGATGCTTGTTCTTGCAGTAGGAACCACCATCTCTGTAGGGATCACTGATTCTGCTCCAAATACTAAAGAGAATGAAGTTTGGCCAGTGGCATTCTTGGGAGTTGTCCTGTCAGCCCATAGTACATAAGGTAGTTCTTCTGCCCACTTTCCTTTCTTGGATCCAAGCTTCTTCTTCAAGTTGTTGATGATGATCTTGTTGGATGATTCTGCTTGACCATTAGCTTGTGGGTGGACTGGTGTTGATGTTATCATCTTAATCCCCCAGCTGTCACAAAAGTTAGTAGTTCTGCTCCCAATAAATTGGGATCCATTATCACAAACAATTTCAGAAGGAATACCAAATCTAGTAATGATATTTCTTTTAATAAAGGATATCACTTCTTTCTCTCTGACTTGAGCAAAGGCATCAGCCTCTATCCATTTAGAGAAGTAATCAGTCATGGCATGCATGAATACCTTTCCTCCTGGTGCTTTGGGAAGTTTACCAACTATATCCATTCCCCATCTCATGAATGGCCAAGAAGAGGATATAGGGTGCAGGAGCTCTGCTGGTTGATGGAGGATATTACTATGTCTCTGACAAGGATCACACTTCTTGGCATAATCCACATCATCCTTCTTCATTGTAGGCCAATAGTATCTTGTCCTAAGGATCCTTGAGAACAATGCCCTGCCCCTAGTGTGGTTTCCACAATCTCCTTCATGAAAATCCTTTAGGACTTCTTGAATTTCAGGATCCTCTATGCACCTTAGATATGGACCTGTAAGAGATCATTTATATAACATGTTATTTAATATTGTAAATTGAGATACCTTCATTTTGAAAGCCCTGGGGTTTTCTCCTGTAGGAATCTCTCCATGTTGTATATATCTCATGATTGGAAGGATCCATGATCCTGAATGAGACTGTGCATCATCGCTAGGAACCATTGCAGAATCCTCTTCTATCTCCATAGTTATGTGATCCTCAATAGAAGGAGCCAAAATATGGATGATAGGGATCTTGATATCCTTTGGAATTTTCAATGATGATCCAAGATTGGCCAATGCATCAGCTTCTGCATTCTCTTCCCTAGGTACCTGTGTCAAAATAAAAGAAACAAAAGAGAGTGCTAATTCCTTGACTATCTCTAGGTATTTGATTAGCTTTTCACCTTTAACAACATAGGATCCATTAAAGTGATTAGTAATTAACAATGAATCTACATGTACCTCAAGATACCTGATCCTCATATGCTTGGCAATTTGCAAACCAGCTATCAAGGCCTCATATTCAGCCTCATTATTAGTAGTTTGAAACTCACAAGCTATTGAGTGGGGTATTATGTCCCCTTGTGGCGATTTTAGTAGTATTCCAAGTCCTGTTCCTTTGACATTAGATGCTCCATCAGTGAAGAGTATCCAAGGATCCTTAATCTCTTCAAGCTGCTGAACTTCTAACTCAGCTTCTCTTTGTAGATCACTACTGAAATCTGCCACAAAGTCAGCTAAGGATTGGGATTTGATGGCAGTTCTTGGTTCATATCTTATATCATAAGAACTAAGCTTCACTGCCCATTTAGCCATCCTTCCTGACATTTCAGGTTTCCTGAGAACATTCTTAATTGGAAAGTTAGTCTTGACAATAATGGCATGAGTTTCAAAATAATGTCTTAGTTTAGTAGATGCCATAATCAAAGCAAGGATAAGCTTTTCTAAATGTGAATACCTGGATTCAGCATCAAGCAAACTCTTACTTACATAATAGACAGGATGTTGTGTACCTTCGTGATCCTTAACAAGGACTGCACTTACTGCTTTAGAGGATACCGCTAGATATAAGGATAACACATCCCCTTTTTTTGGTTTCATCAAGGCAGGAGCTGAGGATAGGTAATCCTTAAGGGCTTTGAGAGCATTTTCATGCTTTTCAGTCCATTTAAATTTCTTGTTCTTTCTCAAAATGTCATAGAACTCCTTGCACTTTTCTGATGATTTGGATATGAACCTATTCAAGGTTGCGATCCTCCCTGTCAACCTTTGCACATCCTTGGCATTGGCAGGAGATTTGATATTCACAATTGCCTTGATTTGCTCTGGACTTGCTTCTATGCCTCTTTTTGTTACCATGTAACCTAGGAACTTGCCTGCTTTAACACCAAAGTGACACTTTGAAGGATTCAACTTCATATTGAATTTGTCAAGGATATTGAATGCTTCCTCCAGGTCTCTAAGGTGATCCTCAGCTCTCTTGGACTTAACCACCATGTCATCTATATAGACTTCCATAGTGTGTCCTATTTGTTCCTTAAACATCATATTGACTAGCCTTTGATAAGCAGCACCTGCATTCCTTAGTCCAAATGGCATAGCAATATAACAATAGATACCAGTTGGGGTCATAAAGGTTGTATCCTCTTGATCAGATGGTTCCATCTGAATTTGTTGAAATCCAGATGAAGCATCCATAAAAGTCAACAACTCATGACCCCCGGTAGCATCCACCATGGAGTCAATGTGGGGTAATGGGAAAGGATCCTTGGGACATGCCTTGTTTAAATCAGTGAAATCGACACATACCCTCCACTTTCCATTTTTCTTTTGAACAACAACCACATTGGCTAACCATCTTGGATACTTAACCTCTCTAATCATACCTGCTCGGAGTAATTTGTCTACCTCTTCCTGGATAATAGCATTCCTCTCAGGTGCAAACTTCCTCCTCTTCTGATGTATGGGCTTGAATGACCTGTCAATGCCAAGCTTATGAGTAATTATATCTTTAGAGATACCTGTCATATCTTCATGCTTCCAGGCAAAGGTAGTTTTTCTCCTCTTAAGGAAGGATACTAGATCTTGTTCAATGTTGCTGAGGATCCCTGATCCTACGAAGACTTTGGATTCAGGATCATGAGGATCCATAAGGATATCTTTCACATCCTGTTCTCTTGCCTCCAAGACGTCTCTTGGAGGATACTTTAGTTGCTATTGCTCCCTTGGTCTTGAGGCTGGCTTCATTGATGAGGTATAGCAATTCTTTGCTTCTTGTTGGTCACTCTCAATCTTTATCACCCCCATGGACTAGGAAGCTTCACACATTGATGATATGTAGATGCAACTGCCTTCATGTCATGTATCCATGGCCTGCCAAGGATAATATTGCAACAAGATAAGCAATCTATTACACAAAATTTTTGATAAGAATGAAGTCCTTCAATGTAGATGGGAAGTTTAATGTCCCCCAATGTATTCTTGGTTTCTCCGCTGAATCCCACAAGAACTGAAGATCTCGGGACTATATGCGATTCAGGGATGTTCATTTTCTTGAGGACATCAAGCTGAATGATGTTCACCGAGCTTCCTCCATCGATTAGGATCATGCGAACAAAATGGTTAGAAATGAACAAAGTAATGACAAGACCATCATGATGAGGATCCTGAACATCAACACGATCATCCTCATCAAAAGTTATAACTTTCTCCTGTGTGACAGTAGAGGTCCGGATGGGTCTGTCCCCATTATCCATCTTGGTCTCCTTGGCATATCTTTTGGCTGCTGAAAAGGAAGTACCACAAATGTCTGATCCACCAGATATGAAGTTTATAACTTGTGCATCTACCGGAGGAGCAGGAGCTCTTTCTGGTACCTTTTCAGGATCCTGGGTCCTTGACTTTTTTCTTCCCAAAAGCTCCTTCAAGTGCCCCTTGCTTAACAAGTAACCAATTTCTTTTCTCAGTGCAATACATTCTTCAGTGAGATGTCCGAAATCCTCATGATATGCACACCATTTGGATTTGTCTTTTGTTGCAGCTGGTTTATCACTTTTTCTAGGCCATCTTGCTTTCTCAGCTAAATTCTGCATTGCAAGAATTAGTTCATTGTTATCAACAGAAAAACAATATTCAGAAATGGGAGGATAATCCTCATCATCCTCTTCCTGTTCTACTGCATGCACGTTCTGGTTATCAGACTTGTTATAGAATTTGGACTTGTTGTTCCTGAAGTAGGATCCTTGCTTTTTCTGCTTCGAGGATCCTGCCAGTCTTTCCTGGATCCTTTTATCATCCTCTAGTCGGATGAATCTAAGGTCCCTGGTTCTTACCTCATCAAGATTCCTGCATGGGGTCATGACAAGATCATCATAGAATAATGAATCCCTAAGTAAACCCATTTTAAAGGCTTCCACAGCCGTAGCTATATCCAGATTAGGAATATCTAAGGATTCTTTACTAAACTTAGTGATATAATCTCTAAGTGATTCATTTTGACCTTGTGTTACCCTATATAGATCACTAGTTAAACGTTTGAATTTTCTACTACATGAGAATTGGTTATTAAACAAATTAACTAGATTAGCAAATGAAGTAATAGAGTAAGGGGGAAGACTTAGCAGCCATTTAAGAGCTGATCTTGTGAGTGTGGATCCAAAACCCTTGCATAGACATGCTTCTTTTAACCTCTCAGGAATTGGATTGATCTCCATCCTTTCTCTGTACTGAGCTACATGCTCCTCTGGATCCGTTGAACCATCATATAACTTCATGGTTGGTATTTGGAACATCTTTGGAATTTCTGCATCACAAATGGGTGGTGCAAAGCGAGATATCATGTGGCTTCCATCTGCAATTTCAGGAATGGGCTTAACCACTCCTGGAACGCTGGATATCAAATCCTTTAGTTTTTGTAATTCCCTAGCCATAGCTTGATTGATACATGTATCCTGCACAAAGCCATGGTTAGTGTTATAAGAATTATTCAAAGTGTTACCTCCTGGAGGATTCAAGTTTGGAATCCCAGATGTGAATCCATATTGACGAGATTCTGGTATGACTGAAGGACCAGAAGAAGCAATGGTCTGCATTGGAATGAAGTCTCCTTGATGAACATCTGAACTTGGAGGCTGCACGCTTCTTAAGAATCCCTGATCCTGAAAGATGTTGGATCCTTGATGTGATGTGGCTGGAGATCTTGGAGGATAATCCATGGATCCGTGATCCTGAGATGAGGATCCTTGAACCTGAGAGGATCCTTGAACCTGAGAGGATCCTTGAACCTGAGAGGATCCTTGACCCTGAGAGGATGAACCTGAGAGGATCCTTGAACCTGAGAGGATCCTTGAACCATGTGCGTCCCCATATATCCTCCTGAGCTAACGAAGGATCCCTGATGCTGGAAATTGGATCCCGAAGGTTGAAAACAGGATCCTGAAGGCTGGAACTGAGACCCTAAAGCCTGACTCATAGTTGTTGATCCATAACGGCTTCCCAATGGTCCACTCTGGTACTGGATGTCCGGAGCTGCAGATTGCAGGGCGGTTATATGGAGTGTCGAAATCCAGTGATCTAGGTATCAGAGGAGAGTGATCCTCCCCCGATTTCTTCTGTTTCTTGATGTCACCAATCTCCCGGAGGATCCTTTCGTTTGTTTTATCCTGCTCTTGTATGTGATCCCTCATCTGCAAAATCAAAGTAAAAAGATCACTGTTAGTAGGGTTAGAAGAAACAGCAGAAGTTGGTGGTTTTGGGAAAATGGGGCTTTGTCTCTTTGCAGCATTTTCAGCATTCTTCTGGGATCCAAAAGGTGGTGGAGGCAAAGGTGGAACGCCCTGTGAAGAAGTGACTGCCGGCATAGAGCTTGAAGTGTTCTTTGCTGAAGAAGCCATATGATTGAAGATAATGAACCGAAATGAACACAATGAGCAAAATTTTTCAGAAATGAAGCACCAATTGCCCCACGGTGGGCGCCAAACTGTTTTGGTCAAAAATCAACTTAGGATAATACAACCAAATCTTGGGTTGTGAGGTGTGATGCTTGAATCGATGAACAAATGTATAAATAACTTGCAAATGAAATGAACAAGTGACATAAGGATTTATACGAGGAAAAAGCCCGTGATCAAGAGTTGATCTCCGGCATAAAAAACCTCGGGTGATGGAAACTACCGATCACCAACTATAATTAAACAAATGATCTTTACAACTCGGGATGATAACAAGCTTGTTACAAGGATCACTATAGTGCAATGTGTATGAAATCGCCAAATGAACTGTTGAGAGCTTGCGAGAGTGTCAGTGTTAGCTAACTTAGCCAATTGTTCTAATTCAAGCTTGTTATCCCCTTTAAAAATTAGAAATAACTAGATAACTAACTATCCGCAAAAGGTGTTAGCTTCTCACGATCTCCATAACGTTCACGAAGGCTATGCACGTGCGGAATATTGAGGGCATATTCCCCTGGAATATCGGCAAGACCAAGTCTAACGCATATACTCCTGCAAAACAAACTTAAACATAGTGAAGGCAACCGTTAGTATAAGGATAACAATAAGGATCCTGAATCCTGATCCTGCAACCTCTTCCGAGGATCCTTAATTCAAACAGAATTGAGGATCCGTGATCCTGGCAGTACTTGAGGATCCGTGATCCTTAGGTTTAGAAAATCTATCCCTAACACCCTCCACTTTCCATTTTTCTTTTGAACAACAATCACATTGGCTAACCAACTTGGATACTTTACCTCTCTAATCATACCTGCTCTGAGCAGTTTATCTACCTCCTCTTGGATGATGGCATTTCTTTCAGGTGCAAATTTTCTCCTCTTCTGATGTATGGGCTTGAAAGACCTGTCAATGCCAAGTTTATGAGTAATAATATCTTTGGAAATACCTGTCATATCTTCATGTTTCCAGGAAAAGGTAGTTTTTCTTTTTTTTAGGAAGGATATTAAATCCTGTTCAATCATGTCAAGGATCCCGGATCCTATAAAAACCTTGGATTCAGGATCCTCTGGGTTCATCAGAATGTCTTTGACAACTTGTTCTCTTGCCTCCAGGACATCTCTTAGAGGATACTTTAATTGCTATGCCTCCCTAGGTGTTGAGGCTGGTTTCATTGATGAGGTGTAACAATTATTGGCCTCTTGTTGATCACTTTCTATCTTCACCACACCCCATGGAGTATGGAGTTTGACACACTGATGATACGTAGAGGGGACTGCTTTCATATCATGTATTCATGGCCTGCCAAGGATAACATTACAACAAGATAAGCAATCTATGACACAAATTTTTTTTAATAGAATTTTCAACAAGTTTGTTGTCCCCCAATGTGTTCTTGGTTTCCCCACTGAATCCCACAAGAACTGATGATCTTGGAATAATTTCTGATTCAGGGATGTTCATTCTCTTGAGGACATCAAGTTGGATAATGTTCACTGAGCTTCCCCCATCGATGAGAATCCTGCGAACAAAATGGTTAGATATAAACAATGTAATAACAAGACCGTCATGATGAGGATCCTGAATATCCACACGGTCATCCTCGTCGAAGGATATGACTTTTTGCTCTGTAAGGGTAGAAGTTTGAATAGGCCTATCCCCATTCTCCATTTTAGTCTTTTTCGCATGCCTCTTAGCTACTGAAAAGGAAGTTCCACATATATCTGATCCACCAGAAATAAAGTTGATAATCTGGGCATCAGCTGGAGGAGCAGGAGCCCTTTTTGGAATTTTTTCAGGATCCTGAATCCTTGATTTCTTTCTTCCGAGTAGCTCCTTCAAGTATCCTTTGCTCAACAGGTAACCAATCTCTTTCCTGAGTGCTATGCATTCATCAGTGAGATGACCAAAGTCTTCATGATAAGCACACCATTTGGATTTGTCTTTTATAGCAGCTGGCTTGTCATTCTTTCTAGGCCACCTAGCTTTTTCACCTAAATTATGCATAGCAGGGATTAGTTCATTGTTATCAACAGCAAAGCAATACTCAGAAATAGGAGGATAATCCTCATCATCTTCCTCTTGCTCCACAGCATGCACATTTTGGTTGTCAGACTTATTGTATGATTTGGATTTATAGTTCCCGAAATAGGATCCTTGCTTCTCCTGCTTTGAGAATCCTGACAGTCTTTCCTGGATCCTTTTGTTATCCTCAAAGCAGATGAACCTAAGGGCACTGGTTCTTACTTCATCAAGGTTCCTGCAAGGCGTCATAACAAGATCATCAGAGAATTGTGAATCCTTAAGTAAACCCATTTTAAAAGCTTCCACAGCTGTTGCAATAACTAAGTTGGGAATTTCTAAGGATTCTCTGCTAAATTTAGTTATTTAATCCCTTAGTGATTCACTATGACCTTGAGTTACCCTATATAAGTCACTAGTTAATCGTTCAAATCTCCTACTACATGAAAATTGGCTATTGAACAAGTTAACCAGATTAGCAAATGAAGTAATAGAGTAAGGAGGAAGACTTAGCAGCCATTTAACAGCTGATTCTGTCGGTGTGGATCCGAAACCCTTGCAAAGGCATGCTTCTTTTAACTTCTCAGGAATGGGGTTGATCTCCATTCTCTCCCTGTATTGAGCTACATGCTCTTCTGGATCAGTTGTACCATCATAGAGTTTCATATTTGGTGTTTGAAATCTCTTTGGTATCTCTGCATCACATATAGCTGGTGCAAAACGAGATATCCTGTGACTCCCATCGGGGATCTCAGCAATGGGCTTAACCACTCCTGGGACACTAGATATCATATCCTTGAGTTTTTGCAACTCCCTTTCCATAGCTTGGTTGATTCCTAGTTCTTGCACAAAGCCATGGTTAGTATTATAAGATGTATTTAAAGTGTTACCTCCTGATTGATTCGAGGCTGGGATTCCAGATGTGAATCCAAATTGATGTGACTCTGGTATGATCGAGGGACCAGATGAAGCAATAGTCTGCATAGGGATGAAGTCTCCCACATGAATTTCTGAACTTCTAGGTAATTGACTCCTTAAGGATCCTTGATCCTGGAAGATGTTGGATCCAGTATGCATAGGAGCTGAAAGTCTTGGAGGATAATCCATGGATCCATGAACCTGCGATGAAGATCCTTGAACTTGAGATGAGGATCCTGGATATTGAGAGTAGGATCCTTGAACTGACTGCGTCCCCATGTATCCTCCTGAACTAGAGAAGGATCCTTGATGCTGGAAGGAGGATCCTTGAGGCTGAAGAGAGGATCCTGAAAGTTGGAAGTAGGATCCTTGAGCCTGCGTCATTACCGTTGATCCATAATGCATACTCGATGATCCACCATGATACTGGACACCTGATGCCATGGAATGCTGGGTAGTTGTGGCTGGAGTATCGAAATTCAGTGATCTAGGCACCAGTGGAGAGTGATCCTCCACTGATCTCTTCAATTTTTTGATTTCGTCAATCTCACGAAGGATCCTGTCATTAGTCTTGTCCTGTTGTTGCATGTAATCCTTCATCTGCAAAATCAAAGAATAAAGATCATTGTTAGTAGGGCCAGAAGAAACAACAGTAGTTCATTTTGTGAAAACGGCGGTATGTTTCTTCGCAGCATTCTCAGCATTCTTCTGGGATCCCGAAGGAACAGGAGGCAAAGGTGGAATGCTCTATGAAGAGGTGATCGCCGGCATGGAGCTTGAAGTGTTCTTTCCGTGAGAAGCCATGTGGTTGGAGGTAATGAATAGAAACGAATAAAATGAATAATATTTTTCAAGAATGAAGCACCGATTTCCCCACGGTGGATGCCAAACTGTTTTGGTCAAAAATCACACAAGGATAATGTAACCAACTCTGATTTTTGTGAGGTTGGATGCTTGATTAAATCAACAAAAGTATGAACAATGAATGAATGAAAATGATGATGAACACAAGGATTTGTATGAGGAAAAAGCCCTTGACCAATGAATGATCTCCGGCATAAAAAACCTCGGATAGTGAAAACTAACACTATCAACTATATTGAACAATAATGATTACAACTTTGGATGATAACAAGCTTTTTACAATGATTGCTAAAATGTATGTGTGTGTAATCGCCAAGAGTTTGCTGAGAGTTCGAGAGTTGTGTATATGTGTTGCTGATTATGCTAAATAAAGCTTGTTATCCCCTTTAAAATTAGGAATTATCCTAGTAACAAACTATCCGAAATAGGTGCAAGTTTCCCCACGATCACCACAACGGTCATGGAGCCAATGCATGTGCGAAAATACCAAGCATATTCCCTTGGAATCTCGGCAGGACCAAGTCTTATTCGAATACACCTGCAAAACAGGTTCAAATATGATGGAAACAATTATTAGTTTAGGATATAATGAGGATCCTGGATCCTTAGCCTTGCAACATCTTCTTAGGATCCTTAATTCAAACTGAACTGAGGATCCATGATCCAGGCTACATTTGAGGATCCGTGATCTACATGCTATGAAATTCTATCCCTAACAATCATCAAGTAACTACGATGATAAATAAAGACGTGTTAGTCTACATACAAAGTATAATTAAAATAAAGAGTTGTTGATGTTTTACTTTTGATTTTAAACTGGGTTTGTTCTTCATCTGTTTTCTTATTGACATTTTCTTTTGTGTTCTTATTTGAGTTAGAAATCAGGCTATGTAGAAATTGTTTAAAAATAAGTAGATTATAGCAAAGAAATAGGGTGCATGACTTACTATCACATCTTTAGGCGGTTCAGATCGGTTATAATGGCTAAGATTAGCTGATAATCCAGACAATGACTGAGCACCCGATGGGCCAATGGGCATGTTCACATTTTGGTCAATATCAACTTGAACTTCATAACTGATGCGATAAATTTATGATTAACGGTTGAATTCTTGGTACATTCACCAATGATCGAGTTGAAGACTATTAAGTATAGGTTTTGTGATGAAAATGTACAGTGTTCTCATTGATGTACATAGATTATATACATACTACAAGCTCCAATTTAGGAGAGATGCAAGCTAATTGACCTTGACCAAAGACTAAGAGATAACTACCTAAAATACTATGTAACATAAATACAATAATCACAAGGCATAAATCATGGCATAGATCACGTATTGTTAACACGGCCCCGCAAGATGGAGGCTCCATTGGAGACTCTAATCTTGGATCAGATTGAGAGAAATGGCGTCCGTGGTAGTGGCTTCGTAAGAACAACCGCGAGTTGATCTTTAGAGTTAATATGTAAAACTTGTAGCTTGCCTGCATTGACTTATTCTCTAACAAAATGGTAGTCCAAGGCAACATGTTTCATTCTAGAGTGATATACCGGGTTGGCGCATAGGTATGTGGCGCCGGTGTTGTCACAAAACAGTTGAGGAGTATGTTGTGATTGGATTCCTAGTTCATCAAGAAGATTCTGCACCCAAGCAATTTCTCCAGCTGCATTAGCTGCAGCTTTGTACTTGGCCTCGGTAGATGAACGTGAGACGGTCTTTTGACGAGAAGAGCTCCAAGAGATAATGTTTGCACCAAGGTATAAGATGTATGTTTGCACCAAGGTATAAGATGTAAGCTGTAGTAGACCTGCCGCCATCGTTGACCCCTCCCCAATCCGAATCAGAGAAGGCATGAGGTGTAAGGGGAGAGTTACGATGTAAATAAAGCCCATGGTGTACCGTTCCTTTCAAATAGCGGAGAACCTGTTTGAGGGCTTGCCAATGAGATTGTCTAGCCGCGTGCATGAATTGTGAGAGTTTGTTGACAACAAATGAGATGTCGGGGCGAGTGAATGCAAGGTATTGTAAGGAACCAACAAGTTTGTGGTATTGGGTGGGATCAACGGTGGGAGTGGAGTCAACGGTTACAAGATGATCGGATACACTCATGGGAGTGAGAACATCCTTGGCGCCATCCATTTTGAAGGCGGTAAGAATGTCATGGATGTGACGATGTTGGGATAGGAAGAGACCTCGAGGGGTAGGAATAACCTCAATACCTAAGAAGTGGTGAAAAGGACCAAGGTCCTTAATTGAGAATTTATGACCGAGGGAGGTGATGAAGTTTTCTAGGAAAATGTTATCACTACCGGTTATAACGATGTCATCGAGATAGACAAGTAAATAACACGTGACACCACGGTGATTGCAGATAAAAAGAGATGGATCTGATAAGGATTTGCGAAAACCGAATTGTATCAGGAAGGTAGTGAGCTCATTGTACCAGGCCCCCGGGGCTTGTTTGAGGCCATATAGAGATTTTTGAAGTTTACAGATATCGTTCGGAAACTTGGAGTGGGCAAATCCCGGTGGTTGAACCATGAAGACATCCTCATGCAAGGTACCGTGGAGAAATGCATTATTAAGATCAAGTTGACGTATGGCCCATTGTTTGGATAGGGCAATGGACAAGACGGTGCGGATCGTAACCGGTTTGGTTACTGGACTGAAGGTTTCGAAATAGTCCTTGTCAAACTGTTGATGGAAACCTTTCGAAACTAGGCGAGCTTTGTACTTGTCAATGGTGCCATCGGCCTTTTGCATGATTTGAAAGATCCATTTGCAGCCTATGACATGTTGGTTGGTTCGCGGAATGAGCTTCCATGTTTGATTATAAAGTAACGCATTGAACTCAAGATCCATAGCGGGACGCCATTGAGGATCTTTCATAGCTTGGGTGTGGGTTGTGGGTTCAAGTGTGGGCGGAATAGGGTGGAGTAAGGTGGAGTTGATGAAGTTGGAGTTGAAGTACTTCCGGTTAGGTTTGGGATAGTGAGGGTGGTGTGGTAGTAGGGGATTGTTCAATGAGGGAAATCAGAGATGGCTGAGTAGGAGTGGAACGGTTATGAGAAGAGGACGCTGCAACGGAGGAATACTCGGGAGAAGAATGATTCGATGGTGTTTGAGGAGGGTCGGTTTGGTTAGTGGATAGAGGGGTGGAGGTATGAGATGTGTTAGATTGCGAAGGTTGAGGTAAGTTTGGTGGGTCCGGGAAAGAAACATGAGTAGGGTCGGGTTGTGCGTTAGTGTTGGGTGGAGAGGTGGAAATATGAGTGGTGGAGTTGGGAATGGTCGTAGAAGGAATAAAGGGCGATGGAGTAGAAGATGTGTTTGGTGATTTATCAGGAGATAAAGTTGAGGGGTGATTTAGGTGAGGTATGGGAAAAGAATAAGTTTGAGGAGGGTTGGACTTTGGATGTTTAGCGGGATAGGCATGGAAGATGGTGGTGATGAATTCAACATGTCTTGAGTGATATAACTTTGATGTGGTTGGGTCAAAGCATTTAATGGCCGAATGGTTTGAGTTTGTAAGTGGTGTAAGGATGCAAGGAAAATGCAAGATTAAGATCGATGTTGAAGTTTGTAAGTGGTGTAAGGATGCAACCGTGGGTAGCAAAGACACCCGAATAGTTTGAGTTTCATGTAGTCGTGTGGCGTTCCAAATAACATATCATATGTAGTTTTGTTGTGAAGGATTGGAGTGGGAAGGTGGTTGATAAGATAGACATCGGTTTGGAATGCATGGGACCAAAAATTTTGAGGAAGGTTGGCATAGTGAAGTAAGGCAAGACCTGTCCCGACAACATGACGATGGCGTCTTTCGGCAACACCATTTTGTTCGGGTGTATGAGGTTGTGTAGTGAAGTGAGAGATACCATTTGAGTTTAGATAATTTTTTAGACCAATGTATTCACCGCCATTGTTAGTAAAAAGAGACACTCGAGGTGTCTTGAAGAAACGTTCAACAAGAGTTTTAAATTGTGGGAAAAGGGTAGAAACATCGGATTTTCGTTTCATTGGGTATAGCCACACGTAATTGGAGAAAAAATCGACAAAGATGACATAGTAGTTAAACCCGTCAATAGAGGTTTGCACCGGTCCCCATATGTCTAAATAAATAAGTTCTAGAGGTCTGTGAACAACAAATGAATTGGAGCCAAATGGAAGTTTGTGGCTTTTATTTAACGAACAAGATGTACAGTGAAACGTTGTAGTCCTAATTTAGTAATTAAAGACCAAAGCACTTGGTATGATGGATGCCCAAGAGTATGGTGCCACGCGAGTAGAGATCTTGTTCAAGTTGCATTAACTTGATGAGAAGAAGCAAATGGTCCATAGTAAACATCATTGACGTTCACTCCCCGCATGAGATGCGCCCCAGTGCATAGGTCCTTAACCAAGAAATGGAATGGAAAAAATTCAGCAGAGACACGGTTAGTACGACATATTTTTGCAACGGAAATGAGATGATTTCGTAAATGAGGGACAACAAGGACATTATCTAATAAAAGAGGTTGTGAGTTTTGTATGACCAATGTGAGTAATGGGTGGAGATTTACCATCGCCTAAGATGTCACACCCCGATATTTCCACGTATTACCAGTGGGCCCGGTGGGGAGTATCGTGACGTAGTTCATATCATCATAGTTAAACAACACAATTTAAATGCACAGCGGAAGCAAAGATGAATCACATTACAAACCGAATAAATAGTAATATCAAAGTATTACAACCGGACTGTAAGGATCCACAGGCGGATCAAAAGATATAAAAAAAATCCTGGTTCAACAGACTTTAACATCTAAAGCTTGCAGGACTTGATTAATGATGCCAGGAGTAGCCAACCTATTTCGTCTAGTACCTGCACTTAGCCTTTTTGGAAAATACGTCAGTTTACACTGGTAAATACAATTAACTGACGCGTTTTGAAAAGAGTTTAAGAAAATTAGTTTGAATGCACACGGCACAAAATATCTTTTATAACTTGGGACAATTATTTAAAAATAATCTTGTATACAGTTTTACTTATTTATCGTCCGTCAGTGCCGGTTAGAACAGTCGGTCAAGATTAATTGACATGCCACAGGTATAATGCCCACGAGGTTGATTCCTTTAAGTGGATTACCAGTTTTTACATATGCAACTGTCAGGTGTATGCCTACACCCCGTGCTTAGGTCGTGGCCATTTCTTTGAATGATGCCAAGGATATCCGGGACATGGTCATTAACCCCCCAAGGGCCATATGCCAAATAAAACAGATTAAAACGGGTTATGTAAATATACTAATCACAATCCGATTTAAACAACTACATACCCGACCAAGCGGCATTATTATAATACCGTATCCCAAGCCCGTATAAGGGAAAATAAGTTAAAAGTATTTACCTGAGCAAATTATTCAATTTATCTCAACCGTATTCAATCAGCAAATGCAGATAACTTTTACTGGGCTCCTAAATCTGGAACGAAGGTTTTTAATAACCTATTAGATTCCTAACGGGTCTTAATTAAGCCTAGACTTAGACCGATTAGTTTTAAAAGAAGATACGGTTCAAACGCATGATTAAGCGAAGACCGGATTAGAATGTGGTTTAGACCCGACAAGCTTGTATACTTGTTTAATATGGGTAAACTAAACACATTCTGGATTTTGAGATAAAAATGATAAGGTCTGACCCGTTTCGGCTAATTTATGCAAACTAGTTACATAAACCGATCCGAATGCGAAAAGTGCGTAACGGGTAACCAAAAGAGTCATGAACAGGTTTCCTAAGTTAATATGCCTTAAATATGTTGTGATATCAGTAGGATACCTTCCATTATGCCCAAAACGAATTTAAACTCAAACTATGCCCCGTATGGGCATTTTGGTCATTTTAAAGCTTATAAAAGAGATTAAATATAAATCTGAGTTTTAGGTCTGATATAATCAGTAAAAATACTTAATTTAATAAGTTATAACAGTAGGGTATAGCATATATGTGAAATTTACTATTTATAACCAAACTATTCACCGTAGGGGCATTTTGGTAATTTCACATAAGCTTAAAAGGTCAAAATTAGAGAATCTGAGTTTAAAACTTTTCTTTACTGTTAAAATATATAAATTTACTTAAAACATCAGTAGGTATTAAGTTTCATATGCCAAAAATAGTTTTAACTCATACTATGCGCTTAAAACGCGTAAAAGTCGGTTTTAAGCGATTTTCGGGTTTAAATAAGAAATCTGAGTTTTTGATCAGTTTATAAAGTTCAAAATATTTTATTTATCATATAAAATCAGTTGCAAAAAGTTTGGTATCAAAATATTATGTAAAACTCATTTTATGCAAGAAAAGGACAAAACCGACAATTACCGGATCAATGCTATAACCCTATGTTATGCTCAGCCTAAAAATAAATAAAAACCTTCAAAAATCCCAAAATATATTACATCAATGGGTAAAAATTCTGGTATCAAAAATTGGGTTTAGATAGGCTACATGCTAATTACGCTGTTTAATTAATAAAAAGCTTTCCATTTACGCTATTGAGCATAACTCCTAATCTAGACCTCAAACTGATGTCAAATTTTTAGGGCAAGTTTATAAATCAGTGATAAAGGTTTTTGTCCTCTCACATTTTCAAAAATATCGTTTTAAGGTCAAAAGGGCATAATGGTCAACATTTAGGCATATAATTGAAACATGCAAATGAATCGGATAAATTAGGAACCAAGTTGTATAATCACAGAGGGTTATACTAACATATAACCTGGTCCTAATAGAAGCCTAAGGCATTTCTAAAATAATCTAAATCGGGTCAGAACTGAAAGTCAAAGCAAAAGTCTACTTTTGCGACTTTCGGTTCCGAACCGAGCCTAAACCGAGAATTGTCGGGTTGAACATGCTTAGACATGTTCTTACATTAATTACCAAGTTATACAAGTGATAAAAAAAGGTTACATGGCTTCTACATTGCTAATTATGTGTTAATTCGAAAATTAGCTTTCTGTTGACTTTTTATGATTAAGTTTGACCCGACAATTGACCTAGTTAGAGTGGGAATCAGAGGGTGCCCTTTTAAGGGTTTATTACCCACATAATTACCAACTCATAGGTACTTTCAATTCGAGATTTGACTGGACAAATTTTAATTAATCATGAAGTCAAACCTTAATTACGACGGTTTGACTTTAGGCTAATAAACTAAGTAAAACTGAATTAAGAAAGGTTAAGGACACTTACTAAGGGTCCAATGGACTGAAATTAACTCAGAAGAGGTTCCATTTTGCTCAAGATCCTCTCAAAATTCAGAGAACAAAGCAGATTGAAGGAAATGGGGTGAAGAAACAAGTGCAAACCCACCTCTATTTATAGTTTTCGGGATTGCACGAGATCGTGACAAGTGTCGGGAGGTTTAACCAGATTATGACAGGTGTTAAGCTGTCTTTTAAATCTGTGGGCAGCCCCTAGAGTCGGTTATGTGAGTATGGCAGCTTGTTTCAACAAAACCAGCAGCAAAAACAAGCTTTCTGTTGATGTTCTGTTCACACGGCCCGCGTAGGAGGCCCAGGAAAACTTACGCGGCCCGCCTACAAGTCCAAACCAGCAAACATGCTTCCTGAATTTACAGAATTAGTCCCTGTGAGCATATAAGGTCATTTTAGGCATGTTTAGGGCCTGTTAACCTCATTTCAAGGCTCCACAATGATGCCCAAATATAGGGGACATAAAACATGCTCAAAAATATCGCGGATGTCAGTTCGTTTGGTCGTACGGTCATGTCGTTTGACTAATTACGACGAAACACGAACAGACGCGAAAAATGATCCAATTTACGCGAAAAATATTTTAGTGGTTACATAAATTTTTGGATGTCCGGATATATCCAGAATGTAAGATATGCGCGAAAATGCAAACTTGTGTACTTTTAGTCCCTGCTTGACTTAAAAGTTTATTTTTGCTCACGAAACACCACTAAGCCTATATCTAAGCTATATAAAGGATAATTAGGGAATGTTTAACTCATGATCATATTCCGGAAGGTCCGTTACCATACGAATCGACATACTTTTGCAGTTTGACGCAATTAGTCCTTTAATCGCACAAAGTAGCGCAAAATGTCGTTTAATGATATCCAAGCCTTCCATGACCCATAATGGGCATTCCCAAGTATGAGTTTAATTATCACTACGCTCTCGATCGCTTAAATGGTCACCAAAAGGCGTAGATTCAAAAGTTAACGCTTTAGGTCCCTCTAATGCGCAAACTTGCGCATATCATCGTTTAATAGCATCGAAGCCTCATCTAATCCATATTAGGCATTCTTGAGAGTATTATTAAACATCACGATGCTTCGGGTTCGCTAAAAGGTCATTCAGAGGTATAATTAAACATATTGACACTTTTAGTCCTTCTAACTTGCAAAGTTGCGCGTAACTTTATTTATAGGCATAAAAACCTTAGACGGCCAATGTTTGGCATTCCCGAGAGTATAATAAAATATCATGAAGCTCCCGGTTTGTTAAAAGGTCACTCAGAGGTATGAATTAACATGTTGATGCTTTTAACCCTTCATTGCGCAAACCTTCAATTAATTACGCAAACGGCTACTCTTGATCAACAAGTGGCTTATTTGCGAATATGATTACCATATAACATTATTCAGATGCTTATGATTACCATGTTGACACTTCCAGTCCTTCTATAATCAAATTTTTCGATTTTTTGAAAAATTTAGTCCCTTAAATTCAATGTTTGACTTTATTAGGGTTTATTACACGTGTCAATACATCATTGGACGTGATTTTTACGAGGTGTTACATCCTCACCCCCTTAAAAGAAATCTCGACCTCGAGATTTGCTAAAATGCTGGAAATACTTTTTGTCGCATAATGGACTTAACTTCTATAGCATATCTGGAGCCTCTTCAAGCTCCCAAGTTGATCTCTATAATAGGTACATGTATCCTTTTTGGAGCTTCTTAACCTGTCGATCCTTAATCGATACAGGTTTCTCATCCTATCATAAATCTGCATATCATTATGTGATAATGCTTCTCGACTTATTGGTGAAACACATCCTTAAATCATTAGTGTGTAATGCATTGCGAGCTCCGCCAAGCTCCTTAAATAGGTTTTAGCTTATAAGCTATTTGATTTTGATACATTCGATTCCCTCGAATGATTCTATATATTCAGAGCTTAACTAGCCTGATAATTAACAAATTGGCACACCCTTCCAAGGTGATATCTTTTGTTGAATCTTATTCCTTAACAAGAACTTAGGAGGGTTGCTACTTTCATCAATCCTTAATTTTCTGCCGATTACTGGCAACTTTTAGATGATTACGAAATCGAATGATCTTATTCGTTGTTTCCAAGGCAACTTTCAGATCCTGGTAATTGGACTTCCCAAAGTTCCGTCCATTAAACGGACGTTTTGATATTTCATCTATACAAGGTCTCTAAAGGAGCAACCTTGATACCTATATATTGACTATTTTAGAAAAACTTATTTAAGGTGAGTTGGTTATTCCAACTACTGCTTAAAACCAACCTTAAGGAATAGCTAATCCTTATAGTTAGTCGAACAAGTCGATGATCCTGGGCAGCTGATAGTGATTCTTATTTGTTGTCTAAATAGGGTTGCGGTAATCAATGCATAAGCATAATGAACCGTCTTTCTTAATTAACAATATCAAATTCTCAAAATATTGAATTAGGCTTTATGAACCTATATCTTAAAACTCACTTAACCAGGGTTTCGATTATTCCATAATTGGTGGCACTAATCAACATGGAAATTTCATAATACTGCAGCCCTAAGCGGGATATCAATCTTAACTCTACTCGCCTCTCAGGAGGTAAACAGGGTAGACTTTGAAGAAGATAACCAAGGTACAAGGAGGTTACAGAGATTTTCCAGATCTCAGGCTCCAGTTTATCTATCATAGTCTGTGTCAGATAAGTGACACATTTATGTTACGAGTCCATGAATTCCTTAATCGGAGACATTTACTTGGACAATTCCATTCTGGATATCATCTTTGAATACCATTAGCTGACTTTAGCACCATATGATCATCGGAATATCTTTGTGGTCCCATGCATTAAACCTCCATACTGATCAGGCATGGAAGCAATCTATGGAACTTATTAAGATACATCAATCCTCATGTGGCGCTTTTGTCATACCGTCCGGTATTCGCAATCGATAGAGATCAAAGAGATATCAACTACGTATGCTGACGTACTACATCTAGAGAAAGGATGCTTCTAGAATTCTACGACTGTAGGTTTCTGACAGGAACAGAAGAAATGGTTCTTATGATTTCGCCTGTAAGTTTTACCTTACACTTAACCTCTGGGGTTCTTACGGAAAAAAAATTTAAAAGTTTGCTAAGCTTATGGTCTTATGAGAGACTCAGCAGCACCTGAAACCAAACCAAACGTAACTCCTAGCAATAAAATCACAATAAGGGATTTATCTGGTGTCATTATTAACGTGAACTACCTCTAATTATTCATCAGGAGGGTTAAATGCCTCCATTCTTAATCCTTTTAAACTTAGCTGCAAAATCTTTGGCAAATTTTAGGGCAGTCTCAGCTTTGACTGGTTATTTCTTAATCTATATAACGTGAGTAACTGAGGTAGATCCATAATGGATTTATAATGAGCAAGCTTTGAAACCTTAATGTGCCCTCTTATTGCCGTTGCTAACCACCAATAATTATTTGCATTAAGCTTAGATTTTGGGTAAATGGAATAGGGTACTATCTCAGCCAATGAATTAAAATTTGTAGCATACTGTCGACAGCCTAGAACTTTTATGGTGAGAGTCAGAAAATTCTTATTCCATCTTTTTCCATTTCGTGATGCGGATAATAGGTTTTTCTAATAAGGTCCTTAAAACTTGGACCATCCCATATTGTATAAGAGGATCTTTCTTGTGGACTTCATTAATGTCCTCACTAATTAAGGGTATTGCCATTAAATGACTGTGATGCATACCTCACTGTGTCCTTTCCAGCATAACTGCTGATACACCTAATGGTTTCTACTTCATCCAACAATTTCCCGCAATCGATGGCCCCTTTTTACTATTGAAGTCTCTTGACTTCCAAGAGACGAAGTACTTTTAAGTACATCCTAAAAAGGAATAGGGCTCCTTGCCATATATGATTTTTGTTTAGTTTATTCTTTGCATATGAAGTCTGAATAAAGCTATTCTCATGAGCAGCGACATGTGTTTTAGAGCAAGCAACATTCGGCTTCTTGAACCTTTTCATGGCTTTTCTCGTAGCCTTCCTAACAGCTACGTTAATTACAGTTTTGGAGATTAACTCCATTAATATTGAGGTTCACATTTGATGCACCATTAACATTTGTCGCATCTCTAGCATCACGATTGTTGTTTGTCTCTTCTGAGTTTTCCATACTCGAAGCTTTGGTATTAAATACCAAATTCAACAAGTGCTTAGGCCATCCGTACCATGTGTCTCCTTGAATTGTCAAAGGTTCACCATAAGGAGTCTTGATAACTACTTGCTTCTTATCACACATAATATGGGCTTGGTTACAAGACGACCAATCCATTCCTATCACTATATCGAGTCCCTCTATTATAACGGAAACAAGGACAGCGGAATAGAATGACTCCTAATAGATATAAAGCATCCATCTAATATTGCTAAAGCAGTCTCTGAGGTACCATCGGCCAATTCTACCTCATACTTAACGCTTAGAGTTTTAACAGGCAGATTTAATAATTTACAAAATCTATTGTCTACGAAAGACTTATCTGCACCTGAATCAAATAATACTCTAGCATAAACGTCATTGATCAGGAAAGTACCTGTTGTGACATTGTCATCCTGAACGGCCTCTTGAGCATTCATTTGAGAGCCCCCAGCTTTGGTCTTCTTAGCCTCTCCAGGCTTCTTGGTTTTATTTGGGCAATTAGTCTTGATATGCCCCTTCTCGTTGCAACCATAACAGGTCGCATCTTTCAACTTCTTGCAATCCAAGGTCTTATGCTCCTTGGACTTGCAGATTCCACAAGGTAGAGGCTGAGATTCAAATCTGCATTTCCCGAGGTGGTATTTCCTACAGGTTTTGCATCTGGTCTTTTCACCTGACTGCTGGTTGTCCTTCAAGTCCTTGCATTCATGAGTCTTGTGATCTGTTTCCTTACAGATGCCACATCCCCTGGTCTGTTCACGGAAACAATTTCCGAAGTGCTGCTTCCCGCAGGTTTTACATTTGGGTTTCGCCTCATTTGGCTTGGACTGGTTTGAACCAGCCTTACCCTTTTTGTAACCCTTATTTGGGGTATTATCGCACTTTCGCTTATGATTCTTTAATACGGCTTTGTTTACGGCTGTATCTAACATAGCCTGTAACTCGGTGCCCGTTAAGTTCAGTCTTGCATTACCACTCTGATCAACTGGATGATTGTGAGCTTCAGATGAGTCAGCCATGGTGAAGCTTTGAAAGCTACAGACCAAGTAGTAATAATTTGTTTAATTATATAACGCATCGTCGAGTTTGATGATTAAATAGCCATGGTGCAATTAAACCATATAGGCCAATAGATAGTATTAAATTTATTTGATTATGTTTTGCCTAGGTTTTTAAATAAACCATCTTTGGCGTTTAAACGGAATATAATCCTTCATATTTATTAGACAGGGGACATAAGTCACGACTGTCAATGTCGTACCGACATTTTATATAACACAAGGGCTTATTCCAAAGGACTTTTTGATGGCACAGATGCCTTGTCACTAGGGAAATTTTAAAACATAATCAATGATCCTTTGGATCGGAAAATTTCATAGTTCATTGTCTTGACAAGAAGTTATGAAATAAAACTATCTTTTTCATGTACATATCTCTGCCCGTAGGCATACATTCCAAATGAATGTTTTGATGTATGCATCATGTTCGACGTTTATTAGCCATGATTCCTACTGATCATTTATGCTAAATAAGGGGTTTGGAAAATTCCTAATATAAAGATGACAAGTGTGATTTTATCGCATCACTGTTGTCGGGAGTGTTAACATGTTTTCAGATGTTAACAAGGTTCTGAATCTCTTTTTAAACAGGTTTTACCATCATAGCTAGGTCTTTAATGACATTCGAGCTAGGTTATACCCTTTAAGATTCTTTTTAATATTTAACGTAGAGCAATCCTAAATTGAGAAGTTAACAAGGATCTGAATCTAATTGAGGAACTACCATCTTGGCCCTGTCTTAAAATGACACATGGGCTAGGTCTTGTCCTTTTTAGATTTTGGTATTATTATAATGGCAGATCTTATAGAAGGGATGAAAATTTTGATTTATTTCATATATTATATTCATATATAATGAAATTTAGATAAAACATTCCAATGATTTCAAAAGAGGTACAGAATTGCCCTAAACGGGGCTTGAAGGAAATAATGTTGTCCACGAAGGGACTGAAAGATAAGTGTGCCCTTATAAAGACTTACTAAGGAAACGAACTACAGCAAAAGGAGTTTCTTCTTCATTTTATTTCTGAATGTTTTCTCCTTGGTTGCACGTTTATCCTAGTCGCAGTACGAAGCTCGGCTTTTCCTAGGCTTCGAATGGGGAGAATTTCCATTACGGCTTCTTTGCTTGGCAACAAATTAACAATATATAGAACTGAAAGCAATAATTCTCCAAATAGAGATGAGAGTATTCCTATGTTAAGTCTAGACTCAGAAGGTCAAGGAATATGCTACTGTGTCATTGAGATTAAACACAAAAGGCTAGTGTTTAATTCACTCAATGTTGGCTCTGATACCAACCTGTCACACCCCGATATTTCCACGTATTACCGGTGGGCCCGGTGGGGAGTATCGTGACGTAGTTGATATCATCATAGTCAAACAACACAATTTAAATGCACAGCGGAAGCAAAAGATGAATCACATTACAAACCGAATAAATAGTAATATCAAAGTATTACAACCGGACTGTAAGGATCCACAGGCGGATCAAAAGATAACAAAAAACCCTTGTTCAACAGACTTTAACATCTAAAGCTTGCAGGACTTGATTAAAGATGCCAGGAGTAGCCAGCCTATTTCGTCTAGTACCTGCACTTAGCCTTTTTAGAAAATACGTCAGTTTACACTGGTAAATACAATTAACTGACTCGTTTTGAAAAGAGTTTAAGAAAATTAGTTTGAATGCACATGGCACAAAATATCTTTTATAACTTGGGACAATTATTTAAAAATAATCTTGTATACAGTTTTACTTATTTATCGTCCGTCAGTGCCGGTTAGAAGAGCCGGTCAAGATTAATTGACACGCCACAGGTATAATGCCCACAAGGTTGATTCCTTTAAGTGGATTACCAGTTTTTACATATGCAACTGTCAGTTGTATGCCTACACCCCGTGCTTAGGTCGTGGCCATTTCTTTGAATGATGCCAAGGATATCCGGGACATGGTCATTAACCCCCCAAGGGCCATATACCAAATAAAATAGATTAAAACGGGTTATGTAAATATATTAATCACAATCCGATTTAAACAACTACATACCCAACCAAGCGGCATTATTATAATACCGTATCCCAAGCCCGTATAAGGGAAAATAAGTTAAAAGTATTTACCTGAGCAAATTATTCAATTTATCTCAACCGTATTCAATCAGCAAATGCAGATAGCTTTTACTGGGCTCCTAAATCTGGTACGAAGGTTTTTAATAACCTATTAGATTCCTAACGGGTCTTAATTAAGCCTAGACTTAGACTGGTTAGTTTTAAAAGAAGATACGGTTCAAACGCATGATTAAGCGAAGACCGGATTAGAATGTGGTTTAGACCCAAAATGCTTGTATACTTGTTTAATATGGGTAAACTAAACACATTCTGGATTTTGAGATAAAAATGATAAGGTCTGACCCGTTTCGGCTAATTTGTGCAAACTAGTTACATAAACCGATCCGAACGCGAAAAGTGCGTAACGGGTAACCAAAAGAGTCATGAACAGGTTTCCTAAGTTAATATGCCTTAAATATGTTGTGATATCAGTAGGATACCTTCCATTATGCCCAAAACGAATTTAAACTCAAACTATGCCCCGTAGGGGTATTTTGGTCATTTTAATGCTTATAAAAGAGATTAAATATAAATCTGAGTTTTAGGTCTGATATAATCAGTAAAAATACTTAATTTAATAAGTTATAACAGTAGGTATTAAGTTTCATATGCCAAAAATAGTTTTAACTCATAAAAGGTCAAAATTAGAGAATCTGAGTTTAAAACTTTTCTTTACTGTTAAAATATATACATTTACTTAAAAAATCAGTAGGTATTAAGTTTCATATGCCAAAAATAGTTTTAATTCATACTATGCGCTTAAAATGCGTAAAAGTCGGTTTTAAGCGATTTTCGGGTTTAAATAAGAAATCTGAGTTTTTGATCAGTTTATAAAGTTCAAAATATTTTATTTATCATATAAATCAGTAGCAAAAAGTTTGGTATCAAAATATTATGTAAAACTCATTTTATGCAAGAAAAGGGCAAAACCGACAATTTCCGGATCAATGCTATAACCCTATGTTATGCTCAGCCTAAAAATAAATAAAAACCTTCAAAAATCCCAAAATATTATATTACATCAGTGGGTAAAAAGTTTGGTATCAAAAATTGGGTTTAGATAGGCTACATGCTAATTACGACGTTTAATTAATAAAAAGCTTTCCATTTACGCTATTGAGCATAACTCCTAATCTAGACCTCAAACTGATGTCAAATTTTTAGGGCAAGTTTATAAATTAGTGATAAAGGTTTTTGTCCTCTCACATTTTCAAAAATCTTGTTTTAAGGTCAAAAGGGCATAACGGTCAACATTTAGGCATATAATTGAAACATGCAAATGAATCGGATAAATTAGGAACCAAGTTGTATAATCACAGAGGGTTATACTAACATATAACCTGGTCCTAATAGAAGCCTAAGGCATTTCTAAAATAATCTAAATCGGGTCAGAACTGAAAGTCAAAGCAAAAGTCTACTTTTGCGACTTTCGGTTCCGAATCGAGCCTAAACCGAAAATTGTCGTGTTGAACATGCTTAGACATGTTCTTACATTAATTACCAAGTTATACAAGTGATAAAACAGGTTACATGGCTTCTACATTGCTAATTATGTGTTAATTCGAAAATTAGCTTTCTGATGACTTTTTATGATTAAGTTTGACCCGACAATTGACCTAGTTAGAGTGGGAATCAGAGGGTGCCCTTTTAAGGGTTTATTACCCACATAATTACCAACTCATAGGTACTTTCAATTCGAGATTTGACTGGACGAATTTTAATTAATCACGAAGTCAAACCTTAATTACGACGGTTTGACTTTAGGCTAATAAACTAAGTAAAACTGAATTAAGAAAGGTTAAGGACACTTACAAAGGGTCCAATTGACTGAAATTAACTCAGAAGAGGTTCCATTTTGCTCAGGATCCTCTCAAAATTCAGAGAACAAGCAGATTGAAGGAAATGGGGTGAAGAAACAAGTGCAAACCCACCTCTATTTATAGTTTTCGGGATTGCACGAGATCGTGACAAGTGTCGGGAGGTTTAACCAGATTATGACAGGTGTTAAGCTGTCTTTTAAATCTGTGGGCAGCCCCTAGAGTCGGTTATGTGAGTATGGCAGCTTGTTTCAACAAAACCAGCAGCAAAAACAAGCTTTCTGTTGTTGTTCTGTTCACACGGCCCGCGTAGGAGGCCCAGGAAAACTTACGCGGCCCGCCTACAAGTCCAAACCAGCAAACATGCTTCCTGAATTTACAGAATTAGTCCCTGTGAGCATATAAGGTCATTTTAGGCATGTTTAGGGCCTGTTAACCTCATTTCAAGGCTCCACAATGATGCCCAAATATAGGGGACATAAAACATGCTCAAAAATATCGCGGATGTCGGTCCGTTTGGTCGTACGGTCATGTCGTTTGACTAATTACGACGAAACACGAACGGGCGCGAAAAATGATCCAATTTACACGAAAAATATTTTAGTGGTTACATAAATTTTTGGATGTCCGGATATATCCAGAATGTAAGATATGCGCGAAAATGCAAACTTGTGCACTTTTAGTCCCTGCTTGACTTAAAAGTTTATTTTTGCGCACGAAACACCTCTAAGCCTATATCTAAGCTATATAAAGGATAATTAGGGCATGTTTAACTCATGGTCATAATCCGTAAGGTCCGTTACCATACGAATCGACATACTTTTACAGTTTGACGCAATTAGTCCTTTAATCGCACAAAGTAGCCCAAAATGTCGTTTAATGATATCCAAGCCTTCCATGGCCCATAATGGGCATTCCCAAGCATGAGTTTAATTATCACTACGCTCTCGATCGCTTAAATGGTCACCAAAAGGCGTAGATTCAAAAGTTGACGCTTTAGGTCCATCTAATGCGCAAACTTGCGCATATCATCGTTTAATAGCATCGAAGCCTCATCTAATCCATATTAGGAATTCTTGAGAGTATTATTAAACATCGCGATGCTTTGGGTTCGCTAAAAGGTCATTCAGAGGTATAATTAAACATATTGACACTTTTAGTCCTTCTAACTTGCAAAGTTGCGCGTAACTTTACTTATAGGCATAAAAACCTTAGACGGCCAATGTTTGGCATTCCCGAGAGTATAATCAAATATCATGAAGCTCCCGGTTTGTTAAAAGGTCACTCAGAGGTAAGAATTAACATGTTGACGCTTTTAACCCTTCATTGCGCAAACTTTCAATTAATTACGCAAACGGCTACTCTTGATCAACAAGTGGCTTATTTGCGAATATGATTACCATATAACGTTATTCAGAGGCTTATGATTACCATGTTGACACTTCCAGTCCTTCTATAATCAAAGTTTTCGATTTTTCAAAAAATTTAGTCCCTTAAATTCAATGTTTGACTTTATTAGGGTTTATTACACGTGTCAATACATCATTGGACGTGATTTTTACGAGGTGTTACATAAGACAATCTCATCCGGGCTTCCATATTCGGAAAGAACATGCAACGAGTTTTGATTAGGGGCCGTATGGCCAGATGCTCCAGTATCCCACATCCATGGTGGTGTCGAACCTCCAGTAGGATAAGCAGAAGTATAGTTAACTGAGGGTACCAAACCTGTGGGACCATGATCCGGGTAGTTGTAGTCGCGTAGGAAGCGTCCTAGTTTGTGACGGTCCTTAGTCTCATGAGTCATGACCAGGGATGCTACAAAAGTGGTAAAAGGTATTGTTGCGGTTGGGGTGGTTCTGATTTGAATGGGCAGGTTTGTCTCGGTTATTCCAGGAGGGTCGAGGGTTAGGTTTCGGATTTGGTTTTTGATAGCGGTAGTCAGTGATCGGAGTGTCGCGCTCCGGTCAAAGATAATATTTATAAGCCCAAATTACCCTTAACAATGTGTTAGTGGTAGTAAGGGGTCGAACCACGAAGAGTATGTGGTTTGTGTGTGGATTCGAATGAATTAAAACAATTGTCACAATTTATGAAGCTTGCTAAAGTATTTTTGTATTTTCGTTTAATGGAGAGATATGATTTTTTAACTAAATGAATTGATGCGAATAGTTAACAACTACTAATTAACGATTGCAAGAAAAATGGTTACTAGAATAATAATGATAAAAAGGAATCACACCCGGTTTCGGTAATTGTTAACCTAGGATTTCTACAAGTTTTAGTTTCAACTCAAATGCATTCGATTAACGGATTTAGTGTACCGTGACTTAGGTGCTACTAGCTATCAACGCCCCGAAGAACGGACAAAAAGACACTTTGTAATCAACACAAGTAAATCCTAACAACGACAACGTACAATTACATATCACCGTTTCGCAAAGTCATTACTTTTAACATCGTTCGACAATTCACGAATTCGTAACAAATGTAATACTATTGTCAAAAGTTTCAAAAACCAAATACAAATTGTCACTAAGATGAAACAAGAACAAATTGAAACCCTAAAATTAACAACTACCTACACCGGGGTGAAACCGAGATGATTAGCCGCTCATGGTTGATGCAACTTGATCACCGGATGCTTGGAACGCGAATGAAACCATCTTGAAACTTGGTGGATGAAGGAATGATGGAAGATTAGGGTTTATGGATGATGATGGTGAGATGGATGATGGATTGGATGAATTAGGGTTTGTATGATTGATTGTGTGATGGATGATGATGATTCGGGTTGTAGGTTGATGATCTTGATGTTAGAGATGGAATGGTAGGTGATTGATGGATGGTAATGGCTCCCAGAACAAGTTCAAAACTCAAAACCATGTGTAACTCCCGAATATTGATGACCATGATGCCTTTGATTCGTTCCAAGACCAAGAAAGTCAACATTTCGCGATGCCACTATAGGAGAGCCGTCGCCGACGGTGGATGTGTCCGTCGGCGACGGTGCGTAGATGTCCACATTACTCCGACGGCTTAACACCCTGTCCACGGCCAAATCAGGCGACGGCACTCTACACATACCGTCGGCGACGACCCTTATGGGCGTCGGCGACGGTGCCCAGATTCCCAACTTCCTGTTTTTTTCCATTTCTCAAGTCCGGTTGACCCGTTTCGCGTCCCGGTGGTTCCGTTTTCGCTCCGGTGACCCGTAAAGCTCCCGAAAAGCTCCTTAAACTCTGCTAGACCTGCAAAACACATATCTAATCAAAAGTAGACCATTCAAAACTAAAACTTGTGTAAAAACATCAAATTAAGCAATTACAATCACCGGTTTTCGACCACGTATCACATCCCCACACTTGTCTTTTGCTTGTCCTCAAGCAAATCTGTTTTTCACTTTCACGTGGGTCGGACAACGAATACACTCCCCATTCCCGAGACGAAGGTTAAGGTCCAATGTCATGTTAAAGTTCAAACTCTTTACAGTTTTCAATATATTTAACAGTAATGTGATTTCAAGTACACAAATGGTTACCCAAGATTAACCCGCCCGTGAAACCAATCAATTCATGCACATCCCTCACAATGTTCTCTCCACTCGGCTTGTAAATTGGCTAATGTTTATAATGTATTAGCGCTTCAAAGAATATTCACTCAAAACCGATTAGAACACATACCCGCATAAGCTTGCAACTCAATCATTCTCCACCATTGATCACGAATACTAAGCACAAGTCATAAGGTCTTTGTAAGGGTTGTAACGAGGCTAGGCTAAGGGTAGGAATTAGGATATTTTAAAGTGGCTAAGGTGATGAAAATTCGATTTTTATTACAAAAGATTATTCTAATAAAACTAACTATAAACACCGAAAATAAGGCAACAACATTCGCCTTTTATTCAACAACTACTAACACTTCTTTTTGTGTTTTTCTTCAACGGTTTTCAATTCTTTTTCATAATATTTTCTCTTTTTTTTTACATATATGCAAACAAACAAGAACAACTATGCAAAAACGACTCTTATAATTGAATTTCCATCACACGGGTTTAAAAGAAAAAGGTTTAAGGGTTATGGGCTATAGGGTGATCAAACGATAGGTTTATGCTCAAAATGGGTGACTAGGAGATTTATTTGGCTAAGGATAGATAAATGGTGTAAAAGAAAAAGGTTTACCTAATGCCTTAATCATTCTCGTGCTTGTATTCGGTCTATGGTCTCGAACGTATCAAAAGATGCAAGTTCTACAATACATGACTAATGGTCCACTCAAACAAAGAAACATAAATATGTAATTCTATGATGTAAAAGTGGCTCAAAACCTCACATATATGAAGGGTATGGTATGTGACATGCATGAAATGCTAGTTTCTTAGGCGGATTATTCCCAAATAACCACCCGCTAAATACCCGTTATGCTTATTAATTTGAACTTGACCATAACAAAAGACCAAATGGGTTGTGACATCCCTCGTTGACTTGGTTACTTGTGCTTTTAAGATCGCTTTTGAAACAAGAAATTTTGAAAATTTTTGAAATTTTCCCCCATCCCCACACTTGAGGTAAACATTGTCCTCAATGTGTAGAATTTAAATGAACGGGTCAAAATCGAAAACTTTTACTACTCCCCCATCCCCACACTTGAGGTAAACATTGTCCTCAATGTGCAAGAACTAGAGTTTTAAAACGCACAAGGGATGTGACACGTCTAACCTTCCCAAAATCTCACCCCGGAAAATAAAATACAATGTACATTCCACTTATTACTAACTAAGAATCAAAGTAAAAAAGGAAACGCATGCACCTGATTTTTGTTGCTTGATACTCACATCTTCCTCTTCTCTTCATAAAAACGGTTGTCTCTCGAACATCATGTACCTACAAATTCTAACCCTTGTGTAGAAGCATGCTTCTCACAACCATCAAAATTTGTTAGTTACCTAGTTCTACCATTTTTATGAAAGTATTACCAAGCCATGCGTTATTTCACTTTGATTTATGTGGAAAATAATTTACAACAACAACAAACCTAACTCACTTTCGTAGGAATCACGGTTGCATTTAGCTTATGCAACAAGCCCTTTTAAACCCCCCAATAGCTTGGGAGGACGAGAGGTCTCGTGAGGGTTATATAGGGAACACACCCACAACGTTTATTTAACTAGGCGAAAATAAATAATACGAAATAAAAATAACGAAAACCAAATAATATACAACAACAACAACACAAACATACCTACGGAGAGAAACTAAAACAAAATGTGAGATAAAATATACAACAACAATTTACTTACCACCTCATGGTGGTCGAATGGCATGCTTGCCTCCTACAAACTCCTCGAAATCACCCACTGGTGATTCATACCATTTGTTGCCAAACGGTCCAAATTTCCTCACCTCCTCGTCCTTCTTCTTTTCCAGAGGTGACTTTTTCGCCTTCTTTTTCTTGACCGTTTTCTTCCTTGTTTCTCCAAACCTACCAACCATAGCACACACCTTTTTTGTTTGGATTCATGTCCTTTTTAGGACACTTATCCTCACCGAGCAGGTTAGTAAATTTTGGAAAAACATTTAAATTTAACTCCCGGTCCCCAAACTTCATGCTTACCGTTCCCGTGGCACAATTTATTATGGCATTAGCAGTTGCCAAGAACGGTCTACCCAGTATGACTATCGGTTGGGTATCCCCAATACACCCAACATAGTCTACTACCAAAAAGTCAACTGGGTAGTAGCAATCATCCACCTTAACAATCACATCCTCCACCATCCCCCTTGGATGCGTGGGAGTCTGATCGGCCAATACCACGGGAGTATCAAATTTTTTTAATGGACCAAAATCATATTGGTCATACAAACTCTCGGGCAAGATGCTCACACAAGCTCCAAGATCTAGGAGCGCCCTCTCAATTTTAAATGTTCCAATTTGAATTGGAATAAGAGGGTCTCCCGGATCTTGAGCTTTTTGAGGAAGGGCATTCGATAAAACGGCACTCACATGAGATATCAAATCAACCGGTTCGGGTAATTTGTTGTGCCTTTTTTCGATGCTTAACTCCTTTAAGCATTCCACATGAGCCGGAACCTTTTTAATGTCATCTAGTAACGGTAAATTAATTTTAGCTTGCTTAAAATTTTCCCACCCCTCGTCCTTCGGTGGGCACCGCTCTTCACTTTTCGATGCATTAAACGGGTTAAATTGATTTAAACAATTTTCACAAAAAGAATTTGTAGTTACGTTTTCATTTTTACTTTGTGAAATCGTTTCATGTTCATTTTCATTTTCATTTTCCGGCCCTTCACCTATATTTTCCACTACACCATCAACAAATTGTGGTGGTGGAATGCTTTCAACACTACAAACTTCATCATTTAAAAGAATACTTACCGCGCTAACGCGTGCATCCCTCACGTTGCTTGTGCTAAAACTTTGATGCTTCGGGTTCACTGTAGTGTCACTTGGAAGTTTTCCCATGCTTCCCCTCATTTGAGCCATCTCTTCCGCGAGTTGGCCCACTTGCTTTGCCAATGCGTCATGTGCTTTGTCCCGAATCTCGTTTGTCTTCTTTATCTCCTTGATATCATGGTGAGATTCTTTTATATTGTTTTGGGATTCTTTTTGCATATTCAACAAAGCATCCATTTTGGCACTCAAATCATCACCACTACCTTGGGAGTTAGATGCACCACCCCCATTACCACCTTGGTTGTAACCCCTTTGGTAACCACCTTGGTTACCACCTTGACGATTATTGTACGAAGACCCACCTTGACCCCCTTGGTTACCCGATTGGAAATTTGGGTTCATTTGATTCGAGGCATTACCATACCGGAAATTAGGGTGGTTTCTCAAACCCGGATGGTAAGTGTTGGAGTTCATGTCATATTGCTTCCGATCCTCACACACTTGGTTGACTTCATAGGTGTAGTCACTCGGTCCCATTGGACATTGATCGGTCCTATGGCCGATATCCCCACAATCCTCACACACTGCGAATTGAACCGCATTCACCTCCTTTTTTTCATGCTAGCTAATTCCCGCTCCAACGTATCAATCCGATCCTTAGAACTTGCATCACGATCGGGCCAAGACCTTGAGGTAGGGTGCTTTTTGGCTCGGTCGGCCGACTCTTTCGCCTTTGATCTCTTGCTCATTCTTTCTAGGAACTCCCAATCGTCATCCTCGTGATTGCTCACTAAAGTTCCATTGCTCGTCGATTCTAGGCGATTCCATGTTTCGTCATCCAACCCTCTCACAAAGCATTTAACCAACTCCCATTTTTCAATTTGATGATGTGGGCACTTCCGGATCAATTCCTTAAATCGAATGAATGCTTCATGCAACGGTTCACACGATAATTGCCGAAACGACCTTATTTCATCCCGCATATCGTCAGTCTTTGCCATTGAATAGTATTCGTCTAAAAAGACTTGTTGCGTCTCTCCCCATGTCCGGATGCTATTTGCCGGAATTGTGAGAAACCATTGTTTTGCCTTGTCTTTCAACGAAAATTGGAACAAACCAAGTTTGACCTCCTCTAGTGCAAAATTGTGCCCCCCGATGGTGTTGCAAATGGAAGAAAACTCCGCCAAGTGCGTATACGGCTCATCATTAGACCTCCCGTTGAAATGGGGAAGTATATTGATGTAATGCGGTTTACAATCGAACATTCTTCTTTCGCACACAATCGGTGAATCATTCTCGGTGACCACCGGTCGGAAACGGTCATTCACTCCCCGTGGAGGTTGTTGACGACGTTGTGGACCATTAACCTCTTGATCGACCGGTCTTCGATTGTCTCTTCGGTCACCTCTTCTATCCCCACCTTGATTTCTACCTTGGTTGCCTCTTTGGTTACCACCTCCCACGAAACGAGGAATCCGATTAGGGTTACCATTGTTGTTATTGTTGTTGTTGTAAAACCCATCATCTCGGTTCCGTTGATTATTGTTTCATGGTTGACGATTGTTTCCGTAACCATCATTTCTCACGTTCCCGTACACATAATCATCATCCCCCACAAAGTTGGCATTTTGATAGCCGAACTCGTCATCTTCAAAGCCTCTTGCATTGTAGACATTTCCCCTATTCACGTATCCCCAATCTTCCTCGTCGTTAACCCGATCATCATAATATCCCCCATCGTCCGAATTTTCCGTATGTATGCTCACATGTTCCGGTGATTGATAACCGGGAACACTATATGGTTCGTCATCGGGGATGGCGTTCCTCAAATCGTCTATGTTGAAGAAGGGGTCTTCGTTCGCGGGATTGCCACGATCTCGGTTGCCTCGACGGTCAGAATTGACATTCCGGTCATCAAGGTTGAGGGGTAAAGAATTGTGTCGATGAAGGTTTTGTTGTTGGGGTGTTCGTTGGGTGTTATTGGGATTTTGGTTTTGAAACGGTGGTGTGGGTGGTCCATTGTTGTTGTTACCACCCGGTCGCTCTTGAGGCATGGGTTGAACATTTTGAGCGGGATTGAAGTTGCTTCGATATTGGAATTGGTTCGCCATTGAATCGGTTTCAATGGATGGTGTATGTTGTGGTGTGTTGGTGGTTTGATTAGAAGCAAGTGTTGCTTCTAACCGGCTTGCTAGATTTCTTCTTGCTACCCTTTCGATTTCCGGTTCGTAGACTAAAGGTGAAGTCCTCCCGGAGTTCCGCGTATGCATGCACTACCTGTAACCTACACAAGTAACACACCCGCGTAACAAAGAAAAAGACAAAGTGCAAAAAGAAACTAAACAATTTAAACAGATAATCACAAAATTCAAACAATATCCAAACACAAAGCGCACGCACTCCCCGGCAACGGCGCCAAAATTTGATCGGAGTGTCGCGCTCCGGTCAAAGATAATATTTATAAGCCCAAATTACCCTTAACAATGTGTTAGTGGTAGTAAGGGGTCGAACCACGAAGAGTATGTGGTTTGTGTGTGGATTCGAATGAATTAAAACAATTGTCACAATTTATGAAGCTTGCTAAAGTATTTTTGTATTTTCGTTTAATGGAGAGATATGATTTTTTAACTAAATGAATTGATGAGAATAGTTAACAACTACTAATTAACGATTGCAAGAAAAATGGTTACTAGAACAATAATGATAAAAAGGAATCACACCCGGTTTCGGTAATTGTTAACCTAGGATTTCTACAAGTTTTAGTTTCAACTCAAATGCATTCGATTAACGGATTTAGTGTACCGTGACTTAGGTGCTACTAGCTATCAACGCCCCGAAGAACGGACAAAAAGACACTTTGTAATCAACACAAGTAAATCCTAACAACGACAACGTACAATTACATATCACCGTTTCGCAAAGTCATAACTTTTAACATCGTTCGACAATTCACGAATTCGTAACAAATGTAATACTATTGTCAAAAGTTTCAAAAACCAAATACAAATTGTCACTAAGATGAAACAAGAACAAATTGAAACCCTAAAATTAACAACTACCTACACCGGGGTGAAACCGAGATGATTAGCCGCTCATGGTTGATGCAACTTGATCACCGGATGCTTGGAACGCGAATGAAACCATCTTGAAACTTGGTGGATGAAGGAATGATGGAAGATTAGGGTTTATGGATGATGATGGTGAGATGGATGATGGATTGGATGAATTAGGGTTTGTATGATTGATTGTGTGATGGATGATGATGATTCGGGTTGTAGGTTGATGATCTTGATGTTAGAGATGGAATGGTAGGTGATTGATGGATGGTAATGGCTCCCAGAACAAGTTCAAAACTCAAAACCATGTGTAACTCCCGAATATTGATGACCATGATGCCTTTGATTCGTTCCAAGACCAAGAAAGTCAACATTTCGCGATGCCACTATAGGAGAGCCGTCGCCGACGGTGGATGTGTCCGTCGGCGACGGTGCGTAGATGTCCACATTACTCCGACGGCTTAACACGCTGTCTACGGCCAAATCAGGCGACGGCACTCTACACATACCGTCGGCGACGACCCTTATGGGCGTCGGCGACGGTGCCCAGATTCCCAACTTCCTGTTTTTTCCATTTCTCAAGTCCGGTTGACCCGTTTCGCGTCCCGGTGGTTCCGTTTTCGCTCCGTTGACCCGTAAAGCTCCCGAAAAGCTCCTTAAACTCTGCTAGACCTGCAAAACACATATCTAATCAAAAGTAGACCATTCGAAACTAAAACTTGTGTAAAAACATCAAATTAAGCAATTACAATCACCGGTTTTCGACCACGTATCACATCCCCACACTTGTCTTTTGCTTGTCCTCAAGCAAATCTGTTTTTCACTTTCACGTGGGTCGGACAACGAATACACTCCCCATTCCCGAGACGAAGGTTAAGGTCCAATGTCATGTTAAAGTTCAAACTCTTTACAGTTTTCAATATATTTAACAGTAATGTGATTTCAAGTACACAAATGGTTACCCAAGATTAACCCGCCCGTGAAACCAATCAATTCATGCACATCCCTCACAATGTTCTCTCCACTCGGCTTGTAAATTGGCTAATGTTTATAATGTATTAGCGCTTCAAATAATATTCACTCAAAACCGATTAGAACACATACCCGCATAAGCTTGCAACTCAATCATTCTCCACTATTGATCACGAATACTAAGCACAAGTCATAAGGTCTTTGTAACGGTTGTAACGAGGCTAGGCTAAGGGTAGGAATTAGGATATTTTAAAGTGGCTAAGGTGATGAAAATTCGATTTTTATTACAAAAGATTATTCTAATAAAACTAACTATAAACACCGAAAATAAGGCAACAACATTCGCCTTTTATTCAACAACTACTAACACTTCTTTTTGTGTTTTTCTTCAACGGTTTTCAATTCTTTTTCATAATATTTTCTCTTTTTTTTTTTACATATATGCAAACAAACAAGAACAACTATGCAAAAATGACTCCTATAATCGAATTTCCATCACACGGGTTTAAAAGAAAAAGGTTTAAGGGTTATGGGCTATAGGGTGATCAAACGAAAGGTTTATGCTAAAAATGGGTGACTAGGAGATTTATTTGGGTAAGGATAGATAAATGGTGTAAAATAAAAAGGTTTACCTAATGCCTTAATCATTCTCGTGCTTGTATTCGGTCTATGGTCTCGAACGTATCAAAAGATGCAAGTTCTACAATACATGACTAATGGTCCACTCAAACAAAGAAACATAAATATGTAATTCTATGATGTAAAAGTGGCTCAAAACCTCACATATATGAAGGGTATGGTATGTGACATGCATGAAATGCTAGTTTCTTAGGCGGATTATTCCCAAATAACCACCCGCTAAATACCCGTTATGCTTATTAATTTGAACTTGACCATAACAAAAGACCAAATGGGTTGTGACATCCCTCGTTGACTTGGTTACTTGTGCTTTTAAGATCGCTTTTGAAACAAGAAATTTTGAAAAATTTTGAAATTTTCCCCCATCCCCACACTTGAGGTAAACATTGTCCTCAATGTGTAGAATTTAAATGAACGGGTCAAAATCGAAAACTTTTACTACTCCCCCATCCCCACACTTGAGGTAAACATTGTCCTCAATGTGCAAGAACTAGAGTTTTAAAACGCACAAGGGATGTGACACGTCTAACCTTCCCAAAATCTCACCCCGGAAAATAAAATACAATGTACATTCCACTTATTACTAACTAAGAATCAAAGTAAAAAGGAAACGCATGCACCTGATTTTTGTTGCTTGATACTCACATCTTCCTCTTCTCTTCATAAAAACGGTTGTCTCTCGAACATCATGTACCTACAAATTCTAACCCTTGTGTAGAAGCATGCTTCTCACAACCATCAAAATTTGTTAGTTACCTAGTTCTACCATTTTTATGAAAGTATTACCAAGCCATGCGTTATTTCACTTTGATTTATGTGGAAAATAATTTACAACAACAACAAACCTAACTCACTTTCGTAGGAATCACGGTTGCATTTAGCTTATGCAACAAGCCCTTTTAAACCCCCCAATAGCTTGGGAGGACGAGAGGTCTCGTGAGGGTTATATAGGGAACACACCCACAACGTTCATTTAACTAGGCGAAAATAAATAATACGAAATAAAAATAACGAAAACCAAATAATATACAACAACAACAACACAAACATACCTACGGAGAGAAACTAAAACAAAATGTGAGATAAAATATACAACAACAATTGACTTACCACCTCATGGTGGTCGAATGGCATGCTTGCCTCCTACAAACTCCTCGAAATCACCCACCGGTGATTCATACCATTTGTTGCCAAACGGTCCAAATTTCCTCACCTCCTCGTCCTTCTTCTTTTCCAGAGGTGACTTTTTCGCCTTCTTTTTCTTGACCGTTTTCTTCCTTGTTTCTCCAAACCTACCAACCATAGCACACACCTTTTTGTTTGGATTCATGTCCTTTTTAGGACACTTATCCTCACCGAGCAGGTTAGTAAATTTTGGAAAAACATTTAAATTTAACTCCCGGTCCCCAAACTTCATGCTTACCGTTCCCGTGGCACAATTTATTATGGCATTAGCAGTTGCCAAGAACGGTCTACCCAGTATGACTATCGGTTGGGTATCCCCAATACACCCAACATAGTCTACTACCAAAAAGTCAACTGGGTAGTAGCAATCATCCACCTTAACAATCACATCCTCCACCATCCCCCTTGGATGCGTGGGAGTCTGATCGGCCAATACCACGGGAGTATCAAATTTTTTTAATGGACCAAAATCATATTGGTCATACAAACTCCCGGGCAAGATGCTCACACAAGCTCCAAGATCTAGGAGCGCCCTCTCAATTTTAAATGTTCCAATTTGAATTGGAATAAGAGGGTCTCCCGGATCTTGAGCTTTTTGAGGAAGGGCATTCGATAAAACGGCACTCACATGAGATATCAAATCAACCGGTTCGGGTAATTTGTTGTGCCTTTTTTCGATGCTTAACTCCTTTAAGCATTCCACATGAGCCGGAACCTTTTTAATGTCATCTAGTAACAGTAAATTAATTTTAGCTTGCTTAAAATTTTCCCACCCCTCGTCCTTCGGTGGGCACCGCTCTTCACTTTTCGATGCATTAAACGGGTTAAATTGATTTAAACAATTTTCACAAAAAGAATTTGTAGTTACGTTTTCATTTTTACTTTGTGAAATCGTTTCATGTTCATTTTCATTTTCATTTTCCGGCCCTTCACCTATATTTTCCACTACACCATCAACAAATTGTGGTGGTGGAATGCTTACCGGTTTTCGACCACGTATCAGTCAGATTGTGGTTTGAAATAATTACGGGCAGGTTGTCGTTGGGTTTGGTTGACCGTGGTGATGAGCGGATCGGTGGTGGTTTGGATTTACCTTTCAAAGTCCACAAGTTTAGCAAACAATTCTGAATAGGACACAGGCGTGTCACGAGTTTTGAGTGCAGCAACAATAGTTTTGAATTCATCACCCAATTGATTTAGTACATGAATCATCAGATTCTCGTCTTTGACCAGTTCCTGGGCCAAGGCGAGTTTGCCCGCAATTGAACGCATCTCATAAAGGAAGTCGGAAACAGGACGCGACCCTTTTGGGTTAGCGGTGAGTTTTGACTTAAGTGAGATGATTCGTGAACGAGATGTGTTTGCATAGGCTGATGTTAACCGCTGCCATGCTTCTCAAGAGGTGGCGGCGGATGAGATGAGGGGTTGAATGGCATCAGTACAGCTACCGAGGAGAGCGCTGAATAGAATTTGGTCTTGCCGGTACCATCGAGAGTACTCGGAACTGGTGGTTGTTGGCGGGCGTGAGTTGCCATCGATGTGGTGGTGAAGATCCAGGCCAATTAAGGTGGATTCTATCTGTCTGTGCCATGTTGGAAAATTTGTTTGGTTGAGTCGGATCATGAAGTGAGCGGAAGCGGTAATGTGAATGATAGCCGGAGAAGTTTGTTCATCAGGTTTAGGTGTCATGGTGACTGTTGTGGTATGTGAAAAAAGAAGGTGATAGGGATCGTGAATCTCAGAGGAGATATTGGGAGGCTCTTGATACCATATTAAGTATAGGTTTTGTGATGAAAAGGTACAGTGTTTTTATTGATGTACATAGATTATATACAGACTACAAGCTCCAATTTAGGAGAGAAGCAAGCTAATTGACCTTGACCAAAGACTAAGAGATAACTAATTTCACTGGTTCTAAATTGATGTACATAGATTATATTAAGTATAGGTTTTGTGATGAAAAGGTACAGTGTTCTCATTGTTCTAAATTTTTGTGTTATATATTATATCTCCATCTTTATCGCACCAAATCCGCAATATTTATCCCAAAATTTGTTCAATTTGATGATAATCTAAAAACCCACTTAACCTCCGAATTACTATACAACTCTAACACCTTAACCGACTCGTTATGCGTATAAATACGAAACATATCATCTCATTAGAATGGTTCCCAAACAATTTCACTTTTAAATTCTCTGCTCTCTCTCTCTCCTCGCTGTCAACGGAAAACGTAACTCTGGCCAACTACTCTAACAGCTTCTTCCGAGCATAACAGGTGCGATTTGTATGTGCCTTCTGTTTAGTCTTATTATACTGATTATAAAGCCTATCATAATCGATGAAATCAACAGTTGATTCATGTGTATATTAGGATTAAAGGATTAGGGCTTGTTTGATAAAATTTGGGAACATGGATTCATTTTGTCAATCACATCATTGGCTTGCATCTGCTTGGCAACTTCACAAACAGCCTCAAGAATTGGTGATATCAAAGAATCGGTCTTGATTACCCATTCGTGTTTCATGAAAATGGCTTCAAGAATTTCTACAACATCCCACTTCACTTTCCCACCTATGCAATAAATAGATGCAGATTAGAGGTGACAAAATTAGTGGGTCGTCAGGTAATGGGTCAAACAGGCTGGGTTGACACTTTAGTTTTTTTATATCCTTTGAAATCTGTAATTTGTAATAACTAATATACGAAATGCAATGTTACAATTTACTAAACCTTAATAAACTGTAACATCAAAAGATTTAACCTAATTAGAGTAGTAACATTCAGGCTGACACAACCCATTTTGACCGGTAAATTATTAAGCACTTCCTTTATTCCAACCTTAATATAATTTTATAAATAATATTATATTATGAGTTAATATAATGATTATTTAATAATTAAGCCAATATGAATGAGAAATCTTAAGCATTAAGTTTGTGTGTTGGAACCATAAATATATGGGAAATTGAGTTTGTCTCACATAGGTGGAGAGATAAATCCTTTGTGGATTTATAATTAGAATAACTCACACCCAGTGGTAGCCAGAAGGGTGTAGAGCACCCAACACGCGCACGCGCCTAGGGGTGGCATGGAGTTGGCGTTGTGGTGAGGGCAGGGGGGTTCTCCACTAGTGGGGGTAATTGTTGTTGGAAATTTTGAATTATATGTTCCTTTGCGTGCAAGGCAAGGAAACTAATTAAGGAGTGGATAATTAATTATTATTATCATGTCCTAAAATAGATAGATTTTTAGCAATCCTAGTTATAATCTAATAGGTGTGTTTAGATTATAAATATCATGCTTTGGGTATTAGGGATTGTATGAGGTCAAGTTTTGTGATAGTTTCTTGACATTAATAAAATTTGGGTGCTTAGCCAAGTTCTTATTATTTTCCGTTTTCGTTCTTGTCCAATACCGATTCATCTTGAATTGGTATCAGAGCAATACCTGGGAACTCTCACCTGCGATCGAGCATAGGGTTGAAGGTGATCACGCCGGAAGTTTGAGTTCAAGGATCGGCAGGTTGGAAACGGTTACCCCGTTAATTGTCCTGTTGTCCGATCGAAAGCAGGTTGGAAGCAGTTCTATTAACTGCTGATTGTCCTGTGCAAACCGATCTAGAACCAATCTAGACGCCGGCCAGAATCGGAAATTTGATCGGAGCTGTTTTACAACGTAGGATCCGGATTGAAACAGAAAAGGAGGCAGGTCGCGAATAGGGTACTGCTATTTCTGTTGTCAAACGAATCAAGGGTAGAAGCTGATCGGAGAAACAGAGCTGCATGATTTGGCGGTATTGTTTTGCTGGTGTCGAACAAAAAAAAGGGTATTGGATTAAAGTTTTGGATCATACGTTTGGCCCAAGCTAAAAGTATAATTAAAGTCCAATAATCCTTAAAAGTCCAATTACCTATACATCGTTTGATACTGTTGTGTTTTGATTTTTCGAGAACAGTACACAAACAAAAGTATTTTTTTTTTGATTTTTTTTTAAGTTCGAAACAAATATAGCTTTGCTTTATTTTTCGGGTTTGCGTTCGTATTGAAACTCGGGAATTAAACGTGTAGACCGGAAGAAACTGAACCAGTTAGACCGGGTTCGTTTAATCTTACGTATAGTCGACGAAAGAAAAATATGGTTGGAAGCGATGGCAGTAGCGGCTCGAATACCGAGAAATCGGTTCCAAATTCAAAATCACTTCAATGCCCGATGTTGAATAAGGTTAATTATACTATTTGGGCGTTGCGTATTCGCGCGATTTTTAACATTCATGGCGTGTGGGAGGCCATTGAACCCGGAACTGAAACCGATGTGAAGAAAAACAATATGGCGATTGCTTTGTTGTTGCAATCCATACCGGAAGAACAGATCTTGCAAATTGGTAATCTGAAGACGGCAAAAGAGATGTGGGATGCACTGAAAGCGCGCCATCTAGGAGCCGATCGGGTACGTGAAGCAAGACTACAAACACTGTTGTCAGAATTTGAGGCGTTAAAGATGAAGGATTCTAGTACAGTTGATGAGTTTTCGAGCCAGTTAACAGGAATGTCTTCAAAAGCGGCGTCTCTCGGTTCTATAATAGAGGAACAAAGGATCGTGAAAAAGTTTCTCAGTGGTTTGCCAAGGCGGTTCATCCATATGGTAGCCTTAGTTGAGCAACTTGTGGATCTAAAAACAGTTGCATTCGACGATGTTGTCGGTCGAATAAAGGCGTATGAAGAACGCATAAAAGATGAAGAATTGCAGTTGGATAATCAAGGTACACAAATGAAACTAATGTTTAATAATTCTAATGCCTCTTCAAGTTCTAGACAGACTTCACGCGATTCGAGTAAGGGACGCGGGAAAGGCTCAAACCGTGGACGCGGTCGAAACCAATTTGGTCAAAACTGCGGGTCACAAGTCAGGTCCAACGAAGGGGATAAACAACAAGGAAAGAAGGATTATTCGAAGGTTCAATGTTTTCGATGCGAAAAGTTCGGTCACTTTGTTTCGAGGTGTCCAGAGCGAAAGAAAGAGAAGCAAGCAAACTTAATGATGCGGAAGAAATTGACCCGTCTTTGTTTATGGTGCAAGATGTTCAAGAAATCGTTTACTTGAATGAAGAAAAGGTCATTCCAAAAAATTACGAGAACGGTTCGGAAGAAAATGACTTGTGGTATTTGGATAATGGCGCGAGCAACCATATGACGAGTAATATATCTTTTTTCTCTGAATTAAATAAGTGTGTTGGTGACAAAGTTAAATTCGGGGATGGTTCTCAAGTCAAAATATGCGGGAAAGGGTCTATATTACTATTGGGTAAAACGGGGGAGCAAAGGTTAATGACCGATATTTATTATATCCCTAGTTTACATAGTAATATAATTAGTCTCGGTCAAGCAACGGAGTGTGGATGTGATATTCGTATGAAAGACAATTATTTATTAATGCGTGACGCTCAAGGCAAGGTATTAATGAATGTTACTCGATCTAAAAATCGTATTTATACGATTAAATTAAAAGTTGGAAAACCCGTTTGTTTGAAAGCTCGGATTGATAATGAAAATTGGTTATGGCACGCGAGACTTGGTCACCTAAATTTCGAGTCCATGAAACAAATGGTGAATAAAGATATGGTCGTGGGGATGCCAAAAATCAATCATGAAAATCAAATATGTGATTCGTGCTTAGTCTGGAAGCATACGAGACAATCTTTTCCGAAGACGGCATCGTTCCGGGCAACGCGTGCCTTGGAACTTATTCATGGAGACTTATGCGGTCCAATTTCTCCGAGCACAACAGCGGGAAATAGGTATGTATTTGTCTTAGTTGATGATTTTTCACGTTTCATGTGGACTTTTCTTTTGAAGGAAAAAATGATGCGTTTGAAACTTTCAAAAAGTTTAAAGTCATGGTGGAAGTTAGTAGAAAAATCAAGACGTTTCGAACCGATCGAGGGGGAGAATTTACGTCTCATGAGTTCAATCGGTTCTGTGAAAACGAAGGGATTATTCGACACTTAACCGCTCCATATTCACCTCAACAAAACGGGGTGGTGGAGAGGCGAAACCGTACCTTAATGGAGATGACTCGAAGTATATTAAAAGCACGACAAGTTCCTAATTTTATGTGGGGGGAGGCGGTGAGGCACTCAACCAATTTAATAAATAAAACTCCAACACGAGCGTTACACGAAGACAAAACACCGTACGAGATGTTGAAAGGAAAGAAACCGGATCCTCAATTTCTTAAGGTTTTCGGATGTGCCGCTTATTTGAAAATTGTGGGCGGACATCTTCCAAAATTAGACGATCGTTCAACTAGTCTAGTTTATCTTGGAAGCGAAAAAGGTTCGGGGGCGTATCGTTTATACAATCCGACGACTCGTAGAATTGGTGTGGGTCGAGACGGAGATACGGAGTTTGATGAAACGCGTGGTTGGAATTGGGGAAAAAATTTTGTTTTTAATAACGAAGAGTCTCGCGAACCGGGTATGTTTTGGGTAGACTTTGGTGGCGTAATTGACACCGGAGATGGAACCGTAAATACTGAACTTGGTGGGTCCACTTCTGGAACAGATGCAAGCTCGGAAAATTTTAATGATGAGATTGGGACTGAGTCAACTGGTCCGTTGACCAGCAGCTCAGAAGAACTCATCAGCAGCAGTTCAGCACGTACACATAGTCACAGCCCATTAACTATGACATCTAGCTCATTAGGCCCAACTAACAATGGAGTGAATATTGGGTCACGTGATTTGTTGCAGCAAACTCCAACAACTACTAATATTATTTCACAAAAATCAAATTGGAATAATGGATCACATGGCTCAAATCATGAAAGCAGTATAGTTGGCCGTGAATGTCAAGGAAATATTAACTCTAATTTTGTGAACAATAATGCACAACAAAATAATTTTATGACCCCCGAGCCAATTGTTCGTAGATCGAATCGTGCTACAGTTACCCCGGTACGTTTTAACGATTATGTATTAAATTCGAGTTCTATTGATGAAGAATATTTATTGCTTGCGGAGGACGAACCGGCTTATTTTAATGATGCCAAAAATAAACCGGAGTGGATGAAAGCAATGCATGTAGAAATCGAATCAATAAATAGAAACAATACGTGGTCGTTAACCGAGTTACCGCGTGGTGCAAAAACGATTGGTTTGAAGTGGGTTTTCAAGGTTAAAAGAAACGCGGATGGCTCACTAAATAAACACAAGGCTAGACTCGTGGCGAAGGGTTATGTTCAGCAACCCGGAGTCGATTTTGACGAAGTGTTCGCGCCAGTTGCTCGACTTGAAACAGTTCGGTTACTTTTATCTCTCACAGCGAATGAAGGGTGGGAATTACATCATCTAGATGTTAAATCCGCGTTCCTACATGGTGAATTAAAAGAAGAAGTTTATGTCGTTCAACCGGAAGGGTTCGTTAAAAAAGGCGAAGAGCATAAAGTCAATAAATTATCGAAGGCGTTATACGGGTTAAGGAAAGCTCCACGTGCGTGGAATACGAAATTAAATAATGTTTTATTAGATATGAAATTTCACCAGTGCTCGCAAGAACAAGCCGTATACCGAAGAACCGTTGGAACGGACGTCTTATTAATCGGTGTGTACATGGACGATTTAATTTTGACGGGTTCAAATTTGAAACTTATTATGGAGTTTAAGCGCGGGATGGCTAAAAAAATTGAAATGTCGGATTTGGGAAAGCTTACTTATTATCTTGGAATTGAAGTGTCGCAGAGCAAGAACGGGATAAAAATTAAGCAAGAGGCGTATGCAAAGAAAATACTGACGGAAGCCGGTATGATTGACTGCAATCCTACTAGTGTTCCCATAGAACCGAACGTGGAAGTTTCTAAATTTGAAGACGAAGAAGATTTTGATGCAACGAGATATCGAAAGATTGTTGGGTGTCTCTGGTACCTTTTATAGACTCAACCAGATTTGGCATTTTCGGTCGGAGTAGCCAGTCGGTACATGCAATGCCTGAAGCAATCTCATGCAACTCTCATCAAGCAGATTCTTCGCTATTTAAAAGGTACTTTTAGTTATGGCATTACCTATACTCGAGGAGAAAATATGTTGGTCGGTTACAGCGATAGTAGTCACAACATAGATCCGGACGATAGAAGAAGTACTATGGGACACGTGTTTTATTTTGGGTCTTCCCCAATTACTTGGTGTTCTCAAAAGCAAAGTACAGTTGCTTTATCATCGTGTGAGGTAGAGTATATGGCGGCTGGTGCAGCCGCGTGTCAGGCGGTCTGGCTAAAAGAATTAATTGGTGAATTACTAGACAAGAAAATTCAAGCGGCGGTGTTGCGTGTTGATAATACATCGGCGATAGCTCTCGTGAGGAACCCAGTTTTCCATGGAAGAAGCAAACACATAAAATCCCGGTTTCACTACATTCGGGAATGTGTTGATCGTGAAGATATCGTGGTCGAGCATGTTAGTGGCATTGATCAAAAGGCAGATATTTTGACGAAGGCTCTTGGGAAGATCAAGTTCAAGGAGATGACTGAAAAGCTTGGAGTTGAAGACTTGTCAGATACAAGTTCGAAATTCCGGGGGTGATTGTTGGAAATTTCGAATTATATGTTCTTTTGCGTGCAAGGCAAGGAAACTAATTAAGGAGTGGATAATTAATTATTAGTATCATATCCTAAAATAGATAGATTTTTAGCAATCCTAGTTATAATCTAATAGGTGTGTTTAGATTATAAATACCATGCTTTGTGTATTAGGGATTGTATGAGGTCAAGTTTTGTGATAGTTTCTTGACATTGATAAAATTTGGGTGCTTAGCCAAGTTCTTATTATTTTCCGTTTTCGCTCTTGTCCAATACCGATTCATCTTGAATTGTTGTGGTGAGGCAACCCACTGACCAATTTACTGAATAAAGATAGCTTCACCTGGAATGAAAAAACAATTTTATTGGTTGGTGGATTTTTGGTTGGTTTTGAATAGTTATGTTCCTTTTTATTTTTTATAAAAATGCCACTTTCACGCCTCCCCTACCCCGTGTTTTTTTTATCACGCTCTCTTGCTGAAGTTATTGCCACATGACGCTTAACGCCCTCTCTTCATACGCTTCCACTCCGTATAGTCTAAAATTAAAATAGGTCCATTAATAGATAATTGTTAAGAGAAAACAAAAATGTAAATAAAAGAAATTCGGGTAAACGAGTATGTGGTTACGGGTAATCATACTGGTTATTACCTAATCCTATACCCGGTGATTTATTTTAAACTAATGCTATACATGTTGGCTTTGAATATACCTGTCTCATATGTTTCATATGCATCGATAGAGCTCGGTTTTTTTAATCCCTATTTGGAACCAAAGAAAAAGAGGGCAATGAAAAGAAAATTTAAAAGTTATGTACTTTCAGTCCAGCCAAGATACTTTCAGTCCAGCAAAGAAAGCTATTCATTGCAAGTAAGGACAAAAGGAGTTCTATGATCCATCACTTTCACAGTTTGTTTAGTTTTGACCATAAAACCGAAGACTCTTGCAATTTTGACCATAAAATCTATTAATCCGTCTCTATAATTATAAAAAAAATACTACCTTTTCTCTCTTATTTTTTATTAAATAATATCTTTTTATATTTTTATTATTATATTTTCTATCTGCTCAAGTGCAGTATTTTTTATTAAATAATATTTTTTTATATTTTTATTATTATATTTTCTATCTGCTCAAATGCAGTCATGTGAGTAAAACTTTCATCCACTCCACCCCTCTTCAAATTTAGTTATGTTAGTATTTAGGTTATTTGATTTTAGAGTAAATTACAAGTTTTGTCCTTTATGTTTGTCTCAAATTTCATGTGCTGTCTTTTACCTTTAAAATTGACAGGTTCTGTCTTTAATGTTCCAAAATCTTGCAAGTTATGTCCTTTAGGCTAAACCCAGTTAGAATTTTCTGTTAAAAACTCTACAAAATTTGATAGAATGAATGTGAATGCTCTGACTTAGGGGGTGTTTGGGATCCCTTTTTCCTTCTGACTTCTCAAAATGAATAAGTAAGAAATTGTTACTTCTCATTTTCTTGTTTTTTAAGGCATTTGAAGTAGGGCTGTTCATGAGCCGAGCCGAGCCGAGCTAGGGCAAGCTCGGGCTCGGCTCGATTATAAACCGAGCTGGCTCGGCTCGGATTTGAAACCGAGCTGAAAATCTAAGCTCGGGTTCGGCTTGGTTTTAAACCGAGCTGGCTCGGCTCGGCTTGATTTGGCTCGATTTTAAAAATAAAAGTTAATACGTAGCTCTCAAAATTCAGTATTCTAAAATATTATTCAATATTTCAAAAGAACATATTCAAAATAAGTTCAACCTAATACATTAGAAGCCAAAATCACGTTCAACAACGCAAAATAAGTTTTACATTTCAAGTAAATACAATATTTGTTCATTAGCACTGCAATCAACCTTTAAATATGTCATAGATATCAAACTACACGCCTAAATACATGTAAATAATAATCACTTTTTTGTATTATATTATATGTATATAAAAATAAAATATATTATAAGTAAAATAATTCGAGCAAAGCCGAGCCAAGCTACCAAGCGAGCCAAACCGAGCCAATTTGGCTCTTCACGAGCCGAGCCGAGCTAGGCTCACTTTCTTACCGAGCCGAGCCGGCTTGGCTCACTTTCAAACCGAGCCATATCGAGCGAGCTTTTTCTGAGCTAAATCCGAGCGAGCTCCGAGCCACAAGCTTTTTGGACAGCCCTAATTTGAAGTTATAAAAGGTATTTTCAAGAGGTGTTTGAGATTCCTTTTGCCTTCAAAAAATCATTATCTCGGATAATGTTTAGATTTCCTTTTAACTTCTAAGAGCATTCACATCCATTCCATCATATTTTCACCTTAAATTACACTAAAAAACACTACATTTTCTTTCTCATTTTCATTTAAATAATATTTTTTATTCCTTTATCATTATCTTTTCTCTCTCCTCCACTCACAAACACTTTCAAAATATATTAAAAAATTATAGGTATGAACAGTGTCCGTCCAAATATACAGATGAACAGTAACATTTTCTCTCTCCTCCACTCACAACCACTTTTTATACTCTTTATATTATAAAAACTCCACACACAAACATTGATGGAATGAATGTGAATGCTCTAAGAAGTTAATACGTCAAAATTAGGTCCAAAAGTCTTTTTCAAAAGGAATCCCAAACACCCCTTTGTTCAAACCCAAAAGTCCTTTTGGGTACAAATTTCCTATTAAAACCCCTTCCATTCCTCGAACCCATCTGCAGCCTTCTTCATCAATTAAAGTCCCCCATCTACCATATTGTTTGTTATCCATTACCAGCTTCATTAATCACCGCCTTCATAATCAATCCTCAATTAACTCCCCCATCTACCAGCTTCAATTAAACCCTTACTTACATCAGACACTGCAACTTGTGGATGTAAATTTTGGTAGTATAAAAAGCTTCTGATTTCAATATTAGGAGTGTTTGATCTTTCGGATTGATACTTATTGTTGTTTGGAATTCTTCTTAACAGTTAGCTGAAGAAGAAGAAGCAGGTTCAAGCAGTAGTAAGGTAATAAAAATTTTATAGACTACTTTCATCGCCTATTTTATTATAGTGATTGGCTTCATATAATAACTCTTTTGACCTGATTGATAGCTTTTGAGATATCTTAAATTTTATAACAGATAATGAAGAGCTTTAAAATAATAATAATAATAAAACCTAGTGCATCAATATCTTGCTTTTCACAGTGTTTTGATTAATTACTTAGATTTAAATTTGTGATGTTTGTGTATGCAGCAGCATTACATTTTGAACTAGTAACATGTTATTCAAACAAGTTAATATTAAAGTTTCAAAACAACTTCATTGATGAATAGCTTATAGCTAATTCTAATTTTGTTAATATTAATGTTTTTTTATACAAGTTTTAAATAATTAGTAAACAATAATACGAAACCATACAAGTCAAAGTAACACTTAATACGACACAAAAAATGTAAAACTTATTAGAATTTGGTCTTGCTTAAATAATTCTAATTTTGTTATATTATTTGATTTTAGTTTTGAGTTTGGAATTTTGGACACCCCTAAATCCAAACACAATTGTTTGGCTATGTTAAGGTTCCTTGGTTAAGGAAACATAAGACAACTAGTTTAGTTTGGCATGAACAATTAAAAAATTATAAACCCTAACTGAAAATGGTTTTTTAAACCTTCATTTTGAAATTTCTCAATAATTTCAGCATGCAGATAACTGAGATTACATTCTCCATAATACAAGGGATACTAACGACTGGAGATGAGGAATATGGAAAGTTTCACAAACCATATGCTACTTCAATTGTACAATTTCTAAAGATAGCAACATGTGCTACGAGTGGCCTAGACTACTTTCATAATAAGAGGTAAACACATGTTGATAACAATGGGTTTTTTTTTTTTTTTGAGATAGTATGTGAAACCTGTGCGCATGGTAATCATAAACTAAAGTCATGTGTTTGCAGAATGGAAGACATTGTTGTAGATTAGTAAAACCGTCAACCATAAGTATTTGCTGATGTACGGAGGCAATATACAAGTAAGTTAAAAACCATATCTAATCTAGTTTTACACTCAACGGTCACACGGTCATGGGTTGTCGGTTTTGGATATGGGTCAGTTATAGCTCCAAACTTGCAGCAGAAGAAATTCGATACTATTCTTATTTACTTGGTTAATTAGAATTTAATTAATGTGTGAATTGGTAAAGGGTTTGACCGAGTTTACTGAAGGCGCACTTGGTTAGGGGTGTTCTTCAGGTTTTTTTATCGGGTTTTCAAAGGTGGAAATATAACCCGATAACCGAACTAGATTCGAGTTTTATGGTTCTCGGGATTATTGGGTCAGGTTCTTCGGATTTTGGGTTAAGTATATTCTTTTTTTAACTGTATACGAAAGGGCTAAATAAATATTACAACGCTGTATGTATATTTACGATCGATCACGAACTTTAGGGCTGCATTTTTGCTGGTAGGGGTGCAAACGAGCCAAGTCGAGCCCAAACATTAACTTACTCGAGCTTGGCTAGATTCAAGCCTTGGATTTTGGGGTCGAGCTCGGCCAAAAGCTCGAATTAAGTATGTGTGGTGCGAGCTTAAACAAGCTAAAGGCTCGAGCTCGTTTTTGCCGTTAATGGCTTCTTTTTTTACATGCTTTCGTATTTATGAACTCTCATTTTTATTTTTATTACTACTTAACTTTTTCTTGATATGATCATCAAGTCGACACAACTTCATACGTTTTTATTTACAAACTTAGTCACGTCATTGACACCGCCACAATACGCTTTTGAAAATTATATGTCATATTTTACTCATTTTAATAATTTTAGTATTCTAGTATTTATAGTTAATTTCACACACATTTAGTTTTTCCCTCGTAACTTTTAAAATATAATATTTTTTTATAATCCGGTATGATATTGTGACATGTCTATTTTTATGTACGTATTGGAAAAAAAAGTTTATTCAAAACGAGTAAGCCTATGTTTCGACATAAATTTTATTCGGGACAGAGTCCGGTTAGGTAGCATGTGTTTTTGACTTCTTTTTTTTACATCCTTTCATATTTATGAACTCTCATTTTTATTAGGACTTTACTTTTTCTTGATATGATATGATATTCATAATCGAGTCGACGCAAATTTATACGCTTTTATTTACATACTTAGTCTCGTCATTTTCACCGCCACAACGACCTACACTTTTGAAAATTACATGCCATTTTTTTACTCGTTTTAATAATTTTAGTATTCTAATATTTATAGTTAATTTCACACACATTTAGTTTTTCCCCATAACTTTTAAAATATAATATTATTTATTCTATAATCCTGTATGATATTGTGACATGTCTGTTTTTATGTACGTTTTGGAAAAAAAAATCAAATTGAGTTAGCCTATGTTTCGACGTAAATTTTATTCGAGACCGAGTCCGGTTAGGTAACATGTGTTTTTGACTACTTTTTTTACATGCTTTCCTATGTATGAACTCTCATTTTTATTACAACTTAACTTTCTCTTGATATGATATTCATAATCGAGTCGTCGCAACATCATACGCTTTTATTTACATACTTAATCACGTCCTTGTCATCGCCACAACGGCCGACACTTTTGAAAATTATATGTTATTTTTTACTCATTTTAATAATTTTAGCATTCTAATATTTATAGTTAATTTCACACACATTTAGTTTTTCCCTCGTAACTTTTAAAATATAGTATATTTTTTTCTATAATCTGGTATGATATTGTGGCATGTCTATTTTTATGTACGTTTTGGGAAAAATTATTCAAAACGAGTTAGCCTACGTTTCAACGTAAATGTATTCGGGACCAACTCCGGTTAGGTAGCATGTGTTTTTTACGTCTTTTTTACATGCTTTCGTATTTATGAACTCTCATTTTTATTACGACTTAACTTTTTCTTGATATAATACTCGAGTCATAATCGAGTCTACGCAACTTCATACGCTTTTATTTACATACTTAGTCACACCATTGTCACCGCTACAACGACCGGTACTTTTGAAAAGTTAAACTTGAGTAGGCTGTGGTGTCACACCCTTAAATTTCCACGTGCGGAGTACCACCGCGAGGCGTGTGACTGCCCAGTATCAAGCCACCAATCACATTGAACATTTAATATAAGTAACATAAAAACCATCACCAATGCGATTAGTGACATAATGTTTAAGTCTAAAACATAATAAGTTTTAATTAAGTTCCAAAACATAGCAAGTTCAACAAAATAAAGTTTGAGCGTTTAGCGGAAGCGTTAAGTTCTTAAGTAGCTTAAAAACATAAGTTCAAAAGTAGAAATCCGGTAACGGATTCTAGACGACCACCACGACGCTCCAAGTAAACTCCAGCACAGCACCTACGGACCTGCAAGCATGCAGTAGCGTATCAACAAAAAGTTGGCGAGTTCACGGTTTTTCAAAAACGTTTTTCTTGTTTTTTTTTTCCCAAAAACATTTGTTTTACAAGTTACCATGTTATCCAGAGTATGAAGTGGAAATCCCATCCTATAATGAATTACTAAACTGTGCAGATACCAAAACCTTGACGTAATAGTTGTTTGCCCCAGATCAATGTTCTACCATCATTGACCTATGATTCCAGATAATAGTTCACTACCAGCTCCCAACACGGTGTGAGGTTTGTCAAACCTAATAGCGCTATCAACTAATATCACGTTCGCTCCCCGCGATTAATCGGTATATATGTAAAGGGACTTTCGTGGTAGAGTTTTCGTTTAGTATGGAAGTTCCCAATCTCGGGAATACACGTTTTGATTTATGAGTTCCGTTAATTTCCCATACCGTTACCTTGGTATATTTATGAAGTTCCCAAACCACCGGGAATGCATGCTTTTAGTAAAAGTTGTGAACTCACCTTAGATTTGCTCGGTAGACAATAATGTTTATCCTAACTTGGTCAACCGCGTCCTGATTTCGAAGTAGTGTGTGTATCGGAGGAATGAAACAGAAACGGAGCTCCGAGCAGTGGAGGCACGAGCCGCTGCTGAGTGACCGGAGCGTATGGAGGTTGTTGAAGGTTTAAACGGAGGTAAAGAGGTTGAGCGTAAACACGATTCAGACCTTCAAAGATGGATGTTTTCCGGCGAGTAGGCTTGTTATTCCTCCTAGAGTGCTTCCCAGAATCAAGGGGAGTGGTCTTAGTTGCAGGCTTTTAGTGAGAGAAACTAGTGAGAGAGGGAGGGAGAGGATAAAAAGGAAATGAATTCTGGGATCTTGTGCAGCCAAGAAAGGAATAGGTTTCGGCTATTAATTAGGGTAAATGGTGGGGAATGGGCTTGGTTCTTGGGCCTTTAATGGATGTGCAATAATGGACAGATAGAGTGGCCCAAATGAGCGACAAGTGCGGCCCGAAAGTTCAATGGAGAGTGTACGAGCGGAGATTCGTGCGGTTTTATGTTTATGTAATTACCAATATTAATAACTATAATGATAATAATAATAACGATAATCATTTTTCAAACACGTGTATGTTTCAAATATTCGAACATTTAAGCACATTGTATTTAATAACAGTCAGACACTTACATTGATACTCAACGGTAAAATAATACAAGGTGAAACGTGAGTTGTTACATGTGGTTTTTCAAGTTTTCCATTATGGTTATTTAGTTTATATGGATTCGTGTTTTCGTGTTTTTAATGCTCATTTTTACAACAATTGACATTTATTTTAGATTAATTAAAAAATCGGCTCGCTTTCCGCCACGAAGCGCGGGTATAACACTAGTTAATATATATTTATATGTTATCAAGGTTTAAAAAAACGGAATCGAGTTTCGAGGCGTTTTCCCTTTGCCTCACGAGACGTAAGTCTCGAGACGAAACGAGGCTTAAGTCCGAGGCGTAATTAAAAAATAAATATAAAAATTATAGATCTTATAAAAAATAAAATAATACTTCAAAATTCTAATAAATACTTCTAGAATTCAATGGGCCAAGTCAAAATTTCTTTATAGGAATGAGCCCAAGTTTAAAGAAAGAGCCCAACTTTATAAAAACTCACATATCTTCTTCAGATTTGTCGTCATCTAAAAACCTCTCCACCCTCCATCCGAAACCCTAATAGTTGATACAGCCGTCATTTCATATGCTTTGTTTCTTCTTGATCGTCCACGCTACATGTCCATATGTTGTGGTTCTTCTTCAGTACCGCACCAGCTAAGCATCATTTGTTGTTACAGCCGTCTTCTCCAATGGACAAAACCCTAATTCTCCGATTACCATCAGAAATGTACGCCTCTTCATAAACGACTGCAGGCGTACGTATAATAATAGCCAGCGAGGCGCCGCCTCCAAAACGAGTTCTTTCCGTTTCGCCTCCTCGAACGTTTTTTAAACCATGTATCTTATGAATCGGTGTTAGATTATCCTATACTAAAATATATTTTGTTGTGCAGATTCGTGCTGGTCGTATGCCACTATCGCTTCTATTGAAGCGATGAACCAAATTTTGAATCCTTCGCAAGAGTTTACTCCACTGAGTATCCAACAACTCGTGGACTGTTATAACAAATACAAAGATGACTTTACAAGTTGGGGTGGAGCAAGACGTGCCTTTGGGAGCATTCATAGGAGCGGGGGAGGAGTATATAGTGAGAGGGATTATCAGAGTAGGGGTGACCATATCAGTAGGGGACCTTGTGCAATGGAGATGTTAGTAAAAATTGATTTTCATTTTAGTTGAATAAATAATTTTGTTTGTTGGCAGTTAAACCCAACGGTAGTGATTTACTCTTTCAACAAAGTTGGCCACAACGAGAGAGCCAAGTGGTAAGGCGACAGCCTGTGACCGCTGTTGTGGGGTCTCTACCATTGAGAGAGAGATTTTATACACCGGTAAAAAAAAGTTTAGCATTTGTTGTTTTAATTGTTGTTTTTTGTTTTTTTTTTTCTAAACTTTTTTCTTTCTTTCAGGGTCGAATAATCCGTTATTCCGAAGCCGATGGAGACACTCGTTTGGATCATACTGTTTTGATCGTCGGATTCGGAAAAAAGACGGATTGGACTATTGGAGATGTCTTAATTTCTGGAGTGCAACTTTTGGTGGCGATGGCACCTTTTACTTGGAGAGGAATACGAATCATCCCCATCGCAACGGAACAGCAGGCATCGTTAGACTATGTTGTTAGCCGATGAAAGAAGGTTTTAACATGTGACTGTTGCTATTTTCGAACTTCTTTTGAAACTAGATTAAATGACGCTTTTTGAGCTTTTTTTAGAACTTTTGAACTACAACTACCGATGCCTTTTGAGCTCTTTTAGAACTTCTTTTGAACTACTCATGCTATTTGATTGTGTTTTGGACGACCCGTTTTTCGGCCTATCATACGGCCCGTGTCTCTGATATGGTCCGTATAATGTGACAGAGACAGGGGTATTCCTTAGAGGTGCACAAAAACCGGTTTGAGAACCATGCCCGGTTTTAAACCCAAACCAGACTCGGCGCAATCAATAATTGTGATAATCTCTAATGATTATATATTTTCATGATTATACAAGATAAACAACCATATAGGAAATAATTAAAGGATAAAGTTTCTTAAGATGTAACTGTAAGATTAAATATATTATGATTTAATATTTAATGTAGTAGTCATTATAATCATTTACATTATATAGATCAAAATATATAATGACCTATTAAATGATTAGTTGGTAATTGTTGATAGACACTATTACCCTTATTAACTAATTAGGTTTCCTCTTGGGTGCATATATAAGGAGACTTATGTAGAGGTTACAAGGTTAGACAATTAGTCATCTTATGCTAAGTTCATAACATCATCTCGCCTCTCTCTCCATAACCGAACTCCCTATTCGGTTTTCATCATCACCATCATTAGATTGCACCCTAAGAAGGAACCAGATCATCCTGACAAGAATGTCAAACTCAATGGTTGCATCTCTGACTGGATTCTCTACTGCCCTATCTGCTGTAACAGGTATGTTTTCATGTTTTTCATTATGCATAAAACAGAACTGATCAACAGTAACACCAGGTTGATAGATGTTTTGAAGCATCTAGATCCATTATTACACAACAATTCTTTAGCTACATGTTCCATTTTAGCATCAATCATGCTAATATTATATGGTCAACAAAAAGTGAATAAAGTAAAGCTGAGCATCTGCTTAAGTTGAGGTTTTTCTATATTCGATTAAGCAAAGAAAACCGTTGCACCGTCCTTTGTTATCCTACCATTACCATCTATATATGAAATTTATATATGAAGATGTCCTGTAACTGAATGTTGCTTGTGGCTTGAAATGAAATTTCAGTTGTTATTATTTTGGAGTTAAGCCTTCCTAATCTTGTTAGGATTCAGTTAATAACCGTGTCGATGTCATATGGTAACCAAGAAACACAAAGTCCACTGCACCAGAAGAATCATATGATCAGGAAACAACCACCAACATAACCATCACATCTTTTCTTTCAAAATCCACACCAAATTCATTATATATTATTAATCCCATGAAATATAATATTTTTGTTCATGAATGTGGCTACTGCTTATCTTTGAAACATTATACAACATTAACTAGGTTTATTCACTCAATCGGGCTGAGACACATACGTTTCCGTCAAACACCCTAAACATCACAAAACTATAATTTGTTTTCAATCAAAATGAATGAAATGTGAAGTTCTAATACCATTCAAGCTTCATCTCAAAGAATAAAATTTAGGAGCTTTATGAAACTCATTGCTTCATTTTACAACATATCAAAACCAAAACAAAATTCATCACCTAACATTCTCTTTCCTTGGAAGCACCGCAGACACTCACTCTCTCTCTCCACTCCACGTATATAAGCTCCTTCTTCCCATTGCCGTACACCTAATACTAAATGGACATCGTAATAAACCATGAGCACATGTATTTAATTATATGATTTCCTACGCCGATAAGCCCTAGGTTCAAGGAACGCGTGTCACCTTGACTGGGTGCAAGGGCTTAACCCCCGGTGGAAATTGCTTTTAATTATATAAAGAGACAGAGTTAATTACACAAATGGGTCATGTGGTTTAAAGCTAGTTTTGTCTTTGGGTACTAATTTTTTTTAACAAGTTTAGGTTTATGGTTTTCATTTTGTAACACCTTTGGGTACTAACACCAAAATTAGTTAATTAATGACTAAAATACCCTTGCATTTTTTTTAAGTTTATCAATATAACACATTTGGGTACTAACACCTAATTTTATTTAGAGTTAATAGCCAAAATGGTCCCTGAGGTTTGCTCACTTTTGCCACTTTAGTCCAAAACCCAAATTTTTTACATCTGGGTTCCCGAGGTTTGCATTTTGTTGCCATTTTAGTCCAAATTTCAAAAAAGTCAAATTTTGTCAGGATTTCTTACTGATTTTTGTCCTTTTTCTCATTTCTCCTAGGGGTAAAATTGTCATTTTGGATTATTATAAAGTAATTTATATTAAAAAATCAATTATATATAATATCTATATATATATACACCCACACATCTCTCTCTCTCAACATTCAACATGTCACTGCTCTCTCTCTCTCTCTCTAAAAAAATCAGACATATCTCTCTCTCTCAACATGTCACTGCTCTCTCTCTCTCTCTCTAAACTATCGCCACCGTCGCCGCCACCGTCAAGACCATCATCATCATCAACATCGCCAACACCACCGTCTCTCTCTTCTCTCAATCTCACCACCGTCAAGATCATCATCATCATCAACATCGCCGCCGTCGGCACCACCGTCAAACACCACCACCACCGTGATGAGAACCGACATTGGGATTAGGGTTTTCAGTAGGGGTGGTGGGTTGAATCGTGTTGGTTGCTGATTTGGGTTAGGGTTCCGGTGTTGGTTGCTGAATCGTGTTGTTACAGGTTTGGGGTTAGGGTTCCGGTGGCTGAATCGTGTTGTTGCAGGTTTGGGGTTAGTCGAAGATGGTTTACAGGTGGTTGGTGATTAGGGTTGTTGCAGGTTTGAAGGTGGTTGTGGTGGTGTGTTGTTGGAGGTGGTGGGTGAAGGAGGGAGACAGAGAGATGGTGGTGGTGGTGGATTAATGGTGGTGGTGATGAAATTGGGTGCAGGTCTGCTTCAACATCTTCAATTCCAAAACCAAGAAAAAATCCAAATCCTCACCGGAGCTCCGAGAACAACAACAAACCCAATCATCCAAACAAGCTACAAGATTAGTTAAATCAACTGGGTCAATCTCTTCACCTCGATCCATACCCGAATTGTACAGAGAAAAAGGCCACAATCTCAAAAAGTTCTCGTTTTCGGAGCTCCGAATTGCTACTAATAATTTTAACAGGATGTTGAAGATCGGTGAAGGTGGGTTTGGAAGTGTTTACAAAGGCTCTATTAAACCGGTTAGTGGTGAAGGTGATCCGCTTGTGGTTGCCATCAAGAAACTCAATAGAAATAGCCTGCAGGTAGATTATGTTATGTTTTCATCTTTGAACAATAATTGAATTATGTTATTTTTTGTTTGATTTTTATGTCATGAGTTAGGCATATGTGAAAAATGGTTCACATTTGACCTTAGTTATTGAAAAATGGTTCACATCTTGTGATGGTTTCTGGTTTTGTGTTTTAGAGAGAGAGAGAGAAAGAGAGGGGGATACGGAGGAATGTTAGTGTCGCCGGCGTGAGGAGGTGGCGGTGGTGGCGGCAGAGAGGAGTAGAGGGAGAGAGAGAGGTGGTGGTGGTAGGTTTATTATTTTTAATTAATAATTAGTTATAATAAAATGAAAATGACCATTTTACCCCTGTGTAAAATGACAAAACTTGAGGTTTTTTTTTAGAAATCTGACCAGATTTCATTTTTGGACTAAAATGGCAACAAAATGCAAACCTCGGGGACCCAGATGTAAAAAATTTGGGTTTTGGACTAAAGTGGCAAAAGTGAGCAAACCTCAGGGACCATTTTGGCTATTAACTCTTTTATTTAAGTTTAAATCAATTTTACAAAATCAATTTTTTTTTTATTTTCATCTTTTCATTATATCTCTTAATTCACATAAAATCTATTTATTATTTTTATTTTCATATTTTTATTAAATTTCTTATTTAACATAAAATAGGTTCGATAGAAGTTGATCGTACGCTAATATGTTTAGATCGGTAAAACGTTGCTGGTTCGGTTGAGACCTTTGAGGTGACGTGGTGTTCGATAGTTCGCTGAAACCATAGGGGTTGTTCGGATTAAAGTTGCGGTTGTGTGGATACATTATTTTTTTTATAAAAGGTTAAAAGATTTTATAAAAATGAAGGTTGAGAAGGAGTTGGGTAGAAGAGAGTGAGGGGAAAATGATGAAAATTGTGAGTTTTTTAAGTAGATGAGGTGAATTATTTTTTTAAACAAAATATATTTTTTAAATAAAATATAGTTTTTTTTTTTTAAATAAGGTCGTTGGGGTCCAACAACTAATAACCAAATCTAATAGCAGCACGTCACGTCAACGTTCATTTATCATTAGTGTCAGTGGGAAATCTCAAGCCCCGTCCACAACTCCATGAACAACCCGAGGGTTGGCGTGGTGTGTGTGGTGAGAAAGGGCATAAACACCGCACTTCCACTCCCACACCATGTAACTTTTCAAAATTATAAAATATAGTAATAGTAATTTTAAGGAGAATGTTTACAAAAATTACATTTGACTAAAAATAAGAAATAAAAAATATGAAAATAAAAAAAAATAGATTTTATGTTAGTTAAGAGATATAATAAAAAGATGAAAATAAAATAAAATAAAGAGATTTTGTAAAATTGATTTAAACTTAAATAAAATTAGGTGTTAGTACCCAAATGTGTTACATTGATAAACTTAAAAAAATGCAGGGGTATTTTAGTCATTAATTGACTAATTTTGGTGTTAGTACCCAAAAGTATTACAAAATTGAAACCATAAAATCTAAACTTGTTAAAAAAAAGTTAGTACCCAAATGCGAAACTAGCTATAAACCACATGACCCATTTGTGTAATTAACTCTTTTTTTTAACGACGTATGGTTAGGATGTCGCTAAAAAAATTAGCGGTTAGTATTAAAATCCTACATTGTCTGGATTTAAACCCAAGACCTCCAACAGAAACAAAGATTCACACCTTCCTCTTGATCATTAGGCGAAGACATCATTGGTTATAAAGAGACAATCATGAGCACATTTTTTTTGTTGATAAATATTAATTTTCCAACTTCGATGATTGATATAAAGATTTCATTTGCCACAAGAAAGTATTTAATTAAACATAAAACACAGTCAAATGATTTAAAAGTTATAGAACACTATTCACAACATAGGTAGATACATTAAAAAACACCACATTATATATTTTTTTTTATATCAACGTATTAACCTAAAAAATTATTGACTGGACAAGATCATATTAGAGTATGACCCTTTTCATCTTGACTCATTTTATTATGTTATGCATGATTGCATTCAAGTTGGCTCTGAGAAAGAATTCGAGAAATAATATAGGTTAAAGAAACATATTTGTCCATAAAATTCTTATGTATTAGTGAATCAGTTTAGCTGGGTCATCATCTGAGTGAGTCATATAATAAGGTTGATTTACCTCTAGTATGATGGATATAATCCGGTTTGTCATGTGGTGGTTAGAGTTGTCTCGGTGATGCTATGACGGTAGTGTAAATTTTGGAAAAATTTGACGTTTTTTTCGATTTTGTTACATCTTTTTATTGAAACGTTACCCCTATACGGATTTTCTAGATCCGCCACTACATATTATAACTAAATATAGTATGGAATAGAATAATATTAGAAAATATTTTGGGCTAATGAGTATAATCACATAAACAAGCGACCATAGCCTCAATTATTTTGGGCTAATGAGTAGTCTCTTAATGACCATTCAGATGCTACCTCTTAATGGTTTAAAACCTCTGAATGAATAAGAGGTAACCTCAAGTCTGAATGGTTAAAAGGTAATCTCTGAATGGTAAATCATCACATGTCACATTCTTCTACCTTCTCATTGGTAAAATTCTTAATGGTTCCATTAAGAGGTAGCCTCTTAATGACCATTCAGAGGCTACCAAACAGCCCCTCAGTAAATCCTACCAATAACAAAGCTAAGGTAGGGTCTGAGAAAGGTAGAGAAGGGTAAAATGTAGACAGCCTTATCTCTACCACGTAGGAATAGAGAGACTGCTTCCAGTGAGACCCCCGGCTCGATGGTAGTTTTGCATCAAGCCTTGGAAATAAGGCACATAACACTCAGCAATTAAGACAAAGGCCAATTGGTGCATGTACTCCCTTGTCTTTCGGCTATCAACGCCACCACATGATGCATGATTAACTATCCACCTCTTTTAACGTTATAAAATGATGAAACAAATCAAGAGCATGATAAAAGTAATTTTTTGGCAACACTTGGAACAAGAAGTACATTTTTAAGAGCAAGTGTTTGGTATAAAAGTTTAAATGTTTAATCATAACATGACATATATGAGTTACACAAAGAGACGTGACATTGCAAATTATAATCTCACAACCAAGATAAGGTGTAGCAATATGATTAACTTGTTAGACCTGATATTATTTAGCCGAAACTTGGATTAATGGGTTATGTAAAGACAAATTAGAACAATTGTGTTATGTTTTGAAGAACCAGATTTCCTTTATATTTATATTTATGTATCTATTTTCGTTTGAACGGCTTAGTAATGCATTTAAATTATTAATTGAATTAGAATTAGATAATTAGTTACTGCATATAATATAACTTTATGATTAGACGTAATTGATTTTTTAAAACACTCATAAAGTCATAAAAGAACCTTTTAAAACTGTTGATTTGTTTTTTTAAAACACTCGTTTTGATTTTTTAAAACACTCAAGTCATAAAAGAACCTTTTAAAACAGTTGATTTGTTTTTTTAAAACACTCAAAACTCATGAACCTTTTAAAACGGTTGATTTATATTTTTAAAACACTCAGAAACTCATGCAAGACCACCTTTTAAAACGGCAAGACCACCTTTTAAAACGGTTGTATTGTTTTTTAAAACACTCATAATCTAAAAAACACCACTTTTAAAACGGTTGCATTGTTTTTTTAAAACACTCATAATCTACACAAACACTTGTAAACGTGATTTTTTGTGCAAGCCTTTCAAAACGGTTGAGTCTTAATTAAAACGGTCCAATGTCTTTTAAAACATATGAATTTAAACGGTTGTCTCTAGATCACCGTTTTAAAAATGGTTATTTTTGTACTAGTGAAATTTGTAATTTACTCAATTATATAAAGAGACAATCATTTTTTTAACGACGTATGGTTAGGATGTCGCTAACAGGGTTAGCAGTTAGTATTAAAATCCCCCATTGTCTGAATTTAAACTTAAGACCTCCAAGAAAAACAAAGATTCACACCTCCCTCTTGATCACTATGACGAGAGATCATTGGTTATAAAGATACAGTCATGAGCACATTTTTTTGGTTGATAAATATTAATTTTCCAACTTCGATGATTGATATAAAGATTTCATTTGCCACAAGAAAGTATTTAATTAAACATAAAACAAATTCAAACGATTTAAAAGTTATAGAACACTATTCACAACATAGGTAGATACATTAAAAAAACACCACATTACATTTTTTTTTTATATCAACATATTAACTCAAAAAAATTATTGACTGGACAAGATCATATTAGAGTATGACCTTTTTCATCTTGACTCATTTTATTATGTTATGCATGATTGCATTCGAGTTGGTTCTGAGAAAGAATACGAGAAATAATATGGGTTAAAGAAACATACAAAATTCTTATGTATTGATGAATCAGTTTTGTTAACGGGTCATCATCTGAGTGAGTCAAATAATAAGCTTGATTTACCTCTAGTATGATGGATATAATTCGGTTTGTCATGTGGTGGTTAGAGTTGTCTCGATTCAACCTTTCTTAAGATCCCATCATATTATCAGGGGCAGACCTAGAGTGATAGAAGGGGTAACCAGCATTGCTCCTTGACGCTCCGGTGACGCTTCGACAGTAGTGTAAATTTTGAAAAAATTGATGTTTTTTCGATTTCGTTACCTCTTTTTATTGAAACGTTACCCCTATGCAGATTTTCTAGATCCGCCACTGCATATTATAACTAAATATAGTATGGAATAGAATTATATTAGAAAATATTTTTGGCTAATGAGAATAATCACATAAACAAGCGACCATAGGATGCGAGGAAGACGAATTAGGAGGAAGATAAGTAGAAGGATGAGGAGGTAAAGAGGATGGAATACGAGGTGGGTACGACAATAGAAGAGAGAAGAGTCACGAAACTTAACATGATGAGATGTATGAGTATAGGGGTGTAAGGATCATAACACATGTATCCTATATGGTTTGAGGCCTAAGGGCACAAATTTTTATCGGATCTAGTGTCTTGTCAAAGAAAGGGATATCATGATCATCATCATACTCGAAAGGGATATCATGATCATCATCATACTCAGTAAATCCCACCAATAACAAAGTTAAGGTATGGTCTGTGGAAGGTAGAGGAGGGTAAGATGTAAACAGCCTTATCTCTACCACGTAGGAATAGAGAGGCTGCTTCCAGTGAGACCCTTGGCTCAATGGTAGTTTTGCGATCAAGCCTTAGAAATAAGGCACATAACACTTGTTGATGCAGATTTGTGTCCGATGCTTGTCGAATAGGATTAGTTTTATTTTACGCTGAATTTGTAATAGTTAGTGAAACGGTCTATCGAACATGTATAGACCCGCTCGTTTGAAGTGGTCAAACGAGAGGGCTATTCGGTTGACCGTGTGGGTTTTGCTAGACAAACAGTTAGATTATGGTTGTATAATGTTTGGGGTCGAAGGATGGTCATCGAAGGATAACTTAGATCCTTCGATGATGAGCTCGAAAGATATCCATCGATAGATGAAGATGAACCTCGAAGGATATGTCATCCTTCGAGGTATATGTGTATCTTTCGATAGCTGGATGATCGACAGATGATCTATCGATCAATCAGTTGGATCTTTCGACCATACAACCTGTGTTGGGTATAAATACCAACATTTTGTCATTTGCAAGACCAAGAGTGTGAGAGAAGGTTTTAGACCTCACCCGGGGAGAGATCACCACTTGATCTCTCCCGGAATGTATACTCCTTTGGTATTAGTTCGGTTATCTTGTAATCGGGCCGATTTGTAACGTTATACTACCGGATTAATACAAAGTTGTTTGTTTATCATTGCTAATCTCTTCCGTCTTTGAACATAATCACAAGAATCACGGTTTCGGTCACGAAACTCGGTCCTACAATTGGTATCAGAGCCATGGTGCCCGATTTAGTAAATCTAACCGTTTACTAAGTCACATGTGCTCTAGATCTGTGATTTTAGTAATTTTTGTTCAAGATGTAAAAATGGTGAAAATCAAGAAAAACTCAGATCTGGACCCGAATATTCAGATCTGTGCTGAAACGAGTGTTGGGTTTTATGTTTCACACCGAAATCAACAAGTTTTCATCATCAAATATCATTTTTTTTTGGATTTTCGTCAAATCTGCGGTATAAACAGTGGCTGTGTTCTTGATGTTCTTGGCGGCTGCTTAATCCAGATCTGGGTCGAAGGATGTTCTTTGGGTCGAAGGATCCAGATCTGGATCGAAAGATACCAGATATTTTGTGGGAACCCTCAACAACTTCGAAAGATAATCCTTCGTAGATGATCCTTCGAAAGTATGGATGTGTTTCGAAAGATGATCCTTCGAAAGTATGGATGTGTGTTTCGAAAGATGATCCTTCGAAAGATGATCCTTCGAAAGATGATCCTCGAGAGATACCAGATGTATCGAAGAAGAAGATGAGGTTCATGTTAAAAAAAAAAAAAAAAAAAAAAAAAAAAAAAAAAAAGGATGGATGATGAAAACTTGATTATTTGAAAAATGTGGGGTAGTCACGGTTACCGATGCAAATGTCAAAAATGGTGACGCGACTATTATGGGCCAAAAACGAGAACGGTATGTTCACTTCCGCACGTCGATTGTTTATGATTGTTATCGGTTATTCGAAAATGTTCGAAAGCATTTTGTTATTTGTCATATTCTCGCATTTGAAGACGAACGTATGAACCTTGAACGCCAACACCGGTCCTAACGAGTTCACAAAGTCTTTGGAGGGATACAAGTCGGATCCGATGGGGTACTAGGCGATATTGCTTTATCAACTAGAATATGCAACGAAGAAATCCTTTTTGTTTATTGTCATATTCTCGCATTTGGTAACGAATGAATGAACCTAGAATGTCAACACCGGTCCTAACGAGTTCACAAAGTCTTTGGAGGGATACAAGTCGGATCCTACGGGGTACTAGGGGACGTTCTTATTCAACTAGCATATGCAAAGAAGAAATTCGTTTTCGTGATTTTTCGAAAAACCAAGAACATTCAACGGAGATTGATGACAGTTCCGCTTAGTGGAGGGAACTGGTGAACATTTGACGACAGTTTCTTTGAAGTGGAGAGAATCTGTTAAGGTTTAGAAATCTTACCAAAGAAATAGGGGGAATAAAAATTTCGTATGTTGAATTTCTTCGGTAAATTTCTAAACGCAATCACAGGTGGTAGAGTTTGTGATTTTCTGGTGATACAAACGGTTCGGCGTGGAATGTTTTGCACATACACATATTTGAGGATTTTAATTAATTCTCCAGCCAGCGTGAAGGGTTTTGCACGGAAAAATACAGGTTTCTAAAGTCTACAGTAGTTACAAAAGCGCTGTTCACTGAAGACCTGGGGAATCTTAATGAAAGCTGATAGTTCAAGGCTGAAGACCTGCAGGATTCGGTTTTGGGTTTGATGTTTCCTTGGGATTTTACAGGGATCTGGGGGTAACTCAATTCGTTGAGTTTGCAAACGATGTACTTGGTCAAGCTGACTTCCTGAGTACTGATGCTGAAGATCCGTAGTGCATTACGTGGTCAACTTCACAAAGGCGAGACAATGAGATCTGGATGTAGTTCAACTAAGCATGCTGGTTGAGCTTGCAAGGGATACACTTGGTCTAGCTGACTTTCCTGAGTGTTGATGCTGAAGATTAAAGTGCATTACTTGGTCGATTCCACAAAGACGGCTTACAGAAGACAGTTCACCAGAAATCTCTATCGATGTAGTATGCTTGTATGAAATAGAGTTCTTATGACAAGATCAAGACTTGATGCAGTTCTTAAAGATTGGAACCCTTATCAAATGCCGGTTGGAGTATTGGAAGATCAGCGGAAGATCGGTCAATTGAGGAAATTGCACAACACCCAACACGGATACGCGTACTTTAAGGGGGAAATATTTTACAAGGAGCGTCAAGATACTACTTACCTGGATCATCGGTCAAGGGGGAATTTGTTAACACAGAGAAGATGAATACTTGACTGAAGATCGATTGCAGTTGCATTTTCAGCATTCGACAGCAACGGACAAGGGGGAATTTGTTGATGCAGATTTGTGTCCGATGCTTGTCGAATAGGATTAGTTTTATTTTACGCTGAATTTGTAATAGTTAGTGAAACGGTCTATCGAACATGTATAGACCCGCTCGTTTGAAGTGGTCAAACGAGAGGGCTATTCGGTTGACCGTGTGGGTTTTGCTAGACAAACAGTTAGATTATGGTTGTATAATGTTTGGGGTCGAAGGATGGTCATCGAAGGATAACTTAGATCCTTCGATGATGAGCTCGAAAGATATCCATCGATAGATGAAGATGAACCTCGAAGGATATGTCATCCTTCGAGGTATATGTGTATCTTTCGATAGCTGGATGATCGACAGATGATCTATCGATCAATCAGTTGGATCTTTCGACCATACAACCTGTGTTGGGTATAAATACCAACATTTTGTCATTTGCAAGACCAAGAGTGTGAGAGAAGGTTTTAGACCTCACCCGGGGAGAGATCACCACTTGATCTCTCCCGGAATGTATACTCCTTTGGTATTAGTTCGGTTATCTTGTAATCGGGCCGATTTGTAACGTTATACTACCGGATTAATACAAAGTTGTTTGTTTATCATTGCTAATCTCTTCCGTCTTTGAACATAATCACAAGAATCACGGTTTCGGTCACGAAACTCGGTCCTACAATTGGTATCAGAGCCATGGTGCCCGATTTAGTAAATCTAACCGTTTACTAAGTCACATGTGCTCTAGATCTGTGATTTTAGTAATTTTTGTTCAAGATGTAAAAATGGTGAAAATCAAGAAAAACTCAGATCTGGACCCGAATATTCAGATCTGTGCTGAAACGAGTGTTGGGTTTTATGTTTCACACCGAAATCAACAAGTTTTCATCATCAAATATCATTTTTTTTTGGATTTTCGTCAAATCTGCGGTATAAACAGTGGCTGTGTTCTTGATGTTCTTGGCGGCTGCTTAATCCAGATCTGGGTCGAAGGATGTTCTTTGGGTCGAAGGATCCAGATCTGGATCGAAAGATACCAGATATTTTGTGGGAACCCTCAACAACTTCGAAAGATAATCCTTCGTAGATGATCCTTCGAAAGTATGGATGTGTTTCGAAAGATGATCCTTCGAAAGTATGGATGTGTGTTTCGAAAGATGATCCTTCGAAAGATGATCCTTCGATCCTTCGAAAGATGATCCTCGAGAGATACCAGATGTATCGAAGAAGAAGATGAGGTTCATGTTAAAAAAAAAAAAAAAAAAAAAAAAAAAAAAAAGGATGGATGATGAAAACTTGATTATTTGAAAAATGTGGGGTAGTCACGGTTACCGATGCAAATGTCAAAAATGGTGACGCGACTATTATGGGCCAAAAACGAGAACGGTATGTTCACTTCCGCACGTCGATTGTTTATGATTGTTATCGGTTATTCGAAAATGTTCGAAAGCATTTTGTTATTTGTCATATTCTCGCATTTGAAGACGAACGTATGAACCTTGAACGCCAACACCGGTCCTAACGAGTTCACAAAGTCTTTGGAGGGATACAAGTCGGATCCGATGGGGTACTAGGCGATATTGCTTTATCAACTAGAATATGCAACGAAGAAATCCTTTTTGTTTATTGTCATATTCTCGCATTTGGTAACGAATGAATGAACCTAGAATGTCAACACCGGTCCTAACGAGTTCACAAAGTCTTTGGAGGGATACAAGTCGGATCCTACGGGGTACTAGGGGACGTTCTTATTCAACTAGCATATGCAAAGAAGAAATTCGTTTTCGTGATTTTTCGAAAAACCAAGAACATTCAACGGAGATTGATGACAGTTCCGCTTAGTGGAGGGAACTGGTGAACATTTGACGACAGTTTCTTTGAAGTGGAGAGAATCTGTTAAGGTTTAGAAATCTTACCAAAGAAATAGGGGGAATAAAAATTTCGTATGTTGAATTTCTTCGGTAAATTTCTAAACGCAATCACAGGTGGTAGAGTTTGTGATTTTCTGGTGATACAAACGGTTCGGCGTGGAATGTTTTGCACATACACATATTTGAGGATTTTAATTAATTCTCCAGCCAGCGTGAAGGGTTTTGCACGGAAAAATACAGGTTTCTAAAGTCTACAGTAGTTACAAAAGCGCTGTTCACTGAAGACCTGGGGAATCTTAATGAAAGCTGATAGTTCAAGGCTGAAGACCTGCAGGATTCGGTTTTGGGTTTGATGTTTCCTTGGGATTTTACAGGGATCTGGGGGTAACTCAATTCGTTGAGTTTGCAAACGATGTACTTGGTCAAGCTGACTTCCTGAGTACTGATGCTGAAGATCCGTAGTGCATTACGTGGTCAACTTCACAAAGGCGAGACAATGAGATCTGGATGTAGTTCAACTAAGCATGCTGGTTGAGCTTGCAAGGGATACACTTGGTCTAGCTGACTTTCCTGAGTGTTGATGCTGAAGATTAAAGTGCATTACTTGGTCGATTCCACAAAGACGGCTTACAGAAGACAGTTCACCAGAAATCTCTATCGATGTAGTATGCTTGTATGAAATAGAGTTCTTATGACAAGATCAAGACTTGATGCAGTTCTTAAAGATTGGAACCCTTATCAAATGCCGGTTGGAGTATTGGAAGATCAGCGGAAGATCGGTCAATTGAGGAAATTGCACAACACCCAACACGGATACGCGTACTTTAAGGGGGAAATATTTTACAAGGAGCGTCAAGATACTACTTACCTGGATCATCGGTCAAGGGGGAATTTGTTAACACAGAGAAGATGAATACTTGACTGAAGATCGATTGCAGTTGCATTTTCAGCATTCGACAGCAACGGACAAGGGGGAATTTGTTGATGCAGATTTGTGTCCGATGCTTGTCGAATAGGATTAGTTTTATTTTACGCTGAATTTGTAATAGTTAGTGAAACGGTCTATCGAACATGTATAGACCCGCTCGTTTGAAGTGGTCAAACGAGAGGGCTATTCGGTTGACCGTGTGGGTTTTGCTAGACAAACAGTTAGATTATGGTTGTATAATGTTTGGGGTCGAAGGATGGTCATCGAAGGATAACTTAGATCCTTCGATGATGAGCTCGAAAGATATCCATCGATAGATGAAGATGAACCTCGAAGGATATGTCATCCTTCGAGGTATATGTGTATCTTTCGATAGCTGGATGATCGACAGATGATCTATCGATCAATCAGTTGGATCTTTCGACCATACAACCTGTGTTGGGTATAAATACCAACATTTTGTCATTTGCAAGACCAAGAGTGTGAGAGAAGGTTTTAGACCTCACCCGGGGAGAGATCACCACTTGATCTCTCCCGGAATGTATACTCCTTTGGTATTAGTTCGGTTATCTTGTAATCGGGCCGATTTGTAACGTTATACTACCGGATTAATACAAAGTTGTTTGTTTATCATTGCTAATCTCTTCCGTCTTTGAACATAATCACAAGAATCACGGTTTCGGTCACGAAACTCTGGTATTAGTTCGGTTATCTTGTAATCGGGCCGATTTGTAACGTTATACTACCGGATTAATACAAAGTTGTTTGTTTATCATTGCTAATCTCTTCCGTCTTTGAACATAATCACAAGAATCACGGTTTCGGTCACGAAACTCGGTCCTACAACACTCAGCAATTAAGACAAAGGCCAATTGGTGCATGTACTCCCTTGTCTTTCGGCTATCAACACCACCACATGATGCATGATTAACCATCCCCCTCTTTTAACGTTATAAAATGATGAAACAAATCAAGAGCATGATAAAAGTAATTTTTTGGCAACACTTGGAACAAGTACATTTTTAAGAGCAAGAGTTTGGTATAAAACTTTAAATATTTAATCATAACATGACAGATATGAGTTACACAAAGAGACGTGACATTGCAAATTATAATCTGACAACTAAGATAAGGTGTAGCAATATGATTAACTTGTTAGACGTGATATGAGTAGTAACACAACACAACACAACACAACACAACACAACACAACACAACTTATATTAGAAAATGAGTTTTGGTCTTTTGGATCTAACAAATAAACCAAAAAATGAACGAGCATTGGTTTCTTGAGTAAAATCCCATTGGATAATGAGTTTTGGGCCTTCAATTAGGCCGGAGGGTATGGAGGGTGCCACTGTGCCACCTCACCGCCGATAGCGCCCCCCCCCCCCCCCCCCCCCCGCGGCGACACCACCCATAGGCGCCATGCTTCCTTCACCACCGTGTTAACGAACGATTTTTGATTTGATCGAGGGGAGATGGTCAGTTTAAGGGGGGCGCTATAATTAAAGTGGGGCTTTATCCCACACCGTGCAAGTTAAGGGGAGGGGCCTTAAAGCCCCCTGTATGACGTGTCGCTGAGGTGGCGTGATAAAGCCCCTAGAGGCTTTATCCCACACCCTCCAACATTAATGAGTTTAAAAAATGAGTTTTGGGCCCTCCATTAATGACAACAATTACATGAAAACTTTGTGGATGATCCACATACATTAAAACGGGTCGGGCTATTCAGAATTTATCATATTAGCCTGAAGAATCGGCTTACTACGGGTCAAGCCATGGATTTGTATGGACCGGATCTAGCCTTTCTCGAGCTTGTGGTCGATCATCAACATGGAGAAACCCTGTTAAAGGGGTCATGAGACTATATAATTGAGAGTGTGCGCAGTGGCGGACCCAGGAGTTATTGTCTGGGGTGCGAACGAGTGGTTTAACCAAACTTTCAAGGGGTGCGATCAGTGGTGAAGCCAGGAATTATTTCTTGGGGGTGCGAACAAGGAGTTTAACCAAACTTTCAAGGGGTACAATTGGGTTTTTTGCCTATAAAATACACTAAAAATTTGTTTTTAAGGGGAGCGCCCGCCCACCCAAGCTTATGCTTGGGTCCGCCCATGGGTGCGATCAGCATTTTTGCCTATAAAATACACTGTGTTTTTTTTCAAGGGGTTCATCTGCCCACCCACGCCATCACCTAGGTCCGCCCCTGAGTGTGCGCGTGATGAACTGAAGAGAAAGATAGAATGTACATGTGTGAAGAGATGGGCTCATATTTAATATCCTTAAAATTAAAAATCATACATTTATTATTTCTAATTAAAAAAAAAAAAGTTCGACCAAAGTTTTATTGTGTTATTAAACCAAACTGAGTTTTGCCAACTCTAAAACACAATACTCATAATCTTGTGATCCTTAAGTAGCATATAAAAAAGATCATGTCAAAAAAGCTAATCCCAAGTACTCTCAAGAAAGGCTATGCAAAACATTAACCATTGTGTTCCAAAAAAGCCGGATTTTTAGAAGCAACAGGCCGCGTTTAAAACTTCATATTCTTAGTAAGGCTATAAAAGTGGTTGTTTAACATACAAGTCTTTAGCATCCTTAGTATCCAAAATGCTGTCAGTTAGCTTCTTTTCAACAAGATGAAGTACTTGCATGCACTTATCCGCCTTTTCAAACCGTTCACGTGCAGCAAGAAACTTCGCATATCTCCTTTCTAGATCTCTTCGGGCTGGTATTTTAACTAATGTGAGGTTTGCCTTTGTTTTCATAAGCATTCGGGCCTCATTTCCTTTGTGAAAAGCTTCAATGTGTGTGCGAATCCATGACACGTTAATGTTGGCGACTTCTACATCCAACAATTGGCCTTCTATATCTTCCACTATCTCAATCATATCAGTGGTTTGAATCCGCTCGACAATTTCGCAAACTACCTCAAGGAAATATGTTCTTGCAGAAGATGTTTTGAATACGCAGTTGGCTGCAATGTCGCCATGCTTGTTGAAAATGGCTTCAAGAATAGGCGCATAGCTCTGCTTCCCTTTGTAGCCTTGGAGACAAATTATACCACTTTCATGAGATGAATCATTTCCTACCTGTACAAAGTGAATATGAATTAAAGGTAGCATGATGTGTCAAAGATAATCTACAAATCTTAGAAATGTAAAGCATAATATAACTTAGTATAGAGGGAGATATACATACAGAATCAGGTATAGCAGACACATTTTCAAACAACTTCCATCGTTCCCCCTTGAGGTCAACGAGTTCTTCATCACCGTCATCATATAATACCTACAAAATATAGCAATAATGTTGGTCAACATTAGTCAGCATTAATCAAAGTATATATGAAACGCTAGTTGACCGCTTTGACCTTGTGCTTCTTTAATCCACAGACGAATGATTTAACAACTCCTTTCTCATAACTGCAGCAAAAAGTATCACTTAATAGAGTCACCAATATTCATGAATCTCAACTATGTGCGCTATGACACTTACATTTTACGCAAAGGACACCAAACTTTTATTCTGCTCCCCACCAAATTTTCACCATGATCAACGGATGGAGCCTGAATTTATATAATTTTGTATAATGGAATAATATGATTAGCATAATTATAGTTTAACTGTTGATTTGAGTGATACTTTGGCTCTAAGTCTCTAACAGGTCATATGGGTTAAATTTTGATCGATTATAATGGAAACAATTGAACGGGTCAAAAGTCACCCAAAATGTATTTTGAATGCATAAAACTTCCTAGACCGTTGTATTTAAATCATATCATCATTGTAATAATGTAGTTTTCAATCATACTTAAAACATTACATATTTAGAAAAATGACAAGAAAGTGTTTATGGGCCAGCCCGACCCGTTATAATCCATCCGTCAAAAAATAGTTAACCTTTTGACCAGTTACCCAACCTACCTAGTTTTCAGAAACAGAATTACCTGTTTCTTCCATGAACTGTTACTTTTCATGCGTTTTTTCTTCACCCCTGTTACCGACTTTGGTGGATCGTCAGAAACCGAAACGGTTTTCTTTTCATATTTTTTTTCATCTTCAGAGCGGTCGCATTTTGACATCACCAAAACTTTGCTTTCCTCTACACACCCAACTTGTGAATTATGATTTGTATCATTCTTTAACTCTTTTGCTTCAGTTGTACATGTTATAGTTTCTTCAGCCACCTGAAAAAGAAATATGATTATTGCACAATGAAAACTAATTGTCTAAAATATGACCAATGCTATTTATTGTAAAAAGATCCATCTCAAAGAATGTCTACAAAAAATGTTCAATATATGGGCAATCGTCGGTTCGTCACTAAATGGTAAATTAAGTTTCTCACTATTACACTTAAGTCAAAAGTTTTTTTTAAGGTTTAACCACTCAAGTTTCAATTGTGTTTCATGGTTGTCGGCGAGCTTTATATTCCAGGCTCGAGCTCGGGCTCGATAACAAAACGAGCTTTATTTCAGGCTCGAGCTCGGGCTCGTTAAGGCTCGGCTCGTTCGAGCTTTTAACCGAGCCGATCACGAGTAGCTCTCGAGCCTCTGGGCTTGTTTACACCCCTACTTGTCGCAACCATGGTTGCAAAAGTCGCTAGGCGCTCCCTAGTCGGCCGACCGGGGAGTTGAGAGTACTCGGTCTAGGCGGAGAGTACTCGGGGAGTACTTGGACATGTTAAATTATAAAGAAATTACTTTTTGGAGGTTAAATATATGTCAAATAGCATAAATTTACTAATATTTATAACAAAATACGTGAAAATGATATTCATTCTTTAATATGATGGGCACATAAATTATGTTTTATTATTATTTAAGTCAAACTAGGCCCGAGTTGACCTACTAGATCCAATTCTGGCCGAGGTTGACCGCGTTTGACCGACTCCGAGTAATTAGGCGGAGTCGAAGAAAGTCGCCTCGGCAGCCTACCTTGTAGCGACTACTCGGAGAGTACTCGGCCTTGGAAACCTTGTTCGCAACATGTATTACCGTTTACTGTTACATATGATCAATTGACGACGCAGTGTGCCAATTGTGTAAAATAGTTGTGTGGCATGTGAATTGTGTCAAACAGACGGTGTGCCGCCTCGTCATGAATAATCGACCATGAATGCCGCATCTTCAATTTTACGGTATGGACATGTGTCAGCTAATTTGCATATTTGGCCGTGTGAACATACGTAACCGCTAATACAGATTGTGCGACCTAAGTGGAATAATAATGAGACAAAAAGAGTTTGAACGACCTAGGTAGAACAATAAAGAAACTTGTTTACTATTAAGTGACATTTTCCCTATTATTGAAATAGAAGTATGAGCAAGAGAAACACACATAACACACCCTAATGCAACTTTTTGATGCATACATGCAACCATTTTAAACTAAATCAACAATAACAAAGTGCAATGTCCATATCTCATACCTTATCTTGTACCATGTTTGGGAGATGTGCTTTGAGTTTATCCGCACAGTTCTTGATTACTTGTTCCGCTAGTTGCCAACAAAGAGGTATAGCAGTCTACCCAGAAAAAAAGAAATAAAAAAAAATTAAATATAGCATGTAATTAACGACAAATGAAAGTTATACTTTGGTAAATGTCAGCAAAATAATGATCACCTGATTATCTTTTCTCTGTCTTGCACTTGTAATTAGGAGGTCTACAAGCTCCGGATTGATTTCCTTACTTTCCTCTATGAACATGGTCAGAATGGTTTCCATGTGGTCTACGAGAGCAACGTAACAGAGTCGTGGTAATCTAGAGATGGAAAAAAAGTCATTCGACTTGAAAAAACTTCCACTAAATAGTATTATACAGTTTCATTGTTTCTACAACGATTATAACAATGGGCTTTCACGACAGCTAAATCAACCCAGTGAAAGTTTGCAAGCTTATAAAGAACAGATTGCACGTCAAAGGAGCACATTTTCGGTCCGTCAAAGAATTAAGAGTCTATGTTGTAACTTATAACATGCCCTTAAACGCTTCCTGAAACAGAAATTGACTCAAAAGTGTGTTCCTTTTACGTGCAGTCATGCAATTTTCCCTTAACGGAACATGTCTACTTGCTGGCAAATATAGAGTGCTTACTCATCGTTGGAAAGGGATAAAATATGCCTGAATAGTTGAACTATTAAATCATCCAGCTGCAGCTCCAACATCATCACTGGCAATCTGACAGTAGAAAACTTTTCAAGAAATCTATCCATTTCTAAACCACTTCCATCAGGTGCAGATACAAGTTTCTCGAATATCATCACTACCGATTCAAAAAACTCCTGTGCACCAAAAACGAGAAAAAGGCAATTACTTTGAGCTTTGTTCTACTTCTACCAAGGTTTAAAAGAACGGAAACGAGTTTCGAGGCGTTTTCCCTTCGCCTCACGAGGTGTAAGGCCGAGGCGGTATTAATAAATAAATATAAAAATTATATATATTATAAAAATAATAATACTAACTAATTTCATCATCAGATTCATCAAAATCATCACACTTAAAAAAGACATGAAATGCTTGAAATTGACACAAAAAGTCAAAAACATCAAAAACAACTATCAAAATCCCCTGAGGCACACCCGAGGCGCAGCTTTCTAAGCGCCTCAGCCCCTCTGAGGCGCATATACATTAAAAACACCATGAGGCGCGCCTCAGACTCGTTTTTTGGCCGTTTCGCCTCTAGGCGCACCTGGAGGCGCACGCCTCAAACGTTTTTTAAAACCATGACTTCTACATTATCCTCAAAAAGATTATACACTGTGTCGTCAAATGCCCTTTGAGCGCACGCCTAGACCCTCAAGAGAGACGAGTAGCGAGAAAATTCAAGCGCTCCAGCTAGGTTCAAGCCATATTCCGGAAAAACCTACAAATCCTAGCCAAACAGGTCTGAAACATCCAAAATGGCCTGGAAATCTGGAATCCGCACAAACTAGCCCTAAACAAGCCTAAAACATGTCTAAAGTTCCTAAAAGTGGTATGTTTACGCTATGCGTCTTGCTTATCTCAAGCCGTCGCTTTTTAAGTGACTTGCGCCTAGGCCAAAAGCTCACCCTTTCCGCCTTGGAAAAGTATGTATAAATACTAATTAAAACGAATGCTTGTTCAGATTTATACCTTCATTTGTTCATCATTGTAGAAGGGTTGTGCTCCCACAATTCTCAAGATCTCACAGATGCAACATGCAACTAAGATATTCACATCTATGTCAGGATGCCTCAGCCACTCTTTAGCAATCAGTGCCTCAAATATGGGATGCACTGCTTCATTAATCGACTCGGATGGCGATTCTTCTACCTTAGATAGAAGTTGCTCAATTTCCTATTACAGTTTATACAAAATATGAATAAGAATATAAACTTTGTTTCGTGACATCACTAATGCTGTAACTGATTAAAAAGGCATGTAACATGATTATACATTACTGATTTGAACTTAGAAAGTTCTATAAATAAAGTGTTATCAATTAAATTGAGAAACCTACTGGACAGGTCAATTTGAGCATAAGCAAACAACAATTAAAAATTACTTTTTGAGTCCTTGTGTTTTAGTGGTTTTAACTATTTGAGTCCAAAATCAAAATGTTTAACGTCCTGAGTCCCTAGACGATTTTTTTTATAACTTTTTGAGTCCTTTTGGGTCCATTTTTTAACCTTTTGAGTCCAATTTTTTAAACAAAAATGGACTCAAAACGTTATAAAATGAACAAAATTAGACTCAAAAGTCAAAACGTTATAAAATGAGCCGTCAGGGACTCAGGGTGTTAAACGTTATAAACAAACTATTTACAAACTGTTAATTATCATATGGTTCATTTACATGCCTAATCATCATCAACACAAACACATCAAATTCAAGCATCATTATACTTTTTTTTAAATCAAATTATTCGAAAAAGAAGACCTAACCACAAGAACGTTGAAAAGATTCTTACATATAAAGAAGAAGCTGAATAACGGGGCAGATTAGCCTTGAGACATGCCAGCTTCATCCGGATGTCGAGCGTAAAAACAGAAGATCTGAACGCCATTTGCAGCAATGCGCTTATGAAGATCAATATATGAAGGTCAGAAGGTGAAGTTGACGTCAAATTGTTGAAGATAACGGTAGTGATTCAAGTTTCAAGTGTGTTTATAGTCTGCTCAATGAAGAAGATGAATGGAGTGTCGTTTTTTAATGGTGTGCGTTTAGGCGGTGTTTAAATTAGGGTGTCTAAAAAAAAAAAAACTATATATCACCAAAAAAAAACCCAGAAACCTAACCCCCCACCCCCCAAAAACCTAAAAAAAACCTTAACCCCCCCCCCCCCCCAAACCTAAAAAAAAATCTAAAAAAACTAAGCACCCACCCAAAAACCTAAACCCTCACCCCCCCCCCCCCCCCCATCACCTCGGCAACAAAAAAAAAAATTTATTGGGTGGGTGATGGGGGGGTTAGGTTTTTGGTGGTGGTGGATGTTTAAGTTTTTTTCCTTTTTTTTTTTTTTTTTTTTTTTGTGTAGTGGGTTTTTTTAGGTTATTGTACACTTGTCACTTTATAAATTCTTCTTACACTTCTTACAATTAGAATCCTTTGTATTTGATCCTAATCCATAATATAATAATAATGATGATAACATTGGCAAGCCGAGCTCGAGCCGAGCTTTGACTCGTTTAAGCGATATGAAGCGAGCTCGATAGGAGTTTTTAGCTCGTCTAAGGTTGGTTCTTAAAATAATTCGAGCCGAGTCGAATCGAATCGAGCTCGAGCTTTGGGTTTTACTTGCGAACCGAGCTCGAGCTCGAATTGAGCCGAGCTCGAGCTTCATAAAAACATCATGAGCCGAGCTCGAGATCGCGCTCGGCCTAGCTTGTTTACACCCCTAGTGATCCGGGAGTTATTAGATCCGTATAACCGTATTATATATCATAGGAACGGGTTAACCCAAATGTTATTTCATCTGGCTGCCTCACAATGGGTTTGTATTTGATTTTTGAAGGTATGTTATTTTGGTTTTTTTTTTTTTTTTTTTTTTTTGAGCCTCGAACAATCTCTGGTCACTCGGATACATCTATAGGCAAAAATTAAAGCTACTCACATCTGTGATTAGAGTCGGTGCTGGTGACTTAGTCTGTAACCAAATTTAGAGGAAACTCATTGTCCGTAAGCCCATATTATGGTAACACATCTGACTTGTGTATTACATTTTGTCACGAACAAGACTCCAACTATCAACCTTCTTGTGGTTATTTTGGGATGTTAATATCTAATTTCACTTCATAGTGATCACTCGTTTGAGATAAAAATAGGTTCAGCATGGAAATAAGATGATTTTTTATATGTAAAGTTTTGAAAGTTTCTCGTATATGTTTTTAATTGTTTATTTTATACAAAAATAAACAATAACCATTCTTTAACTAGCACTAATCAGGGCCGGCTCCATAGGCTTGCCAATTTAGGCACGAGCCTAGGGCTACCAAAAAAATAAGGCCTCCTAGTTTTTAGAAAGTTTTATATATAGTATTGGACCTAAATAAATATGTTTATTTCAAAAGTAAACTAGTTTTTCATTAAAGGAACTCAAAGTAAATATTGTTTAGCAAAAAAAGGCCCAGTTTCGAAGTCCATTTCGCATTAATTTCCAGCTATTACTACACAACAACTATCGACCTAATCATCATTATTCAGCGGCCTAAAGCCCTTAAAATACAATCGCAATCATCGTTCTCACTTCCCATCACAACATGCTTTCATTTTCTAAGCTAAGACTATCACTAGACGGAAAAACGTAACTGTAATCACCCATGGCGACGGGTCCATCGGGATTGGAGGAGAGTTTATGGGTGAAATTAGGGCCCCACTTCGTAGTTCGCTTAGGGTCTCCAAAAACTCTGAAACACGCCTGGCACTAATCCTAGGCCGAACAAAATAATATAATCATCCACATCATAAAATATCATAGTCTTATAGCTACATAACATAACAAAGTAGTAACATAATCACATACAATCACAACATAAACATATCATGGGGTGTGTGGGAACACGCTTCCCACACAACTAACATACACCCCATACGTGCTTGCAACGAATCGTAATCATAAAAGGGCTTGTTCAAGCATATAAGTAAAGGATATGTTATGGTTTGTCACACTTTCGCATATCATGTCACAATAACGTGCGTATAGAACCTCATATGTAGGAAATGCCCTTGCACTCAGGGGCGGACCTAGCCTTAACCGGGGGGGAACCTCCGCTACGGCTTTGCTCGGAAAAATTTGACGTTTTTAGTGTAAATTTTGGAAAAATTTGATGTTTTTTCGATTTCATTACGGCTTATTTATAAAACGTTACGGCTTGGCGTGAATCCTAGATCCGCCACTGCTTGTACTACAATCAAATGGAAATTTGTAACAAAGACAAATTGATAAATAAACAATAGGTTTTCTACCAATAAATACGTATTTAAGTAAGTATAAGTGGTGTTTATGTAATTCAAACTACAAGAAATACAATAGCACAAGTTCAAAAAGGTACCATTTCTAGCATGCCTATCAGAACTAAAAGTAAATTCAAATTATACACGACCATAACAAAACAAAACAACTCAAATTCAAAATAACGAACTACATTTGTAAGTAAAGTGGAAGGATAGTAAATCTTAATATGTATCTTAATTATGATATCTACGTTTTTTTAAAATAACTAGTGGGATTCTCTCACGCTTTGCGATAGAACTCTGCCGGTATTGATTCGGTTCGTTATGTATAGCAACTAGAAGAAAAAACCCAAAAATAAAGTCATGATACGTCAAAAATGACATCAACATATGTTTTGCATCGATCGAAACTATAAAGTGAATACTAGTACCGGTTTTGATAATACTTATACCTACCGATATTGTTTGGTCAAAATCGGATTCGTTTGTCATGGTACGATAAAAACACTCGTGCAACCTATGATATAAAAAATACTCTATTTTTAATCTAACTCTACCTAATACATACGATTGGGGGGGGGGCACAAACTTCACCCACACTACACACCTCCAATGAGAAAAGAACAATAAAGTGCTCATTCAAGCATATAATATAAGGGTGTCATGGAATGATCATACTATGACGCGATGCATATAATGATTGTCGGTTTCATTCGTATATATTTTTTTTATTAAAAAATAGAGTTCCAATGAGAAAAGAACAATAAAGTGCTCGTTCAAGCATATAATATAAGGGTGTCATGGAATGATCATACTATGACGCGATGCATATAATGATTGTCGGTTTCATTCGTATATATTTTTTTTATTAAAAAATAGAGTTTTTTTTTTTTTTGGAACCGTAAACTATAGTGAGTGTTGGTACCATGACGAACCAAACGATACAAATCGAAGAAAAATAGTACCAATATTCATTTTTACGGTTTTTGGTTTCGATACGAGTCAGTATTTCTATTTTCAATATTTTTTTCACTACCCATACCTACCGTATCGCAATGTAACTATCACTTCTAGAAAAATGTTTTTTTTCCTACAAAAGTTTCCCATAAATTTCCTACGACTCAATTTTTGTTACAACTTTTCTACAGTTTTCTGACAAAAAAAGAAAAACAAAAATAACCCAAAACTTTTCCACAATTTTCCTACAAAATTTTTAGACAATAAGCATTTGTAGCAATTTCGTCACAAAATTAATTACCTTTGTGAAAAAATTCCTACAAAATATATTAAAGTTGTATATTGTTTGCTACTACATCAAAATAAATAAATTAAAAATTAAATTTCTACATTTGTCAGAAATTTATAGCAACTAGCTACAAATTTGCAACAATTGAAACTTATTTTATTTTTAATTACTAAATTTCAGTAAAATTAATCATTTAAAAAATATAATGTAAACTTTATCATAAATTTGTAGCAAATTGACCCCGTTTGCTACAGTTTTTCGGCAAAAAAATTATTTTATTTGTTATGTTTCAATTTTAGTAAAATAAATACTTTTAAAAAATAAAATATTAAAATTGTCGAAAATTTGTAGCAAATTTTGACCACGTTTGCTACAGTTTTCCGACAAAACAAAAGTTAGTTGTTTCTTAAATTCAGTAAAACAAATAATGAAAATTTGTTACTTTGGCATTTTAATGAAAATTTCATTCCAGTTAAAAAAAATAATAAATAAATAATTAAAAGAAATAGAAAGTTTCATTTGTCCAAAATTTGTAGCAAATTTTCCCCGTTTGCTACAACTTTCCGACAAAAAAAAGTTATTTTATTTGTTATGTTTTAATTTTAGTAAACTAATAAATACTTTTAAAAAATAAAATATTAAGTTTGTTGAAAATTTGTAGCAAGCTGAAAATGTAACAAATTTGAGTACTCGATGGTTGTTTTGTGTATTATTAAGCTCTATATTAGGGGTGTTCAGAAAAAACCGTAACCAAATAAAAACCGTAAACCAAACTGTAACCGTAACCAAATAAACCAACCCAAATAACAAATTCGGTTTTTGGTTTGGTTTCTAACCGAAATCGAATTGTGAATATGGTTTTTGGTTCGGTTTATGGATCCACATTTTATTTTGGTTTATTCGGTTTATTTGGATAACCGAATAAACCATTTAACTAAATTAATTATTAAATAAAAATAATAATAATATTTTGTAAATCATATACAATTTATTAGCCCAAAATAGTTATTTTTTATGAGCCCAAAATATCAAATGTAAATCTAAAAGCCAAACTCAAAACCACTCTTTAAGTCATCCAATAGTTTCTATGATCTATGTTTTGAAACTTTAGCTTTGTGGTTGTGTCTACTACTACTTTATGGATGCGTTTGTTTTATTTCGCAATGAAACTTTCTTGTATTCATATATTGTTAGGTGTAAATTAGTTGTGATGTTCGGAAGTTGGAACACAAGCATAAATATAAATTAGGAAAAATAGTACTTAAGTACAATTTGGTTAAATTTGGTTTATTTGGTTTCTAACCGAAACCAAACCGAATTGAATTTGGTTTGGTTTGGATCAGTTTGCATATTCCTTATTTGGTTTGGTTTGGTTTTTGGTTTGGGGTGCAAAATTTTGAAAACCGAATAAACCGAACCGAATAAACCAAATAAAGCATAACCCGAACCGATGAACACCCTTACTCTATATGTTAACAATTGTTAGTTTTGAATTGAAAATGTTACAAATTTGAGTTTCTTGTATTTGTGGGTAATTTGTAAAATAGGATTATATTATATTTTTTTCTGCATTTTTGTTAGATAAATTTTGGGTTTTTATTTTTTAAATGTAATTTATTGTCGAAATTTTGTAGGAAAAACAGATAAAACTTTTTTGTCGGAATTTTGTAGGAAAAAAGATAAAACTTTTTTGTCGGAGTTTTGTAGGCAAAAAAAACCTTTTTGTCATAAATTTGTAGGAAAAAGATAAAACATTTTTGTCGGAAATTCGTAGGAAAACAATATACTTTTTTTTGTAGGAAATTTGTGGAAAAATAAGAAACTTAAAATAAGTATTTTGTGAGAAATTAGTCATTGAAATACTTTATTTTTGTCGGAAATTTGTCGAAAAACAAAAAATAAATAATATATTTTTATTATTATTATCATTAATAATAAATAAAGAATAATATTAAAACATAGTTTTGTGGGAAATTTGTAGCTAATTTATAACAAAACCTAATAATAAATTTTGTGGCAAATTTGTCGCAGAATTTGAGACAATTGTTTTTGTGGGAATTTTGTCGAAAAGTTTGTCGGAATTTTGTTACTAAACTGATTTCCGACAACTTTATATTTTTAACTTTTATTTAATCAGATCTAATATACTTAACTTTTGACGACGCATCGTGTGAAAGAATCTCACTAGTTTATCATCGTCATTATTATTATAATTATCATCATCATCATTATTATTACTATTATTATTATTACTATCGTCATTATTTATTTACTATTATTGGGGTGTTTGGGATTCCTTCTCAAAAACAACTTATAAAAGTCATTATTTATGTATATAACCAAAGCATGACATACACATGATAACAGTTATCATTCCAGCATTCAAATGTCACCATTTGAGGCGTTGTATGGAAGAAGATGTCGATCGCCTATCGTATGGCACGAGATCGGACACTCGCAATTAACCGATCCTGAGCCACTGCAAGAAACGACTGACAAAATCCTCCAAATTTGAGACAATCTGCTGAAAGCTCGGAGCCGTTAGAAAAGTTACGCCGATAGACGACGCAAGCCCCTCGAATTTGATGTTGGCAACCATGCACTCCTAAAGGTATCACCTTGGAAGGGTGTGGTCAGATTCGGCAAGAGAGGAAAGCTCGCGCCTCGATATGTTGGACCCTTTAAGATTCTAGAAAGGATCGGAAAAGTGGCTTACAGACTCGAAATCCACTTTCATGCAATATTTGACTTTTGTTAGTTTATTAACGCGTATAAGGGATATGTATCATCATACTTTATTACTACCGTACATAACACATCAACTAGCGAGTTTATAACACAATAGTTTCTTGCATACAACTTTTACCCTTTTAACTTCAATCCTACACAAAATCCACTTTCATTTTGAACTATGCCATTCACCTTCTTAACTATTGCATTCACATATAGATTGTATTCCATAACACTTTTCACAATTTATTTACTTTACATTTTCCAAATACAATTCAAGACTTCCTAATTCTTTCAAAACTTATAAAATTACCATTCAAGCATTTAATCGAACACTTGGTGTGCATACAATATTTTCCACATGAATAAACAAAGATCTTTCATAGATCTGAACATATTCGTGCTGAAAGGGATTGAAAGATGGTTTTCTAACTTTCTTTCAACTCTTTTACACTCAATGCACTCAAACCCGATGGAATTGGACCTAGTTCTGATCTTCTACCCATTCTTGGTGATGTATTGGTTCCAGATCCAAATTCTATCCAAGAGGTATTGACTTCAGGTTTGAACATGAACTACCGACTCGAATCGTGAACCGGTTGGACTAGGGTGATTCCTGTTCGGTCGGGTCACTTGGGCTGGGTCGAGGTTTCTGTTGTTCAAACATGATATCAAAACATCTCGTTCAACGCTATAAAAATTCAAACTAGTCAAGTGTCAAGACGAACGGATAGTCGGGACGGATCGCCGTCCGATCGGATTGCCACCCGATCGGGTCGCCACCCGATCGACCGGCCATCCGATCGGGTTGCACTTGGGTCCCACACTTAAGCTATTTTCAATATATTCAAGGATCTGAACGTTGAATCGGATTGCCACCCGATCGAGTGACCATCTGATCGTGTGACGTTTGGGACTTGGCCGATTTTCAACAAGTTCAATACAAACGGATTGCCACCCGATCGGATAGCCATCCGATCGAGTGACCGTCCTGCTATGAACTTGTTCTCCAAATGTGAATTCTGGCTGGAGGAGGTTCACTTCCTTGGTCACATTGTCAATGGTCAAGGCATTCACGTCGATCCCGTGAAGATTGAAGCAGTTAAGAGCTGGATTACACCTAAGAACCCGTCTAAAGTCCGTTCCTTTCTCGGACTAGTGGGCTATTATCGCCGGTAGGGGTGAGCAAATTAACCACCATAACCGATAACCGAACCATAACCGACATAACCGAACCACTAATAACTGATAACCAATATTACCAATGGTTATGGTTATGAAACTTTGTATAACCGCTCAATCGGTTATGGTTATGGTTATGAAGCTTTGGTTAACCGATATAACCGAAACCGAACCGAACTTGTAATGTTAACTTTATATAATGGATTTGTGTTTTACAAAACCATATAGAGGGTTCTTACTAAGATAAAAGTATGTTAGTAACAAAATGATCTTGATGTAGATGCCATTTATTTTGATAAAGAACTAATGTGTTATGTCCATAATTTTTTTTTGTTTGAGAATTACCTTATTAAAAAGAATCCCAAATCACCCATGGCTTTATAACCTAGTGGTATCTTGGGGGTGAGATAAGACTTTGGACCAATAGGTCCTGAGTTCGATTCTCACAAGGGGGTTTTCCCATATTTATTGGGTTTCCTCCTGAATTGGTGTATAGGCATTATGCCTAGTGGAGATGGATATGATCGGGTGGTTCTGCTGGTGGCACGGTGATACTCCAGTGGTCCGTCAGTGATCCAAATTTGCCGTTCAAAAAAAAAAAAAATAAAATAAAAAGAATCCCAAATCGGTAGTTTAACCAAAAAGTTTAGTCTCCGTTATCTTATAAAATAGGCTCAAGCTAAGTTCAAATCGTGCACAACCCTATTTATTTAAAACCTTGCTCGGTTACTTAACCGAAATTAACCAAAACCGAACCATAACCGACTTCATAACCGATTAACCATAACTGAAGTTTGGTTATGGTTATGGTTACCAAAACTCCATAACCGAACTAGCGGTTATGGTTATGATTAATAGTAAAAACCGAACCAAACCGACCCATGCACACCCCTAATCGCCGGTTTATGGAAGGATTCTCAAAAATCGCTGTGCCGCTAACCTCTCTCACGCAAAAAGACAAGCCTTTTGTTTGGGGAACCGAACAAGAGACTGCTTTTCAAACCCTCAAGTACATGCTTTGCAATGCTCCTGTTCTCACTCTACCCGACGGAAACGATGACTTTATAGTCTATTGTGATGCCTCGAACCTTGGTCTTGGTTGTGTCCTCATGCAACGAGACAAGGTTATTGCTTACGCATCTCGTCAGCTCAAGATCCATGAGAAGAACTATACAACCCATGACCTCGAGCTAGGCGCAGTTGTTTTTGCGTTAAAGATCTGGCGACACTACCTTTATGGTACCAAGTGTACGATCTTCACCGATCATAGGAGCCTACAACACATCTTTGACTAGAAGGAGCTTAATATGCGTCAACGCCGATGGGTAGAACTTCTCAACGATTATGACTGTGAGATTCGTTATCATCCAGGCAAAGAAAATGTCGTCGCCGACGCTCTCAGCAGACGGAGTTATTTGCACAGCGCCCGTAATATCCAAGCCCAGTATGATCTCGAAATCCTTATCTGCGAAGCTCAACATGCCTGTTTTAATGAACGCACTTTGAAGAAGGAAAGGATTCTCAACGATGGAGCCCAGCTAGAAAATAAGTCAAATGGGATATTCCATTATCTAGACCGAGTTTGGATCCCTAAGCGGACCAATTTGAGACAGATTTTGATGGACGAAGCCCACAAATCTCGATACTCTATTCATCCCGGTGCCGACAAGATGTACCAGGACCTGTGCTACAAGTACTGGTGGCCGGGCATGAAAAGGGAAATCGCCCTCTATGTTTCGAAGTGCCTGACCAGCTCAAAAGTCAAGGCCGAACACCAAAGACCCTCTGGCTTACTCGTTCAACCCGAAATCCCTGTGTGGAAGTGGGAGAGTATAGCTATGGATTTCATGACGAAACTTCCGTGCACGCCCACGGGTCACGACAGCATCTGGGTTGTTGTTGACCGTTTGACCAAATCAGCCCACTTTTTTGCCAATACGGGAAGACTACAAGGTAGAAAAATTAGCCCGAATCTACACCAAGGAGATCATTTGTCGACATGGGACGTCTCGCGACATCATATCTGACCGCGATGCTCGGTTTACCTCACGTCTTTGGGAGACCTTTCAATCAGCGCTCGGTACTACGCTTAATCTAAGTACCACCTTCCATCCCCAAACCGACGGTCAGATTGAAAGAACGATCCGTACCTTTGAAGACATGCTCCGTTCGTGTGTCATAGATTTCGGTGGTAATTGGGACGCGTACCTACCTTTAGTCGAATTCTCGTACAATAACAGTTATCATTCCAGCATTCAAATGTCACCATTTGAGGCGTTGTATGGAAGAAGATGTCGATCTCCTATCGTATGGCACGAGATCGGACACTCGCAATTAACCGGTCCTGAGCCACTGCAAGAAACGACTGACAAAATCCTCCAAATTTGAGACAATCTGCTGAAAGCTCGGAGCCGTTAGAAAAGTTACGCCGATTGACGACGCAAGCCCCTCGAATTTGATGTTGGCAACCATGCACTCCTAAAGGTATCACCTTGGAAGGGTGTGGTCAGATTCGGCAAGAGAGGAAAGCTCGCGCCTCGATATGTTGGACCCTTTAAGATTCTAGAAAGGATCGGAAAAGTGGCTTACAGACTCGAACTACCGGAGGAACTTAACAACGTCCACCCAACTTTCCATGTTTCAAACCTCAGAAAGTGCCTGGCTGAGGATGATTTACATGTACCCCTCGAGGATCTTCAAGTAAACGGAACACTTCACTTCATGGAGAAGCCTGTTGAAATCATGGACCGCCAAACCAAGCAACTCCGACGCTCACGCATTCCCATTGTGAAAGTTCGCTAGGAAGGCAAACGAGGAGCAGAGTTTACTTGGGAACTCGAAAGCGACATGAAGGCGAAGTACCCGCAATTGTTTGTTACGACTTCAGCCTAATTTCGGGACGAACTTCCCTTAAGAAGGGGAGGCTGTAACACCCCGTGTTTCGAAAGTCAAAGTCAAAGTCAAGATTGAAGTCAAAGGAAGACAAGATTGCTAATTGCGATCTGTCACTCCTTGCTCAACTCCTGTTTTGACTTCTTTGACTTGTAGATAATCTATTTATGTTGTTGCATTAGTTGTATTATGTGGAGTACTTGTTAATAATCGAGGTTTGATCGCATATTTATCGCATGTTTAACCGATCTATCGCTTATCACTATCGCATTCACAACTCGAATTACGTGTTCTGGTTATTGCTTTACGTGTGTGTGCTACTTATGTGTTACTTGTGCATGTTATGTTATGTTTATGTTGAGGTGTTAATCGAAATCGCAAATCTATCGCATCTCAAATAGAATCGAAAACGCTAAACGCAAGTTAATTATAGTGATTGTATGTTAGATATAGTAGTTGGGATTAAAAGTAATTTGATAGGAAATTCTATCGCATCGCTCTCTCGAATCGCATCACAACGCTTTGTACTCGAATCGAAACGCCAAAACTCATCGCGCCGGACTCGTGGATCGAGTGGCCAACCGACCGAGTGGCCATCTGATCGGATTGCCACCCGATCGGGTTGCCACCCGATCGGACTGCCACCCGATCGATCAGCCCTTACCCCACTTTCCATTTTAGGAAACCCTATAAATACCCCCATTTGTCACCTCTTTGATGGTGACAGCTCCTTTGTTCGACCAACTCGCTTCAGCCCGCATTTCTTCCGATTTCTCTCAAATCTTGTAAGTTTTCAACCTAAATCTTGTACTTTCTTGATCTACACGCACTCCTACACCTTTCTATCTTTTGAATCATAACTTTTAACCGTGAAATCACTAGATTTGAGGTGTTCTAGGATGATGTCATCATGGGGTTCTCATGAACTTCATGTTTTGGCTTCAAACCACCAAGAACAACTTAGATCTGAACGATTTCCACATGAATAAACAAAGATCTTTCATAGATCTGAACATATTCGTGCTGAAAAGGATTGAAAGATGGTTTTCTAACTTTCTTTCAACTCTTTTACACTCAATGCACTCAAACCCGATAGAATTGGACCTAGTTCTGATCTTCTACCCATTCTTGGTGATGTATTGGTTCCAGATCCAAATTATATCCAAGAGGTATTGACTTCAGGTTTGAACATGAACTACCGACTCGAATCATGAACTACCGACTCGAATCGTGAACTGGTCGGACTAGGGTGATTCCTGTTCGGTCGGGTCACTTGGGCTGGGTCGAGGTTTCTGTTGTTCAAACATGATATCAAAATATCTCGTTCAACGCTATAAAAATTCAAATGAGTCAAGTGTCAAGATGAACGGATAGTCGGGGCGATCATCCGATCGGATTGCCACCCGATCGACCGGCCATCCGATCGGATTGCACTTGGGTCCCACACTTAAGCTATTTTCAACATATTCAAGGATCTGAACGTTGAATCGGATTGCCACCCGATCAGGTTGCCACCTGATCGAGTGACCATCCGATCGTGTGACGTTTGGGACTTGGCCGATTTTCAACAAGTTCAATACAAACAGATTGCCACCCGATCGGATAGCCATCCGATCGAGTGACCGTCCTGCTATGAACTTGTTCTCAAGCTGAGAAGTCTCGCCAATCGGATTGCTGTCCGATCGAACGGCCGTTCGATCGACCGACCTGAAAGTTAGAGATACTTCTCTATTTTTAAAATACTACAACGAAAACTTCAAAGTACAAACCATCATACACAAACACATCACTCAACCACAGAGGTGACGATCCAATCGAATGGCCACCCGATCGGGTGACCATCCGAACTGGAACCGGACACTTATGCGGACGGTATTCCTTTTGAGCAGTACAAGGTATAGATCCTCGGACTGGAACCGGACAATCCAGAGGAGCGCGTATTTTCTAATACTGATAGTGAGGAGCGTGAGCTTTTAATACATGGCTATGGTAAGGTTCATTACCCCACTTATGATGAGGATGGTAAAGTCCAGCTGAAGTTTTTTTACACAAAGAATCTGGATCATCCATTTGCTGATAAAGATTCCTGGTATGTGCCGCCTGTCGACAAAGGCCAAAGTAAGTTCCTTTCTCTTTCTATGATTAGTTGAAGCCTCCTAATAACTAATGATACAAACAACAAGATTCAGAACTAATGGCTTTGTAAATGTCAGGTGATCATGATACCAAAGAAGAGGATGAGCATGTTACAGCCAAACGCCAAAGTAAGTTTCTCTCTCTGATTATTTTACTACTAATATTTGAAGCCTCCTAATTAATTAATGATACAACAACAAGATTCAGTAGTAATGGCTTTGTACATGCGACTAAATGTTAGGTGATGGTGAAAACAATGATACGAAAAGGGTCAAACGCCATAAATCAGGCTGTGGAGGAGGAGGAGGAGGAGGATGCTACAGTGACTGTGGAACCAGAACCTGAAAATGAAGTAGTACTGCTGTGAGGGAGAATGGGCAAGTTATTAAGTACTAGTGGGTAGGATTTATGTTGAACTTCTACTTTATGAAGTAGTACTATAGTCATGAGGAAAATCGCGTATATCACCAGTTTCATTTTCTTGTTCAGCTCCATATTAAAGCATATGCGAAACCAAATCAAAGCTGGCCTAGATGGGACTCGAGTCCACGCGCACACTTGCCACCATACCATCTTAGCAAATGAGCAAGAGTGCAAGACACTAACAAGTAGTCAGCGGTCTCATCGTCAATGTCACATGGACATTTTCCATCTCGAAAAGCTACCACCTCTCCAGCCGCCAACACCATGGTTGTGGGAATCTTACCGCTTAACGCCCTCCACACACAGCAATTCACCTTCGGCAATTTTGCTCCACTTCAACACCTGATGTTGACCATCCACTTCCCCCGGTTCTTCTACTTTTTTTTTTTTAAAAAGTTCGACCAAAGTTTTATTGTGTTATTAAACCAAACTGACTGTTATTTTGCCAACTCTAAAACACAATACTCATAATCTTGTGATCCTTAAGTAGCATATAAAAAGATCATGTCAAAAAAGCTAATCCCAAGTATTTTTCATGAAAGGCTATGCAAAAACTTGACCATTGTGTTCCAAAAAAAAACCAGATTTTCAGAAGTAACGTGCCGCATTTAAAAAGTTCATATCTTAGTTAGCCTATAAAAGTGGTTGTTTGACCAACAAGTCTTTTGCATCCTTGGTATCCAAAATGCTGTCATTTAGCTTCTTTTCAACAAGATGAAGTACTTGCATGCACTTATCCGCCTTTTCAAACCGTTCACGTGCAGCAAGAAACTTCGCATAACTCCTTTCTAGATCTCTTCGGGCTGGTATTTTAACTAATGTGAGGTTTGCCTTTGTTTTCATAAGCATTCGGGCCTCATTTCCTTTGTGAAAAGCTTCAATGTGTGTGCGAATCCATGACACGTTAATGTTGGCGACTTCTACATCCAACAATTGGCCTTCTATATCTTCCACTATCTCAATCATATCAGTGGTTTGAATCCGCTCGACAATTTCGCAAACTACCTCAAGGAAATATGTTCTTGCAGAAGATGTTTTGAATACGCAGTTGGCTGCAATGTCGCCATGCTTGTTGAAAATGGCTTCAAGAATTGGCGCATAGCTCTGCTTCACTTTGTAGCCTTGGAGACAAATTATACCACTTTCATGAGATGAATCATTTCCTACCTGTACAAAGTGAATATGAATTAAAGGTAGCATGATGTGTCAAAGATAATCTACAAATCTTAGAAATGTAAAGCATAATATAACTTAGCATAGAGGAAGATATACATACAGAATCAGGTATAGCAGACACATTTTCAAACAACTTCCATCTTTCCCCATTGAGGTCAACGAGTTCTTCATCACCGTCATCATATAATACCTAAAAAATATAGCAATAATGTTGGTCAACATTAGTCAGCATTAATCAAAGTATATATGAAACGCGAGTTGACCACTTGGACCTTGTGCTTCTTTAATCCACAGTCGAATGATTTAACAACTCCTTTCTCATAACTGCAGCAAAAAAGTATCACTTATTAGAGTCACAAATATTCATGAATCTCAACTATGTGCGCTATGATACTTACATTTTACGCAAAGGACACCAAACTTTTATTCTGTTCCCTACCAAATTTTCACCATGATCAACGGATGGAGCCTGAATTAATATAAATTTGTATCATTAAATAATATGACTAGCATAACTAAAGTGAAGAGCTGTTAATTAGAGTTGGCACTTCGAACCAGTTATAGGTAAATTATTGATTCGGTGATACTTTGGCTCTAAGTCTCTAACAGGTCACATGGGTTAAGTTTTGATCGGTTATAATGGAAACATATTAAACAGGTCAAAAGTCACCCAAAATGTATTTAGAATGCATAAAACTTCCTAAACCGTTGTATTTGAATCATATCTTCATTGTAATAATATAATTTTTAATCATACTTAAACCATTACATATTTAGAAAAATGACAAGTGTTTACGGGCCAGCCCGACCCGTTATAATCCGTCAAAACAATAGTTAACCTTTTGACCAGTTACCCAACCTACCTAGTTTTCAGAAACAGAATTACCTGTTTCTTCCATGAACTGTTACTTCTCTTGCGTTTTTTCTTCACCTCTGTTACAGACTTTGGTGGATCGTCAGAAACCGAAACAGTTTTCTTTTCATATTTTTTTTCATCTTCAGAGTGGTCACATTTTGACATCACCAAAACTTTGCTTTCCTCTAAACACCCAACTTGTGAATTATGATTTGTATCATTCTTTAACTCTTTTGCTTCAGTTGTACATGTTATAGTTTCTTGAGCCACCTGAAAAAGAAATATGATTATTGCACAATGAAAACTAATCGTCTAAAATATGACCAATGTTGTTTATTGTAAAAAGATCCATCTCAAAAAATGTTTACAAAAAATGTTCAATATACTGGCAATCGTCGGTTCGTCACTAAATAGTAAATTGTGTTTCATGGTTGTCGCAACATGTATTACCGTTTACATATGATCAATTGACGACGCAGTGTGCCAATTGTGTAAAATAGTTGTGTGGCATGTGAATTGTGTCAAACAGATTGTGTGCCACCTCATCATGAATAATCGACTATGAATGCCATGCCTTCAATTTTACTGTATGGACATGTGTCAGCTAATTTGCATATTTGGCCGTGTGAACATACGTAACTGCTAATACAGATTGTGCGACCTAAGTGAAATAATAATGAGACAAAAAGATTTTGAATGACCTAGGTAGAACAATAACGAAACTTGTTTACTATTAAGTGACATTTTCCCTATTATTGAAATAGAAGTAAGAGCAAGAGAAACACACATGACACACCCTAATGCCATTTTCTAATGCAGTGTGACAAATGCATGCAACCATTTTTAAACAAATCAACAATAACAAAGTGCAATGCCCATATCTCATACCTTATCTTGTACCATGTCTGGGAGATATGGCTTGAGTTTATCCGCACAGTTCTTGATTACTTTTTCCGCTAGTTGCCAAATAACATATATAGCAGTCTACCCAGTAAAAGAATAAAAAAAAACGTTAATATAGCATGCAATTAACGATAAATGAAAGTTATACTTTGGTAAATGTCAGCAAAATAATGATCACCTGATTATCTTTTTTCTGTCTCGCACTTGTAATTAGGAGGTCTACAAGCTCCGGATTGATTTCCTTACTTTCCTCTATGAACATGGTCATAATGGTTTCCATGTGGTCTACGAGAGCAACGTAACGGAGTCGTGGTAATCTAGAGATGGAAAAAAGTCATTCGACTTGAAAAAACTTCCACTAAATAGTATTATACAGTTTCATTGTTTCTACCGCGATTATAACAATGGGCTTTCACGACAGCTAAATCAACCCAGTGAAAGTTTGCAAGCTTATAAAGAACAGATTTCACGTCAAAGGAGCACATTTTCGGTCCGTCAAAGAATTAAGAGTCTATGTTGTAACTTATAACATGCCCTTAAACGCTTCCTGAAACAGAAATTGACTCAAAAGTGTGTTCCTTTTACGTGCAGTCATGCAATTTTCCCTTAACGGAACATGTCTACTTGCTGGCAAATATAGAGTGCTTACTCATCGTTGGAAAGGGATAAAATATGCCTGAATAGCTGAACTATTAAATCATCCAGCTGCAGCTCCAACATCATCACTGGCAATCTGACAGTAGAAAACTTTTCAAGAAATCTATCCATTTCTAAACCACTTCCATCAGGTGCAGATACAAGTTTCTCGAATATCATCACTACCGATTCAAAAAACTCCTGTGCACCAAAAACGAGAAAAAGGCAATTACTTTGAGCTTTGTTCTACTTCTACCAAAGTTTAAAAGAACGGAAACGAGTTTCGAGGCGTTTTCCCTTCGCCTCACGAGGCGTAAGCCTCGAGGCGAAACGAGGCGTAAGGCCGAGGCAGTATAAATAAATATAAAATTATATATATTATAAAAATAATAATACTAACTAATTTCATCATCAGATTCATCAAAATCATCACACTTAAAAAAGACATGAAATGCTTGAAATTGACACAAAAAGTCAAAAACATCAAAAACAACTATCAAAATCCCCTGAGGCGCAGCTTTCTTAACGCCTCAGCCCCTTTGAGGCGCATATACATTAAAAACACCATGAGGCGCGCCTCAGACTCGTTTTTTGGCCGTTTCACCTCGAGGCGCACGCCTCAAACGTTTTTAAAACCATGACTTCTACATTATCCTCAAAAAGATTATACACTGTGTCGTCAAATGCCCTTTGAGCGCACGCCTAGACCCTCAAGAGAGACGAGTCGCGAGAAAATTCAAGCGCTCCAGCGAGGTTCAAGCCATATTCCGGAAAAACCTACAAATCCTAGCCAAACGGGTCTGAAACATCCAAAATGGCCTGGAAATCTGGAATCCGCACAAACTATCCCTATACAAGCCTAAAACATGTCTAAAGTTCCTAAAAGTGGTATGTTTACGCTATGCGTCTTGCTTATCTCAAGCCGTCGCTTTTTAAGTGACTTGTGCCTAGGCCAAAAGCTCACCCTTTCCGCCTTGGAAAAGTATGTATAAATACTAATTAAAACGAATGCTTGTTCAGATTTATACCTTCATTTGTTCATCATTGTAGAAGGGTTGTGCTCCCACAATTCTCAAGATCTCACAGATGCAACATGCAACTAAGATATTCACATCTATGTCAGGATGCCTCAGCCACTCTTTAGCAATCAGTGCCTCAAATATGGGATGCACTGCTTCATTAATCGACTCGGATGGCGATTCTTCTACCTTAGATAGAAGTTGCTCAATTTCCTATTACAGTTTATACAAAATATGAATAAGAATATAAACTTTGTTTCGTGACATCACTAATGCTGTAACTGATTAAAAAGGCATGTAACATGATTATACATTACTGATTTGAACTTAGAAAGTTCTATAAATAAAGTGTTATCAATTAAATTGAGAAACCTACTGGACAGGTCAATTTGAGCATAAGCAAACAACAATTAAAAATTACTTTTTGAGTCCTTGTGTTTTAGTGGTTTTAACTATTTGAGTCCAAAATCAAAATGTTTAACGTCCTGAGTCCCTAGACGATTTTTTTTTTATAACTTTTTGAGTCCTTTTGGGTCCATTTTTTAACCTTTTGAGTCCAATTTTTTAAACAAAAATGGACTCAAAACGTTATAAAATGAACAAAATTAGACTCAAAAGTCAAAACGTTATAAAATGAGCCGTCAGGGACTCAGGGTGTTAAACGTTATAAACAAACTATTTACAAACTGTTAATTATCATATGGTTCATTTACATGCCTAATCATCATCAACACAAACACATCAAATTCAAGCATCATTATACTTTTTTTTAAATCAAATTATTCGAAAAAGAAGACCTAACCACAAGAACGTTGAAAAGATTCTTACATATAAAGAAGAAGCTGAATAACGGGGCAGATTAGCCTTGAGACATGCCAGCTTCATCCGGATGTCGAGCGTAAAAACAGAAGATCTGAACGCCATTTGCAGCAATGCGCTTATGAAGATCAATATATGAAGGTCAGAAGGTGAAGTTGACGTCAAATTGTTGAAGATAACGGTAGTGATTCAAGTTTCAAGTGTGTTTATAGTCTGCTCAATGAAGAAGATGAATGGAGTGTCGTTTTTTAATGGTGTGCGTTTAGGCGGTGTTTAAATTAGGGTGTCTAAAAAAAAAAAAACTATATATCACCAAAAAAAAACCCAGAAACCTAACCCCCCACCCCCCAAAAACCTAAAAAAAACCTTAACCCCCCCCCCCCCCCCAAACCTAAAAAAAAATCTAAAAAAACTAAGCACCCACCCAAAAACCTAAACCCTCACCCCCCCCCCCCCCCCCCCCATCACCTCGGCAACAAAAAAAAAAAATTTATTGGGTGGGTGATGGGGGGGTTAGGTTTTTGGTGGTGGTGGATGTTTAAGTTTTTTTCCTTTTTTTTTTTTTTTTTTTTTTTTTTTTTGTGTAGTGGGTTTTTTTAGGTTATTGTACACTTGTCACTTTATAAATTCTTCTCACACTTCTTACAATTAGAATCCTTTGTATTTGATCCTAATCCATAATATAATAATAATGATGATAACATTGGCAAGCCGAGCTCGAGCCGAGCTTTGACTCGTTTAAGCGATATGAAGCGAGCTCGATAGGAGTTTTTAGCTCGTCTAAGGTTGGTTCTTAAAATAATTCGAGCCGAGTCGAATCGAATCGAGCTCGAGCTTTGGGTTTTACTTGCGAACCGAGCTCGAGCTCGAATTGAGCCGAGCTCGAGCTTCATAAAAACATCATGAGCCGAGCTCGAGATCGCGCTCGGCCTAGCTTGTTTACACCCCTAGTGATCCGGGAGTTATTAGATCCGTATAACCGTATTATATATCATAGGAACGGGTTAACCCAAATGTTATTTCATCTGGCTGCCTCACAATGGGTTTGTATTTGATTTTTGAAGGTATGTTATTTTGGTTTTTTTTTTTTTTTTTTTTTGAGCCTCGAAAAGCTACCACCTCTCCAGCCGCCAACACCATGGTTGTGGGAATCTTACCGCTTAACGCCCTCCACACACAGCAATTCACCTTCGGCAATTTTGCTCCACTTCAACACCTGATGTTGACCATCCACTTCCCCCGGTTCTTCTACTTTTTTTTTTTAAAAAAGTTCGACCAAAGTTTTATTGTGTTATTAAACCAAACTGACTGTTATTTTGCCAACTCTAAAACACAATACTCATAATCTTGTGATCCTTAAGTAGCATATAAAAAGATCATGTCAAAAAAGCTAATCCCAAGTATTTTTCATGAAAGGCTATGCAAAAACTTGACCATTGTGTTCCAAAAAAAAACCAGATTTTCAGAAGTAACGTGCCGCATTTAAAAAGTTCATATCTTAGTTAGCCTATAAAAGTGGTTGTTTGACCAACAAGTCTTTTGCATCCTTGGTATCCAAAATGCTGTCATTTAGCTTCTTTTCAACAAGATGAAGTACTTGCATGCACTTATCCGCCTTTTCAAACCGTTCACGTGCAGCAAGAAACTTCGCATAACTCCTTTCTAGATCTCTTCGGGCTGGTATTTTAACTAATGTGAGGTTTGCCTTTGTTTTCATAAGCATTCGGGCCTCATTTCCTTTGTGAAAAGCTTCAATGTGTGTGCGAATCCATGACACGTTAATGTTGGCGACTTCTACATCCAACAATTGGCCTTCTATATCTTCCACTATCTCAATCATATCAGTGGTTTGAATCCGCTCGACAATTTCGCAAACTACCTCAAGGAAATATGTTCTTGCAGAAGATGTTTTGAATACGCAGTTGGCTGCAATGTCGCCATGCTTGTTGAAAATGGCTTCAAGAATTGGCGCATAGCTCTGCTTCACTTTGTAGCCTTGGAGACAAATTATACCACTTTCATGAGATGAATCATTTCCTACCTGTACAAAGTGAATATGAATTAAAGGTAGCATGATGTGTCAAAGATAATCTACAAATCTTAGAAATGTAAAGCATAATATAACTTAGCATAGAGGAAGATATACATACAGAATCAGGTATAGCAGACACATTTTCAAACAACTTCCATCTTTCCCCATTGAGGTCAACGAGTTCTTCATCACCGTCATCATATAATACCTAAAAAATATAGCAATAATGTTGGTCAACATTAGTCAGCATTAATCAAAGTATATATGAAACGCGAGTTGACCACTTGGACCTTGTGCTTCTTTAATCCACAGTCGAATGATTTAACAACTCCTTTCTCATAACTGCAGCAAAAAAGTATCACTTATTAGAGTCACAAATATTCATGAATCTCAACTATGTGCGCTATGATACTTACATTTTACGCAAAGGACACCAAACTTTTATTCTGTTCCCTACCAAATTTTCACCATGATCAACGGATGGAGCCTGAATTAATATAAATTTGTATCATTAAATAATATGACTAGCAAAACTAAAGTGAAGAGCTGTTAATTAGAGTTGGCACTTCGAACCAGTTATAGGTAAATTATTGATTCGGTGATACTTTGGCTCTAAGTCTCTAACAGGTCACATGGGTTAAGTTTTGATCGGTTATAATGGAAACATATTAAACGGGTCAATAGTCACCCAAAATGTATTTAGAATGCATAAAACTTCCTAAACCGTTGTATTTCAATCATATCTTCATTGTAATAATATAATTTTTAATCATACTTAAACCATTACATATTTAGAAAAATGGCAAGAAAGTGTTTACGGGCCAGCCCGACCCGTTTTAATCTGTCAAAAAATAGTTATCCTTTTGACCAGTTACCCAACCTACCTAGTTTTCAGAAACATAATTACCTGTTTCTTCCATGAACTGTTACTTCTCTTGCGTTTTTTCTTCACCTCTGTTACAGACTTTGGTGGATCGTCAGAAACCGAAACGCTTTTCTTTTCATAATTTTTTTCATCTTCAGAGTGGCCGCATTTTGACATCACCAAAAATTTGCTTTCCTCTACACACCCAACTTGTGAATTATGATTTGTATCATTCTTTAACTCTTTTGCTTCAGTTGTACATGTTATAGTTTCTTCAGCCACCTGAAAAAGAAATATGATTATTGCACAATGAAAACTAATCGTCTAAAATATGACCAATGCTATTTATTGTAAAAAGATCCATCTCAAAAAATGTTTACAAAAAATGTTCAATATACGGGCAATCGGCGGTTCGTCACTAAATAGTAAATTAAGTTTCTCACTATTACACATAAGTCAAAAGTTTTTTTTTAATGTTTAACCACTCAAGTTTCAATTTCATGGTTGTCGACTTGTCACAACATGTATTACCATTTACATATGATCAATTGATGCCGCAGTGTGCCAATTGTGTAAAATAGTTGTGTGGCATGTGAATTGTGTCAAACAGATGGTGTGCCACCTCATCATGAATAATCGACCATGAATGCCGCACCTTCAATTTTACAGTATGGACATGTGTCAGCTAATTTGCATGTTTGGCCGTGACAACATACATAACCGCTAATACAGATTGTGCGGCCTAAGTGGAATAATAATGAGACAAAAAGAGTTTGAACGACCTAGGTGGAATAATAACGAAACGTGTTTACTATTAAGTGACATTTTCCCTATTATTGAAATAGAAGTATGAGCAAGAGAAACACAAATACCACACCCTAATGCAACTTTTTGATGCATACATGCAACCATTTTAAACTAAATCAACAATAACAAAGTGCAATGTCCATATCTCATACCTTATCTTGTACCATGTTTGGGAGATGTGGCTTGAGTTTATCCGCACAGTTCTTGATTACTTGTTCCGCTAGTTGCCAACAAAGAGGTATAGCAGTCTACCCAGAAAAAAAGAATTTAAAAAAAATTAAATATAGCATGTAATTAACGACAAATGAAAGTTATACTTTGGTAAATGTCAGCAACATAATGATCACCTGATTATCTTTTTTCTGTCTCGCACTTGTAATTAGGAGGTCTACAAGCTCCAGATTGATTTCCTTACTTTCCTCTATGAACATGGTCATAATGGTTTCCATGTAGTGTACGAGAGCAACGTAACGGAGTCGTAGTAATCTAGAGATGGAAAAAAAAGTCATTCGACTTGAAAAAACTTCCACTAAATAGTATTATACAGTTTCATTGTTTCTACCACGATTATAACAATGGGCTTTCACGACAGCTAAATCAACCCAGTGAAAGTTTGCAAGCTTATAAAGAACAGATTGCACGTCAAAGGAGCACATTTTCGGTCCGTCAAAGAATTAAGAGTCTATGTTGTAACTTATAACATGCCTTTAAAGTTTAAACGCTTCCTTAAACAGAAATTGACTCAAAAGTGTGTTCCTTTTACGTGCAGTCATGCAATTTTCCCTTAACGAAACATGTATACTTGCTGGCAAATATAGAGTGCTTACTCATCGTTGGAAAGGGATAAAATATGCCTGAAGAGTTGAACTATTAAATCATCCAGCTGCAGCTCCAACATCATCACTGGCAATCTGACAGTAGAAAACTTTTCAAGAAATCTATCCATTTCTAAACCACGTCCATCAGGTGCAGATACAAGTTTCTCGAATATCATGACTACCGATTCAAAAAACTCCTGTGCACCAAAAACGAGAAAAAGGCAATTACTTTGAGCTTTGTTCTACTTCTACCAAGGTTTAAAAGAACGGAAACGAGTTTCGAGGCGTTTTCCCTTCACCTCACGAGGCGTAAGGCCGAGGCGGTATTAATAAATAAATATAAAATTATATATATTATCAAAATAATAATACTAACTAATTTCATCATCAGATTCATCAAAATCATCACACTTAAAAAAGACATGAAATGCTTGAAATTGACACAAAAAGTCAAAAACATCAAAAACAACTATCAAAATCCCCTGAGGCACACCTGAGGCGCAGCTTTCTTAGCGCCTCAGCCCCTCTGAGGCGCATATACATTAAAAACACCATGAGGCGCGCCTCAGACTCGTTTTTTGGCCGTTTCGCCTCGAGGCGCGCCTTGAGGCGCACGCCTCAAACGTTTTTTAAAACCATGACCTCTACATTATCCTCAAAAAGATTATACTCTGTGTCGTCAAATGCCCTTTGAGCGCACACCTAGACCCTCAAGAGAGACAAGTCGCGAGAAAATTCAAGCGCTCCAGCGAGGTTCAAGCCATATTCCGGAAAAACCTACAAATCCTAGCCAAACGGGTCTGAAACATCCAAAATGGCCTGGAAATCTGGAATCCGCACAAACTAGCCCTAAACAAGCCTAAAACATGTCTAAAGTTCCTAAAAGTGGTATCTTTACGCTATGCGTCTTGCTTATCTCAAGCCGTCGCTTTTTAAGTGACTTGCGCCTAGGCCAAAAGCTCACCCTTTCCGCCTTGGAAAAGTATGTATAAATACTAATTAAAACGAATGCTTGTTCAGATTTATACCTTCATTTGTTCATCATTGTAGAAGGGTTGTGCTCCCACAATTCTCAAGATCTCACAGATGCAACATGCAACTAAGATATTCACATCTATGTCAGGATGCCTCAGCCACTCTTTAGCAATCAGTGCCTCAAATATGGGATGCACTGCTTCATTAATCGACTCGGATGGCGATTCTTCTACCTTAGATAGAAGTTGCTCAATTTCCTATTACAGTTTATACAAAATTGAGTTGATGAATGTTACTGAAGCAACAAAATACGACTAAGAATAAAAACTTTGTTTTGTGACATCACTAATGATGTAACTGATTATAAAAAGCATGTTACATGATTATACATTAGTGATTTGAACTTAGAAAGTTCTATAAAAAAAGTGTAATCAATTAAATTGAGAAACCTACCGGACAGGTAAATTTGAGCATAAGCAAACAATGATTAACATTAAAATTAGACTTGTAAATAACGCGAACAAACACAATTTGGGCATGTTCATTTAACTTTAGCTGAACAAACGATCGAACACAAAACAATCAAAGGACCAGGGTTTTCTTACTTGTGCTCGTTAAGAAAAAGAACGCGACGATCATGTTGTTTTATGTTCGTTTGTTAACAATATAAACAAACGGTTCACAAGCGTAAATGAACAAACGCAACTAATTAACTAAACATAGAAGAACAGCCATACCTGACTACCTGAGCTAACACCAATTGAAAGTATACATGAATGTAATGAACCTAAAAAAACTAAAATTAATCTGTAAGGAACCTAAAAAAACTAAATTAATCTGTAATGAACCTAAAAAAACTAAATTAATCTGTAACCTAAAAAAACTAAATTAATCTGTAATGAACCTAAAATTAATCTGTAATGAACCTAAAATTAATCTGTAAAGAATCTAAAATTTTTTAAAAACTAAACTAATCTGTAATGAATCTAAAAATTTTTAAAAACTAAACTAATCTGTAATGAACCTAAAAAAACAATCGAATATCAACAAACTTAAACTAACGAACATACATGAACATAAACGAACAAACATAAACGAAACTACATGAACGAACATTCACCAACATAAATGAATAAACAAATGTGTTCATCTTTAGGGTTAGGATGGTCAAAAAGTTATGTTTTGTTAACAGCATAAACAAACTATTTACAAACTGTTAATTATCATATGGTTCATTTACATGCCTAATCATCATCAATACAAACACATCAAATTCAAGCATCATTATACTTTTTTTAAATAAAATTATTCGAAAAAAGAAGACCTAACCACAAAAACGTTGAAAAGCTTCTTACATATAAAGAAGAAGCTGAATACCGATTAGCCTTGAGACACGCCAGCTTCATCCGGATCTCGAGCGTAAAAACAGAAGATCTGAACGCCATTTGCAGCAATGCGCTTATGAAAATCAATATATGAAGGTGAAGTTGACGTCAAATTGTTGAAGATAACGGTTGTGATTCAAGTTTTAAGTGTGTTTAATGAAGAAGATGAATGGAGTGTCGTTTTTGAATGGTGTGCGTTTAGGCGGTGTTTAAATTAGGGTGTCTAAAATATATAAACCCTTTTCGGGTCGGGTTAAAAGCTTTAGAATTGGGTGATTCGTAGGGTGTAAACAAGTCCAGAGGTTTGAGAGCTACTTGTTATCGGCTCGATTAAAAGCTCGAACGAGCCGAGCTTTAACGAACCCGAGCCTGAAATAGTGCTCGTTTAGTTATCGAGTCCGAGCTCGAGCCTGAAATACAAAGCTCGTTTAGGCTCGCGAGCCTAAATGAGCCCAGACAAAAATTGATTTATTTTATATATAATATAATATAATGGGTCAAGTTATTCTACAAAGGCAAAGGCTTCTAATTGTAAGAAGTGTAAGAAGGATTTATAGAGTGACAAGTGTCCAATAACCTAAAATTAAACTCACTACATCATCACCCAAAACCTAAACACTCACCCCCACCCCACCACCACCCAAAAACCTAACCCCCCCCCCCCCCCCCCCCCGGGGGCAAAGAAAAACAAAAAAAAAAACTATATATCACCAAAAAAAAACCCCAGAAACCTAACCCCCCACCCCCCAACCCCCCCCCCCCCCCCAAACCACCCCCAAAAACCTAACCCCCCACCCCCCAAAAACCTAAAAAAAAATCTAAAAAAACTAAGCACTCACCCCCACCCAAAAACCTAAACCCTCACCCCCCCACCCCCTCGGCAAAAAAAAACAAAAAAAACAAAAAAAAAATTATTGGGGGGGTGATTGGGGGGGGGGGGGGGGTTAGGTTTTTGGTGGTGGTGGATGTTTAAGTTTTTTTCCTTTCTTTTTTGTGTAGTGGGTTTTTTTAGGTTATTGTACACTTGTCACTTTATAAATCCTTCTTACACTTCTTACAATTAGAATCCTTTGTATTTGATCCTAATCCATAATATAATAATAATGATGATAACATTGGCAAGCCGAGCTCGAGCCGAGCTTTGACTCGTTTAAGCGATATGAAGCGAGCTCGATAGGAGTTTTTAGCTCGTCTAAGTTTGTTCTTAAAATAGTTCGAGCCGAGTCGAATCGAGCTCGAGCTTTGGGTTTTACTTGCGAACCGAGCTCGAGCTTCATAAAAACATCATGAGCCGAGCTCAAGCTCGCGCTCGGCCTAGCTTGTTTACACCCCTAGTGATCCGGGAGTTATTAGATCCGTATAACCGTATTATATATCATAGGAACGGGTTAACCCAAATGTTATTTCTTCTGGCTGCCTCACAATGGGTTTGTATTTGATTTTTGAAGGTATGTTATTTTGGGATTTTTTTTTTGAGCCTCGAACAATCTCTGGTCACTCGGATACATCTATAGGCAAAAATTAAAGCTACTCACATCTGTGATTAGAGTCGGTGTTGGTGACTTAGTCTGTAACCAAATTTAGAGGAAACTCATTGTCTGTAAGCCCATATTATGGTAGCACATCTGACTTGTGTATTACATTTTGTCACGAACAAGACTCCAACTATCAACCTTCTTCTTGTGGTTATTTTGGGATGTTAATATCCAATTTCACTTCATAGTGATCACTCGTTTGAGATAAAAATAGGTTCAGCATGGAAATAAGATGATTTTTTATATGTAAAGTTTTGAAAGTTTCTCGTATATGTTTTTAATTGTTTATTTTATACAAAAATAAACAATAACCATTCTTTAGCTAGCACTAATCAGGGCCGGCTTCATAGGCTTGCCAATCTAGGCACGGGACTAGGGCTACCAAAAAAATAAGGCCTCCTAGTTTTTAGAAAGTTTTATATATAGTATTGGACCCAAATAAATATGTTTATTTCATTTATATATAGTATATGTATTAGACTCAAATAAATATGTTTATTTCAAAACTAAACTAGTTTTTCATTAAAGGAGCTCAAAGTAAATATTGTTTAGCAAAAAAAGGCCCAGTTTCGAAGTCCATTCCGCATTAATTTCCAGCTATTACTACACAACAACAACTATCGACCTAATCATCATTATTCGGCGGCCTAAAGCCCTTAAAATACAGTCGCAGTCATCGTTCCCACTTACCATTACAACATGCTTTCATTTTCTAAGCTAATGGCCTGTTTGGCTAAGCTTATTTTGGGCTACTTATAACTTATTTGCTTATTTGAAAAGCAAATAAATCATAATGGAGTGACTTATTTACTTATTCCTCTCACATAATAAGCTAACCCAAACACCTTTTAACTTTTTAAAAAGTCAATAAGTAAATAAGTCACTAAAATAAGCTTAGCCAAACAGCCCCTAAGACTATCACTAGACAGAAAAACGTAACCGTAATCACCCATGGCGACGGGTCCATTGGAATTGGAGGAGAGTTTATAGGTGAAATTAGGGCCCCACTTCGTAGTTCGCTCAGGATCTCCAAAAACTTTGGAACGGCCCTGGCACTAATCCTAGGCCGAACAAAATAATATAATCATCCACATCATAAAATATCATAGTCTTATAGCTACATAATATAACAAAGGCTTAGTAACATAATCACATACAATCACAACATAAACATATCATGGGTGTGTAGGAACACGCTTCCCACACAACTAACATACACCCTATACGTGCTTGCAACGAATCATAATCATAAAAGGGCTTGTTCAAGCATATAAGTAAAGGATATGTTATGGTTTGTCACACTTTCGCAATTCGCATATCATGTCACAATAACGTGCGTATAGAACCTCATATGTAGGAAATGCCCTTGCACTACAATCAAATGGAAATGTGTAACAAAGACAAACGGATAAATAAACAATAGGTTATCTACCAATAAATACGTATCTAAGCAAGTATAAGTGGTGTTCATGTAACTCAAACTACAAGAAATACAATAGCACAAGTTCAAAAAGGTACCATTTCTAGCATGCCTATCAGAACTAAAGTAAATTCAAATTATACATGAAACAAAACAATACAACTCAAATTCAATATAACGAACTACATTTGTAAGTAAAGTGGAAGGATAGTAAATCTTAATATGTATCTTAATTATGATATCTACGTTTTTCTTTAAATAACTAGCTAGTGGGATTCTCTCATGCTTTGCGATAGAACTCAGCCGGTATCGATTCGGTTCGTTATGTATAGCAACTAGAAGAGAAAACCCAAAAATAAAGTCATGATACGTCAAAAATGGCATCAACATGTGTTTTGCATCGATCGAAACTATAAAGTGAATACTAGTACCGGTTTTGATAATGCTTATACCATTACCGATATTGTTTGGTCAAAATTGGTTTCGTTTGTAAAAGTACGATAAAAACACTTGTGCAACCTATGATATAAAAAATACTATATTTTTAATCTAACTCTACCTAATACATATGATTGGGGGTGGGGGGCACAAACTTCACCCACACTACACACCTCCTATGAGAAAAGAACAATAAAGTGCTCGTTCAAGCATGTAATATAAGGGTGTCATGGAATGATCATACTATGACGCGACGCATATATGATTGTCGGTTTCATTCGTATATATTTTGTTGAAAACTAATCTTTATTAAAAAATAGAGTTTTTTTTTAGAACTATAAACTATAGTGCGTGTTAATACCGTGACGAACCAAATGATACAAATCGAAGAACAATAGTACCAATATTCATTTTTACGGTTTTTGGTTTCGATACGAGTCAGTATTTCTATTTTCAATATTTTTTTCACTACCCATACCTACCGTATAGCAATGTAACTATCACTACTAGAAAAATGTTTTTTTTCTTACAAAAGTTTCCCATAAATTTCTCATGACTCAATTTTTGTTACAACTTTTCTACAGTTTTCTGACAAAAAAGAAAAACAAAAATAACCCAAAACTTTTCCACAATTTTCCTACAAAATTTTTACACAATAAGCATTTGTAGCAATTTCTTCACAAAATTAATTACCTTTGTGACAAAATTCCTACAAAATATATTAAAATTTTATATTGTTTGCTACTACAGCAAAATAAATAAATTAAAAAATCAAATTTCTACATTTGTCAGAAATTTATAGCAACTAGCTACAAATTTGCAACAATTGAAACCTATTTTATTTTTAATTTACTAAATTTCAGTAAAATTAATCATTAAAAAAATATAATTTAAAATTTATCGGAAATTTGTAGCAAATTGGCCCCGTTTGCTACAGTTTTTCTGCAAAAAAAAAAATTATTTTATTTGTTATGTTTCAATTTTAGTAAAATAAATACTTTTAAAAAATAAAATATTAAAATTGTCGAAAATTTGTAGCAAATTTTGACCACGTTTGCTACAGTTTTCAGACAAAACAAAAGTTATTTTATTTGTTGTTTCTTAAATTCAGTAAAATAAATAATTAAAAGAAATAGAAAGTTTCATTTGTCAGAAATTTGTAGAAAAATTATCCCCGTTTGCTACAACTTTCCGACAAAAAAAAGTTATTTTATTTGTTATGTTTTAATTTTAGTAAAATAAATACTTTTAAAAAATAAAATATTTGTTGATGCATATTTTTGTGTCTGTAACTTGTTCTTTATTAGCGATGTTATTTTACGGTCTTTTACTTATTGAGTCTGTATTCGTCAGTCGACCAAGTCGGATATCCTCCTATCTAACTTTGGTCTGACAGTTGTCTCTTTGGTATGCATGTTAAAAACTAATGCATGTTGCATATGGTGTGTAGTTTATGTCTGTGTGTGTTTATTACATAGTTCTGATGCAAACTGTCAAACAGTTTGCAGCTGTTCTGTTTTGCAGCCCCTTGACGAAAGACATCTTTCGTCGTACATGTGTGTGACGAAAAACCTCTTTATTCATCACACTATGTTTCATCGCTACAGTGACGAAGAACCTGGTCTTTCGTCGACCAAGGTTCTTCGTCAGCCCCTTTATGTTTTTCGTCATGATTGGGTTGGGCTGCCTATATAAACCACACTTGGACTTCTGTGTGAAGTTATGAGAGCATAACCTACTGTGAGTTTATCTTCAAGCATTGTGCGTATATGTTTGATGTTGTTCTCATCCGTTTAATCAATAGACTGTGAATCTTTGGTTATTTCGTGTTCTTGATATTCTGTGTTTGGTTTGCATCTTCACGGGGATTCCGCACTCGTGACTGTGTTTGTTATAAACAGGGATTAGGTTTCGTAATCGATCCTCCGAAAACGGACCTACAATATTAAGTTTGTTGAAAATTTGTAGCAAACTAAAAATGTTACAAATTTGAGTACTCGATGGTTGCTTTGTGTATTATTAAGCTCTATATGTTAACAATTGTTAGTTTTGAATTGAAAATGTTACAAATTTGAGTTTCTTGTATTTGTGGGTAATTTGTAAAATAGGATTATATTAGATTTTTTCTGCATTTTTGTTAGATAAAATTTGGCTTTTTATTTTTTTAAATGTAATTTATTGTCGGAATTTTGTAGGAAAAACATATAAAACTTTTTTGTCGGAATTTTGTAGGAAAAAAAAGATAAAGTCATGTGTTTGTAGAATGGATTGGTACAACCGTCAACCACGAGTACTTACTGATGTACGGAGGCAATATACGGGTAAGTTAAAAACCATATCTAATCCAGTTTTACACTCAACGGTCACACGGTCATGGGTTGTCGGTTTTGGATATGGGTCAGTTATAGCTCTAAACTTGCAGCAGAAGAAATTCGATACTATTCTTATTTACTTGGTTTATTAGAATTTAATTAATGTGTGAATTGGTAAAGGGTTTGACTGAGTTTACTGAAGGCGCACGTGGTTAGGGGTGTTCTTCAGGTTTTTTTTTTTGGTTTCGGGTTTATCGGATTTTCAAAGGTGGAAACATAACCCGATAACCGAACCATTATAGATTCTAGTTTTATGGTTCTCGGGATTATTGGGGCTGGTTTTATTGGGCCGGGTTCTTCGGATTTTGGGTTAAGTATATTCTTTTTTTAACTATATGCGAAAGGGCTAAATAAATATTACAAGGCTGTATGTATATTTACGATCGATCATGAACTTTAGGGTTGCATTTTTGCTGGTATTAAAATTAAACACAACCATTTGTTTACTTTGAAATTCAAATTAGAAACCATGTGAATTACAAAGTCAGTCAACAGTTTTTCCAATCTTATTCTTATATGAAAATTCTAAAACTATTTAACAATGTGATCCACAAACCCTTTGATAACCCCATCGTTTAGTGTTACAACTAAGTTAGCTTAAAAATATTACCTTAATTCAATCTTTATTATGATCAATATGGAAACACAACTAAGTTAGCTTAAAAATATTACCTTAGTTCAATTTTTGTTACTAGTAGGGTGCCCGCGCGATGCGGCGGGTGCGACACTTCACATTGCGGTAATGATCACTACGGGTTAGTATGCGGCGACAAAGTGTGCGACGGTGTAGCACAATGTGGGCAGTGGCGAATGTGGTGTGGCTAGTTAAAACACGATGGCTATGGCATACGATGGTGCGGCAGCGAGTAGCACCGGATTCGGAGATGAAAATCAAAGGAACAACAAGATACAAAGTTTGGCCTTTAGATTCATAAAAGCAATATCAAGTGTGTAAACAAAAAATATAATGTACATCATATTATTGATATTTTCCAAGGTAAAAAGTGACTAAGCATCACAACATTTAGAATACCAAACGCTAGTCATCTTCTCTGATTACGATTTACGGGCCACGTGTAGGCTATGGCAACCGAAAAAATAAAAAATAAAGATCAAGTTTTATCAATTTATACTAAATGAAGTGTAAACATGGTAGTGTCATCTTTTTTTATTCAAAGTTCCCATGTCTTTCATTTAGTGTTATTTTTAAATTAGATGTTTTTGTAGATTGAACAACGGAAATGAAACCACAATTTGTATGTCTATATTTGAATCACAAAAGGGTTCGATTTGGTACCTTAATTGGAAACTACAGAAACTGTTCAACGTTTGCACTCAACAATGGCGCAATAACTTGTACAAAAAGAGGCGATGAATTTGTCCAAACAGAGGGTTTGTGAGTTGCAATGCAGTTGTGGTCACGGCAGGTTACTGCATAGTGATAGAGTAGCACAACGGTGGCAGTGGCGAAAGTCGTGCGATCGGTTGAAGGACGTTGGCCATGATGAAGAGAAAGTTGTCTTGTAATACATTGGTTGTGAGTGAGAAAGATGCGCAAAAGTAGGGTTTTCGTTGAGAAGTTGTTTGGTAAGCTTACAAGATGGAACTGTTGCGGCAGAATAAAAAACTGTGGTAGAAGCAGTGGTGATGGTGGCTGCTCGTGAATCTATTGATGACGACGGCAAATTCAGTGGTTTGACAAGGTTCAATGACTTCAATCCATATAACAAGAACTACGAAGACAAAGGAAGTAAATTTTGTCTCAAAAGCCTCCTTAATCCAATTCCAAACGTAACCATATAAATAATCCAACCAATTTACAATAACCATGCCAAACTAAACTAAAATACCCATAACAATCCTTAACTTAATAATAAAAATATTACATATCATCATTGTCTGTGGCAATGAATCAAGTTGCAACGGACATTAGCTTGCGGCGGAGATCGTTGTTGCGATGAGCTGCAAAATATTGGCAGTTGTTTGTGCACCGGCGAGCAGAGGTGAATATGTGAAAATAAAAAATAAAAAAGTTAGATGAATAAATAGACTGATACCTTAAACCATGATCTAAAATCCGACCCAATTCAATAGCAGTCTCTCCAAGACAACGCGATTCAAAACAAAGGATCTGCCATAGGTGAAAACTCAGCATGAAGTTAAGTAAGTTGACCAGTGACAAACCAATTAACTGCTGAACCATCTTCACTTCATTTATAAGCACATGCCAACAAGCTATTTATGTAAGACACTTTTTCCAAAATCTTTTTTTTTTCAAGTTATCTATTAGTATTTAGTACTTAAATGCTTATTAAAGAACACTCGCATTTTCATTCTAAAGAAAGATTGTAAGAAAGCATAAATTATTAGTAGTTTTCTTGAGTGAAAGATGAGGAATTAGACTTAAAAAAGCATGTAAAAAAGCAAAAATTCACTTACAACCAGGGTTGTTTTTTTTAAACCAATACTTGAAAGCATACCCCTTTCTTCCGCAACTATTTATGCAGGTAGCTGTTCATTCAGCCATTTGCTATCTAATAGATATGCTACTTGAAGTGACACATTAACACCAAAATTTTCATACAATAAATATTTTTTAATACAACCGTATAGGATGTTGTATGCTTTATAAACAAACTTAAGACGACTTCCAACTTGTTCCACTCATTTGACCATTTTCTTTTTATAGCTAATTTTTGTATATTTTTTAGGAACCATCTCAAAGGAAACAATTGCAAAACAATAAGTTTAAACCAAAAACGATTCAGGAAGCACCTTAAAGGCCTTCTCCCCAGTAAAACACACATGCAAATGGATTGGTTCACCAATGAAATGAAACTGCAACTTCTAGCCAATCTTCCCATTTTTACTATCTTTCTTAGTCTGAAACATATCAATATGGTTTATCAAGTGTATGGTGACGTAATATACTATCCTCACCTTTCTTTCTATAACTTCTTCCACACTAAAACACCTCATAAATGTAGCACCTTTAAACATAGAAGTGACCTGTTGTCATACCAAAAAAACTTTACCAAGATAAATGTAAAACTATCTCTAAGCTTAAAATATGTGATTTTGAATCTTCAAGTACCAATCACTTTATAAATGCGCATCCGTAAAATCCCCTTTGTTGTCTAAATCATAGTATTCTTTTTTTACATAATAGTAAGATTTTAGATCACGGGAACTTTATAAAATATAGAAACCACTCAATATAGCTACATAAGGTATCATTAAATCAAATTTATTGTGTCAAAAAAAAGCATAGAAAATATCAGTTAGGACAAGGTTTAAAAAAAACGGAAACGAATTTCGAGGTGTTTTCCCTTCGCCTCACGAGGTGTAAGCGTCGAGGAGAACCGAGGCGGAATTAAAATACAAATATTATATATCTTATAAAAATAGTAATATTGACTAAATTCATCATCAAATTCATAAAAAACAGACATAAAAAAGACATATATTGCTTGAAATTGACACAAAAACTCAAAAACATCAAAAACAAATATCAAAAACCCCTGAGGCGCTACCTTTTTAGCGCCTCAGCCCCTCTGAGGTGCACATACAGTATAAACCCCCTGAGGCGCGCCCCAGACTCGTCTTTTGGCCGTTTCGCCTTGAGGAGCGTGCCTCAACCGTTTTTTAAAACCATGAGTTAGGATGTGTAAGATAATTACCGTCTTTAGAATTCTCAGTTCACTCTTTACAAAACTACTTTCCCAACATATATTTGTGCAAGAACAAATATACAATATGAAATACAAACAAAAATTATCAAATGGTAAGAATATATTACAACTTAAAGTATCATAATCATTTAATGTAGGAAGAATAGTTACTTATATGCCCTAATATCTATTAATTCCTTGAATCATATGAATCTGATACATACTCAACACATTCAACGTTATATTACAACTTAAAGTAGCATAATCATTAAAAAAAAAGCTCACATCCAAACACACTGCGTTTAGGCTATCATATATATGACATATGCTTATTATGAAAATCTATAACAAAAATGACTAACCTGGATATGTGACTTCAAATGATAAAGGATTGCTTCTGAAACAATAGCAAAACAAACAAAATAATACGTATTATGTATTAGTCATTGGTTTACTATAATGAAATTTACATGATCATATGTAATGATTCTTGAAATTGAGAACTGCAGTGGATCATCGTATAGTGCGAGTAAGATCTGAGATGTAGAAAACAAATTGGAAATCAAAGGTCATTTTCAGCCATGGACAACACCGTCGGTCAATGTAGAAAACGAATCCAGAACACCGGCCGTTGTCCAGGTCGGTGGTTATTAACCATTTAAACAACCCAAAACTCGATTAGGGTTTGGAGGTTTACCTTGGCTGGAGATGCACCTTCAAATCTAAGCCGGAAACAGATTGATGATCTTCTTCTTTGATTAAAAGGTGAATAGAGAGAGTGAGAGAGCAGATCCTGATTCACAGGGAATATGAGAGAGAGATAGATGTGGGTTTGAAATTCGAAATGCTTGTCCCGCCTGACTCTGTGAGTGTTTGAACTTGAAGGGCTTTATGACTTTTTCCAAATCGGATTCGTACGTGTTTAAAGGCTTTTATGACTTTTTCCAAATGGGTATATTGGTGTTTCAAAAGAAAAGGGTTATAATGAAACTATCTAATAACTTGATCTTATATAACATTCGTTTCTATCAATTTCACAATTTTGCATTGGGTGTACCTATTGGCACACCCAAATGCCTATATACACACCAAAAAGGGCTTTTTGTCCTATATGCACATCCTGCAGTGTCGAGTTGTGGCCAAAGCGCGGCGTTTTGGTCCGGTCAACCAGACAAAAGACTAACGGGTGTCTGACGGGTCTGTTGACCGGACCAAAACGCCGAGCTTTGGCCGCGTTTTGGTCCTATCAACCAGAAAAAGACTGACCGGGTGTCTGGTTGACATGACCAAAACGCGGCCAAAGCTCAGCGTTTTGGTCCGGTCAAAAGACCCGTCAGTCTTTGTCTGGTTGACCGGACCAAAACGCCGCGCTTTGGCCACAGCTCAACACTGCAGGGTGTGCATATAGGACAAAAAACCCTTTTTGGACTAACTATCTACACACCAAATGTACAAATAGTCTCCCCCTTTTGCATTATGCATGTGCTATATTTGATAAAACAATTCGGGAACAGTTTCTCTGTCTATTTTTCCTGAATTTCATAAAAGAGTGATATTATTAAATTGATAATAATAACATAGGGTTTAATTCAATGACTTGTCTTTGGACGGAAGCGAACATTGAAAGTCTCGAGCATGTTGCAATGTCATCGGACACATTGTTTTAATCGTTTATACACTAAGACATCATCTACTAAACTTGTACGTTTTAATCGATGCATCGATACTGAACAAGACAACTACCGAAACGCCGATAAAAATGTGTAGGTCGTCATGATATTTTTCGATTTGTTTAAAACATTATAGTTTATAAGATATGACAAGAATACATAAAATAATTATAACTAATTATCTATAATTTTGTTAAAAATCAGGGGGAGAAGTGTAATAAGTTTAGGGGCTAAAAAATAAATAGTGTTTAAAATACCAAATTACCCTCATTTTAGGGGTCTATCATAAATAAAGGGGAGGAAAATTTCTTATTGGGATTTAAGTGTAATAAGTTTAGGGGCTAAAAAATAAATAGTGTTTAAAAGACAAAACTACCCTCATTTTAGGGGTCTTTCTATAAATAAAGGGTGGAAAAAATTCTTATTTTTTGGGTATCTTAAAATACCCCTCACTCATGCATTATAATATAGTATAGATGATCAATATGGAAACACATACTTCTTGGTGGGTAGTGATAAACTTTTAGCAAAAAATGGGGTTTTATTTTAGCAATATAGATCGGGTTATTGTCATCCGGGTTAACCCGAATTCCCGAAAACTAACCCAATTACCGAACTAATTAACTGTCTTGGGGTTCGGGTATATATTGTCACACCCCCAAAATCCACCATGCGGAGTTCCACCGCTTGGAGGCGTGACGTGACCAGGATCGAGCCACTAATCATACTGAACAACGTACTTAAGTAAATAAAGCTAACCACAATACGATTGGTGACCAAAAGCTAGTTAACCAAGTTTTAATTTAGACAGCGGAAGCTTAAACGTATAGTTCGAAACATAAGTTCGCAGTCCATAAGTTTAAAGTTCAACACATAGGTTTAATAAGTTCGTAATGTTTTAAACATTAAACACTGGACATAACCGTCCGCACACCACAACGACTCCTTCCTCTTGCAAGCTCCAAATGTTTAGCGACCTGTAAGGCATGTAACAACGAGTCAACAACAAAGTTGAGTGAATTCACAGTTGGTTGTATAGTTATAGCATTCGTTTCGTAAATCATCTGTTCGTTTTGAAAACCATGTATCGTATAAGTTTGCATCGCGGTCTTTCTGACATGTTTGCGAAGATTAGTGGGGGTTTCCCATGTGTGACTAGACCACGCGTATCGACTGCTACGAAAATGTAAGAGGTGCCCTAAGTCAATGTCTATCAGCATTGACCCTTTGCCCATAGTCCATTAGTACACGCCCGTCCGACTGGCACGGTGTGAGGTTTGTTAAACCTAATAGCGCTATTAACTAATGACCCGCTCGCCATAGGCCTCGGCGATTAAGTCGATAAATGAGGGACTTAAAGTGATAGAGTTGATGGTCCTATGATCGTGTACGTAGGTTTTACGTACGTGCCCTTCAATCCGAGGACAGTAGTAAGTATGAGTGTACGTAGGTTTTACGTACGTGCCCTTCAATCCGAGGACAGCAAAAAAAGTAGTTTAATAGTAATGATAGTACAAGTAGTTATTATACCCATTCCCAACCCCTGGGAATCCCATGCCTTAGAAATAGTGTGAACTCACCTTGGTTTGCTCGGTTAGGTTCTCAAATATAGTTAACAGTCAAGGTCGGTCAATCACGCCCTAATAAGGTACGGATAACAATCAGTTTCTCATGCATAACACGTATCCTACGTATGGTTTATTTGCACATTACTTCGTCCACATAACAGGTACACACTTTAACGATTTATGCGCATATAAACTTCCCATCCATTCCCCACTCATAAACAGACATACGATATTGCACGTAACACATATAACATGTTAGATCATTCACCGATAGCATACTCGACATTTAGACACGCAAGTCACAACTTATGTCAATTCAGCATTAATATTCAAAACCGGCTGTTTTCGGACATTTAAATAAAATAGTTAAATTATTCCAAAAATTCCCAAATTTTTACAGGACGTCTTACATGAACCAAAAATTATCGTGTAAAAATATCGGGGTCCAGTTCATTATCAGTAATTTATAGAAATTCGTTTACCCGACTGCAATCAGATTTACTACATTCTGATTGCAGTTCACGGGATAATTCGTCTAAAATTCCTCGGAAGTCCGTTTGACAAAATTCTAGTTCGAGGGTCACAAATACATCAGTGACTATCTATGGTATGAATTTTAGGGGCTGGTTCAATACAGGTTTCAAATTACGACCGAAAACGTACAGCCCATTTTACTGCAGTAAAAATCAGCCTTAGCTGCTATCACGAAAACAGACTTTTAAAATAGTAAACGACCTCAAAAAAATACGATTCCAGCGCCATTTTCTTCGTTTTTCGAAAAGACCTGATTTAGGCTTCAGAAATTCCGTTTTTCGATTTGTTAAAGTCTGTTTACGGCCTGTTGAATGCGGCTGAAAAAGTACATCAGAATGCTGTTTCGTGGTTTAAGCATTACTAAATCGCATCAACGAGTGTCCGAACAATGGATTTAACAAGAAACCAACAATCAACCATCAAGTATGATTTAACCAACCCTCAACCGACAAGATTCCGCTTCATAATTCATACATAAGTAAACTTTTATGTAACTTTAATATTCTTTAATTTTGCTTAACATCTTCTAGTCTTTTGTTCTTTTAGTGATTTAAACAACACATCATACTACAAATCATAATTTTGAACAAGATGAAACAAGTTAAAATGAGACTTACTACTAGCTTATAGCTAGGGATGAATCTAATGCAAAGTGATGAGAAAATGGTGGTGAAAAAGACTAGAACAAGCTCCTTTGATGGTCCTTCAAGGTGTAACCTCCATTGATCCTTCTAAGCTTTGAGTGAAATGTGTAAAATGAAGAAGATGATGATGTGTAAGGGTGATGGTGGTTTCGGTTGTGTGTAAACCGAATAGAGAGAGAGAAGTGAAAGATGGAATGTGATCTCTTGTGAAATGATGATCAATCTCAAGGCCATGCTCTTATAATCAATTCCACATTTTATGTCTAGTCCAACAAGCAAAAAATCAAATAAAATAATCAAACATAATCTTAGAAGTATGGTTAGATGATATGTGGGGTCCCACTTGGGAACTAAATTCGTTGGGGGGGGGGGGGTATGTTGCAAATATTTCCCAACTAGGAAGTAAGTCTTAGGTTGATATGTTTAGTTAGTAACTTTTTAGCGGGTGCTATGTCATACGGGGATCATGACTAGCCAGAAATAGTAAAACAATGTCCATGACAAAAATTTAGTGTCCCGGGTAATGTCCGGTTGTTCGGTCGGACACTGTTCCGTTAAATTGTTTAATTGTTCCGTAAGGCGTCTTATTTATATATTTTTGTAACGCAATTTATTCCTAACACATAGGAAAACATACCGGACTTTTTAGTAACTTTTCTGTATACTATTAGTATGCTAACACGCACATGTAAGTATAACACAGAAATCAGAGAGCAGTTAAATGATTCAGCACAGTCATCAAGCACTTTAATTATCATTTAATAAATTGTACGGATTACATGTAATTTTCGAGGGTTGTCACATTCTCCCCCTGTTAAGAGAATTTCGTCCCGAAATTTAGCGCGTGGTTACTGAGGAAGCTAGTTAAGTTGCGTTGTTTTCCTGATTTTCCTGGGGTGTCACATCATCCCCCCGTTGATTTGGAATTTCGTCCCGAAATTCTGCAGTAGCTTCAGCCTCAGTAGTGGTTGCGTTTTTCTTAAACAGTTGGGGATACTTGAGTTTCATTTGGTCTTCTCGTTCCCAGGTATACTCTGGGCCACGACGAGCATTCCAACGAACTCGAACCAGAGGTATCCTGGTATGCTTGAGGATCTTAACATCTTGATCCGTAATCTCTACTGGTTCCTCGACGAATCGCAACTGGTCGTCGATAGTGAGTTCCTTCAGAGGAACTATGAGGGTTTCATCTGACAGACACTTCTTCAGATTCGACACATGGAAAACATTGTGAACTCCGCTGAGTTCTTCAGGTAGATTCAATCTGTAGGCGACTTTGCCAATTTTCTCAATGACTTCGAATGGTCCGACATAACGCGGATTGAGTTTGCCTCGTTTGCCAAAGCGGACTACACCTTTCCAAGGTGAGACTTTGAGTAGCACTCGATCCCCAACCTAGAGCTCGAGTGGTTTTCTTCCCTTATCAGCATAGCTTTTCTGACGGTCACGAGCTGCCGCCATTCGCTGTCGTATCTGAGCAATTTTCTCGGTGGTATCTGCCACAAGTTCTGGGCCAGTGATTTGGCTGTCACCAACTTCTGCCCAACAGAGAGGTGATCGGCATTTGCGTCCGTACAATGCCTCAAACGGAGCGGCTTGGATGCTGGTGTGGTAGCTGTTGTTGTACGAAAACTCCACTAGCGGGAGGTGCCTTTCCCAGCCATTACCAAAATCGATTACACATGCCCTAAGCATGTCTTCAAGGGTTTGGATGGTGCGTTCAGATTGCCCATCCGTCTGCGGGTGATAAGCGATGCTCATATCTAAACGTGAGCCAAAGGACTTGTGCATTGCTTGCCACAGTTCAGAAGTAAAACGTGCGTCACGATCAGATATAATAGAGGTTGGCACTCCGTGCCTTGATACCACTTCCTTTAGGTAAATGTCTGCAAGAGTAGAAAACTTATCCGTTTCTTTGATAGCCAGAAAATGTGCAGACTTGGTTAGTCGATCTACGATCACCCAAATGGTATCGTTTCCGCGTTGAGATCTGGGCATGCCGGTAACGAAATCCATGGAAATTTGCTCCCATTTCCATTTCGGGATCTCCGGTTGTTGAAGTAGGCCTGATGGTTTCTGATATTCAGACTTGACTCTCGCACAAGTCAAGCACTTGCTGACGTAGGTTGCTATGTGGGCTCTCATGCCAGGCCACCAGTATGTGGTCTTTAAGTCGTGGTACATCTTATCCGAACCAGGATGTACTGAATAACGAGACTTATGTGCTTCATCCATCACAAGCTCGCGTAAGTTGCCATAGAGTGGAACCCAAATACGCCCTGTTACATAGTAGGCGCCGTCTTCCTTTTGTTCTAGCCGTTGCCTCGATCCTCGTAGGGACTCAGCCCTGATGTTCTCTGCTTTCAATGCTTCGACCTGGGCATCTCGAATTTGAGCGGGAAGGTTGGATTGGATGGTAAGCTGTAAAGCACGTACACGCCTAGGTATGGTATCCTTTCGACTGAGGGCGTCGGCCACAACATTGGCTTTACCCGGATGATACTTGATTGCGCATTCATAATCGTTCAAGAGCTCAACCCATCGGCGTTGACGCATGTTTAACTCCTTTTGCTTGAAGATATGCTCGAGACTCCTGTGATCGGTGTAAATGGTGCACTTGGTACCGTACAGGTAATGTCTCCATATCTTAAGCGCGAATACAACTGCTTCCCAGCTCCAGATCGTGAGTAGTGTAGTTTCTTTCGTGAACTTTAAGTTGGCGCGATGCGTAGGCAATGACCTTGTCACGTTGCATCAATACGCAACCCAGTCCTTGGATGGAAGCGTCGCAATAAACCACGAAATCATCGGTGCCTTCGGGCAATGAGAGGATAGGCGCGCTACAAAGTCTATCCTTTAGATGTTGAAATGCGGACTCTTGTGCATCACCCCAACGATAGATGACACCCTTCTGAGTCAGTGAAGTGAGAGGTTGCGCAATCTTGGAGAAGTCTTTGATAAACCTTCTGTAATATCCTGCCAAACCCAAGAATTGGTGGATTTCTTTTGGTGTGCGGGGTGCAGGCCAGTTCTTGATTGAGTCAACCTTGGATGGATCAACATGAATCCCATCCTTGTTTACCACATGGCCTAGAAAGTGGACTTCGCGAAACCAGAAGTCACATTTTGAAAACTTGGCATACAATTGCTCTTTTCGAAGAAGTTCCAACATAAGTCGTAGATGCTGCTCGTGTTCCTCCTGACTCTTAGAATAGATCAGGATATCGTCGATGAACACAATAACGAACTTATCCAGGTAAGGCTTGCACACTCGGTTCATGAGATCCATGAAGACCGCTGGTGCATTCGTCAGCCCGAATGGCATAACCAGAAACTCGTAATGGCCGTAACGAGTTCTGAATGCTGTTTTGGAGACGTCCTCATCTCGGACCCTTAGCTGATGGTATCCCGATCTCAAGTCAATCTTGGAGTAATAGCTCGACCCTTGCAACTGGTCGAACAAGTCGTCAATACGTGGAAGAGGATAACGATTCTTCACAGTCACCTTGTTGAGTTCGCGGTAGTCAATACACATTCTGAAGGTACCATCTTTCTTCTTTACGAACAAGACTGGAGCTCCCCAGGGCGAAGAGCTAGGACGAATAAAACCCCTTTCCAAGAGTTCTTGTAATTGCGTGGACAGTTCTTCAAGTTCTGATGGAGCTAGACGATAAGGTGCTCGAGCTATGGGCGCTGCCCCAGGAGCTAGCTCGATTTGGAACTCAACTTGACGATGGGGCGGAAGACCAGGTAATTCCTTGGGAAATACCTCAGGAAAATCGCGCACAATAGGAATGTCTTCAATTCTCTTCTCTTCCGTGGATGTGTCAGTGACGAGCGCTAGAATGGCAGTGTGGCCCTTTCGTAGACATTTCTGGGCCTTAAGGAAAGAGATGATGCCTTCGACAGCACCACTCTTGTCGCCACGAATCACAAGAGGGTCTTCACCAGAACGAGGAATGCGGATGATTTTCTCCTTGCAAACAATCTCCGCTTGATAACGAGATAGCCAATCCATTCCAATAACGACGTCGAAACTTCCCAGTGTGATAGGAATAAGATCGATAGAGAAAGTCTGACCAGCTAAGACGAGATTACATCCTTTAACTACGTGTGTGGCTTCAAGTCCTTTACCGTTAGCTAGTTCTACCGCGTGCTTGGTGTTCAAAAGTGTTGGGGTACGTTTAAGCATTTGACTAACTTTTAGAGACACATAACTGGTATCGGCACCCGAATCAAATAAGACAGTGACAAAGAAATCATCCAGAAGAAACTTACCCATCACAACGTTGGGATCGTTCCTTGCATCACCCTGACCAATCACGAAAGCACGACCCCTTGCTCCATTACCATTGTTGTTACCCCCGTTGTTGCCTCCATTGTTGTTCCCGTTTCCCTGGTTGTTGTTGTTGTTCTGATTTTGGTTAAGCTGGGGACAGTTCTTCTTAAAGTGGCCTTCAGCGCCACACTGAAAGCATCCCCTGTTGCCCTGTTGCTGTTGCTGATTCTGCGGTGCTTGCTGTTGCTGCTGGCGTTTCTGATTTGCAGGCCCAGGTAGAAGTACATTAAGAGGGGACCAATACAACATAGACATAAAAGAATTTGCAGAACCGGATATAAAGATTGGTATTTGTTGCACAAGTGTGGAGACGCTGGTGGAGTCTAACTATTATAGACAGAAGGGCTCGAGTTTGATTCGAGGTAATGTCAACAATCTCAAATTGTTTAGAATGTGGAGTTGTTTAATAGGATGTTTCAGATCTAGAATGCCACCAACCTATGATTTGTTAATTTAGCCGAACTGGAGATCCGAGTTTGACTCGAGGTAAAGTCTAACAAGTTTCTTTTTTTACTTTTATTTAGTATTATTTTGTTCAATAGTCAAACTGGAGAGCTGGGTTAAAGATCAACACAGATGAGTGTTTGTTAATGCACTTTAGGTGATAAGTGCATGTCTCCCATTTGTTAGGGTCTTTATTGTACATTTGTTGAAAGATAGTCCCAAGTTTATCCTTGGACATTTTGTCCAAGTTTTAGGATGGTCTTTTGTCTGAGTTTTGTCTAGGACAAAAGTGTTAGAGTTTTGTCTAGGACAAAAGTGTCTGAGTTTTGTTTAGGACAAAAGTCAGAGTTTTGCTTGTGTAGTTTGTTTGTCCGGGCTTTCTAGTTTGTCTTGAAAGTCCGGGTTTTGCCTTGTATATATACCTTTATGTGGAATAGACAAGGCGGCGATTCTGTGTGAAATTCTGTGCACCTAACCCTAATCATTGTGTGTGTGTTTTGTCTGGCGGCTACTGTGTGTGAGTGACGTCTTTCATCTTCCTCATCAAGAATACTCAGTGTATTCTTGATTTCTCTCACAAATCTTTGCATTCTAGTGTTTCATCTACAGTGGTAAATCATCAGGTGGATTCCGCACACCTGTTGGTGGCTTTAGCTGAGTGAGATCTTGGATTAGGAAGCCTTACAGTGTTTTTTTATATGCATCCGCATTATAATTTTAATTTCACTTTGTCATTAGACTTATATAATATGTATATTTAACTTCATGTTATGCACGTTAAATTTTAATTTCACTTTGTCATTAGTTTGTTTAGATTTTAGGGTTTCAATCTTAAAATGTTTTGAGTCTAAATCATGTTTAATAATTTTACATAAGAGCTTTTTGGACGGTAAAAAAGGGTATTTCACGGATTCCCATTCTGCAGAACGTGTCATTGAGAGCGACACCTGGTAGAGTGAGTTTATTACAGGACGGTTCAGTTGTGGTTGAAGTTGGTGGTATTGAGTTGGGTCAGGGTCTCTGAACCAAGGTTAAACAAATGACTGCATATTGTGTAAGTGTGGTTCAGTGTGACGGAAACGATGGGCTCTTGGAGAAGGTTCGGGTCATACAAGCGAACACTTTGAGTATGGTTCAAGGCGGGTATACAGCTGAAAGTACAACCTCTGAGGCAAGTTGGTAAGCTGTTAGACTTTGTTGCGATGTGTTGGTTGAAAGACTTGTGTCATTGACGGAAAAAGTGAAAGAACAAATGGGTTCGATTAATTGGGAGTTACTTATTATGCCGGCGGGTGTACAATCGGTGAACTTATCCGCAAGTTCATTTTTTGTACTTAAGTTTACATCTATAAGTTACATTAATTACGGTGCTGCAGTTAGTGAGGTAATTAAGTTCCGTGACCAATATAATTGTCGTTTAGTTGTTTATATGTGATGCTATTATGTTGGAAAAACAGGTGGAAGTAAATCTTTTGACTGGAGAAACCAAAATGTTGCAAACAGACATCATATATGATTGTGGACAGAGCTTGAATCCTGCTGTGGATTTGGGACAGGTTTGTGTTCATTAAAATTAATTATTTATGTTGCTACAAAAGAAACCATTGGGGGACACATGTCACCCAATGGCTTAACCACATATGGTTTCTCTCTCTACTACAATTTTGACACGTCGACACCTTAGGAGAATAAAGATTGAGTACGGTAAATATGTTTTGTGTCTAAATCATGTTTAATAACTTTACATAAGACCTTTTTGGACGGTAAAAAGGGTATTTCACGGATTCAATCTTAAACTGAATATATGCATAATTGATAGTGGTACCTTTCGAAAATGAATTAAAACAAAATCACATTATGTTGAGTGCGAAGTGAGCTGTCGGCCATCGGTGTCCACCGGACCACTGGCCACTACCACTTTTGCTTACCGATGATTGGTTCATCTAATAAAAGTTCTATTGAATTCACTCTCAAGCATCATCTAACAAAAGTACACTATTGTTGAACCGATGTAGCTCGGGTTATTCAGGTTTTTGATGTTTAAAGGTCTAACCAATACCCGACTCTAATAATAATCGGTTTAATCAGTTTTTGGCCAACGGGTAAAATTGACGGGTTAATAAATCCAAACCATGACGACAATAATCCATACTATAGTATCGGTATGAAAGGTAACTCCTATGCCTCTAAAGAAAAATTGACTGATTTATATAAATTAATTAGGAATGACAAATGAAATTAGATTATGCTCAGATCTGGACAGGCGTTCGTTGACGAAGGTATGTGTTTTAGTGCTTTATTTTTCTCGATTGTAGTTTTTGGATTTCCGATCGACATTATATGTCATCATGCAGGTGGAAGTGGTGTGATTAGTGATTCCTTTGAACAGTTTACGGGGAGTAGCAACCTCAGCCACTTTGATAAGGTATGATTCTCTATCTGGCTTCATATTTATGGTTTCCCACTTTCCCTTGGCAAAAATGTTTTAAAAGTTATAAAAAATTAAAAGGCCAATGCAAGTTAGAGCCGGCCATTTTGACCCATTTATTCGGGTTGTGATTTATCTAAAAAAAATAGACTAAAAGGGAACGGGTCAGCTCTAAGTTGCATTGGCCTTTTAATTTCTTATAACTTTTATAACATTTATATGGTTTTAAAAGAGGTTACATAACTAATATTGTTAAAATATAGCAATTTCATTTTCTAAGCATATGTGTATATCTATCAATCTCACAAAGGGAAAATAAAAGTTTTTTGCTGACTTGTGTTTACAGCTTGCTGCAGTGTTTGATCAAATAGTTTTAAGGAAGCACACTTCTTGAGGGTAGTCACCCAATTCTTGAATCATTGAAAGAGATGAGTAAAATAGAATGTCCAAAGGTATCTGAAAATACGAGGTTGATGTTGGTTTTAATGCCCTCGGTAGTTTGAATATTTTTATACTGTTTTGTCATCATCACAAAGGATGTGATAAATGAATCTAAAGGTTACATTAGGGATAATTTGAAGCGTAAAAAGGCTACAACCTTCGTGTTTTTCATATTTTAATACGTTTATGTATTGTAGCTACTTGGAAATCAAGAAATTAGTAAAAAGGCTACAACCTTCGTGTTTTTCATATTTCATATTAAATTTTAGTTTGAAATTGGGGGCTGTACAAGTTGAAATTTGGATTCGAAGGTTAATCGTTTATGGCGCGTATTTGTACAGAATATTTCATTTCAAAGCAAATAATATTGTTTTGGTTGAAGCCCGCGTATTACGCGGGCATTAACCTAGTTTTTGTAGGTCCCGTTTTTCTCCGGTGAGGATCGATAACGAACACCTATCCTTGTTTATCACGAACACGGTAACGGGTGCGGAATCCCCGTGACGGTGCAAACCAAACAAAGTTATAAATGAACACGGATTAACCAATGAAACACACTCTATTGATTAACGGGATGAGAACCGTATACAAACTGATACAAACACAGTTTTGACGGAATTTTGACAGAGTTTCTTTACATGTATTTTCTCATCTCTGTTTCACACAGAAACAGAGAAGGGTATTTATACTAGACACAGACACAAGACTGACGAAATAGAAAGGACTCGGAGAAACAAATCAAAGTCGACGAAACACACCTGTTTCGTCGACAAACATATATCTAATTCTTCTGTTTCGTCATTTGTTGAAGCCCAGCAGAAAAGTCAAGCCCACAACCAAGTCTTAAGCCCACATGAAGCTGATTGGCCCAAAGACAAGTCAAAGTCCAAAACACTAGAAGATTTACGGCCCTGATGTTGGTAATGTTGTAAACTTTTCATAATTTCAACCATGTGACATCATCATGACATCACAATGATGATGTCATGATGATGTGTCATCGGGACTTAGTTTGCGGCGCTCCGTGCTTCGCGTGTCGAACTCTGGGACGCACGACGGAGGAATGTCGTGACGTCGGGCTTGAGCCGGACCTAACCGAGTCGACCCGAACCGAATCGAACCGAGTCGAGTCGCGTCCACATAAAGTGTACCAACAGTTTTATTATATAGTATAGATGTGAATGAAGTCCTGTATTTTCTATAATAATGCAAACACTATTTTGTATATAAATGGATTTAAATTATGACACAGATTCTTTAAAAAACATTAAGTATGGCAATTAAGTAAGTTTAACCTACGTTTTTACAACGGCATAGTTTTTCTATTTCCGAATGTACGTTTACGTTTTTACAACGGCGTAGTTTTTCTATTTCCGAATGTACGTTATTAAGAAAGTTTTTTCTACGTTTAAATTTCAAAACAAATAAATATTTTGCTAATAAATTATGTCACATATAATTTATTAGCAAAATATTTATTTGTTTTGAAATTTAAACAAAACACATAGTAATTAAATTTTGACATATACTTCATGCAGACCCCATTCACACAAAGTGTTTCCATCTCTTTCTTTTTCTCTTTCTACTTGTAGCCACAGCCTCTTCCGTCTCCCCCACCACCACCGCGCGCGCCGTAGCCACCTTGCCGCCACCATCATCTCAAACGACCACCACCACACCATCTCCAATCCAACCACCAGCCATTGTTCAAATTTTTCAAAAAATAAAAACAATTTTTTGGTGTTTTTAGTCTAGTCCCTCCGATATTATTCTAGTTTTGGGGCTTTTCTAGTATTTTTAATCATCTTCAAAGGAGAAGGAGAGAAGGACGATGTAAGACCGAATGGTGTGGTGGCATGGCCGCGCAGGGGGAGGGGGGGGGGTGTTAAATTTACCTATTTACTATATCAATCAACCCCCATTCATAACAGTTTTCACAAATCTCTTCTACCTCACTTCAAACTTTATAAAATTTCTTCTACATTTAAAAAAAAAATGCATTCACACAGCCGTTCCTTTGACCCAAACAATCCATACGGTTGACCGGAACCCCGAATCCTAGTCCGCCTCAAAACCATAATCTACAAATTCTGGGTAATTCACTTGACATAGCAGCGTATGCACATATTTTAATCAACTTTTTTTATACACGATATCCTTTTAGCCAACAACCTGTACCTATATCCCCTTCTCAATTTCCACTACCAAACCTCGCTCACCAACAAACCGTTTCTATATCCCCGATAGACTCTACACCCGAGTTCGTTCCGGAAACCCAATTGCAAGATATTGGTGAACCGTCGGGTCAAAAGGTAAAATAGAGAAGCCACAAGAAGAAAACCGAGAAGGAGAAGGCCAAAGCGTTGAGTGGATTGAGTGAGATCTTGGATTGGGAGGCCTTACAAGTGGTATTAGAGCAGTGTGCTCATACTACTGTAGGTGTTTCTTAGTTTGAAGGTTTTTGTGAGAAAAGTTCAAACTTTGATAGGGTTTAGTGAGAGTTTAGTGAGTTTTTGTGTTTTATTCAAGATTCTTCATTCATATCTAGTGATTTGATGATGGATTTTGAGTAGTTTGGTGATTTTTAGTGTTATTCTTCATCTGGGTTTTACAGGGGTTTTGGTTCTTGTTCATACAGTGTTGAAAGTTGAAAAAGATTCCTGAGTTTGATATTTGGAAGATTTGTCCGTGGTTTAAATTCTGTGTTTGTGTCTCTGGGGTATTGTTGAACCAGTGTGAAGTCACATTGGGGAGATAGTCCGGAGATTGGTTCTTCTGAGTTTTGAGAAACTCTTACTTTTGTTCTGAGTTTCACATATCCAACTCTTATCCGAATTTTTACCCTAGTTTACTTAGGTCCGAGTTTTGTTTCCTCTTGGTTTAGTCCGAACTTTACCTGATCCGAGTTTCAGTTACTTGGATCTGAGTTTAGAGGATCTGAGTTTAAGGTTTGCTTAAAGTCCGAATTTTCTAATAACTATTATAGTCTGAATTTTCAAATAGATATATAGTCCGATTTTTTTTAATCTTATTTAGTCAGAGGTTTTGTCTTTTGTTGTTAATGAGGTGCTTGTCCTTTGGGTTTTATAGTATTTTACCTTGTGTCTGAGTTTTGTCTACTATAACATAGTCTGAGTTTTATAATATAATTGAGTCAGAGTTTTAAGTTTTAATTGGTCCATCTAAGTCCAAATTTTAAACATTGAGTCTGAGTTTTAAATTGGTCCGAGTTTTTAGAACTTTTATTAGGTCAGAGTTTTAGAGTCCAAATTTTAAACATAGTGTCTGAGTTTTAAATTGGTCCGAGTTTTTAGAACTTTTATTAGGTCCGAGTTTTAGAGTCTCCTTGTTAGTTTCATATTAAGTCCGAGGTTTGAGTCCGAGTTTTAACTACCACAACTGGTCCGAGTTTCTTGTCTTAGTTTCTACTTGAGGTCCGAATTTTGTTAAAGAGTCCGAATTTTGTTTAAGGTTTAAGGTGTCCGAAGTATTGTCCTGTCCTGTTCTGTCCGAACTTTGTCTGAGTTTCTTATAAAATTCAATAAGTCCGTATTTTAGCATATAAGTAGAGTGGTCTGAGTTTAATTAGTGTCCGAGTTTGTTTGTTCATCCGTCTAGTGTCCGAGTTTTAAGTATACCAGTTCCGAGCGTTGAATGTTTTGAGTCTTAATTCATTTCCGAGTTTAAGTCAGTTCCGAGTTTTAAAGAAGGTTTATCATAAAATTTATTCCGAGTTTTGAGTGGTATGTGGTTCGAGTTTTAAATTCCGAGCTTTAAACTCCGTGTTTTAAACTCCGTGTTTTAAATTCCAAACATTTTGTTCCGAGTTTTGGACTTGGAAACTCTCTCAGTAACTCTTTTGCTTGGAAACCTTCTGTTAACCTACTGTTAACCTTCTGTTTCATTCAAACATTGTTCAAATGGCGAACAATCTTACTGCAATGGTTCAAAACCTCAAGCACAATGCTGAGGAAGGGAGTAACGACAAACCTCCTTTGTTGATAAACGAGCTTGATTTTCCTGAGTGGAAGGAGCGTTTCGAAAGATATGTACGAGCAAAAGACATCAAAATCTGGTTGTGTATCGTTAAAGGATGTGGAGCTACTCCAGTACGTACGTTGACGATTGATACGTATTTGGCACTTACTGACGACCAGAAGAAATTTTATGATTGTGAAGAGAAAGCTATGTCAATGATTACGATGGCTATGACACAATCTATACTTCACACTTTCCGTAAGAGAAGTAGCTCGAAGGAGTTGTGGGATAGCATGATCGAGCGCTATGAAGGAAATGCAATATACAAGAAACGTCGACTCGAACGTTTGAAGACTCAATTCGTTGTGTTTAAAGCTTTAAGAAATGAATCATTTGATGATACAGTGAACCGGTTTTATCATTTGTTGAGCGAACTTGATAGAAGTCAAGAGGGTATCTACACTGAATTTGAGAAGGTTGAGAAGTTTCTGAATTGCCTTTCCAAAGAATGGAATATGTACACCGCTTTGATTAAAGAAGGTGTTCTCTACGAGGAGCTCTCATTGGAAGAAGTTATACAAAAACTGAAGGGTTATGCTTGGAATATGGAAGATCAAGCATCCGATTTCGAGAAGATCCAAGATCCTCAGTTATATAAAGCTTCAAAACCGACGGATAAGGGTAGTAATGGAGGAGCCGGTGTTGCCCTATATTCAGAGAATGAAGTTCCCTCTAGTGAACACGCCTTTATAAGCAACAATGTCAATTCAAGTGGAACAACAAATTCCAATCAAGGAATGTACTCTTCTGGTGGAGCTCAGAAATCTCAAGGAACAAGCGTGAACATTCCAAAGGTAGATGCAAGTTGTTTGAAGTTGATTGAAGAAAACATGAGTCTTTTGGCGTCCTTCATGACTGCCTACGAGAACTTCTGTCTTGGAAAGCTCGTTGAACCGTCAAGTCTCGATGAGGACTTTGACCAGATAGACCAAGACGAAATGGAAGAACTTGATCTACAACTCAATATGGAACTCTTAGTACGTAGAGCGAAGAAATTTCTGTTGAGAACGGGTAGGAAGTTCATAGGAGGTCAGACAAAGACTCGAATGGGAGTCGACATGTCAAAGGTGAAATGTCACAACTGCGGCATCTACGGGCATTTCGCACGTGATTGTCGGAAGCCGAAGATGGAAAGATCGAACAGAGAAAACTACTCTCAAGGAAACAACTCAAGACCTCACAACAATTCAGCAACTACTTCAAACTCAAGTGCTCGTCCAAGAGGTTCTGAAAATCTTACACCTTCAACAAACAATGCTATGGTGGCTCAATCTTTACAAAAAGTGACTGAGCCTTACGACTGGGACTGTGCATTGGAAGACATTTCAGGAGCTATTGTGTCACAAGCCTTTATAGCTGAAATTGTCAACGAAGAAGTGTGTGAAGAGATTGTCGAAGAGACTAGCATTGAGGAACTTGCGGTTGTAGTTGAAGAAGTGTGTGAAGAGATTGTCGTAGAGACTAGCATTGAGGAACTTGCGGTTGTAGCTGAGGTTCTTGGGGAAGAGTTGGATTCGGGCAATGTTGTTGAGAATGAAGATAGCTTGAATGTAGAGTCTGTTGAAAAGGCTAACAAAACAGAAGATGGAGAAAAGGGAGAATGCTTTGAGTTCAACATCTCCACAGCTGAAATGCAGCAATTTGCGGATGCAGAAGCTAAAAGGTTGGAAGAAAAATCCGGAGAAAGCGAAGCGTGTGCATTCATGGCTGGCATTGAGGTAAAATCATCTTCTGTAGATAAGCGATGTGCTAGATGTGTTTAGTTTGTCACCAAGATTGATAGATATGCACTTCATAACACAAACTTAATTGCAGATTTAGAAAAATCCAGAGAACTCATTGCTGTTTTGTCTAATTCGGATAAAGAACACCGAATTAAGATAAAAGCGCTGAAAAATGATATCTCTGAATTTGAGAGACTTGTGGCTCAGGGAACTGTTAAAAATCAGGAATTAAAATCTGAACTTGAAATGAATCAAAATTGTGTTTTGGAAAAGAACAAAATCATTTTGGAAAAAGATAATCTGATTTTAGACTTGCAACGAAAAATTGAGAAGTTCGGGGATTCATCTGAAGTGATGAATTTCTGTATTAACAGCCAACGTCTCAAAGAATCTGAGGAAGAAATGTTCGGCATCGGTTATAAGAAAGTACCTCCACCGGTGAACCATAATTATACATCGATGCCAAGCATTGATCCTGAATTGGCAAATTTTGTGCCAAAGACCCCTCTGACGGTTGAACCGCAAAGTGAGTCAGAATCTGAGCTAGATGAGGCTTTTGACTCAGAACAGTCGAAGGTGAGTGAAGTTACTAAGAAAAATGAGCTAACTTTTGATAACATTGAGAATTTGATAAGCAATAAAATTTTGGAAATTTTTAATCAAGTTCAAAATGCGAAGTCAAAACCAAAGTCACGTGGGAAACCCAAAAAGAATTTGAAAAATATCCCTAAAACTGAGTTTGTTAAAGGGGAAGATTTTATCAAAGAAGAAGAGAAAATCGAAACAGGTTCAAACTCTCAGTTTGTCAACCAAATTTTGAAAAATTCCGCTAACGCCTCATCATCTTCGACCAGTCATGAGGAACATCCAAAGAATGCTGCGAAAGTTCGCAAATGTTATAAGTGTCGTGGGAAAGGACACTTAGCAGCAGATTGTCCAAATGACAAGGGTAAATCCCATGTTGATCCTGATCAAAAGAAACCTTTTGTTGAAGAACCGCAAAATGAAACAGTTAATGTTGAAAAGAAAAACGGTAAAATCAGAAGGTTGAGAAAAACAAAGTGATTAAATAAGAAGTAAAACCAGTTGTCAAAACAAATGTTAAATCACAACAAAATCAGGATCATGGGGAGAAACCAGTTGTTATAAATCGTGGTAAAGGATCGGAAAGTTCATCTCAAAAACATGATACTCGTGAAAAAACCCCTCACAGACGACAAAATCATGTTACTTTCCAAACACATGAGAATGACCAACGTTCTGGAGGTTCGAACAACAACTATGTTAGACCTCATGCACAAAACAGATTCGTGAATGACCGAAATGCGTCACCCCCTCGATTTCCAAATCAAAGACAGCATTCGGATAATCATCCACGATCATTCTCAAGACACGATGATGTTCCTAGATTTGGTAGGAATTTTGAGCCACCCAGGAATCAACATTACAGTTACCAAAACTATGGAAGTCGAGGTTATGGAAACTCTGGTTATACCAACAGATCATCAACTCCGTATAATACACAATTTGCGGGGAGTCATTCCAACAATTTCCGAAATGGAAATGGAGCACATAGAGACGATGATGGCTATTTCAAAGAGTTTTCTTATGTTGACGAATCGGGACGACCCAAGACCATCATGGCTTGGGTCCCACATTCTAACTATATTTTCTTGTTGGGGAGTGTAGGAGCAGCTGAAAAGGGCTATCTATATTTGGTGTATCGATAGTGGCTGTTCTAGACACATGACAGGAAATAAAGAGTTATTGAACAATTTTAAACAAATTCGTGGTGTATATGTGAATTTTGCTGGTGAGAAGGGTGGTTACATCACCGGTGAAGGTTCTGTATCAAATGGAAAAATTACGCTGCATAAGGTGAACTACGTTGAAGAACTGAAGCATAACTTGATGTCGGTTTCTCAAATCTGTGATAACAAATACACGATGTTCTTCACTGATAAAGCTTGCTTCGTGTTGCGACCGGGATTTGTCGTTCCTGAAGATTGGATTGTTATGAGGGCTCCAAGGGTGAATAACACATATGTCATGGACATGCGCCCGTTGGTTAACTCGTCTGCTCCAGTGACATGTCTACTTTCGAAGGCGACTGAAGATCAATCGTATCTCTGGCATAGGAGAATGGGCCACGTGCATCTGCAAAAAATGAACCACTTAGTGAAAAACAACTTGGTGTTGGGGGTTCCTTTACGTAGTTTCAATATGCACAACAAATGCGAATCATGTGAAAAAGGAAAAATCAAACGAAAGCCTCACAAACCGAAAACTGTTAACTCAATCCAAAAGCCACTTGAATTGCTTCACATGGATCTTTTCGGCCCAATCCATGTTGCTAGCATTGGTGGGATGTCTTATTGCCTAGTTGTCACTGAAGATTTCTCTCGTTACTCATGGGTATTTTTCTTAAAAACAAAGGATCAAACCGCTGGTATTTTAAGAGACTTATTCAAACAACTTGAGAAAAATTATTCACTTCCTATTAAGAAAATCCGAAGTGACAACGGAACTGAGTTTAAAAATCACTATATGGATGAGTTATGTCGGGAAATGGGAATAATTCGTCAGTTCAGCGCTCCATATGTTCCTCAACAGAACGGAGTTGCAGAACGGAAGAATCGTACCCTAATTGTGGCGGCCCGAACTATGCTTTCTGAATCAAAATTGCCAATTTTCTTCTGGGCCGAGGCGGTAAACACTGCATGTTATGTGTTAAATCATGTGCTTACGGTCAAAAGAGAAGATAAAACGTGTTATGAATTGCTTGAAAACAAGAAACCGAACTTATCTGGGTTTCAACCTTTTGGGATCAAGTGTGTTATCAAACACACCAAAGATACTCCTAAAATGGGGGAAGTTGGTGAAGTTGGGTTCTTTTTGGGTTATGCCAATGGAACTCCCAACAAACGCGTTTATAACGTTAAGAAGCATACAGTGGAGATCGTGTTTGATATAACTCCTTTGAGTTACGATCCTCCACCGTCCGAATTCGGTCCTAAAAGTGCTTATGATTATGATAAATTATTTGAATCATTTGATCTTCCTGATTTTTCAGAAGAAGATTCGGAGGTTGTATACACACATCTTGTGAACAAAGATGAAGTGGATGCGAGCTGGAGAGCAAGTATCCCTACTAATGTGTCTTCGAATGTTCCAGTCGCTGATTCTTCAATCGTGAATGAAGTTGTTACTGAGCAGATCCCCAATGCAGCTGCTCAAACTACAAGTGGAGATCTGTACGTTGACTTTTCAGCATATCCAAATGTTCACACGTCTTCTGGAAATGATCAAGCTTCTAGTAGTAATGCAAATGCTGAGGGGGAGATTCAATCGAATTTGGGAAACAATCTTCAAGCTCCGGCAATTCTAGTTCCAAGAACAAATATTCATCATCCTGTTGATAATATTATTGGGAATCCAAATGCAGGAGTGCAAACGCGAAGGAGTATTTCAGAGATGCAATGTCTGTTCTCTGCTATCAAGAAAGAAGAAATCTACAATCTTAGCCTGCATGAATGTTTTATCTCTCAAATAGAGCCGAAGAACTATCAAATGGCTCTGAAGGATAATTCTTGGTGTGAGGCAATGCAAGAAGAGTTAGCTCAGTTCGACAAGTTAAAGGTGTGGAATTTGGTCGATCTTCCAAAGGGCCAGCATGCAATCAACACGAAATAGGTTTTCAAGTGCAAGAAAGATGATAAGGGTGTCGTTGTCAGAAACAAAGCACGGTTGATTATACCGAAGTTTATGCACCGGTGGCAAGACTGGAAGCTATTCGTTTGTTTCTAGCCTTTGCTGCACACATGCGTTTCAAAGTCTATCAGTTGGATGTGAAAAGCGCGTTCCTTTACGGGAAATTGCATGAAACTGTGTATGTATCCCAACCATCGGGTTTCGAAGCTCCAGGGTTAGACAACAAAGTCTATCTGTTGGACAAGGCTCTCTACAGTCTCCATCAGGCCCCTCGAGCATGGTACGAGACGTTGTCAAAGCATCTATTGGAGCACGGGTTCTCGCGTGGCGCGATTGACTCCACACTGTTCATATTGAAGAAAGGGGGAGATTTTCTGATTGTGCAAATTTACGTTGATGACATAATTTTTGGTTCTTCAAATGAAGAATTGTGTCGTGAGTTTGAGGCTGTGATGAAGTCAAAATTTGAAATGAGTGCGATGGGCGAGTTATCATTCTTTTTAGGTCTTCAAGTGAGTCAAGAAAAAACCGGGACGTACGTGCATCAGACAAAGTACCAATCAACTCCGAAGGAGTCTCACTTGAAAGCAGTCAAGCGTATTTTCAGATATCTGAAAGGGACGCCTAAGCTTGGATTGTGGTATCCAGCTGAAGGTGGTCTGGATTTGATGGCGTATGCAGACGCAGACTTCGGAGGGTGCCCGATGAATAGAAAGTCAACCTCTGGCGGCGCACAACTTCTTGGGAACCGTCTTGTCTCTTGGCAATGCAAAAAGCAAGTTGCCGTTTCTCTATCCACGTGCGAGGCCGAGTACATTGCTGCATCAAGGTGTTGTGCTCAGGTCTTATGGATTCAACAGCAAATGAGGGACTACGGTTTGAATTTTACTCGAACACCTATTCTTGTCGATAACAACTCTGCCATTTCCATAACTAACAATCCAGTTAATCACTCACGCACTAAGCACATAGATGTTAGGCATCATTTCATTCGCGACTGTGCTGAGAAGGGTTTAATAGAAGTGGTTAGGGTAGACACCTTGGATAATCTTGCCGACCTGTTTACGAAGACATTCGATCAGGCTAGATTTGAAAATCTGGTCCGAATGATTGGCATGATCAACCCCGAGTAAAATGCTTTTCAAAACTCGCATAGAAACGTTATTTTATGTTTTATGTACAGTTCTTACCGCTTTTCAAAAAAAAAATTTGAAAAACTCCAAAAATATTTTACTTAGTTGTAGGATAAATTTTAAGAAAAAAATACAAAAACATTTGAAAAATATAAAATGAAGTCGTGTTGAGATATAAGGGAAATGATAGTACATCGGTTAGTCGTATCTGGTGCAGGATTATAGTAATATATAAAATTAACCGTTAACTTTAACAGCTTCATTATACGTTGCTTCGGTAGGTTTTACGCGTCAATAAGAACCTGTTTTTGGTATATAAACATAATGAACTGCGTAACTTGTGTGGTACATCTCTCGGATATATGGTCTTGGTACCGTAATTTCGTTTGATAGATTGCCGAGGTTCTGAGATACGTGGTCTTTATGCTGTTTATCATCTGGGTATCATGGTTGTTTCTTTTACCGAAAACAACGGGGACGCAAGTCTAGATCTTCCATGATACCATACATACGTGTAAATATCATTCAATCGTGTATATATTACATGATGCATTCGACCTCAATAAGTGATAAACAATCACATGTCCCTCAAAATATGTGATAATATATCACAGCTCTTTTGCGGGAGTCAAGTTCGTCTCTTTGTCTGTACGATGGTACTAACCTGTTCACGGACTTGCTCCTGTGCCCTCATGGATCTGAAAATCAAGTTCCTCATCAATAAGTGATTCTATCACATAGGGCTTGTTTTCAATTCTAAATAAGTGAGTATCTCACATCATTTTATATGTCAAAACAGATGATAAATGGTATACTCACCAGTAAGATGATCTCTCGTGCATACCTTGATACGGAAGTATATTCTGAGGTGGGTAAACATAGTTACAATCAGTTATTAATACACTTAATCGCATATCTCGAAAACAGTGTTCGAAAGCGTGCTAAAGCTTAAGTGGACCACAATACCGTTGAACGTCTTGAACTGTTAATATCATTCTAAGAGCTTAAACCGATAGACTATCTTCTTGTGTTGGATATTGACAGAAAAACCGATATGATCCCTTTGCTCCGATTTCACAAAAAGATAATTAGTGTAAATACGTTCGTAGGTTTAATTTCTTTATTCAGTAAAAAAAAAAACACACACACACACACACACAAAAACATCAAAAAGATTTTGCTTTCTTGTTTCTATGTGCGAGTTATCATTTTGAAAATTCTTTAAGGGTTGTGAACATTCTTTAATAAGGTGTTAAACATCAAGTTAGGTAATCTTAAAATAAGTCTTTTTGTATAAAAATCGGGCGTGCAAGATCCATCTAAGTGTGTGGGTAATCACGTCATTTTAAGGTGTTTCGGTAAATCTGCTTCAAAGTTGTGATATTTTTCCAAAAGTATAAGTTTTGAAGTAACTTTTTATGAATGATCGTGTTTTGAAATACAAATTATTAAATATTGGTTGTTTAATATTTCAATTGTTGATTCCGGGATATTGGAATTTAGTTTTGGGATCCAGGTTTGGGCTGAGTGTCTCCGGGGTTAAGATTCTTAATCCGGTGTTAAGTGTTTCAGGTCTGGATCGCTTATCACAAGATGGAAGATTTGAAGAAGCTGTGTGCATCTGGATCATTCATCTCAAGATGGAAGATTTGAAGAAGCTGTGTGCATCTCTTTATCATTCATCTCAAGATGGAAGATTTGAAGAAGCTGTGTGCGTCTGGATCGCTCATCTCAAGATGGAAGATTTGAAGAAGCTAAGACGTCTGCAGTTGCATTCCTTTGAAGAAGATCAACCGTTAGCTGATCAATACATCAAAGTCGTGCAGTTCTGTGTGAAAAACCAGGCAGCGAGTACTCGAAGAAAGTATGAAGATCTCAAGACCAATGAAGACCATGCACTGATCAAGGGGGAGTTTGTTAATGCACTTTAGGTGATAAGTGCATGTCTCCCATTTGTTAGGGTCTTTATTGTACATTTGTTGAAAGATAGTCCCAAGTTTATCCTTGGACATTTTGTCCAAGTTTTAGGATGGTCTTTTGTCTGAGTTTTGTCTAGGACAAAAGTGTTAGAGTTTTGTCTAGGACAAAAGTGTCTGAGTTTTGTTTAGGACAAAAGTCAGAGTTTTGCTTGTGTAGTTTGTTTGTCCGGGCTTTCTAGTTTGTCTTGAAAGTCCGGGTTTTGCCTTGTATATATACCTTTATGTGGAATAGACAAGGCGGCGATTCTGTGTGAAATTCTGTGCACCTAACCCTAATCATTGTGTGTGTGTTTTGTCTGGCGGCTACTGTGTGTGAGTGACGTCTTTCATCTTCCTCATCAAGAATACTCAGTGTATTCTTGATTTCTCTCACAAATCTTTGCATTCTAGTGTTTCATCTACAGTGGTAAATCATCAGGTGGATTCCGCACACCTGTTGGTGGCTTTAGCTGAGTGAGATCTTGGATTAGGAAGCCTTACAGTGTTTTTTTATATGCATCCGCATTATAATTTTAATTTCACTTTGTCATTAGACTTATATAATATGTATATTTAACTTCATGTTATGCACGTTAAATTTTAATTTCACTTTGTCATTAGTTTGTTTAGATTTTAGGGTTTCAATCTTAAAATGTTTTGAGTCTAAATCATGTTTAATAATTTTACATAAGAGCTTTTTGGACGGTAAAAAAAGGGTATTTCACGGATTCCCATTCTGCAGAACGTGTCATTGAGAGCGACACCTGGTAGAGTGAGTTTATTACAGGACGGTTCAGTTGTGGTTGAAGTTGGTGGTATTGAGTTGGGTCAGGGTCTCTGAACCAAGGTTAAACAAATGACTGCATATTGTGTAAGTGTGGTTCAGTGTGACGGAAACGATGGGCTCTTGGAGAAGGTTCGGGTCATACAAGCGAACACTTTGAGTATGGTTCAAGGCGGGTATACAGCTGAAAGTACAACCTCTGAGGCAAGTTGGTAAGCTGTTAGACTTTGTTGCGATGTGTTGGTTGAAAGACTTGTGTCATTGACGGAAAAAGTGAAAGAACAAATGGGTTCGATTAATTGGGAGTTACTTATTATGCCGGCGGGTGTACAATCGGTGAACTTATCCGCAAGTTCATTTTTTGTACTTAAGTTTACATCTATAAGTTACATTAATTACGGTGCTGCAGTTAGTGAGGTAATTAAGTTCCGTGACCAATATAATTGTCGTTTAGTTGTTTATATGTGATGCTATTATGTTGGAAAAACAGGTGGAAGTAAATCTTTTGACTGGAGAAACCAAAATGTTGCAAACAGACATCATATATGATTGTGGACAGAGCTTGAATCCTGCTGTGGATTTGGGACAGGTTTGTGTTCATTAAAATTAATTATTTATGTTGCTACAAAAGAAACCATTGGGGGACACATGTCACCCAATGGCTTAACCACATATGGTTTCTCTCTCTACTACAATTTTGACACGTCGACACCTTAGGAGAATAAAGATTGAGTACGGTAAATATGTTTTGTGTCTAAATCATGTTTAATAACTTTACATAAGACCTTTTTGGACGGTAAAAAGGGTATTTCACGGATTCAATCTTAAACTGAATATATGCATAATTGATAGTGGTACCTTTCGAAAATGAATTAAAACAAAATCACATTATGTTGAGTGCGAAGTGAGCTGTCGGCCATCGGTGTCCACCGGACCACTGGCCACTACCACTTTTGCTTACCGATGATTGGTTCATCTAATAAAAGTTCTATTGAATTCACTCTCAAGCATCATCTAACAAAAGTACACTATTGTTGAACCGATGTAGCTCGGGTTATTCAGGTTTTTGATGTTTAAAGGTCTAACCAATACCCGACTCTAATAATAATCGGTTTAATCAGTTTTTGGCCAACGGGTAAAATTGACGGGTTAATAAATCCAAACCATGACGACAATAATCCATACTATAGTATCGGTATGAAAGGTAACTCCTATGCCTCTAAAGAAAAATTGACTGATTTATATAAATTAATTAGGAATGACAAATGAAATTAGATTATGCTCAGATCTGGACAGGCGTTCGTTGACGAAGGTATGTGTTTTAGTGCTTTATTTTTCTCGATTGTAGTTTTTGGATTTCCGATCGACATTATATGTCATCATGCAGGTGGAAGTGGTGTGATTAGTGATTCCTTTGAACAGTTTACGGGGAGTAGCAACCTCAGCCACTTTGATAAGGTATGATTCTCTATCTGGCTTCATATTTATGGTTTCCCACTTTCCCTTGGCAAAAATGTTTTAAAAGTTATAAAAAATTAAAAGGCCAATGCAAGTTAGAGCCGGCCATTTTGACCCATTTATTCGGGTTGTGATTTATCTAAAAAAAATAGACTAAAAGGGAACGGGTCAGCTCTAAGTTGCATTGGCCTTTTAATTTCTTATAACTTTTATAACATTTATATGGTTTTAAAAGAGGTTACATAACTAATATTGTTAAAATATAGCAATTTCATTTTCTAAGCATATGTGTATATCTATCAATCTCACAAAGGGAAAATAAAAGTTTTTTGCTGACTTGTGTTTACAGCTTGCTGCAGTGTTTGATCAAATAGTTTTAAGGAAGCACACTTCTTGAGGGTAGTCACCCAATTCTTGAATCATTGAAAGAGATGAGTAAAATAGAATGTCCAAAGGTATCTGAAAATACGAGGTTGATGTTGGTTTTAATGCCCTCGGTAGTTTGAATATTTTTATACTGTTTTGTCATCATCACAAAGGATGTGATAAATGAATCTAAAGGTTACATTAGGGATAATTTGAAGCGTAAAAAGGCTACAACCTTCGTGTTTTTCATATTTTAATACGTTTATGTATTGTAGCTACTTGGAAATCAAGAAATTAGTAAAAAGGCTACAACCTTCGTGTTTTTCATATTTCATATTAAATTTTAGTTTGAAATTGGGGGCTGTACAAGTTGAAATTTGGATTCGAAGGTTAATCGTTTATGGCGCGTATTTGTACAGAATATTTCATTTCAAAGCAAATAATATTGTTTTGGTTGAAGCCCGCGTATTACGCGGGCATTAACCTAGTTTTTGTAGGTCCCGTTTTTCTCCGGTGAGGATCGATAACGAACACCTATCCTTGTTTATCACGAACACGGTAACGGGTGCGGAATCCCCGTGACGGTGCAAACCAAACAAAGTTATAAATGAACACGGATTAACCAATGAAACACACTCTATTGATTAACGGGATGAGAACCGTATACAAACTGATACAAACACAGTTTTGACGGAATTTTGACAGAGTTTCTTTACATGTATTTTCTCATCTCTGTTTCACACAGAAACAGAGAAGGGTATTTATACTAGACACAGACACAAGACTGACGAAATAGAAAGGACTCGGAGAAACAAATCAAAGTCGACGAAACACACCTGTTTCGTCGACAAACATATATCTAATTCTTATGTTTCGTCATTTGTTGAAGCCCAGCAGAAAAGTCAAGCCCACAACCAAGTCTTAAGCCCACATGAAGCTGATTGGCCCAAAGACAAGTCAAAGTCCAAAACACTAGAAGATTTACGGCCCTGATGTTGGTAATGTTGTAAACTTTTCATAATTTCAACCATGTGACATCATCATGACATCACAATGATGATGTCATGATGATGTGTCATCGGGACTTAGTTTGCGGCGCTCCGTGCTTCGCGTGTCGAACTCTGGGACGCACGACGGAGGAATGTCGTGACGTCGGGCTTGAGCCGGACCTAACCGAGTCGACCCGAACCGAATCGAACCGAGTCGAGTCGCGTCCACATAAAGTGTACCAACAGTTTTATTATATAGTATAGATGTGAATGAAGTCCTGTATTTTCTATAATAATGCAAACACTATTTTGTATATAAATGGATTTAAATTATGACACAGATTCTTTAAAAAACATTAAGTATGGCAATTAAGTAAGTTTAACCTACGTTTTTACAACGGCATAGTTTTTCTATTTCCGAATGTACGTTTACGTTTTTACAACGGCGTAGTTTTTCTATTTCCGAATGTACGTTATTAAGAAAGTTTTTTCTACGTTTAAATTTCAAAACAAATAAATATTTTGCTAATAAATTATGTCACATATAATTTATTAGCAAAATATTTATTTGTTTTGAAATTTAAACAAAACACATAGTAATTAAATTTTGACATATACTTCATGCAGACCCCATTCACACAAAGTGTTTCCATCTCTTTCTTTTTCTCTTTCTACTTGTAGCCACAGCCTCTTCCGTCTCCCCCACCACCACCGCGCGCGCCGTAGCCACCTTGCCGCCACCATCATCTCAAACGACCACCACCACACCATCTCCAATCCAACCACCAGCCATTGTTCAAATTTTTCAAAAAATAAAAACAATTTTTTGGTGTTTTTAGTCTAGTCCCTCCGATATTATTCTAGTTTTGGGGCTTTTCTAGTATTTTTAATCATCTTCAAAGGAGAAGGAGAGAAGGACGATGTAAGACCGAATGGTGTGGTGGCATGGCCGCGCAGGGGGAGGGGGGGGGGGGGGGTGTTAAATTTACCTATTTACTATATCAATCAACCCCCATTCATAACAGTTTTCACAAATCTCTTCTACCTCACTTCAAACTTTATAAAATTTCTTCTACATTTAAAAAAAAAATGCATTCACACAGCCGTTCCTTTGACCCAAACAATCCATACGGTTGACCGGAACCCCGAATCCTAGTCCGCCTCAAAACCATAATCTACAAATTCTGGGTAATTCACTTGACATAGCAGCGTATGCACATATTTTAATCAACTTTTTTTATACACGATATCCTTTTAGCCAACAACCTGTACCTATATCCCCTTCTCAATTTCCACTACCAAACCTCGCTCACCAACAAACCGTTTCTATATCCCCGATAGACTCTACACCCGAGTTCGTTCCGGAAACCCAATTGCAAGATATTGGTGAACCGTCGGGTCAAAAGGTAAAATAGAGAAGCCACAAGAAGAAAACCGAGAAGGAGAAGGCCAAAGCGTTGACCGAGTAATTGTAAAATGGACAACCAAGGAAGAAGCAGTTTTAATAAAATCTTGGATATACGTACGGGAGAACCCGGTAACCGGTACTATATAATTCTATTTTTTTAAAGAAAATACTAATATATATTGTTTTTTTTTTTTCGTTTTAGTGTTATATATATTTTTCTAATAAATCGTTTTTAAATAGCTACTAACTAACACCAAAACTAATTTTGGGATCGAATAAATGATCTTTATCACGAAACGTTGAAAAGAGACTTCTATTAGAAGAATGATGATAGTCTCTTATCAATGTACAAAGTGGCGTGAAATAAATAACGCCATCACGTCCTTTAATGGTTACTTCCACAACATCAAGGATAACCCGAAAAGAGGTGAAACTGAAGCCGAGTTCGTGACAAGAGCGTTTACTACTTATCAAGAAAAAAAGAAACATCCGTTCAAATTAATTCATTGTTGAGAAGTGGCGAGGTACCATAGCAAATGACGAAAGTACCGCTTGCGAGCGAATCGTCAAAGTGGAAGAAAATAAGCTCCTCTACCCATTCGGATGTTTGTAACGAGATTGATCTAAACTTAAGTGACAATGATGTCAAGCTTGAAGCGAGCCGCACATCCGGTAGAGATAAATAAAAAAAGAGGTCATCAAAATCTTCTACTTTGGGTGAGGACTCTATCGAACATTTATACGAGCTAAATTACCTGTGAAAAATATGCACACGAAGAAAACAAAAGGACAATGTGTAAAGTTTATTTATGATAAAATAAAATAAAAAATGCAAGTGAAGGGGAAACATTGATCTTTTTCACTACAAACCACCACATTCACAAGTAAATAGCATCTAAATACAAAACTCATCATCCAAAGTACTTGCATAAAAAAAACCGTATCTAAAGAATCCCCATGTTAGTGTCAAAACAAACCATCTTCATTCTTCACAACATCCACCTTCTTGTTCATCACCTAACATATATATATTATTTACAAAAAAAAGATACATTATTAGTGAATCATCTTGTAATCATTTGGCTTGAGTGAGTAAAATTACTTACAGCCTATTTTCTGGCGTTTCTCCTCCTCTTTGGAATCATCTATTTCAAGATCACCTAACATTTAGCCGCATGTACAAAGCCATTAGTTCTCAATCTTGTATCATTAATTAGGAGGCTTCAAATATTAGTAGTTAAACTAATCAGAGAGAGAGAGGAACTTACTTTGGCGTTTGGCTGTAACATGCTTGGTATCATCTTTTTTACGACCACCTAACATTTAGCAGCATGTACAAAGCCATTACTGAATCTTGTTGCATCATTAATTAGGAGGCTTCAATTAGTAATAAAATTAATTAGAGAGAGACGAACATACTTTGACGTTTGGCTGTAACATGCTCCTCCTCTTTGGTATCATCTTTTTCATGATCACCTAACATTTAGCCACATGTACAAAGTCATTAGTTCTGAATCTTGTTGTCGTATCATTAATTAGGAGGCTTCAAATACTAGTACTAAAACTAATCAGAGGGGGGGGGGGGGGGGGGGGACTTACTTTGGCCTTTGTCAACAGGCGGCACACACCAGGGAAATGGACCTTTCAGATTCTTTGTGTACAAAGTCATTAGTTCTGAATCTTGTTGTTGTATCATTAATTAATTAGGACGCTTCAAATATTAGTACTAAAACTAATCAGAAGGGGGGGGGGGGGGGGGGGGACTTACTTTGGCCGTTGTCGACAGGCGGCACATACCAGGAATCTCTATCACTAAGATCTCTCAGATTCTTTGTGTAAATAAACTTCAGCTGGACTTTACCATCCTTATCTTTGACTCCGTAATGAGCCTTACCATAGCCCTTCATAAAAATCTCACGCTCCTCACTATCAGAATCAGAAAATACGCGCTCATCCGGATTGTCCGGTTCCAGTCCCAGGATCTCTACCCTGTACTGCTCAAAAGGAATAACGTCCGCATAAGTGTCCAAAGCCATCCAAGGTGGTTCTGATGGTCCTGAATTACCAGAATTAGCCTCTTCTAGACAGAGATTTTTTTGAAACTTTTCGAATCTAATCTTCTCCTCTTTAGAGGTAGTGTACTTTTTGTTCCACCTTGATTTCCATTGCTCAAAAGCCTCCTTGTCGATGTCGTCTTGAGCTTTGGATTCAGACATTGCAACGTTCGTTCGTCACCAACTCCTGTATTTTTATTTTTAAAAATTGGGCCCAAAAAAGGGTTTAGAAATCTGGAGGAAAGTTATATATAACAAAACTGACAAGAAAAAAAGCTGCATATGTAACCTAAATAATAATAACAATAACAACAACAATAATAATCAGATCAAACCCTAACAACTTTGCAGGCAGGCAGGCATTGATCAGGTATTCATAAACACAGAAGCCAAACAAAAAGTAACAAGAATCAAAGCATCAGATCAAACCCTAATAACTTTTGAGAAATGATATACATAAACACCGAAGCCAAACAAAAACTAACAAGATTCAAAGCATATCTTACCTAAATAATGATAAAAATAATAATAATGATAATGATAATAATGTTCAGATCAAACCCTAATAACTTTGCAGGCACTGATTAGATATATCATTATCACCAAATCGAAACAAATCAAAGAATATGTAACCAAATAAAGGGTTACCATCGAAAAACCCTACCTTTCTGTCTCAACGGAGAATGAAAGCGTACGTGACTATTATGTTAATTAGATTTTCGGCTCTTTTTATTTAATAATAATAATAATAATAATAATCTAGGGAACCCAACCCGAAACCTGACCCACCCAAATAAACCGTTAGTTTTTTTTTTAAGGGTGACTTTCTATGTACAGGACCTAGTGGTCACCGGGTTCTTGTCAAAGACGATCCCCTGTCAGCCCCGCCTACGGACGCGATGTTCTATCGGGCCCCGGCCGCCACGCAAACTGACCTTCGCCCGGAAACCATACTACCCCCACACGAGAACCTCGTTGGGGTAACAGCTGGGTAAAAACGGGTTGCCCTCCGGATTGAACCATGCCTTAGTAGGAAACAATCCATCATTGGGACGTCCCGCACCTTTTGCTACAGCCGGGAGTCGAACTGGCGTCTCCAAGGAGAACCGTGTTCAAAATACCGCCGCGATCCACCAGCGGTGATTATAAATGCGGCGAGTGGCTGCAATCGGACAAGATCTGGTCCGGGAGGCTCCGAGTGGTGTTGTGCAACAATCGGTGTGATATCCGGTTAGAGGATCCGAATTCTGGTGATTGATTTGTCGAGATATTTTGGGTTGAAGATTGAGGATGAGACAATGAAGCATGCGTTTATAGGGCTAGGGTTTACGGAGCGGAATGAGGCGTTTGATTTCAATGTGGCGTTGTCGGATCATGATAAGTATGTGAAGAGGGAGAGTGAGAAGGAGGATGTGTGTAGAGGTTGAGACAGGGATTACATAACCCTTTTATTTTTTAGATTGTTACAAAATAGTCCCTCAATAAAAGTTCTTTACACAATAGCCTTTGAGAATGTGAAATGACAATAATACCCTCATGTGCAAGGCACATGACTAGATTTAACTAAAAAATCTAACTGCGTTTGGCCTAAAGAACTCCCTCCATATCAAAACAGATTTTAAAATTTGTTAAAAAAAAAAAAAAACCCCTCTCAGCCTAGCCAGCGTTGATTCAAGTGACACGTTAAATTGCTTTATATATCTTCTACTAACGTATTATCAGACTTTCATTCGCAACATGGTTAGGGACTAAAACAGAATACTATACTTGTAAAGATGTCCTAACCGTTACTTCTGTAAACCATAATGATACAAACCAAATTGGTATTTAGAAAGAACCAAATATATTTAGTTAACGCGAGAGTAGAAGTTCACATAAATATATATATATAGCATTACAATTGAAAGACTACACATAAATACTACCCACAACTTAATAACTTGCCCATTTCTACAACCCTTCCCTCACAGTTTCAGGTTCCGGTTCCACTGCCACTGCAGCATCCTCCTCCTCCACAGCATGATTTTTGGCGTTTGACCTCTTTGGTATCATCTTTTTTACGACCGCCTAACATTTAGGCGCAAGTACAAAGCCATTAGTACTGAATCTTGTTGCTGTATCATTAATTAGGAGGCTTCAATTAATTAATCAGAGAGGGAGAGAGGAACTTACTTTGGCCTTTATAATACCTGCCGGCCACATCAGAAATTGGATGCGTTGGATTTTTCGAGTAAAAAGTATCCATGCGGAATGTACCATCCTCATTTTGTTCTCGGAGGAAAACCTTATGGTAGCCACTGGCTTTAAGCTCACGCCCCTCGCTATCAGTATCACTATCAGAAGAAGATACATCACCGGAATGGTTACAGACTAGTAGCAAGTACTCCTCGATTTCACGCAGGGCCGCCGCATCACCGTCCAAAGCCATCCAAGGTGGTTCTGATGGTCCCGAATTACCAGAATTAGCCTCTTCTAGACGGAGATTTTCTTGAAATCTTTCGAATCTAAACATCTCCTCTCGAGGGGTAGTGTAGTTTTTTTGCCACCTTAATTTCCATTGCTCAAAAGCCTACTTGTCCATGTCCTCTTGAGCTTTCGATTCAGACATTGCAACGTCTTGACCTTTCAAATCAGACATTGCAACGTTCTTTCGTTCGTCCCCGCCTGTGTTTTTTTTTTTAATTGGGCCCAAAAAAAGGTTTAGAAATCTGGAGGACAGTTATATATATAACAAAATTAATTAACAAGAATCAAAGCTGCGTATGTAACCTAATTATATTGATTATGTATACATAAACACCGTATAGTATAGGCCTATACGAGGCGTCTAGGGCATCAAAGGTGTCCAAATAGGCAACAGAGGTGTGTGAATAGATTGGGCCCTAAATAATAATAATAATCAGATCAAACCCTAATATCTTTTTAGAAATAAGCAGGCACTGAATGATTATAGGTATACATAAACACTGAATCATGGAAACAAAAACTAACAAGAATGAATCAAAGAATATGTAAGCAAATAAGTTGTCGAAAACCCTACCTTTCTGTCTCTCTCTCAACGACGGTTTGCGGCTGAGAAGAAAGCGTGCATGGGTTTTATTTAATATTCTGGGCTATTGGTTTAAATGGGTGGACATGGGCCCGACTCTTGTTCTAAAAGCTGTGTATTGGGTATTTAATTGTTGGGGCCCAATATTTATTTCCTTAGACAATATTTACAATTGTATTCAACGGCGTTCACTAACTTGTTGATAATATCACCTAATTTTTCTACATTTTCAATTCATTTATTATTTAGGTTGGATGATCATGAACCAAATTTGCCATACTCGTCATTCTAATACTGGTGCAAGGAAGAGTTGCGGGTTCAATATAGGAGCGACCAGTCCTCGTCCTTCTCGTCATCCACGTCCAACTCCATCAAGTCTATAAAGATAAGGGGAGGCTGGGTGGGAGACTTTTGTCCGTGATAGAGCCTCTTCCACGCGTGATAGTTTTCAACAACCCACCGCCACCAACTTTTTCAACGAGTAATGATATACTGGCGTGAAAAACTTTACGCGTTACGGGTATTGAGTGATAAATGGATGTGAGGGGGTGTGAGGGTTTATTGTTGGGTGTTGTGAGTGATGACCATTGCCACTAAAAAAGGTTGTGAGTGATGGAAAAATGGTTGATGACATGGCGGAACTTGATTGGGTGTTGTGAGTGATGAGTGATGACCACCCCCACCTCCCAAAGAATGAATCTGAAGGACTTATAAATTTTGGACAAACTTTAAAAACTGGCGTCACACGTGTGTGTTCTCAGGAGATCTCAAAGTTTCAAGAGAAAAAAAAATATTTTATCCACAAGACAAAACTCTTCTAGTATGGAACAAGTTTTTGGTCTTGTCTATGTAGGTTTAAAGTTGCAACCTCTTGGTTAATAACCCCTTTTGAAACACACAGTTAGCCTATACAATCTTCTAATAATACATACCTCATCATAGCATAACATAGTCTACTTAGCCTACACAACCGCATCCTGAATCCATGAGTTCGTTTTGGCTTCGGATTTGAAGAAGGTGTCGATTAGATTCTCTCCAACAAGCCGCAGTACATCCACGCATATATTAGCCTTTATAGACCGTTCTTGTGCATCCGTAAGCTCTACACGTCTCTTTCTCAGATTGATTTGGGCAGCTTTTTTATCCAAAAGGTTTTTTGCTTTCTTCTCCAAAAGCAAATTGTACTCTTCACTAACCTCCTTTCTTTTGCGAATGGCTTCCACGTGAGGTTGTATCCATGACACATGAATGTTGACTGCCTATGCGTCGGACACCGGACTCTCTATTTCTTTCCGTTCGTCAACAACATCATTGGCTTGAATTCGCTTGGTAACTTCACAAACAGCCTTAAGAATTTGTGATATCAAAGAATCAGTTTTGAATACACAATCGGCTGCAATGTCACCGTGGCTTCAAGAATTTTTGCAACATCCCGCTTCACTGTGTAGCCTTGAACACAAACTGTGCCACTTCAACGGGATGGGAACTTTTCCACCTATGCAATGAAAGGATGCAGAGCAGAGGTGACAAAATTAGCGGATCGGTCAGGTAATGCAATCATATTATTTACCACTTAACATTAGTAAACTGCAGCATCACAAGAGTTAACCTGATTACAGTAGTACTATTCTAGTTATAAATGTGAAAGACTGAGGTAACATGAACATAATGTTGGCCCGAAATGGATCTTGATCTCTAAATGAGCGTGATAAAATAAACTTGCATAAACAATAACTTGAATGTATGTACAAATTGAATGAGAGTAAGTAACAATACAAATGAAACTACATGATCCTATTTATAGTTTTCTACGGGTACGAATGAATAGACGTGTCTCTTCGTGAAAAGTCATATCTCTTGGATGTGTGGTTGTGATCAATCTTTGAAGAGGTATGATGATTCTTGTCCATTCGATCAACCGGTGCGTCTCCTTCTTGTTTTGCCTTGTGTGCCGATTCAGAAATGGTGTGAGAGAGGGACACACCTTTTCGGTTAATGATGGTAGTTACCATCTTTGTCTTTGTCAACTTTGGTCCTTGAAGTTCATAACCGCTATGTAATATATTCTAACTATCTAACTAAGTGTGTGTGATGTTAAGAGATTAACCGGGTTTTCATTCACCCCCTAATCTCGAACATCCGTAAGTTGCTTCAAATCTTGAATTCCGAGCAGTTCCCTCATTGTAGCAAACTTGATCCTTGCTAGTGCCTTTGTTAGTATATCTGCCCGTTGTAGTTCTCCACTTATGTGTTCCACAGTGATATCTTCGTTTTCCACACATTCTCTTATAAAATGATAGCGTGTGTCTATGTGCTTGCTTCTTCCATGAAAGACTGGATTTCTCATGAGTGCTATTGCTGAAACGTTATCTACTCTGAGTGTTATCTTCTCTTCCTTCCAGCCTGTGATTTCACTTAACAATCTTTTAAGCCATAGTGCTTGGCATGCTGCTGCAGTGGCTGCCATGAACTCTGATTCACATGATGATAGTGCTACTGTCTGTTGCTTCTGTGTACACCAGGTTATAGGTGATTCTCCGAAGTAGAATACCAGACTAGTTGTTCCTTTTCCTTTGTCTGTATTAACTCCAAAACTACTATCACTATAACCTGTGATCTTACATCCACCTTGTCTTTTGTAGATGATTCCATGCTCTTTAGTTCCTTTGATGTATCGTAGTATTTGCTTTACTGCTTTCAGGTGTTGTTCCTTTGGTTCTTGCATGAATCTACTAAGTAGACTGACTGGGTAACATAGATCTGGCATTGTATGTAATAAGTACCTGAGAGAACCTATCAGGTTTCTGTAATGTGTTGCATCTACTAGATCTCCTTCTTCAGTCTTTGTTAATTGTGTTCCTGGAGTCATGGGAGTCTTTGTGTCATTGCAGGATAACATATCGGCGTCTTTGAGTATTTTGTTGATATATCCTGTTTGCTTGATGCCTATCTCACCCCCTGTTTGAATTACTTCTATTCCCAGATAGTATGCTAACAATCCTAGATCGCTCATATCAAATTTGTTCTTCATTTGAGATTTGAAGACATCTATCTCCTTTTTTGATATTCCAGTGACTATCAAGTCATCAACGTAGACTCCAACTATTAGCGTAGAGGTTTCACTTGTCCTTGTATAGATTGCGCTCTCTAAAGTGCACTTCTTGAAGTTGAGTGACTTTAGGGTGTGATCTAATTTCGTATTCCAAGCTCTTGGTGCTTGTCTTAATCCATACAGTGCTTTTGATAGTCTGTAAACCTTTCCTTCATTTCCTGGCTTTATAAATCCTTCTGGTTGAGATACATAGACTTCCTCCTTGAGGTCTCCGTGTAAGAATGCAGATTTCACATCTAAATGATGTACCTCCCAACCTTGATATGCTGCTAAAGCCAACATTAGTCGTACTGTTTCCATACGTGCTACTGGTGCAAAGACTTCGTCAAAGTCTATTCCGTGCTGCTGAACATATCCTTTTGCAACCAGCCTTGCCTTGTATCTGACAATGTATCCGCTTGCGTCTTTCTTAGTCTTGAATACCCACTTTAAACCTATTGCCTTGTGTTCTCTTGGCAACTCCGTTAGTTTCCAAGTGTTATTCTTGTTTATCGAGTCTAACTCGGCCTTCATTGCTTCAATCCAGTTTCTGTCACTAGATGATTCCTTGTAATTCTTTGGTTCTTCTTCAGCAAGTAATAATTCATGTGGATGTACTTGAATTTCTTCTGTCTCTTCATATAAGTCTTCGAGACTTCTCAGTCTTACCGGAGTGTCACTAATACTTTCTGTTGTACTTTCAGAGGTGGAAGGACCTCCACTTGATAAACTGCTTGAACTTCCTGCTGAGTTCTGATTGTACGAATGTGCTGGCGGGGTCTCATAGGAGTCTTGTTCTTCTGTCTGATCTACTCCTGAATCATCATGATGTGGCCCGCTACTGCCAGGACTACTTGGTTCATTTTCTTCTAACTCTGGTGGGTTGTCATCTTCTTGAATGACAAAGTTTGTCCATTCAGGTTTCCCTGAATCTACCGTCTCCATATAACTATTCCAGTTCCATGGTTGACCTTCCATGAACTTTACATCTCTACTGACACATATCTTGTTCTTTGCTGGATCATATAATCTGTATGCCTTTGATCCTTCTTCCATTCCAAGATAAACCATAGGTGCACTTCTATCATCTAACTTCTTTTGTTGAAGTGGTAGTACCTTAGCGTAAGCAGTGCAGCCAAAGACCTTTAAGTGTTCTAAATTTGGCTTCCTTCCTTTCAATGCTTCATATGGTGTCTTGTTCACCAGGGCTTTTGTTGGAACCCTGTTTAGTACGTATATCGTGTGTCGTATTGCTTCACCCCAAAAGTTCTGTGGCATGTTCATTGCCTTTAGCATACTGCGAGTAGTGGATAACATCGTCCTGTTTCGCCTTTCTACTACTCCATTTTGCTGTGGGAAATATGGTGCTGTAAGCTGTCTTGCTATGCCGTTGGTTTTGCAATACTTGTTGAATTCAGCCGATGTGAATTCTCCTCCTCTATCTGTCCTTAGCATTTTTAACTTGGTCTGCGCTTCCTTTTCCACCTTTTCTTTGAACTCCTTAAATGTTTCGAATGCTTGATCCTTGGAAGTTAGTAAATATGCCCACATGTAGCGAGTACAATCGTCTACAAGTAAGAATATATACTTCTTCCCAGCATGTGTTGGTGGAGTTATAGGACCACACAAATCTCCATAGACTAAGTCCAGAGGTTTTAAAGATCTGAACTTTGCCTGATTTGGAAATGGTGCCCTACTATGCTTTCCTAATAAGCATGCGTCACAGACTTGACTAGCATGACTTATTTGGGGAACTCCATGTACCAAGTTCTTACGAGTCATTTCCTTAATAGCATCAAAGTGTAGATGGCCTAACCTCGCGTGCCATAACCATGCTATGTCTTCGGTCTTTGAGAGTAGGCAGATTGGTTTTCCAGTTTTCAGTTTGACTTTGTACAGCCTGTTCTTCATTCTCTTGACTCGCATTAGTAGCTTTCTATTTCGATCTCGGATAGTCAGTAAATCTCCGTCCATAACCACTTTGCAACCAATTTCTGTAAGTTGTCCGAGGCTTAATATGTTGCTTTTCAGACTTGGAATGTAGTATGCTTGTGAAACAATCTTTTGTTCTTGGTTCAGACATTCCAGCAGTATTGAGCCTTTGCCTTTAATTTCTACGTGCGACCCGTCACCGAACCGTACTTGTCCTGTCACCGTTTCATCTAACTCTTTGAAATGACTTCGCACTCCTGTCATGTGGTTGCTAGCCCCGTTGTCTAAGTACCATAGATTTTCATCTTCTGAGGCGTAACTTGTTGGTTTTATATGTTCCTCGTTTAGCAGAACCCTTTCTTGAACATTTTCTTCTTGTATTGCCATTAGCAATACGGGTGCTTCGTCTTCCTCGACGAGGTTTGAATGTTCTTGTACTTCGTCTTTCTCAGAACAGTCCTTCTTGAAGTGTCCAAACTTTTGACATTTAAAACATTGGATCTTACTTAGGTCGGTTCTTGCAAACTTCTTCCAATTTCTAGAATTTCCATTTCTAGGTCTAGATGTAGATCCTTCGTTTCTGGGACTTTGCATATTTCCGTTGTTTCGCCAATTTCCACGTGTTTGGTTAAATCTACCACGACCGCGGTTTCCAGATTGTCTTCCTCTGGTGTTATCATGATGTGTGAACATAAGCCTATCTTGACTTTCTCCTTGATTTCCTTTCTTTAACTTGAGTCGTTCTTCATATGTCTTTAATCTTCCGACTGCTTCTTCTAGCGTCATAGTTTCTAGATCGGAGTATTGTTCCATGGAGGCAACGATTTGAGTAAACTTATCCGGTACGCCATTTAGGAGTTTGCGTACTAGAGTCGGTTGACTCAATGTCGTTCCTACTTCAGTTGCCTGGGTAACGATACTATTAATCTTTGCGGTAAAAGAATCAATAGTGTCGTCATCCTTCATTTGCAACAATTCAAATTCTGACAATAACGTGTGCATACGTGCTTTTTGTACCCGATCAACACCAACGTGTCTAACCTTTAGATTATCCCAAATCTCCTTTGCAGTCTTACAACTTGCAACTTGCAATACAACATCTTCTGGTATTGCTTGAAACAGATATGCAATTGCAGACTTGTCTTTCTTAGTGTCTACCGTTGCATTTTCTGCCGGTTCAATCGTTTCCCATAAACCATTCGCTTCAAGAATCGTCTTGATACGAATAGCCCAAACCGTATAGTTTGTTGGTTTCAGAATCGGACACTGAAACTGGGAAAGAGAATTTCCTTCCTTTTGAATTATAACTTGTGAATTTGGTCCGGTTGCTCCTGACATATCTTTCTGCCGAACAATCTTCACTTCTACTAACTTTTATTTTCTTGGTTTCAACAGATCTTACAAACCCACGATTACCCGAATCGTGTAATAATCAAACAATCAAACAATCTAATTCGCACTAAACCCCGGAATCAAAACAAACCCTAGATTCCTAACCAACCCTTCGGTTCAACCGATTATACTAGAACCGAAAATAAAATTCTGAAATAAACTTTTGCGAATTAAAACGGAATTGAAACCTGATCGCGAATTCCCTGCGATGCCTTGCGATTCCCACGCTTAGAGCCTGATGCTCTGATACCAATTTGTTGGCCCGAAATGGATCTTGATCTCTAAATGAGCGTGATAAAATAAACTTGCATAAACAATAACTTGAATGTATGTACAAATTGAATGAGAGTAAGTAACAATACAAATGAAACTACATGATCATATTTATAGTTTTCTACGGGTACGAATGAATAGACGTGTCTCTTCGTGAAAAGTCATATCTCTTGGATGTGTGGTTGTGATCAATCTTTGAAGAGGTATGATGATTCTTGTCCATTCGATCAACCGGTGCGTCTCCTTCTTGTTTTGCCTTGTGTGCCGATTCGGAAATGGTGTGAGAGAGGGACACACCTTTTCGGTTAATGATGGTAGTTACCATCTTTGTCTTTGTCAACTTTGGTCCTTGAAGTTCATAACCGCTATGTAATATATTCTAACTATCTAACTAAGTGTGTGTGATGTTAAGAGATTAACCGGGTTTTCACATAAACTAATCTAATCTGAACACTCAAAGATAACACTCGAACTATAATGAACTCCAAATATAAACTCAAAGGAGGAATACGAGACCAGTGGGTATTAAAAGACTACATTGTATTCACATTAACTTATTTCTAAACTTACATGTACATACTATATATAGGAAATGGATTAAACAAATACAACTAGGAACTATTTGGCAACTTGCTTGTCTTATCTTTTCAGCCCACTTGTTAGCCAACTTGTCTAGTTTCCAATATAACTTTAGTCCATCTTTTCTAACAAATTTTTTTTTAAGAAAAATTACAAAGCTAAATCGTATGACGACATGCATTTTCCAATATTAGTGAAACCGGTTTTTTGAATGTTTTTTAAACATGGTAGAAGTATAACATAATTGATTTTGAACTGATTTACCTTCATATCTTCCGGTGGTTCAAGTCGGTTACAATGGCCAAGATTAGCTGATAATCCAGACAGTGATTGGGCACCTGATGGCCCAACGGGTAACATTAGGTTCAATACAGATTCCGTTTGACCATAAGTTACATCAGGTGCATCAACATTTTGGTCAATAGCATTTTGACCTTCATCAGAGTCATCATTCAAACTGGGTCCATTGTCACACATGGAACTCTCAAGATTAACTAAATAACCAGCAGTAACATATTTTATTGCCGGTGTCATTGCTTTTTCAGGACTACATTTCAGTTGTTGCTCGTGTGCATATAACACCTGTCGTGCAAGGAAAATCATATAATTTTATTTATTAAGAAGCATGTCGGCAACTTATATAAACAGTAAACAAACGTACCCGCAAGAAGAGTCAAAGGGCCATTATAGGGCTCTGTACCATTACAGCTACACCAGTCCATATTAGATATGTTGCCTTCATTCATGATTGATGTGAGAAATTTATGATTAACGGTTGCACTCTTGGTTGTCTCACCCATGACAGAGTTGAAGAGAACAAGAAAGTTAAGCTTGAAAAGTGTTCCACCATTCCTATATGATTTAAGCTTATCACTCACATGTTTTAACAGTTATTTTATCCTGGAGGAACTGATTCCTCCATTCTTCTCTAAAAGCATCTGCTTTTCTCGCTTTTCTCTTTTCAAACACGGCAATTGTCCCCGTAGGCACTCCAAAAACATCATGAACCTTTGATGGTGTGATTTCAATTATACGGCCGCCAACGTTTACCTCGCTTCTTTTATGATCATAGTTGACTAACAAGTAACAACCAATACCCTAAACCTGTTGGTATGTGGTGTATGCTAAAGGACTTTATAGATTCAAATCCCATATTCGCTATATCAGCCGTTTGAGCATTAGTCAAGCCTTGTAACGCACAACGTACACAAGCTGTCTGGCGTGCCTGTCGTTTCAATTTTCTTGTTTGTATATGGTACAAATGGTTGTCTATCCATTCTTGATTGTCAGTTTACGCTTCTTAATTGGCGTCTAGAAGCCTGTTCATCAGAAAGAAAACATCGCAAACGTTAAAAGTGTTAAACTCACACGATGATTTCGATAACATGTTATTCCTTCCTCCAAACTTTTAACAACAAGATTCAAGTAGGGCTTTACCCAAAAAAAAAAAAAAAAAAAAAAAAAAAAAAAACACAAGATTCAAGTAGGGGTCTAAACGAGCAGTTCTTTAGTTACTTGAGATATATTCATTAAAGCCGAGCTTACATTGCGAGCAGTGGCGGACCCAGAAATTATTTCATGGGGTGCGAATGAAGAGTTTAACCAAATTTTCAAGGGGTGCGATCGGGATTTTTGCCTATAAAATACAAAAAAAAAAAAGAGTAAACTTCCGTTTTGCTCCCTGTGGTTTGGTCACTTTAACGGTTTTGCTCCAAACCTTTAAAAATAGCCATTTTACTCCCTGATGTTTTGGTTTTTTTGCCAGTTTGCTCCCCGCCTCTACTCCATCCAAATTGTTTGTTTTTCCATTTTGCTCCCCGCAGGGAGCAAACTGGCAACAAAACCAAAACATCAGGGAGTAAAATGGCTATTTTTAAAGGTTTGGGGCAAAACTGTTAAAGTGACCAAACCACAGGGAGCAAAACGGAAGTTTACTCAAAGAAAAATTAAGGGGGGCGCCCGCCCACCCAAGGCTTGCCTTGGGTCCGCCCTTGATTGCGAGCCTAAACGTGCCTATTATTTATATAACTGTAACTTAAATCTATTTAAGTATGTAACTATTATACATAAAAAAATTATAAATGTATATAAATTAACTGATAATAAAAAAAGGCTGAGTTTGAAAACCTAAACACCAGCTGAGCTAAAGCTCTAGCTCAAACAGAGCCAAGCTCGAGTTCTTATAAACTACAACAAGTTAGCTGTCAACTTTTTTTTACAACTTGTAAACCCTAGATTCTTCAAGTAAGTGACAGAGAGAAAATTGTGATGATTTGATAAAGCAAGTAGCAATAATATGTAAAATTCATCATTCTAAACAATTAAAAGTATACACAAACACATACATTTTGTAAATAATATGTAAAATTCATCATTCTAAACAACTTGTTCATAAAACTACGCGTCAAAAAGTTCGGGAGGGGCGTGCGCCCCCTTTCGCCCCAAAAAAGCTACGCCCCTGCTTTTCTACTTAGTGGCCTTTATAATATACTTATTGTTAGGGGTGGATTTCTAAATGATCAGTGATCCTCATTTACTGTTGGGTTTAGTGATCCTCAATTCTGTCTGAAGTAGTGATCCTCAGAAGTGTTGCAGGATCAGGATCATGGATCATTGTAAGGATCCTTGTACTAACGGTTGTCTACTTTGAATTCGAAATTGTTTTGCAGGAGTATCAATTTGGACTTGGTCTTGGCGATATTCCTGGAGTATATTCCTTGAAGTATTCCGCACGTGCTTGGCTGAAAATGGACGTTATGGAGTCGTGGAAGACTTGCACCATTTGCGGAATGTTAGTTAGAGTAGATATTTTCTATTTTTAAAGGGGTAGCGAGCTAATTAGAAAACACTTGGCTATTTTTGGCTAACACACACACTCGTACAACTGCTCTCACCAGCTCTCGCTAACTCACTTGGCGATTACATACCTTTACACACAAAACACTATAGTGATCCTTGTACTTAGCTCGCTATCATTCGAAGTTGTAACACATTTCTTGTTTAATTTGAGTTGGTGATCGGCAGTTTCCATCACCCGAGGTTTTTTATGCCGGAGATCATTCATTGATCAAGGGCTTTTTCCTCGTATAAATCTTCGTGTCACTTGTTCATTACATTTCATAGTGATCCTTATTGTTGTTCATCAATTCAAGCATCATATCCCACAACAGAAAGTTTGGTTACATTGTCATTGCTTGATTTTTGACCAAAACAGTTTGGCGCCCACCGTGGGGCAATTGGTGCTTCATTCCTAAGAAGATTCATATCTTTGCGGTCATTTCGGTTCATAACAACCAGGCAGATGGCTTCCTCAGCGAAGAACACCTCAAACTTGATGCCATCATTCAGTTCCTCACAAGGCGTTCCTCCTTTGCCTCCACCACCTTCTGGATCCTAGAAGAATGCTGAGAATGCTGCGAAGAAACCAACCCCCGTTTTCCAAAAACCACCAACTTCTTCTGTTTCAACTAATCCTACTACTAATGATCTTTACACTCTGATTTTGCAGATGAGGAATCATGCACAAGAGCAGGACAAAACCAACGAAAGGATACTCCGGGAGATCGAGGAGATCAAAAAACAGAAGAAATCAGTGGAGGATCACTCCCCTCTGATGCCAAGATCGCTAAACTTTGACACTCCAGTCATAACTTCCCAACACTCAGCAGTTCCGGACGTGCAATACTTAGGTGAACTACCAGGAAGGCGTTATGGAACAACAGCCATGAGTCAGGCACTTGGCTCTCACTCCCAGCCTCAAGGATCCTCTTCTTAGCATCAGGGATACTTCACGTCAGGAGGATATTTGGGAACGCATGCAGTACAAGGATCCTCCCAGATCCAAGGATCCTCCCATGTCCAAGGATCCTCCTAGATCCAAGGATCCTCCCAGGTCCAAGGATCCTCCCATGTTCAGGGATCCTTCCTGGTCTAAGGATCCTCCCTTGCCCCAGGATCCTCTCTGGTTCCAGGATCCTTTCAGGTTCAAGGATCATCTCAACTTCAAGGATCCAACGTCCTTCAGGATCAAGGATTGTTGAGAAGTATGCAGCCTCAGAGCTCGGACGTTCATCAAGGAGACTTCATACCAATGCAGACCATTGCTCCCTCTGGTCCTTCAATCATGCCAGAGTCTCGTCAATATGGATTCACATCCGCAATTCCAAACACGAATCCTGCGGGAGGTAACATTTTCAACAATTCACATAACACTAACCATGGCTTAATGCAGGATACAGGTATTAATCAGGCTATGGCTAGAGAGCTGCAGAAGCTTAAGGATATGATATCCAGTGTACCGGGAGTGGTCAAACCCATTCCTGAAATTGCAGATGGTAGCCATAGGATATCTCGTTTTGCACCACCCTTATGTGATGCTGAGATACCTAAAAGATTCCAGATACCATCTATGAAGCTGTATGATGGTTCAACGGATCCAGAAGAGCATGTAGCTCAGTACAGGGAAAGGATGGAGATCAATCCAATTCCTGAAAGGTTAAAAGAAGCATGTCTATGCAAGGGATTTGGATCCACACTCACAGGATCTGCTCTTAAATGGCTGCTAAGTCTTCCCCCTTACTCTATTACTTCATTTGCTAATCTAGTTAACTTGTTTAATAGCCAATTCTCTTGTAGTAGAAAGTTTGAACGATTAACTAGTGATCTATATAGGGTAACACAAGGCCAAAATGAATCACTTAGAGATTATATCACTAAGTTTAGTAAATAATCCTTAGATATTCCTAATTTGGATATTGCTACGGCTGTAGAAGCCTTTAAAATGGGATTACTTAGGGATTCATTATTCTATGATGATCTCGTAATGACACCTTGCAGGAATCTTGATGAAGTAAGAACCAGAGCCCTTAGGTTCATCCGCCTAGAGGATGACAAAAGGATCCAGGATAGACTGACAGGATCCTCAAAACAGGATAAACAAGGATCCTACTTCAGGAACAACAAACCCAAGTCCTATAACAGATCTGATAACCAGAATGTGCATGCAGTGAAACAAGAAGAGGATGATGAGGATTATCCTCCTATTTCTGAATACTGTTTTTCTGTTGATAACAATGAACTAATCCTTGAGATGCAGAATCTATGTGAGAAAGCTAGGTGGCCAAGGAAGAGTGATAAACCAGCTGCTACAAAGGATAAGTCCAAGTGGTGTACATATCATGAGGATTTTGGGCATCTCACCGAAGAGTGTATTGCACTGAGAAAGGAAATTGGTTACTTGTTGAGCAAGGGGCATTTGAAGGAACTCTTGGGATGAAAGAAATCAAGGATCAAGGATCCTGAAAGGATCCCAGAAAGGGCTCCTGCTCCTCCAGCAGATGCACAAGTCATAAATTTCATATCCGGTGGATCAGATATCTGTGGTACCTCCTTTTCAGCAGCGAAAAGACATGCTAAGGAAACCAAGATGGATAATGGAGACAGACCCGTCCGGACCTCCGTTGTCACCCAGGATAAAGTCATAACCTTTGATGAGGATGATCGTGTTGACATCCAGGATCCTCATCATGATGGTCTTGTAATTACATTATTTATTTCTAACCACTTTGTTCGCAGGATCCTTATAGATGGAGGAAGCTCTGTGAACATCATTCAGCTTGATGTCCTCAAGAAGATGAATATCCCGGAGTCTGACATTATCCCAAGATCCTCAGTACTTGTGGGATTCAGTGGAGAAACTAAGAATACATTGGGGGACATCAAACTCCCAATCTATATTGAAGGATTGCATTCTTATCAAAATTTTTGTGTTATAGATTGTTTATCATGTTGCAATGTTATCCTTGGCAGGCCGTGGATACACGACATGAAGGCAGTCCCATCCACCTATCATCAGTGTGTAAAGCTTCCAATTCCATGGGGAGTGGTGAAAATTGAGAGTGATCAACAAGAGGCCAAGAACTGTTATACATCCTCAATGAAGCCAGCCTCAAGACCAAGGGAGCAATAGCAATTAAAGTATCCTTCAAGATATGTCTTGGAGGCAAGAGAACAAGATTTGAAAGAAATCCTCATGGATCCTGAGGATCCTGAATCCAAGATCTTTATAGGATCAGGGATCCTTAGCGACATCGAACAAGAGCTAGTATCCTTCCTTAAGAGAAGGAAATCCACCTTTGCCTGGAAACATGAAGACATGACAGGTATATCTAAGGATATAATTACTCATAAACTTGGCATTGACAGGTCATTCAAGCCTATCCATCAAAAGAGGAGGAAGTTTGCACCTGAGAGGAATGCTATTATCCAGGAAGAGGTAGACAAACTACTTCGGGCAGGTAAATTCTTAGGATATATGGTGACAAAGAGGGGCATTGAAGCAAGTCCAGAACAAATCAAGGCTATTGTGAATATCAAATCTCCTGCCAATGCTAAAGATGTGCAAAGATTGACAGGCAGGATCGCGGCCTTGAACAGATTCATATCCAAATCCTCATAAAAGTGTAAAAAATTCTATGATATCCTGAGGAAGAACAAGAAATTTGAATGGACTGAGAGGCATGAAAGTGCCCTCAAAGCTCTTAAGGATTACCTATCCTCAGCCCCTGCCTTGATGAAACCAGAAAAAGGGGAAGTATTATCCTTGTACCTAGCAGTATCCTCAAAAGCAGTAAGTGCGGTCCTTGTTAAGGATCACCATGGTACACAACATCCTGTCTATTATGTAAGTAAGAGTTTACTTGATGCTGAATCCAGGTATTCACACTTAGAAAAACTTATCCTTGCATTAATTATGGCATCTACTAAATTAAGGCATTATTTTGAAACCCATGTCATTATTGTTAAGACTAATTTTCCGATTAAGAATGTTCTCAAGAAACCTGAAATGTCAGGAAGGATGGCTAAGTGGGCAGTGAAGCTGAGTGCATATGATATACGATATGAACCAAGGACTGCCATCAAATCCCAAGCCTTAGCTGACTTTGTGGCAGATTTTAGTAGTGATTTACAAAAGGAGGCTGAATTAGAAGTCCAACAGCTTGAAGAAACCAAGGATCCTTGGGTGCTGTTCACTGATGGATCCTCCAATGTAAACGGAACAGGGCTTGGAATACTACTAAAATCGCCACAGGGGGGCATAATACCCCACTCCATAGCTTGTGAATTTCAAACTACCAACAATGAGGCTGAATATGAAGCCTTGATAGTTGGTGTGCAAATCGCTAAGCATATGAGGATAAGGTATCTTGAGGTACATGTAGATTATTTACTGATCACTAATCACTTTAATGGATCCTATGCTGTTAAAGGTGAAAAGCTAATCAAATATTTGGAGATAGTCAAAGAATTGGCACTCTCTTTTGTATCCTTTAGTTTGACACAGGTACCAAGGGAAGAGAATGCAGAGGCAGATGCATTAGCCAATTTAGGATCATCCTTGAAGATCCCGGAGGATATCAAGATCCCTATTATCCATATCCTGACCCCGGCTATCGAGGATCATGTGGCTATGGAGATAGGAGAGGATTCTGCAATCATCCCTAGTGATGATACTCAATCTCATTCAGGATCATGGATCCTCCCAATCATGAGATACATACAACATGGAGAGATTCCTACAGGAGAAAACCCAAGGGCTTTCAAAATTAAGGTATCTCAATTTACAATATTAAATAATATGTTGTATAAACGATCTCTTGCAGGACCATATCTAAGATGCATTGAGGATCCTGAAATCGGCGAAGTTCTAAAGGATTTCCATGAAGGAGATTGTGGAAACCACACTGGGGGCAGGGCATTATTCTCAAGGATCCTGAGGATAGGATACTATTGGCCCACTATGAAGAGGGATGCTGTGGAGTATGCCAAGAAGTGTGATCCTTGTCAGAGGCATAGTAATATCCTTCACCAACCAGCAGAACTCTTGCATCCTATATCCTCTTCCTGACCATTCATGAGATGGGGAATGGATATAGTTGGAAAGCTTCCTAAGGCACCTGGTGGAAAAGTATTCATGCTTGCTATGACGGATTACTTCTCTAAGTGGATAGAGGCCGAAGCCTTTGCTCAAGTCAGAGAAAAGGAAGTCATATCCTTTATTAAAAGAAATATTATTACTAGATTTGGTATCCCTTCCGAGATTATTTGTGATAATGGATCCCAATTTATTGGGAATAGAACCACTAACTTTTGTGACAGCTGGGGGATTATGATGATAACATCAACACCAGTCCACCCATAAGCTAATGGTCAGGCAGAATCATCCAACAAGATCATCATCAACAATTTGAAGAAGAAGCTTGGATCCAAGAAAGGAAAATGGGCAGAAGAACTACCTTATGTACTTTGGGCTGATAGGACGACTCCCAAGAATGCTACTGGCCAAACTCCATTTTCTTTGGTGTTTGGGGCAGAATCAGTAATCCCTACAGAGATGGTGGTCCCAACTGCAAGAACAAGCATTCGTGATCCTGAAGGAAATGCTGAAAACTTGATTCAAGACTTGGATACTATAGAAGAAATCAGGGATTTAGCAAGGATAAGGATGGCCAGTTATCAACAAAGGATGGCTGGAGCATACAACAAAAATGTCAGGATCAGGAAATTCCAAGTTGGTGATATGGTGTTAAGAAAAGCATTTCAGAATACCACCAATCCTGCTGATGGAAAGTTGGCACCAAAGTGGGAAGGCCCTTACTTGATTGAAGCCAAGGCAGGAAAGGGGGCATATCGATTGCTAACAATGGAAGGTGATTTGCTACCAAGATCTTGGAATGCTGTCCATTTGAAGAAATATTTCATGTGATCGGGATCCGTGATCCTTACCAGACGAGTATCCTTGAAGGATCCTTACAGGGCAGAGGATCCTCATTTTGGTAATGATCTAATCTCAAACTATTTCATTTTTTATATTATTATCTTATATAAGGATAAGGATCCTGTATCCTTTATCCTCTTTTCACTTGATTCTGAGTTTTGAAGGTTCAAGTATCCTTAACTAAGAATTGAGTATCCACAGAAGTATCCAGTTATTTGGGCTTGACCCCAGTTATTTGGGCTTGACCCCAGTTATTTGGGCTAGTCCCTAGTTTTTGGGCCTGTCCCCAGTTTCGCCAGTAGCGCACGATGATCCTGGTATAGTTCATGGCAATGGGACCAGTACTCGCTTTAGGGGCTGACAATTTCATTGTACTGGCTATATTCAGGATCCTACGTATAATGGTAGACGTACCATACATCCGTTCCTAAGGTTTCTAACGTTTTCACGTTAGCTAAGGTTTTGGCATTTTCATGTCACTAAGTTTGGATAGTCGCCAGTGAGGGTCATACTCCAGTTTACATACGATCCTTTGGGCTTGTCCCCAGTTATCCTTTGGGCTTGTCCCCAGTTATCCTTTGGGCTTGTCCCCAGTATATTGGGCTTGTCCCAAGAATTGTTGGGCTTGTCCCCAGTTGCTAACTTTTATCTTATATTGGCTTAGTCCCAAGTTGTATCCTATTTCAGGTTTTTGAAGCTAAACGACCAAGGATCCTTGATCCTTACCTTCTACTAAGGTTTGTCTTTCGGGTTATCCTGATGTTAAGTGTTAACAGATAGGATCCTAACTTGGATTCTCAGGTATGATCCTTAACTATTTTGATTTTATAACCCTTATCTTTTGACAACTGAACTTGTGATCCTTAAACTATATAACTTTTCAAAACTAATCGGCTATGGGATATGTGATCCTTCATCATATCCTAAACTTTTAGGGGATATTTGTTAAATTTTTTCTCTACTTGATAAGTTTAAACAAAATAAACATCACAACAGTTGGAAAGTAAAATATCAACACAGGATAAGCCAAGAAGTTAAAGTTATTTTATTCACAAAAGATTAAACCCTTTTAAGGTTGTCAAAATTGCCAACCCACGTTTCTACCAGCAAAACGTGGCCCGTCCACATGGGTTGGCAAAGAGTGTCCATTGTTCATAGGTCTAACAAGTGCAGGAAGTTAAAGACGGAAGGATAACGAGTGACTTCATCCCCCAAACAGAGGATCCATCCACCACCCATTATCCTACCTATTGTTCAAAGGATCATCCACGATCCTCAATCCTAATTACTATTGTTTAAGTACAGACCAACCATTGTTCATCAAAACATCATCAAAATAAAAACCATAACCAAACTAAAAAATGGGCTCCGGCTACGTCTAGAAATGTCCTTCATCGCCTATTCCTGCAGCCTATGCCTTCGCTGCATCATCATCCCCTCCAGCTCCGGTATCCTTCGCTTGATCCTTGCCGCTACCACTAGCCTCGATTGCCAGAACCTCCTCAGCCTCGTCAGCCTCATCCTCATCCTCCAACTCAGCCAGCCTGGCCTTCCAGCCTTCCATGTCCCAGCTGTTCCTATCAAAGGTGGGATCCTGAGCTTCTTGAGCCATCTGTAGCTTGGTCTTGTACATGGCAATGGCAGCGGAGACCTTGGCATCCTCCGTGATCTCGCTCTTCTCATAATCAACATTGATCAGAATGGTAGCTATCTGAGCCTGGGCATCCTTAAGATCCTTTTCAAGAGAGGCAATTTTGTGATCCTTGAGCACCGCCACCTTTTGGAGATCAGAGTATTTCTCCTCAAGACCCTCAACATCCCCAACATAGTCCTCGATCTCCACAAATTTCTGCAAACAAGACAATACAAAGTTAGGATCATATGATTCTCAATTGGATAGGATAACTAAGCTGAGTCAGTGATCCTTACATCGTTGAAGTACTCGAGGAATTGATGGCGGATCAGGGGCAGGCCTTGTAGGTTGTCAGCTTCGGAAGTCTTCCTTTTCTTTCCACCTCTCCCCTTCGAAGCGGTTGCCTTGGGGATGACGATGGAAGGGCTAGCAGCAGATTTTTTCTTAGAAGATCGGATGGTGTCAAGCTCAGTGACACTGAATTTGGATGCAGATTTTGAGGATTTACCGGCGCCTACACATTCAAAACAGATAAGTATCCTTATCCTATCTCTTTTTAACTATTTATTCAAACATTTAAATATAAAAAGTACAGGATACTTACTTGACATAGTAACAGAACCTGAGGATACCTCTTGAGAATCCTGGGTGTTTGTTTTGAATGATCTTGTGGCAGGATCAAGTTTTCTAAAAGCAGCAAGTCTCCCTTTGGTGGCAGCTGAAGGAATAATATGTGAGAATGTGATAGCTGTACAAAAGAAACAGAAGCATATTAGTAGTCATCATCAGAAATGAGCTTACTCAGTGATCCTTCTAAGGATCCTCTACCCTACCATGGGTGCTCCACTTCCTTGGCAGATCTTTTCCATCCTGGATAGAATCCCTTCTGACGAAGAAGAATCTCCGTTTCCAGTTGGTATCATTTTTAGTGGCCTTAAAGATGGGATGTTCTTCACCGGGTTTGCGCTTGAATAAATATCGGTGGAATCCAAAGGTTGTGAGATCATACATCTCGGATAATTCTGACATTCCCAAGTCAATTCCTTCTTGCTCAATGATCCTTTCAAGGGTATATAAGACCCTCCAGATCATTGGCATAGCCTGGATGTAGGAGATGCCGGTGAGGGCTTTACCAAAAAAAAAAACAAGATTCAAGTAGGGGTCTAAACGAGCAGTTCTTTAGTTACTTGAGATATATTCATTAAAGCCGAGCTTACATTGCGAGCAGTGGCGGACTCAGAAATTATTTCATGGGGTGCGAATGAAGAGTTTAACCAAATTTTCAAATGGTGCGATCGGGATTTTTGCCTATAAAATACAAAAAAAAAAGAGTAAACTTCCGTTTTGCTCCCTGTGGTTTGGTCACTTTAACGGTTTTGCTCCAAACCTTTAAAAATATCCATTTTACTCCCTGATGTTTTGGTTTTTTTGCCAGTTTGCTCCCCGCCTCTACTCCATCCAAATTGTTTGTTTTTCCATTTTCTCCCCGCAGTGAGCAAACTGGCAACAAAACCAAAACATCAGGGAGTAAAATGGTTATTTTTAAAGGTTTGGGGCAAAACTGTTAAAGTGACCAAACCACAGGGAGCAAAACGGAAGTTTACTCAAAAAAAAATTAAGGGGGGGCCCGCCCACCCAAGGCTTGCCTTGGGTCCGCCCTTGATTGCGAGCCTAAACGTGCCTATTATTTATATAACTGTAACTTAAATCTATTTAAGTATGTAACTATTATACATAAAAAAATTATAAATGTATATAAATTAACTGATAATAAAAAAAAGGCTGAGTTTGAAAACCTAAACACCAGCTGAGCTAAAGCTCTAGCTCAAACAGAGCCAAGCTCGAGTTCTTATAAATTACAACAAGTTAGCTGTCAACTTTTTTTTACAACTTGTAAACCCTAGATTCTTCAAGTAAGTGACAGAGAGAAAATTGTGATGATTTGATAAAGCAAGTAGCAATAATATGTAAAATTCATCATTCTAAACAATTAAAAGTATACACAAACACATACATTTTGTAAATAATATGTAAAATTCATCATTCTAAACAACTTGTTCATAATACTACGCGTCAAAAAGTTCGGGAGGGGCGTGCGCCCCCTTCCGCCCCAAAAAAGCTACGCCCCTGCTTTTCTACTTAGTGGCCTTTATAATATACTTATTGTTAGGGGTGGATTTCTAAATGATCAGTGATCCTCATTTACTGTTGGGTTTAGTGATCCTCAATTCTGTCTGAAGTAGTGATCCTCAGAAGTGTTGCAGGATCAGGATCATGGATCATCGTAAGGATCCTTGTACTAACGGTTGTCTACTTTGAATTCGAAATTGTTTTGCAGGAGTATCAATTTGGACTTGGTCTTGGCGATATTCCTGGAGTATATTCCTTAAAGTATTCCGCACGTGCTTGGCTGAAAATGGACGTTATGGAGTCGTGGAAGACTTGCACCATTTGCGGAATGTTAGTTAGAGTAGATATTTTCTATTTTTAAAGGGGTAGCGAGCTAATTAGAAAACACTTGGCTATTTTTGGCTAACACACACACTCGTACAACTGCTCTCACCAGCTCTCGCTAACTCACTTAGCGATTACATACCTTTACACACAAAACACTATAGTGATCCTTGTACTTAGCTCGCTATCATCCGAAGTTGTAACACATTTCGTGTTTAATTTGAGTTGGTGATCGGTAGTTTCCATCACCCGAGGTTTTTTATGCCGGAGATCATTCATTGATCAAGGGCTTTTTCCTCGTATAAATCTTCGTGTCACTTGTTCATTACATTTCATAGTGATCCTTATTGTTGTTCATCAATTCAAGCATCATATCCCACAACAGAAAGTTTGGTTACATTGTCATTGCTTGATTTTTGACCAAAACACTTATATTGTTATTACTGTTCAACGTTTCCTTTTAAATATATAGGGGAATTAATTACCTTGTTATAAAGTTTTTAGAAACTTTATATGAAACTACTAAAATACTTAGAAACACAATAAAATACCCCCATCCAACGAGTTAAATGACATCTTCCCGTTCATCATTCCGACAATCACTATCATTTAGATTATCACAACCCTCGTATTCGGGACTGCAATTCATCCCTAAAAACTGCCTAGCATCAAGGAGCACCACTTCTTGGTTATAGACCTTTAGGGCCTTATATTGCTTCAAGTCCGGCATGGACGTCATCATTAGATGTGATTCGTAGGTTTGTCGAGCACTTAAGTCGATCACTACTCTCCACTTCCACCAACTTAAACTACATGTATTCGTAATGTGCATGTGCTTACGTACTAACAATTCGTGTAAATTTGTGTTTTATTTTGTTAAAAATGTTACAATAATACTGATGTGTGCCTCACGATAGCATCAAAGCCACGTTCCCCACGTTCATGTTTAATGCATTTAGTTATTTTCTTTTGTATTAGCATGTTCCCTCGTTTCCTTCATTTTAGGATGGTTGTAAGCCTTTTAAAGGCATTAGGATTTATGATTAGGATTATGCATGAAAAACTATGAATTAAGTCTGAATTCTCTCTAAACCATTCTTCTGGTTTCTTACTATTTTTTTGGATCAATTGGTTAACGATTTGGTTCGTAACAATTGGTATCAGAGCCGTCGTGATCCCCCGGACCATGGTTGCTCACACACTATCCGAAATCGAATTCTATCAATGGATGAATGAATCCCTTGTGAGACTCGAATCTCAAATGCAAACCGTTTTCAACGAGTTCCGATCGTTCCGACCCGCATGGGAAGCTAATCTCCTACACTTCCATCAACTGTTTCCTCAATGTCCCGTCACCCGCTTCCGCCACAACCTGCCTCACTACTACCACAACCAACCTTAATGAGAAGGGCAATTCGATCATTTTATATGGTCGAATTGCCCTTCTAGTTAACAGAATTACATATAAAATGACCGAATTGCCCTTCTCGTTAATAGAAAAATGGATGAAGTTAACCCAGTGGACTAAAATGGCAACGGTGAAACTTTTTTGGACCCACGGGCAAAAAATGAAACCTTTGGACTAAACTGGCAAAATTGCCTAACCACAGGGACTAAAATGGCGTTTGACTCCTAATTGAAATTAAAATTAACAGGAAAGGGTATAACTTATTTGAAAAACAGACCATTATACAAAATAATAATAATAATAATAATAATAATAATAATAACAATAACAAATTAAAAAACCAACAGTCATCTTGGTGATTGACTAGCTTCACGGAGTGAAGACGAAGAAAGAGACGTCATGTCTATTGTCTAGTTTACATGTTTAACCAGTTTAATTATAAAGATTGTGTTCGGGTTCACTTGTTTAGCAAGTACATATGTGATGAAGAGGTCATTACCAAACTCGAAATAGTTCAATCGATTCGGTCGGATGGATCCATTAGGTGTTAGGATTAAATACTAATTATATTCATTTAAGGTTTAAAACACATAAAGTTTAAACTTAACGGGTTCACCCCATTCGACCAAAATACAAGACGTCTAATGGCGAACTTCTACTAATTAGTAATTACACACCATTACATGATCTAATTAATTAGCCTATACAACTGGATGATTCACCCATGAGTCCAGTTTAGCTTTAGACTCCAAGATGTTGTCATGTTGATTGTTTTTAACAAGATGCATTACCTTCACACATCTTTCAGCCTTTTCAAACCGTTCTTGCGCACCCGTTAGCTCTGCGCATCTTTCTCCCAGATCCATTTGTGCAGCTCTTTTAGCCAAACTGATCTTTGATTTCATCTCCAAAAGCAAACTGTACTTTTTACTGGTCTCCTTCCTTTTGTTAAAGGCTTCAAAGTGCGCTCGAATCCATGACACGTTAATGTTGGCGGCTTCTGCATCCGACACTTGACACTCTATATCTTCCACCATCTCAGTCATATTATTGGTTTTGATCCGTTTGACAACTTCACAAACAACCTCGAGGAAATGTGTTCTTGTGGAAGATGTTTTGAATACGCAGGTAGATGCAATGTCACCGTGTTTTTTGAAAATGGCTTCAAGAATTGTTGCGTTACTTCGCTTCACTTTGTAGCCTTGGACACAAACTATGTCACTTTGATAAGTTGACTTTTCCAGCTATACAATAAAAGAATATAGATCAGTGGTGATCAAAATGAACGGGTCGGGTCAGGTTGGTTAATGGGTCAAACGAGCTGGCTTGACACGTTAGTTTTTTCTATAATCTTTAAAATTTCGTAATAACTAATATATAAAATGTAATTTAATAATTTACTACTTGATGTTAGTAAACTATAGCATCAAAAGAACAAACACTAATTATATAAACTTTAAGAAAACAACAAAGGCTAACACAACCAGACTCGACCCAATTTAACCGGTAACGTATTGAGCACTTTCGTTATTCTAGCGTGTGTGGAAACACAATTTGACCCAAAAGAAGACTAATAAGAAGTCAAAATAACCAAGTTTTGTACATATGCGCCTAAATTTCCTTGTCTAATATTAATCATCGGAATGTATAACATATATGAGAAGTAAGGAGATACATACAGAATTTGACATAGGAGACACATTTTCAGCCAACTCACATTGCACCTGCTTGGGGCCTACACCGGCACTGACACCATCACCATCATCATCATTATCATCATCCAGTAACTACAAAGATAAAGCAATACGTGTTAGTCTGAATACGAAAAGATTTAAACCATATTTGTTTTAAACTTCATCTGTATTATTGTTGATTTTTTCTATACAAATTCTTGATTCTTCTTCTCCTGTTGTGTTCATATATGAGTTTGAAATGAGGCTAACTCTTTAATTTTTTAGCAAAATCTGAAGTTTTCCTCCAAACCTTAAGTTTCTTCTTTGGTATGCAAGTGTTTGTGTTTCTCCAACCACGTTTCTTTGTCTTGCCCATATTATTACCAATCTGCAATTAAGGAAACAACAGTTATGAGTAGCGTGACCAAAAACCAATTCACCCTAACTGAAATAACCAACGAAACCACTGCAATACAACCGATCCAAACTAATAACCGACGGTTTAGTGTTGTTTCTTTTTTTCGAAAACCAAAAACTACAGTTTTGTTTCTTGATTGTTACAGTTTGGTTGCAGTTATATCCATCATCAAATTCATTATTTTGAGACGAAATTTTAGACCTGTAGTTTTATGCTCAAATTTTATTTTTAAACCAATTTCTTCAGCCCAAACATTTCAAATCCAAATGTAAAAACAAAAACCAACACATGACAGAGCCGAACCCATGCTTAAAACCAAAATAGCTCGTTTCCCGAAAAACCAAAAAAGATCTTTAATTTGCGGTTGTAGCTCGATTTGAGCCAAAACTGACGCATGCACACCACTGATCAGCATCACTAGCGAGTAACTTTAGATATGATAAAAGACCAGTTTGAACAGAAGTTACATCAGCATTGGTTGAATGAAATTGAATTTCATCTTCCTCATCTCGACACACATTAACCTTTTGGTCAACGACAGTTTGACCTTTGTCAATTTGAGCTTCACCATGCATCGAACTCTCAAGATCAACCAAGTATTCAGTTGTCACATATTGTATGGCTGGAGTTATTGCATTTTCAGGACTAAGTATCAGTTGTTTCTCGTGTGCATATAATACCTGTTGTGTTATAAAAATCATATTCATTTATTCATCTTAAGAAGCAACTTAACATTCCTATAAAAACAGTAAACATACGTACCGCAAGAAAAGTTAGTGGACCGTTATATGGCTCTTTACCATTCCATCCCTCTTTAGTTCTATTCAAGCAAGTGATCATATAACTACACCAATCCATTTTCGAGATGTCGCATTCATTCTTGATCGACGAAAGAAATTTATGATTAGTGGTTGCACTCTTGGTTGTCTCACCCATGATAGAGTTGAAGAGAACAAGAAAGTTAAGCTTGAAAAGCGTTCCACCTTTCCTTTGTGATTTAAGCTTACCAATTACATGTTTAATAGTTACACTAGTTTGAAAGAATTGATTCTTCCATTCTTCTCTAAAAACATCTATCATTCTCATCGTTCTATGTTCAGATACAGGAATTGTTCCCGTAGGCACTCCAAAAACATCATGAACCTTTGAAGGTGTTACTTTAATTACATGGCTGCCAACGTTTAGCTTGTTCGTTTCATGAGAATAGTTGACCAACAACCAATGCCCCAATCCCGCTGGTATCTTGTGTATGTTAAAAGTTGTTAGAGATTCAAATCCCATATCCCTTATATCAGCCTTTTGAGCAGCACTCAGCCCATTTAACGCACAACACAAGTCGTTTGGTGTGCTTTTCGTTTCAAATTCCGTGTTTGTATGTAACACAAATGGTTGGGATGTTGATAGGTCCTTTTTTGACTGGCTTCTTAACTGGCGTCCGGAACTCATTATCAATTGGGTGGTTGTGTTTGTCTGCAAAACTGCTTAAAGTTATACACATTGTTTAAACCATATTAAGTGACAAGACAAAAATTTATTTAAACAGTTAATCCATACAAATACAAACATCTTTCTAAACAGTTAATCACACAAAAAAAATGGCCATGTGCGAGATAAAAAATTTAGGCCCTATTCATTAAACCATTATGTTTGTTTATTGATTTGGGCCAAGTGATTAACCCATTACACACTAAAACAGTTGGCTTCCGAATTTGATTGGCAAAAACAGTTGCGCTTTAACGTATTTGTTCATAAATCCAGGCCCTTTAACTTTTTTTTTAAAACATAAAGATTTTTTTTAATAATTAACATATATATAATTTATAAAAATTTTCGGGCCCTATTTCGATTTGGGCCCTCGCCCACCCGGCACTTGCCTGGGCGGCCCACCTACCCGATACCCAAGCAAGAACCATGATGAAATGTCTTCCTCTTCGATTAATAATTGCAAAAAAATACCCACAAACCTGCATAAGTTTTCTCAAGAATCGCCCACTGATGAATTGTCTTCCTCTTCGATCTCACCATTGTAAAGGTGTGAAGCCACTCAGAATTAGTGGCAGACAACAGGTAAGCCACTCAAAGAATTTTTTTTAGAAATGGTGTATTTTGAATATATTTTTAGGATAACGGGGAAGTAAAAAAAAAAGGTTTTTGGTGTATCCTCTATTAGGAATAGCGGGTTAGGAAGGAAATTAAATTGTGTTGCAGCAATGCTCAGGTAGGTGTGAGGTGGGTGTAGATGTTTTTCTAATCCTCTATTCTCAATAGAGGATTAGGAGGAAACACTTAACCATGGTTCAAGCCTCACCCGAGACCATACATAAGTCAGTTAAAAACCTAAACCCAGTTACAAAACTTAACTCTAATTAATTTATTTTAATGTTTCAAACCCATTTAATAATATTTTGTTAAATAATATTGTTCGAAACCTAACTCTAATTAATTTATTTTAATGTTTCAAACCCTAACTAAATGTTATAATTAACAATAATAAAATAAAATGATAAATTATAAGATGAAAAACGTGAAACATGGACTAATCGATTACATAAACTGAATTAAAGCGGTACAATCTAACTAATTATTTAATGCCTATGTGGATAGCGGATGAGACAGCCACCGGTGCCACAACCAACTGGTTTTGGATGTCTTTGTGGTTGTACACGTCTTGGTTCTGGTTCTTCCGGTTCATTATCATTTGGTGGACTGGAGCCTTCGGGTTGACTCAGATGTAGGTCCAAGCTTATTGGAACCGGACTTATATGCTGGTAACGCGGATGTTGTACACTAAGACCGGTATATTCGTAATTCTGGAAGGGTCCCGGCTGGTCTGAGTACATCACAGGAATCATATTACTATCAGGAGTGTTGTCAAACAATGAGGATACCCAATTGTTTTGTTGGTTGTTGTTAACATTCGACTGGGTACATAATTGAATGCTTGATGATCCATGTCCAACATTTTCAAATGAAGGTCTATAACCGGCTTCCAAATCCAGTGTTGCCCCTCCAACATGTGAGGTACCCTCCCCATAGTTGGGTGTTGCCCCTCCAAAATTCGAGGTACCCTCCCCATAGTTGGTTGTACCCTCCCCCTCCTGATCATCATGTACGAGGTTTACCCGAGTTCTTTGTCGGCCAAGACGCCCCCGACCACCACGCCTTGCTCGCTGGGGGATAGTGTTACCCGGTTCCAGATCTGGTTCATTAGTCTGTATGTACGAAGGCTGACCCATATGATTAAGTGATCCAATTAGTTGAGAAGCCATGCCTTGGATCCCTCCAAAATTTTCGTAGTAATGATCAGGGCCCATGTTTCGCATTCTGATTGCTTCCTGACCAATGAAGCCTAATCCATCCACCTGCAAAACCAAAATAATTAAAAGCTATACGCATTACTAATTTATTATTTTTAATTCTACATTTTTAATTAAACTTACCAAGTATCTTGCAGTTCCACCGTGATCATCGAAACCAGTATGGACAACACCTGGGACGTGCCTCGGGTCTTTTATATATAATACAGTATGCTCATGGAACCAATCATTGTAAGTAGGGTGTGCCGTAGGCTTGTTGGTCGGCACACCTTCCACCACATTTTCGTTTCTATTGTTCCAGTTTTCCACATATGCTGCATGATGAACAGACCAGTCTGTTTCCAACCTCCCTTTCCGTATTGTTTTACGGAGTTTGTGAAGCACTTTACGTGAAAAGGGGAATGGGGCGGGGACCTCCTGAAGAAATCCAAACTGCCTCATAACCCTTTCCACCGGATGATATTCAACTATGTTCCAAAAAATTAAATAACATCGTGACCTCCAACTGCTTATGCCCGTTCTACACATTTCCGGGAGTCTTTGCAGCACGTGCCGATAAGGCATCCAATCAAACTGTTAAAATAAAAAACTGTTAATATTTAGTATTTAAAATCGATTTATAAAACCTTTATGCTAAAGAAAAAAATACATCGCCCTCTCGTAGATTTTGTAATGTTGTACGGTGAGCCTTTATCACGTGTGAAGGAGTCTCTGTTTGACTAATGACATGCTCTGCCCACCTTCACAAAGTACTTAATAATTATTAGAATACAAAAAATTATGGTAGTATTACAACAGAAGCTGACTACCTTGCACCATATGGTTTTTGCCAATCTATTTGTTGATCAACAATTCTGGGTGCTAAAGTACGAATCCGGGTCCATGCCCATATTTGTAGCAGTGACATCGGGCCTCCTATTACCGTTGTTTGCGGCCTGGTTCCCTTATAAAGTTCTCTATACAAAGACGCTAGGGCTGCAGCACCCCAGCTAAGTTGCCTGCTAATAGTAATGTCAGTCAAATGACTTAGTAAATGTAAAGACGCGTACCCATTATTCGTATCTGCTAATACATTGTTACTAGCCAGTAGTAGACAAACACAACGTGCACGTTGCATACATTCTTCATCTGTTGAATCATCGGTTACTGGTTTATCTAACATAAACGTTAACATAGTACGGATTTTAACCATATGATTTTTATAATCAGTTGGTTGTGTATCGAAACCCAAGTAACTTAGGCACATACTCCTTCGTTCATCATAGGTGTATGAACCCTCGTACCCGGTTAATGCCACGCCCTCAATGGGTAACCCCCATAGAACGTTAACATCCTCCAAGGTTACAGTCGCCTCACCAAAAGGCAGGTGAAATGTGTTGGTTTCGGGCCGCCACCTTTCAACCAGTGCCTCTATCAACGCTCGATCAACTCTCCTATATCCACATCATAGAACACCACCAAAACCAAATTCACGGATGTACCTTAAAACTTTACCCGTTAGAGTAATGTGTTCGTCATAAACCAGCTCCCAAAATGAACCGTCACCACGTTTAAAATCCATTGTACACCTCTCCCCCTCCAGGGGATTCAGGAACAAATTTCTAGCCCGGTGTTCGGCTCCTAGATACAAGAGACTTTCATCCCTTGGACCCGGGTTGAGATGCACGTTCATATTCATGTTGTTGGTTGAATTAGGATGTGTGTGGGTTTTAAAAATTCGAAGAATGGGGTGGGTTATAAGTTGGCTAAGAGGTTATTTATAAAAATTGAACGGTTGGTTGCTAAAAAAATCGATGTTTTCTTTTTTTTAATATTAAATAATAGTTGAAATTATTGTCAATTACTGTGATCATGTTTTTTTTTTTTTTTTAATATTATACTAAAATTCAAAACCATGTGATCATGTTTTCTTTTTTTTAATATTAAATTGGGATTGTATTATTGGGATGACCCACTTTAACAAATATTGCCCGTGATTATTGTCATATTGAACTTTGTACTATTGTTTCAAGATTAAAAAATGGTTGAAATTATTGTCAATTACTGTGGCTTGTCAGATTGAACTTTGTACTACCACTTTTATGGTTCATCTTCTGCCACTTTCTCATTCAACATAAAATGTCCACTACTTTCCAATTCAATCCCTTTGTGGTTCAGTTATACTATGGGGGTGAAGTGTCATACGCACAGGGGGTTATTGTAGGTGCTCCGGGAACTCATACAACTACGTTTTTAGTTACTTATCAAATCAGTTATTCTGAGTTGGTTGACAACATATGTAGATGTCTTGAAATTGACCGTCAATTTTGTTGTCTGGAGTTAACACTCTACTATGACTACAATGGAGGTTCATATACGTCACATATTCACCAAGAAACTGATATGTATTTAATATACCAACTCGCTTCCCTTGTTCCGGGTTACACATGTAAAATTCATGTGGCTTGGACGACGGTAGTTCCAAACTTGCATCGACATGAACATGGTAGTTCCTCAACCGTTGTAGAAAACGAAGAAGGTAATTTTCTTCCTTTTTATTTATTTTTATCCTCAATAAAAATTTGTTGTAAATGCTTACACTTTTTTATTTTGTAAGACTATACCGATGAAGAAATTCAAGAGACAACAGAGAGTGAACCTTCTCTTTCTGAATATGAATCAGAGGACGACGAAGTAATTCCTCCTTTACCTCATCAACAAAGTCAGGGACTTACCCATTTCCCTGAAGTTAATGTTGTTGGTAGAGGAATGGATGAAGACTATATTCCGCTGGATAATTTTGGGGAAGATGAAATGGAGTTTTCGGACGAAAAAGATCCCGAAATACGTTTAAATATGTTTTTCACCTCAAAAAAACAAGTTGATTACGCTGTTAGAATGTGGAATGTCAACCAAAACAGAGAGATATTTATGGCAGAAACCCGACCAAAAGTCTTGACAGCGAAGTGTAAAAGTATCAAGGAAACGAACTACGACCAGGTCGAAACCTCTCAACCATGTCTTTAGACATGCACGGCAAGAAAATTAAAAGATTCCAATTGTTTCAAAATGACAACATGGACACCAGCTCACTCATGTTTCACCACCGTTCCTCGCAACAACAACCGCGCCCTAAGATCAAAAGTTGTAGCAGCCCACATCCAAGAACATGTTCATGAAGATTTATCCTTACCTGTGAAACAAATTTGGTATCTTATCAAAGAGAAACTGAATGTTGATATCACTTATGGCAAGGCTTGGGCTGCCAGGAAAAAAGCCTTCGAAAACATATACGGTACCTGGGATCAAAACTTTCACGAATTACCTAGCTACATAATGGCACTACAACAAGCAAACCCCGGTACCGTTGTCCAATGGTTACATCATCCCAATAGTCCAAGTCACTGCTCAGTATTCAAGTATGTGTTTTGGGCATTCCGCCCAAGTATTGAAGCGTTTAATTTTTGCATTCCTGTAGTCTCTATAGATGCCACCCATCTAAGGGGAACTTACAAGGGAAAAATATTGATTGCGGTTTCGAAAAATGCAAACAACATGATCTTGTCGATTGCGTACGCTTTGGTGGATGAAGAAACAATCGCCAGCTGGGGATGGTTTCTTCAAAAATTTGCTGAGAACGTTGTAGACCCCACAAGGCGAACGTTGTGTGTTATTTCTGACAGGCATGCAGGTATAAAAAACGCGATGGATAATTTAGAATCCTGGAAAGAACCCCACGCTTATCGTCGCTTTTGTCTAAGGCATGTAACAAGCAACTTCATGGCGAAGTGCAAGAGTGTGAGCTTGAAAAAAATGTGTCGGGATATCGGAAACACAACACAAGAAAGAAAGTATGAACGCTTGATGGCTGAGCTTAAGGCAACAAATAAACAAGCGTGGCAGTACCTGCGAGGAATTGATAAAACAAAATGGACACTCTTGTATGACCGTGGCAATCGGCGATGGGGTAACCTCACCACGAACATATCGGAAAGCATGAACAATGTGTTACGTGGTGCCAGGATGCTCCCAATAAAGGCATTAATTGAATATACCTTTAAGAGAGAAGTTGACCAATACGCCATACACTACAGAACCGCCTATGATTGCTCAACGGACTTTCCTCACCGCATGTGGGAGATATTCCATGATCGTGAAATTAGGGCTCGACAACACAGGGTATACCCATATTCAGCACACCATCAAAGGTTCATGGTGGAGACACGCCTACAAACATCGGACGAATCTGGCCATAGTCCTTATACGGTAGAATTCCAGAAAAAAACCTGCTCCTGTGGTAAGTGGCAAATTTACCGGTTCCCGTGTAGCCATGCAATTGCAGTTTGCCACCACTTACGTGAAAGTCCAAGAAAAACTGCAGATGCAAGGTTTTATACAGAAACATACCATGCACAATACAGCAACCAGTATTTTCCAGTGCCCGATATGGAAGATTGGATATACGCCGGTTGGCAAATTCATGGGGACCCATCAAAGATAAGTATTGTAAGGGGAAGACGGCGTGCGAGGAGGATGCATAACGAGATGGACGCCAGCTATGCTGAGGAAAGGACGGGTCGTAGGTGTTCTGGTTGTAAAAGAACGGGTCACAGGATTAACGCTTGTCCAAACCGACAACATTAATTGTTGTGGGTTTTTTATTATGTATTTGAGTTTCTGTTTGTTTCATTTCATGTTTTTAATATTAGTAGTGATTTTCGTTGTATCTTGTTCCATGTTTCACGTTTTTCATCTTATAATTTATCATTTTATTTTATTATTGTTAATGATAATATTTAGTTAGGGTTTGAAACATTAAAATAAATTAATTAGAGTTAGGTTTCGAACAATATTATTTAACAAAATATTATTAAATGGGATTTAATTTTAGGTGATCCGCTATTTGTAACAGAGGATTAGGAGATATTGTGTTTTTACCTAATCCGCTATTCTGATTAACGGCTTAGGCCATATATATTTTTAACAATATTATTAAATTGGGTTTTTAATTGGGTATAAGGTGATCCGCTATTTGTAATAGAGGATTAGGAGATATTGTGTTATTTCCTAATCCGCTATTCTGAATAACGGCTTAGGCCATATATATATTTTTTATAAATTAAAACATCGTCATCTTCATCCTCCACCCTCCATTACCATTACCATGTTCAAGATCAGAACCCCCTCCTCCACTTAAACCCTCCATAACGTTATTCAAGATGTTGAGAAAATTTGTTGAACATGGTAATGGAGGGTTTAAGTGGAGGAGGGGGTTCTGATCTTGAACATGGTAATGGTAATGGAAGGTGGAGGATGAAGATGACGATGTTTTAATTTATAAAAAATATATATATGGCCTAAGCCGTTATTCAGAATAGCGGATTAGGAAATAACACAATATCTCCTAATCCTCTATTACAAATAGCGGATCACCTTATACCCAATTAAAAACCCAATTTAATAATATTGTTAAAAATATATATGGCCTAAGCCGTTAATCAGAATAGCGGATTAAGTAAAAACACAATATCTCCTAATCCTCTATTACAAATAGCAGATCACCTAAAATTAAATCCCATTTAATAATATTTTGTTAAATAATATTGTTCGAAACCTAACTCTAATTAATTTATTTTAATGTTTCAAACCCTAACTAAATATTATCATTAACAATAATAAAATAAAATGATAAATTATAAGATGAAAAACGTGAAACATGGAACAAGATACAACGAAAATCACTACTAATATTAAAAACATGAAATGAAACAAACAGAAACTCAAATACATAATAAAAAACCCACAACAATTAATGTTGTCGGTTTGGACAAGCGTTGATCCTGTGACCCGTTCTTTTACAACCAGAACACCTACGACCCGTCCTTTCCTCAGCATAGCTGGCGTCCATCTCGTTATATATGCATCCTCCTCGCACGCCGGCTTCCCCTTACAATACTTATCTTTGATGGGTCCCCATGAATTTGCCAACCGGCGTATATCCAATCTTCCATATGGGGCACTGGAAAATACTGGTTGCTGTATTGTGCACGGTATGTTTCTGTATAAAACCTTGCATCTGCAGTTTTTCTTGGACTTTCACGTAAGTGGTGGCAAACTGCAATTGCATGGCTACACGGGAACCGGTAAATTTGCCACTTACCACAGGAGCAGGTTTTTTTCTGGAAACTATGGCCAGATTCGTCCGATGTTTGTAGGCGTGTCTCCACCATGAACCTTTGATGGTGTGCTGAATATGGGTATACCCTGTGTTGTCGAGCCCTAATTTCACGATCATGGAATATCTCCCACATGCGGTGAGGAAAGTCCGTTGAGCAATCATAGGCGGTTCTGTAGTGTATGGCGTATTGGTCAACTTCTCTCTTAAAGGTATATTCAATTAATGCCTTTATTGGGAGCATCCTGGCACCACGTAACACATTGTTCATGCTTTCCGATATGTTCGTGGTGAGGTTACCCCATCGCCGATTGCCACGGTCATACAAGAGTGTCCATTTTGTTTTATCAATTCCTCGCAGGTACTGCCACACTTGTTTATTTGTTGCCTTAAGCTCAGCCATCAAGCGTTCATACTTTCTTTCTTGTGTTGTGTTTCCGATATCCCGACACATTTTTTTCAAGCTCACACTCTTGCACTTCGCCATGAAGTTGCTTGTTACATGCCTTAGACAAAAGCGATGATAAGCGTGGGGTTCTTTCCAGGATTCTAAATTATCCATCGCGTTTTTTATACCTGCATGCCTGTCAGAAATAACACACAACGTTCGCCTTGTGGGGTCTACAACGTTCTCAGCAAATTTTTGAAGAAACCATCCCCAGCTGGCGTTTGTTTCTTCATCCACCAATGCGTACGCAATCGGCAAGATCATTTTGTTTGTGTTTTTCGAAACCGCAATCAATATTTTTCCCTTGTAAGTTCCCCTTAGATGGGTGGCATCTATAGAGACTACAGGAATGCAAAATTTAAACGCTTCAATACTTGGGCGGAATGCCCAAAACACATACTTGAATACTGAGCAATGACTTGGACTATTGGGATGATGTAACCATTGGACAACGGTACCGGGGTTTGCTTGTTGTAGTGCCATTATGTAGCTAGGTAATTCGTGAAAGTTTTGATCCCAGGTACCGTATATGTTTTCGAAGGCTTTTTTCCTGGCAGCCCAAGCCTTGCCATAAGTGATATCAACATTCAGTTTCTCTTTGATAAGAGACCGAATTTGTTTCACAGGTAAGGATAAATCTTCATGAACATGTTCTTGGATGTGGGCTGCTACAGCTTTTGATCTTAGGGCGCGGTTGTTGTTGCGAGGAACGGTGGTGAAACATGAGTGAGCTGGTGTCCATGTTCTCATTTTGAAACAATTGGAATCTTTTAATTTTCTTGCCGTGCATGTCCAAAGACATGGTTGAGAGGTTTCGACCTGGTCGTAGTTCGTTTCCTTGATACTTTTACACTTCGCTGTCAAGACTTTTGGTCGGGTTTCTGCCATAAATATCTCTCTGTTTTGGTTGACATTCCACATTCTAACAGCGTAATCAACTTGTTTTTTTGAGGTGAAAAACATATTTAAACGTATTTCGGGATCTTTTTCGTCCAAAAACTCCATTTCATCTTCCCCAAAATTATCCAGCAGAATATAGTCTTCATCCATTCCTCTACCAACAACATTAACTTCAGGGAAATGGGTAAGTCCCTGACTTTGTTGATGAGGTAAAGGAGGAATTACTTCGTCGTCCTCTGATTCATATTCAGAAAGAGAAGGTTCACTCTCTGTTGTCTCTTGAATTTCTTCATCGGTATAGTCTTACAAAATAAAAAAGTGTAAGCATTTACAACAAATTTTTATTGAGGATAAAAATAAATAAAAAGGAAGAAAATTACCTTCTTCGTTTTCTACAACGGTTGAGGAACTACCATGTTCATGTCGATGCAAGTTTGGAACTACCGTCGTCCAAGCCACATGAATTTTACATGTGTAACCCGGAACAAGGGAAGCGAGTTGGTATATTAAATACATATCAGTTTCTTGGTGAATATGTGACGTATATGAACCTCCATTGTAGTCATAGTAGAGTGTTAACTCCAGACAACAAAATTGACGGTCAATTTCAAGACATCTACATATGTTGTCAACCAACTCAGAATAACTGATTTGATAAGTAACTAAAAACGTAGTTGTATGAGTTCCCGGAGCACCTACAATAACCCCCTGTGCGTATGACACTTCACCCCCATAGTATAACTGAACCACAAAGGGATTGAATTGGAAAGTAGTGGACATTTTATGTTGAATGAGAAAGTGGCAGAAGATGAACCATAAAAGTGGTAGTACAAAGTTCAATCTGACAAGCCACAGTAATTGACAATAATTTCAACCATTTTTTAATCTTGAAACAATAGTACAAAGTTCAATATGACAATAATCACGGGCAATATTTGTTAAAGTGGGTCATCCCAATAATACAATCCCAATTTAATATTAAAAAAAAGAAAACATGATCACATGGTTTTGAATTTTAGTATAATATTAAAAAAAAAAAAAACATGATCACAGTAATTGACAATAATTTCAACTATTATTTAATATTAAAAAAAAGAAAACATCGATATTTTTTAGCAACCAACCGTTCAATTTTTATAAATAACCTCTTAGCCAACTTATAACCCACCCCATTCTTCGAATTTTTAAAACCCACACACATCCTAATTCAACCAACAACATGAATATGAACGTGCATCTCAACCCGGGTCCAAGGGATGAAAGTCTCTTGTATCTAGGAGCCGAACACCGGGCTAGAAATTTGTTCCTGAATCCCCTGGAGGGGGAGAGGTGTACAATGGA